>JARHVA010000233.1:4478750-5797500 GCA_037957365.1 Torreya grandis | reverse complement strand
GGTTCATCTATCATCAATGATATAACTATCTACATCCAATCACCCCTGATATAATCCAACCATCATATGACCTGTCAAGCACATGATCATCACCATTAAGGCCTTAGACCTCTACTATAACCAATCCCTTATGATTGGGATCTATTAGATCCTCCAAACTTCCTCTAAAGTAAATGTCATCTCCCATGTTAGAATCTGAAATGTATTGGTCTCATTCTATCATCGCTTAACCAGTGCGGTGATCAATTCCCTATCCATCCTAATCAATGGCATCTAGACCATGTATTATAGCTTGAACATCTCTAGAATGCCAAAACTCACTGCATCTAGTGAATGGACTACCCACAACACTACTAATTTCCACTCCCATGACTCAATCAAGGGTAAATATTCCTACACCACCTCTACACATCATCATGTTAGCCTATAAATCACTCATCACTAAATTTGACACATCTCTAAGCCCCCCCCATCACTTATCTAATTTCATCCTAAAATTTTCTCCCTTTTAGACAAACTTGGAGCCCTTTCATACTAATTCACATATGTCACCCAAAATATCATGGCTACATATTTGCGACATCATTCTATTAGGTTGGTTCTGATCTCGCATTCATGATTTCCATATTGTGTCTATCACAAGTGATATCATAACTACAATGTCATGATATAATTCTCCCTACCTATCCCCAACTTCATGGGTTCCTCCTACAAACTTGCAGTCACCTTCATGAACTCACACCTCTATAAATGTGAGTTCATCATCCTTGTAACCCACCTAAACCTATAGTTGGGTTATCTATTTATGTAGTCATCATCCCAATCATGTATCTCTATAGATGTAGGATCATCTTGACTAACCTAATAATTTTTCAAACTACATTTATGACCTGATGGTTACCCCTTGTGGACCCATATCCCTTTCTTTTATCCCACATTTAACCCATTCCCATGACTTCATACCCTATCCTACAATTTTCCCATATGAAACCATGGGTACGTAGGTTGAACCCATGTTTGCCACAAATAAACCCATATTTTGAAAAATGTGGATTCATTCCTCAAACCCCATACCCTATTAAATTCTATTAAAGTTTCAATTAAAAGGTAAAATTACAAAACAAATTTTGTTTACTGGGTCATCATGGTCATCTAGACACTGGTACTCCTGAACCCGCTCGCTTTAGTTCTGATCATAGGGGATTTCAACCATATTTTTCTAGCGAACTAGAGGTAAATTTTAGTTGGGAATAGGGTGAAAATTATTAATTTTTCCCCCTATCCTCATATCCCCCCCATTTTTACCCCTCTCCACCCCTTTTATTAACCCATCTCACATATTTTCCTCTTTTCACCTACCCTAGTCTATTTTTCACCCCTTATTCTTATTTACGATCATCTTTTTCTCATTTTCCATACTAAACCACCCCTTATTTTCATTTTTAAACCCCTCAATACTTTTTTCTTTATTGTCTTGTCACATTTTGCCCATCCCATTTCTAGTTTGGGAGAACTACATTGGCTTGAGGTCTCTTCAAACTATGTATGTAGTACTCAGCCATTTCACATGTTTGAGGATAGCTCAATCACCCTCTTCTTATTTTTACCATCATCCTTTGGCCACTTGAAGATCATCCATTTTGTCCACAAGCCACTTATGCTTTGAGTCACCACTCATCATACTCATTACCAAACATCTTATTTCAGGATCATAGCTTTCTTAGCATGAGTCTTTGCTTGGACACATCTAAAACCAATACCATCTTGTCAACACATGTTAATCATTAATTTTATTATAGATCTCTTTGGAATGCATCCTTTCCATGTGCACATTTGAAGTGGGTTATTTCTCATCCCTTAAACCCCTGACTCTCCTTGATATGTGTCCTTTCGTTGGACACATCTCAAGCATGTGGTTCATTATTCAACTCAAGCCTACAACTCTCTCGGTATGCATCTTTACTTAGAAAATGTCTAAAATATTGCAATATTTTATCATCTCATCAGTATTACTTCTTACTTATATCATGTCTAAACCTATGGCATCATCATTTTACTTTCCCTCACCTATGTCTTGGCTAGAGTTATCATCTATCAGTGACTCAACACTATGGTCAAATTTATTCCATTTATCACATCTCATCCTTATTTTTGTCACACCCCACCCTATATTTTATTTTGATTGGACATCCATATTGTGTTTCCCTACATGTACCCTTGAGGTCACTTCATTTTTCCCAACACACTAACAATCATTCATGATTATCTTTCTTCTTTGAAAAAGCATTACTCTTATTCTAGTTGTAATGCCCTTTTAAAGAGGGATAAAATGTATACATCTAATTTCACCTGCTTCATTATTCCAATGTCATATTAACTTCACTCATTAATCCTTTATTTATCATAATATCACCTCTCTCTACACATTAATATAACTCCCTTATATCCTCCTAACCACACTAAAATTTTGTTTCTCACATATCAATTAATTATCCATATTACATCCATATTAGCTTATTAACCTTCATTATATCCTTTTGGGAATTCTTAATTCAAAAAACTAACTACCCCCAACTACCACTCCTATTATTTATACTTAAAAATCTATATTTGGATTACCTAGGGTTAAATGGGTATATAGAAATGAAATGACACAAGGGTGAAAATTAGATCTATAGCATTCTAATTAGATGTTAAACTCAAATATAAGCATACACTAAATTTATTATGATAAGATAGTTTAAATATGAAAATTAAAACTATGCTAGATATATAAATGACAAAGAAGTGATGTTCTTAACGTGTTCTAATGCTAATGCAATTCCAGATATGGAACATATAGAAAGTAGGCATGAAGGATATTATGGGATAGTCATCAGATTATAGTTATGATGCTATTAAATATTTAGATGGTAATGTCAGCCTAGGATGGTTGTGTTGATGATACTATGTGATTTTGATACTAGTGTCTTATATATAATATATGTTAAAACAACATACGACCACTTGGATGCTTTTAGGTTTTGCTTTGCTTTTATTGTAGTGCATTTAGATCTAGATTATAGACTGTCACTCCTTGTGAAATGGAAAAAACCTAAATATTCTACCTTCATAATGACCTTGGAGTTATCACATGGTGTCGATATGACCCTAAAGACCCCATTTTTAGAGGGTGTTGCCTATATAGCCAATACTATAAAAGAGGACCTCAAACTCATGTAGTTATCCCCTATGTGTTGGCTTGTGTATGAATCATACAATATGTGTAAATCAAGTATAATAGTGACCTAGATTATAAATTAATAAATCAAGGTCTTGGGATTCTCTTTTAGTACTTCATATATGTGTATGTGTAGTCACTATGACTAGTATAGAAATAAGGGAGCTTTGATCAATCAAATGTTTGATAGAGTGATTTTGATAAGTTATTTTGGTCTCTTTGGTATTTTCTAGGTGAGGAATGAATGAGGGTTGATCTTGTATTTATATGGATCTCTTTGTAGTAATAACTCACATTAAATTACTTAGGTCGACCATTAGGATATGTTTCATTTACAAATAGGATGACTTTAGGGCACTAAACACTTACATCAGTATATGATAATAGTATCGACGCTACTATCTATCTTGGATGTTAGTGTCTAAGGAATAGGAAAGTAGGTACAAGTTTAGAACTTGTAGAGATGGAATATAAGTATATTTTAAGCATTCTGGATAAGATAAAAGACCTAGATTATCAACATAAGACTAGTTAGACTAAGAGATATAAGTCAAGGGGCACAAAGACAGAAAATGTGAGACTAACAAAATTGGGAAAGGTAAAGAACTAAAAAAACCAAGGTCTGAGTTTGAAAAGTGTACAAGATTGAGGTTCTATATAATAATAAAATAACATCTACACCTATGAATACACCTATTAATCATCATTTATTAGCCTAAAACTCCTCTATAAATCTTTAATCCACCTAGAGCCACGCACCCTTATTTTTGAGAATTTTAAATTCCTAAATCTCAACTACCTCCATTAAGATTATCCTAATTAACCATCCTAATCACCTAGAGTGCATTCCTAACATCCTTATAGGATATTCCAAGTAATTTTTTATTACTTAGAAAATCCTAGACCATTGATCTTGCCACCCATAAGATCAAAATCCAGCCCTCTATTTTCCTTTCCACCTTCTATTTAAACTAGCCTCTTCCCATTCAAATCCAACTTATGTATGAGAAAACATTCTCATGATATCATTATCCAAGTCTTGAATATCCATATCAATCCAAAAAGTAAACATTTGAGCACTAATACTCTATCAAATTTGGGGCACATCATGCAATTTGGAGATAAACTCAGATCAAGATGATGGTATAATATATTTCACTCTCATTATTGATTGCTTCTAATTTGTCTACCTTACCCAACCTTGAGTTTTAGCATAGGATTTAAAGTTGGATTTTTGTCACTTACATGCTAGTTATTTTTTTTGATATTACACTCCAATTTCAAGTTTTTATTCTATTACACTCCCTTACTAGCCAATCATGTAGATTTGTTCTTGGTAGGCATATGATTTTTATTGAGACTAGGAGTATTATGAATAGTGGAACAAGATGAATTATGAGTTTCATAACTAAGTACATGTGATCATAAAATATCATCCTCTAGTGACATGGATGTATAGTAAATATAATTAAAAAAATTACAAGTATGAAAGAGCAATATATGCTTGAGATGAGGCAAGAGGATTCCACTAAAAATATATATGTTTTATAGATTCCTTGGTTACTATATCAAACAAAGAATTAAACCCTTGAATAGAAGACTATAATCATGTATAGGTTTAGATTGACCTTAGTGAAGGTGTGGAAAATGCTCAAATGTGGCACATGGTCCCCTTTATTGATAAATAGTGATATGAATGCCTCTTTCAATTTAAGGAATGTATGTAAGGAACCACTCGGGAGAGTGTGAAACTAATATAAAACATGACTAATTAAGTTCCTAAGGAATGTCTTAAGAAATATTTTATCATTATCACCATATTTCTCAAGAGAATTAAAAAATTAATTAATATGTACATAAGGATTTCCATACCCACTAAATAAATAAAACTTGAGCATCATAAAATAATGGGGGAGAGGAGAATCAAGAATCATATGCATAATAGGTTGTCTATTTATAGAATTATTATCAGTCCAATAATTAGATACAACAAACTCCATATATAAAGCTTGTACTTGTATTTATAATTTTATTATTGCATGCATCATAGTAACAATTTCATGGATGGGCACATCGAAACTATAAAGGGGTTCATTCACAATTCTAACCTTATTATTGGTTTCAAACATAGGCACACTCAGGGGGTTTAGAGGTAGAATTAGAAGAACAAGAGGAACAATCATTACAAAACATAGAAACATCATCAATCAAACATGAAATATTTTCATTGACTACTAATATTATCATTTTCACAACTTTAGCAAATGAAGAAGGATTCTACATGACATGTTTCTTAAATTTTTCAATAATATCAACACAATGATTTTCATCACATGTAAAATTATAATTGGAACCATTCAAAGCATGCACATTTCCTTTCAACAAAGATGTATCACTCACATTTCAAGAATCCATTCTACTAATAGAAACCATTTTTATTGTAGGATTTTTCTTAGCTTCCAGTTTTACCTACACGATTATTACTCAGCTTGCTTAGGGTTGTTAAGGTCATTAGGAGAAATACACTTTATGTGTTTTCTAATTTTGAGTTAAGTTGTTACCTTTATGGTTACCTAATTTCTCACTATATAATGTACCTCATTTGTACTTTTTGGCTAGTCAGTGAATAGACATTAATGATCACTTTTGCTTTGCATCTTACTCTCATTGAATCCTAAGGTTTTCATCCAATCTATGGAATTTAGATATCTTAGAGTTATCAAAAATGGTATTAAATCTCTAATCCAATGGTAATTTATCCATTTCAAAATCCTTGGTGAGATATTTTACATGAATGCATTCCTGGTATTTTTCTTGATTTGTCAGTTTTCATAGGTTTGGTGGGATTTCATGTAAATCCATGCAAAATATATAGCCAGAGTCCCCATCACAAAATATACAGTGTCATTAGATCTGAAAGGCATCAAAACCCTAAGGTTGACTACTTGACCTAGATCTATGATAGTATTTTTTAGCCATTTTTGGAGGATTTCAAGGCATTTTCGGATGTTTCATACAGTGAGATTCTTAAATCAAGAAAATATTTCTAGGTTTTATAAGTTCTCAAATGGGTTATTACTATATTTTTTGGAGGCTTTAATGAACATGAAAATCTGGGCATTTTTCTAACTTTGGTAGGTTTTCCAAACCCAACATGTAATTTTGGTAGTTTGGTGGGTTTTCACCCTTTAGTGGATATTTGACCCATTTTTTGCATGTTCATTAGGTTTTATGGCCCCTACATGCATCCTCATTAGGTTTTAGGTATCTTGATGACAACACCATTAGGTTTTGACCCTATTGCTAGCAACCTTGTTGGGTCCTGAATCCCCTGCTTGCACCTCCATTGGGTCCCATGACCCCTACCTACATGATCACCAAGTCCCACAACCCCTATATGCACCACCATTAGGTCTCATAACCCTTTATCACACTTTTTTTAGGTTATAACCCTCGTATAAGCACTTCCATTAAGTTTTGACACCCTTGATTACACCTTCATCAGGATCTGTAGACCTTACTAGCACATCCATCGGGTCCTATCAACCTTGCCTGTAGACCTATCAGGTTCTAACCAATGTGTTAGAAGCCATGTTAGATTCTACCAACCTTTCTAATAAGTCTATCAAGATCCAATACCTATACAAGCACACCCATAACTCTGACATCCTTCTCCTACATCTTGTGATGTGTGTGTAGTCATCAAATTTAACATCATGTTTTGTGACACTATTCATTTCAAAATAGGTGATTTTTTGGATGATGTCACTCCCACATCAATCATATCAATCAAAATTGAGAGGAGGAGAGCACCCAAAATAATCCTTCATCCCTTGTTCATATGGTGTGGTCATATGAGGCAAGCTTCCAGCTTAGCCCTTAGCCCATGTTCATATGGAAATTAAGCCCATAGTCGCCTCCAACCCAAAAACGCTTAACTTTTACTCTATGGAGGCATAAGTTTATTTTTAGGAAATTATTTCCCAAAAATTTTAAAGATTTTTCTCCAAAGGGACTCAAGTTTTTTTGAGGAATTTTCCATGCAAGCTAAAATTTTCAAATAGCTATAACTTTTAATCGATAACTCAGATTTGAGTGTCAATTTCTTAAACAGTGCTTGTTTTTTTATGATCTACACATTGGTTATATTTATGGGATCTCTTAAAACTAACTTTTATACAATCTTGGATGCATTATTGGTTGAGTCTATCATCCCTCTAGTTCCTTGTACTTATGCACTTACTACTCAAGACACATTCTCGATTGTGTCCAATGTCTATGCAAGTGTGCTTGTATTTGCAACTTTAATGTGGGGTCACTATAATATTTTTAATGGGGTACTATGTGGTGTTGTGTATTTTTATTTTATATATTTCTTCTTTAATTTTTGCAAAAATCTCTTTTCTTACATCAGGGAAAATTGATGGTTGTTTCCTCCTCTTACAATATTTAATAATCACAAATGGAAAAGTAATGTGCTACTTGATCTAAGAAAACAAGGATTTTATAAGATTATTGTGAACAAAGAAACTAAACCTATAGTATATGTAAATAAAAATAAATGGTTTAATAAATGTGACCAATCTCAAGGTTGTCTTAGTTTGGTTGTTTCTCCTAACTTACGTTTTCACATTGAATCTGCTAAAACACCAAATAAAGTATGGACCACACCAAAAAAACTCTTTGGGAAGTAGGATGTGATAAGAGGTCATGAACTAGAAAATGAGCTCATTAGTTTGAGCCTAGGTGACTTTGACACACTATAGTACTTCTTCACTAATTTTAAATCTTTGAGGTTGCAGTTAAAAGATTGTGGAATAGATAAGAAAGATGATCAACTTGTTCTGTCTATACTCTCTAAATTGGGTCTAGACTATTATGTGTTTGTGTCCACTTTTCATGCCACAAAAAGTGATATGTTATCTATATGGAATATGCCTTATTTAGATACCTTTATTTTTTACTTGACTTGGAGCAAGATAAGTTGAGATAAATAGGCATAGTGAAGTCAAAATCTCAAGTACTTTTTGCTAAGAAAGACAAGGCATCAAATGACATAGAGAAGAAATAGAACAAAAAATATAAAGAGAAGGATGCAAATTCTCCCACATATAAATTAAAATATGAGACCTCTTTTTATAGTTCTAATCCTAAGAAATATTGGATGAAATATGGGTTTTACTCAGGAAAGCATGATGAAAGCAAATGTTTATAGAAGCAAATTGACCAACTGACTAAGATGCTTGAAAAGAATAACATCAGTATCCCTAATTCAACCATTCAAAATTCATCAACCCATGAATTCTCTAAGTCAAATTACCATGGTAAAAAAATTCAAAAGAGAAAAATAAATAGAAAGTAAAGGGCAAGGCCCTAGTTGTAGTTGTTCCTCCGACTCCTACATGGGTCATTGACTCGGGTGCTTCACATCACATGGCTTCTTCACAAATAGAGTTCAGTTCATTATAACCATGTGACATGTCCTCTATATAATTAGGTGATGATACTTATAAAAGGGTTATAAGGAGAGGGTATGTTGAAGTGAGTGGTGGAGCATTTAATAATGTTCTAAGTATTCCCTTACTTCAACTAATCTTCTATCAATTTACCAGATCACTCAACTTAGTTTAGGTATGAGATTTGATTTCACTCCAGATTCAGTGTATGTTAGAGAGTTACATTATGATACTATATTGGTATAAGGAATGATTGATCATCAAACTTGACTATATAACTTCTCACACTTTGCTCTTAAGTCTCCTTCAAATTCTTCTTCTTCAAACTCCCCTAAACTTGATGACATTTCTAAGCCTAAGAAATCTTCTAATATTGATTACTCTTATTTTAATACAAATTGACTACAATAGTGATGGGGACACACCTCCACCATCTCCTTATCACCTTCCAGATGTTGAGGAGTTATTCCCTAATCAACTTGTTAGCCAAAATTTGACTACCTTGAATGAGGATCACTCAAAACTTTTCACTTACTTGAACTTAACTTTATTGATATCCACTATAAAGACTTTGTCTTGGTCATTAATTATCTATGTTGATAGGTAATGTGTCTCCCTTGGTAGCTTACAAGGTAATTTAAGATGGTTTAGTTGGCATCTAGGTCAAGTCATGTTGTCTTGTCATCAAGTGGTCATTCTTTATGGTCTTCATGTTATGTTTAACATTGTTTAAGGTAAATCTGACAAAGTTAAGGTAAGTGGGAAACCAATTTAATGTGTAGGAATGCCCAAGAAGGCAAGGTGTTAACCCTGTGAGGAGAAATCATGGCCTAAATCTGGTCAAAATGGTCAAGGAAGTATAACTAGTAAGTGGATCATAATTTTTATAAGCCTATTTGGATAATTTAAGGTATTTTCGATAAGATTAAGGTATTCCACTACTTTAGTCTCATTGTGCTTTTCAATGCTAAAGATGACACTTTATAGTCATGAAGAACTATGAAAGTTTTATCCTTGGATAAAGACATTTTGAGTCATCTAACACTTGTGACATGTCTTAGTACTTTTACTTGATCATACTCTTCCTCTATAATATCTTGACAATGCTTTTCCAATGTTGGAGTATCTTTATAACTACCATCTATCATGTTTCTAATGTAAAAATGAGGAGTTATTGAATATTTTTAGGTAAAATAGGGTTTTTAAACATTTTTTCATGCTTTCCACATCTATACAAGTTGAGGAAAGCTTTAGGATAGTCCGGTTCACCATCTCTAATAGCTCTAAGGGTTAGAACAATCATATTCTCCAAAAAAGCATTTTTTTAGAGGTCTTGTGCAGAGGTTTTATGACGATTGGAAAGTTGAATACTCTCCCATATGTCCCCATGGTCTTCTTAGACCTAAATACATGTAATAAGTGGAGGTATAAGTCCAAATAGTGCAAAAAACTATTTATTTTCCCTATCGATCTCTTTGGTAGCTCAAAAGAGCCAATCAACATTTTAATTGGTTTGTACAAAGGAGAGAGAGTTGAGACCTAATATATTAGTTATATGATGGGTTCCTTATTCCCTTTTATTTTTTGGCATTAATTTCTTGTTTAGTCCCCTCAACTCTATGAAAAAATTTTAAAAGTGTAAGGGGCTCACAATGTCTCACTCATTCCTACAAGCCCATGTTTACCTCTATATTTCTACCTCTAAGCTCAATGAAGTATGGATTTAAATTTGGGTGAGCCATAGGGTTTTTAAAACTCTTCCAAATCATTCTCCATTCCCAATTGGCATGAGTGAGCCATCAAAAGATAATAAATCTTTAGTTTGATCAATTTACAAGCTAGTGGTAATGGGGTTTTGATGAATTCAAGGTTTTAAGACACTAAGAGCATGTTTTAAAGGTTATAATACTGCCTATACATCTATATAATTCTCCATGAGGTCATTTATTAGTCTTCCAGTGCTTACAAATCCTAAAACCTTTCATAAGTATTGTGCTCTTTTAAATGTTTTTTCTTGAAGAGACACACAGGCCTGTTATAGATCCAAATGAAGAAGTGTATCAAAGAGACAAATTAAGTGTGTGAAATTACATGAGAATATTTTAAGTTATTTTAATTCCATTTATATCACATACAATAACAATAGTCAATAAACCTAAACTCCTACCTACAAATTAGCATTGAGAGGGTGAGCTAAAATTGGTATGATTGTGCTTGAGACCTAAAAATGAGAGTCCAAGAGAGATGCGTAGTATTGGGTCAAGTTGTGTGAGTTATGAGAATACCTTGTTTTATAATTTCTCAAAGTATATTAACCTCATTTATTCATGAGTGTTTAGGACCTATTGAATACCAAAGGATGCAGTTAGGTTATCTTGATCAACACACACAGACCTATCATAAGAAAATGAGGAGTAAAAGGATGTGTGTGATGAGAAACAAGTCTTGATAAGTATGAAAATATAAAATATGGGTTTAGGATCCATTTTTATATCACCCAAAATACTAAATTTTTGATGATGAGATGAGCTAATTTAAACTTACAGTCAGGTAGACTTGGTGAGCACCTATAGACAAATTTTAGGTAAAGTTGATGAAATGGTGTTGACCATTGCTTGAACCATGAGGTCATGAGAATTATGAGATAATTTGTGTAGACCATGGTATAGGAATTTATTATTCTTATGGGGATAACAAACACTCTAGAAAGTATTCTTGAGCCCAAATAGAGGATAGGCCTAAAAGAGCCATTTACACATTTGTTCATGAAAGTGGGATGAATTGTGTAAGAGTTGAGTTAGATGTAAAGAATAAAGGGGATAGAAAGGTTTTAAAAAACTAGGTATATATTATCATAATATTCAAACCCAGAGGAAAGAGGAATAAATGACCAAATCAAGACAGTTATGGTAAAAAACACTAATTTGCCTACAAACCCTATGTATAAGCAAGTTAGGACTAATGACAAGTTGAAAATAAAACACCTTTGTGAAAATATTGAGAGACATGGTATTAACATACCTAAGTCATTGTAAACCATTCTATCCAATGAAATACATTTTTGAGTCCCTTAAGGCCTAAAAGACCTTTCTCAGTCTTCATGCTTAGTCTGCCTGCTCGAGAGACTAAATTTTAATGCTCAAAACTTCATGGAGGATATGCATGGTATAAAATGGACATTAGAGGTGGTAATATTGGTATCCTAATAAAAACTCCTAGAATTAGTTCATTTATTAGGTATATGACATGTATCAATAATCAATTAGAAGATAAACCATTCAAAACCCCTTGTTACCTTGTGAAGAGCCTGAGAAACCACTTTTTAAAGCTCAAAACTTCTAGGAGGTTTTGCATGGGGATAATTGGAATTTGTATATGTTATGGACGTATTCCTACTTCCATCATTTGGTATTAATTCTTGGATTTAATCTTTATAGGTTATGAATAATTGTTAAGAAACCATGCAACTTAGAACTCTTTAAACCCTCATAATGACGCTATGGGATAAATGGATCCTCTAAGTGCCTCAAATGAGTGAGATTGACCTTGAAATATATTGAATATTATTTATGCCTCTCTTAATACCTTAATTAGGTAGATTTATAGCACGTCCCAAGGATAGAGTGTATGAAAATGGCCTAAACGACATAGTTATAGACCTTTTTTCAAAGATTTGGCTATATGAAAGCACCAATATTAATTATAGATACCTGTAGGGCATGGGCAGAGGTCTAAGGTTCCTATACAGGTCACTCTAGAAGTTTATATGAGGATGTAATAGGTTTTGAGTCCTTGAGACAAGCTAAGATGACTAATGCTCTCTTATTGGCATGAGAAAAGCCTAATTGCAAACCCATGGAAGACTATGGAGAGCTTGATACTGCTTAAAACGCCACTAGTTGATACTCTTTGGAGATTTATTAGATCATGAGTAAGTTCAATTAGGTGACTATAAGCATACTTGAACATGATATATTAGTATATCATTAAAAAGCCTTATGATAGAGGTATAGTAAGATTTATGGGTTTTAAAAAACCTAAGGGGGTATGATGATCACTGCAATATCAATATAGATGACTCATAAATAGATGCAAGGTGTAATTAATAAGGGAAGAGGGTAGATCAAGGTGAGCTTGATGATCAATAATGCCACTGGTCACTCAAATAAATAAGAATAGGCAGTTGCATAATGAGGTGGATGAGTCATTAAGAAGGTCAAGAGTTACTCTACACCACTCTTGATGAAGAGAATATCATTTCAAGTATACACATGTTCATAAGGGAATCCATAATAACCCACCTATAAAAATTCTTATTGGTAACCTACTCTTTCATGAGGGGACACTTAGCATAAGTATATCTAATGAACTCTTTGTCACTTTCTCTCATTCTCTTCTATATATATAGCCATGTTTATCTTTTTAAGAGATATTCCACTTGAGTATGGTGAATCCCTGCTCATTTATATGCCTTTGGTCAATGAAGACTACTATTTTTACCTCCTCCTATAACTCTAATTAGTGTGTATGTATGGATAATTGATCTTCTTAAGTGATTTTCTAGTCTTCCTTGACATATTATCCTATTCTAACACCTATATGTAGTTAGAAAGCTTATCTTATAGGTCATGTGAAGTGTTCAAGTGAGGTTTAAGGTTTGAGTGTGGTTATTTTCTCACAAGTGTCATCTTAGACCTCTTGCTTAGTTATCCTATCCCAAGCATCTATCACAACCTTCACATTGAAACACTAATGTAGGAGATTTAAATTAGAATTAGTGTATGTTTATACTAGTCTCTTTTTTAATGTGCACATACAACTAGTTGGTGGTGGTTAATTAGTTTGGTGCATCACCTCCTTAGGTTGTTTTTAGTCATGTCTAACCCTTTTCCCTTGTAATCAAAGTAGTATTAGTGTTTATAGGTGATACATCAAAGGGACCTAGCCTTTATATAGAGGTTCAATGCACCTTTTAGGTCACCCACAACCTAGTTTCTTTGCCATGTATCACCTTAAGTAAGTAGGCTTGAACACTCTCCTTAGGGTTGAAACTTTTGGTGATAACAATTTTGGCATGCCCAATGGGACTAGTTTTCATCCATTAAAGAGTTTTTGGTGTTGTTATTTAGTACATCACCATTTGGAGGCATGAACACAAGCATCAATGGTAACTGTAAGTGAATCTTAGTTGGTATAAGTAGCTCAAGTGTCTAAAATTAGAAGATTGGTATGTATCTTAATCATTATTTTGGTCAATATTCATATTCTATACCTTTATATTCACCATATTAGGTTGATGTCATTCATGTCTTCACCCCAGGTGGATATCAAGAAACATGTGAAACTTACCAAGATTATCAACAGTCTTATATGCCCTCTCCCAATCCAACTCAGCTTATGTGACAGCCTACTCACCCCTGTAGACAAACTTCTCAAAGTCATTTTAATTTTATTCCAGATTTCTTTGACTTCAAACAAACCCTTTTAAGAGCATAAATGTAAATTAGGCAAATTGATAAAGAGAGTGAGCTTAGAATTATTGTCTATGATACTCCCAATCAAAATGAAAACACTAAAATGATGAATAATCTTGTGTATTCACTTAAGACCGAGTGGGAAACTATTGAGAAAGAAACTGACATCTACCAATAGATGATGTGATATAGATAATAATACTAGTTCAATACGAATAGATTGATAATTTAAGAGGAATAAAATGCAATGCCTTCAAAATTTTATGCCTCCTCCTCCACATCAGCCTTCTTTTGCTCCAAACTCAGCCCAAGCTATAATATGTCATCAAGAGAGGTCTATATTTATGAAATATCCACTCACACTTCCTCAAGAGCCTAATACCATTCCTTCTTGGAGACCTTCTTTGACTAAGACCCATGATTATTTCATGCCTACTCTTGAGAAAGAACCTTATTCCATGCTTATCCAAAATCAAGAAAAGGAGAAGTGTATGGAAGCCAATTCAAGAGACCTCTCAAGTCTTTCAAGTTCCTTACCTATCTTTCAATTTACATCCATACATGAAGTTCAAGACACCTTAAAGTTTGATAGAGTAATTGAGGAGTGGAAAGAGAATAATACAACTTCAATTCATTTATCTTCTCCATCCTTTCAAAAACATCATAATCAACCTAATACTCCTAAAGTCCCAAGTTGGAAGGACACTCTAATAGGTTTAAAGTAAGATAATGAAGTCTCTTTCCCTACCACCCTCTCTTTTTGTGAAGTATAATCCATTGCATTAAGGTTAGAAGATGAATCTTTAGATTTGAAAGAGTGTTTGTCAAAGCCAGGTGATGAGGTGGCAGTTCTTGAAAATGAAGATTAATCAATTGTAGGTGAGCCTCAAAAAGGCTATGAATATAGTGTTTCTATTGTGTATGATGAGTAAATATTTCTTGGTACTCCTCTTTGTCAATAAGGAAATAAATTTATCTTTAAGGATGATGAGAGATATTATCTTGATGGTGGAATGCAAGCTAAAATGGCAATAATCCCTTGTCAAAGTGACTCCATTGAAAAACATGAAGAAGAAGATCTTGATCAGGCATGGTAGCAACTGTACCATAGTTTCATGGAAGAAATTGACTTGCTTGGAAAGCATGTGAGCTCTATATAGTAGTTCTTATTTCTTGCTCATCATATAAAGGTGATTCAAAGAGTTTCTTTTTTGATCTAGGTGGATCAGTTCTAATAGGTTAGTTTTATATAGTAGTTCTTGTCTTTTTTTTCCTTTAAGTTTTTTTTAGCGTAGTATATTTAATTTTATTGTTTTTTATGTGTGTGTTGCTTTGGTGTGTTTGATTTTGTATTTTTATGTTGGTGAAGATATTCACCTATTTCATTCATTTAATGAGGCTTATATTCAAGTATCAAGGTCAAGTCATGCTTTGTGTTGACCTAAGGTGAATCCATTACCCAATGGATGGACTAGGCAACCATTATAAAGTGCATAGAAAGCATGCAATCCCAAGAGATTGCTAAATATGTTAGCTAAAATTTGGCTCCCTTAAATGAGGATCATTCAAAACTTTTAACTTACTTGATCTTAACTTTTTTGATAGCCACTAAGAAGACTTTGTCTTGGTCATTAATGATCTCAGTTGATAGGTAATGTGTCCCCCTTAGTAACTTACAAGGTCATTTAGGATGGTCTAGTTAGTAGCTAGGTCAATTCATGTTGTGTTGTCATCAAGTGGTCATTCTTTATGGTCTTCATGTTGTGTTTAACATATTTTTAAGGTAAATTTGGCAAAGGTAAGCAGGAAACCAATTTAATATGGAGGAATGCCCAAGAAGACAAGGTGATAACCCTGTAAGGAGCAAGCATGGCTAAATATGGTCAAAATGGTCTAAGAAGCAGAACTAGTAAGTGGATCACATTGTTTATAAGGTTATTTGGATAATTTAAGGATTTTTTGATAAGATTATGGCATTCCACTAGTTTAGTCTCATTATGCTTTCCAATGCTAAAGATGACACTTATTAGTCATGAACAAATATGAAGGTTTTATCTTTGGATAAATACATTTTGAGTCATCTAACACTTGTGACATCTCTTAGTACTTGTACTTGACCATACTCTCCCTCTACAATATCTTGAAAATGCTTTTCCAACATTAGAGTGTCTTTATAACTACCATCCATCATGTTTTGAACATAAAAATGAGGATTTAGTGAAGGTTTTTAAGGAAAGGAGGGTTGTGTAACATTTTTTCATGCTCTTCCAAGTTCTTACAGGTCAGGCAAAGCTTTAGGATAGTCTAGTTCACCATCTCCAATAGCCCCAAGGGTCATAACAGTTAGATTATTTAAGAAAGCATGTTTTTAGAGGTATTTTGTAGATGGATTATGATGGTTGGTAAGGTTAAAACTCTCTAAGATGTCTCCATGGTCTTCTCATACCCAAATCCATGCAATAAATGGAGTTATAATATCAAACAGTTCAAAAACCCACTTATTTTCCCTATCGATCTCCTTAGTAGCTCAAAAGAGCGAGTCATGATTTTACTTAGTCCATATAGAGGAGAGATATTTGAGACCTAAGTTATTGGGTAGAGTATGGGTCTTTATACCCTATTGATTTATGTCATTATTTTCCTAGTTAATCCCCTTAACTTTATGAACAATCGTTAAGAGTGTAAGGGGTTCACAGTGTCTCACTCATTCTTATAGGCCTGGGTTTACCTCTATATTTACACCTTTAAGCTATATGAAGGAAGAATGGAAGGTTGGGTGAGCCCTCAAGGGTTTTTAAAACTCTTCCACATCATTCTCCATTCCTAGTTGGCATGTGTGAGCCATCAAAAGACAAAAAATCTTTGGCTTAATCAATTTACATGCTAGTGGTAATGGGTTTTTTTATGAATTCAAGGTTTCAAGCTACTAAGAGCACATTTTCAAGGTTCTCACACTAAATTTTCATATATCTAATGTTAAAAAAGGTCATTGGGTAGTCCCTCAATGCTTAAAAATCCTAAAACCCTTCACAAACATTGTGCTCTTTATAGGTTGCAGGTGTTAGGTGAAAAATAAAGGGGAAAACTCCTGATTTTGTGAGAATTTTGAGCACAAAACAAGTGAATCAAGATATTCACAATGTTTTGACTTCATAAATTCTATTCAAACCTCATCAAGACACCATTAGGGCTCAAAAAATCAAAGAGACTAGATACACACAAGTTATATGTGTACATGCTCAAAATGAACACCTATAGCTACCTCTAAGAACATGAAGAATTCACGTAACTAGTGAAATGGGTTGAGATATAAAGGATTATTTAAAGTGAATAGAGTCATTATAGAAGATAATATAATATTTTTACTTGTTGATATGAAAGGAAGATCCATATGGAGGAGTACACTCAGCCACACCAAATGCCTTTTCTTGAAGAGACACACATGCCTATTATAGACCCAAATGAAGAAGAGTATCAGAGAGCCAAATTAAGTGTGTGAAACTACATAGAGTTGAAGGTATTGTAATTCCATGGAGATCACATGCACCAACAATAGTCAATAAACCTAAACTACCACCTATAAGATAGCATTGATAAGGTGAGTTGAAAGTGGTATGATTGTGCTTGAGACCTAAAAGTGAGAGTCCAAAAGAGATGCATAGGATTGGGTCAAGTTGTGTGAGTGATGAGAAGAACTTATTTGATAATGTTTCAAAGTATATCAACCTCCTTGATGAATGAGTGTCTAGGACCTATTGAAGACCAAAAGATGCTATCAGGCAGTCCTAATCAACACACATAGGCCTAAGATAGGTGTTGGTCAAGTTCCACCCCAAGTTTACACCTTTCAAATTTGGCCAAGTTTAGTACTTAGTTTTTCTTCAGAATAAATTTTCTTTGTTTAATCCTTTAAGTAATTCCTTCAAGGTTTTGTTTTAATAATTTGTTGAATTCTTTTAGACTTTTTGTCCAAAGTTTTTTTCCTTAAGTATATTTCTTTCGGACATTTTGTTTTCAAATTTCCTAAAGGATAAGTCTCTAAAAGTTACCCTACACATTTTTTCCAATAGATATGCTTTCAAATCCGAAGGGTACTTTATAAATTTTTTGGAGGATATTTTTCCTTTCAAAAGGTCTAATTCATCTTTTCTGAAGGGATCATTTCAACTTTCCCAAAGGGCATTTCACTTTTTTTGAAGAGTACTTTGAAACTTCTCTGAAGGGGACTTTTCAAGCAAGATGGACCAAACAAAAAATTTGAAAGGTACATTTGAAAATTTGAAGGGTACATTTCAAAATTCTGAAGGGCACTTTAGTTTTTTTTAGGGGCAGTTTTCAACTTTTTTGAAGGACTCTTTCAAGCCAAAAAGGACCCTTGTAACTTTTCTAAAGGGATATTCTAAGGCTAAATGGAAACTTTCAAATCTTCTGAATAACCATTTCAATTTTTTGAAGGGCCAAACAGAAAGTTCAAAGGAATTCTTTGGATAAATTATCTGAAGAATTCTTTTGAAAAACTTGAAAAGGTGCTAAGGTCCATTTCTTTCAGATATTTTGTTCGATACAAATAGAGCTCTCAAAGACATGAATTCTTTCAGAAAGATTGTCTAATGAATTCTTGTGGGAAAATTATCTACAAGAAAGGGTCAAGACAAAAATACTGAAGGAAATACCTGAAAGGTGACAGCCTATAGAACATCAATTTCAAACTACAAGAAATAGTCATTGCTATTTAAAAGACTTGGCAAGAACATGAGAGCAGACAAAGCAAGTAAAATAGATAGGTTGATGGTTTGAGTTTTTGCTTCCTCAAAATTGACAAATATAGGTGTCCAAAAGATAACTAGCAATTAGAAAGAGCATGTTTAACTGTCATCATGAATTCTAGTTGTGTGATGTGTTAGCTTTTCTATTTTTAGTTTTGAACTCTCATAGATGATCTTCGATAGAAGCAATATCATGTGCCACTCCTGAAGGTTTGATGCCACTTGTCACTATTCTCATGACTCATTTTGGACAAGTAAGACTCTTGACATGGTATGGCTCGCTCATCCATCTCTATCATGGATCTGTAACTGACTTTCATGTCAATGACACATGTCCTTGTGCCTCTTCAGCTTCTCTTCTCTCTCTCTTCCCCAAAGTTCTATAAATTGAGCCATTTTAGACATTATAGATAACCACATTTTTGGTATGGTGAATCCTTACTAAAATCACATTGCACTTTGATTTCAAACATTGAATACAAGACCAATTTTGAGTTTTGAACTTATGTCTGAGTATGTGAGTGATGTATAGCAGAGCTAAGTGATAGCATAATCCTTACTCCCTTTATCCTTCATGTTTGAACAAAGTTTCGGATGTTAACAAGTCATGTGAAGTATGTTGAATGTATTAAACTCTCTTTTAATTATGTAATTGTATATATGGTGTGTAATCTACCCCTTAGGTTACTTATCTTGTTGATTGTCTCAAGCTTGTTACCTTCACATTGAAACACTATGTTAGTATCTTCTAATGCATGGAATTAGTCTTGGGAAACATTTTTATTTAGTAAAAGTGTGAGAGTCAATGCTATAAATTCTTGGTGGATCACCTCTTAGCATATATTTTTTTGTTTTATGTAAACTCTTGACTCTTTTCATGAACAAGCATTAGATTAGGTGATAGACACTTAGAGAAGAATTTAGGGAGCTAGCCCTTTTCAATCCTAGAGACTCATATCTCTTATTAAGTTCCCACAAACTTGAGGGATGATTCAATGTTGCACCAAATTGAAGGAATCTCATATAACATCCTAGGGTGCACAATTTGATGACAACAATTCTGGCATGCCCGATGGGATAGTTGATCCTAATTATTTCCATGTCAAGGTGAATGTTGGCCTTGACAAGTCCAAGGTTGTAGAGAATTTTAATCTAGCATTTGGTGACTCCAAAAGGTTAGAATATATGTTTATAGATCAAGTTTTCCATAGTATACTTCATGGTCCTCACTAGATCATCTTCTAGTAGGGTTTTCAATCAAGTTCCTCAGCCTAAACTCCTCTTGAAGAACAACACCCTGAACTATTCCTAACCTTTAGAGATCCTAAACAAGAAGGTTTTGAAGAGGAAGAAGAGGAGGTTGAAGAATTAGTAGATCAATAGGAAGAATAAATGGATAGAAGACATCCTTTCCCAGCCTTCAACACCTAAAATCCAATTAACCTTCTTGCATATTATCTTGTTCTTCCTAATGCTCCCAAAAGTCTCCCCAATTTCAATGGAGAGGGTCCTATTACCCCATTTGATCATATTAGGGACATTTCAAACTTTTGAAATTTCCACAATATCAGCCAAGCTAGCATAGCTATTAGACTACTTGCCATGTCTCTAAAGGGGAAGGCACTTGATTGGCATAGGACATTGGAAGGTGGATGTATTACTAATTGGGATAGTTTTGGAGAGTTGTTGGTAGATAGGTTCAAAAATAAAAGTGACCATACTTCACTAATTTACCATCTGAATGTGATAAAAAGAGGTCCTAATAAATCCATGGGAGATTTCAATGAGAAATTTCAAAGAACATGGCATAGGCTACCACCTATTATGAGGCCTCCTCCAAGATTTATATTCCCCACCTATCTTAAGGATATTGGCACTGACGTAGTAGTAATGTTGCATTCAATGGGAAGATTTACTATACCCGAGGCATATGAGATAGCCATTGAAGCTGAGAATAGTCTGATACAAGATGAGAAACTACCTCCAAGAGTCTCCATGCCTTTTTTGTCTCATAATTTAGTTGAATCCCAAATCATAGCATAAGTTCCCAATACTAATGTCAAATCTAGAACTACTCCCAAAAAGGTGGATGATGTTATAGATAAGGATGAGATTATTCGATTTTTGCAAGCCCAGCTCAAGCAAGCACAAATGTATGCAAGTGCTCCACCCAATCCTCAATACTATCCTTAGTAAGGCTATAGACCTCCACCCCAATACACTAACCAAGGAAGAGGATAATGCCAACAAGGTTTAAATAGGCAACCTAACACCTATAATCCCAATTCCATTTCATTGACAAAGGTTGTTATTCTAGTCCACACCAATATAGTTCAAGGAGAGGAGTATTTAGATTATTGGGGGAAATTTCAAGGTCATTTTATGCATAATAGTGGAGAAGGTAATCAAGATTTGGTAACTCAAGAAGGAGCTACTCCTTATGTTACATCAGAAGAAGCAAATCTCATGCAAATAGATGTTCAAGGAGAAGGTAGCAGCCAAAGTACTGGTTTTATGAATTTCCAAGTAGAAGATGATTATGTGTTGAATTAAAATATATCAGTTGTAACCAACACAAGGGATAAAAAGAGGGATTTATTAGATAATCTAGTATCACAAGTGATTCTAGGTAGTGCCTCTCTAAGGTCTCCAAATGTAAGTACCAATGTAATAGAATCTACTAGTCACACTACTCCTCAAAGTCAAAATGTGAACAAAGTTTCCAAAACTCTAGTACAACAAGTTCAAGTTCCCTCATTTCATTAAAGAATGAAAGACAAGGTGAATATTTCATCTTTAAATATTATTGACTCTTTTAAGAATACCAAAACTAGCATTTCTCTTTGGGAAGTATTGCATATGCCTGGCCAAAGGAGCTTTTGTAAGAACAACTCTCAAGTATTCATGTAGCCCCTCAAGTTCCAAGATACAATGGTGTAGCCCTTACCAACACACCTAATTATTTTTTTGAACCATATACCAAATTTGAAAATCCTCCACCTTTCTATCTCACACTTATTATGGGAGACAAATTGGTTCACAACTACATTGTGGATAGTGGGGCCAGTACCATAGTTATGCCTAAAGTGGTTATTGCTAAATTGGGACTAAAATATGAGCCTCATAGGAAGGGTGTGTTGTAGCTTGATGGAACTCTATCCAAGACTGTGGGTTTGGTTAAAGGTTTGAAAGTTTTCCTACATGATTGTCCAAGTTTCCCCATCCTACAAGACATTGTGGTGCTTGATCTTCCAGCTCTTTTGCTATTTTCTTGTCAAGAGACTTCACAGATAATATTGGAGGGTACCTTATAGCTGATTGGTATTTTATATCCTTTAGAACAAGATATGGAGCTAAAGTGACTATAATAACATAGCCCTTGGCAAGGTTCCACATTGAACCATATATGGAGACAAGTTCAAATTAGAATTGTACGATTAGTCAGCAGGAAGAAGGTGCCATTAATGGTGAAACATCCTTTCCCATTGAAGGTATTTATAACCTATTTTTTGATGAGTATGGTACTAAAGCTTATGATCATGATCGCTATGCATTCATAGAAGAAACTAACTTAGGGGTATATTGTATGCATAGCGATCATGATCATAAGCTTTAGTACCATACTCATAGAAGAAACTAACTTAGGGGTATATTGTATGCATGAGAAGAACACTCCTATACCATCACTCATTAATGAAGATCATGAACTTGAAGGAATATGGGAAATGTTTTTTGATGGCTCTAGAATCAAGGTAGGGGTAGGAGTTGGTGTCATGTTGGTTTCTCCATCAAATAACCGATATTAATCTTCATATGGATTCCATTTTAGTTGTACTTGCAATGTGATAGAATATGAAGGATTGGTTCATGGCCTCCAATGGGCAAAGAGAAAGGGAATCAAGAATTTGAAGGTATATGGAGATAGTGAATTGATTATACATAGAGTGAGAAACCAAGCTACAACCAAGAATACTTTTCTTAAGTCTTATAGGCATAGGGTATGGGATCTAATTGAGGACTTTGATGCTTTCAATATCCAACCTATATCAAGGGACTCAAATAAACATGTTGATAGGTTGGTTGTGATAGGAGCACACTTTGATATAGTTGTTGATGTAAGTAGAGATAAGGACCAACCTCACATCAAAGTCATTATAATACCCTCTATTCTAGATAATGAAGTGTCTTAGCAAGTGTTTGAGAGTGATAAACACATTGTACACTTCATTCAAAATGAAGCAGAATTTTCTTCAAAGAATCAAAAGAAGCATCACAATCAATATGAAGAACAAGTTATCCAATTGAAGACAAACAAGTTACCAAAGGGGCTAGTTACTTTGGAGAGTGTGTTCAATGAAGATGATCAAAGAAGGAAAAAAATGGTAAGCATGTCTACAAAGGAAGATAACTACAAAAGAATCATGATATTTAAGGACAAACTTCTGAAAATTGGTAAGACATCTTCTCTTTCTAAAACACAAGCCTTCATTGAATTGTGTAAAGAATTTCATGACATATTTGCTTGGGAATACAAGGGTTTGATCTAGGTCTAGCTCATCACACCATTGAGTTAGAACCTAGAGCTAAACTAGTTAGGCAAACATAGAGGCATATCAATCCCAATATAGAGGAACTCATGAAGAGAGAGCTTACCAAATTGATTAAGGTAAGGATTATCTTTCCTATCAAGCACTCAACTTGGGTAGCTAACCTTGTACCTATTTAAAAGAAGAGTGGAGAGATCAGAATTTGTGTAGATTTTAGGGGTCTGAATAGAGTTTTACTCAAATACCATTATCCACTACCTTCCATGGAGTAGATTTTTCAAGTGGTTTCAGGTTCTCAATGATTTTCACTACTTGATGGCTATTCAGGTTATAATTAAATTTTGGTGAATGAGGAGGATCAGTTCAAGACAACATTCACCACAAAATAGGGGACATTTACATATAGAGAGATGCCTTTTGGTTTGTCTAATGCTAGTGCTACCTTCCAAAGAGAAATAAACATGGCCTTTAAAGGTTTGATCAATGAGTTTTTACTTGTATACCTTGATGATATAACTATTTTTTCCAAGGATGATAATGACCACATGAAACATCTAAGGTAATTCTTTGAGAAATGTAGATGTTTTAGAGTTTCTCTTAATCCAAGAAAATGTATCTTTGTTATTCATGAAGGCAAATTAATGGGTCACATTATGTCAAAGAAAGGCCTGTCTATTGACCCTAAAAGGATTGAATCCATTTTAGGCCTATCTTTTCCTCTACACAAGAAAGGTTTTCAAAGTTTCTTAGGCAAGATCAACTTTGTAAGAAGGTTTATTCTAAGATTTTCTACTTTGGTGAAGCCTATTACAACCATGCTCAAGAAGAACCAAGATTTTGCTTGGAAAAAGGAAGGTAAGAATAGTTTTGAGGCAATCAAACAAGTAATTGCCCAATATCCTACTCTCTTGAACCCAAACTTTACCAAGGATTTCATACTCTATAATTTTTCTAACCTTGACACAATCTAAGCTATGCTTATGCAAAAGAATGATGAGGAAATTAATCAACCCATTGCATTCTTTAGTCAAGGACTGGAAGATTATGAGATCAGTTACACATTTGTTGAGAAGTAGGCTCTCATTTTGATAAGAGGTTTGAAATTTTTTAGGCACATGGTTTAAAATAACAAAATACATGTCATGGTCTTTTATCCTAGCACCAAAGAGTTCCTCCTAAGCAAAGACCTCAATGAGAAGAGATCTGGATGGATCACAAAGGTAATGGAGTATGATGTTGATATCAAGGTAATAAACTTGGTAAGAGGAAAGGGGTTGTGTGAACATCTAGATTCAGATCTTCAAGGGCCAAGGGAAGAGGTTTAGGTCAATCAAGCTCATCCCCAACCAACTAGTCACATACCAATTCAAAGTTGGACACAAGATGTCATTGGTTTCCTCCAAAATGTTGATTGTACTAATGGTTAAATAAGTCACAAAGAAGGTATTTTAGATTGCAAACCATTACCTATTGTCTTGTAGATGGAATTATCTTTCAGAAGGATGTGAATGGTGTACTACTAAGGTGTGTTGACAATGATTAGTTTGGCATCTTGCTGGAAAAGTTTCATAATGATGTAGATGGAGGTCATTTCTCCCAAAAAATAATAGCTACAAAGATAATGAGGGCAGGGTATTATTGACCTAGCCTTTTCAAGGATTGCTACTCTTGGGTTTGGATATGTCCTCAATGTGCCTTCTTTGTAGGCAAATAGAAAATTTCAGCCCTTCCATTGAATCATGTCCAGGTAGACCAGCCTTTCATGCAATGGGACCTTGATTTCATTGGTATGATCAACCCTTTATCAAGTGCTGGACATAAATGGATATTGACTGCTATTGACTACTTCACAAGGTGGGTAGAGGTTATTACATTAAAGGAGGTAAATTAAAATGCAATCTTGGAGTTTGATGAGAGTATCACAACAAGATTTGGGGTCCCCTATACTATCATTTCTGATAATACACTTACTTTTATGAGTGCTAAATTTTTTGAGTGGACAAACACGAATGGAGTTTACTTGAGTACCTCATCCAACTATTACCCTCAAGGTAATGGATTGGTTGAGTCTACTAACAAGAACCTCATCAAGATCCTCAAGAGGACATTGGAGAACAATCAAAGAGCATGGCACACCATGTTGAAGATAGCCTTATGAGTTGATAGGATCACTCCTAAGATATCAATTGGTAACTCTCCTTTTGTGCTTGTTTATGGGAGAGAAGCTAGGTTGTCCACCTCTCATGAACTTCCTATTCTATGACTTACACATCAACTGGAACTACTAGAAAATACTCCAATGGAAGTTGGATTGAAAAAACTAATACAACTGCAAGAAGCAAGGGATAATGCATATAAGACCATGGAACACCACCAAGTAATCATGAATAAGTCTTTTGACAAAAGATCAAGTACAAGAGTGTTCAAGGAAGATGACTTGGTCCTAAAATGAGATGAGGACAAATCAAAACCAAGTAAACATACAAATTTTGATGCTTTGTAGAGTGGCTCTTACATCATCAACAAGTGCAAGCAAAACAAATCCTTTTAGTTGACCAAGATGAATGGAGAACAATTGCCTATCCCTATGAATGGGATACATCTAAAGTTTTGTTATTAGTCCTTGTAGGTCTATCTTGTAAATAGTAGCATAGGTGTGTGTGTTTAGTCTAGTTATATTTCAGTTGTTGTGTTCCCTAAGTGTTCTAGTTGACACATGTGTGTTTCATTTATTTTGTTTTGTGTTCCCTAAGTGCTTAGTAGCACAAGTGTGTCTTTGCATGTGTGTGTCTTGTGTAATGTCATTATCTTGTGATCAATCAGAGGTTTATTCATGATAATCTGAGTGCTCATTTTGTGTGACTCCATACCCAATGAAATAATTTAGGCAGTTGGTCTTAGGCATATTAGGCATTTCATACCCAAGAATCACCAAGAATGTTGGTCAAAGTCCACCCTAGGTTTGCACCTTTCAAATTTGGCCAAGTCTAGTACATAGTTTTTATTTAGAAGAAATGTTTTTTATTTAAGCCTTTAAGGAATTCCTTTGGGTTTTGTTTTAAGCCTTTGATAAATTCTTAAAGATTTTTTTTCCAAATTTTTTTTCCTTAAGTATATTTCTTTCGGATATTTTGTTTTCAACTTTCCCAAAGGATAAGTCTCCAAAAGTTACCCTACGCATTTTTTCCAAAAGATATCCTTTCAAAGCTGAAGGGTACTTTGTAACTTTTCCAAAGGGTATTTTTCCTTCTGAACGGTCCAATTCATCTTTTTCAAAGGGATCATTTCAACTTTCCCGAAGGGCCTTTCACTTTTTCGAAACAGTACTTTGCAACTTCTCCGAAGGGCACTTTTCAAGCAAAATGGACAAAATAAAAAGTCCGAAAGGTACATTTCAAAGTCCGAAGGGTACATTTAAAAATTTTGAAGGGCACTTTAGTTTTTTTGAGGGGTAATTTTCAACTTTTTTTAAGGACTCTTTCAAGCCAAAAAGGACCCTTGCAACTTTTTCAAAGGGTATATTACAACTTTTCCAAAGGGACATTCTAAGGCTAAATGGACACTTTCAAATCTTTCGAATGACCATTTCAATTTTTTTAAGGGCCAAACAGAAAGTCCAAAGGAATTATTTTGGAGAAATTATCTGGAGAATTCTTTCAAAAAACTTGAAAAGGTGCTAAGGTCCATTTCTTTTGGACATTTTATCCGATACAAATAGAGCTCTCAAAGACACGAATTCTTTCAAAAAGATTGTCTGGTGAATTCTTGTGGGAAAATTATCTGCAAGAAAGGGTCAAGACAAAAAGTTCAAAGGAAATAACTGAAAGGTGATGGCCCATAGAATGTCAATTTCAAACTATAATAAATAGCCATTGCTATTCAAAAGACTTGGTGAGAACATGAGAGAAGACAAAGCAAGCAAAATGGACAGGTTGATGGTTCAAGTCATTGCTTCCATGAAATCAACAAATATAGGTGTCTAGAAGATAACTAGCAATTAGAAAGAACATTTTCTAACTATCATCATGAATTTTAGTAGTGTGATGTGTAAACTTTTCTATTTTCATTTTTGAACTCTCATAGATGATCTTCGATAAAAGCAATTTCCTGTGCCACTCCTGAAGGTTTGATGCCACTTGCCACTATTCTCATGACTCATTTTGGACAAGTAAGACTTTTGACATGGCATGACTCACTCATCCATCTCTCTCATGGATCTGTAACTGACTTTCATGTCAATGACACCTATCCTTGTGCCTCTTCATCTTCTCTTCTCTCTCTCTTCCCCAAATTTCTATAAATTGAGCCATTTTGGTCATTACAGATAACCACATTTTTGGTATGGAAAATCCCTACTAAAATGACATTGCACTTTGCTTTTAAACATTGAATACAAGACCAATTCTAAGTTGTGAACTTCTGTTTGAGTATGTGAGTGATGTACAGTGGAGCTAAGTGATAGAATCATCCTTACTCCCTTTATCCTTCATGTTTGAAAAAAGGTTCTAATGTTAACAGGTCATGTGAACTGTGTTGAATGTATTAAACTCTCTTTTGAGTATGCAATTGTATCTATGGTGTGCAATCTTCCCCTTAGGTTGATTATCTTATTGATTGTCTCAAGCATGTTACCTTCACATTGAAACACTATGTTAGTATCTTCCAATGCATGGAATTAGTCTTGCGAAACATTATTATTCAGTAGAAGTGTGAGATTTGGTGGGATAAATTCTTGGTGGATCACCTCTTAGCATAGTTGTTTTTGTTTTATGCAAACTCTTGACTCTTTTCATGAACAAGCATTGGATTAGGTGATAGACACTTAGAGAATAATTTAGGGAGCTATCCATTTTAAATCCTAGAGACTCATCTCTCTTATTAAGTTCCCACAAACTTGAGGTATGATTCAATGTTACACCAAATTGAAGGAATCTCATAGAACATCCTAGGGTGCACAATTTGATGACAACAATAGGAAAATGAGGAGTAAAAGGATGTGTGTGATGAGAAAAAAGTCTTGAGAAGTCTATAAAGATCAAATAGGAGTTTGGAATCCATGTTTATATCACCCAAAACACTAAAGTGTCAATGAGGATAAGAGCTAATTCAAACTTGTAGTCAAGTAGACTTGGTTAGCACCTACAGGCATATTTCAGGTGAAGTTGGTGAAAGGGTATTGACCATTGCTTGAAACATGAGATCATGATAATGATGAGAAACTATATGCAGAACATGGTGGAGGAATTTATACTTATTATGGGGAGAACAAACACTCAAGAAAGCATTATTGAGCCCAAACAGGGGATAGGCCTAAAAGAGCCAGTTACAAGTCTGTTCATGAATGTATGATGAATTGTGTAAGTATTGAGTAGGATGTGAAGAATAAATTGGATATAAAGGTTTATATACCATGGGTGGAGACTCTAACAATGTTAAAACCTAGAGGAAAGAGGAATAAATGACCAAATCAAGATAGTTAGGGTCAAAAATACTAATCTACCTATAAACCCTATGTATAAGCAAGTCAGGCCTAAGGACAAGTTGTAGAGCAAGCACATTTGGGAAAGTGTTGAGAGACATGGTATGGGTATCCTTAAGTCATTATAAACAATTATATCCAATGAAATGCATTTTTTAGGCTCTTAAGGCCAAAAGGACCTTTCTTAGTCTTCATGCTCAGCTTGCCTACCCAAGAGACTAACTTTTGATCCTCAAAACTCCATGGAGGATATGCATGGTATAAAATGGACATTGAATGTTATAATATGGGTCTTATAATAAATAAATATTGGCATCAATTAATTGATTAGGTCTCTGACCTGTATGAATAATCAGTTAGAAGATAAACCATTCAAAACCCCTCATTACCTTGTGAAGAGCCCGAGAAACCACTTTTTAAAGCTCATAACTTCTAGGAGGTTTCACATCAGGAAAATTGAAATTTGGAGATATTGGGGAGGTATTCCTAATTCCATCATATGGTATTATTTCTTGGATTTAATCCATATATGATATGAAAAATTGTTAATAAACCATGCTACTTAAAACCCTCCTCAAACCCTCACAATGACCCAATATGAGAAATAGATCCTCTAAGTGCTTCAAATGAGAGAGATTGACCTTGAAATTAATTGAATAGCCTATATGCCTATCCTAGGCCCTTAATGAGGTAGAGCTATATCACATCCAAAGGATAGAGTGTACAAAAATGGCCTAAAAGGCACAGTTGCAAACCTTTGTGCAAAGATTTTGCTATTTGAAAGCACCAATATCAATTGAAGATACACGTGGAGCATGGATAGAGGTCTAAGATTCTTATATAAGTTACTCCATAAGTCTATGTGAGGATGTAACAGTTTCTAAGTCCTTGATACAAGCTAAGATGACTAATGCTCTCTTGTTGGCATGAGATAAGCCTAATTGCAAACCCATGGAAGACTATGGAGAGATTGATAGCCCTTGGAAAACCACTAATAGCATTGTTTGATACTCTTTGGATTTTTATTATATCATGAATAAGTCCAACCAGATGACTATAAGCAGGCTTAAGCGTGATATATTAGTATATCATTGAAAATCCTTGCGAGAGAGGTGTAATGAGATTGATGGGTTTCAAGACAACTAAGAGTGTATGATGATCAATACAATATTAGTATAGAAGACTCCTAAATAGATTAAAAGTTTAAAGAACAAGGGAAAAGGGTAGCTTAAGGTGAGATTTATGATCAAGAATGCCACTTATCACTCCTAGAAACAAGAATCAGGTAGTTGCATAATGAGGTGGATGAGTCATCAAAAAGGTAAAGAGTTACTCTACGTCACTTTTGATGAAGAGAAGATCATTTAAAGTATACACATGTTGATAAAGGACTCCATAATTTCCCACTTGCATACATTCTTGTTGATAACCTACTCGTTCATGAGGGGACACTTGGCATAAGTCTCTCTAACTCTCTCTTTCTCACTCTCTCTAATTCTCTTCTATATATACAACCTTGTTTGGCTTTGTAAGGGATCCTCAACCTGATTATGGTGAATCCCTGCTCATTTGTCTACCTTTGAAAAATGAAGACTACTAGTTTTACCTCTTCCTGTGACTATACTTAGTAGGTATGTATGGATAGTTGATCTTGTCAAGTGATTTGCTTAGTCTTCCTTCACATATTTTCCTATTCTAGCACATATATGCAATTAGAAGTATTCTCTTGTAGGTCATGTGAAGTGTAAGAGTTGGGTGTAGTTATCTACTCATTAGTGTCATCTTAGACCTCTTTCTTAGTTCTCCTAGCCCAAGCATCTATCACAAACTTCACATTAAAACACTGTTGTAGTAGATTCAAATTAGAAGTAGTGTATGTTCAGACTATTCTCATGGTTGATGTGCACATAAAACTCGTTGGTAGTGGTCAATTAGTTTGGTGCATCACCTCCTTAGTTAAGTTATTTTTAGTCATCTCTAACCCTTTCCCTTGTAAGCAAATTAGTAGTAATGTTTTTAGGTGCTACATCAAAGGAGTTAGCCCTTATCTAGAGGTTCAATCCACCTTTTAGGTCACCCATAACCTAGTATTGTTCCCATGTATCACCTTAAGTGAGGAGGATTGAACACCCTCCTTAGGGGTGCAAATTTTAGTGATAACACAACCTACACCTAGTCCATGTTAGACATTATAGGGAATAATTAAATTGATCTAGGACACATCATACATTAGGCAGTCTATACGATAATTTTAGGGCATTCAACAGTCCTTCATTGCCTCTGCTCCCATTTCACCCTCATTACATAAAAAATTGGACCTCCGACCTTGTATGAGGAGAACAGTTTGTTGGATATGAATCACACCTTAGATAAAGATCCATCAGGCTCTTGGTGGACTCATTCACTATTCCAAGGTGATCAACTCTTCATTGCATCTACTTTTGACCCACAATCACTGCCAAGAACTTCATTGTAGGATATTGGATGCCTTCAAGCAGTTGTAGACTCTAGTGGGGTTTTTTAGCTCCCTTATCTTCTTTTATCTCTTTTAGGGGAGGAGTTTTACCCTATGGGTTTTATCCTTTTCTTTGCTTTAAGGGAGTTACATTACACGTGGGTACCTCATTAGGGCTTTTTATCGAGACCCAATTCTTCTACCCACCTAAGCCACACTTCAAAGGGTGTTAGTGTAATATTTTTACTGATTTTGATTGTACCTACATAGTTATTAGTTAGCTTGCTTAGGGTTGTCAAGGTCATTAGCGGAAATACACTTTATGTGTTTTCTAATTGTGAGTTTGTTACCTTTATGGTGACTTAATTTCTCACTATATAATGTACCTCCTTTGTACTTTTTGACTAATCAACTAATGGACATTAATGAAGCTCACTTTTACTTTGCATCTTGCTCTCACTTATTGTTAAGGTTTTCATGCAATTTGTGATGTTCAAAGATCTTGGAGTAATCTGAAAACCATGAAGTAAGTTATGGAAAGGCACAACCTATGAAACAAGCAAGAATAGCCTCTAAGGGGGAAAGAGAGGAGGGAAGTCCTAAAAATCAAAGATATATATTTAAAAAAAAAAAAAAAAACTAAGAGGAATAACACCATAAATTCCTAAGGTTGGTTGATAAAAAATAGGGGGGTCACTAGAATGTTTTACAAAAAGGGTGAAAAAAAATCAAAACGTTATGCCAATTAAGGTAAAATGATCGCACATTATAAATGTAATTAAATATATCAATTAAACATAATTCATACCTACCCAAGGCCAAAGGGGGAATGAAAGTACCACGAACTGTAAATGACCAATAGAAAACAAAACAAAATGAAGATAGATAAATACTTATTTTTTACTTACCTGGATCCTGACAGGTGCTCAAAATGCAAAGAAGAAGGTCTTGGATCAGAGTAAAAATAACTCCAGAAATTAGAATATGCTCTATTGCAGTGACCACTTTGGTACAACTATAAAATGGGTTAACCAGTTTTGTATGGTGTCAAAAGTGATAGTGCTTGCCAAAAGTGGAATCCTTCTACAAAAATGGCTCTATTGATCCTCAATCTAAAACTTTTTGGAACTTTCATTAACAATAGATGCTCATAAGCCTCTCTCAAATTTATAAATCATCATGCACAAATGTTAGAATATTCTTTTCTTTGAAGTAACCATATTTGGCCTCAGGCACCTAGAAATATAGCCAAATACCAAAAAATGTGTAGTAAATTGGCCCTAGCCACTTTGACAGTTGCATCTACGTGTCTTGCATGATTAGAATCGGGGCTCAATGTAATTCTAGTACATGCAAGTGTCACAACCCAAGTGAGAGAAGATTCAACTTTCTCTCCATAAGATAATCAAAGGTAGCTAGTGTGATATTTCTCTTGGGCCCTCTTTTGGTAAAACTATATAGAAATAAAAACCTTGGAAACACTTGAAATATTTGATGAGCATAATATAGTATGCCTTGGAATTGCATCATGTGACATGTTTTAATTACTTCTTATTGAAATGTCTTAGGATGTTTTGTATATGTATACTTCTCAAATTTGAATTAGGATCATATTGGCGCACATACGGACACAAGAAAATATAGAAAAGTTGATAAAATTCGCTCACATAATTAAAAAAATGGAACAAGGGCCCAAGGACCCACATAAATAAATTCACCACTTTTGAACAACATTAAACGTGGTCAACTCACTTTCGGATCGAATACAAAAAAATTCATAGTCTAAAAACAAAAAAGAAAGACAAAGAAAGGGATTCCCAAGCACAAATAAACATAGAAGAGCGAGAAAACAAAATAAAGAGAGAAGAGCAAGGCCACACTAAGAGGAAGGAGAAGCGAAAATACATGAGAAAGCACTAATAAGTACATAGTATAAACCAACGATCCATATACACAAAATCATACTAAGAATATTGGAATAATAAACCTTGTACCAAAATTAGGTGTCTACACTAATATGATTGTATATTTATTAATGAAAAAGGTATACAAACTCCATGGCACTCCAAAATTCATTACGAATAATAGAGACCAAATATTCACTAACATACTCTGAAATGGACTATTTATTACATAAAAAATAAAACTACCACATGCTCATATTATCATCTACAATTATATGAATAGATAGAAATTATGAATAAAAGTATAAAAGGATACCTTTACTACTTTACTTCAAATAAATAATCACGATAATCAAAATGGCTTTCGATGAGATAATGATAGTATAACACCACATTCCATACTTCAACAAAGATGACTATACATTTGATACACTTACGGCAATCCTCCACCATCTTCTAATACTTAAAAGTTCATCCCAAAACCTATGCAAAAAAACGATCATATTCGACACCTAAAAAGAAATTATCCAAATGGCTCAAAACATGATGGTATATCAACACGAAAGTGCGAGGATTTTTTAAGGTGATTGGGTCTTTCTTTACTTACAACTTTGCCAAACTTTTATGGTTCTTACAAGATTCTCCATTAAATTGGTTATGTGGCTTATAAATAATTGAAATTTCCACATTTTAAAATTTATCATGTGTGGATTTGGAGGATTCATATTAAATTGAATGCAGGAGTACGGCCCAAAACTCTTCTGTACGGTATAACGCATATAAACATTTTTTTCCTCAATCAATATTACTATGATCAGTGGGTCCCACCAGAAAAACATCGAGTAAAGTTTTTACTTGCAAGCAAATAGCAGGGTAAAATGTTTTTCGTGCACTTTTTTTTTTTTTTTTTTTTGAAATGTGAAAAATTATAGTTTAATAAGCTTATCTTTGATTTGTAATTTCAAATTACTTGTATTGGAGTTGGAAGATTATCTTTTGTAAAGGGAGACGTTTGAAGGTCTCAATTTTTAATTTGTTTATATATATATATATATATTTATTTATTTGACTTTAATTAAAATTTAAGTTAAAATATTTTGTTTTCAATAGTTTTATAAATAGAAAATAAGTTTTTAAAAAAATGTGATTTTATAAATATAAGGGTATGATTTACGATTTTCAATACTTGCAATATATTTTGTGACTTTTGTATTTAATTATTATTTTATATGAAGGTGGTTATGTGACCAATCAATCTCTAAATTTTTAGATATTTCTGATAAATTAAAATGACAAATTTTATGATTTGAAACTTTTTCATGTGATTTTTATGATAAATGTATTGAAACTAGTGTATAAGGGTGCCTTTTTTTGTTGAAACTAACACATTCAAAATGAAAAATTCAATCATATCATCTCGCTCTTGTGATATTACATAACATGTCATACATTACAGATCCATCAGGATCCTTCTAATTGGCAAAGTATAAGCATCAAAATTGGAGGTTGGAGGATCCATAAGACATTCGAGGACATTTCTCTTTCTCCAATTAGTTATTCACTTAAAGTTTGGGTACAATGCTTGAATAGTATTTTTGGTAGCAATAATGCATTTTTTTTTTAGTTTGTCATTGCTTTCAGTTCAGTTTTGGTTTTCTTCACTTCATTGATATTCATGATGAGGAGCAAATAAAGTAGTTTTGATTTGATTTTTTCTTACAAAGGCTTCTCACCTCTCGCATGATAGTAGGAAGATACTTCATGGCCTTCGATCAATCATCAATGATTTTAAAAGTTCAAATAGGAGTTGTTAGCATTATAGTGTTAAACAAAGGTCTCTTTATTGGGCATCAAGGAGGTGTACCAGACATAGTAATGAATAGTGACTTGGATAGATTTATATGTGAGACCTTATGTGGATCGATATAGTTGAATAGGCCTTGATTATGTTCTACTATAGTACATTATATAATGGTCAGAGGGGATGACCTGACCTTGATCATGTTCATCATTCATCCCAAAACTCGTGGGGTAGCGGAATTTTTAGAAGAGACATTGGTTGATTAGTACCATGATATACAATGTGTCAGTTGCAAATGGGGCAGATACTTTTGATGACTTCATAGTCATAGCCCTAGATTATTTTCTATACCCCTTTTTGGATCAATGGGGGTTTGTTGGGTTAGTTGATTGAATGTCATATTTAATTTATATTTTAGTGTTAGTATTATTATTAATTTCATTAAATAAATATTAGTTTGGTTAGTTGGGTGGTGAACTTGTTGGGGTCTTGAGTAGCCACCTTGTGAAAGCTTATTAAAAATTTTCACTTTGTAAATAATTCTCAATAATATATTTTTTACATTTTGTGGAAAGCTTTGCTAAATTTATAATGCAGTTATTCATATTTACCTGTGTGCACACTGTTTGAACAAGGAAGTTCATTATAGAATCAAAGGCGATCATCAACAAGAGACTAAAGCAATTACACAACCAAACAATCTCGATATTTTTGATCATTTGGAAAATGTTGATAGTGGAACCTACAATATGGAAAGGCAAGTAATTCATACATAAACATTTAGAGTTAAAATTTGAAGGCAACATTTTTTAAAAAGGAAGGGAATGTTATACCCTTAAAACTCAATCTTCATTAGTTTATTAAAGTTATTAAGTAGTCGATTTGTGGTGCACATAACCTTTGTCTTTTCATTTGTTAATTCTAGATGTTTTTTTAGGCCAAAATGAATTAGGACTCCAGGTTGACCCTACCTAATTATGTCTATAAATAAGATGTTAGAGGTAAAATCACTGAGGGGAGTGGGGGGTGAATCAATGGTCACAAACAATCCAATTCAATTTCTAAACCCTTCAAAAACTTAAGCATTCAATACAACCATTCATGAAGCATATAATATGTTTATAGCTATGAACAATGAAGATAATGCAAGACCACACATACAACACAAGATCTATGTGGGAAACCCTCTTGAAAAATAACACCCACTCTCGATCCTGCAAACTCATGGACTACTTGTCCTATAATATGATCACAAACATGAGACTGGTCAAGTCCTTCTGACCAAAATTTAGTGAAATATTTGTTTCACAAGGAACACCTGACCCTAAGATGATCAATTCCTTCTAAATGGCTTTAATGAAACACCTATTTCATAAGGAGCACTTGCCCCTAAGATGATCAAGTCCCTCTGACCAACTATTGGTCAAGTCCTTCTGACCTAGATGTTGAGCACCCTCCCAACACCTATGAAATGAACATCTCTTGATCACTGATTGCCTACCAATATGATGGAGATATAATGTATATAATCTCTCTTCAAATTTTCACACTACATAGTCTATACTTTGATCTATCTCTCAAATCAGCCACTAAGCTCAAATAGTCATCACATATCCTTCACTCATCCTCAATCTTCAAACCTGCAAGAGCACTATCCTTGACATCAAAAATATGACCTATAGGTCATGCACACAATCATTAACCTATTTTTTTCTACAGCCCATCCATTGGACACACACCTTTTCCTTCACTCCATAACTCTTACACACACCTCTTCTCATAGGTCTCTCACTTTTTCTCACAAATCCTAGAAACCATCACATTTGTTTCACCTTTTATAGAGCTTTCATGATTATCAACTTCTTGGTCATCCATTAGATATGACTTAACCCTTAAATCATCTATCACATTAAGACACAACTCAATACCATCCTTGTAGGACAGCCATGGCATACATGGGTCACCCTTAAGTAGCTACACCTTTCAATTAGGCCTTAGTAGCCCTTATAGGTCTCATGGAGACCTATTCCCCCATTTATCACTCCATTGATCAAATTAGAAACATAATACCACTTTAAAAAGCATAGGTCCACTCCACATAACCCCAACATCCTCAAAGGATCACAATCATCATAACACTCTTTTACTAAAGCAAAATAGATCAAACTTTGACCTTATACACAAAAACACCAAGAATGAACAAACAGTCAACTTCAAAGCATTTGTTCATACTAAATATGGATTGGTCAAACCTTCAAAATTCATAAAAATCATTCTCAAAGAGTATACAATACTTTTTGATAGTCAGCTTATCTGGAAACATCAAAATACCATCAAGAACAATTATATTACTCTTCTCGGGTTACTTGCAGAGTATGAACGAACACACAATCAACTTTAGAGCTCAATAAATTTGACTGTAAAAAAATTTAGACCTTAAAATTAATATTTTCAGATGCACCTTGAAGTCTTATACAACTTTTATTTTTACTTCAACATCAAATTCTGCATAGATCAAAAGTTATAGCTAAAAAACTATAGACTTATCTTCCCTAACAAATTCGCATATTTGACTTTCAATGGTCACTGAGCAGCTGTTAAACTTTGAAAAATATGTCAACATCTTGTGTCCTTGCATCTTATATCAAATACATATCATCAATATCTTATGATTTTTAACTATGCTAAACACCTATTAGTTTGACCTCATCTCATGCTTTGTGGTAATTTTGACCAAATACGCACCGTCGATCTCCACGAATTGGTCCGGTATTTACTTTTGCTCATTGTTAAACATTGAGCACTTATCATCATCTCATTGCTTCCTAATAATTTGGAACAAATACACTCCACCAATCTCTTTGAGATTAGCCTGGACTTTAACATGCTTAAACATCAGACACTTCGACCTCTTTGACTCAATGTGCATGTTTAAAATGCATGTATGAACACCCGCTCACTGTGAGATCCTTATATGGTCTTGATCTTTAATGTTGTGCAAATTTGGCTAAGTATAGGAACCACTATAATCTACCTAAAAGGTTAACTTTAAATCTTAATAACTTTTATTGCGCTTAATCACATGACTTGATATTTCAACCATATGATCTCACATAGGGGAATCCATCCATGTAACAAGTTGCTCCTAGAACCTTCACACATGGGAAATATAATGCCATAAAACTACTTACTCAACTCTTCTTGAACTTAGACATTAAGCTCAGATTCATTTCATGTTATCAATATGTGATGCAATTAAATACACACCATTAGATCTCCCTTCCAAATTTGGCTAAGTATGGGAAAACATTGCAAACTGCATGGAAAGCCAACATTGCACAGTTATATCTTTTGCTCCACTCACCCATATGACCTAAAACTTTGAACATATAAACTTGGTAATAATTTTATCATTCCCATATGACCAAATGCCCCTGAATCATCCATATGTGGCAATGATGATGTAAACAAATTACCTACTTAGATTTTTCTATCACATAACCAACTATGCCAAGATGAACATAATAGAGAACTAGATGAATACCATTCACTTTAAAAAGCTCTCCAATCATCCTTGACCTCTGATAGGACCCCTTGCATAGCATCAAATCACCATACTCATCCCTAAACATCCTTAACCATGCCAAAACTAAAGATCAACCAAGCTTACTTCAAGCATATTAGGACAAGCACACTACACACTTTCTCATTAACACTTAGACTATCAAGACACTTCATCCACTCACTTAGACACATCCATGATATCATTGAAAACTCTCCAACAATCTCGCCCTTTTTTATTGATGTCAACACCCATCATATAACTCACATTCCTTCTCTCTCTTCAAGTATTCTCACAACAAGAACTTTCTCTCCCTTTGACACAATGACAAAGTGGGCACAAACTGATCTTAAGGGCCTAAAAATACCACAAACAGGGGAGGACCACCTTATAAATATGATAAAACTCCCCCTTACCTTAATCCTACCTCTTCTTGCCTTGAAAACTTCCTCTTGTTACATGCCAACACTCTCTTCAACCAAGCACTGTAACCAATGAAAAAAGAACACACAAAAATATTGAAATGTGATGGAAATCACCAAGAAACATCTGAGAGGGACTCCCCCTAATATCTCTAATCGATTGCACCTATCGAGCATATTTAGATCTCCATAAACCATGAAGAATCACCACACAGGATTATTAGCCTTCTCTCTCAAGCCACCTCTGGAGCAAGGACATGAACTTGTTGCTTCCCCTTAACCAAAAGATCTTCTATTGATTCACAGAGAAAGAAATGACACCCAAGATTTGTCTTAGATACTCAAATATAGATTTTGACAATGGTTTGGTCATAATATTTGCAATTTGCTCTTTTATAGGCACATACTCCAACTCAACACTTGGATTACTGACTTGTTCTCTCAAGAAATGATATCTAATAAGAATCTGCTTAGTTTTTTAGTGCATAACAGGATTCTTTGAGATACTGATTGCACTAGTATTATCACAATAGATAAGACAAGGTCCATTTTGGCTTGCCTTATAATTTTCCAAAATTTGTTTCATCTACATGACTTGCATGCAATAAGAGGCAGTTGTTATATATTCAAATTCTACAATTGATAGAGACATTGAGGCTTGCTTCTTGCTTAGCCAAGACACCAAGTATTCTCCCATGAAGAAGACCCCACCACTAGTACTCTTATAATCCACACATCCTACCCAATCTGCATCAATAAATGATTTCAAAGTGAATTATTTACTCCTAGGATGCCATACACCATAATCTATGGTGCCTTTGAGATACCTCAAAATTCTTTTGACTTCTTTCAAGTGAAATTCTCTACGATCAACTTGAAACCTTCCTACAAGACCAACTACTTGCATGATATCAAGCCTAGATGTAGTATAATATAAAATACTTCTAATCATGGATCTATACAAAGTTTGATCAACTTTTGGTGAGACATCTAGTTTAGTTAACTTGCATCTTGTGATCATTGGAGTACCCATTGGTTTACAATCCATCATGTCAAACTTCTTTAGAATATCCTTGATGTATTTAGCTTGTGAAATGAATATCCCTGTATCAAGTTGGTTAATCTGCAATCTTAAGAAAAAAAAGTTATCCCAACATTAACATTTCAAACTTAGTCCTCATAGTATCTGCAAACTCTCTACTCATATTATCATTGTCAGATCCAAAAACTATGCCATCAATATATACAACCACTATCAATTGATGATTGCCTTCTGTCGTAATGTATAAATTACTATCAGTTGCCTACTTTTTAAAACCTTGACTCAAAAGATACTTATCTAACTTGTCATACCAAGCTCTAGGAGCTTGTTTAAGACCATAAAGAGCCTTCTTCAGTTTACACACAAAATATTGATTATTTGACATGAAGTATCCTTCAGGTAACTCAATGTAGACTTCTTATTCTAAGTTGTCATTCAAGAATACATATTTCATATCCATTTGGTATACCTAAAAACCTTTGAAACTTGCATATGCCAAGAAGATTCTAATTACTTATATTCTTTCCATGAGAGAAAAAGTCTCATCAAAATCTATTCCTTTAACCTGAGCATATCCTTCACACACCAATCTATATTTTTTCCTTGTGACTTCTTTGTTCTCATTCATCTTGTTTTTGAAAACCCACTTGGTACCTATCACATTTTTATATTTTGACATAGGAAATAAATCCTATGTTTCATTCTTTACTATTTGATTAAGTTATTCATCCATTGCACCAATCCAAATTTCATCTTTGCTAGCTTCCATGAATGATTTGGGTTCAATCATGGATAATAGAGCTGAGTCTTGTTGATTCTGATTGATCAACATTCTCCTTCTAGTCTGCAAACCTACACTAACATTTCCAATAATTTGAGATATTAGATGATTTTTCTGAATTCTTCTAGATGGAGCATTAGAGTCCTGTCTTTATTACTCCTCTTCATCTTCATCATTTTTTTTGAACAAATAACTCATCATTGTTTGCAATAGAATTATGAATTGAGTCACTTACCTGTAATTTTGGCTTCTTGACTCTACTTGTCTCATCTATCCTTACATTTAAACTTTCAACAATCTTGTGAAGTCTCTTGTTGAAACACCTATAGGCAGTATTGATAGAAGAGTAACCTAAGAATATGCCCTCATCATACCTTGAATCAAAATTTCCAAGATTATATTCATCTCTTTTGATAAAGCACCTACTCCCAAACACTCTAAAATGTTTGACATTAGTTGCTCTATTCTTCCACAACTCATGAGGAGTCTTGTCACCATTTACTCTGATTTGACATCTATTTAGGATGTAAATTGAAATGTTGGCTACCTTTTTCCAATAACCATCTGATAATTTATAATCTTGAAACATGGTTCTACTCATCTCTTGAACAATCCTATTCTTTTTTTTAACAACACCATTCTGTTGTGGTGTTCTAGCAGCATAATATTGTCTCCTTATCCCTTGTTTCTCACAAAAATCTTCAAATTCATGAGACCAAAACTCACCTCTTCTATCTGATCTTACACACTTGATCTTTGACCCTTTATCATTTTCCACAAGTGCTTTGAATGCCATTAATCTTGCAAAAGCTTCTAATTTTTTTTAAGAAAAAATATCCAATTCATCCTAGTAAAATCATCAATGAGAAGCATGAAGTATCTATTACCTTGAATGCTTTGAGTTCTCATAGATCTACATAGATAATTGTGGATCAAATATAATGGTTTTGTAGTAGATAACTCCTTGGATTTGTATCTTCTTTTGGTTTGCTTCCCATGAAGACATGCCATGCAAAGAGAATGAGGAATCTTAGAAATCTTAGGCATGTGCCTTACCAACCCCTTTGAACTAATCTTTACTATATTATTAAAATTTATATGTCCAAGCCTTCTATGCCAAAGCCAGCTTTCTTCCAATTGATTCATGAAGCACTCCTTACATTTATGGAATACATACAAGTTAATTATTTTATAAACATTTGCAACTAATCTATTAGAGTTTGCCTTTCTTACTTCACATACATCATCATGAAAAGTTACAACATTTTCTTTCTTACACATTTGGCTCATACTTCAAATATTATGTTTCAAACCTTCTACATATAATACATTATCAGTCCTAGTATGACCATTGTCTAAACTCATAGTACCTTTGTCAACTATGTTAGCAGATTTGTTGTCACCAAACCTCACTAAACCTAGGTTGGTCTTCTTGAGAGAGATAAACTTGCTCTTGTCTTATGTCATATGATTTGAGCATCCATTGTCTATGAACCATCTCTTGTTCCCATATTTTTTAGGATGCAAGGTTGCTTGAACAAACATTGACTCTTCTTTCATTGGATCGCTTGAATTCTGCTTCTTTTCTTCTTGAATCTCAGACTTAATCTTTTTGAACCATTTGATGGTGTCAATGACTTGTATATCCTTTTTTCCAAAAAGCTCTTTTACAGTTATTGGCTATATGAACTTGTTGGTTATAATTATAACATATGAGATCTTTTTTGATCCTTGGAGAAAAAGTATGATCCTTATATCTATGACCAAATTGATTACAAGAAAATAAATACCCATTGAAGACATGTTCATATTTGACCTTCCTTTCTCTTGACCATTAATGATCCATGAATTTTCATTATTGACCATTTTGGTGGAGCTCAAATCCATTTTGTCCTTAGATAAGAGCACATCTAAGTAATGACTTTATTTTCTAATTGTCCCATCCTTTGGTTGAGACCTTTATCCATCATGACCTATATATTCTTGGTTGTTGCTTCTAAATCTTTCACTTGTATCTTCACATCATCCATGCTTGCATTGATGTTTGATAAAACATATACTAGTTTGTCTTGAAGACAAGCCATAATTTATTTGTCAACCATTGTACCTATGATCACCTTCAAGTGGTTAAATTTGCAAGAAAGACTAGCTTTGATACCAATTTTTATAGGTATAATCATTGAGAAGGGGGGGGGGGGGCGGGGGTGTGAATCAGTGGTGACAAAGAATCCAAATCATTTTCCAAACCCTTTAAACACTTAAGCATTCAATATAACCATTCATGAAGCATACAAGATGTTTATAGCTATGAACAATGAAGATAATTTAAGATAACACATACAACACAAGATCGATGTGAGAAACCCTCTTTGGGAATAAAACCCACTCTCAAGCCTGCAAACACATGGACTACTTATCCTATAAGATGATCACAAACATGAGACTAGTCAAGTCCTAACCAAAATTTAGTGAAACACCTATTTCAAAAGGAGAAGTTACCCATAAGATGATTAAGTCCTTCTAATAAGTTTTAGTGAAACATATGTTTCACAAGGAACACCTACCCCTAAGCAGATCAAGTCCTTCTGACCACCTGTTGGTCAAGTCCTTCTGACCTAGATGTTGAGCACCCTCCCAACACCTATGAAATGAACATATTCTGATCATTGATTGCCTGCAAATCTAATGGAGATACAATGTATATCATCTCTCTTCAACTCTACACACTACATAGTCCATACTCTAATTTGCCTATCAAATCAGCCACCAAACTCACATAGTCATCATCTATCCTTTGCTCATCCTCAATCTTCAAACCTGTAAGAGCATTGTCCTTGACATCAAAACTATGACCTATAGGTCATACACATAGTCATCAATATGCTTTGATCTACAACCCATCCTCTAGGCACACACCCTTTCCTTCACTCCATAATTCTTACACATACCTCTTCTCACAGGTCTATCACTTCTTCTCACAAAGCCTATAAACCATCACATTTGGTTTCACCTTTTATAGAGCCTTCATGATTATTAACTTCTTGGTCGGCCATTAGACATGCCTTAACCCTTAATACTTATATCATAGCAAGACACAGCTCAATACCATCCTCATAGGTTGGCCATAGCATCCATTGGTCACCCTTAAGCAATTACACCTTTTAATTAGGCCTTAGTAGCCCTTATAGGTCTCATGGAGACTTATTGCCCCATTTAGCACTCCATTTAGCAAATTAGAAATATAGGACCACTTCCAAAAGCATAGGTCCACTCCATATAACTCCTTCAACATATTCAAATGATCACAGTCATCATAACACTCTGCTTCTAAAGCAAAATACATCAAACTTTCACCTTATACATAAAAACACTAAGAATGAACAATCAACTTCTAAGTATTTGCTCATATTGAATATGGATTGGTCAAACCTCCAAAATACATAAAGATCATCCTCATGGAGTCTACAACAATTTTCTATAGTTATATCATCTTGAAACATTGAAATACCATCAAGAAGAATTATATTACTCTTTTTGGGTTACTTGCAAAGCATGAACAAATACACAGTCAAATTTGGAGCTCAATAACTTTGATTGTACAAACATTTAGACCTTAAAATGAATATTTATATATGTACCTCTAAGTACTTTACAACTTTGATTTTTACTATAACATCAAATTCTACATAGATCAAAAGTTATGTCTAAAAAACTACAGACTGGTCTTCCCTCACAAATTTGAATATTCAAATCCTAATGGTCACTCAATAACTGTTAAGATTCAAATTATATGTCAATATTTTGTGTCTCACATATTAGATCAAATATGCACTGTCGATCTCTTCTAATCTTTAACTATGCTAAACATCTGTCAGTATGAATTTATCTCATGCTCCTTGGCAATTTTGACTAAATACGCACCATCGATCTCTAAGGATTACCCTAGTCTTTACATTTGATCATTGTTAAACATAGAGCACTTGTCATCATCTCGAGGCTTCTTGATAATTTGGAAAAAATTCACTCCATCGATCTCTTCGAGAGTAGCTTGGGCTTTAACCTATTTAAATGTAAGACACTTTGACCTCTTTGACTCAATATGCATCACTGATCTGCATGTACAAACACCCACTCATTGTTAGATCCTTATCTAATCCTGATCTTTAACATTGTGAAATTTTGGTTATTTATAGGAACCATTGTAATATGTTTGAAAGGAAAAATTTGAACCTTAATAACTTTTTTTACACTTAATTGCATGATCTAAAATTTGAACAATATGATCTCCTCACATAGGGGAATCCATCCATGTGACAATTTGATCTTGGAACCTTCACGCGTGTGAAATATAATGCCATAAAATTTATTACTTGAATCTTATTGCACTTAAACATTAATCTTATATTCATTTCACATCATTGATATGTGATGCAATTAAATGTGCATCGTTAGATCTCCCTTGCAAATTTGCCTAAGTATGGGAAAACATTGCAAACTACCTGGGAATCCAATTTTGCATAGTTATATCTTTTGCTTCACTCACTTGTATGACTTGAAACTTGGATCTTAGTAACTTGGGACTAATTTTATCAGACCCATAAGACCAAATCCCCTTGACTCATCCATATGTGGCAATGGTGATATTATCAAACTACCTACTCAATTTTTTTTGTCATAGAACCAACTATGCCAAGATGAACATAATGAAGAACTAGATGAATACCATGCACTTCCACAAGATCTCCAATAATATCTGACCTCTGATACAACCCCTTGCATGGCCTCAAATCACCATACTCATTATTAAACATCCTTAACCATGGCAAAACTGATTATCAACCAAGCCTACTTCAAGCATATTAGGACAAGCACGCTGCACACTTTGTCATTGACACTTAGACTATCAAGACACTTCATCCACTCACATGGTCACCTCCATGGCATCATTGACAACTGTCCAAAAATCACCCTCTTTTTCATTGATGTCAGCACCCATCATACAACTCACCTTCCTTCTCTCTCTTCAAGCACTCTCACAATAGGAACTTTCTTCCCCTTTGACACAATGACAAAGTGGGCAGAAAATGATATTGAGGACCTAAAAAGACCAAAAATAGGAAAGTGTCACCTTAGAAAGATGATACAAAATACCCCTTACTATGAGCCTACATCTTCTTGCCTTGACAACTTCCTCTTGCTACATGCCAACACTCTTTTCAACCAAGCACTACAACTAATGAAGATAGAACACACAAAATAATTAAAATATGATGGAACTCACCAAGAAACATCTAAGAGGGTCTCCCCCTAAGATCTCTGAGCCATTTCACCTATTGAGAATCTTTATATCTCCATACACCATGAAGAACCACCACACAGGCTTACTATCCTTCTCTCTCAAGCCACCTTTGGAGAAGCACCTGAACTTGTTGCTCCCCCTTAACCCAAATACCTTATATTGATTCACAGAGAAAGAAATGACATCTGAGTTTTGTCATAGATACTCAAATGTAGATTTTGACAATGGTTTGGTCATAATATATGCAAGTTGCTCTTTTGTAGGCACATATTCCAACTTAACACTTTAATTACTCACTTGTTCTCTCAAGAAATGATATCTAATAGGAATATGCTTAGTTTTTGAGTGCATAACAAGATTATTTGAGATACTAATTGTACTGGAATTCTCACAATAGATATGACAAGGTCCATTTTTGCTTACCTTATAATTTTTCAAAGTTTGTTTCATCCACATGACTTGTGTGAAACAAGAGGCAACTGCTATATACTCAGCTTCTATAGTTGATAGAGACACTAAGGTTTGCTTCTTTTTAATCCAAAACACCAAGCATTTTCCCATGAAGAAGACCTCACCACTGGTACTCCTCCTATCATCCACACATTCTACCCAATCTACATTAGTATATGATTTCAAAGTAAATTCTTTACTCCTAGGATATCATAAACCATACTCTACAGTGCCTTTGAGATACCTCAAGATCCTTTTGACTACTTTCAAGTGAGATTCTTTAGGATCAGCTTGAAACCTTTGTACAATACCAACTACTTGCATGTTATCAAGCCTAGAAGCAGTAAAGCACAAAAGACTTCCAATCATGGATCTATACAAAGTTTGATCAAATTTTGGTGAGTCATCTAGTTTAGTTAACTCGCATCCTATGATCATTGCAGTACCTAGTGGTTTACAATCCATCATGTCAAACTTCATTAGCATATCCTTGATGTATTTAGCTTGTGAAATTAATATCCCTATATCAAGTTGGTTAATCTACAATCCTAAGAAGAAAGAAAGTTCTTGCAACATTGACATTTCAAACTTAGTCCTCATAGTATCTGCAAACTCTCTAATCATATTATTAATGTCAGATCCAAAAAATATGTCATCAAGATATGCAACCACTATCAATTTATGATTTCCTTCTGTCTTAATGTATAAATTACTATCAGCTACCCCCTTTTTAAAACCTTGACTCAAAAGATACTTCTCTAACTTGTCATACCAAGCTCTAGGAGCTTGTTTAAGACCATAAAGAGCCTTCTTTAGTTTACACACAAAATATTGATTATTTGATATGAAGTATCCTTCAGGTAACTCAATGTAGACTTCTTATTCTAAGTTGTCATTCAAGAATATAGATTTCAAATCCATTTGGTATACCTTAAAACCTTTGAAACTTGCATATGCCCAGAAGGGTCTAATTGCTTCTATTCTTTCCACGAGAGCAAAAGTCTCATCAAAATCTATTCCTTTAACTTGAACATATCCTTCACACACCAATTTAGCTTTTTTCTTTGTGACTTCTCTGTTCTCATTCGTCTTGTTTTTGAAAACCCACTTGATACCTATCACATTTTTATATTTTGACCTAGGAAATAAATCCCATGTTTCATTATTTACTATTTGATCAAGTTCTTCATCCATTGCACCAATCCAACTTTCATCTTTGCTAGCTTCCATGAATGTTTTGGGTTTAATCATGGATAACAGAGCTGAGTCTTGTTGATTCTGATTGATCAACCTTCTCCTTCTAGTATGCAAACCTACACTAACATTTCTAATAATTTGAGGGATTAAATGATATTTTTGAATTCTTCTAGATGGAGCTTTAGAGTCTTGTCTTGCTTCCTCCTCTTCATCTTCATCATTTGTTTGAACAAATAACTCATCATTGTTTGTGATAGAATTATGAATTGAGTCACTTACCTTCAATTTTAGCTTCTTGACTCTACTTGTCTCATCTATCCTTACATTTGAACTTTGAATAATCTTTTGAAGTCTCTTATTGAAACACCTATAGGTGGTACTAATAGAAGAGTGACCTAAGAAGATGCCCTCATCATACCTTGAATCAAATTTTCCAATATTCTCTTCATCTCTTTTGATGAAGAACCTGATCCCAAACACTCTAAAATGTTTGACATTAGCTTATTTATTCTTCCATAACTCATAAGGAGTTTTATCACTATTTACTCTGATTTAACATCTATTTAGGATGTAAACTAAAGTGTTGGCTACCTCTTCCCAATAACCATCTGATAATTTGGAATTTTGAAGCATGGTTCTACTCATATCTTGAATAGTCTTATTCTTCCTTTCAATAACATAATTCTCTAGTGGTGTTTTATCAGCATAATAATGTCTCCTTATCCCTTGTTTCTCACAAAAATCACCAAATTTATGAGACCAAAACTCACCTCCTCTATTTGATCTTACACACTTGATCTTTGACCCTTTATCATTTTTCACAAGTGCTTTGAATGCCATAAATCTTACAAAAGCTTCTAATTTTTCTTTAAGAAAAAATATCCAAGTCATCCTAGTAAAATCATTAATGAGAAGCATGAAGTAGCTATTATCTTGAATACTTTAAGTTCTCATAGGTCCACATATATCAATGTGGATTAACTATAATGGCTTTGTAGTGGATAACTCCTTGGATTTGTATCTTCTTTTGGTTTTCTTCTCACGAAGACATGCCTTGTAAAGAGAATGAGGAATCTTAGAAATCTTGGGCATGTGCCTTACCAACCCCTTTGAACTGATCTTTACCATATTATTAAAATTTATATGTCCATGCCTTCCATGATAAAGCCAACTTTCTTCCAATTGACTCATGAAGAACTCCTTCTTGGATTCATGGAATACATATATGTTATTTGTTTTATAAACATTTGAAACTAATCTGCTATATTTTGTCTTTCTTACTTCACATATATCATCATGAAAAGTTAAAAAATTTCCTTGATCCCACATTTGGCTCACACTAAAAAGATTATGTTTCAAACCTTCTACATATAATACATTCTTAGTCCTAGTATGACCATTGTCCAAACTCATAGTACATTTGCCAACTATGTTAGCAGATTTGTTGTCACCAAACCTCACTAAACATGTGTTGGTCTTCTTAAGAGAGATAAACTTTCTCTTGTCTCCTATCATATGATTTGAGCATCCATTGTCTATGAACCATCTCTTGTTCCCATCTTCTTGAGTATGCAAGGTTGCTTGAACAAACATTGACTCTTCCTTTGGTGAACCGCTTGAATTCTGCTTCTTTTCTTCTTCAATCTTAGACTTGATCTTCTTGAACCATTTGATAGTGTCAATGACTTGTATATACTTTTTTCAAAAATCTCTTTTACTATTCTTGGATATATGATCTTGTTGGTTACACTTGTAGCATATGAGATCCCTTTTTATCTTTGGAGAGAAAGCACAATCCCTATATCTATGACCAAATTGATTGCAAGAGAAGCAATACCCATTGAAGACATTGTTCATATTTGACCTTCCTTTCTCTTGACCATTACCTATCCATGAATTTTCATTCTTGACCCTTTTGGTGGAGCTTAAATCCCTTTTGTCCTTGGACAAGAGCACATCTGAGTAAGTCATGACTTTATTTTCCAATTGTTCCATCCTTTGGTTGAGACCTTTATCCATCATGACCTACAGATTCTTGATTGTTGCTTCTAGATATTTAACTTGCATCTTCACATCATCCATGCTTTCATTGTCATTTGATAAAACACATACTAGTTTGTCTTGAAGATAAGCCACAGTCTCTTTATCAACAATTGTACCTTTGATCACCTTCAAGTGGTTAAACTTGCAAGAAGGACCAGTTTTGATACCAATTGTTAGAGGTACAATCAATGAGGTGGGGGGAGTGAATCAATGGTGACAAACCATCCAATTCAATTTACAAACCCTTCAAACACTTAAGCATTCAATACAACCATTCATGAAGCATACAAGATGTTTATATCTATGAACAATGAAGATAATGCAAGATCACATATATAACACAAGATCTATGTGGGAAACCCTTTTGGAGAATAAAACCCACTCTCAAGCCTGCAAACACATGGACTACTTGTCCTATAAGATGATCACAAACATGAGACTAGTCAAGTCCTAACTAGAATTTAGTAAAACACTTGTTTTGCAAGGAGCACCTACCCCTAAGATGATCAAGTCCTTCTGACCACCTTTTGATGAAGTCTTTTTTATCAAAATTAGTGAAATACCTATTTAACAAGGAGCACCTACCCCTAAGATGATCAAGTCCTTCTGACCATCTATTGGTCAAGTCCTAACCTAGATGTTGAGTACCCTCCCAACACCTATGAAACGAACATCTCTTGATCAATGATTGCCTACTAATCTGATGGAGATAAAATTTATATCATCTCTCTTCAAATTTTCACACTACATAGTCCATACTCTGATCTACCTCTCAAATTAACGACCAAGCTCACACAATCATCATTTATCCTTCGCTCATCCTCAATCTTCAAACTTGTAAGAACACTATCCTTGACAATTATAAATATGACCTATAGGTCATAAACATAGTAATTAACATGCTCTATTATACAACCCATCCACTGGTCACATGCCCTTTCCTTAGCTTCATAACTCTTACACACACTTCTTTTGACAGGTTTGTCACTTCTTCTTTATAAGCCTAAAAACCATCACATTTGGTTTCACCTTTTATAGAACCTTCATGATTATTAACTTCTTGGTTGACCAGTAGACATGCCTTAACCCTTAAGGATTCTATCACAATAAGACATATCTCAATACCATCCTCATAGGTCATCCATAGCATCCATGGGTCACCCTTAAGCAACTACACCTTTCAATCAGGGCTTAGTAGCCCTTATAGGTCTTATGGAGACCTATTCCCTCATTTAGCACTCCATTGAGCAAATTAGAAACATAGGACCACTTCCAAAAGCATAGGTCCACTTCACATAACCCCTTCGACATCCTCAAATGATCACAATCATCATAACACTCTTTTGCTAAAGAAAAATAGATCAAACTTTGACCTTATACACAAAAACCCTAAGAATGAACAAACAGTCAACTTCTAAGCATTTGTTCATATTGAATATGGATTAGTCAAACCTCTAAAATCCATACAGATCATCCTCAACGAGTCTACAACACTTTTTGATAGTTATCTCATCTTGAAACATCGAAATACCATAAAAAACAATTCTATTACTCTTCTCAGGTTATTTGCAGATCATGAATGAACACATAGTTAACTTTAGATCTCAATAAATTTGAATGTACAAACATTTAGACCTTAAAATGAATAGTTCCAAATGCGCCTTGAAGTCCTCTACAACTTTGCTTTTTACTGCAACATCAAATTCTACATAGATCAAAATTTATGGCTAAAAAACTACAGACTGGTCTTCCCTCATAAATTTAAATATTTGACTTCCAACGGTCACTGAGCAACTATTAAACTTCAAACACTATGTCAACATCTCGTGTCCTTGAATCTTATATCAAATATGCACCATCTATCTCTTCTGATCTTTAGCTATGCTAAACATTTGTCAGTTTGACTTCATCTCATGCTCCCTGGTAATTTTGACTAAATACGCACCATCGATCTTCGTGGATTAGCCCAGTCTTTACCTTTGTTCATTGTTAAACATCGAACACTTGTCATCATCTCCCTGCTTCTTGACGATTTGGAATAAATTCACTCTGTCGATCTCTTCAAGAGTAGCCTAGATTTTAACCTGCTTAAACGTTAGATACTTTGACCTTTTTGACTCAATACGCATCGTTGATCTACATGTACGAACACCCACTCACCGTTATATCCTTATCTAGTCCTGATCTTTAACGTTGTGCAAATTTGGCTAAGTATAGGAACCATTGCAATCTACCTAGAAGGCTAACTTTGAACCTTAATAACTTTTGTTGCACTTAATCGCATGATCTGAAATTTGAACCAGATGATCTCCTCACATAAGGGAATCCATCCATGTAATACGCTGCTCTTGGAACGTTCACACATGTGAAATATAACACCATCAAAATGCTTACTCAACTTTTTTTGAACTTAGACATTAAGCTTAGATTCATTTCACATCGTCGATCTATGGTGTGATTAAACGTGCATCGTTAGATCTCCCTTACAAATTTGGCTATGGAAAAACATTGCAAACTATCTAGGAACCCAACTTTGCACAATTATATCTTTTGCTTTGCTCGCCCGCATGACCTGAAACTAGGACCATAGCAACTTGGGACTAATGTGATCACACCCATATGACCAACTCCCTCTCACTCATCCATACGTGGCAATGGTAATGTCAACAAACTACCTACTCAATTTTTTCTATCACAAAACCAACTATGCCAAGATGAACATAATAAAGAACTAGATGAATACCATGCACTTCCACAAGCTCTCCAATCATCCTTGACCTTTGAGAGGACCCCTTGCACAACCTCAAATCACCATACTTATCCCTAAACATCTTTAACCATGATAAAATTGAAGATCAACCAAGCCTGCTTTAAGCATACTAGGACAAGCACACTGCACACTTTGTCATTAACACTTAGACTATCAAGACACTTCATCCACTCACTTGGACACCTCCATGGCATCATTGAAAACTCTCCAACACATGAATATATATGTTTTTCCAAATTGTTAGAAGGTGAACTCTCTATTTCATTTTATTATTGTTTTGCACTTTGGAGGTTGCCACCTCAAAGTGACTTGTATTTCCAATTTAGTTAGATCATTTCATTTGACATTGTCTAATTGAGTTTATTTTTTGCTTTACATCTAAACAAAATATCATAACATCTTCATTTTGCATTAGAAGGCACTACAAGATTAATTTCAAATAGTGAGAGGGGAAAGTGATTCTTTTATGGTTTGTTGACTTCAATATTGAGAAGCGCAGATTTCTTGTTTGGTCGTTACTACCTTGTTATCGGCCCTTGAAGAGTTGTTATGAAGCCTTTTTTCAAGGTGTTGATTTTACAAAGATTAAACATCGTCGATGGTTATTGGAGTATTATAATGTCTTTTCATTAAAAAAAAGTCATGCTAGGGACCCTAACTCTAGTTATCTTTATTAAAAAAAGGGGGGATAAACAAGGGTCATGTTGTAGAATGAATACCTACTGTTATTAGTAGATATGTAAAATATTTGAAAATGTGTGATTGACGAATTGCCAAAAGCATCATCAACTTCAAAGAATAAAATTTCAGTCTATGGCTCAATTGCTACAAAAATAGGTAAATGTTAATTGCCAACCATAAATGTTTGTTGGCATGGTATAAATTTGACGATCGACCATATATGTCATGAATTTTTATGATGGCATTTATTTATTAAATGTTTTCCCTTCAATGCTAATATAATTTATAGAAGAAAAAAACATTAAAAATAATCTATATACTTATTATAATTTTTTAGAGTTTTTCACTATCTCTTCAAAATCTCACCTTACATCTAATATGATACACAAAAAATTGATTGTATTTTATGGTTAAAAAATGCAAATATTGTCATATAGCTATAAAATCTAACCCACACAAGTGTTTGGCTTACTCATGCGTCACTCTTGTTGACCTCAACAGAGAAGTCTTATTGTTTATAAATTTCCTTTATTCATTTTCAGTGATTAGTTTCTCTTTAATTTTATATTTTATTAATTAAAAATACACATAAGAAATATAGTCACATCAATATATAGATTATTATATATATAATAATAGTATACATTTGTATAGAAAGAATTTTAATTATTTGTAGTAATTTATATAATAATATTAATAGTGTATATATTAATAAGTTTTTAATAATAAAAAGATAAAGGGGGCATGGTTGATCATACATTTGGCATGCAGTCGAGTGCTTGTCAATTTGAAGCTAGCGGTTCAAATCTTGCATCAGGGGTCTCATTCGTTTCGACTCGACTTTAACGACATGAGAGAGGATTATAATGGATGTGAACTCAAATCAAAGGCCTAAACATAGTGAAAGCCTAATAAAACAAAGCATGAAGGTAGTTGCTTAATCATTGAAATAAAAATCCAGACCTAAATAGAAAAAATGACAAATTATAACCAAAAAAATATAATAATAAAAAAATGAAGTGCTAATTTAACCAAAACATGGTGAAGTCATATTAAAAGTGTGAACAATGAGACCCATCTTGAATGAATAAGACATGTTACAAATAATGATTCTGATTGTAAAAGCCTTTTAAATCTTTAAATTTTGAGGTGGTGGTTCAGATCTCGAGTACGTGGCCTTTTGAGAGCAGTTATTTTCGTAATGACATTTTAAATATTCATTTGTCCCATAGCATTGTGTAGGATTTTGAATGGTACTTGTAATACTATTGTTATCGCAAAATCATTAATAACTGCCCCAGCCAATCAAGGATGAAAATTAAGCTTTTGAAAAATTAAACCGTTTTTTTCGCTAATCCCTTATTGTGCTACCATGCCTACGCCTGTCACAATGAGAACTCCAATCAACTTATATTTGTTTTTATCATTAACATTTCTTAATCTTTTACACTGTTTCCCATAGAAGTGACATGGTCTTTCATCCACGTGACAGAGGCATTGATGGTTGCGAATGTCGAAGTATGAGTAAATGGTTCAGGTTGGCCATATGTTTATTGCATGCTTGCGACACCTCAATATTCACCCTTTTTATGTGTTGCAGCGGACCAGTTAACTTTCACTAATATTACGTCAATCACATAAACCCTTCACGAAGTCTAACATTCCAAGTTTTTATTAACGAACATAAAGTTACAGAGCTACCTTTTATTTCATTTCTGCAATGACCGGCTGTAAATCCTACAATGTTTTTCACAAAAAAGTTTTTCTTTTGCAGTGAGAACCATGTTTGCTATTTTATTTTTATCTTTTTGTTGTAGATGCAAGGAAGCATCAATGATTCAGTTGCAAACAACATTGACATTTGATGGTATGTTTTTGTTTATTTATTTTTATCCAATTAAAATTAAAGACATTACATAGAACTATTGAATTATATAGAATATCAGTATCTTCGTTTATATTTGAAGCATACATTTAGATCAGTGAACTCCTTTAGTTAAACAGTCATTAGCAAAGGATTTTCACGTCGTCAAAATTATCCAGTACGATCTTGACCTTAATCGTTTGACTTTTCATTTCAAGTATGTAGAAAAATTTATACCTTAATAAATAAATATAAGCAACCATCATCCTCACTATTAAAATTTTTATTTCTATTATTAATAAATAAAACAATTTACAATACAAATTAATTTGTTGCGACAAAAACAATAATACTACTGTCATACAACAGATACTAATCAATTCTAGACTACTATAATTATTAAAGGGCAGGTATTATGGATAAAGGTACAAAAATGTTACGCTTGTCAAAGCTAAGTGGCATTTCAAAACAGAATAGTAGTTAGTTAACTTTTAAAAACTGTAAACTAACTTTGTACGACCTCAAATAACTTTTTACTTAAGCTTGATATTTTATATTCACCATATTTTTTAATTTTAATGTTTTAAATACCACTTTGCCATCTAGTCAATTCAAATTTGCAAATTTTATGCTTCTCTCTACCTACCATAACTTTATAGAAATTGTATTTATAACCCAAAAGATATTGGATTTATAACAAACTATTTCCAGCGAATATTCAATCAACAACTTACAACAAAAAGTGGGAAAATTCATTTCCTTGAATTTTTATGAATACCGAGTTATAAACACCCCAACCAACTTAGAATTTTACAACCATTAAAGCCATCATTTTGGTGCTCGTTCACTTCGTTATTTATAATCCAATCCAACTGACAAGTATTCGTTATAGAATACATTGTATAAAATAATACCAATGAATGCACATTTGACTGCAGAACTTGAAATCCAAACATGTCTACCGCCTCCCTTCAAAGATTGCTCAAAATATCCTAGTTACAGATCTTGAAAAAATGTCGATAGTACTAAAATGTCCATGATACGATTACAGGTAGCCATAATCTAAACAATTACTTTTATTCAACTGCTCTAAAATGCCAATAAATTCCATAACTGTAATTATAAGTTAACTAGAGCCCTAGAAAACATGAAAGCCGGGGGCAAAACCTTAATCGAGAGCAGACTCAAAAATAATGCCCTTGCAGCAGTGACTATTGGAGCCATTTTTTAACTTCCATGAAGCAGCTTAGTAGCACATCTTTACAGCAGTAAATGAAACCAGATCCTACACAATAACTTAAAGTCTGTTCTGTAACTTGCATGAATTTGAGCCAAGAAGTAACAACTACAATTGTTACATTATCAAATGAAGTCCCAAAGTTACGATCACCCCAAATAATGCTCCTCCCAAAACTTCAGCTTTAGTGTGGCCCACAGATTCCTTCAATGGAGTGTGGCTCGAGCGTGCTACTTTCTTCCATTCTTTGGAATCAAATTTATCACGCTCCACGTTGTTGACTGGCTCAAATGAAGAAATTATATGTTCTCTCTCAAGTACTTGGAAACTTTTGGGGCTAGAATTGACTTTAGGAGATCCTGATATGCTTTCGGCCCTGGCTACATTAACTTGAGGTGTAGCTATTGAGGGTTCTAATGCTTTTATCGAAATAACTTCCCTTCTCACTGAATCCAATACTCGGTCCCCATCATTTACTACAGAAATTTGATCGTTGCGATTGAAAACAGAATTGGGTGTGTCAGAAATGATCATCATATTGATCACTTCAGCATGCTTTCCAACGGCCCTTCTAACCCCCTGTGTATAGCACATAAAGACAACTTTCAAAAACTTGACATGCATAAATAATGACCAAAAAATAATTGCATAGCATCCAGTTAATGTTTCTTTCTACAACAAGTCAGATGCTTTGTCATCAGAACCATGGTAGATCTCACAAAGTTTTCCAAGACAGATGGTCAAATCTTGTACTTAATAGTAAACAAGATAAAAATCTAATGATTAAATTATCTCACTTCTAATTTTAACTCTAATTTTGCAAAAGAAATGCATGTGTTTGCTATACAAACACACCAAAGGAATATTAATTATGGAATAGTAAATACATACCACAGCATAGCATACAACAACATGAGAGTAATAACAGTATTGTTTCAAAGGTAGTGCTCAATACAAGTGTTTGGTAGAGGGAGGATCTATTACAGAACGCCTTTATCCCAATGTACATCATTCGATTTATATGACAAGACTCAATGGCTGTCCGTTAAACACAACTATAAATAAGTAAAGAGTAGTTACAGTACTACCTAAAGCCCAAAATACTATCATTAACAACATTGGCTACCAAAACAAGTAATTAATAATACACCGATAACAATGACAAAAACAAGTCGGAGTCCCTTCCAACACAACTCAGATACAACATGATAAAAAAATGAGATTGGAGAGAGAAGACAAAAAACATTCCTAGTGCGTTTACTATTGCTGTAGAGGTTGCAGCTGCCGAAATTTCCAGATTCCCAACCTTGCTGAAAAGACTTGGACAAAAATTCTGACTCTTATAAAACATTGAAAACCCAGGAATCAAATAACTGTATGTTTTTTTTTTCACAACCTGGTGCACTTGTCACCCTGACCATTGGTTGATGTTGGATTTACCCCAGAACCCTCTGGAAATGCCTACTCTTTTCTTGAACTTCTCCATGTCAGGAATAAAAATGCAAATTTTTCTATTAAATCCTCCCTTGATTGTGAAGGCAAAAGACTAGGCCAAATGTGTAATGAGGTGTACAGAGATGGAAGAGCCATAGTTAACCAACGGGACGGAGTTGCACACTTCAAAGGGTCGTGTCGTATGTCTGCAATTTATCAACCCAGTCATTCAATGCAAGATCATATGGCACTCGATGGATGCACGAGCTGACTGTTTTCCTATTTATATTTTCTGTCCTCGATATAATTTTAATTTGGACCCACTCATTGGACCTTTACACCCCGTACCATCCAAATTCTCTGGTCTCTCTACCCAATTATTCATTATTTGATGGATTTTAATTGGCCATAGCCGGAGTACTTTAGATTTTCCCAGCTTTATTCCCCATTGACCACTACTTTTCAATATAAACACCATGGGATTGATATTTGTGCACCTCGAGTACTTATCAAACACATGCTTCCTTTGTCTTTTTAACACGAGTGCCCTCAATTAAAATTTCAAGCACTGCAAGTATTGATCACAACAACAGCACTTCCTCTGCCTTGACATAGCCTCAATCGGATGATGTGTTATAACTCTTTGTTCCTCCAAGGCGAGCATTTGCATCCAATTTTACTTCAGGAGGTCGTACTTCACCTTCCATTTTAATTTTATCATTGGACCCCACATTCACACTCATTGGAGTTGGCTTTATGAACTTCATGTTGGGTACATTGTCAAACCGGTAGGTCAACTTATCATTGAATTTTGCATCCCTAACGTTGTATTCGGTGAACTCAGTAAGTCGACTGTGATGTTGATGGTTTGAGAGAACTTGGCATAGCCGACTTCATTTTACAATCATCTCCATTCGCATTCTTCAAACTCCATCATCTCTACAAAATTACAACCAAGCTAGAACACCCATAGTCTTCCATCCACCAATGGAAGAGACCATTGAGGGATTTTGTCTCATCCTCATAGCATGATTGCAACTCCAAGTCCGCTTCGTCATTCAACTCCATTGTACCTTGGTTTCCATCTACAAAACATTCTTCTTTGGAGTCTAAATACAATGAGTTTGATGAGGCTGCTTCTTCATTGAATCCCTAATTCGCAGGGTCTACCTGTACTTTATGCCTATATTTTCAATGGAGAAAAAATTCTTCTTCCAGTTATGATTGGTTTTGGCTGCTACCAACCAGCCCCAACCCAATAATGCATCATAGGCAGCCTTTCTTAATGTGGTTACTACCAAATTTAGTATAAAGGCTTGGGTGCTAATAATTACCTTTTGCTGTTGCACCATAAGAACTCTGAGCACCTTTATACCATCCAATTGGCTCCCACCAATTGTAAGGTCGGTGGCCAAATAGTGGGCTTCCCAAGATTCTTCGAAGTCTCCTCTAGAAGAACATTCATGCCAAAACTACTATCAAAAATAATATTTTTCAAATTCCTCCCCAGGATTTCCATGTGCATGACTATTAGACATCAAACTAGATTCATTGTTAGGAGCACAAGGTTAATTATTTGATCACCTGACAATGGGTACTCAACTATGGGTTCATCATCATGCTTCTTGCTCTCCCCATCACCCAACACTACACCATCTAACACTGCATGCACCGTTGTATGCTCCATGTCAAGGTCAATGTTTTGTACGGTAGCAGTTATAGGATTCATGAGTTCCAAAATGCTTTGCAATAGATCAACTAACTTCACATGTACAGTAATCTGCAAGACTTGTCTTGCCAATGCGTTGTCCAACTTGAATCTGCTTGTCATTGTACTTGTATGTTCATGCAATTGATGTCATTCTTCGACCATTTCCCTCTTGACTACCACCCTTGCTTCAGCTAATCTTTCCTTCTCTGTACATAGGTTGGGTTACTTATCTTTCTTTGCTTTTGGTCTAGTGATTGCCATAACCATGTTCTCGGCTACGTCAATCATGTTGACATTTGTTTGCTTTGGATGATTGCCATCATTATGGTATCTAGGCTCACAACGTCTACAAAGAATTTCAGTGTTATTTTGATTGGTAGGGAAATCTCTTACAAAATGGCACCACTTGTTATGCTTTCGGTATTGTACAATCAGCTGTCCTTGGGAATCGTACTAAATCCAACTCCCAACACTGTGATTATTCTAACATCAGTAATTCTTTGGCAGTGTGGCAGGTGGTGTTGATTGCTCTCTGTGTCAAAAGTAGTTGGATGCTCTTGTTCCCTCATTGTACAAGCAATCCTTGACTGAATAGCTTGCAACTTGACAAAATTCACATAACATTTTATTTGGGAAATTTATCTTAGTGCACCCTTATACCTTTTAGTCACTACACCAAATAACCATTCCTTCGTTCTTCGTGTCTCTCTTTAGCTCTCTCATCATTTGGAGCATGTCTCTACTCAAGGCTCACACCAATTCAGGTTCACTAATATCATTGGACTTTGAATCATCGTCTTTACTCCTTTTTTAGCGTGAGAATGTCTTATTTTCACTTTCAATATCCATCACTACATTGCATGCATCTTCATAAGAAGGTGGGACCACCTTCATCTTTCTCTGAAACGAGGGTGCAACTCCTTCAATGAACCATCACTTCTTTAGATCATTGATTGTTTCCTTATCGAGGTTTCCCAACAATTTTGAGTCTTTTGTTATAGGTTCGCACATTCTCATGTTTACCTTGCCAAGTATTATAGATTTCCAAGGAAAAATTTATTGTCACCTTTGAAAAGCTTGAATTCCTTCTCAAATGCTTTCTGCAGTCTCTCCCATGTTACATTATTAGTGGTTGGTGCATTTGTGTACCAGTGAATTGTCACTCCATGAAGAGTGGTTGGAAAGCACCACTACCAATGATACTCGTTGGTTTTCCCATTGGTAGTCCAGATTGTGATGCATGCCCTACAATGTCGTACCAGATCTTCAAACCCATCACCAATTAACTTTGACAGTGCTTCCTTTTCAATAAATGGAGTTGATGGTGTGCCCATGGTTGTAGGCATTGGTTGCTTCTGACGTGGCTCTTTAAATACAATTCTCCTCCTCAAGAACGTTTTTGGTGGACATTCCTTTGCTCTCTCAACACTGTCGGACATGTCCCTATACTCGACCCTTCCTTCGACAACGATCCGTATAATGTCTTGGTCAGCATCAAGTTCCCTTTTTGTGCTATGCTGCCTTGGTGTTTTTGGCTTTGTATCTTCAATAAGCAGGTTTTCAATTCCGTAGATATTTGTCTCGTACATGGCTAGTTCGTCTTTTGTGAAGAATTCGTCATTGAACTCTATCTCTGAATAAAGACTTCCCTCAAAAGGAGGCAGCTCAGTTGAATCCCCACTGGATTCCATGGACTCTTCCCTAGATTCTTCTACGACACCCTTCAACCCAAACCCGGACTACAAGGTCCACACTTTCTTTCTCTAAAATGACCAATTTTCTAGCAATCTCTGCCCACTCCTTATGTGTGAGTGGTGTAGGGTTCCACTGGTTCTGGCTGAACCCTTTCTTGGTTTTGTCTCTAGCTCCGACTCTGACTTCTGCTTACGCTCCAGCCTTGGCTTCAACTTTTGCTTCCACTTCTACTCCATACTTATAGTTATCTTAATGGGTTTTTGGAATTGACTGCTTGTCCCAGCCTTTGTCGTACTTTCTTGCTAAGCTATTTTCCAATTATTGATGCTGCTTAGCTTGATTTATCAAGGCATAAGAGGGCTTACTAGAGGTTGGCAGCTGATTACAGCACTATTATAAATTTATCTATGATCAGTTGAGGATCCCTGCAGATAATGTGCATGTGAAAGGTATCCATACTCCTTTGGAGTTGTATGTCAATCATCTAATAATCTGAGTCTATTCTAGTACATTCCAAAGTTTCTCTTACAGTATATCATATTTTAATCTCCGTCAGGTTCACTCAGCAAGCCCAGTTTACAGCTGAACTAGTCTGAGTGCGCTCTTGCAGTATTCTATCCCCAAAGGGTTCAATAGGAATAGGTATGATGCATCCAGAGGGATTCAGTAAGGACATTAAGGTCCCCTAATTTAGATGATTTCCTCTAATTACCCATCTAAGTCATTCTCTGTCAAGTTTGCTAGATATATCCTCAGCATTCTGCAAACTAATCTAAGATAACTTTGAATTTCTAAAAGTCTATCCTACTCTATAAAATGTTTGACTTTGCCTAACACAAATATATCAAAGGAGGTCTTCCTGTAATGTTTCTTTTTTGCAGTTTCACTTTACTGTTAAACTCTGTTACGCTCATTACATTGGCATTGCCTATATTGTTTTCTTTTATTTCGTGTATCCAACTCTTTAAATCATATTGAACATAAATGGTACTGGAGATAGTAGCATCATCCTATGGAGGGTTATTCTATGTTATTTCATGGTTTGGCTTAAATTGTTAGCCTCTGGCTTCTGGAATTAGGAGTTACTGAGTATATTCGACAACGTTAACTCAATTACTTGAAAGGTTTATTAGAAGTGATTATTTCTACCTCAATGATTATTTCTACCTCTGCTCAATATCTCTCTATTTAGTTTATGCATAATGAGGTCACAGATGGAACTAGCAAAGGAAACCTTCAGGGGAAATTGGAGTTGTGTATTCAAGCTTATCCCGCAACTTTAGCTTTGACTGCTACAATGTAAGTAAACTTGCAGAAAAGTAGAGTGGGTCCAGAGGGTCATTTGGTAACTTGTCACCAAAGTATATCAGTTGTAGCAGAATCCGAGAAGAGAATTGTGGCTATATGTGCTTGGATTAAAAACAGATGAGTAAAGTTCTTCCGAAGGACATCAACATTTAGTTTTTGGGTATAATTAGATTGGACTATGAGAAAATCAATGCAGATATCAGCAATATAGCCATTTAGAAATGCCCTGCCAGAGGAAGGAGAAAAGTAAAGAAGCAATAGAATTAAAAGTGAAAATGGTGGACGAACTCAAACATCAATAAACTGTCTACAATACAATTCAAGAAGTAAAGGCCTTTCATGGTAAGACAGCTGCACGAAGTCAATCAGAAAGCACCTATCTCAACTCTAGAGTTCAAGAAGTGAAAGTTCCACTAAAAGAAATAAAGGCCTTTCATGGTAAAACACCTGCAGGAAGTCATTCAGAAAGTACCTATCTCAACTCGAGGAGGAGGAAGAACAGGACGAAAATATAAAATTTTAAGAAAAAAGACAAAGGAAAAGAGAAAGGCAAAAAGAATAGTGTTCACTACAGAAAATGGAAGATTTGGTAAATGTAGGGGACCGTATTAGCAAAGAAAATCCTCAAACCTGTATTGTAGATGGAACACAGGAACTAAACTGCAAGGAGTAAACCAACAGATGAGAATAGACAAGAAGGAACATGCACTTACAAAGAGAACAGAGGAAGATTAAACAGAAGAAAAGAAAGGAGTGAAGGTAGAAGCCAAGAATGTAACAGGCAAAGATGGAATCCCTGCTAGCCTTTCAGAGGATGAGAAGAGGAAACAAGAAAACAGGGGAAACAAAAGAGAATGTGCAATAAGAAGAACTTGGATATGTCAGAATCTAAAAGTTATAATACTGTATAGAATGGAAATTTTTTGAACTGAACAAGAAATACTGGGCTTGAGATAGCTGTATCAGGTGGGAGGTCAAATTTGCAACCCTATAGTTTTTAACGATACATGTGTTTCAGTGATGACTTCAATAGTGATTTGTACCAGTCCATAAATGATAATATAAATAAAAATTAGTTTTAATTTGATAATATTTATGCTCTGTTCTCTGTCAGTAGACCACAAAATAGTTCTGGTTGGATTTTGTTGTGGATTAGTTCTATTTAGTTCAAGATATCACCTACCAAAATGGTAATTATTATTGATTGAGGATGAAATCCGGCGGTACATTCTGAATCAATGTGAATGTATCTACTACTCTGAATTTGAGTGGAATGTTATGACAAATAGAGTTATTAATGCTGCTGATGCTAATAGCATGATAGCTGAGCATGTGATTCATAGGTGTTATTGACAACATGCCAACACTCGGCATTTCCATTCCTTGCAGAAAACTTGGTTGAAACCAGTCATTCTTTACAAGCTTGCATTGTCCAATGCACACAGCTTATGATAAAGCCTTCACAAGAAAAAATAAATATAGGTCGTTTTCATTGGCTTATAATTGGACTGAACAAAAGTCCCATTAATTTTGCAGTAAATTATAGTCATACTCGTTTGACTTTTCCCCAAACAGCACTTTATTAACAGACTATTGTGCCAAGCAGCTCTGGATCAATCCTGATCTTAATCCAAGCTATTTGTGTGTCAGAGATAGCCCTGAAAGTCAGTCCAGCGGGTCTTGTTTTAGTGGCAAGGCAGAGCTATTGCCAAGACTCAAGCCCCACTGAGCATATTCCTGTGTTAATGTGTGGACCATCTTGGATAAGACTAGGTGCAAACCTAAGGTAAATTTTGACAGAATAGGGGCATTTCCCGATGCATTATATAAGACTCCTCTGGTGTGTGTTTACAATTTACTCTATAGAAAAAACCCTGAAATGTAACAATTTTCAATTCTATTAAACAATAAATTTTATTAATCCATTTTACATACTTCAAAACAATCCAAGCTGAATGATAAAGTAAGATAAACAGTACCTGAGCATCATACATGACAATGCCTGCAACTACAACTGCGAATCCAAACAAGGAATCTGAAAACCCCCTGGAATGGAAACACACAAATTAGTGCCTCACAATATACTTCTTAAGAAAACGCAATTTTTGGGTAAAAACCGTGTATAGAAAAGATTAATCATTCAGTTTTTACCCAAAAAATCATGTTTTCTCATTATGATGGACTGTGGAAGCATCAATACTCACTTTAGTCATTTCATAATTCAGATACATACATGTAGAAATAATTATCCGTAACTTACCTCTCTAAACCAATGGCAGTTGCAGTGGCCACAACACTCTGCAATCCAAAGGCCCAAATTTCTAATCAAAACCCTTATAAAACGAAAACCTTCTAAAGTAATAATAAATGAAGCAACTTAAACGATCATTAGTTTAAAGATTAATTTACAGAAGCATGGCTGGAAGGCATGCTGCCAGAATTTAAAGCCAATTCCCAATTGAAACCTTTGCCCAGCACAGCAGGCACAAATGGTTTCAATAACTGACCGCCCAGACCGGCCACAGTTGCAGATACTAGTACCTTCAATAACACAAATATTTTCAGTCATGACTCGTAACCATGTAATCTCAAATCAAGGCAATCAAACTAAAGCTTCAAGAACTTACTTCAAAACAAAACAATGGTAGAAACAATCCTGTAAACAAGTAAACGCACTTTACTAGGTCCAACAGACCATTTTGGCTTCAAGGACATTAAATACCTTCTTATCTTATGTGATAGCCACATTCACAATTTGATACCTACATTCATTGTTATTATAAAATATTATACAATATGTGTATCAAATTTGTGAAACTCACCTCGTTATGAAGAATTTCTTCTAGTCCAGCTCTGATGCTGCTTCTTGCAATGGAAATTTTGGGGACATTCTGCTTTGAGTGGATGAGATGAATAGGTTTTCCAAGCCATTGGCATGGCCTTGGAATATTCTGAGAAGAACAGGATATGGGTATTCTTGTGATAGGATTGAGAGCAGGAGAATCTCTGAACAACATTGGATTTGGTATGCTTTTGATGAGAAACTTATTTTCTGGAAAAAGCAATACAGTTAATGAGATGAAGCTATAACTGTTTTGCTCCACAAATTTGGAGCAGTTCAATGTTGGTTCTTTTAAGTAAGGCGGTAAGGATCGAACTGGAAGATTCTTTCGTTTGTCGCCTGGCACTGGAGGAATTAACGCGGACGTGCTGATATTTTTTATTCGTCCCAAAGGGATTGCTCTTAGATCCAATTGATCTCAAAATGATTTGCCTTCCTTAATTGTGTGCATAAAATAATATTTAAACATTTTTGTAGGTAACTTGCACATGTAAAAACTGTCAGCCCATAAAAATATTAAATAAAATATTATATTTATCCCTTCCACTAATTAACATGTTAAAATAGTTGACTTCATGAAGAATAAGCCAAATAATTGGCATGAACATTTATTTTGAATAAAGGAGTGGGACATTGTCTTCTTTATGATTGGTTGTTGGGAATCTTTCTTAATGTCATTGTGCCATAGATGTGGTTTTGTATTCTCAAACACTATTTTTAAACTTTTAGTACATGTCACATTCGTAAGTGAAGCCGGGTAGTCCTCAATTAGCATCTTTAATTTGAATATGAAATAATTGAAATGCAAAGAAGCGACTTTTCACATATGTAGTTACGATTATTTCAACGAAGCGTGACAACAGCGAAAGGAATTTTGGCCAAACACTTCTATAGGTAATTTAATTTCATTTTGGTGGTAAATTTTTTGGAATGCATTTAATATTATTCTTTGTGTTTTAGTTGTGCTTTGTTGTTTATTTATGGAAGCATTATGATTGTTATGGTCATTATAAGTGTCAGCGTTCGATTTTACCTAATAGCTATTCTCTCAACTTGATCTTCTACGAATTCTTTTATATTTAAGATAGAGAAATCCTTACCTAAAAATTTGCTCATCTAGAAACTGCTTTACATGATTACATTCCTTGTATCTTGCATAATTGTAGATGAAAACTATATATTATCCCTGACATTAGGAGTTCATCAGTTTAATGGCAACACAAAAACTATCCAAGCTAAGTCCAAGCTTCAATAAAAGTGCAATGATGAACAGGGAAGGATGTTGAGATAGAGATGCAAGTTCAAATTGATTAGAAAGATGTACTAGGAGATATCATAATTTTCAATGTTGGGGATCTTTTTCTTGGTGATGTATGGTTATTATCATCCAAGTCTCTTATTGTGAGGTATGATTACCTCTTTGTTGAATGTATGCATTTTAGTTCTTCAATTCTTTCCATCGTCTTTATGCCTTGTCAAGAAATGAATTTTTATAGATGCAATTGATATGTTTACTTTTTGTTGCAGTGAGTCTTCAGTAATAGATGACTTTGGGATCATGGAGAAATAAAAAAATGTCGTAGAAGAACCAAGTACTCCCTCAAGTTTGAGCTAATAAATACACGTTTAATGGTAAGTGGGGATAAAATTCATAGTCACCTTAATAAAAGAATTATACTATGTACAAATTTGAAGGATTCAAAAACTTTCAGCATGCCAAACATCATCTTTTGAAACAAAAAAAATATAATATATAAATTAATTGAAAGTAAGTTTAGGTTAGCATGATTGTGAAATTACATTTCACAGTTTCTTACGAATAATCACTAAGCATATTTGGATCCTTTATAACATAATGATATCTATCATAAAGTATGTTTTTATGTATCGAGTACAAAAATAAAAACTTCTACACGGAATTAACTTAAATCATATAACTTCCACAAGAAGTTTACAATACTTTACAATGAGAATAAGTATAGAGAAAAATAAGGAACACATGGTCATTAGGAGGTAATATTTTTATGCACACTCCTCCTCAATGGAAACTTTGAGAGGCCTAACATTGCACGAAATTGATAGAACTTGGTAGCACCAAGTGGTTTTGTGAAAAAAAATGTCATTTATTCATTCGTAAGATAAAATTGTAAATTAATATCACCAATGATAACTTTTTCTCAAATAAAATGCACATGAACTTTAATATGTTTAATTTGTTGATGCTACATTAGATTTTTTGTCGAAGTTATATATGTTTGGTTATCACAATGAAGGATGGTATTGTGAAAAATATCCAAATGAAGTTCTCCCAACAACCTTTGTAGCCACATAGCTTCTTTGGTAGCTTTCATAACACTTTCATACTTTACTTCAATAGAAGAGATATAATAGATTACTTTTTACCGCTCCAAGTGATAGCACTTACACTAAAATTAAACACATAACCAGAAGTAGATTTACGATCTACAATATTACCACCCTGGTCAACATCACAACAACCATTTAATTAAAATAAATTAAAATCAATTAATTTTTGGATATAATGAATAATATATTTAGTTAATTTTCAATGATCTAAATATAGATCTTGCATAAATCTAGAAGCAACAACAACATATAAAATATATGCCCTAATAATAATTATATAAATTAAACTGCCAATAAGTTGTCTATACAAAGTAGAATTAATTTTTTCACATGCAGATTTTAAATCAAGTTTTACACTAATTTCAATAGGAGTAGATGTAGATTTACGATAAAGCATATTAAATTTATCAAGAATATTATATACATACTAAGATTGTGATACAATAATAGAATGTTTATCTTAAAATATAGTCATTCCTAACAAAAATAACATGACCATTTTTAACTTTAACAAAAAAATCATTATCAAAACAACAATTAAATAAACCTAGTTCTTTGAAAAAAGAAGTAATTTTAGATTACTAAACTCTAGGAGCTTGTTTTAAACCATACAAGAATTTATTTAATTTACACATAAAATGTTCTCTGTTAGGATCAGTAAAATCTATAAGCTGAGTCATGTAAATTTCCTCTTCTAAATCTTCATTTAAAAAAATATTTTTGACATCTATTTAGTGGATTACCTAACCATTTTAGACTACAAGGGCAATAAATAATGTAACAATACTCATTTTTGTTATATGAGTAAATGTTTTAATATATTCAATCTTGGGTTTCTAAGTAAATCCATGAGTGAGTAATAATGCTTTAAACTTGACAATTTTACCAATTTAATTATACTTGATTTTATAAATCTATCTACAACTAACAATATGTCTTTTACGCGAAGGTGGGACAAGATCCTAAGTCTAATTTTTAATCAAGTCATTGTACTCAATTTACATAGCAAGTTTCTATCTATCAGCTTGAATGGCTTCCTAAAATATTGAGGGTTGCATTCATACATAGTCACTAAGGCATGATAAAAATATTGACTCCTAGTTAATTTATTAAGATTATCAACATTAGAATATTGAATAAGGGATTTTATCTATTTAAGTATTTTATTTTGAACATGAAATTCAATAGGTTTCTCTGGCTTTAAGTTATCTAAAGATGGATCAAATTCTTCTAGGCCATATATTTCTTTATAAGGAGAAACAAGAGAGCTAGGTTCATCAAAAGAAGAACATTGAGGAGGTTCCCCAAAGGACTCACAAAAATATTTTTTAAGAATAAGGACATTCCTATTCTCAATGATCTATCTTTTAAACAAATTATATACTCTTAGACCTTTAGCCTTACCTCCATAACTTATAAAAATACAAGAATATGAAGTAGGATTAAGCTTCTTTCTTTTAACTTTATAAACAAATATGGAAGTAGGGCTACCAAATATCCTAAGTTGAGTCGCATTGAGTTTATTTTTAGACCATATTTCTAAATGATTAGAAAGATATAAAGCTTTGGTAGGGACTCTATTTAGAATATAAAATAGTATTCATGACTTCGACCTATAAAAACTTAGAAATATTTACAAAATGCAACATTATTCTAACCATTTTTTTAATGGTGCAATTTTTTCTTTCAATAATACTATTTTACTGAGAGGATTAGTTTTATTTAAATACCATAACTAATGCAAAAAGAACCAAACCTTTTACTAATGTATTCACCATCATTATCAGATCTTAATATCTTAATATAAAAACTATAAACATTTTCAACAATAGCTTTAAATTATTTAAATTTAAACAACATTTTATATTTCTTTTTATTGAAATATGACTAGATCATTTTAATATAATTATCTATAAAAGTAACAATATATAAAGAACTATTAAGAGATACAACTTCAAGAGGTCTTGCAACATGACTATGAATTAATTCTAAAGGATGAGAGGAACTCACATCATGATTCTTGTGAAAGATATTAGTGTGTTAGCACGCAAGCAACCTTCGCAAATTTTTTGGTGGAAAGAAATAAAAGGTAAAACAACAACAAGATTATGAGAAAACATATCATGTAAACTTATAAAATTAACATGACCTTATTTTATGCCATAATTGATCTTTATTCTTACTATGTAAGAAAGTAAATATGTGGAAGAAGTGATAAAAACATATAATTCGTTCTTTTGAATACTTTCAACAATAAAAAAATTAGATTGATTTTTTATGGATCAATTATTTTCAAGTAATATTACAATGATATTATCATTCGTAAGTTGAAAACAGGACAACAATTTTTTTTAAGCTTAGATATATAGAAAACATCATTTATATTAATATTTATAAATTTTGTCTTTCTTTGCTCAGTTGCTTCTAAAAATGAATTATATCTTAAATAAATATTTTCAGCTATATCTCTAGAATCATATAAAATATTAGATAAACAAGTCATATGTTGTGATGCACCACTATCTAAATTTTAATCATTTTTATTGGAAATAAATAAAATAGCATATAAAGCAATAATATTAGAATTCTGATCTTGATTGTTATATTGATTAGGGTTTTTATTCCTCTGTTTATTTTTATTAGATTTATTCTCTTTGTTATTTTTAGAAGATTTTTTATTAACTCTATCTTTATTTTTATAATATGTTTCCATTTTATGATCAAAATTACCATACAGAATGTAGATCCTATTAAACATAGGTTTATAATTCTTATTACTAGATCTTTTGTTTTTAATTTTACCTTTAACAAAATTAGGGTTAAATTTCTAGTTTCTATTCTTCTTATAAATAGGGTTAAGAGTTAGAAGTGCCTAAGTGAAATTCTCTTTATAATCAAAATTAGACATCTCTTTCTTTTTTTGAATCAAAAGAGTTGATAGACTAGTAAGGTCTGAAATATCTTGCTCTGTTTGATATTTTGAATTTAGAATTGATATAAAATTAGGAAATTTTTTATAAATCTTAAGCTAAATAATAAAATTAATTAATTGATCTTGAATCAAATACAATTACACATATCTAACCGAGTTTAATATTCTTTATTTTAACAAGAAAAATAATGACATTTTTATCACCTTTCATAAGTGGAGTTAGTAATTTAAAAATCAATTTAATAATCTTCGAGAGACAAGTGCCATCGTGCATAGACTTGAGGATTTTTTAAAGAATTGCTAGGATACCCCTGATTACCAATATGGAGTAGGAATTCATCCTTAACACTATACGAGATAATCAACATAGCTTCTTCTTGTGATTTCTATTGAAACATATTTGAAATAATGTCATCTTGACGGGACTTTTTCAATCCCAATGATAATATTTTATAATTTTTGAGCCATGAATTTTGATTTAATATAAATTTTCTATATATTATAGTTTAAATCATTAAAAATTTATGATTTATCTAGTATAAAATTAAGAGAAGCCATTGCTTTCCTTTACAATTGACACTATAACATTATATAAAACTTAAATTTGAACCCTTTTTAAATGTGAATTTATACTCTATTTGAAAATAAAGTAAATTACAAGTGTAAATACATAATAATTATTCATATTAATTCTAAACAAAACAAAATAATTATTAAATATTGTAATAAAATAAGGTGTCATAAGTGTCACAAAAATAAACTAACATAAGAATAATTATTAAAGATGAATTTTGTTTAATATGAATTTTAACTTTATTTGATAATAAATTTAATTACAAACATAAATAAATAATTTTTTTCAAATATATGCTAAATAATAGGAAAAAAAATGAATTCAAATGTACTAATTTATGTGTCACAAAACTCACAAAAAAAAAAACTATTTAAACACTGATTAAAAAATGTGTAAAAATTATAATAAAATGTTTCAAAACAAAAATTGGACCACACCAATACATTTAGAATGTGCTAGAATCTAAAAATTGACTGGTCATATGACTAAGCTAAACAAAACATTCACTTAGTCAAATGTTGTAAGAAGGTTAACATGTCTAAGGTTTTATACGTGAGAAGATTGGCATGCAAACAAAAAATAGAATTCAACAATAATTAATTTGGTAAAAAAATATTTTTAAAATAAGTTTGAAGAGATTTGAACACAAAACCTCCCCTTTTTCAAGTTTTAACAAAAACTTAACTACCAACTCGACTAGTAATTTAGTTAAACTTTAACATTCACTATATTGTTTTTAAGTTTTTTTTAAAACTAATTTTAAAAATAATATATAATATATATGTAAAAAAATTGAAATAATAGTTACTTTTTGGTTTATTTTTTTTTTAAAGAATTTTAAAAAGATGGGGGCCATTAGAATTTTTGTATGAAAAATATGGATTTAAAAAAATAAAGTATTTTTAAAAGATGTTTGATAAACTATATGCTTATGAACTTATTTGTCGTTGTTGGTAATGGTGCTTTGGTGAAGCAAGGGAGCTCAGAACAGGATGAATAAGCCAGCAACGTCTCTTAAACTTTGCAAACCTCCATGAATTTTCATTCCAATGACATGTATGGTATCAAAAGAAATTGATGACAAAAAAATATTTTTCCAACCTATCAGGGCATACAATGGCACCTAGGTGGCTAAGAAAAAATGCACGCTCTATAGATGCTCTTGAATGCTTTCAAATAGCTATTTTCAATCCCTTTTTACCAAAGAGTGATCAAAAAACATGTTTGAAACAATTTTTCGAGATTTTCTTCTCTCCCAGGCCATACAATGCCATCCAAGTTGTTGGAAAAAAACAATTTTACCTAAAAAAATAGACTCTAGTTGCTTGAAAGGGATTTTGGATGATAGATTGAAGATCCAAAGCATAGAAACAGATCCAAGAGGCTTTAAATAAATTTTTTGAATACTTTTTAACTTTCTAACACCATAGGGTCATACTATGGGTAGAACTACACCTTTACAAGGTTGAAAATTTTGAATTTGATTTGAATTTTAAAGTTAAATTCAACACAAAATGCTTGCCAAGCCTCTACACTCTCTCAGGCTTTGATTCTATATGGAAAAAATAACCAGATATAAAGTGTAAGAGAATTAAAGAAGAAATATATGCAAGATCTAGATTGTGAATGGATAGATAAAGCATAATAGAATAACCAGATCAATGAACACAGAGTTTAACGTAGAAAACCTCAATCAAGGTAATAAACTCTAGTGATTATTCATTCATTAAATAACCTAAATACCCAACACATTCCTTCAACCTCTCACTCCTCAAAACAATTCACAAAACCTTTACAATGCTTGCATATATCTCACACAGTTCACAAAATAATATTTGTGTATTGATATATTTTACCAAAGGGGTAAAACCCTATTTATAATAGGAATGGGAGGAGGTGACCATTGTTACCAATGGTTCCAACCTTTTTCCAAAGAACCAAGTCAGTAATTAAATAATATATTTTATTATTGCATTCACACGAGGTTTTAACCCATGTTAAATATAATAATAAAACATTTATTATTTTATCAAGTGTTAAGGGCTCAATAATGGTACCCACATAACATTAAATGTTCCAACACTTTTGGGGTGAAGAGAATGTATCATGGGGATCACCTTATTTTAAAAGGATTAAACCATTATCCTCTAATAGTCAATTATGGAACAGTGCGATGCCTTTTAGACTTGTAAGTGGTAATGTTGTGATATGTGTTATAGATTATCACTTTATTGTTAATGGGATAAGAATTGTACATTTTTTAAATTCTTAAATAATGTTCATGAAAATAATATGGAATAAAAATGCTCTTTGTTTGGGTTTCAACATAATTTACGATTCATTCTTTGGATACATATTACTCAAGATATCGTGATTTAAAGTTTGCAAGTGCCTACAATAATGGAAAAGTCAATTGCTATATATAATGATTTTAAAGAATTGATTTCTATTTCATTTTAATTTTTAGATATTGATATTTTGTTGCTCTAAAATTTTTACCAAGATGCCTCAAGGGAAAACAGTACATCCAATGTGATTTCATGTCTTGCAGGTCACACTAGGGGCAAGATTTGGAGAACTTGGTAAGTGGTAAAATTTTCCCCTTATTTTAAATTTAAATTTTGATTTTTAAAAAAAAAAATTGAACCCCTTTCTTTAGATTTTAAAAATGTCGATGGACACTAGCATCGATGTTTATGATAGTAGCATCGAACAGTCAATGCTAGTGTCTAATTTTGGACATTAGTGTCCTATGTTAGTATCTAAAGTTGAGAATAGAGTTAGACATTAGTATCCTCATACATATAAATGAACTTTCCATATTTGTGTGATATTATTATATTGATTTGGCCACTAATGTGGCTCTCTTTACTTATTTATTTTTGTAGAAAGACATTTAAAGCCATGAGTTTAGACATGGGAGACATCTTCCCACCCTAGTGGAGTTTGGTGTAGATGCCATAGTCTGGGCAATTTTTGATCAGGTCAAGGTTGGTCAGGTGGGCCAGTTAAAGAAAATTCATTATGATGTTCACTTGATGAAAACATTAGCCAAGATTTGGAATGTTGATACTTGTACATTCTAGCTCCACATATGGGAGATGACAATCACATTAGAGGATTATATTGTATTTTGTGTTTGCCTATTATAACAGAGAGGGCCTAGGTTTTAGGGGATGGTAGTGTGGGATATATGTAGAATTTCCATACATACTATATATGTCATCGAGTAAATGTGGGAGAGCCCTCTAGCATGGTCCATTTGGAGGACATAGTTTGATATGATATTCCATGATTACGTAAGTTCTTTTGTTGTTTGTTATCTTCCTTTGTCACTGTAAAGGGTGATGTGGTGGCTATATATTACCATATGTATCATATCATTTGGAATATTGAGAAATAGGGTATTGTTTAACCCTAAAATGAGAAGGTATAGATAGGTTGCATTTACTTAGAGGGTCATTAAAGGGGTATATATAAATGAATAAGCACAATGGTGATAATCAGATCTATAACAAGCTAATTGGATGTTAAACTCAGATATAAATAGGGTAAATATAAAAATTACAGCTAAGATGTGTATGAAAATGACAAAAAAGTAATATACTTAGCTAGTTCTGATGCTAACATAATGTTTGATCTAAAATAAGAAGAATATTCTAGAATAGTCACTTGATTTTGGATTAAGCATCTTTAGATCTATAGACATTAACGCCAACCTTAAATAGTTTCATTAATGCTATGGTCTAAGTTTGATGAAAGTGTTATGTATGAAATGCTTACCAGAAAATGATGTAACCACCTGAATGTTTTTGGTTTTGAATTTGCCTTCATTTTAGTGTATTCAGATCTGGGTCATGGACTATCACTCTCATGAAATGATAAAACCCTAGTTCTTCATCTTCGTGGTGACCTTAGGGTAAAATGGGTTAGTGGGCACATAGTGTCAAGCTGACCCCAAAGACCCCTCTGGTAGTTAGTGTTGCCTATATATTCAATTCTCTGAAGAAGGCCTTGAACTGATGTAGTTCTCCTCTATGTGTTGGCTTTATGTGAATCATGTAATATGTGAAAATTAAGTAAAACAGTGACCCAAATTATAACTTGGAAAATCAGGATCTTGCGTTGTTCTTTTAGTACTTTAGACTTGTAGATGTGTTGTCCCTATGACTAGTATAGAAATAAGAAAAAATAGGGAAGCTTTTCTCAATTGAATGCTCTTTGGTATGAAAACTAGGTATTTTTTCCATATTTCTAAGTGAGTAATGAGTGAGGGTTGATATTGTATTTATGTCAATCCCTTTGGATAAGTAACTTTCATTAAAACACTTATAATGACTATTAAGATACGTTTCATTTACAAAAAAAATGAATTTAGGGCACTAAACACTTGTATCAGGTCAGGACACTAATGTCAATATTAGTATCTATCCCAAACGTTAGTATCTAGGAAGTAGGAAAGTAGGTATAGGCTCAAACTTATAGAAGTGGAAGATAAGTACCTTTTTAAGTATTCTGAGCAACATAAAAGGTCTAGGTCATCAACACAAGACTAATCAGATTAATAGATAGGCTAAGTGGCATAAGATAGATCATATACGAGACTTACGAAAGTGAGAAAGGTCCAAAACTAAGAGAAACAATCAAGGTCTAAGTTTTCCAAGTGCACAAGACTGAGGTGCTATATAACCCATAAATATCATCTACATTTACCCCACTTTAATATATTAATAAAATTGCTAGTTTAAAGGAAAGAAATTTATATCTAAATGTGTATAACACATCTTATCTTTGCGTGTGTCTAACTTAAGCATTTTGATAGTGGATGACCTATAACCAAGAACACGTTATAATATATAATAAGTACATATAGTTTGAAATTGAAAGTACTTGAAAAAATTGAAATTAAAAGTGTAAGGTTTAAGAGTCTACTTGTGTGTCGATGTAATCACCTTGTCTATTGACAAGTTGATTTGAAAAGTATGTATCATTGTAAGGATTTGAAATTGAGATTAGAAAAAATATAGATAAATTTGTAAAGTGCATATATCCAAGGAGATAAATAAAGAGAGAGATTGGAAGGCACATGACCCCAACCTTACAGCATAGGCAAGTTGCCACTTGTTTAACCCTAAAATGAACTATTATGGGTATGTATTTAACTTTAAGTTTAGGGTTAAGAATATAGAAATGAAATGGCACAAGAGTGATAATCAAATATATATTAGATCAATTAAATAATAAACTCATATATAAGCATACACTAAATTTATTATGTTGAGATAGTCTAAATATGAAAAAGACAAGTATGCTAGATATAAAAATGACAAATAAGAGAAATACTTAGTTTGTTTTAATGCTAATATAATTCTAGATCTAGAACATGATGAAAGTAAGTGAGAAGATAGTTCTAGAATAGTTATCAGATTTTGGATATGGTGTCTCTAGCTATTTAGATAATTACATCAGTCTTAAATGGTTACATTGATGCTACTATCTGATTTTGATGATATTGTCATTTATAAAATATCTAGTGAAGCATGATGTGACCACTTAGATTTTTTTGGGTTTGGCTTCACCTTTAATATGGTGCATTCAAATATGAGTTATGGACTGTCATTCCTTGTGAAATACTAAAACCCTACCTTTCCATCTTCAATGTGACCTTGGAAAAAAATAGGTTAGTGGACATACGATGTCGAGCTGACCCCAATGACCCTATTGTTAAAAGATGTTGTTTACATAGCCAATACTCTAAAAAGAGCCTCAGACTAATGTAGTTCTCCCCTACATGTGGACTTGTGTGTGAATCATGCAATGTGTGTAAAAAATGTATAATATTGACCTAGCTTGTAACTTGGCAAATCGGGCTTTTGGGTTGTTACTTTAGTACTTTAGACCTATAGATGTGTAGTCCTTATGATAGGTTTGGAAATAGGAATAAACAAGAAAGCTTTGGTTAATTGAATGTTTTTAAGTCTTTTATTAGGTATTTTTAGGTGATAAATGAATGAGGATTGATCTTGTATTTATATCAGTCCCTTTGGAGTAATAACTCACATTAAAGCACTTAGGCCAACTACTAAGATAAGTTTCATTTATAAATTGGATGACTTTAGGGTACTAGACACTTACGTTATGGCAGGATAGTAATGTCAACACTACTATCTATCTTGAATGTTAGTGTCTAGAGAGTAGCAAAATAAGTACAGGGTCATAACTTGTAGAGGTGTAAGATAAGTACATTTTAAGCATTCTAAGTAAGAAAGAGTGTCTATGTCATTAATATAAGACTGGTTGTAATATCATTATCAAGTTTTACATTGTTTTATCAATGATATGTCATCATGTGGATGACTGGTGTTTCGAGTGTATAATTGATCTTGATGTGTGAGTGAGATGTATTGTGGCTAGTGATTAGTCTTGTTTCAATTAGCTTATTGTGTTAGCTTGGAATCAGGTTCATTGCATCTCATATAGGACCACTTTGAACCATATGTGTTTGACGTTTGTAATAATTCATATTATCGTGTATTGGTTATTTATGTCGATGTGTTAGTTTTGACTGGTCTATCCATAGGATCAAATTGTGTTAACTTAAACAATTTGATGAACCATCAAATGGTCACGTCAAGCTAAGTTGGTCTTGATTATTTGATTTTTATCTTCTTGTTGTTTCAAAAACTATATATATTTTTAAAAATAAGAGTAATAATGCTTCTATGTTTGTGATTGAGCCCTGATAATAATTAATAATAGCATAAATAAGATTTTTATATTAATATAAAGTTATATAAATATATGTACATTAAAATAGTATTGCACAAATAAATGAATTAAATAAATAAGTGTGCATAATTATTCATAATTTGTAATAAATACATAATTTATTTCAAATATTTTTATTCTTATATTTGTATGTATTTACACGTATTAATATATGTAATTGTATTTATACATTAATATAAGTTAAAATAATATTAATGATTTCGTAATAAACTCAATAAATTCAATTACTTGATCTTTCTATAGAATAATTAATCTAATCAAGTAATAAAATAAAATAATGACTAATATATTAATGTATTGATGGATTTAAAAAAAGAAAAAAGAAAAGAGTTAAACCCTAACCCTAAAAAAATAAAATAATAATAATACAAGCATCTTCCCATTTAAAAGTCAACCAAAAAGGGGAGAGGAGCTATTTAGAAGATTGGCCAAGGGAGAAGCCTAGGTCGAAGGAGAAAGAAGGAGAGTTTGGGAGAGGAATAAATGTTTAACAGATGAAATAAAGAGCTTCCTTAATTAGGCAAGGGATTCTCCTCTCGAAATCCTTGTTATTTTTTTGAAATAATAAACAATGAAAATATGGAATGTGTTTGGGATGATATATATATATATATATATATATATATATATATATATATATATATATATATATATATATATATATATACGAAAAAAAATTCAAACCCTAGATCTTTATGAATCACTTGATTTATTTTCTTTTTGCCTTTGAATATGGAATAATGGATTCCTTATTTATAAAATAAAATAAAAATACTCATATACATACATGCATACATAACAATGTGTGTGTGTGTGTATTGAAAATAATAAGCAGGTTTCATCTTATTGAAAATTTATTTATTTAAAATATATATATTAAAAAAATAAAAAAAAATATTAAATAGGCCAGGTTGACAGCCATGACCGCAGCCAGGGCCTTAGGGCTCATTTGCCGACCAAAACCCTACGATAGGATATATATATATATATATATATATATATATATATATATATATATATATATATATATATATATATCAAAAGTAATATCATACCAACGAATTCAAACTCTTCTTTTTACTCATTTATTATTTTATTTTATCTTATTTATTTATTAACTTATTCTCTCTCACACACACACACATATATTATTTTATATATTTATTAACTCTTTTTATTTTTTAAAAGTAAACATAATCATATATATAAGTTAAAAATATATAGATATTTATTAAAGTTAAAAAAATGTATATCTATTATCTATATATACACATTCATAAAATAAATGTGAAAGCTGAAAGTTATAAACACATATATAAATATATATGTATGTACTCTTTTATTTGATATTGAATTAATGTAAAATTCAGTTATGGTATACAAATTTATATTATTATATATGTGGACATAAGATGCATATTTAAAATATTAAGAATGAAATTTTCATCAAGTAACTATATGCATAAATACATATCCTGACAAACAAAAGATATATTTATATAAGGTTTAAATCCACATGCGTGTAATAGGTACAGAGTAATCCTCATATCACCATTGATATTGTCTGGATTTAGATGTGGGTGTAATTTGTACGTTTAATTGAATTCAGTTTGGTCTTTATGACAAATAAATAATCAAGCATAAAGAGTCATTTCAGGATTATATTGTGGTAGTATGGTGAGTTTAAGTTGAAGCTATTGTTGAAATGATAATTCAAAGGGCCCTAAGATTAGCATTAAGTTGGATGATCTCCAAATGGATAGGTTTTGTTAAAATCTTCTTAGATGACTATCTAGCTAGATAGTGGGTTGATTATCCTTATGTGTGTGTGTGTGTGTGTGTGTGTGTGTGTGTGTATAAAATGAGGTTTAGCTTTAAAACCTCATTATACACACACACACACACACACACACACACACACACACACACACACACACACACACACACACACACACACACACACACACACATATATATATATATATATACACATATACATATACATATACACACACATATATATTTCTTGCTTTTAAAGCTAAACCGAAGCCTTGCCTATTTAGTGCACTTGTGGGTGCCATGGGAAGATGAAAAGATTGGTTCTCACCTTACCAGAGATGAGATGAGTAAGTTCCTTATTTGGTAATTAGAGAAATTTGTGAAAGGATATTAATGCAGATGATCCATCTATTCTCTTGTTCACACTTAGAGGGAGCTCAAAAATTTAGAGTTCTTACAATGTTTGTACGTTTCTTTTGTTATGATAGTATTATTCAAGTTAGTGTGATGTTAGCATTCGTGTGTTGTTATTGTATTAAAGTTCTAATTATTCATATGAGTTTGTTGATGAATTTGATTATTAATTAGATAGTCTTTGTCTTAGTAAGATTAACCTTCCTTGTTGCTTAGAAAGTAGATTGTCACTTTATGTTATGTCTTGTTGCTTAAATATTTATTTAATTGTTTATTAATTTAGAAAAATAAAGTATTTAGGGGGTAGACATCTCGTGCTTAGTGTAAGTTGACCCTTTCTATTTGACTATTTTCGTAATGCAAGTTGGTGAGTTACTAGTGGCAGATAAAGTATAGATAAATTATATTTTTATGTTAAAATCAGTAGCATATTGTATGTTATTCAATTTAAGTTTTGAGTAAATGATGACTATACATTTATTGTTCAAATAAGACATTTGTAAAATTTTGTTCTTAAAAATTATCATTAACATGAGTTGAATTATCTTTGACAAATCCATGTTAGAAGTTAAGTACTTGATAGCTATAATGATTGTAGTATTATTTAAAGATATTGATGTATAATAATATTCCTTAATCTAAATTGTCAACAATTTATCTCTAACACTTAATGCATTAATGATAGATGTAAGCTATCACTTGACTAATATAGTACTTCTAGTAGTGATTTGAAAATTGTTTTATCTATGAGTTGAGAACCTTGTTGAATAGGAAAATTAAATATCATTTATGTGGAAAGAAGTAATCAATTGGATAAACAAATATTGTAATATCTAATATTCATAATTGGATGATAGTGTTAGTGCTATGAACACATTATTTGAATAGTAAAATAATGTTAAAAATATTATATGATAAGAAAATATTGAAAATATTAAACTTAAAATATAGTGAGTTTAACTTACCTTAGTATTGTGAAATTATTGATTAATTTTAATATGAAGTATTAGTCATACAAATAACATTGGGTTACACACATATAATTAAAATTAATGAGTAAAGATGATAAATTCTAACTTAAATTATTACTGAGTGTCTTAACATAAACATTATGATTCACATAGCTTAATTGTTGTAGGAATCTATTTTGGATAAGCTAACCATGACGAGTCTTGAGACATAGCTTGAAATCTTGTTAGAAAAGTGAAATGAAAATTGAGACTTAATTCTTATCTTGAAAAGCACATAGATAGATATGTCATCCTCTGGGATTGTATATTGATAGTTGGATGATTACATGCACTTTTATAAAATCCAATGCAGGTTTACATTAAGAGTTTTATATTTGTAAACCAACCAAATCGGTTCAGAATTAGGATCAATTAATAATTGAACTTAAGTTTTTTCTGAAATAGAAAATTGTAAGCTCTATAATTATTATTTTTGAATCAAGTTCTATAACCATACATTTTATACTCTATTCCAATATTCTTTGGTGGATCTAGTTTCAAAAATATTTAGCATTTTTTTGCCCCTGATTCCCTTTTTCAACCTGTAAAGTCGATTTAAAATTTGAGTTGCTAAAAATAGTTAGAAGAGTTTTAGAGAGAAACCAAAGATTGTTAGTGATTCCTTTTACCTTTAAATTTATATAAAAACCTTTAGTTTTAGATTTTATGTCTATTTTCTATTTTTAGTGACCCCTTTTTAAATTAGATTTATTCAAAAAAATATGTTGTTCCTAATTTTAGTCTACGAGGTTCCTTCGGAAAGGGTATTACATTAATCACTTAATTTAACATTTCTTAAATATGAAAATTACCTCTTAATTTGAGTTTTATATTTATATTTAACTTTTCAAATTTATCTTTTAACTCCATTAGATATTTTTGGTGAGTCCTCCTTGTACCCTATTTATTAGTAGTATCTTAAAAAAATCAGATTTATGTTGTTAATACCAGTTTAGTTTAGATATTTCATTTCACATTATTATTAAATTAGATCTATATTATGACTCATATGAGTTGTCCTTAGTTTAAATAGTTGATTTATAACTTGAGTTTAACTTATAATACTTCTAGGATATTTTATTCAAAGTTATTTTGTGAGCCCATGGTATATTTGTGCTTTCATGGTTTTTAGCATTACGCTCTTCACTTAATTAATATTTCATTATTTCCATTGATGTGATCTCAATTTGTGATGATTCCCATGTTAATATATCCAATATGTGACAATAGTTTCTTTGTTTAACATTTGAGCTTTTGAAGAGTGTAATCTAGTCTCACCAAGTTTAAATAATATTTTTTATTATAGAGTCTGAGTTGTAGACCTTTGATGTCTTATAGTTATTCAATATATTTAGACATGTGCCTCATCCGTTAGTGTGTTCCATTTGTCATAAGAGGTTGAGATATAATTATAGTGTATTCTAACTGAGAAATATTTTTGAAAATTAAACTCATTTACAGTAAGTGTTGTTTACTTGTTGTCCTCCCTTCTATAATCATATGTGATCATTGATTTTTATTTATTTATTATTGGTAGTGTGTTTGAGTGAAGTGTTTAAAAAAAATTGGTGTGATTTTGTGTATGCATGAGAGGCAAATTTTAAGCACTATATTTTGGTATCAGAGCAAGTTAAACACTAGAAGCTTTGAAGTGTTGGTGTTCTGCTTCATGCATTTGCAACTTTGCTTACGTGTGTATAAGTGGAATGACACAGTGAGAATGTACGTATTTTCATACATAGATTATATTTGGAATCACTGAATTCTAATTACCAGATTCATTTTATTGATGGATGGAAACATTCTATTAGGGAGAACTCATTTGTTACTTTTTTGCTATTGTGGTAGAGCTACTAACCACCATGGATCGTTGGATCCTAAAGTGAATAGAATGATGAAATGTTTAACTTTTTTAGTTAATTGTTTTGCTCTCGTATCCCGTTAATAGATATTATGTAGATCAATTTTGATATTCCTTGGCAGAAAATAACTACATATGAAAAAAAAAAAAAAAAAACATTTGTATGTATATATGTTGTGTATGGTAAATATCTACTTTAATCTATTTTCCATATACTCTTAATGATTATGTATTAGTTTTTGAGTGAATATGACTCTTATAATGAAATGTGTATATAATTAGTAATATGATAAAATTTATTATTATTTAATCAAACTATTAGCAATAATAACTCTAAGCTAGTATGCTCTTGTTAGTATTTCGTTATTCATCTTGGTTAAGTGTAAGCCATGAGGTTACAAAGAGGTCTTGTTTTACTATGTTGTGGTTATGCAAGTTAATCAACCTTAGTGCATTTTTAACCTTGTGTATGTTATTTGTTATATAACTAGATGGTGCCTAGTATGAATTGGATGCTTACGTTTGAAACAAGAATGTTGTAAGTTCTAATCTTATTCGTGAGTTATGTAGTATAAACCTTGTGTATAATCACAAGTGATTCTAGAGTAAGTGTGCAGATATGATCATGATATATTACTTTTGTGACCCCCTATTCATTATGAAGAGTGAATGTACCTTCCTAGCTGTGAGAGAATTAGTAAATTAATTAGTTTTATTTTGATATGACCATTTGGATTACAATTATGGTTCACTTGGGTGTTCGTTTGAGCATAGAATAGTGGTTGTATGTAAAAGTATATTTTTTCTTGTATACATGACTACTCTACTTAGACATGTTAATTGAGAGTGAATAATAATTTATCCATATGAATCAATTGAGATAGATCAACCATCGATATCTGTGCAATAGTGATATTATGAGAGTTATCAATACTTATTATTGATTTATATTAGAATAAGACAACCAAAATTGAACATAGTGTTTTCCAAAAAAGCATTTGAGTTAAGTGAAACAATAAAAAATGACACATTATTTGATGAGAGACTTGTATAGTAGTTGATTTAGAGACTTTGAGATAGTTGGAAGATTTCTTGGGGTATTTTTGGTATTAGGTGCTAGACATAAGGTTCATACTTAATCTATTTCTACATAGTTATCTTAACGCTTATTATCAGGAAGTACAGGAAAGATTACTGTTGTTCTTGTTTCTCCTACCTCTTGGAGGTAGTCGAGACTTACTTTATTACCTCTAGAAGGTAATCATGTTTCTTTTTTAGGAGGTATATATAGGATGATGTGGTTTTTTCTCCTACCTCAGGGAGGTAGTCGAGTTGTTTTGTTCTCTCACCTTTAGGAGGTGATTGATTTTTATTGATTTCTTATCCTCTTGGGTGACTTTTATGTAATGAACTATTACACCAAAACCTCAATACATTAGTGAAATCTACCCATCATGGTCATAACATCCTACCATGCTTTTAAAACCCAGACTCTGGATTGGATTTATACTTATATACTAGGATACCCTGCATACACGAGCATGTCGATGTAGCCATCTACTTCATGATTTAAACCTAGGTGGAAGATCTGATACCATATGTAATAAACCGTTACACCAAAACTGTGAAGTGTTAGTGAAATCCACCCATTAGGATCATAACATTTTATAGTCGCATAGTTTGAGTAATGTGATGTTTTTGATTTTTTCTTTAAGAACCAACACTAGTCCTTGAACTTGAATTTACATTTAATTATTATTTTGGAGTTTTGAGCATTTATAAGTTATTTTATAGAAATTGAAGTAAATGGATTTACATTTGATTGCATTTGAATTTAATTTTGTTTATTTTGACGACTTGATTATTATGACTTAGACTTGTTTTATTTAATAGCATCATCTTCTTTTGAATTTAAATTACAATTTTCTTATTTTTTTATTTCATTAAATTATTGACTCTTAAATTATTTATTTTGAATTTTGAATATTTAAATTATTATGGTATTTTAGTTTTTGACAAATGTTGGTTCATGCATTATGTGTGTGTGTGTGTGTGTGTGTGTGTGTGTGTGTGTGTGTGTGTGTGTGTGTGTGTGTGTTGTAATGTGTACAGTGTGCGCTATGTGGGGGAGAAATAGCTTTTAAAAGATATTGGGTAAACACGGAGCCTGTTTAGAATAGGTTTATGACACTATTTTTTCCAACCACCAGACATGGTGTTGATTATTATTTATATATACATTATTATGGCCATTTATTTGGGAGGTTTAAGGAGGCCGGAGTTCTAAAGAGGAGATAAGGAGGTTTTGGGAGGTCTAAGCAGTTTCAAAAGGTCTTAAGTAGTTGGGAGGTCTAATCATTTTTGAGAGGTCTAAGGTGGTGGCAAGATGTTTTTAATGATGTATTTGATGGGGACTATTATTCGTTGCACACTACAGTGTTCTAGTTATTATTTCAATAGTATATGCTTTTTTATATGACTTGGTAGTCATTATTATTATTATTTTTTCTACATTGGATACAATATTATCTTATGGTGGATCAGTGGTTATACTCTTGTTAGTAATTTTGACAGTGCTTAACATTAGTTGGTAGCGAATATGATACATGAAAATTATTTAGAGTTATGATATTTTATTTGGTAGAAATAATATGATAATATGTTTCAGTTGACAGTTGGCTCAACTTTGCATAGTTAAGTGGTATTATAGTAATTACATTAATTCCATGTACTGACACTATCTTTCATATCCCTATTATACCATGGTATGACACATGGAATTATTTGGGATAGGGACTTATGTTCTGGCATATCAGAGTATTGATAACAACATTTTAGTGTTATCACTTTTTTGTGATCGTTTAAAAAATTAGCAATTTGAGTTTTGTAATATCGTCAGGATTTGCTCAGTAACATATTATTACTACTTAAGAATGTGGTGGATTCCACTACACAATTTTATTTTGGAAGCATTGAGGACAATGTCTTTTTCAAGGGGGTGAATGTAATACCCTTCTCAAGTTCTACAATGTTTTCTTGACGATGTGTCATCATGTGGATGATCGGTGTGTCGAGTGTGTCATTGATCTTGACATGTGAACGAGATGTATTGTGGATAGTGGTTATTCTTTTTTTAGTTACCTTATTGTGTTGTCTTGGAATCAAGTTCATTGTGTCGCATGTAGTACCACATTGGATGGTGTGTATTTGATAATTATAATAATTCATATTACTGTATATTGGTTACTTATGTCTTCTAGGAGTTTCCATGTCAATGTATTACTTTTGACTAGTCTATCTATAGGGTCAGATTGTGTTAACTTAAATAGTTTGTTGAATTTTCAAGTGATCATGTCAAGCTAATTTGGTCTCGATTATTTAATTTATATCTTCTTGTATTTCGAAAACTATATCTATTTTTAAAAACAAGAGTAATAATGTAGCTATGTTTGTGATCAAGCCCAGATAATATTTAATAATAGTGCAAATAAGATTTTTATATAAATACAAAGTTACATAAATATATGTACATTAAAATATTATTTCACAAATAAGTAGATTAAACAAATAAGTGTGCATAATTATTCATAATTTGTAATAAATAAATAATTTATTTCAAATATTGTTATTCCTATATTTGTAAATATTAATATATGTAATTTTATGATTATATTTAAAAATTGATATACTAATATAAGTTAAAATAACATTACTATTTTCATAATAAACTTAATAAATTCAGTTACTTGAACCTTTTGTGTAATAATTAATCTAATCAAGTAAAAAAATAAAATAATGACTAACCCATTAATGTATTGATGGATTTTAAAAGAAAAGATTGAAACCCTAACCCTAAAAAAAATAATAATAATACAAGCATCTCCCTATTTAAAAGTCAACTAAAAAGGAAAGAGGAGCCATTTATAAGATTGGCCAAGGGAGAAGACCAGGTAGAGGGAGAAAGAAGGAAGATGGAAGATGAATGAGAACTTGGGAGATGAATGCATGTTCAACAGATGAAGCAAGGAGCTTCCTTAATCAGGTAAGGGATTCTCCTCTCTAAATCTTTGTTATTTTTTTGAAATAATGTACAATTAAAATATGGAATGTGTTTTGAATGATTTGTTTTAAAATAGATATATACAAAAAAAATTCAAACCTTAGGTCTCTATAAATCACCTAATTTATTTTCTTGTTTCCCCTAAATCTAGAATAATAGATTATTTTTTTTTAAAGAGAGGAAATAAATAAAATAAAATAAAAATACTCATATACAAACATACATACATATATAAACTTATATACTGAAATAGCATGTGTGTTTCATAATAATAATAATAATAATAATAATAATAATAATAATAATAATAATAATAATAATAATAAAAGAATGGTAATTTTATGAGGAGGGCCAGGTCCTATCATGGTCTTACAAAGCAACTCATAAAAGAGAGACCCATAAGGGTGCTAATAAGAAAAAAGTGAGGGAGCCTTTTGACAAAGCACCTCACAAAGAAAAACCCAAAGGATGCCAAAACAACATTGGCAAGCAACAAAAAGAGAAGGAAAATAAGTAAAAGATGGTGATTTTGTGAGGGATGTCGGGTCCTATCCATGGTCTTACAAAGCAACTCACAAAAGAAAATACCAAGGGGTGCTAAATCAAAATTAGCAAGCAAAAAGAATGAAAAATAAGATAAAATATGAGAGAAAATAAGGAAGACTATGGTACATGAAGAAACCAAAAGGCCAAAAAGGGAGGACTAAAGGTTTGTGAACAAGAGGGAACTGCTACAGAGGGAGAGATCTATGCTTAAGTAACTTGCAAAAAGTATTAGATATATATAGATATAAAGCATAAATAAAAATGAAATGATAAGGTGAAGTATTTTTTTAGGAATTGAGCATTGATGGGTTCTTTGAAAACATGGCCTTCATTAGTTTGAAGGTGGTAGGTGCTTGGACCAAGAATATCTTTAACTAAGTATGGCCCCCACCATTTTTGGGCATAATTACCTTCTTTGTCATGAGTGTATTCTAAATTAAGGACAAGATCACTAACATTAAATGTGTGTATTTTGACATGTTTGTTATGTTGTCAGACAATATGAGCCTTATATAAGTGATTATGTTGTAAGGCAGAGAGGCGATGCTCATCAAATAGATCAAGAGCATGAAGGAAAGATTCATGCAATTACTCATAGGGAATGATGCCATGAAGAGATATGTGAAGAGAAGGAAGCTCAACTTCAAGAGGAAGAATTGACTTAGAACCATAGACTAGAGATAATGGAGCTACCCTAGTGGTAGTATGAATGCTAGTCTGATAGGCCCAAAGTGTGGGATAAAGATGAATATGGAAATCCATGCGGGTTTTATGAATTATTTTTTGAAGGGTTTTATTGAGAATATTGTTAGTGACCTTAGCTTGACCATTACATTTTGAATGATAAGGAGTGGAAAATTTGTGTTTAATCTTAAATTTGATGCAAATGATTTGGTTAAGAATGAACTTGGAAATGGTAGGACTGATAACATTAATAAGGGGCATGGCTTCAACCCACTTGGTAAAGTACTCGATAGAGGTGATAATAAAGATGTGTCCATCTTGGGAATGAGGAAGTTTACTAATGAGATCGAATTTCCATGTGGAAAATAGCCAAGGAGATTTAATGGTTTGAAGTTCAGCTAATGGTGAATGAATGAGATCATTATGAAGTTGACAAGGATTACACTTTTTAGTGTATTCAATAGCATCCTTTTCTAGAGTAGGCCAATAGTAACTCATACATAGGCATTTGTGAGTTGTAGCGTGTCCACTATAATGACCGTCATAAATGTCCCCATGTGCTTGTTCCAGTAGAGGAGGGACCTCGTCTTACATGACATAATGTAGCAAGGTACTTTCAACATTATGATAATAAAGCATGTTATGTCTAAAGATGTAATTTAATCTTGTTTATAGAGATATGTCTTTTCATGAGAATCCAAGTCACGAGGATAAGTTTGATGTTCTAAGAGTTGGATGATATCTTGATAACATAGGCATTGTCAGATGGTGATAGCCATGATGTGGTAGATAAACAAATTAAGAGGGTGAGTAGATGATAAGGATTTGATTATTTATATGATAAAATAAGGATAAAAAAGAACTTGATGTGGATGAAAAAGAGATGCTGAAGAGGCAAGAGAATCAATAATAGAATTTTGATCTCTAAGAATAGGCTTAATTGTAAAATGGACAAAATCTTTGGCAAGATTTATTGCAATTTTATGATAGGCGATAAGGTTTTCACTTTTACATTTATAGGCACCACTAACTTAATGGAAAATGAGTTGAGAATCACCCAAATCATGAAGATATTGTATGTCTAAATTAAGAGCAACTCTCATACCTAAAATAAGAGCTTTGTATTTGTCCATATTATTGGTGACATCAAATGTAAAATAAAAAGCTAAGGGAATTATCTTTCTAAGAGGATTAGTGAGAATACAACATTCCCTAGCTCCTTGAAGGCATTTAACACCATCAAAGTGGAGGGTCCAGGTATCCTCATACAATTCAGCATTAATTTTAAGAAGCTCCTCGATAACTACCTTTGATTTAGTAGTACCAAAGGGAGGAGAAGATTCATCAAGTTGATTAGCTGCAAGATCGATATTAAAGCTATGAAAATAATCTTTAAGAGAAATTTATTGATTAAGACCTTCAATATAAAGGATATTATCATCTAGAAGGTTATCTTGAAGGGAAGAAATGGTTGGAATAGGTTCTATGGCAAGTTGGTCAGTTATGACTTGCCTTTTGACAACTTTTTGCATGACAATGCAAAGATCAAATTTTATTAGTAAAAGCATCCACTTGCCAATTCTATCTCCTAAAAGAAATTCTTTGGAGAAGAAATGATGAAGGGGGTTAGAATGAATGATGACATAGGTGGTCTGGTAAATCATGTAGTGATGAAGCTTTTCAGTGGCAAAATAAATAGCAAAGAAATGACACTCAATTTTAATATAACGTGTTTCATAATCGATGAAGCCTCAGCTAATATATTAGATGTCATACTCCTTGCCCGTATCATCCTATTGGTCAAGCATTGCCCCAACTGAAATAGGTGTGAAAGAAGTATAAAAAATTAAAGGCTTATCATTAGAAGGAGGATGAAGTGTAGGTGGATGAAGTAATGAATCTTTCATATCGTCAGATGATTTTTGACATGGATTTGTCCATTCCAAGGTTGTACCTTTCTTAAGAAGGGAATTAATAAAGTAAATTTGATAAGCCATCTCAGGAATGAATCATCTAATTGCCCCAAGTTTTCCTAAGTAGGTACGAATATTAGGAATAGAGTAGGGAATGAACATGTTAATAATAACATTAATCTTGGCTGGATCAACATCAATGCCATGGAGAGAGATTAAGAATCCTAAAAATTTACCAGATGTAACTCCAAAAACAAATTTGAAAGGATTAAGTTAGACTTTATATTTAAGGAGACGATCAAAGATGATGGCAATATTGGAAAGGTAGTTTTTATGGTGCTTGGATTTAGTGATAAGATCATCCACAAATGTTTCAATAATTTTATGGACGAGGTCATGAAATATATGAGTCATTACACATTGGTAAGTGGCACCAAAATTTTTGAGACCAAAGGGCATTTTTACATAACAATAGGTGCCCCATTCCATGGTGAAAATAGTCTTATGCTAGTCTTTGAGAGCTATATGAATCTGATTGTATCCTAAAAATCCATCCATAAGAGATAACATTTCATATACAGTAATGAAATTGATAATATCATCTATTGAAGGCAAAAGAAAGTTGTCTTTAGGACAAGCAAGATTAAGATTGCATAAATCAATGCAAATATGAATGACCATAGTGACCTTTTTCTAAACAAGAACAATATTGGAAACCCATTCATAATAATCCATAGGTTTAATTAATTTGGAATCAAGTAGTTTGATGATTTCATTATGGCATAAGTTGGTAACTTTGGGAGTAATTTATGTTGCTTCTAACACATAGGTTTGGCATCAAGATAGGTAATGATGTTATGGACCACTATGCTAGGGTCAATGTCAGGCATGTCTTGGTAAGACCATGCGAATGCCTCTTGATACTTATCAAAAAATAGGCTGAAATTATCATGTTTAAAAGGTGAAAGTTATTTGGAAATTATGATTAGTCAAGGGCATGAGGGAGTACCATATTTAATGTGTGTTGTTTCTTCAATAAGCATGGCATTACCATCTTGAAAGTGGTATGGTGCATTAGGTAAGGAAGGTAATTGGTTAGTTTTAGGATTAATGCTAGCGATAAAGTTGTTGAAGCAAGGATTTTTAGTCTTAAAATGTCAAAGTTTATGATGTTGTCGGGGGAGTTGAGGTTCTTGAGCATAAATTAATTTAAGAATAGCTTCATCACTAGGAAAAGTATGAAGAGGACCAAAATACTCAACATCCACTTCTAGATCTAGAATTTGGTTACCATAATAATCATATTCAGAATGAATTTGATGAGCATTGGTTGCCTTAGCATCAAGTGTGATTATAGGAGTAGAAGAAGTAGATGGAGTAGATTTATTGGGAAAATCCAAAAGAGGTAGAGAAGTTAAAGGTGATTCTTAAGGTTTGGAAGGTGCAAGTTGTTCTACCACCCAAGGGGAATGGATAAGAGGAGGATTAATAGGAAGCACATAACCCTTAGGTTCTAATTGTTTAGCTATAGAAATGGTATGCACATCTTGATTAAAAGCATGAAGTTGGGATAAGGTCTTTTGATAATATAAGACATTCAAGTCTCTTGATTGAGCTTGGGCAATGATATAGTTGTCATCATATGTAGGAGAAATTGTACATGCTTGGGATTCAGGAGGATTTTTAGAAGGTGAAATACCAAGATTACTAAATGTTCTAGGAGACATGGTGAGAGGATATTGAAATAATTTATCCACTCTAAAATCATTGCAAGTAAAAGTATCTTCAAGTAATGATGGCTCTTGAGCATTGCATGGAGGGGGAAAATCAGTAATCTCATCCATGAGAGGAATAATACAACCCCTAGGTAAAAGAGAAGGAGGAAACCATTATAAAATATATGGAGGTAATCTAGTGGTGTTGCAAGTATGTTGCAATTCATTGGGCTCATCATCATTGAATCTGCAAGAGTAACTTGTAAATCAAGATTCATATTAATGAACTCAGGTAAAGGATCCTTATTAATATTAGGCATCATAGGAATGTGATATTGTGATTTAGGATTAGGTAATTGGATACTCCATGGGTTGGGATCAGCTTCATGCTTATAGTATTTTTTGTTATAGAGAAATTTAATGCATTGATTGTCAGTAGAAGTAATGGCCCTCATTTAATGAGTCCATGGACGACCAAGGAGTATGTTATAAGATAAAGGAAAGTCAAGGACCATGAGTTTGGTTTGAATGGTCTTAGGACCAATGGTTAAGGGAAGCCATTTACAACCAAGTAGCTTTTTATTAGTCTTGTCAAAACCATGACAAGTAAGACAGGTTTGTTTAAGATTACTTTTATTATAACCAAGTTGTTGTAGAAGCCATAAAGAGGTTACATTAATACCATAACCTTCATCAACTAGAACTTTTCAAATGATGGTGGTATTAATGGCTATTTTGATGAAGAGAGGTGGATCATTAGAATGAAAGAGGATTTCATCATTAATCATGTCTTCTTCAAGGAATTCAATGGAAGGTTTTGAAGAAGGACACATAGATTCGATGGTATTAATGTTAGTTGGTTGAGAATCAATAGAAGGTGGTTCTTCCTCTAAGGAAGATGGATCTTCAATCTCTTGGAGTTGTTGCATAAGGAATTTTAAATTATAAGGTGAAGTGAGAACCAACTCCACAAGAGGAATCTTGTAAGGCATAGAGTTAAGTTCTTTAAGAAAATTCCAAGGAGATTTAGAAGAAAATCCATGAGGTTTAGAAGACATATTAGACTTTAGAGGAATAGATGTGGCTGGAGGATCAAAAATAAGAAGTTGTTCCTCAGGTGCATCTGATTTAATATTGATGGTGGTGGTATCTTTAAGCAATTGTTACTCCAAAGAAGGTTTCTTAGGCTTGGTAACAGGATCTTTGTGGGTAGGTTTTTGATGATAGTTAACTTTAGCCATATTAACATATTGACAGTTGTTAAAGTATTGATCATAATTGGCGTCAATTACACAAACATCTTTGGAAGTTAATTGATTATGGGAAGAGGATTTTTATTTATTAGATGTAGAAGCTTTAGAGGATTGTCATTTTTAAGAAGCATTAGTGTAATCTTGATGATGATGTTTGATCATGGTTTCATGGTCCAATGAATCACCAAGCATGTAAGAAATAACACATTTAGAAAGCCCTCTACAAGATTTGTGAGAATGTCTAATGTTGACATGAAACCAAGAAAAGAGATTGGGATCATACCACTTAGGAGGATCATTAGGATATTTGAAACGTTTAGAGGGTGGTAAAAATTATCTCGTTTGATGTACCGAAAGAGGTATGTGAGATAGTAAAGGAATATCATTTGTGGTAACTCCTGATTTGGCTTGAGCAATGTTATTAGTGATAACATTAGATGTTTGAAAAGATCCTTTAAGAGGTTTAGAATTATGTTTGAATTACTTCATAAGCAAGTCTTGCCATTTAACTTGGTCAAGAGCTTCATTAAGAGTTTGAGGAGCAAAGGTTAGAACCTTATATTGAAGAGTGGAAGTTAAAGTGGTGGTAAAGAGTTTGAATAAGTTATCATCAAACATATTATGATAGGTTTCATGAGCTAGGGATTTCCATATTTTAATAAAATCACGAGCTAATTTGTTAGGAGTTTCCTTAGCATTTATGAAATGGCTAAGACAATTTCTAGGAAGATCATTATTTTGAAATTATATAACTAAAAGATTGACCAAATCTTCAAGTTGCCAAATAGAATGTTGAATTAATTTTTTATACCATTATAATACATCACTAGTAAAAGTTTTAACAAAGAGTTTAGTAGTGGAAAATGTATTAGTTTGGATCTATTCTTTGTAGAGATTACCAAAGGCTTTAAGAAATGAGATGGGGTATTTAACCCCATCATATTTGATAGTTGGTGATATGTTACCAATGTCAATAGCTACAATGAATGGAGATAAAGGCTCATTTTGAATGGTTTGAAGCATCTTGTTATTCATTATTGGTTGAGAAATAAATTTACCTGAGGCATCTCTAAGAGGTGGAAGAATGTAGTTAGGATTAGCTTGAAGATGCATGATTAGAGGTTAATTAATTACATTAATTATTGTTGAAGTTGTATCATCTGATTGGTATTAGAGTTTTGCATAATGTTCATTTTTTGAATTACTTGAGCTAATAGTTAGGTTGTATCAGGTGGTGGATTGTTGTTAAAAGGAGCACTCTCTGAATTGGTATTGAGGGAGGATTGTTAGAAGAATTGTTGTTAGTGTGATTGTTAAGTAAACTTGTGTCAATCACTCCTACATTGGTTTGAAGATTTTGAGAAGTTTCTCGACAGATGTAAAAAGGATTGGATCCATCAACTTCATCTTGAGGTGTTATTTGAACTATGTGACAATTTGAAGATGAAGGAGGAGAAGAGGTGCCCTAAGAGTGATGGTTCTCTTGGGAATAAAAGAAAGGGATAAATTAACTTCACATATTGGATCTAAATGGATTAAGACTATCCAAAAAGACTTTCATAGGAGATCACATTCCGATTAAAAGTAAATGAATAGAATACAAAATGAAAGAGATGGAGAATTAGGTTGATAAACAGGGATAACAAGAAATAAAACTAGGTCAACCAAATTGACCTAGTGTAAAAATAGAACCTACAAACTGTACTAGGTCAACCAAGTCAACATAGTGTAGTGAACAGGGGCATAAAACAAGGTCTAAGATAGCATTAGGTTGACTGGATTGACCTAGTATAATAGATAGGTAAAGATAAAGGATTGATAGTAAGATAGGAAATAAAGCAAGATAATTTTTAGCTAATCCAAGAAAGTGAATACTAAAAGTAAGTAAACAATCAATTGAATTGATGTTATTCAATACAATTGATGCACCCAAAAGAAAAATCTTACACCAATATGAGCTAATATAAGTTCTTGCACACATAATTGAACAAATGGCAAGCAAAAAACTTGGAAAGTAAAGTTAGCTAATTGGTCAACCTAGAATATTAGATTATTTAAGAATGATTTTAAATGATAGAAAGTTGGCTATAAATAAGGTATTAAATAGAAGTCTATGGATGCTTTTAGGTGAGTTTAAGATGAAAGGGACTGTAGTGGCAATGATATAGGTTTGGTATTGGGGCCTACCCCCTTAATTCACACATCACAGTGATAAGAGTTTTAGGTGCTTAGCTAAAATATACCATTAACCACATTTTATACTTGACCAGAGTATCAAGTCGGCTTCTCCCTTAATGATGAAATCCAAGTAGGTTGGCTTGGGTAGTCAAATGTTGAAATGTTTTTTAATGTTTAAGTGATTTGGCTGTGTGTGCATAAAATAGAAATAGTGCAATTAAGAGATTATTAAAAACCTCCTAATTAGAATATGTGAACTATTCTAAGCATGAAAATAAAAAAATGAAAAGATGTGATTAACATATAAGGTGAATTCTAACTTTGAAACAAGGTATAGTGAAAATACTATATGCACAAAAAAAATAATTAGGTCAAGAGTACCGAGCTAGCACTATTGAAAATAGGGTCTGGAAAACTACTAGGTTAGCCAAGTCAACCTAGTTGTTTTAAATAGTAAACAAGGCATAGAACTAGGTCAATTAGGTCAATCTAGTTGGCTATGTAGAGGTAGTTTTGAAGGCTACAAACTTAAAAATAAAGTACAAAAATAGAGAGATATAAAAGAATATAAACTCACCTTGATGTTTCAGAGATAGAATTTGTTGTTCTAAAACCTATAAATTGGGTTGAGCTGGTCAACCAAGTAATACTAAAATTTGTTGAAAAAGTGTTGAAAATGCATTAGGTTGACTTGGTCAACCTAGTTGGTTGGAATGGAAGTTAGGAAATGTAATAGGTCGAGCCGATCGACCTAGTAGGATGTTTTGAAAGTTTGGAAATTAGAATCTATACTAGGTCAAGCTGATCAATCAGGCTATATAGAGACTCTTAAAAAGTGACTAAAAATACACTAGGTCAATCGAGTCCACCTAATAGGTTGAACTGGTATTTTGAAAAGTGTTGAAAAGCTGTACTAGGTCAAGCTAGTTGATCTAGTTGCCTATTCTTGTGCATAAATAAAAATAAATTGGGTTGACAAAATTGAACTAGTATGTCAAAATACATGATAAAAATGATGACAAAGTAATGAAATAAAAGTGAGAAAATCCAACAAGGATTTGATTCACATCGGGTTCAATAAAATGTATGCAATAAAAATTTCATGATGTGTATGAATTAATCTTGGATTAGATGAGATAGAGCACACCTACACTTCTGATTCAGGATACACTTATTAAGCCAGAGCATGACCAATATGGGGATCTGCTAGACTGAATTAGGGGATCAATTATATCAATTGTCACAACACATCATGCTAGGAAGGGTTCCAAAGCTTATAGTCTAACACAATCATACAACAAACCTAAAAGAGTCTTATGATTTGATGTTCACTTATGTAATGAACAAGAAAGTAAACTATTTTAATAAAAAGAAAAGTAAACTAATCTAGTGTGCACCAAAGCTTATGGCACAAAGTGAGGGGTTAGATGTAAAGTAATCAAATATGTATAGGGAACTTCAAATAAAGTAAGTACGAGTAACACCCTAATACATAGAATATGAAGATTAATATTATTTGAGCCAATACTTATGCTACTTCTATCTACTAAAAGAGAGGAGAACAAAGTTAGAATATACTTACCTGAATGTGATAAAAGTGAGAAAATCCAACAAGGATTTGATTCACATCAGGTTCAATAAAATGTATGCAATCAAAATTTCATGATGTGTATGAATTAATCTTGGATTAGATAAGATAGAGCACACCTACACTTCTGATTCAGGATACACTTATTAAGCGAGAGCATGAACAATATAGGGATCTGCTAGACCGGATTAGGGGATCAATTATATCAATTGTCACAACACATCATGCTAGGAAGGGTTCAAAAGCTTATAGTCTAACACAATCATACAAAAAACCTAAAATATTTCTATGATTTGATGTTCACTTATGTAATAAACAAGAAAGTAAACTATTCTAATAACAAGAAAAGTAAACTAATCTAGTGTGCACCAAAGCTTATGGCACAAAGTGAGGGGTTAGATGTAAAATAATAAAATATGTATAGGGAACTTCAAATAAAGTAAGTACGAGTAACACCCTATTACATATAATATAAAGAGTAATATTATTCGAGCCAATACTTATGCTACTTCTATCTACTAAAAGAGAGAACAAAGTTAGAATATACTTACCTGAATGTGAACCCATCATGATTCAATCTCTCCCCTAGACAATGGGGCTTTGCAAGAGGTTGTTGTGGTTCATAAGGATCACTTTTTTAGGCCAAAGCATCTAATACCTATCCACAAGACTAGATTCTCCAAATAAGATACCTAAGCTAAGACTCCTCAAGTAGAATGGTGGAAGAGTAAATTGTGAAGAAACATGAGAAAATAATAACTCTTTATTACATATATTAATAATGATCAAAATTACTTTGTATATATAAGAGTATCTCACTCAAAAATCATTTAGACATGTCAGTTGTGCTAGGTCGATTGGGTCAACCTAGTACATTCTCAAGCTAATGCCTAAAATATGTGTTAGGTCAGTTGAAAGGCAAACAAGTCAAAAGAGCTAAAGTGACCCTAGAATACACTAGGTGAACCAAGTCAACCTAGTGTATTGAATAGGTAAAAAGGTGTAAAACAAGGATAAGAAGGATAAAAGAGGAAAAGACTAGAGCAATGTGCAAGGGAGGATAAATAGCTTATGGACATGTTTTAAGAGCTAAGTGGATTGGAAATAATGTGGTAATAAGGGACAAAAATCCTATGAAGCACCAAAGGTCTGCCCACCCCTTTCTTGGTGCACCCCTTAAGGCATGCACTCAGAGAGATTGAGTCACAATGGGTTCTTACAAGATGTAAAGCGTCAGTATTTGATAAAAGTTAAAAATATTATGTGTATATAGTAACCATGGGAGTAATGAAGCTGGGAACTTAGATAAATGGGAGATCTATCTCCTTGGTGAATTGGATAAAACAAGACAATTAGGCTATTGTGAAACTATGTTACCCATGGTGGTTTTTTCCTTTTCAGGCTTAGGAGGTTTTACCTTATAACCTAGTTTGATTATGAACTTGGTACTATATGTAGATGTAACTGTTGTGTTTACTACATACTTGATATTATTTAATGAAATGAGCTTCATTTCATGGTCTCGTACAACATGGTATAATTCATAAAAAGATTTAGACTTATTAAAAATAATGGACTCATATAAAGGAACAAGCAAACTTTTATTGAATAGGTTTTACAACTCTTTACCTGTCATAAAATTGGTCATTTTAGCTAACATTATCTTATAACTCAAGACATATTCATTGATAGGTTCATTAGTTCCTTTTTTGATTTTGGTAATTTGGGCATAGGAAATGTTTTCAACAATATTAATGGAAAAGTGTGCTAAAAACTAGTCTGTAAGAGGTTTGAATGTTTTTATGGATTGGAGTGATAAATCATAGAACCACCTTAAAACATTGTCCTTGAGGCTTCTTAGAAATAATATGATCAAAAGTTTAACATTGAAGGCATAGTCAAGGAATGCCATAGAAAAGGATCAAAGATGATGTTCATGATCACCTTTGACATCATAAAATGGAAACTTAGGTGCAATGAAACTAGTTAGCAAGGGTGAAATAATATCTTAAGTATAAGTGGGTTATGCAACACATCTTGAGAATCAATAGCATGAGGAGATTTTAAAGCATTTTGTTCAATGTTTGTAACCTTGTACTCCAAGGTCTTTATAACTTGAAGGAGTGTTTGAACTGTAGACCCATTGGATTTTAGATTAGGAACTTGAGTAGCCACCAAGGGGGACGTAAACATGGTTTGAGTAGTAATAGGCATTAAAACCAATATTTGTGTTGAAATAATTTGTAATTCCATGGTAGATGTAGTAATAATGTTTTGGTTTTTAGGAAACAAAGGTTTAAACCCATAACCCATACCCCACTAGATGTATTATGTTGTAATGTGTTTAAGGGGAGAGATGTTTCGATAATAGATTTTGAACTTTGTGTTTCTAGTACAGTTTTTAGGATCTCATCAAGATATTTGGCATTTTGACGAATACGATCATGAAACAATGCAATTGCATGAACTTGATCTTGGTTGATTTGCTCATTTTCATTTATTTCATGGTTTTCATTATTAAAATCTTCTTCTATGATAGCCCTATCAGTATGTTTTTCATTGTCAACATGGGTACATCATGATCCATAGTATGATATCCCTCATTGGTTTGAGACATCTTAGATGGTGGGAGGGGAAGCTGAATGTGTTCAATAAACACACCTCCCAATCTAGGGCTACACCTAGGTTTCATGAAAAATAACAAAAGTAGGGAATGAAAAAGTAAAATAATCTAACGCCTTACTTGGCAAAAACCCTAGAAATAGAAATAATTGCATTCATACAAATCAATTTCACTAAATGTTTAACCCTAAAATGAGAAGGTCTAGATAGGTTAGGGTTACCTAGAGGCACATTAAATGGGTATATATAAATGAATAAGAACAATGGTGACAATCAGATCTATAGCAAGCCATTTAGGTTCTAAACTTAGATATAAACATACACTAATTTTCTTCTATTGAGAATAGGCTAAATATAAAAAGAACAACTAAGTTATGTATGGAAATGATGAAGTAATATAATTAGTTGGTTTTGATGATAACACAATGTTGTATTTTGAACAATAAAGAAGTAGACTAGGAATAGTCACTTGATTTTGGATTACATGCCTCTAGAGCTATGAACACTAACATTAACTTGGGATGGTTATGTTGATGCTACAATCTGGGTTCAATGCAAGTGTCCTATACAAAACACCTACTAGAAAATATTTTGACCACATGGATGCTTCTAGGTTTGATTTTACCTTTGCTTTGGTGAATTCATATCTACGTCATGGACCATCACTCCTCATGAAATGGAAAAACCCTAGTTCTTCTTCATGGTGACCTTGGGAAAAAATGTGTTAGTGGGCACATGGTGTTGATCTAACCCTAAAAACCCCTTTGTTAGTGAACACTAACTATATAGATAATACTTTGAATAGGGACTCAAACTGGTGTAGTTCTCCCTTATTGTTGTCACTTGGATTTTCACCCCTTAAGGAGATGTCTCATCTCTCCTCATCCAAGTGGCACAATGGAAACATCTCACAAGCTGTGGGTAACCAATGGGTAACTTATAAAATTTGCATGATTAGAGTTAATAAAACAAACTTAAAAAAAAAAAAAGGTGATGCACCAATAATGAGTTTCCTCCTATTGACTGAACTTATACTACTTAGAGTAAATCAAAGCTTCTTGTACACATAACTCACAACTCAAGATAGATTGTTACATCAATGCTTCATATGTTAGGTTCAAGAGGTACATTAATCCTTAAGAGGGATAATGATCATATTTTGGATAATATAATCATAAACAACTTTTAAAACTCTTATACACTAAGAAATAACACTAACAAAGACTTGTAACAATTACTCTTTTGCACACTTGGTGGACAATCAAGAACAACATGCTAAAAAACACTATCTTCTACTAGACAGGATCAACAAGACTCAATTATGCAACATGTAAGTAGGAAAATTCACTCCCTTATTTCTTCAAGAGACATTCAAATACAAAAATAGGTAGGGTTTCACCATAACCAACAAAGGCTACCCTAAAGAGCTCAAAAAGTCAATACTTATAGAATTTGAGAGAGAGAAGATAAAAAAGAAGTCCAAGGGTCACAAGAATAGGTCTCAATCTGAGAAAAAGAGTTAAATTTGCATGAGAAGAGTGTAGACACTAAAAAACTACACATGATGATTCTAGATATTGAAACACCCATAGATCAGACCATTACCCAACCTTTGACCATGACCCTGAGTCATGTTAGCTAACTAGCTAAACTAACTCATTAACTTTCCCTTTTGACCCAACTTTCTTCAACCCTCAACCACCAATGGTTACCCAATTATTGATGGTCACCAATATTGTTGATGGTTAAACCCGACTGCTGATGGTTAGGTCTTCCCCATCTGAACAAAGACAACTTGAGCTATGTGTAAGCTAACACATCAAAATTTAATATGGATAAAAAGCTAACACATCACAAATCATCAAATACATCAACCAAACATCCTATGTAACCTTATACCTCCATATCTCTTTGCCTATAAAAAGAGGGAATTAAGAGGTGAAAAAGGGTCCAAATTTTTTAGCAATCAGGCAATCAAGCTATCAACCAACAGTCATTTGGAGCTTTTAGCATCAAGAACTTCTTTTTAGGTCTTCCCTCTAGCAATTTAGAAACTACTACAGAGACCCAAACCTCTACCAAAATTACCCTTTAGGAAAAGTACCATTGCTCTACCCAAATCACTCCCAAATCACCTACCAACTATCTAATAACTAGTTAAGTATATTTTTGGTTTTCAAGTTTTGATTATTTAGGTTCTAACCTAGACCCTTATGCATCATATCTTCTAACCTCCCATCTCTAACTATACCTTTAAAAATATTCTACTTGATCATTAGACTCATCATCCTAAGCTTTCTATAATACTTCTCAGAACCCACAACAACTATTGATAATCACCCTGACCACTGATGGTCACCTTCAACTATCGATGATCACCCAACCACCGATGGTCACCTTAACTTCTGAAGATCATCTTAACCATCAATGGTCACTATGGTAGGAAATAATAACAATCTATTTCCACCTACTTACCTAACCTGACCTATTTAACATTAGTATTAACCCTTTTATTGCTATAATTAGTTTATTTCCTTTATCAAGCATTTATTTCTTCTTATATTCTCTTTCAGTCTTTTTAGTCATTTGATTCAAGTATTTCATCTTTATTTCATTCAAATTAACTATTTTAAGAGATTGGATTGACAACCTCCTAGTAAGCTCGTGCTACTTGGATCTAGCACACACTAGGCAATCCACCTTGCTATCCATCTAACAACCCCTTTTATTTTAGTATGTTCTTATCTATAGGTCATTATTCTCTAGACAAAGAGGATATTTTCATAATCATCTAGATCATGCACATAAAAACACACAGGTTCTTCTACCATACTTGTATCTAGTTTCTTACTTCTTTTCCAAAGAAAATAAACTGAAATTGAGAGAAACATTCTAGCATGCCTGATGGGACCAAGTAGCATCTAGGTTCCATTTTCTTCCTTATTATATGCTCATATAAAGAAATCAAAATTTATTTTAGGTATAAAATAAACCTTGAATATATTGATTGCTTGCATGTTTATCTCATGTAGCTAAAATTAAAGGCTAAGTAAATCAATCATAGTTTCACCATTGTTTTCACACACCAAAACCAAATCACTTTTATCAATTAAACATGACAAAAATTGACATAAGGCCTAAAGAGTGTTTAATCTCCTATTGTTTCACCTTCACCCTTTGTCTATCTTACTTGGAGGTCATTACCAAGAAGAGAAACCAAAACTCAGCTCTCTGGTTGAGTCTAAATTCTAGAAACTGGTATATACTGGCTAAGCACTTGACACCTTTATTAATGAAGTGTTTGAAGCGTGGGGGTAGGCCCCAATACCAAGACATGTATTGATTTCCAACATAAATCCTTTTGAGAGCCTTAAACACTTGAAAACAACCATAGACTTTTTTTCTGGTAGCTATTCTACAAACCAAGTTCTTCTTCACACTTTCCAACTAAGGCATAAGCCAAAAGTGAGATAAAAGGTACCCTAAGATTTTAAATGCAATCTAGTGTATGGTTTTGATTTCCTTGAGATATTTTTATTTTATTTGCTTTGTGTTTGAGTTGTGAGCTTCCTTTATTCCTTTCTATTCCTCATATGGTTTTTACTAGACAATAGTTGAAGAACCAAACCAATTAGGAGCCACCTCCCTCTTCTTCTTCTTCTTCTTCTATGGAGTATACATTAGATGTTGAGGGTTATCCCCATCCTTCTAATAGCCCTACCATGGGGTGGATAGTTGTCCAAGGTGATGTGTATTTTTCTACCTTCCTTGATAACAACCCTGTGGCCCTCCAACATTACCTCAACACCCTATCTTATCACACCCCTACTTCAATTCCTCCTAGTGATCTACCTTATGGGATACCTCCCTATCTCATGGGAGACACCTTTATTGCTGATACCTCTACCCAACCTATGATCACTCAAACATATTCTTCCAGCAATAACCTATCCACTACCTCTATTCAAAATCAATCAAATAACCCAACCAATAACCAAACACCCACTACATTAACCAACACATCAGGGCAACCTCACCTTTTGTTACCCTTAACCACCCACTATGGGGATACCTTCTACCTATATTTACACTATTCTACTTATCACTGCCAACCTACCAATCTCCACCCCACTTCAAAATGTGGTGATTTCTATACCTTATACCCTTCCACCTATCAGTACCAGAGTTACCACTCACTCCCAACCAATTAACCCATTCATAGTTCCTAACCAACCCACATTAACTCCTCAAAAAATACCTACGACACCCTACCCATGCTATGTTCTTAATCCATAAAGATACATAGTTTCATCTTCCACCCAACTTGTTGTGCCTATTAACCCATATGTGGCACCTTCTAACCAACCTCTTGTGCCCATTAACCCTTATGTGGCATCATCCCAACCCTCAATGACCACATACCAACATGTGGAATCTTCTCAACCTTCTACCAGTTATCCATATATTACATCCACCCAAACCCAACAAAACTTACCATACAATTATGGAACTCCCCAACCCCATATAGATTTGGTCAAAATGTTGATGGACAAAATGACCAACCTAGAGTCATCTATCTCTACAGCTCATAACCTCTTGTCTTACAACCAAATTTGTAATGAACATATTCACCCATTTATCCCTATCCAAACTTACCCTCCTCAATGAGAACTACCCAAAATTTATAAATTTCAAAGCAAGGAAGACCTCCAACAACACCTAAGAGTGTTTCAACATTCTTGCTACTTGATTGCCTATGATGATGCTCTTCTCTTTTTCAGCTTTCATATGTCTTTTTTTGGACCAACATTAGATTGGTATAGTTCTATCACTAAGCACTCCATATTTTCCTTTTCCTAACTCACTCAAATATTTTTAGGCCACTTCTCAATCAATATATCTAAGAAGGTCTCCATCACTGACCTCTACTCTATTAGGCAATTTTATTATGAAGTAATTACCAATTTTGCAGCTTGATGGAGAGGTCTTATCAACCAACTCTCTTTCTCTTTACCCCAACCCAATTTTATTAAACTTTTCTCTTGGGCTTGTGACAAAAGTATTTCCCCTACTCTATAGGTTCTAACATTCAGAACCTTTAATGAGGCTTTCACCATGGCACCCAAACTAGAAATCATAGCCATCTATGAGGGGAAGTTGAAACTAAGAAACAAAGACTCTAAATTCAAATCCAATGACCCATCCCCAGATGAAACCACCAACCAATATAAACACCCTACCACCAAACCAAAGGTAGTCACAAACACGGTTTCCCTTAAAACCACTCCACCTCTGATTGCTAACCAACCCAACTAAACCAACTCCTTTAATTCCTCCAATCAACAAACCCAAAATCAAAATTGGACTACCCCAAAACAATACACTCTATTAGGAGAGTCATATGCTTTAGTTTTGGACAAGTTACTCAAAGCTAACATCATATAGCTTTCCCCCATCAAACCTCCCCAATAATTTGATGCTTCTCACCCTGTGTTCAGTTGATACAATGAGAGTTATCTATGTGCTTTCCATCATGTCTCTGGACATGATGTTAGTAGGTGTAACACCTTCAAAACAATTGTCCAAAAATTGATTGATAAGGGAGAACTTGTACTAGACAATCCCAATACACCCCTGAATCAGTCACTTGACATCTTTCAACAACCTTTTCCCAATCATGCCCTTTCTACCCACTATGATGATAATAAACCAAAATCATCTCATGCTCATGAGGTCCATGTAGTCAATGTAATTATCAATGAATTCATCATTGAGGAAACCATTGCCTCAACTACTTCTTCCTCCACTCCACCTATTGAAGTGGTGGAATCACCCTCCATTCCTTTAGATACCCAAACAAAGGAAACAACCACCTCTTTTCCTTCACTTTATGAGATAATGGACTTACCCACCTCTACTTTGATAGCAATACCAAAGGAGGCAACCATTGCCATCACACCTTTTCCCCATATCATGGAATCACCTACTCTCTCTCTCTCTAAAAACCATTCCAAAAGGAGAGACCACCTTATCTACTCCTTCCATGGAGGAAACGTCCTCCTAGATCTTGGAACCTTTCATCAAATACAAGGGTGAAGAAATAACTCCTTTACCTCAACCTATGGCCTAATCTTTGAATTTGATGCCTAAGGAACCAAACTAATTTACAAACCCTTCTCTATACTAGCCTAAAGCCTAGAATCCTCTTTTCAACCCAATATGGATTGATCCATCTTTTAACATCATTTTGTGATTCCCTATCAAAATAAACACGAACCTTCGACCTCACCTTCATCCACCCCATCTTCAACCACACCTACCATTAAACCTGTCATCACCTCCACCCATTCATCAAACACCTCTCCTTCCAAAACCATGGGGGAACCATCCAAACCACCTCCATCCAAAATTATCAAATCACCTTACACCTATTTAATCAAACCTATCAAGAACCTATGGATACTTCCTACTCCTAGACTTATCCACCCATCTTTGAAGTTGGACTTAACCCCATCTAGTCCATTAAAGAAAACCTTAACCAAACTGACCAAGAAGGTGGAGCTACCCAAACTCCCACTGAGAACCATAAGCGTACCACCCACTTCCCTTTTAGCTTTTATCTTGGGACCCCACCCTTCTTCCATCTTAGGAGATCATCCTTCTATCAATAAGGTAACCATCCCAAATATATCCAAACTAAACTTCCTCTTTTTATCCTACCTTTACCTACCCCCTCCAAATCATCACACTCCCCATTATTTTTAACCAAACTATCTACCTCAACCTACCCACCTATCTACAAACTTTCATCATCTCAATCATTCACCTCCAAATATTTCACCTTTAAAATTTCCACCTCAAAACTAACCAACACCAAACAATCCCAATCAAACCCACCTATCAAAACCATTCTAGCACCCAAAACTTCTATGGTGAAGCCTACTTCTAACAAGGCTCCCACCCCAAAAACTAAAAGCCCATCACCCTTACCACCTTTACTCAAATCTTATTCAACCATTTTACAAAGGTTATTAAAAACTTCATCCTTACACCTACCACCTATAAAAACTTTTGACCCTTCGAGTCCTAAACCATCTTGGTTTAATGATAGTGTAATCTGTTCATACCACAAGACACCTAGACATGACATATAGAACTCCGAATCTCTCCAAACACTTATCCATAACTTATGAGATGAGGACAATCTATTATCAGATGAACCTATCTTAATCCCATTATCAACCCTACCACCAAATAAACCTATCCAACACTTTCCCACTCTCGTACTCTCATCCAAGAATGAGGAGGAACTGAAGCAGCCTTCTAGGCTAATACTTCCCCTCATCCACACCATCCATATGGTCACCCAATCTTAAGCCCAACAAAATGATAAAGGAAAGGCCAAAGTGTCCCTTCCATGGACATATCCTTCTACCCCTTAACCTTCTAACTAGACTCAAGCACCTTCACCTTCACCTTCACCAAAACCCATAATATCCATTTTGGGTGTCTCTCACTCTAACCCTTCTAAATATATCAAATGAGTAGTTCTAAAATAGCTTTACCAGACACTAATGAAGATGAGCCTATAAAAACTAATTAAAGCCTCACCCCATTACCACCAATCACTGATATAAGCCCTATAATCTATAGAGGTCCAACCCAAAGACCCTCATCCTCTTGCAGCCTTTGTTGGATCTCTTTGAATTTTTACCCTTGTCACATTCAAGAATTCAAAAATACTTTTTGTTCATCCTAAAGATCCCGATCCCCCCTCTTCATCATTGCATACATCAGTTAAAACTACATTAAAAGGGTGATGATTAATGGGGGATCTAGTATTAATATTATCTACTCTCATGCTTATGACTAACTCTAATTGCTAAAGAATATCATGTCAAAAGCTGTAATAGTCTTCTATTCTTTTAATGATACTATGGCCACAACCTTAGGGACAGTCATCCTTCATAGCCACTTGGGACCTCACATGCTTCTAGAGTTCTTCTACATTATAGAAGGTGAGTTCCAATACAATGTCTTATTTGGATGCCCTTGGATCCATGCCATGAGTTATGTCCCATCCACCTTGCATTGATGTGTCAAGTTTGAACACAAGGGTCAGGTCATCACTATACAAGATGACCCTAGTCCTTTCACATCTTATAACATGACATATCGACCCAATGATGTTCTTCTTCCTTGCTCATCCACCTTACCACTAACCAACAACAACTCCACCCCTAGCATCGATGAAGCTTCAACTAGCTCATCTATCCCTTCTTCTTAGATCCTCATAGAGGACCCTTTGGAACCTATGTTCTAAGGCCTCTCACTAGAAGAGTATGGGAATCTTGATCATAATCTTGGTTATGATCCTAATATTGGAACCATCATTTATTTTGAGCTTCCCAATCTCCAAACTAATTTCATCTATGGGGGACTTGATCATCCACTTCTTGCTTCCTCTACCACCTCTTCTACCTGACCATTTACTTCTATTTTTTCCTATTTGGAAAAACTATAATTTGACAAATTATACCTTTATGGGTATACATGGAAGGGATTTGTCCTAGACCATTATGAACATGGACCCCATGAGTTACTTTTGATCAAAACCCAAAAACCTTGTGAGCTATTTGGCCATGGGTTTGTTCCACTAAAAGAACCCACCAATTCACCTAAACCCATCACTACCATTGAGGACATTCCATCCTCACCAACCCCATCTCTATCAAAGTTTGAGGATTTTGAAACCATCCCTTTTAAATTTTTTTTAGTCAATATCATTAGTTTGGGTCCCCTGACCTATTAAAAGAGTGGTTGAACTAAAACCTTTCCTCTGATTCATCCTAAAATGGTAGAAAATGATTCTCTTATCATCCACACCATCTAAAATCAAGATGATGATTCCATTCTAACCTATCTTGGTGTAGGGAATTCTTCTATCCTTAAATCCCTTCCTCCTAAAAACTAAACCAGGTTGAATGAATCCACTATCGATGTCAACTTGGGTAATAAAGATAACCCTTGAATTGTAAAGATTGGTCAATCCTTAGATTCCTCAGAGCAAAGGATTAACCTTCCTTCCTTCATGATTGAATCATAGAATTTGCTTGGTATTATCAAGATATGCTCAAAATCTACCCTTATATAGCCCTCCACAACATCATCATCCATCCCAATGCTAAGCCTATTAAGAAAAAGCTTCATAGGATGCATCCTTGTATCGCCCTTCTAATCAAAGAAGAGCTTAAGCACCTCTTGTATATCAACTTCATCCAACCCATTAACTATCCCTAATGGGTTTCTAATATCTTTCTCATCACCAAAAACATATGGGGACTTTGCCTCTATATTAACTATCATGACCTCAACCTTGCTTGTCCAAAGGATGACTTACCTTTGCCTAGCATTGACTAACTTGTTGATCTTATAGCTAACCATGAGATGTTATCTCTCATGGACATTTTCTCAGGATATAATCAGATCTTGATTTCCCTTAAAGATCAGCATAAAACTTCCTTCATCACCCCATGGGGAACCTTCTACTATAGGGTCATGCCCTTTGTTCTGAAGAATGCTGGAATAACCTACCAATATGTGATGACTTACATCTTCCATGATCTCATCCACAAAATCATATAGGAATATATAGATGATCTTCTTGAGAAATCCAAATATCACAAGGATCATCTAGAATTTCTCAAAATTATCTTTGAATGCCTAATCCATTTCCATGTCTGACTCAACCCTAAGAAATGTGTTTTTGGGGTCATATCTAAAAAGCTTCTTAGCTTTATCATCTCTCTTTAAGGAATAAAAGTAGACCCTACCAAAGTTAGAGAGATCTTTGACATGCCACCTCCAAACCACCTTAAGCAACTCCACATCCTATAGGGAAAGATCCAATCCATCTATCACTTCATCTCTTAATTATCAGATAGATGTCAATCCTTTCACCATCTTCTTAAGAAAGATACATATTTTAAGTAGACTAAGGAATGTCAACAAGCCTTTGATTCACTCAAAGAGTATCTTATTTCTCCACCCATTCTTATCCTTCCTAAAGAGGACCAACCCTTTTACCTTTATATATCCACTACTGACCATTCCTTAGGGGTAATGCTCACTCACCATGATGAAAAAAAGAAATAGCAAGTTGTCCACTATATAAGTCAAACATTTATAGAGTATGAAACTTGATATACCCATACCGAGAAGCTTTACCTCACCTTAGTCTTCATGTCTTCCAAACTTTGTCATTACATCCTCAGTAAAAAGCCTTTGTCATCACCAACACTGACCCACTCAAGTATATGCACTCTAAACCATACCAAAACCAACGTATGGCCAAGTGGTTCATGCTCCTAGATGAGTTTGACCTTGAGTTCCTCTAGTAAAAGTAGATTAAAGGGTAAGTCATTACTGATCAATTGGTCGAGGATCCTTTACGAGACAACTAACCACTTCCTCTTGCATTTCTAGATGAGTCCATCATGATTCTCTCTCAAGAGGACATCACCTACCAAAAGACCATGTTCTTTGATGGCTCGAAGTGCCAGTGCAGTTGGGGTACTCAAGTTATTCTCATTCCCTTTGATTGAAAACCTCTTCCTCTTTCTTTCAAACTTGATTTTGAGTCTACCAACAATATAGCCGAGTATGAAGCCCTAGTAATAGGTCTCTAAACTACTCTAGACTTGGGAGTTAAGATGATCACTGTATTTAGTGATTCCCAACTTGTGGTCAACTAGATCAATGGATCCTACCAATGTAAGAATGATGCCTTGGAATAGTACAAACACCTAGTAGATGTACTCTTAACATCATTTGATCATTACCTTATCCAATCTATTCTGTGATCTACCAATAAGTTCATAGATACAATGGATTCCCTTGCTTCCTAGATCCCATCTATATCTTCCAATTCTAATCTCTTTGTTACCATTCACCATTTTATCACAACCTCTTATATCCAATCTGACCTCCCTACCATTTTTAATGTGGAGGACTCTCCATCAGGAATTTGGTACGAGTAAACCTTTGACTACCTCAACCTCAACATCATTCTTCCCAACCTCTCTAAGAATGCCCAAAGAGCCTTTATTCAAAGTACCTCTCATTATACCATACTTTGGGGAATCCTTTACAAACATGGTTTCGATGGCCTCCTTCTATGTTACCAATGTAGTCATGAAACTTCCCATGCTATCAAGGAAATACATGATTAGATCTATGGGGAACACTTTAGTGTCTGGCTGTTAGTAAATGTATCCTTAGCCTCAACTAATATTGGCCCACCCTCATCTAAGACTACTATGATTATGTGAAGAAGTTTGTTAAATGTCAACATCATGCCAATTTACATTATGTGTCAGCCCATGGCCTTCAAGTATCCAAGGAATTTTACCCTTCTCATAATGGGGACTAGATCTCATTGGGGAAATCAATACTCATTATTTATAGTGGCACCACTCCATCATCACTGCCATCAAGTATTTCACCAAGTGGGTGGAGGTTATTCTTCTCATCTTAACCAAATATGATATGATAGTTGACTTCATCAATCATTATTTCATCTATCATTTTGGTGTTTCCCATAAGATCATCAATGATAATGGTAAATATTTCAAAAATAAAAAAATCCAAGGTCTTTATGATGCATTTGGAATTAAGTTAAGCTTTTGCTTGCCTTATCATCCACAAGTAAATGGATAAGTGGAAGCCTCTAAAAAACCTCAACAATATGTTAACCAAAATGGTCAACACTTTTGGTTGGGATTGGCACTTGCACATCCACTTCACTTTATGGGCCTATCTCACTAGCATTCAAACCTCTATGGGTGCTACCCCTTTCTCTTTGGTCTTTAAAATAGAGGTGGTCTTTCCTCTTGAAGTCCAAATTCCCTCTCTTTACATATCCTTGTAAGACATCATTTTTGAGAGTGACTATCATCAAGAGCATCTAATATGACTTGAGCTACTTGATAAGCACCACCTAGATACACTTAACCATCTTTGTGTCTATCAAGAATGAGTCAAGTGTGCTTATAACAAGCACCTAAAAGAATGAAAATTCAACATCAAAGACCACATCTCAAAGGAAAATCAACATGTGACCAACATGGAGAAAAAAAAGTGAGGCAAATTTTCTTAGAACCTACATCATAACCCATAAGTATGGATTAAGAGCTTATCATTTGTCCTCTCTTGAAGGTAAAATAGAACTTGAGCTACTCAATGATTTGCACCTACATCCTTTATTTTTTTAAATAGGGATTAAAATCAACTTTTGTCCAACTTAAGCTCGTCCCTTGATTTATGATATTTTTACCTTCCTCACACCTTCATCCCATCCCTTAGAGGATAACTAGTTATAACATAGAACCATGTGATTAACCATCACATTCATAGCTTAATCCTAAATATGGGTACCAAAAATTAACCCATGGCATGGTTCTCATGGTTAATTTTCATCCCTAATTAGATGGAATCCCATGGTCATTGGCCCTCAAAACCACCTATTTCACCTATCATTAACCTTTTTGTGCTCAAGGTTTTGCCCTCGTAAAGGTAAACCTCTAAGTCTATATAGACTTGTCCATGTCTAACCTAGCATCAAAACAATTTGGGATACCTAAATATCACTTGGGTCAAATATTTATAGCATACAAATTTCTCCCTTAAAAGACAACTGCCCAAAATCTAAAGCTTAAAAGATAGTGTGCTCCCTTGAAGGACAACTACCAAAATGAAAATATCCAAACTTAGACCACTCCATTGAAGGATGGCTAAGATAATTTTGTCAAAATTAATCATTTGAAGATTCCCACATCGACCAACTTCACAAACTTATAAAAAAAAACAATAAAACATCCCATATCAAAATCAAGAACAAGTTATCCCAAGAAAGTTGTAATCAACTTTTATATATAGCATTAGTAGAATTCCCACATCGATCAGTCTACGCTTTATATTAAAACATTGACTTGTCTATTATGGTTCTTAAGTCACCTACAAAAGGTTCAAACCAACCCATAAGAGGTTACACTACCCTTCACACCACCTATCACCCATCTCCCCTTTATACCATCTACAAATCAAGGGATTCAAATCTTACTTGACACGATGTGATCAAGACACCTTTTTACCAACTAATGCATGCTAATGTAAAGCATTCAAAGGGCTTATGTTTCTTAAGCCAATCTAACTTTGGTTTTGTTTTATATTTTCCAAAAAATAAACATCAAGCCTTTTCCTTGTCCTCTCATAATTGGTTCATGTGTTCATTTAGACATATGTCTCATGATTTTCATCTATTTTTCCACATCTAGTTTTGTTATCTTACTTTATGTGCTATCATAAACAAAATAACTATAAATCATAACAACACCATAAACATCACATCATCATAATATCACATCCATAATCATAAACCATATCACATATCCATGATGATAACCATAATAAAAAAATCATAACCATATATAAAACAAAGCATCACATCATCATAATCATGCATAAACAATCATCATAAACATCATTTATAATCATCACATGCCTAAGCTAATGAGTCTACATATTATAAGCATAACCATAATAAATATGAACATTTAAACCATGAACCATAAAATCACATCTATATATCATCAACACATCATATACATCATGTCTCATCAAAATAAAATAGTACATTTTATAATGTACATCTCTCTCTCTCTCTCTCTCTCTCTCTCTAAACATATACATCTCACTGCATCAACTTGTAGGATAGTATCAAAATCATATACACCTATATATATCATATAATAATATATTCTCCTTGGGCACTGTTTCCACCTGGTACCTACCCATTGAGGTGTTTGCCTGTCCACCCACAAAAGTAGCCCACTGACCTGGAGTCACTTTACCTGCACTACCTACCAAACTGGCTCTATACTCACGCCATCAAGGCTCGTCAGGATAATGTATTAGGACTATGGCCTCATAATAATGTAACTCCTTAGCTATTTCGAAGTAACATGTCATGGGGATGCTATTTGGTGGTATTATTAGTGCTATGGCTCCTCTTTCAGCCTATCTCAAGGAGTCCCTCTCATGGGTCCTGAAGGCTAGTGTAGATCTAGCCTGGTCCCTCTCACCTATCACAAATATCAACTGACCATGTACTGCTCCTAATTAACCCTATAAATTATCTACTATGGCCTATGCCATAGTTAATGCTACATGGGCCTAATCTATCTCTATGACCACTACCTATACATTAGGGCCACCTCCCTATACATATACTTATGGACCCCTGCTAGCTAGGTCCACATCCATAGGCTTCCTACCCCCATCATCCTATCCAAAATCTACCATTGCATAGAGGGCCTAATGCCATGTTATGTATCCATCAGCAAAACCTACATCATCAATCTCTACTTTGGTAGGCAACTCCTCTTAATTAAAGACCATTTCCACTAGCTGTGGCTTTGGAAGCAAGAACTCAACATCCTCTTACCTATACCTCAGGGATGGACCCAAGATCCCTTGTATCAAGTTGAATTACATATGAACCCTATCAAAAGGGATGAGATTAGTCTCACCCTCTCTCCTCCTAAATATCCACCTATATCTCTACAATGATAAAATGTGTTGATTATAGTGGGCCCACCTTAGAAAGCTGACATACAACCTCCAAACCACATCTCTAACCACTAGGACAAATAATTCCCCTTTGAACTAATAAATATCTCATATACATCCTTTAGGTCCTATGAGCATGTAATCACTCTTCCACTGCATAAAACCTACCATGAAGTATATTTGGGCATATCCCTCCCATGGTAGCCCCATCGACCTCAAAACCTAGATCTATTCATAGTCCCAATAGTGTAACACAAACCCCACACTGATGTTGTATCTCCTCTAAGCTCTGAACCCCTATAGCTCCTTATATATTTAAACAAATAACACATGTGCCCAACCAAACACTATGTGACCTAGTAACATCTCTACCGATACACCTAATAATAGATATGAAAACCTCCCACTACTTGAATTTGGCACTACAAAACATGAGACTACCATCATCATCATGGTCATCAACCTCTTGCCATCTCTAGACCTCTGATATAAAGGTGTTTAGCTAAGCCCACTAGCATGCCACATAGCAAACTCATACTCATCACCATATAGCTACTCCATTAGCTCATCCCTCTCACCTCTCTCAATGTGATATATCAACTCCCCTATAATTGGTAGTTGTGTGATCCTATGTATATCCTATAACAAGATCATCATCTCACTATTCAGTAGAAGAAAGGTGTTCATGGTTGGATCCCATCTCTCAATGAGGGCCATGACCATCACTGCATCTCATGGCACATGATGGTAGTGCATCATCACTCTAAGGTTGACCTCCTTCATGTGCACCTAGTCATCATCCATCATCCCATGATAGACCTTTGTAAAGATTAAAGGAATTTGATCCCATATTTTGGTCTTTTCCCATGCTTGTAAAGTTCAATATAGCGAACCCACTTAGTTTTCTATAAACTAATTTACCCATGGACTTCACCCCTTTTTTTCATCTCATTCATCCTACCTAATAACACCTATTTTTTCCTATATAAACTACACCAACATATTTTTTAGACCTACCCTCCCACCTTAGCTACCCTTAGCATTCCAATGTTATAACATTCCAACTCACCTACACTAAACCTTTTTATCCCAAGTGGTCAACCTCTAACAATCACTATGATCACCAAAAATCAAGTGACCCTTTTCCCTTAGATATTTTACTGTCAATGGTTAGCTATGACCATTGATGGTTAAGTATGACCATTGATTAAAAAACCCCTAAACTTACCTACCCACAAACTATCCTAAATACCATTATAACCTATGCCAAACCAAACTAATAGTTACACTACCCTCCCTCAACCTACCCCAACCTTCCAAATCCATTTTTACCCATAAATTTAACCACAACACCAAACTTGACCTAAAACCTAGGGCAAAACCTAAAAACCAAACCAACCATAAAATAACTCAACATAATTCCACTGTAAAATGTCAAAATCAAACTACTCTAATAATTTAATACAACCCCTAATTCATTTCTTGACCATCATCAAGGAGGAATCCTGGGTCCAACAGCTTGGCCACATCCCTATCCACCCTACATACTTAATCCACCTCAGTAATCACCTCTACACAATCAACCACTCAGTAACCACCTCATCATCACTCTCACAAAAAAAGGATATAGGTACACATAGAGTCAAGAGTCAAAAAAGAAAATGATTGAAAATCATAACTATTTTTCACTTTTTAAAATCCACACTTTTAGGGTTTTTTACCCTGACCATCGATGATTAGGGTGACCATCGATGGTTGACTTTGAAACCCCTAACCATCGATAGTCAGGATGCACACTCTTCGAAATTGTGGCACACTCTCCTAGGTGCCCACCTTTAGAGATTATATTCTCCAACTACCATACCCATCACCTTAACCACCTTGATGTTGGCCATTTTGGCCCCAACTATCATACATTTGTGATGACCTTGCCTGGCCCTTTTTTACTTCACTGACCAACATTTCCATGTTAAAAATTTGAATTTGTACCACCTAGTACACACTAGACCATTTGTGTTTTTTTTAGTATCACCTCCTACCTCAGATACCTATGAAAACACTAACCCTATCTAAGAGATTTGATATGAATAACTTGATCAACTATGCCAAACATTATGGCCTGTTCCCCCCGTCACTAGTCCTTCTAGCACCAACCTTATTTTTACCAACTATGGTGACTTAGTCTATGCATGATCTTGGCTATCACACTTAGTCACATTTTTGTGTGCATGTTTGCATTTTAAATGCCCAACCTTTTTTTCACCAACCTTATAAATCACCATAAATTGCTTGTAAAACCTGCACCTAACTCTATTTCACTTCATCAACTCCTGGTTTGAGGGGGAAGACCTCTTCTCATGCTTGGGGTAACCAACCCATCAACTCATAATCCATTTTGTTTTATAGCTTGCTAATATAAACTTCATAATAAAAAGGGGAAAAATATAGGCATCAAAAAACTATAGATGATGGTTCTAGATGTCAAAAGACCCCTAAATCAGACAATTACCCAACCTTTAACCATGACCTTGAGTCAAGTTAGCTAACTAGCTAAACTAACTCACTAATTTTCCCTTTTAGTCTAAATTTTTTCAACCCTTAACCATTGATGATCACCTTGACCACTGATGGTTACCCAACCATCAATGGTCACCATGACCATCGATGGTCACCATGACCATTGATGGTTAAACCTGATCATCGATGGTCAGGGCTTCCCCATCTGAACAAAGGCAACTCAAGTTAAGTGCAAACTAACACATCAAAATTTAATATGGATGGTAAACTAACACATTATGAAACATCAAAGCCATCAACCAAACCTCCTATGCAACCTTCTACTTCCATATCTCTTTGCCTAAAAAGGAGGGGAGTAGGAGTTGAAAAAGGATCTAGGAATTTTAGCAATCAGGCAATCAAGCTATCAACCAATCGTCATCAGGAGCTTTTAGCATCAAGAACTTTCTAGGTCTTCCCTCTAGTAAGTCAATAAATACTATAGAGACTCGGATCTTTTCCAAAATTAATCTTTAGGCAAAGTACCATTAATCTACCCAAATTACTCTTGAATTAGCCTACCAACTATCAAATAACTAGTTAAGTATATTTTTGGTTTTCAAGTTCTAATTATTTAGTTTCTGACCGAAACCCTTCTACATCATATCCTCTAACCTCTTGTATCTAACTAGACCTTTAACAATCTTCTACCTAATCACTAACCTCATTGACCCAAGCTTTTTGCAACAATTCTCAAAACCCACAATAGCTATCAATGATTACCTTCAACTGCTGATGGTCACCAAACTCCCGACAGTCACCTTAACCACTGATAGTCATCTTGACCATAGATGGTCACTATGGTAGGAAATAACAACAATCTATTTATACTTTCTTACCCTAAACCAAATTTGACTTTCTACCTTTCTGCCTGTTTGTAGAGTCCCCACCTATTTTCTGAACCCAACCTAACCTATTTAGCATTAGTATTGACCCACTTATTTCTATAATTAGTTTATTTCCTTTATCAAGGATTTATTTCTTCTTGAATTTATTTTTAGTATTTTATATAATTTGATGTAGGTATTTCATCTTTATTTCCTTCAACTTAACCATTCTAAGAGAGTGGATTGATAGCCTCCTAATAAGCTCACACTTCTTGGATCTAGCTCATGCTAGGCAATCCACCTTGCTATCCATCTAAAAACCCCTTTTGTTTTAATATTTTCTTATCTACAGGTCATTCTTCCCAAGACAAAGTGTATCTCTTCACAATCATTTGGATCACATGTGCACAAACAAATAGGTTCTTCTACCATACATGTATCTAATTTCTTACTTATTCTTTTTCAAGAAAATAAACTAAAATTGAGAGAAACAAAGAGAATATGAAATTGATCATGCAAAGATAAAAAGTATAAGTGTCAATCCAAGGCATGAAACTCTTGAAATGTGGTATACAACTCCTTTTGTTAGCTCAAAAAACTACCTTCATCATTTGGGCCTCTTAGGTGCCCCATAATTGAATAGGAGAAGAAATAATGATTTCACTGAGAAGGGGGGTTATGGACACACATTTCCATGCATTGGTCATAGTCATAATCATCAAGATTGCTCCTAAAATAAATTATCACCATATGCAGTCAAAATAAATCCTATTTCACATACCTTGCATGCTTGGCTTCCAAAATGGATTCAATTTTTCATACAAATCCATAAAAGTGGGTGAATGACATGTTTCAAGGCCATCCATGGCCTTAGAGGCATCAGACACACCTTAAAATTAACTTAATTTTTTTCCCTTCTTCCTATCATGTTCACTATGCCAATTCTAATTGGATGAGATGAGAGATCTTATTGAGGCACCTAGGAGTTGTTCTGAAGCATGAAATGGACATGAAGAGTTATCTTAAGTCTCAATATTTCCTCCCATGTGATTCGCATCTTTAGACTCTTCCTAGAACCTATAAAAACATAAAAATTGTCAAGAAAACCCTATTTTTTACTCCATATATACAATTTCATACATTCTAAAAGGATTTACAGTATCTTTAGATACTCCCATACATCATCCAATCACTTTTATAGGTAAACTATGCCATTTAGATGCACTAACTACTCCATCTTCTCAAACTAGTCACTAAGAAGGGTTTTGGTGAGTTTAGGCCTATTTTACCCTCTTTTATTGTTCATAAAGATTTGATTTTCAAATAATAACTCAATGACACAAAATGTTTTTGTATGACCCTATATAACTTTTCTTATCTCCTTAAGTCTTCATGCTAGGTGTCCAAGAAGATATGAGTAACCAAACTTCTCTTATTAGGCTTGTTTCTCCATTTTGCATAGGTTTGAGTTGTCTTAAATCCAAAAAATGGTTTCTTCATAACTAGGTTGGTGTATAAAGTTTGTTAATACCTCATTAAATCTTACCAAGTCATCCTAAAACCCTCCAATCACTCTTTCTCATTTCTTCTCATTCACCAACTAGGCCTAGTTGGAGCTTGCTTGGTTGAGCTGCGTGTAGGAGACTTTTGATAATTTTGAGAAGTATGCATTTGTGTCAGTTATTAATATAATTTATAAATATTACATACACCTTATAATACATTCCTTGAGGTCCCTAAGGATTCTTTTCCAAGTTTCTTACCCATTTTGACTTTATTTGCTTGACTTGTCAAAGTTCTAATTTTCAATAGTGGCTAACCTCTAAGATAAAACAATGGGATATATCCCTGTTCTCTAAGGAAAAATTAAGATTTAATTATTTTTATTATTTCATAAGGAATATATTTACCAAAGGGATAAGTCATACTCACCCATTTAGGCACGTAACCAACTCAATTTGTCCAAAAAAGACCCCCCAAAAGGACTATTTTTAGCATTCTTCACTTCCTCTTATGAAAGACTTCTTCAAGGTAAAACTTAAGGTGTTTAGGATTTATAAAAAATTTATCCACATTAAATTAATTCTCAATAATCTTGAAATTTAACAAACCATACCTTTCTCCACTTCTAGCTCTTCATTCAAGCTACAAACAACATTGAAGCCCTCCAAGTGTGACTATACAGACTGTCTCACTGTGAAGTCTTAACCTCGAGGTGCCAATTAAACATTGATGTTGTATTAGAGGGTGTTAAAAATATCAAACATTTTATGAGACATTTAAAATCTATTGGCAAGCCTCCTTTAATACATCTTAGCACTTGCATGCTTCAACTTTCTCACGACCAAGCACCCAGTTGTAGGTGTGTATTGAGCTTTAAGAAACCTGTGTAGGCTTGAATTGCTCTTGAGATAATTATCTTCATATTATCTAAGGATTTAATGGAGTCTCTTTATTTTTAATTCACCCTATAAGGTTCAAAAATGTCCTTTATGTTTTTCATTTCACTCTTTGCCACCCTACATTAGGCCTTAAAGAAGGTAGTATGGTTGTAGGTGTTGATTAGCCTTGGAGGCCATTTCAACTTGAAGGTTAATCATACTCTAACACTGAAGGCCTTATGGAATATTTATAATCATCACATACCTTTTTAATCCTCTTAATAATATCATTATATCTGATACCTTTCAATGTAAACACTTTCTCAAGTTTGAGCCTCAGGCTGCCTGTAGGTGCTTGCCTAGGCCTCTAGAGGCCTTGGACCTCACCTTCTTAAGACTTCAACTCAAAAACTCTCCCTCCTTTAAAAATAAATATCCCTATGTGGGATATTTCAAATTAATATACTAGGAGGTCCTAGAACTCAATACAACCTTGTATGAGAAACCTAATAAGGGGGCTGGACCTCTGTTTTGATGGTTTTGGGAATTTATCCCAAAGTGCCACAAGTTTGCTCCAAGACCATTTTAGTGTATCTAGTTGCCACAAAACTATTCAAAATTCTTTAAAATGATTAAAAATCATGTTTAGACTATCCAAACATTAGATAATTCTCAAACACACATTTCATGTTCCTCCAAGAAGTGGTAGGTCATACAACTGCTATAAGTTACCATTTTATGCATTTGCATTACTCTCTTAGATATTGAAGTGGTTTTTGAAGTTTTATTTGACATGAAAGGTTATAAATAGTCATATAGGAGTAATAATACATCACTTCACATCAATCTAGAACCATAACATAGAATAAATCTCTAGTAATTAGAAAAAATGACTGCAAATACACCTTTTCACTCCTTACAAACTAAGTTAGTTGATTCATAAAACCTATTTAAAACTTTTTAAAAAGTATGGGGAACATATTATAGTGGAGTAAAATACCTCTATAAGTCATCTCACTCCTTGAGTTTCATATAACAACTCAAACAAGAGCAAAACCTACAGGGTGCACAGATTGGCAAGCAAATTATTTAAGCCAACTTCTTAAGAATGGTTCATAAAGCATAGGACATCATTATTATAAAAAAAACATAAAATGGAAGTTTATTTAGTTTATAAGACACCCCAAGAGTGTTTTTCTTGAAACCTCCCCTGCTGGTCGTACCATCTGAAAACTTAAGGACCATTCTTGCTTGCCAAGCCTAGTGGGAAACATAGAGAATATATTTTATTATTTTCTTGGATATTCTGATATAAATGATCATTGAAACAAGTTTTTAGAATACCAATGGAAACTTCTGAAGTGTCCTTAGTTACATGAGGCTGTACAATTATGTACACCTTATTAAATGCTCATTTTTCCAAGAAAACTAACTTTCTTCAAAAAAACTATCAATTTTCAGTTAAAAATGGTTAATTAAAACTTTTTAGGACACATGGGGTGTTAAATAACCTTTTTAAACCTTCACATTTCCTAGAGTTTGTATAACTCATTTAATACTCTATATTGACCCCCAAAATGACTCTTAGGATTAAAAAGATTATGACCAAAGATAGATACACATAGAATCACACCAAATGGGATATGAAATACCTCATAACATTATAATATACCCCTAAAACATATAAATATCAATTTTTTACCAATAAGGGTCCCAACTTGACCTGCAAGGTCAAGCTTCGTCAACAAAATGGTGACTCATAGGGGTAGTATGCATGCTATACTAAAGATCAATAGCCTTATATTATACATGGGATAAGGGAGTAAATTAATTATTGAATACAACTAGTAAGTAATTGCCTAATACACACACAAAATAACCACCACACATCAAACAACATAAAATAAAGCAAGATGCCAACAAGACTCACACATGTGAACAAGCACTTAGGGAAAACAAGAAAAACAATAGCTATGTACAAAGAGAGAGGAGGAATTTAGTAGAAATGTTTAATATTGATCCCATTGACTAGGATATGAATCTCCTCTTGATCCAACTTTGAGAGTTGAAAAACATTGTGTTACTTGTATTGAATGATAACATGAGGGCCACTCCACAAAGCATCAAACTTTGTGTGTTTTCCAGGCTTAGCCTTATCTTCATCCCACTTTAGAATATTGTCTCTTTCTTGGAAGATTCTTGGCATGGATTTCTTATCAAAATATCTCTTTTTTTTATCTTGGTGAGATCTCATAGTGTACATAGCTTGATCCCTTATTTATTCAAGCTCTATCAACTCACATAATTTGACCTCCATACTTTCATTTTCCATCAACTCCAACTGGTAAGTGAGATCTAAAATTGGTAATTTTAGTGAAATAGGCAATCTATATTCTCTTACATAAACAAATGTATATGGTGAGTTTCCAATATCTCTCTTGGGGGTGATTCTATTAGCCCAAAGAGCTATCTTCAATTTGGAATGCCAAGTTATTTGGTTCTCCTCCATTATTCTCTTGATAATCCTAATTAGATTCTTATTAGTGGACTCAACTAGTCCATTCTCTTGTGGATAATAGTTGAAGTATTAAGATAAATACCATGTTTCAAAGTCTACTCACTTGTCTTGATTCCAAGGAATACCAATACATTATCTGAAATGATTATTGAGGGAGCCCCAAATATTATCACTCTACTTTCATAGAAGTCCAAAACTGAACTTTCATTTGCTTCCTTGAGAGATAAAACCTCCACCCATCTTGTAAAATAATCTATTGCAACTAACCCCCACTTGTGACCAACACTAGAAGTTGGGTTGATTAAGCCTATGAAATCTAGACCTCATTACATAAAAAGTTGGTCTACTTGTATTGGATGAAGAGGTAAGGCTATAATATTTTTATTTCCATCAAATAGAACACATTTCTAATATTTCCTTACCCATGCATGAGTATCTTTAAACAAACTAGGCCAAAAATAACTAGCTCTCATAATCTTGGTAGCTCTTGGAGAAAAGTGACACCCTACTGGTCCATCATGAAACTCAAAAAATATCTTCTCAACTTGATCCAATTCAACACATCTTAATAGTACACTTGAGAAATCTTTCCTAAACAATACTCTATCAATAAATACATAAGTAATAGATTGTAATCTTAAGTACCTTCTTTTGGCTCTATCTAGGCCTTGTGGGCATTCACCGATTTGAAGAAAATCAATCATTTTTTGTGTCCAACTCCTTATTGGTGAGGATGAAACTATCGTAGGATCATATTGAAGGGTTAAAATAGTTTCCTTTTGTTCCCTTAATTCTGAAACAAGGTGTTCACATAATCCCTTCCCTTTCACTAGCTTGGTTGTCTTGATTTCTACATCATACTCCATTAGTTTTGTAATCCAACCAGGTCTTTTTTAATTCAAATGTCTACTCAAAAGTAAGTCTTTGACATTAGGATGAGGTACCAATATATTAATCTTATTGTTAGATAACATGTACCTAAACTTATTTAGGCTTCTAACAACTGAGAGTACTTGCTTCTCTACATAAGTGTACCTTACCTCATATCCTTCCAATCCTTGACTAAAAAAGGCAATAGGTTGTTCTAAGTTTTCTTCATTTGATTGAGTGAGCATGGAAGATATTACTTCTTCATTTCCAAAAGTATACAAGTTAAAATCCTTTGAGAAATCAAGACTTGTGAGAGTTGGAGCTTGAGCAATAGCTTCCTTGATATCTTCAAAACTCTCTTTCCTTTTCCTTGTCCAAGTAAACACTTCATATTTGCTTAGAATAGAGGTTAGAGGATTGAATAAATTATCAAAATAAAGAATAAAATTCCTTATGAAATTTATTTTTTTGAAGAATATTTTCAAACCTTTCTTGTGTTTGGGTAATGTCAATGCCAAGATTGTACTCACCCTTTCAGGATCTATGGATAGACCTTTCTTTGAAACAATGTGTCCCAAAAGTTTGCCTTAATGAAAAACAAACACACAATTATTTGGATTAGGAGAGATTAAAAACTCTCTACATTTCTCAAAATCTTCCTAAGATGATTGAAATGTTCCTTTACATCCTTGGAGAAGACCATGATATCATCAAGATACACCATCACTATATCATTTATTAGGCCTTGAAAATCCATATCCATTACACATTGGAAGGTTTCCCTAGAATTAGACAAACAAAAAGGAATTTTTCTCTAAGCATATGTGCCCCATTTAGTGGCAAAGGCTATCTTGTATTGATCTCCCTCCTTTACCAAAATCTGATTATACCTTGAATATACATCAAGGAATGAGAACCTTTCACTACCTACCACAACTTGCAAAATTTTCTCCATGGAAGGAAGAGGATAATGATCCTTCAAGGAAACTCTATTCAAATATACAAAGTAAAAACATAACCTAATCTCCCCATTCTTATTCCTTATGGGGACCAATTTTTCCACCCAAGATGAATGCTTAATAGAAAAAATGATCTTAGACTCAATCAACTTTGTAAGCTCCTTTCTCATAAGAGGCTCAATCTTAGGATTGATTAGCCTTTTATTTTTCTTGATAGGTTTAGCATTATCATCTAACTCTATGGTATATTGAGCTCTATTTGGATCAAAACCTTTTAAATCACTATATTCCCATGCGAAGATATCAGAAAATTATTTGCACAATTCAATGAAAGCATATCTTTCTTCTCTAGTACACACCTTCCAAAGAGAAAGAAACTTATCTTTGAATATTTGTACTCTCTCATAGTTTTCTTTTTTATTAGACATGATTACCTTTTACTTCTTTAATTGATCATCATCATTAAAAATACTTTCAAGTGTGACTAAGCCCTTACTTAGGGAGCTTGTTTGTCTACAATTATACAATCTACCCTCCATATTGCTATTGTAGTTTGAATTAGTTTTTTGAGGAAAACTCAGCCTCCTCTTGTAGAAAAAGAGCTATTTTATGGTCACTATCAAATACTTTCTAATTAGTGACATTATTAGGTATAGAGGGTCTTACAATCACTTTGATATGAGGTTGGTTCTTGTCATCTCTTATCCCCTTTGGAACATCAAAATGAGCTCCAATGGCTGCCAACCTATCAACATGTTTGTTATCTTCTCTTGATATAATTTAATGTTGAAATCTTGGAAATGTTCTAAAATATCCCACAATATATGATTATAGGATTTAATCAAAGAGATTTTAGTCATATTTTAACCTCTCACTTGATTCACAATCAACTCACTATCACCATAAACTTGTAACTCCTTCACACCTATTTTTCTATCCCACTCAAGGCCATGAATGAAGCCTCATATTTTTCTACATTACAAGTACAACTGAAGTGAAATATGAAAGTAGAGTAATACCTTTCCTTGGATGGAGATATTAACATTGCTCCACCACTTGATCCAATCTTGCTTCTTGATCCATCAAAAAATATTTGTTATAGATCGTCCGTAGTCTCATTTGAATTCATAAAATTTGGCATGAAAGAGCCTTATTCATGAAGACAATACACTCTAAGACCAGATTATTTTATGAATATATAATGATCATGTTCATAGTGTTTAGCTCCCCATTCATCTAGATGTATATCAGAAACTCCTTCAAGAGAAAAAATTGGAGATTTATCCATGCGAAGTTCTTCCTCATCAAGAATAGTATAATTGACATTTGTAACATTAGGAATGTAGGGATATAAATTATTGTGATAAATAGGTTATAATTCAATCTTTACCTTGGTACCATACCTTGTTTTGAAAACCATGTATGACTAATTTGTTGCCAAGTATCCACCTATCTTGGCTATAAACTCTCTTGACAAACAAAGAGCAAAGTATGGGGGTAAATTTGAAACAACCACATCATGAGAGATGGATAAATTAGGATAAGCATGAAAATTTAAATTTATATTCCTGACTACTCCCAAGGTTTTTGCTGATGACCCATCCAATTGTAGAACTCCTTTAGCCATTGGTTCATACTTGAGGCCTAGTTTATCTGCTATTGACTTAGGCATGACTGAGGTACTATCCCCACTATATATGATATAATTGTGAACTAAACAATAAAAAATGATCAAGGATAGATAAAAATTAGGAGTCTTATCATTTTTATTTACATGTCCATCAATGGGCTGAGTTCCATTCACCAAAACAACATTTTCCATCCTTATTGATATAACTGGTTTACTTAGTCCAAGTAATTCATTTTGGAGAATATCCTTTTGTCTTAGTATTTTCAATGAGTATAATAATTAAATATTAATGTGTGAATTCTTCATTTGATCCATAACATTTATATAAGGATTGTTCTTGAATTTCTCTTTGGAAGTACTAGTACCTTGTGGTGTAGCATGTGAAGATGGATGTGTAAGAGCTAATCTTGAATTCTATTTTTTTTTATTTTCCTACACCTTAAGAGTTGAATTAGACCCACATACTATTGGGGGTGAAGGATTAGTAAAAATAGGTCCATGATTTTCCCCTTGTGCCTCTTCAACAATGCTCTTCTTAGATCTAGTGTTAGAGGATACACTAGTATTCACATTATTTGAACTTCCCAACTGATTCATGGCACAAAATTCTCCCTCTAAATTATTCATATGAGTATAATTAGGTTATGTTTATCCATTATCCATTCCATTTTGTATTTTCACCTCAAAAGTGGGAAGTTAAAGTACTTGACTACCTTGTATTATCATGACTTGACTAGGCATTTCATTAGCACATGAAACTTGGCCTTGATTTTGGTCATAGGAAGGGTACCATGGTTATTATTGAACAAGATTATTTTAAATAGGAACAATATCTCTAGAATATGACGGGGAATTAGTATTGAAACTTTAGTAAGGTTTAGATTAAGTTATTTGACCTTCTCCTTGAGCATTACCTTAAAAAGGAGGCCTACTTGTTTGTCCAAACTAATTGTAAGGCTGATAAGCCCTAAAATTTTAAGATTGTTAACTTTTGAGATCAACCAAATCATTACTAACACTTTAAAGCAAACTCTTGACTTCATGAATCTCATTGGTAGGGGCAAGGGCAGAAATCTCTTGGCTATTAGGAAAAGGAGCCAAGGAAGGTAATGCAATTTGAATAGGAGGCTAAAAATGAGGAAATAATGGCATTGGTGGTCTAAGATAAATATTTACCACTTGAAAAAGATAATTCATAGCATTAATAGCTATCTCATAGGCACCAGGTAGTGTATTCCCACCCATAGATTGAATCATCATGGTTACATCACTATTCAATGCCTTTAGGTAATACAAGAAGGCATAATTGGGAGTGGGTCTCATAAGGGATGGGATCCTATCCCATGTATTTTGAAATATAGAATTAAAATATTGCATGAACTCTTGAGAATCCCTCTTTATAGTATTCAATTTCTTGTCTAGTGACAACTAATCACTCTTCTCTTCAAACCTCTTAGACAATTGATTTCCTAGTTCATCCCATGAAGTAATGGAAGCATGAGGTAGAGTTCTAGACCAATCTAAATATTTCCCTTTGAAAGACAATGCCAATAGCCTAATGGATACATTATCTTGAGTGATATTATGGATATGGTAAAAATTTTCCATGTTTCTAATGTGTTCAATGGGAGTAATAGGACTTTCTCCACTAAAACATGGAACATTTTTAATGGCTACCCTAGGAATTTTGTCATATTGGGAAAGATTCAAAGGAGATGATCCGATGAAGGCTATAAAAGGTAGATTTATAGCCATATTAGAATGTAGATTATGAGTATTAGGGGTTGAACCAAACAAGATACTTCTACTTGGTTTGTTAAAAACAAACTTCCTTGTATAAGGATGAGTATTCACAAATCTCTTCCTCTTGACAGAATAACAAGGCAAATGCACAAACTCAAAAGGTATATTTTTAGAAACATACCTAGTGGTCACCTTTGGCATGGAAAATTAGGATTGATTAACAACCAAAGAGCTCAAACTTAGTGGAGTCAGTAGGTACTAAATATATATGTTCTTATAACTACAAATATGCCAAGATCAACACTAATCTTGGACAATATTCTAAGACTTAGAGTCCTAAAGATTGTACCAAAAAAAATTATCACTTTGATTTATACCCCTTGAGGATATGTATTATCTCTCCTCATCCAAGTAGCACAATGGAAACATCTCACAAGTTGTGGGTAACCAATAGGTGAGATGAATCTCTAGAATGGCTAGTTCCCTTAATGCACTCTTTGAACACTTCCTTAATTATCAAATTTACATGAAAAGAGTTAAGAAAAAAAACCAAAAAAAAACTAAAAGGTGATTCAACAATAATGCATTTCCTCCTATTGGCTAAAATTATACTACTTAGAGTAAATCAAAGCTTCTTTCACACATAACTCACAACTTATGACATATTGTTACAACAATGCTTCATATGCTAGGTTCAAGAGGTATATTGATGCTTAGGAGGGGTAATGATGATGTTTTGTAGAATATAATCATAAAACACTTCTAAAAATCCTATACACTAAGAGGTAACACTAACAAAGACCTGTAACAATTACTCTTCTGCATACTTGATGGACATTTAAGGACAACATGCTAGAAAAGACTATCTTCTACTAGACAAGATCAACAAGATTGAAATAAGACTCAATTATGAATAATTTAAGTAGGCAAATTAAATTAATTATTGGTTAAAGACACATTCAAACACAAAAATGGCTAGGGTTTCACCATAACCAATAGAGGCTACCCTAAAGAGCTCAAAAAGTCACTAATTATAGAATTTGAGAGAGAGAAGAGAAACAAGAAGTTTAAGGGTCATAAGAATAGGTGTAAAGCTAATAAAACGAGTTAAATGTACATGTGAAGAGAATTTTAAATTTATCATGCAAATTTATAAAGTACAAGTGTCAATCCAAGGCATGAAACTCTTGAAATGTGGCATGAAATTTCTTTTACTAGCTAAAAAAACTACCTTCATCATTTAGGCCTCTTGGGAACCTCATAAATGAATAAGATAATAAATAATTATTTAAATAATAATGGGGGTTATTGACACACATTTACATTCATTGGTCATATTCCTAATCATTAGGATTACTCTCAAAATAAGTTATCACCATTTACAGTCAAAATAACTCCTCTTTCACACACCTTGCACACTTGGATTACAAAATGGATTTAGTTTCTCATGAAAATCCATAAAATTGGGTGAATTAAATGTGTCAAGGCCATCCATGGCATTAGATTCATCAAACACACCTTAAAAGCAAATTACTTAAAGTTTTCACCCTTCTCACTATCATGTTCATTATGCCAATTCTGACTGGCTGAGATGAGAGCTTTTGTTGAGGCACATAATATTTTTTATAAAGTATTAAATGTACATGGGAAGTTATCTTAAGTCTGAATCTTTCTTTCCATGTGATTGACATCTTCATACTCTTCCTAGAACCTACAAAAACATAAAAATTATCAAGAAAACCTTGTTTTGTAGTCCATTCATATAATTTCATACACTCTAAAAGGATGGGGATTATATTTATATATTCCCCTACATAATAAAATAATTTTTATGGGAAAACTAATTCTATTTAGATGCACTGACTGCTCCATCTTCTGAAAATGGTCACTAGCAAGGGTTTTGGTGAGTTTAGGCCTATTTTACCCTCTTAGCCATTATTCATAAATATTTGATGTTAAAATCATAAATAAATTCCACAAAATGGTTTTTTAGGACCATATATAACTTTTAATATCTCCTTGAGTCTCCATGCTTGGTGTCTAAGAAGATATGAGCAACCAAACTTCTCTTATCAGACTTGTTTCTCCATTTTACATAGGTCTGAGTTGTCTTAAAGCCAAAAAATGGCTTCTTTATAGATGGGTTGGTGTCTCATGTTTGTTAATACCTCATTAAATCTTAAAAATTCATCCTAAAACCCTCCAATCACTCTTTCTTATTTCTTCTTCTCATTCACCAACTAGGCCTAGTTGGAGCTTGTTTGGTTGAGTTGTGTGTAGGAGACTTTTGATAATTTTTAGAAGTATAAGTTTTTGTGAGTGATTAATATAAATTATACATATTAAATACACCTTAAAATACATTCATTTATGTCCCCAATGATTCTTATCAATTTTCTTACCCATTTTGGCTTCATTTGCTTGACTTGTCAAAGTTTTAATTTCTAGGAGTAACTGACCTCTAAGACAAAAAAGTGGGATATATCCCTCTTATATAAGGAAAAATTAAGGTTTTAATAGTTTTATTTTGTCCTAAGGAACATTTTTACCAAGTTGATAATTTATAATCACCCATTTAGGCACCTAACCAACTCAATTATCCAAAAAAGACCTCCAAAAAGGACTATTTTTTGCATTCTTCACTTCCTCTTATGAAAGACTTCTTCAAGGTCAACCTTAAATTGTTTAGGATTTATAAAAATGTTATAAAAATTAAATTCATGATAAAAAATCTTAACATTTACCAAACCATAACTTTCTCCACTTCTAGCTCTTCATTCAAGCTACACACAACATTAAAGCTCTCCAAGTGTGACTGTACAGATTGTCTCACTATGAAGTCTAAAGCTTGAGGTGCCAATTCAACATTGATGTTGTCTTATAGTGTGTGAACACTATAAAAAAAATTATGATACATTTAAAATATATTATAAATCTTCCTTTAATACTTCTTAGCACTTGCATCCTTCAACTTTCTCAAGACCAAGCACCTAATTGTAGTTGTGTATTGGGATTTAAGAAGCTTGTGTAGGCTTAAATTGCTCTTGAGATCATAGTATTCATATTATATGAACATTAAATGGAGTATATTTATGTTTCCTTCAACCTATAATGTTTTAACATGTCCTCTAAGTTTTCCATTTTTCTCTTTTCCACCTTGTATTAGGCCTTGAAGAAGGCAATATGACTGTAGGTGTTGATTAGCCTTAGAGGCCATTTCAACTTGAAAATTAATCACACTATAAAAATTAAGTCCTTATGTAACCTTGATAAGAATCATATACCTTTTTAAACCTCTTAATAATTTCATTATATCTCATACATTTTAATGTAAACACTTTCTCAAGTTTGAGCCTTAGGCTAGCTGTAGGTATTTGCCTAGGCCTGTGGAGGCCTTAGAGAGAGTTCTTGGACCTCACCTTCTTAATAACTCAACTTAAAAAACCTAAATACTTTGAAAATAAATAGGCCTATGTGGGATCTTGAAAATTAATGTATGTGGAAGTCCTAGAACTCAATGCAACCTTGTATGAGAAACCTTAAAAAAGGGCCTGGACATTTATTTTGACAGTTTTGGGAATTTGTCCCAAAGTGCCACAAGTTTGCTCCAAGACAATTTTAGTGTATCTAATTTCCAAAAACTTATTAAACATTATTAAAAATTATTAAAATTCATTTTTATACTCTCCAAACATCATATAATTCTCAAACACACATTTCATGTTCCTCCAAGAAGTGGCAGGCCATCGAACTGTTATAGGTGACCATTTTGTGCATTTGCATTATTATCTTGGATATTGAAGTGGTTTTTGAAGTTTTATTTGACATTAAATGTGATAAATATTTGTATAGGAGCAATAATACATCACTTCAAATCAATATGGAAACATAACATAGAAGAAATATCTAGTAATAGGAGAAAATGATTACAAGTCCACATTTTCACTCCATGAGTTAGTTGGTTCATAAAACCACTTCAAAACTTGAAAAAAAAGGATGGGGAACATGTGAGAGTGGATTAAAATACCTGTATAAATCATCTCATTCCTTGAGTTGTGTATAAAAACTTAAACAAAAGCAAAACTTGCAGGGTGTATAGATTGGCAAGCAAATTAGATAGGCCAATTTATTAAGAATCGTTCATAAAGTATAGGTCACCATTATTATGAAACCAAACATAAATGGAATTTAACTGAGTTCATAAGACACCCATAGGATTAATTTTCTTGAAACCTCCCTTTCTAGCCGTACCATCTAAAAATTTGAGGACCAGTCTTGCTTGCCAAGCCTAATGGGAGGAGAGAGAAGTAGTTTTATTAGTTTCTTTGAGCTTCTGATCAAACTAATCACTAGAAAAGGTGTGTGGAATACCAAGGGACACTTTTCAGGAGTCCTCAATTTTATGAGGTTTTAAAATTCTATACACCTCATTAAATGCTCATTTTTTCTAAGAAAACTATCTTTCTTCAAAATAAACTATCACTTTTTAGTTAAAAATGTTTACTTAAGACTTCTTATAACACTTGAGTCATGAAATCACCTTTTTAAACCTTCACATTTCCAAATGAGGTCATACAACTCATTTAATCCTCTATATTGACCCCCAAAATGACTCTTAGGATTAAAAAGATTATGACCAAAGCTAGATACACATAAAATCAAACCAGGTGATCTGTGACATGCCTCATGACATTATAATAGGCCCTTAAAAACATCTAAAGATCAAGTTTTTAACTCTATGGGTCCCAATTCGACCTGCAATGTCAATTTTGGTCAACACTTACATGTTGGCTTGTGTGTGAATAATGCAATATGTGTAAAGTAAAATAATGACCTAACTTATAACTTGTCAAATTAGGCTCTTAGGTTACTCCTTTAATACTTCAAAACTATAGATGTGTTATCCCTATGACTTGTATAGAATTAAAAGAAAATAGGGAAGCTTTACTCAATTTAACGCTCTTTGAATTCTCTTTGGTATGAACACTAGGTATTTTTCTCATGTTGCCAGTGAGGAATGAATGAGGGTTGATCTTGTATTTATATCAATCCCTTTGGATAAGTAACTTACATTAAATTTCTTTAGGTCAGCCATTGGAATATGTTTAATTTGTAAAATAGATGACTTTAGGGAACTAGACACTTGTGGTGGGTTAGGACACTAGTGTCAACACTAATGTCTATCCTAATGTTATTTTCTCAAGAAAAAAAAAGTAGGTACCGACTTAAAACTTGAAAAAGTGGAAGAAAAGTAAATTTTAAGAATTTTGGGCAAGATAGAAGGTTTAGGTTATCAACAGAATATTGGTCAGACTAAGAGATAAGACAAAGAGCATAAGATAGAGTAGATACAAGAATTGTTAAATTAGGAAAGATGTAGAAATGAGAAGAACAACCAAGGTCTAAGTTTTCCAAGTGTACAAGGTTGAGGTGATATATAATCCATAAATATCATCTACATGTACTAGGTACTCTTGGGGGTGCACCATGGTGTCCCACTTGTATAAATATTTATACATATATTTCTTAAAGACACAAGATGGTGGATTGTATACATCAATGCTTATTCATGTGTGGACATATGAGCACATTTTAGTTATACACTACATCTATGGACCCATTGCTAGATGGGCCCAACCACAATTTTTTGATACATGATGGATGTTACCCCATCACTGGGTGCATTATACCATGGAGTATCACATAATACTAAATTTATTGATATTGACACATATTATATAGTGTCCTTATAGGAATTTTACTAGTTGGCCCTAGGATGGGCAAGAGTCATGGTGGATTCATGCTAACATGTGGTTGGTAGCTAGGTTCCTAGCATATATGAGTAGTTTTTATTTGATCATGTGTTACATCAATTTAAAATTCACCAAGACATCCCATCAGATCCATATACATAGAATTATACTATGAGATCTATTTATATATCAATGATAGACTGACTCCTACTATTGTAGACCTAACAACAATCCCTATTAGGGAAATAGACTGTGTTGTTCTGCTAGCAATTGGAGATGGTGTTGGGTTTTCAATGACTTACATACATTGGTGGTTTTGGGCATGATGGCCATTGTTCATTCTTGTTATCATTACCCCATTGGTGAAGGACCTATAACATAGGGTGGAGATGGAGGAGGTAGAGGTGCAAGTGATTCCATATGCCCATGCCTTTAGATGAGGTAGCCATTATATATTCATGTAAATACACTATTGTATTTGATTTATATTTTAGCATATTTAGTAAGTTATATTAGTCTAATTTATAACTTGTTTATTTTGATTATAGGCAACCAATAGTGGTAAATGATGATTGATCATACCATATAGACTCTAACATGCACTATACCCATAGAAATTATAGGTATTAATTTTGTGGAACATGTTATTGATATTTTTGGTGCACATGCACCACTTTTTGATCATGTAGCTATGGATGTGACAACATACCATATATTCATCATTGAGTGGGATGATCTACATGTAGATCTATATAAGAGGGAAGTTCCAAAGAGGAATAATACAAAGATCACACATATGTTGATTGACATATATGAGGACTTATGGTATGAACACAAGCAGGCCCAATATGAGCTAGGAACACTAAAGGAGAGGTCATGCGAGTAGTCTCAATCTCATGGTTTTGGATGAGATATTAGGGCCTCCACATTATGAGGTGTAAAGTAGCTAGATGGAGATAGTGATGATTAGTACACTACTAGGGATATGCCCCAAACATATGATTGATATATTGTATAAAATTTGTATTATATATATATATATATATATATATATATATATATATACATATACATATGAGAGCATTTTTCTTGGAATTTTGTAGCATAATTATATGATCTATTGCTTGTAAGTGTAACTTATGTGTTGTATTTATAATTTTAATGTTTGTTATCTATATATATGTGATTTAAATTAAGGAAATCATCATATAAAATGGAATCTAATTGGAAATAAGAATGCCTAATTATAATTATTATGCTATGAGTAAATATTTACTTTTTGATTTACTTTCAGTACCACTTTGTAGATGATATTTTATGATTATGTAGCACCTTAGTCTTGTAAACTTGGCAAACTCAGACCTTGGTTGTTCTTATTAGTTCTACACTCTCTTTACTTCTACAAGCCTCACATCTACTTTATCTTGTGTTCCTTGGCCTATCTCTTAGTTGACCAATATTATATTGATGGCATAAACATTCTATCTTACCAAAAATATTTAAAATGTACTTATCTTACACCTTTGTAAGATCTGATCCTTTACCTATTTTGTTACTCCCTAGACATTAACATCTGAGACAGACAGTAACATCAACATTATTATCCTACACTGATGTAAATGTCTAGTTCTATAATGTCATCCATTTGAAAATGAAACGTATCCCAATGGTTGACATAAGTATTTTAATGTGAGTTATTACTCCAAAGGGATTGATATAAATAAAAGATCAATCCTCATTCATTCTTCACCTAGAAAAGACTAATAAGACCAAGGCACTTATAAAAAATCACTCTATCAAGCATTCAATTGATCAAAGCTTCCTTATTTCCATACCAATTATATGCACAACACATCTACACATTTGAAGTAATAAAGAAGTATCCTAAGAGCCTGATTTTCTAAGCTACATGCTAGGTTATTTTGTACTTACTTTAAACACATTGAATGATTCACACATAATCCAACACGTAGGGGAGAACTACATTAGTATGATTCCCTCTTTGAAGTATTCACTATGTAGGTAACATCCTTTGATAATAGGGTCATTGGAGTTAGCTCAACATTATATTCTCACTAACCCATTTTTTTCCAAGGTCATATTGAAGATAGAAAACTAGGGTTTTGCCATTTCATGAGGAGAAATAGTCCATGATCCAGATATAAATGCACCAAAGTAAAGGTGAAGCCAAACCCCAAAGCATTTAGGTGGTTGCATCCTATTTCACCAAATATTTCATAAATGACACTATCATTGGAATTAGATAGTAATGTCATGTAACCATCCATGATTGATATAACTATTTAAATAGCCAAAGACACCAGATCTAAAATCTAACAATTATTCTAAAATCATGTTCTCACTTGATTTTAATCTGCTTTAGATCCAAAACCACATTAGCATCAAAAAAGATAAGTAATCTATTATTTGTCATTTATATATCTAGAATAGTTTTACTTTCCATATTTAGATTATCTCAACATAATAAATTTAATGTATTATTATATCTAAGTTTAGCATTTTATTAGCTTACTATAGATCTATTTATCACCCTAGTGCCACTTAATTTATATATTTTTGACCTTAAATCTCAAGGTGAAATACATAAAATAAATATTTCATTATAAGGTTAAACATTTGGTGAACTTGACCTTTGAACATCAAACCCTAGGTCACTTAGGGTTTATTGATTTTTTCTATCCATGATCCTTGATTGTCATAAAAATATATGCAACATGGATGCATCCATTATCCATTTTGGATTCCCATATGTCATAGTTATTCTATTTTGATACATTACTTGCCTTGTCAAATATTATAAGCAAACATATACCAATAATGAGAAGGTTTTAAATCAAACACAATAATTAATATCCTTTCAAAACTCATTTTAAAATGTTATATAGCCAATATCTGATGCCAAAAAAAATGATTGTTAACCACAAAACTACACCCTTAGGATAAGATTGTTCAGACCTTTCCAAGTTTGGGGTAACATGGGATTAGTCCAACGATGTGGGTGACTTGTAGGTGGGATAAACCTCTAGGTTATGGGGCTAGCTCCCATGATGCATCATATAACTTAGTTTTTAAACCTATTGACTTGTTGATAAAAAGGGATAGAAAGATTTCATAAAACAAACCTAATAAATGGGAGGTGATGTACCAATAAAAACATCCTCAACTTGCCTATCCTACATTGTGAACATAAACATAAGTTGAATCGATTCAATAACTCACAATGAAATCTAGGCATGAGTGTCTCAATATGGAGGTGAGAGATAAATAATAACCAAGAGGGGGTGATCAGTAGGTATATTAAGAGACACTTGATGAATGATCTTCCACACTCAGCCAATGTAAGGGCATGAACACACCTTCATATGACCTACCAAGATGATAAACTAACTTGTAACCAGTTAAGGAAATGAGACAAATGAAGGGAGTCTAATTACTACCACCAACATTCATCAAACACCATCAATATTCACCATTTAAAACCATATGAAAAGGATAGAAATAATATCCATTCATTTTTTAAAGGTAGAGATAAGTGTTTGGTAGGTAGGGCTTCACCATACTCCACCAAGGATTATCTTACAAGCCAAAAGAGAGTTGTTCTTATAGAAGAATTGGGAGAGAAGAGGAGAAAATGAATTGGATAAGAGTCAAGGACACTTGTCACTCTTCATGAGGTAGTTACAACAAGAAAATGGGAGTGGAATTAGTCCTCATAACTCTCCCAACATGCATCACTTCATCTCATCATTATCTTCAAGAGAGTTGGCATAAGAATTGGATATCTCATTGCACTTAATTATCCTAGTGGTTTACTAAATCTAGTTGAAATGATCCTCTTGACTTCATAGAGATGACAACTATCCTTATTTATGATCACCTTCACCTTGAATTTCTCCTTGCCTTGATGGTTAACACCTTACAAGTTGTTCAAGATAATCTCCACCTTTCTCGTCAAGACTCATAATGATGTGAAACTACCCATTGAGGCTTGTCTATTTGCCTGAGACCTATAAATGATCATTATAGGATTGTATAATGATTAATAAGGTCATCATGATATTTTTTCACTAATCTTCACATTTGTCACCTGCTTCTCACTCTCTTGGGATTGATAAAAATTCCTCTACATTGGTCACATAGACCTACTGGGCAACTAAGCCTAGTTACTTGACATTGGATCCCTTGAGTGATCATAAGACCTCCATAGGAGCTAATTATAGCTATGATAGACATGTTTATAACTTGATAAATTTTTGATGCTATGAACTTGGGATTGGCTCATTTATACTATTCTTGACCTCTCAAGATGACCTTGTTTCTTCATCACAAGCACATCTAGAATTGCCTTCTTCATATAGACCTAGAGGAGTAATATTAGGGGAAATTAAGTGGATTTCAAGGTATAATAAGATTTATGGATCTACACACCAACCTATCCAATGGTCTTCACCAACTCAACATGCTCAGATCCCTATTGTGAGCCTAAGACCTTACAAAAGTATATCTTTTTGTGAATCCATATAATTGATTGTACCTATAAAATCCATGGTGAGGTTCCCCTATGAGTTAAGAATGTCATCCAAGTATTTTATATACCTATTCAATCCATTTTTATCCTTTACTAATAAAAACCTCCATCAGGTTCCTTTGTGAGGTTTATGTAGGGTTTGAGTGACATGGATACTTAGCAATTGTTCATAGCCATGAGGGCATTAATGCCTGAACTAATACCTAGAATCTTGAGTAGATAACCTTACTAAATTTTCTCCATGAGATAGGAGTTCCATGATATTCCTCATGGATTTTCATGCATGGAGAATTTGCTTCTTAGACTAGGAGGCCTACAATTTTTGAGGTTAAGAGAGGAAAAGTTGTATGAAAAGGATAAAAAACATGTGTTTTGGGTTAAAAACACCCTAGGAGGTTTGTGACATACTTATAAACATATTTTCATTATTTTTCTTCTTTTTCCACTCCTCTAAGTGTCTGTATACCCCTCACACCTTTACCTAGGGTTTGTTTACTTCATAACATAGTTGACCCTATAAGACTAAGTGCATTTTATTTCCTCTTAAATAGCCCAAACCTCATGATCCATATTGGAACATTTTAAATCACATACATAAGCTTAAAATCCTAAAAACACTCTAAAACATGCAATTTGTCTCCAAATTTCATGTATAGGCTTGTGATTACCTATTTAGGCCTACCAGGCCTAATTACCTTATTAAGGTTCTTGTTGCCTCCAAGGACCAAAAAATTTGAATAAAAAACACTATGAAACTTTTGAATTCAAATAAATATACCTTTTTCTCACTTATACACCTCACATCCATGCATATTCCAAAACACTCCTTCATTCTTCATGCCCCTACCTATATGTACTTTCAAGTCTGCTTGAGTAAAATATGCAAACATCCTCCTCTCTTGGTTGGCACTTTGAAGTTTCATTGAGTGATGTATAATACATAGTATATTTTAACCTAAATAAACTAAACCTCCAAGTCATTTGTCTGAGTCATTTGTAACTCGGATTCCTTGTTTTCCATGACTGGCTTATAGGAATTTATTTGTGTTCTTTCAGTTTTATTGACTAACCATGCAAATTGAACCATATATACCAACCTTATTGGACTTAAATTGTCATTAAAGAGTGTCTAAATATTCCAAAATCATGTTTGATGTATTCAAGTCTTTAAGGCACTTCCGTTTCACCATGAGAGAACATTTCTTAATCATTCTACCCATTACCTAACTGTGTATGATCTTTTAAGCCTACTAGCCTAACTAGACCTCTTTATATTTTAATTTTATCTAGTTTATATAGATTTATCACACACTCCATAACTGATCTATTCTCTTCAAACTAATTATACCCTTCTCTTTCTAATTAGTAGGCCCACTAAGCACTACACAATCATGTAGGTGTTTAGGGACTCTATCTGCAGGGTCACAATGAGTTTGTTTAGTCATATATTCTTGACCTTCATACTTAAGTCTCTATATCCTCAAATGATTTAAAATAATTTTTTTCCCATGTAAGCCCCAAACTTACTATTATGCATGATATTTTCTCTTCAAGTTTAAGAACAACTTGGGCTGCCTGCAGTTGATTATTTGGGGTCTTAACTATAAGTAAGAAGGTGAGTTATCCATTCATTGATATCTTAGAGCTATCTTAGGATGATAAAAAAATTATAGACTCCTCATGATCTCTTTACACCTATGTATCTTCTTGACTCATCACATAATTGGTGTTTCTTCAATTCTTGAAGCCACAACCCTATATATTCATTTGATGATCTTGGTTGAGCTCTCATCTTGGGGAGGTCTGATCATTTATTGGATTTGATTATCAATCCTACATAATTATTCATTATCCCTATGAATCCTTTATTATTTAACACCCTATCCCAATAGTTAGAAGCCCTGACTTCTCAATATGCCTAGAGATTACAATTGGGTGCTCAAATGAGAGCATGTCTCTTCAGGACTAAGAATGGATATATAATATGAGAAAGTGAGGAATAAATAACCAATAATAAAAATAAATACCATGAAAAGGATCTCATTTCATGTATTAGTACTTCCATATGATTTTCTACAGTGAAAACACCTCTGTTCAACTCTTGCAATGGAGATCACCCTATATGGTAGCCATACTAAAAATAGGACATTGAGGGAGTTGTGTGCTCATTTTATCATCAAATACACTATCAATTATTTTATAAAATTTGAATTTATATACAATAATCCATAATTAAAATAAAAAAATAATTATTAACAAATTTCATGCATTGAAGGCTCAAAAACACCAAGAAACTACCGTCTACAACCTGTAAGTGTGACCATATGAAGGCTTTATTGCTCCCATGAGCTCACACATGTGAATTATGGGTGGAGAATGAATTATACATAATTTTATGACCTCTATAAGACATATAAAAACATTTATCTCATCAACTAAGCTGAGAAATGCTCTAAAACTATTGTAAAGCTGACCTTGTGTAGATGCGGAAGACTAGTTTTACTACTTAGGTTATTAACCATTATTAATAAAGATTGGGTCATATATTTTAAAAACAATTATAATAATTGAAATTTAATGATACCCCCTTCCTCTAACTAAAATATTAGATCACCATTTTCTCTCTCCTATACAGAGTTAGCATAAACCTGAATGGCTGTCCAAGGCTGCCAAGGAGAGTGATGGAGAGAAGGGGCTAGTTTTTTCCATGTTTGAATTTGAAACTCATGGATTTTATTCTCTAATTACTAAAATGGGTTTCCTATAATATATCTAATCTCTAATCTTGACATGTCTGTACAAGTTGAAAAACACCTACAAAACCCCCCTTTTCTGCATTTTTCATGACTAATATCTTGAAAGGCGATTGGTGGGAAAGAGGAGGGAAATGAGGAGTAAAATATCAGTTTAAAACTAGGTGTTATGGATGAATGGAATTTTAATGGTAATTTTCAATAATGTGGGGACATTTTATGATGAATAAATGACATTTGACCCCTAAAGAGACTTCATTTTGCACATAAAACCACCTTGTCATGACTTAGAACGGTTATGAGACCCTTTAAGACTCATAATTTCAATATGAAACCAAAAAATATATTATTCAAAGGTTTACAATATGTATGTTGACTCATATGGCATGTTTGAAAGGGCATTTGATGACTTAGAGGGCCAATTAGAGCTTGAAACAAGTTGGACCAAGTAGACCATTGAAGATAACCTTGGAAACAAATTTAGACCTCATGTTAAGAATTAAAAAAGACTAAAAAACACTTTTCATATTGTTAAAAAGGTATCTCCTTAATAACTAGCTAAAATAGGTACACATACTATGAGAACAAGAAATCTTAACTTATCCAAATACCTTAATTTTTGCTAAAGTACCATAACTTTGTCAAACAAGGTTTAGACCATTCTCTAGACTTCAAAAGGCACTTGACACCCTTCCAAAAACCCAAGCACAAATCATGGAGACTTAACACATTATCTTATGACTCACAAGGTACTATACATGAGGATATCTTGAGCAATGCCTAACACATACTCATGAAACCTTAAATAATGCTAAAAGGCTTAAGAAAAACCATTTGAAGATCATGACAAGATTTTGGAAGCCTCATGCAATTTTGAAGGGCCCCATGAGAAAGTTTTGGATTGTATGGGTTTAAATTTGGCTTGGGATGCTAAATTATCAACATTCTTGGTGACTCACAAGGGTTGATGTATATTTTGGTCAAGAGAACCAGTTATCTCATCCTTTGAACAAGACCTTGATTATGGTTACAAGACCTTTGAACAAATAAGAATAACTTACTACCCTCCAAAATACACACAAAAAAATAAAAAAAACACTAAGCAAGGTAGGAATCAAACACACCACACTTATGATGACAAGCACTTATTGGAAATAAGACAAAATAACCTACTACGAACAACTAACTTGAACATAGATTCTGCCTCTTGGATCAAAGGGGAAGTTTCTGTTGACTCTCGTTCCTATCATGATCCTCCTTAGAGTACAACTAATTACTTTTGTATAAGCAACTAAACATAGAATTAAACTAGAAGTAATATGTAACTAGAAATCAGAAACAACAAAGAATAGCTGATACGAGAAACAATACAATTTGTATTAACACTCTTTCAGAAGGAAATACAATGAAGAAATCTCTCTTCTTCCCACACCTATTGGGTGTACAGTAATTCTCCCTCAAGAGTTCTCTCTCTCTCAATTACAACCAACAATCAACTCAATATAGAGTTGTTGAACCCTCTAAGTGACAATCAACCCAATGGTTGTTGTTGCCTACTCTCATCCACAAACCTTCTTGACCACCGCACCCTACAGATCTAATTGTTCTTACTTACACTATGTGTTACAGATCTTCTTGATCTTGTTACCCCATAGATCTAACTGATCTTATACACACACACCCATAGATCTACTTGATCTTGCACACATGCAAATCAACTAACCTTGCTTACCTGTAGATCTTCCTGATCTTGCACTCTTATAGACCTTATAGTTCTTACACTTGAGGATCTAATCCTTCTTAGTCCTTGATTACAATACAGCCCCATGGGTCTCTTAAATAGATCCCAAACCAAACAATAATTAGAAACGCAGACTCAAGACTAAAATTAGTCTTTACATGCAAACTAACTATCCATCTAAAATTAGAAAATAGTTTTGAAAACACACAGGTGACCGATGTCGGCCGACTATAACCGATGCTGATTACTATGTAGCTAGAGATAATCGATGTCGATTGGCCTAACCGATGTCAGTTACTTTGACACTCAGCAACCTCCACATTTGCATACCAGTGAAGCTTTTAGCTCCACAACTTAACAATCTTCCACTTGGAGATAAAAAACTGCACCTATACCTATACCTATACAACAACATCCTCTAATTTTGTTTTTGGCTTGTATCTCCATCTTCAAGTTCAATCTTGAAGATCAACCACCAACAGTGAACACATATCCTATGGTGCTTCTCCCGCCATCCAAGTCACCTGCCATATCTGAATCTACATACCCATGTAGAGAAGCGCTTGACCTTGCATAGGATAAATACTTGCTACTGGTCCCTCTCAGATATCTGAGAATCCACTGAACTACTTTCCAGTACTCCTTTCTTAGATTAGCCATAAACTTGCTGACAACTCCCACTGCTTGAGCAATATCAGGTCTAGTACATACAATGTACTCAACCTTATCATGTGATTTAGGACACTGTTCATAGCTCAACTTGACTATCTAACCATAGGTGTGCTTACCAGTTTTGCATCCTGCATATCAAACCTCTCCACTACCTTATTCACATAATCCTCTTGAGACAAAATCAACCTGTGATTTTCCCTATCTTTAGAAATACTCATGCCAAAGATTTTCTTTGCTGCTCCTAAATCCTTCTTGGCACATGTCTAAGCTACTTTTACCTTTAACTCAGCAATTCCCTGCATGTGTGACCCTGTAACAAGCATATACACTACATATAGTAACAAGATAATGTAGCTATCATTATTCAACCTGGTAAAATAAACACAATGGTCACATTGACATTGACTAAAGCCATGCTTTGTCATAAACATGTCAAACCTCAAATACCGCTATTCTGGAGCTTGCTAAAGACCATATAACCTAGCCTTCTATCTCACCTGTCCATTCTCTCCTTTCTTTAACTTGTGAATCCATTTATCTTTCAGTGCTTTCTTTTCGGCTGGCAACTCTACCAAATCCCACATTTGGTTCTCTTCCAAGGAATCAATTTCCTCATTCATGCCATGCTCCCACTATTTCTTGGATTCTACCTACATTACCTCTTCAAAACTTCTTGGTTTTCCACCATTAGTGAGTAAAAAGTAGTATAAAGAAGGGGAATAATAAATTTGAGGCTTACTTACCCTTTTAGACCTCCTCATGGGCGTTTGAGACTCATTAACAGCTTGCTATCCACCCAAATTTCATTCTAACAGTGACTGATCCCAGTCATCTCTCAGTCTACACCTGACCGATGTCAATTCCATGTGACTGACCTGACCAATGTCGATTCTCACCTGACCGATGTTAGTTTCTACCTGCCTGACATCACCGACTTTGGTCTCCATCAGATTAACATCAATTCGCACCTGTTTGATGTCAGTTCTCATCTGACCAACGTCAGTATCTATGTTTTCTTGTGAGTGATGATTTTTACTTGCAAGCTCATTTTGGATCATAACCTTGTCCAAATCAACATTGCCCTGCTCAGAATTATTCAACCTCTTGAGCTGATCACTGTCCATCACCTTTTCCTTGAAAACCCGGGCTTTTCAATTCTTAAATTTGTCAAAAACATCATATTTCTTCTTTATGCAATAAACCCAATCTTTTCTTGTAGCATCATCAATGAAAGAAACATCATACTATGATCCTCCAATAGAAGCTCCCTGAGCTAGTCCCCACACCTTTGTGTGAACAAGCTCCAACCTGTGCTTCTTCTTTGTTGACCCAGTTGTGAGAAACCTCACTTTCACCTATTTCCCAAAAATACAATGCTCACAGAATTCTTAGTCTATCAAATCTGAAAGCTTAACTTTTGACTTAAGAACATCCATTCCCTTCTCACTCATGTGACCAAGCCTACAGAGCGACATCTTTGCATCTACATCTGAAGTAGATAAAATAGAAGGAGAATTAGTAATACAAGTAGATAGATAAAGTGTACCTACTTTCTTACCTCTTGCTAATACAAGTGCACCCTTGGAAACTTTCTAAGATTCTGTTGTGAGAGTTATTGTGCAACCCTCATCACCCAACTTTCCTACAGAAATCAAATTCCTCTTTAGGATGGGTACATGCATGACATCCTTCAACACCCATGTGTTGCCAGTCTGCAACTTCAACTGCACTTCTCCTTTGTCATTGAATTTCTCCATTCTTAGCTTACTTTCTTCTGCCATTGCTTTACTCCCACTCAAACAGAAACCCCTGTGAGTGAACCTGTAATCAACAAACACTAACCTGCTTTGATAAACCTTGTTAGTGAACCAAGCTCTGATACCAACTGTCAGGATCCTCCTTAGAGTACAACTAATTACTTTTGTATAAGTAACTAAACATGAAATTAAACCAGAAGTAATATGTAACTAGAAATCAGAAACAACAAAGAATAGGTGATACGAGAAACAATACAATCTATATTAACACTCTTCTAAAAAGAAATATAATGAAGAAATCTCTCTTCTTCCCACACCTCTTGGGTGTACAATAATTCTCCCTCAAGAGTTCTCTCTCTTAATTACAACCAACAATCAACTCAATACAGAGTTGTTGTACCCTCTAAGTGACAATAAACCCAATGGTTGTTGTTGCCTACTCTCATCCACAAACCTTCTTAACCACCACACCCTACAGATCTAATTGGTCTTGCTTACACCGTGTGTTGCAGATCTTCTTGATCTTGCTACCCTCCAGATCTAATTGATCTTGTACACACACACCCACAGATCTAATTGATCTTGCACACTTGTAGATATATTGACCTTGCTTACCTATAGATCTTCCTGATCTTGCACTCTTACAGACCTTCTAGATCTTACACTTGAGGATCTAATCCTTCTTAGTCCTTGATTACAATACAGCCCCATGGGTCTCTTAAATAGATCCCAAACCAAACAATAATTAGAAACACAGACGCAAAACTAAAATTAGTCTTTACATGCAAACTAACTATCCGTCTAACATTAGAAAATAGTTCTAAAAACACACAGGTGACCGACGTCAGTTCCTGTCTGATCGATGTCGATCGACTATAACCAATGCTAGTTACTTTATAGCTAGAGATAACTGATGTTGGTTACTTTGACACTCAACAACCTCCACATTTGCATACCAGTGAAGCTTTTAGCTTCATAACTTAACAATCTCCCACTTGGAGATAAACAAATACACATGTACTTGTACCTGTATAGCAACATCCTCTAATTTTGTTTCTAGCTTGTATCTCCATCTTCAAGTTCAATCTTGAAGATCAACCACCAATAGTGAACACATATCTTGTGGTGCTTCTTCTTCCATCCAAGTCACCTACCATATCAGAATCTACATACCTATGTAGAGAAGTGCTTGACTCTGCATAAGATAAATACCTGCTGCTGGTCCCTCTCAAATATCTAAGAATTCACTAAACTGCTTTCTAGTGCTCCTTTCCTGGATTAGCCATAAACTTGCTGACAACTCCCACTGCTTGGGCAATATCAGGTCTAGTACATAACATGTACTCAACCTCATCATGTGATTTAGGACATTGTTCATAGCTTAACTTGAACTATCCAACCATAGGTGTGCTTACCGATTTTGCATCCTGCATATCAAACTTCTCCACTACCTTATTCACATAATCCTCTTGAGACAAAATCAACCTGTGATTTTTCCTATCTCTAGAAATACTCATGCCAAGGATTTTCTTTGCTGCTCCTAAATCCTTCCTCGCACATGTCTAAGCTACTTTTACCTTTAGCTTAGCAATTCCCTACATGTGTGACCCTGAAAAAAGCATATACACTACATATTGTAACAGGATAATGTAGCTATCATTATCCAACCTAGTAAAATAAACACAATGGTCACATTGACATTGACTAAAGCCATGCTTTGTCATAAACCTGTCAAACCTCAAATACCACTGTCCTAGAGCTTGCTCAAGACCATATAACCTGGCTTTCTGTCTCACCTATCCATTCTCTCCTTTCTTTAACCTGTGAATCCATTTGTCTTTCAGTGATTTCTTTCTAGCTGGAAACTCTACCAAATCCCACGTTTGGTTCTCTTCCAAGGAATCAATTTCCTCGTTCATGCCATGCTCCCACTATTTCTTGGATTCTACTCGCATTGCCTCTTCAAAATTTCCTAGTTTTCCACCATCAGTGAGCAACAAGTAGTATAAAGAATGGGAATAAGAAATTTGAGGCTTACTTACCCTTTCAAACCTCCTCATGTGCATTTGAGACTCATTGACAACTTGCTGTTTGCCCAAATTTTATTCTAACAGTGACTGATCCCAGTCATCTCTCAGTCTACACTCGATCGACGTCAGTTCCATGTGATTGACCTGACCGACGTCAGTTTCTACTTGTATGAGATCACTGAATTTAGTCTCCACTAGATTGACATCAATTCCTACCTATTCAACGTCGGTTCTCACCTAATTGACATCGGTATCTATGTTTTCTTGTGAGTGATGATTTTTACCTGCGAGTTCATTTTAGATTATAACCTTGTCCAAATCAACATTTCCCTGCTCTGAATTATTTAGCCTCTTGAGATAATCATTGTCCATCACCTTCTCCTTGAAAACCAAGGCTTTTCAGTTCTTAAATTTGTCAAAAACATCAGATTTCCTCTTTATGCAATAAACCCAATCCTTTCTTGTAGCATCGTCAATGAAACAAACATCATACTATGATCCTCCAATAAAATCTCCCTGAGCTGGTACCCACACCTTTGTGTGAACAAGCTCCAACCTGTGCTTCTTCTTTGTTGACCCAGTTGTGGAAACCTCACTTTCATCTATTTCTCAAAAATACAATGCTCACAGAAATCTCGGTCTATCAAATTTGAAAGCTTATCTTTTGACTTAAGAACATCCATTCCCTTCTCACTCATGTGACTAAGCCTACAGAGCCACATCTTTGCATCTACATCTAAAGTAGATAAAACAGAAGGAGAATCAGTAATACAAGTAGATAGATAAAGTGTACCTACTTTCTTACCTCTTGCTAATACAAGTGCACCCTTGGAAACTTTCCAAGATTCCACTATGAGAGTTACTATGCAACCCTCATCACCCAAATTTTCTATAGAAATCAAATTCCTCTTTAGGATGGGTACATGCATGAAATCCTTTAACACCCATGTGTTGCCAGTCTGCAACTTTAGCTGCACTCCCCCTTTGCCATTGAATTTCTCCATTCTTAGCTTACTTTCTTCTGCCATTGCTTTACTCCCACTCAAACAAAAACCCCTGTGAGTGAACCTGTAATCAACAAACACTAACCTACTCTAATAAACCTTGTTAGTGAACCAAGCTCTGATACCAACTGTCAGGATCCTCCTTAGAGTATAACTAATTATTTTTATATAAGCAACTAAACATGAAATTAAATCAGAAGTAATATGTAACTAGAAATCAGAAACAATAAAGAATAGGTGATACGAGAAATAATACAATCTGTATTAACACTCTTCTAGAAGGAAATATAATGAAGAAATCTCTCTTCTTCCCACACCTCTTGGGTGTACAGTAATTCTCCCTCAAGAGTTCTTTCTCTCTCAATTACAACCAACAATCAACTCAATACAAAGTTATTGTACCCTCCAAGTGACAATCAACCCAATGGTTGTTGTTGCCTACTCTCATCCACAGACCTTCTCGACCACCGCACCCTACAGATCTAATTGGTCTTGCTTACACCGTGTGTTGCAGATCTTCTTGATCTTGCTACCCTACAGATCTAACTAATCTTGTACACACACACCCACAGATCTACTTGATCTTGCACACTTGCAGATCAACTGACCTTGCTTACCTATAGATCTTCTTGATCTTGCACTCTTTTAGACCTTCTAGATCTTACACTTGAGGATCTAATCCTTCTTAGTCCTTGATTACAATATAGCCCCATGAGTCTCTTAAATAGATCCCAAACCAAATAATAATTAGAAACATAGACTCAAGACTAAAATTATTCTTTACATGCAAACTAACTATCCGTCTAAAATTAGAAAACAGTTCTAGAAACACACAGGTGACTGACGTCAGTTCCTTTCTGACTGATGCCGACCAAATATAACTGATGTCGATTACTGTGTAGCTGGAGATAACTGATGTCAGTTGGCCTGACCAATGTTGGTTACTTTGACACTCAGCAACCTCCACATTTGCATACCAATGAAGCTTTTAGGTCCACAACTTAACATTTCCATGAAATAAGTAATGATGTGGCACGAGTTGCTCCATGGATGTGATTCTTGATGGATAAGTCTTCTTATTTTCCAATTCATTTGGCATGTTCTCAACTAAAATGATAATAACAAATAAATCACCTATAAACACATATTCACTTGGTATTTCAAAGTTCACTCCTTATTACTCCTAGTTTCTCATGACCATTTCAACTAATCCATTGTGATTTAGATCTCCATCATGTTGGTCATTTTCTATCACAATAAGATTAGATACAATTAGGCTTTTTTCTTGAAGCATTACAATAGGATCATCTCCAAGAACTACATCTATCACTACAACTCCACTTTCAAACTTCCCTCTACGCTTAAATAGTCCTTCTCCAAGCTCTATCTAAATTAGTGACTTATCAAGGTATTAATGGTTTGGATCCTCATGAGGCACACTAAACTTCAATGTATCTTCACTTGGCTCATGATTAGGACTATAAAATTGAGAAACTACTATAGAAACCATTTCAATGTTCTCATCATCATGCTGAACTTGTTCATTTTTTTGATGGAGCTTGGAAAGGTCAATGACCAAAGCATCTTCAGTCTTCCACATAAGAGGTGTAAGCTCTTGGAGAGTTTCATACTAATTGAAACTTTTCTAATACTACTGCCATATGCTTCCATCATCTTTTGATTAGTTTCTATGTGATCATGATCATGCTCTAGTGCTTTATTTACTATTGTGACTTCATGTTCATTAGAAATATTCTCTTAGCAACAAGGAATGAGTCCTTCAACTTCAATGAAACTAAGAGTCTCAACATCAACACATACCTCCTCTTGAAGGTTATCTCTTTTTAATTCAATGACTACTCGATAAACAACTTATCTTTCACCAATTGGTATGTATTATTTTTGAAGTTCATCTTGTTCTTTAATGTGTTGTTGGTCATAGAGATCAATTTTGCCTTGATCTTCTTAAAGTTCATCCTCTCTGGGATTCTTGAAGACTAACTTGTGCTTTTACTTCACCAAGAGGTGTTCCAATAGTAATCTATTACTCAAATTCAATTGAATCACCTTCATTATAGACCTCTTGAGGCACATTTACAAATTCTAATTTTTTTTTAACATGGATTGTCACTTAACTAAGTTTTTCTTATTTCAAAACTAGTTCTTCCACCTGAATGGCATAAAGATCAAGTATTTTATAACTAGGACACTTGGTCTAAGAATTTTTCCATGTGTCCATACTTCATCACCTTTTTAATCTTCCAAGTGTTTATCTTCATTTAGCTGTTCCTCATCTGCTCTCCAAACCATAGGTCCTCCCTCAAATAGGGAGATGGTAGGAGGGTAAGAATGTCCAACTAGTGGAGTTGGAACATAAGGCTTTATAGGTTATTCTTGAGTGAGTTTATTGGGTGAAGAGGTACTTTGAAATCTTGGGAACTTCTTAGGCTTGTTACTCACAACCTCTTTCTCACTTTTCATACCTAGACATCCATGGATAACTTTAATTTGAGGAGGAGGTGAGGGGAATAGAAGCTTTGCAATCTCTTTGTTATATCTTTTTCAACCTTCCTCTCTTTTTGATTTAGGTTTGGTATGGGAGTCATGGTCCAAGGATATTGACATGGGAAAAAAGGAGGTGGAGGCTCATAGGATTGGTTGGATTGATATTGTTTCTCATTCAAGGCCAATATCTCACTATTAATGATTTGACTCATGATTTTTAACTCCTCCAACTCATTGGAGAAACTAGGTGTAGCTTGAAAGGGTGGTTGGGGAGGGAAGGAGATGTAGTAATTCTAATAGGAAGGCTACCAAGGAGGTTGATAGGGATCACAAAGAGGAAGGGTGAAGTTATTGGGATTAAGGAGGATGAAACGGTTGATAAGGTTATCGAGGTATGTGGTTGGAATGCTAAGGGGGCTGGTAAGGATTAACATAGGACTAATGTGAGCCATTATATTGCTGATAGGGGTCAATGTAAGATTGGTAAGGCTCATAGTGAGGTTGGTATAAGTCATAATATGGGTAATAAGGAATTTTAGGATATGCATCTCCTCTATATATATCCATTAAATGTCATGAGGTAAATAGAGGACAATAAAAATATAAATAATAGTTGTTCTTACCCTTGGGTGAAGACCTTATAACAACCCTTGGCATAAGATATTAAGTGCTAATATGATACCAGAATACTTTTAGTTCCTTGAGATAATCCAATGATGAGAGTGTATGCTCTAAACTCTTTGAATTTTGGTCCCACTACGCATTCTAGAACTGTTAACCACCAAACTTCACCCTTGGTAGAATATTATTCAGACCTTTCCAAGTTTGTAGTAACATGCGATTGGTCCAAGGCTATGGGTGACCTATAGGTGGACTAAACCTCTAGGTTATGGGGTTAACTTCCTTGATGCATCATATAAGCTAAGTTTATAAACCTACTAACTTGATGAAAATGGATATAAAGATTAAATAAAATAAACCTAAGCTATGGGAGGTGATGCACCAATATAAACATCCTCCACTTGCCTATCCTACACTATGAACATGAACATAAGCTAAATTGATACACTAACTCACAATGGCCTCCAAGCATGAGTATTTAAATATGAAGGTGAGAGCCAAATAAGAAAAAAGAGGGGGTGATCAATAGGTCTATTAAAATCCAATTGATGAATCAGCCTCCACACTCAGCCAATGCAAGGTCATGAACACACTTCATATGACCTACCAAGATGATAAACTAACTTGCAACTAGTTAAGGAAATAGGATAAATAAAGGGAGTTTGCTTGATACCACTAACACTAATCAACCACCATCACCATTTGAAAGCATATGAGAATTATATAAATAACATATATTCATTGTTTAAAGGAAAATACAAGTGTTTAGTAGGGCATGGCTTCACCATACTCCACCAAGGATTACCTTACAAGCTAAAAGAGAACTATTCTTATAGAGGAATTGAGAGATGAGAGGAAAAAATACATTAGAGAAGAGTCAAGGACACTTTTCACTCTTCATGAGGTAGTTACAACCAAAAAAGGGGAGTGGAATTATTCCTCATAACTCTCCCAACATATGTCACTTCATCTCATCATGGTCTTCAAGAGAGCTGGCCTAGGAATTGGATACCTCATTGCACTTAATTGTCTTAGTGGTTCATTAAATATCTTTAAAAATATCCTCTTGATTTCCTAGATATGACAAGTGGCATTTTTGATGATCACCTTCACCTTGAGATACTCCTTACCTTGATGGTTGACACCTTTCACAAGTTGGTGAAGAGAATCTCCACCTTCCTCATTAAGACTCATCATGATGTGAAATTACCCTTTGAGGCTTGTATATTTTATTGACACCTAAAGATTATCATGATATGGGTGTATGATGATTATTGAGGTCATCATGATCCATTTTCATTGATATTCAAATTTGACACTTACTTCTCACTCTTTTAGGCATGATAGAAATTCTTTTACATTGGCCACATAGACCTACTAGGCAACTAGGCCTAGTTACTTGACTTTAGCTCTCTTGAGTGATCATAAAACCTCTATAGGAGCTATTTAAGATATGAGACATGTTTAGGACTTGGTAAATTTATGATGATATGAACTTGGGATTGGCTCATTTATATTGTTATTGACCTCTCAAGGTGACCTTGTTTCTCCATCATAAGCACATCTAAAACTACCTTCTTTATGTAGACCCCTAGGAGAAATCTCAAGGGAATTTAAGTGTATTTTGAGGTCTAATAAGATGTAGGTCTCTCCAAACCAACCTCTCCAATGGTCTTCATCAACTCAACATTCTCAAAACCTTGTTTTGAGCCTAGAACCCTATAAAAATACATTTTTTTGTGAATTTGTATAGGTGACTTTACCTACAAAATCCATGGTGAGGGTCCCCTATGAGTGAATAATGTCATAAAAGTGTTTTATATACCAATTAAATCCATTTTTAGCCTTTATTAAGTGAAAAACCTCCATTAGGTTGCTTTTTGAGGTTTATGTAGGGTTTGAGTAGCATGCCTCCTTAGTAATTATTCATAGCCTTGAGGGCCTCAATGCATGAACTAACACCCAAAATCTTGAGTAGATAGTTTCCTCAAATTTACCCATGATATATGATTTCCATGTTATTCCTCATGGATGTTCACACATGGATAATTTGCTTCTTAGGCTAGGAGGCATGTAATATGTCAGGTCAAAAGAGGAAAATTTGCATGAAAAGGAGAAAAAACATGTATTTTGGGTTAAAAACACCCCAATAGGTCTGTGACATCATTCCAAACATATTTTCATTAATTTTATTCTTTTTCCACTCCTTTGAGTGTCTCTAGACTCCTCACACCTATGCCTAGGGTTTGTTTCATAACATAGTTGACCCTACAAGACTGTAAGTGCATTTTATTTCCTCTTCAATATCCCAAACCTCATGGATCCATATTGGAAAATTTTCACTCACATCCCTAATCTTCCATTCCTCAAAACACTCTTAAACATGTAATTTTTCTTCAAATTTCATGTACTTGCCCATGACTACCTATTTAGGCCTACCATGCCTAATTAGCTTGTCATGGTTATTTTTGCCTCCAAGGACCAAAAAATTTAAATGAAAAACATTATGAAATTTTTTAATTCAAATCAATGTACCTCTTTCTCACTCATCCACCTTAGTTCCATGCATATCCCAAAATACTCCTTCATTCTTCATGCCCCTGCTTGTAAGTACTTTCAGATCTACCTGAGTGAAATATGCAGACATCCTCATTTTTTGGTTGTCACTTTGAAGTTTCATTGAGTGATGTATAACACATATTATTTTTTCACCTTCATAAACTAAAACTCCAAGTCATTTGAAACTTAACTTCCTTATTTTCCATGACTAGAATGTAAGAATTTATTTGTGTTCTTTTAGGTTTATTGGCTAACCATGTAAATTTATCCTTCTCTACCATCCCTATATAACTTAAATGGTCATTCGAGAGTTTTTAAATATTCCTAAATCATGTTTTATGTCTTCAAGTCTTTGAGGTACTTCAACTTCATCATGAGATAACATTTCTTTACCAATCTTCGCACTACCTACATGTGTATGATCTTTTAGGCCTATTGGCCTAAATAGAATTCTTTCTCTTTTCATTTAATCTAGTGGAGATAGATATCTCACACACTCCATACCTAACCTCTTATCTTCAAACTAAGTAGACCCTTCTCTTTCTAGTTTGTAGGCCCATTGAGCCACTAGGAAATCCTATAGGTGTCTAGGGACTCTATCTATAGGGTCACAATGAGTTTGTTTGGTCATCTCTTCTTGAAAAAACAAATATGCTCTATAATTATTCATGATCCCTATGAATATTATATGCTTTAACACCCTATCCCAATAGTCATAAGCCCTAACTTTTCAATATGCCTAGAGATGTCAAGTGCATGCTCAAATGAGAGCATGTCTCTTTAGTACTGAGAATGGATTCTTAATGTGAGAAAGTGAGGGATATGGAACAAATACTATAGAGAATGAACATGAAAAGGATATCATGGCATGTATTAATACATCCATATGATTTTATAAAGTGAAAACACCTCTATTCAACTCTTGCAATGGAGATCACCCTGTATGGTAATCATATTGAAAATAGGATGTTGAGGGAGTTGAGTGCTCATTTGATCATCAAGTAAATTATCAATGATTTTATAAAAAATTAATTTATCTCTAATAATCCATAATTACAATAAAAAACTATTATTGATAAATTTCATGCATTGAAGGCTCCAAAACGCCAAGAAACTACTATCTGCAAATACAAGTGTGACGATATGAAGGTTTTATTACTCCCATGAGACCACACATGTGAACTAGGGGTGGAGAATGAAACTACAATAAAAAACTATTATTGATAAATTTCATGCATTGAAGGCTCCAAAACACCAAGAAATTTAGCATAAGAGGCCAAATTATCAACAATGCTCTTGACCTTTTATCCTACCTATATCTTATTCAAATGATAGCTACCATCCTACACCCATTATTCACCCTTGACTTATGTTGGATTATAAAGTCCACGGTGTTAATAATTAAAAATTTAAGGTTGCCCAACCCATCTTACCAGCTATTAATACATAATAAATACCACGTAAACCCTAGCTTATAATATAATCCAAGGGATATGACATTATTAACCAATTAAACAATACAAATGCTAAGACTTCAATCCTTATGCTTCTAAAGTAGTCTAATATTTATAAAAATATATTATATGAGGCATTGTGTGAAACACAAGTCCCAAGTAATATTGAGCCTACATATTTTATGGATATCACACAAGATATTAATAATAATGATAAAATCATCACCATTGAACCAATAGATTTACCACCCAAAGAGGTTGTTGACAAAAATTTACCTTTGTTCATATAAGTAACAATACAAAATAAAGGTATCAAAATAGTGCAAATTGATAACCAATCAAGCCTAAAAATTTATAGCATACAATTCCTAAAAACCATTGAAATCAACATAACTCTTATCTAAAGCATTGTTATGCATATAAAAGGGTTTGACAATTCACATATCCTTCCAATTGGATAAATTACATTGGATGTGACCTTAAAACCAACTATTTTTTCTCAATCTTTACATTCTAATTTACTTTTGGGTAGACCTTTGATACATTTAATGGAATCTATCCCCTCTACACTTAATAAATGTGTCAAATTCATACATGTGGGAACCTTATTATCCATTCCTTTTGATAATTAGGCTTTCAAATTTTGTAAAACGATAAATTTTGAAACCGAAGGCATCCCTAAAATGGTATCACCCAAACAATCATGGATCCTTCATATCCATATAAAAATAAGCCACTAAAATCTAAGGTGCACATAGATATACATAAGGATAAAGAACCATTAATGAAAGACATAAAAAAACTGTAAGAGCCCCCAATATTTGAGTTTCCTTTATTATTCAATATTAAGCAAAATGATGGCCATGTTTTAGATTATTATGATAGTGATGATGATATAACCTATGATATGATATATGAGAAAGTGTGAAATTTAAAATTTGACCCACTTGAACACTTGCCACATAACCTATTCAAACCTACAAGTCTTGGTACATAAAAACTAAACCCACTTATAGAATATATAGAGATAAATCAAGATAAGGTTAAATCATTCCTATCTTTCAAATGATAAACACCCCTCGAAGTAACAAAAGTATGAAGATTTAACTATTACTATTTATATTGATGGGGTATATTATCACAATATCCAATTTGATCCAAACAAATAGGATACCATTTGTGGTACCACTTTTCTAGCACAATTGCATCAGTTAGAATAGTTGAGTGAGAAATACACACATGCTACTGAGCACTTAAACATCTATCAAAAACATGCAAAAATGAGAATTTAACAAAAATATTCAACCACATGACTTTAATGTGGGTGACTTGGTACTAAAATAAAATAAAATAAATATCAATATAGAAAATGACAAAAAAAGAAAATTCAAACTAAATTGGTTGGGTCTATTTATAATTATAGAAAAGATGGGAAAAGGTGTATACTACCTTGCTACACTTGAAGGAAAGCCTTTAAAAATACCAATGAACATCATGCACTTGAATAAATGTATTATGTAAGTAAAAACTTCCAAAAATACCAAAAAAATAAAAAACATTAAAAAAACTAAAAACACTTTCAGCACCTACATGTTTTATTGACTCCTTGGCATCCATGTGTTACATATTAATAGACCACACACTTAGTTACTCCTACATACACATATGTGTCACACTTATACATTGTGTGTGATATATACATACATAGATACATTATATACTTCTATTTTAGATGTTAGGCTTTCTCTCTACTCATCATATGGACATTGGGGGCATCTACTTCTTTGATTTTGATACACGTAGTTATATAATTTTATCATCACTCTACACTGTCATGTTTGAGATTACATATGTACTTACACATGCCTATTATATATGATTATATCTTACACAGGGTACTTCATATGCTATACACTTGACATTATTTTCATAACACATTGGATCCATGAGCCACTATGACATGTTTATGTTAGTTGCTTATGCTTTACTTTATGCACTTCCTTGACTATCTTGCCTTGATTGTTCGAGTATTTGAATATGCTCCTTTTTTTGTGGCCCTTGTGCCTATGAATGTTTTTTTAACATTTTCATAATGTTATTATTTATTGTATGGACATTTTAATATATTATTATTATTTTCATGGACATTCAACTAAGTCATGTCCCTTCGGTTGTGTGGTATTTTAACATGCCCCTTATTTATGGTCTCCTTGGACCATTGCTTGTTGACTTAATTTTGATTTCTCTTATGTATGTGATTATTTTCTTATTGAGTTTGTAATATTACTATCTAGATGTTTCCATGATATTTATGATACATCTTAGGCCTACATGTGATCACATTAGTTCTATGTGCTTCAATGATACATTTAGCTATACATATTCCTTATATATACTACATGGTTACATTCACATATTTTATAGTTGTCTTACCCTTTTGAGGTGAGGTAACTCCCAGTTCCTATTTTTTTCCCTCACCTCAAAGCTGGGTCATATTAGTGGAGGAATGCTTGGGAAGCATGTTCTCCACACTTGGCACATTTCTCAGATTTAGTGGGGACATGGTTTGGAGGAATGTTCTCCATACTCATTCAATATTAGGTACTTATATCAATTTACATATTTAGTGAGGGTATGTCATATGGACATGGCTTCCAAACATTTACAATTTTTAGATTTAGTGATGGCATGCTTAGGAAGCATGTTAGCCACATTCATTTAGTATTTGACACTAATATCAGTTCACAGATTTAGTGGGGGCATGTTTTGGAAGCATGTCCTCCACACCTATTCAGTATTCAATATCTCTAATTTATAGCAGGGGCATGTTTTAGAAACATGTCATCCACATTAGTACTTATATCAGTTTCATATTTATTCATATATATAAGGGGCATGCTTTGGAAGCATGTTCTCCACACTTACATAGTTATCTAATTGGCCAAAACACATAATTACATGATTCAAATTCATATTTGTGGTAGAATTCTATATGTTGGTATTATTGTTATACACAGTTTCACCATGAGACATATCTAAGGTGCATATGCTATGCAACATGTGCCTAATATCAAAAAATCCAAATCAATTTTAGATTCTAAAACCATTACACATATTGATACCCCATGGATATTTATGAATCATATTAAGATAATCTACTTCAGTAGTTGGTTAACCTTTTGGTATGGTTGAAGAGATCAAATCACTCAATCTTTCCAAGTTTTTAGGTTAGAATTTATCATATAACCTCACTAGGTTTTAAATTACATTAGGTTACATGGTTGAGCTAATCTCAACTACCAGGTGGTAAGTCAATATTGCTCCAAAGTTAGGGGTATGTTCCTCTCTCTCTCTCTCTCTCTCTCTCTCTCTCTCTCTCTCTCTCTCTCTCTCTCCCCTTAGATATATGTACTTTAAATATTTATCTATATTTATCCTAATATCAATTTTAGAGCCTTATAATGATACATCTTTTGCAAAATAACTTTCCAAAAGGTAATGTGGTTATATTGACACACATGTCAATCACTAGCAAAGAACTCAAATTCAACTCAAACAAAGATAAGGTGTTCATACACACCCAATTACTTAATCATTTCATTTAAACTAGAAATTTAATTACTAGATTAGAGGGGGGGAAATTTAGATGATATTTTGTGATTATATAGCACCTTAGTCTTTTACACTTGTCAAACTTAGACCTTGGTTGTTCCTCTTAGTTCTAAACTCTCCTTATGCAAGCATCACATATACTCTATATTGTGCCCCTTGGTCTATCTCTTAGCCTAAACAATATTATATTGATGCCATGAACATTCTATCCTTTCCTAGAATACTTAAAATGTACTTATCTTACACCTCTGCAAATTTTGATCCTTTACTTATTTTACTACTCCCTAGATGCTAATGTTTAAGACAAATAATAATGTTGATGTTACTGTCTTGCCCTGAAGAAAGTGTCTAATACCCTAAAGTCATCTAATTTTCAAATGAGACATATTCTAATGGTCATATTATGTGATTTATTACTCCAAAGGGATTGATTTATATGCAAGATCAAACCGCATTCATTCCTCACCTAGAAAAGACCAAAGAGACAAAGTCACTTATCAAAAATCATTCTATCAAGCATTCAATTGATCATATCTTCCCTATTTCCATACTATTTATAGGTATAATAGATATACATGTCTGAATTACTAAAGGAATAGCCCAAGATTTTGATTTGACAAGTTATAAACTAGGTTATTATTATACTTATTTTACACACTACATGATTCACACACAAGCCAACACATAGAGGAGAACTACATCAATCTGAGTCCCTCTTCAAAGTATTATATATGTAGGTAGTTTCCTTTGATAACAAGGTTATTGGGGTTAGCTCAACACTATATGCCCACTAACCCATTTTACCCCAAAGTCATATTGAAGATGAAAAACTAGGGTTCTTCCATTTTATAAGGAGTGATAGTCCATGGCCCAAATCTGAATGCACTAGAGTAAAGATGAAGCCAAGCCCATAAACATCTAGGTGGTTGCATCTTGTTTCACAATATATTCTACACATGACATTATTATCAGATTCAGATAGTAGCATTGATGTAACTATCTATGGCTTACGTAATTTTCCAGATAACCATAGACATCAGATCTAAAATCTGACAATTATTTTGGAACTATCTTCCCACCTAATTTTTGCCTATTTTAGATCTATAACTGCATTAGCATTATAGAAAACTAAGTACTTTCTTATTTGTCATTTCTATATCTAACATAGTTGTACTTTCCATATTTAAACTATATCAACAAAATAAATTTAGTGTACGCTTATATCTAAGTTTAACATTTAATTGACTTGATGTAGATCTAATTATCACTCTAGTGCCATTTCATTTCTAAATTCTTAACCCTAATACTAAAGTGAAATATATACCAATAACTATTTCATTTTATGATTAAACACTCTTATTATTGTATGAAAAATATAGATGTTGATGCATGAGTATGTTCTACAATCTCTAGCTATTTGCTTTCCATAGGTGCATCTCTAAGAGATTGATCAACAAATGATTTATTAATAGGATTAATGTGGGAAAGATCAATTGGTGAAGAGTGTGCTTTAGAAAATGACTTCTTCCAATGGGTTGTTTTTTCATAGGCTGATAGACCATTCGTTCCTTGTAAGGAATGTCATGGGATGTTTTAGTCCTATAAGAATGACCCATGAAAGATGTGGGAGAAGGATACCTTGTTGTCTCATTATTAAATGTAATAATGCCTCTATTTTATAGAAATGTAATAACTCATTTTTGTCTTGGAAGGATTAGCTGCACATAATAGACAACTTGAACAAAGATAGATTAATAGGATATATGAGTGGGTTGTCTAGTACAATACTAGTTCTAAGAAGTGGTACACTTCCTAACAAGGATATCAACCCACTTTCTAAGCACTTAAATGGATAAAGATAATAAATGAAATTATAATAAATCATGTAATGATATAGATAAGATAATGAAATGATTAAGATTTAATCTACTTTCATTGTATGGATATTAGTAAAGCAGCAATTCCAATAATCTTCAAAGTCTTCTTTGGCTTGTATTAATTCTAGTTGACCAAAAATGGACTCTAAGGTGGGGTTGAACATAATTTCACAACTTCATAGTCTGAAGGAAATGTTGGTTTGGTTTGAGAAAAAAGGATGTGGAACTATGGGCAGATCTCAAATAGTAATTTTGTCATGAATAACCTAGGCATAGTCATCTAAAAAAAATCATGGATTTAGGAAACAAGGATTTAAAATTTAAATCAGATTGTTAACTAAAAAGGATTTGAATTATATATGGAATAGGATTTAATGTAGAGATCAATGTTGATTCAGGGAATCAACATCGATTCTATCCTTGTAAACAAGGCTCTGAGGATAGGGATCTAAAAAGGAGATTTATAAGATTTGAGATGGTTTTAATATGGCTTAAGATACTCTTAGAATGGATTAGGATACTATAATACTAATTCCATAGATAAAACTAATGCAAAATTTAATGTAGAACTGAATGAAAGACATAATGAATTGTTAAAACAAATAACGTACTAAATTTTATAGTGCTTCCAACATGTGGTCAACTACAAAGTTTATGGGAGGATTCTTGATCTTCAGATGAGTGTTTGGCATGTTAATACAAGGGTATGACTTCCAGTGAATGAGCAATTGGCTAATTAACATTCTAAAGAAAATTCTTTAGCATTATAGTGTAATTACAAGTGTAATAATTTGATCCTTTAATCTAGGGGGACCTGTGGTTAAATTTATGTTGATTTAACAAAATCAACATCAATCACGGGGATTGGTAATGATTCGAGGATAAACTTACCAAAGCTGTTTAATGGTTTCAACCACGAAGTCAAATTAAGCCTCAAGTTGTTTAAATAAATTTGGGATAATGAGGGGGTTGTTAGAGGTTAAAACAACTTACCTTTATTATGATTTAGGTGGATTTATTTAGATTTTATAGTAGGTAATTTGTTAAAATTTTTACTTAATTGAAAGTAATTAATAAAAATAATTATTCAAGGTAAATGGTAAAATGGTAATTGGATATTTACACAGGGTGAAATATGGATGAACAAGAAAGGGGACCTAAGACCTAGACTAGCATAAATATTATCGTGTGAAATCCTAGTGCTTACATTTGCCTTTTTTTGTTGAGAAATTTTTAACCTATCATGAGACAAAAAGTAAGAGAGTAATAATGCCTCAAGTTTATATGAAGAGGTATCCCCTGTCAAACTATGAGTTGATGAAGGATGATGAGGTGGATATCCAAATATAGTAAGTGAGGTGGTAATGGATAAGGTAGATAGTAAATGAGTGTTAAAGACATGAAAATAATAATGACGTAAAATGTTTCACTAATAAGATATGGGATATCCAAATAAAACTACCCCAAGGCATATAAGTAATGAATTTCTATAACTACAAAAAAGTGGGCTCAATCGAAGGCCATCAAGAGAATAAAGGCTAGGATGGTTGACCAAATCATCTAGTGTGCTTGATACATGTGTGTGGCCTAGAGGTATTTTATCTCAAGATGAGGTACACTTTTAGGATTTGTAGGGGATAGACTCTGAAATGAGTGTAGACCTCTCAAAGGCTATGGGACCAATAGGGGGTTTATATCCACTAGATAGGAATGCTAGGTAACAAGTAATGGGATAACTATAAAAAATATAACTTAAGTGGCCTTGGATCAAGACTAGAGGGATGCATTTTTTTTTCAAGTAGTGCAAATAACAAGCCAAATTTATCCAATTGACATTGATCCATATGGATTTATGCCTATTTTATAGAATTGACACCAATTGAAATAGAATCATCATCAATCTATATGGGATATAAATAGTATGCCTAAAATGTTAGGTGCTCATTTGCAATTGAGAACATGTGAGTGAAAGCCAAAAAATTTGACACTCGTTTACACATTAGGGCCATGTACAAATAATGGAGGCTAGAAAAAGTACATAGAGGAGGTGGTGATGATCTCACGATGAGGTAGGCATTAGTTTTTGCTAAGTTTTGGAAAATATTACATGTTTTTTAGATTTGTTTTTGAAAATTTTAGAGTTATTTAAATTATTTAGATTTTTATAATTTTTAAATTAGTTAAATTTTTATTTTTAGAATGTTTTTAAATTTTGTAGATTTTGTGATTTGTTAAAAATTATTTTAGATTTTCAAGAACTGGCCATATGCTATTATGGAATTACATGTAGGGATTGATGTTGATCATTATAGATAAACTTCGATCGCTTACTGATCATCATTGATTGACATAGGATCAATATTGATCTTTGAGGATTGGTGATGATTTAGGCTAGAGTAGGAAAATTTTAGGGAGCAAAAGAGTAAATGTACAAAGGCTAACCTAAAATTATAGGCATGGACATAATTTATGATGCAAGAATAGATGATACCACTATTAGAAGGGTTATATGATCATATAGGTGATGATGGCTAGGAACATCTAGAGGCTATTGGTTTTGGAAGTTTGCACCACTATCGCTAGGTGCATAAAGATGTGGGTATTTTGGTAGCATTGATAGAGTAATGGGATATGTCTATAGGGACCTTATAGATGCCTACCAAGGAGATTGCCATGATGGTGTAGGACATCTATCGTATACTAAAGCTGCCAACTTAGGGTTCATTGATAGTAGCAATTGATGAGAGGGGGCATGAGTGATGCTGACATGACTATATGGAGAGGATGCACTTGACATCACTTTCACTATTGGGGGTTTTGTGTTTGATGGGATGTACAAGGAGGATACATAGGGGTGAATGGTGATGACTATGATGATGCTAGCCATCTCCTATTATGCATCACCAAATTTTAGGGGAGGCCAATTTCCCTGGAGTTTGATAGGTGTAATGGTAGATAGGTGGGATCATCAAATAATATTTGTGTGGGATCTTACTCTTCTTTCATAGGTATACTGATAGATGTGGGGATGGGGGACACAATGGAGGTTTGAGCTGGATGTGACTTTTGTGCTCTAGTGCTAGGCTTATGATTATATTAGGGTAGTGTGCCCACTTGATATTCTATGGGCACAGTGGTATCATATAGCATACAGTGTGGGCTTATTTTAGTGGAAGGAAGACCTTGTTAGACCTTTCATGGATGGAGTTGTACATGACTTGGCATAGTATTAATGGGTGTTGGAGAATTTATTAGAAGGGGAAATTATCTGTAAGCCATAAATGGGGTTTCTATCATGGTTTGGGGTGGAGAGAGATATCGAAGAGACAACTAAATAGGTGGTTGTGGGGGTAAAGACTGGAACACATAGAGTATTTTAAATTTGAAAGAGTGTAGAGTCAATTTTTATTAATTAAAGGTATTCCAAATGCACCTTAGCTATATAGGAGGGATGACACATAGATTGAATTACTAAAGGCCCATTATGTTGAGCCCTAAGGCAAGAATAGGATATAGTATCTGTAGATGTGGATGATGTAGGAGCTACTTTGGCATATTCATTGTGGTGGTTGAATCAACTAGGAATAAGGCAGAAGAGGGTAGTATGGCTTCGATAGGATGCAGGGGATGTGGAGATGGAGGAGGTTGGGGAGGAGGATCCAACAAAGGAGGAGCCAATGGAGGAAGAACTAGAGATATATAGATAAGAGATCATTGTAGAACATGAGGCATTGAGGGTAGAATAGGATGAATTACAAGGATAGGTGGCCACACTATACGAGATCTTGGCAAAGGTACAAAGGAGCCATGATGGTAAATAGGTCCATCGAGAGATATTACAAGGGGGTCACGATCAGTCAGTGTGGGATTGTGATAAGTATAATGAAAAGAGGGGTATACTAAGGGGAGGGGTTATGGTGGTGGTAAGGTAGCTAGGCATAGGAGGAGTAGGGCCTAGCATAGGGTATGGAGGGACAATGAGCCTTGATAGGTACCAGGATGTAATCATAGAGATATGATACTATGAGAAGATTGCACTAGAACATCTATCAGAGGTACCTCGATATTCTACCTATATTTTGACATAGGCAAGATCATCTCAAAAGTTATAGATTGGTACTCTTAGCTTGGGGAGTGTGATACGATGGAGAAGTGATAGGGATGGAGATAGGGGTGGAGGCAGGGATAACAGTCATTTGAGTTGCATCCATTTTATGGACTATCCATATTTTATACATTGTACTAGACAAAGAGGCATTTGTATATTTTTACTTTGAGACATTCATGACTTAATTTTTGGCATGGTTATAGATTAATTATGTGATTATGATGCTCTTTTATTTTTGTTGTCTTTATGTTATTATGGATGGTAATAATGGGATAAATTATATTGATTAATGATTTTATAGCTTGACATTATGTGATGCGTGGATGGATAATTAAAATTTAATAATTTTAATGATTATGATAAAGAGTAAAGGAGGTATGTATGACTCCTTCTAGGCTTGGATATTAACCAGATAAAAACAACTTGTACCTACATGTACATTCTCTGTTTACTATTAATAATGACTTTTAACAACCCTATGTCAATTAAGTTCATGACCTAATAGATGGGAATTAATATTTTTTTTTAACATAATGTAGGACAAAGGTTATGTTTTTAGGAATATAAGTATCATCTCATGTTTTTAGAGCTATAACGTTAACCTTAGAACCTGTCATGTAGACTGATCAATGCAGGAAGTCTACAATTTTGGAGAAAGTTGATTAATGCAGGAAGCTTTCTTGGGATACTTTAGATTTTTATTTAGGGATTCTTGCTTTTAGAGGCATGATTTTTAGAAAATTGATCAATGTAAGAAGTTTTCCATTGTACTTGTTATTTTATATGGCCATCCTTTGAGGGAGTGGTCTATAATTTAGGATATATTCACACATAATTATCCTTCAAGGGATTAGTCTATGAATTTTTATGCCTTTTTATGAATAGTTATACTTCAATGGAGTAATCTATAATTTTTATCTTTTGCTTTGATATATTTTTATCCTAAATTATTGATTTTACTTTAAGGTAACCAAGGCTAGCTTCAAGTTTGTTTACATGAGATGATATTTCTATCCCTAAAATAAACTTTTTTAGGTGAGAGATTTTAAGAAAATAATGATTTGGGGCTCCTTCTTGTGAAAAGGGGAGCTTATCCATTTATAAAATGTTATGAATCGAGCTAGGGTGTTCATATTTAAGGTGAAGATAGGTATTATTATAGATATCCACATGATCTTTTATCATTATTGGGTATTTTACAGGGGATGAAAGATGTGAATTTAGGTTGTTCTAAGACCAAAGGATGAGAACTCATGATAACTATAGTTTGTTTTAAGTTTATTAACAATAGAAAGGATGCATATACAACACATTAAAAGGCTCACATTATTGTTTTCCCTCAAGAGAGGCCAAATGATATGTCCCAGATCCATATTTATGAGTAATAAAATATGGTCCAAGCTAATTCAAAGCAAATTTTCCTCGCTTACATTTTTCCATATTTGTTACATGCTAATTTTATTTAAGGAAAATATCTTCAATATTAAATTTTAATTATTTAAGATGTTGATTATATGCAAGTTTTATTATTTATTAATATACATGGAGATGGTCAAGGGCCATGGATTGATACTCATATAAAAGTTCAAGATGTGCTAAATGCTCTTGATGCTAGTCCTTTTTAGAAATAATGTGTCTAAGATAAATTAAAAAATAAGGAATCTATACTTCAAAAGGGAGTACAACTTATATTTCATACACCAAAGAGAATGGGGTAGCACTCGTAGAAGTTCAAAAGATACTATGATAAGCCCATAAGGCAAAGGGAATATGAAGATACCTGTTCTTCCTAGCCTCATTGACTACTTTAGTAAGCATTTTAATTAGGGTTTTATTAAATTCTCCAGCCTATCCATTAGTTTTTAGATAATAAGTTTAAGAAAATCTTAGTTTAATGTCAAAAGAGTTATAGAGTCTCTAGACTTGCTTATTTTTGAAAGATTTTCCATTATCTGTAATTATCTTATGAGGGACACCAAAGAAATAGACAATATGGTGATTAATAAAATTAATAATCATGTTTACCTTGGTCAAAATAAGGGGAATAGCCTCCATTCATTTAGTGAAGTATTCAGTGGTGGTAATGATAAAACTATGTCACTGGGAAGATTTGGGATTAGTTTATCTTATAAGATCTAGCCCCCACTGAGATAATGGCCAAAAGTCTCTAACCAATTATAAGGTGTGACTAGGGACATGTGATAGATTAGCATGTTGTTGAAATTTCATGCATTTATTAACATATTCAAAATAGTCTCAATTTAGAGTGGGCCAATAATATCCTATTCGAAGAATTTTATTGGCAACAACTAGATCACTAAAGTATACCCCACACAACCCATCATACATTTCTTGAATTATGAGGGTAGCCTCAAAGTTTTGGAGACATCAAAGGAGTAAACCATGAAATCCTCACTTGTAGAGAACACCCCCTAGTATAACGTAATGGGTGGTTCACTATTGAAAAGCAAGCTTAAAATTCTTAGATAGATCAGGAGGGACAATACCTTTAGACAAGTAATTAAATATCTACGTATACAACATATCTAGCTAATTTTCTTCCACATTATAGATAGAAGATAAATCATTTGTGGTATAAGAGGGCTGGTTGATTTTGTGAATTAGCACAAAAATCTTAGATTCTTAAGGGGAGGATGGTATAAAGGAGGCTAGATAAGCCATGGTATCCACAAATTTATTGGTTGATTGAGAAGTGGCTTGGATGGTATAGTGATCAAAGACGGCTAATAGATAATCTAATAATATTTTGTATTTTTAGAGGATATCATTCTTAAATTAATGTGTCATTGATATGATTGACAACTGTCTAAGAATATCCATAGATACTATAATCATACTTATCATGACCCTACTCCTTCCTATGATTACACATCGACTACACATCGACTCACGTGTAGACTACCAAACCTGGTCATCCTACTTTGAGACATCCACCACCTTATTGAACCTCTCTCACATCATATTACTACCCCCCATACATCCCTAGCCCATATTGAGCCTTTTGCACATAAGACAGGCTTTTCTTGGGGCCTCTTGGGGCCTCTTGGGAGCCTATTGACCAGCCCTAGACCCTGTTTAACCTAGGCCATGACTTGTGTGAAGGAAACCCATGGCATAGGCTAAAAATTTCCTTTACCAAAGCTATATCCTAGGCCATATCCTAGATAGAATGTGTCTAACATGCCCAAAATGAAGTCAAATGATAAAAAATGGCTAATTTTAGGTCATTTGGAAGATTTGGGTGGGGATATATGCCTCATTATCATTAATTTGAGCCATATTTATCTTCTCATAACATCCTTTCTTGATTCTTCTTCCCTCTCTTGACTCTCATGCCTTCTTGAACCTCTCTTGACTCATTCTTGGTACTCTTGAGCTTGATTGGGGATTGGGAATCCCATATGTTACTACACTCTTGCTTGGAGACTCCATTATTGCTCTTAGTTGTTCTTATTTCCTTATGGCTTGATATTAAGCTCCTAAATTTGTAATTTTACCTAATTTGTGCACTTTTTTGGAGCTCTTACACCATTTCAAGTTTTCACTTCACCTCCTCCTCTACTCTTGGCTCTTGGTTTAGACTTTAGCTTTCACATAGCTGAGTCTTCCTCCTGCATTGCTTCCTAGCTTGGATTCGTGGTTGGTATAACATATGAAATTCATATTTTAGATTGATCTGAGGGAATTTTTCTATGCAAAGTGAAACTCCATTTTTATGTAGTGTATATGCTAGGGTTTGAATTGTTTTAGTGAAATAGTTGTTTTGTATATTACTTATAATAGTTTCCAAAGTTTATTGCATTTGTATATGTTTAAAGAATAATTTCATTGCTTGAAATGTTCCTTTGTTTTATACCATTTCTCTCTTTGGAACCCTTCCTCATTGCATATTAGAGATATACATACTCAAAACAAACTAAAAAAATTGCTTACACATTCTCTATCTCTTGCTAAACTAGAACATTGTATTGTTAGAAAATAATAGTATTGAATTGGAAGGATAGATAAAATTTAGAATAGGAATGATCTTGAACCCTTTCTTGGAAACTTCTTTATTTCTTAAAATGTCTTTCATTTGGCCTCAAAGTCCCTTAGCTTCTAGATTTACATTTCTTTGGTTATCCCTCTTCATTTGGTATTGTTGTTCTCGCTTGGTTTATGCAATCCATAGTCTAGTCTTAGGTACTTACCTTCTTGTGGTTAGACCCATTAGAGTAATTATTACACTTTATATGCTTATTCATGCTATCCCCAACCTAGTTTTCAAGTTTATCTATAGCTTGGTGCAAGCTAGCAAACCAGATAGCCACTATAGATCTCCTATAGCCCATAGAACCCTTGAGCCTTCTAGCCTCTTAGTGGTTTGATTTAGCACCCTACCAAACACTAGTGATTCTATTTAGATTCTTGGAGATACAAATAATACAAGGTTGATGCGGCTGACTATGTCACATAAAATACCAAAAAAGGGGTTTAGGTTAGGGAAAGGGCTAATTAAGGTGGTAAATGACTAGAGGAGGGTGAAAAATAGGAGGTTAAGCTTGGAGGAATGTTTTTAGGAGATGGTTGGATTGATAACAAGTGGTAAAAATGGATAATAATCCTATAAAACACCAATGTTCTACCTACCCCTTTCTCAGTATACCCCTTAAAGTGTGCACTCAGAGAGATTGAGACTCAACAGATTCTTACAAGATAGAAAGTATCATTAATTGATAAAGTGAAAATATTATGTGTGTATATTTTCTTCTAAAGAATATTTCAATACATAATATTTCAAGTTAAAATTGATGAAAATGATTGGAGATTCAACACATTCATCATTTTTTTAAACTAGTATGGTTAAGAAATTATGTTATAAGACATAACAATAAATGATGAACTCCTTTTTGAACTCTGGACAAACCAAAGTTAGTACATGAGTAATAGTAACTTTTATTTGCTGGAGTATTTACTGACTAAGTAAGTTTAGTTAACCCTTAGTTTACCTTGGTAGTTAATAAAATAATAATAATAATAATAATAATAATAATAATAATAATAATAATAATAATATATTATTTATTAATACAAGGTGAAACCCTCATAAAAATATATAATAATATTATATTTGTGTAATACTTACCATTGTTATTAAATGGCTTTCAATATGGTTGGACCAATTGGTTACAATGGTCACCACCCTTTACATTTCATTATAAATAGGGTTTTACCCTGCATAGTAAATCATATATATATATATATATATATATATATATATATATATATATATATATATATATATATATATATATATATATATATATATATATATTAATACAAGGTGAAACCCTCATAAAAATATATAATAATATTATATTTGTGTAATACTTACCATTGTTATTAAATGGCTTTCAATATGGTTGGACCAATTGGTTACAATGGTCACCACCCTTTACATTTTATTATAAATAGGGTTTTACCCTGCATAATACATATATATATATATATATATATATATATATATATATATATATATATATATGTATGTATGTATATATATATATATATATATATATATATATATATATATATATATATATATATATATATATATATATATAATTTTACATTATTAAAAAATAAGTTTTAATTATTAATTAGTGCATATCAATTCTTAAGCAAGCTTATTAGATGAATTTGTGGACCTTATTTTTCCAAAAGCTTGTTACTAGGGAAGTTCTATGTTCAAAACTCACTAAATTAACTTTTTGATTTTTTTTTTTTTTTAATAATTTAGTCAAATTTAGTTTACTTTGAATTTCATTGGTTTATATTTCAAGTTTTACATATTCAAAACCCTAGTTGACTTGTCAACCTTATTTTGATATTTCAACTTAGTGAATGTTTTGTCAAACATAATCATATAATTAGATGATCTCTAGGTTTTGACATCTTTTAGATACATCTACATGGTCTATTTATATTTTTAAGCCTCTTATTATTATTTTACAACTTTTGTAATAATGTTTAAGTAGTTTTTCTAAGTGTGACTCTTTTGACACCTAGTTTAGTATAACTATAGTTTAATTTTTTGTATTTTTTAACATCTAATTTTAAAATTAATTATAATTATACTTTTAATTTACTTTATTTTACAAAAATAGTATTTTTTTTGAATCATTAAGGATGCATAGAGCATCATATATATATGTATATATCTGTGTGTGTGTTTTTACAAATTACAAAAAAGCCCTTTTTGGCAAAGATCAAAACATGAGAAACATGCATAGAGGATCAAATTAAAAGGTAAAATAAAAGGCCCTAACTGGATAAGTTGACAACATTGAAATTCAAATGCCAAAAAATCCTAAGAGGAGAACTAGTTCAAGGATTTCCAAAATTCAAGTCTAAAACTCTAAACCCTTGATAAGCTATTAGATCATCATCAGCCAGAACTATATTGCCATCATTGGTGAATGGAAAAGTCGGTGGTTGAAAGTAAGCCAAGAAACTCCAAGAATTAAAGACTTATTCTAATTTCCATATTACATACATCTACTAGATCTTCCTCCACTTTGTCATCATACAATTTAAAATCCCTTGCCATCACTTCTAAATAAATACTTCCATGAATTGGCTATTCCCATTGCTGGATTGGAAAGAGAAGTTGACTATTGTGGGGAATAATAGACATTATGAACAAACAACAAGAGGAATTGGCTATAGGGAATGAATGGCATAGAAAACATTTTAACCAAGGATTCAATGAACCCAAGAGAAGGATATGTGTGTAATGTTGAGCAAGCACTCCCAGCTAGGTGTCGACATAAAGTGCCACAAAGTAAACAAAAATAATCAAATAGATTGCTATAGAACCTACCATGAAACCAAAAAAGTTAGAGAAAAGCATTTTAACCACCCAAGGGGAGGTTTAGGAAGGTGTCTCCACCCTAATCAACCCACAAAGAGTAGGTTATTTATCAATATTATTTAGATCAATCTCCAAATAGTCATCTGAATTGAGAAGATAGGCCATGTTGGCATGAATATCATCTACCTTGTTACCTATCTTAGGGTATTAATACACATAAAACCATCAAACTAATTTAAAATACCCCAAGCTTAATTTAAGATATAGCTAATTTTCTATTTTCCCCTAGATCTTTTCTGAAAGGTATGAACAATGATCTAAGAATCACCTTCTAGAATTAAGTTCTTAATCCCCATGCTTAAGGTTGTATATATACCTAATAAAAAATCTTATGTTTATGAAACATTATTTTTACCATCAATCACTCCAACAACTTTAGCACAAATAAGATTGACCCATTAATTTCTTAAAACACAACCAATTCCATATTTCCCTGGATTACCTTTGGAAGCACCATCTACATTAATTTTGATCCAAGAAAATGGAGGGGGAATCTAATGGATGTTTTTTTGAACATCTAAAGAAGTAGAGGAATTAGAACCTAGGTAGCTAGGGATAATCACATGTATATATTTACATTCTTTCAACATAATATCATTCCATGTAGAAAAAGTAGCTCCATAATTCCCAAACACATGAGTCATGGCTAGCTCTGAAATGGATATCTCAATTTTAACAATAACATTCTCTCAAAGGATAATTTTCTTTCATAAAATCCTTCTATTTCTTTTGAGCCCTATGTTATAGATAATGATAGAAGGGGCTATAGTCCAAAGGGAGGAGAACAAAGATTTTTTGAAGATAATAGGCCATACTTGGAGTAATTTCAAGAGAGTATCTGGAACCAGAGCCATCTAATTAACTTTCTTAAAAAACCAACTCTAGTAGTTAAGATCAAAAGGATAATGGAGAAAAATATGATTCAAAGATTCATTATGTAGACCACACATTAAGCATTTGAAAGGAGTGGCTAAACCCAAATTTTCCAATCAGTCACTTGTAAGAATTTTATTCTTCAAAGCCAACCAAGATAATGCTCCTGCTTTAGGTAAACAAGACATACCCCAATATAGGATTGAAGGCCAAGTTGATTCCTTGGAAGAAGAAGAAACCAGAGATAAATAACCTTGTTTGACAGAATAAGATCTTGACTTTGAGGGGCACCAGAATAATATGTCAAATTTAGTGGAGAAGAAGATCTTTCTTTATCTTAACAAATTTGTAAGAGTGTCTTTTTGTTCTTGATGAAAATCTAGATCTAAAAAGTTTCTCCAAGAAACCAAATTCCTAAAAATCCCTGAATGATCATCATGCCTAACCAAGTAATCCTTGACATGAATACCCCAAGTCTGACAAAGAACTTCCTTAGCTTATTTCAGTCCTATAGTTAAGTCTATATTCACACAACCATTCCAAGAATCTTCCTAAAAGAGATCTTTTTCCCCATTATAAACACTCCAAGAAAGAAAAGGAAGAATGACCTCTCTACATTTGACAATAAAGTTCCAAATCCTTGATTAAGAAGGTGGATTTGCCATAGTGAAGATTCTCTCAGGATCTTGAGAGTCAAGATACTTAGCTTGCATAATTTTGCACAATTTTTGATGTGGCTTGTCAAACATTTGGTAGGCCAACTTAAGCCCAAATATGAGAGATGTGTTCAATTTGATCATAGAAGAGAAATGTGTTATAAAAAAAAAGATAAAGTTAATAATTAATTTTTAAAAAATAACAAAATAAAGAACTCTAATCAAAACAAATAAAAGAATCGAAACCCTAATCAAAATAATAATCAGAATCATAATTCTAATGTTATTATTTTATGTGTTGTTTTATTCACTTCAAATGAAAATGAATGGATCTTAGATAGTGGTGCATCACACCATATGACTTATTTATCTAATATTTTTTCTAATTCTAGAGATATCTTTAAAAATATTTACTTGAAAGATAATTTATTTTTAGAAGTAACTAAACAATGAAAGGAAAAATTTACAAAAAATGTTATTAATGATATTTTTCATGTACCTAATATTAAGAAATATTTTATATCTTGTTCTCAAATTATGAATGATAATTTCAATATAACATTGCTTAAAGATATCTAGTCCATTACAAATCAATTTAGTTCTCCAATTTCTGAAGGTATTAAAATAAAAGATTTTATTTTTTTATTGATTCTTATACATGTCTACTTTCATCACATAATAAGAATGAATCTCAATTATAGCATCAAATATTAGGACATGCTAATTTTTAAAATGTACATGATATGTTTTCTCATAATTTTTTTGTTGGTTTACTTTCTATCTCTTCTTATCATGAGATTTGTGAAGGTTGTTTATGTGGTAAGTAACATACAAATCTGTTTCACAAAAATCATGATATGAATTTCTCTCATCATCTATAATTAATTCATAGTGATATTAAAGGACCTCTCAAAGTTGTATCTCTTAATAGTTATTTTTATATTGATATTTTTATAGATGATTATAGTAGAATGATCTTGTCATATTTCATTAAAAAGAAATCTGAAGTGTTTTCTAAATTTAAAGAATTTAAAGCTATTGTTTAAAATATTTCTAATTTTTTAATTAAGAGATTAAGATTTGATAATGATAGTGAATACATTAGTAAAGTTTTTAGATTATTTTTACATTGGTTGTGGTATTCAAAGAGAACTATCAACTTTCTATTTCCCTTAGCAAAATGGTATTGTTGAAAAGAAAAATCACACTATTATAGAAATGGTTAGAACAATATTGCATTTTGTAAATATTTTTAAGTTCTTATAGGCTGAAGTCATAAATACTACTATGTATATTCTAAATAAAGTCCCTACCAAAACTTTGCATCTTTCTACACCTTTATAAATATGGTCTAAAAATAAACCCAAAGTTAGGATATTTGGTAGTCTTGATTCTATCTTTATTTTTAAAGTTAAAAGAAATAAGTATGATTCTATTTCCTATTCTTGCATTTTTGTAGGTTATGAAGATAAGAAAAAAAGTTTAAGAGTATATGATCTATTTAAATTTCAGATCATTGAGAATAGAAATGTTCTTATTCTCAAAAAATATTTTTGTGAGCTATCTATGGAACCTTCTCAATATTTTTCTTTTGGTGAACCAGTCTCTCTTGTTTCTTCTTATGAAAAAATAAATGCCCTAGCGAAATTTGATTCATATTTAGATAACTTAGAGTCTAAAGAACCTCCTATGTTTTGTGTTTAATATAAAAGACCTAAATAGAAAAAATCTCTAATTCAATCTTTTAATGTTGATATCTTAATAAATTAACTAAGATTCAACATTTTTATCATGTCTTAATAACTATGTATGAATGTAAACCTCAATATTTATGAGAAAGTCATTCAATATGATAGATAGAAATTTGTTATACAAGTTGAGTTCAATGCCTTAATTAAAAATTAGACTTTAGATCTTCTCCCACCTCTACCTAAAAGACATATTTTTAGTTGTAGGTGGCTTTATAAAATCAAGTATAATTCAATTGATAAAATTGACAAGTTTAAAGCAAGATTAGTCACTTGTGAGTTTACTTAGAAATCTGGGAAAACCTTCACTCTTATAAGAAAAATGAGTACCATTAGATTACTTCTTATTGTTGCAACCCAAAATATATAGGTTATCCACCAAATAGATGTCAAGAATACTTTTTTAAATAGTGATTTAGAATTAAAAATTTACATGACTCAGCCTAAAAGTTTCACTGACCTTAACAAATAAAATTATATGTGCAAGTTAAATAAATATCTATATAGTTTAAAACAATCTTCTTAATCTTGGTATTCTAAAATTACTTATTTTTTAAAAGAACTAGGTTTCTCTAACTATTATTTTGATAATAATTTAATTATTAAAATTGAAAATGGTTGTGTTATCTTAATTATTTTATATGTTGATGATATTTTAATTATTAAAAATCTAACTAGTTTAATTCATAAATATAAGAATAAACTAAGTCAAATATATGAAATGATTGATTTAGGTATTTTGTATATATTTTTAAGAATAACTATATTTTAGGGTAAACATTTTATTGTTGTATCAAAATCTCAATATGTACATAATCTTCTTGTTAAGTTTAATATGTTAAATTTTAAATTTACATCTACTTCTATAAAAGTTAGTTTAAAACATGATCCAAATCCTGCATATAAAAAGAATAATCCTATTTTGTATAGATAACTTATTGATAATTTGATTTATTTAACCATTACTAGGCCAAATATTATATGTTGTTGATGTTGTTTCTAGATTTATGCAGGATCCATATTTGAATCATTAGAAATTAGTTAAACGTATTCTTCATTATATCAAGAGAACTATTAATTTTTTATTTATTTTATTTTTATATTGATAAATTATAAAGTTATTATGATGTTGACTATACTAGTGATATTATAGATTATAAATCTATTTTTAGATATTTAATTAAGTTTAGTGTAAGTACTATCACTTGGAGTATTGAAAATCAACTTACTATCTCTATCTCTTTTACTAAAGCATAGTACAGAAGTATTATGGAAGTTGCCAAAGAAACTATGTGGTTGTAAAGGTTGTTAAGAGAACTTCATTTATATATTTATCATAGTACCAAACTTCATTGTGATATCAAATTTGTATCACTTTGGTGAAAAATATAATATAACACTAACGAACTAAACATATCAAAGTTCATGTATATTTTATCTGAGAGAAAATCCTTAATGGTGATATTGATCTACAGTTATGTCCCATGGATGAATAAGTGTCAAATATATTCATAAAATCATTTGATGCTACTAAGTTATGTCATTTTCATGCAATTTTGGGCTTCTTAGAGTTCTTATTGAGGGAGAGTGTGCATGAAAATGCATCTTCTTAATAGCTACGTGTTACTTCTTCTATATGCTTCTTCTCATTGTAAAGTATTGTAAACTTCATGTGAAAGTTATTTTATGTAAGTAAACTTTGTGTGAAAAGTTTATTTTTGTAGCCAATACTTAAAAACATATTTTGTAATGGGGTTATTATATTATAAAAGACTTCAAATATACTTAATGATTATTCATGAAAAATTATGAGATGTAGTCTTACGATCATGCTAGCCTAAAATTACTTTAAATTAATTTATGGATTATAATTCTTTTTGTTTCAAAAAGTTATGTTTTGCATGATGAAAGTTTTTAAATCCTTCAACTTTGTACATATTATAATTCTTTTTTAAGGTGACTAGTTTTTATCACCACTTAACATTAAAGAGGAGTGTTAGAACATTTAATGACTACATGAGCTTAATTGATCAATAGTTTATTTTGGTAGTTAATTAAATAATAAATATTATTTATGAACACGAGGTGAAAACCTCATTAAAATAAATAATAATATTATATTTTTTTAATACTTACCATCGTTATTAAATAAATTTTAGGATGGTTGGATCCGTTGGTTACAATGATCACCTCCCTTTACATTTTATTATAAATAGGATTTTATCCATATTGTGAATTACAATGAATTATTACCTCATTCTATCTTACTCAATTGATTTCAAAAGGTTTTGTGAAGTTTATTAAGAAGAAGTGAGAAGGATAAACTTATGTATTGGGTAAATTAAGTTTCTCAGATATATGAATAATCATTAATTATGATTTTTTACCTCCTAGAGGTTTTCCCACCTAATTTGTGTGTTTGTGTTTAAATGATCTATGTGCTTTTCTTATTCATTTTGTATTTAGATTTGTATATTATAGTATTGTAAATATTATCATTATCTTCTCAAATGTCTATTTTCCTTTATTATTATGATTGAAGGAAGGTTTTCTTTTCATCATATTAGCAATGTGTTTAATGAGTTATAAAAAATTAAGAACAAATCTTCTTAAAAAATTCACCTTGTAAAAGAATGAATGCACACCTGATTTACTAGTTGGTAGAGACAATTAATGGATTGCTTCAACTCTTTTTAGATCAATCTTGATTCCTTATTTATATACAATGTGGCCAATTTTTTCTTTTCTTTAGTTACCTCAAAAATAGACTTTTTAGTGTTGAGAAATATACCATGTGTATGCAAAAAAAAATGCAACTGATCTATAAATTAGTCCAAATTTAGATAAGATAAATCCTACTTACACTTTCTATTGTTGATACATTATATATTCAGGGTCATGACCAAGATGGATTTGCTAGACCTAGCCAAGGGATATTTTACCACAATAATATAATTAAGGAGGGTTTCAAAGCCTCTAGTCAAACAAAAACTATGAAACAACCTTAACTAGGTCATATGTTTTCATATTCAAAAAATTAAATGACAAGTAAAGTAAAATCTAATCTAGTGCTCACCCAAGCTTATGGCACAAAATGAGGGTAATAAACATAAAAAAGTAAACATACATAAGAGATATATACTCATGTTAATGTCTATGAAATCCTAATGAATGGCAGAGAGGTACAATTACAAATCTATCTACTCTTACAAAGGATGAACAAAGTTAAGAATACTTATCTTTGAATATGAATCCGCCAAGCCTCAATCTCTCCCTTAGCTAAAGTACTTCGTAAGAGGTTGTTGTGGTATGTAAGGATAAAAAATACAAGTTATCTCTAGTCTACATAACCTATTTATTCATCTAAAAACCTTCTCCATAAGATAAGATCTATATCTCCAAAGAAAGTATTAAAACTCTAAGCTATGCTCTTCAAGTAGAATGGTGGATAAACAAATGCACAATATATTCTTATCCTTTCTCTTAATAAATAATGCAATGAATGTGTATATATAAATGGATCTAAAATTAAACATTTTTAAAAGTTTGGAAATGTGTAATAATAAAATATGACTAAATATAATAAACTAAAAATGGTAAAAAGATATAACAAACTATTTTAAAAACATGTAAAAGAATTGCATCAAGTTAAAACAAGTAAAATCACATTAAATCACATTGGGAAGTATAAAAATAATGTAATAAAATAAAAGGAACATGAAAACTAAATGGTATAAAATCAAAACAATTAAATCAATCAATCATATTAAATCAAATTGGAAAGTATAAAAGAGAAACAAAATTAGAAAAATGAACCTAAATTGATCACACTAATTCAAGTTGGTAAGTATGAAAAATTTAAGAAAATGGCTGGAAGCATACATGAAATTGGAAGATAAGAAGATAAAAATAAAATATCAATGAAGTAATCATAAAACATATTATATCAATATGGGAAGCATGCCAATGATGTGTAACTCATAATCAATCACTACTTATCTCAAATTTAACACATGTAATTTCATTGTGACTTGGGTATTACAATATTTTTTTAGGAAGGTCTAGTTGTATCCATGGTCTTACAATACAAATCACAAAAATAATACCAATGAGGTGGAAACAAATATAGAAATGATTTTAAAATGTGTTTGTAATGTGGTAATTTATGAATAAGGTCTAGTTTTATCCTTGGTCTTACAATGCAACTCAAAAGTGAGATTTTCTAGGGGATTAACCAATTAAGAAACAATATTTTTCAAGGAGAAATATTAGGAATTTTGTAAATGGAAGAGGGAATGTAAAATGTATAATGTAGGAATATATGAGAATACCTTAGGAAACATGAGGCGCACTAAGGACATAAAAATACACTAAGTAACTAGTGACTGTCAATATAAAGGATATCCATTTACAATAAGCACAAAGTCATATATGCAAATAAGTGAGACACTAACATCAACTCATATTATTTATATTAACAAAAAAAAATCAAATGGACCTACCTTCCCATAATATGTTTCCCATTCCTCAGGACCCCTTACAAAGTCATCGGTCTACTGTGAAGATTGGGTGCTTGTGTGAGAAAGTAGGTAGTAATATAATAATTTTTATTCTCATTTTCCAATTTAATAGCCTACTTCACTCCAATGACCTAAAATATATCATGAGGCCAACTATGGAGTTTGATATTTTATTATAAAGAAGGATATATACTTTTAATAATGTCTTTTAGTGTCATTTAACTTTTGAAAGTCGAATGTTGCCTTATGTATCATTACCTTTTATTTAAATGATTTGGCTTTTAAATTTTTATGGATTTTAAGATTCCTCCTCCATACAAATTTGGAATAACCAACATTAGGGAAAAAAAAGATAAACATGAATTAGCTTTAGACTTTGGCTAAAGGAAACTAAGTATCCAAAGACATGACTGACTAAAATACTTAGGCTTACTTATGAACTTATACATTATCTCAAGTTTCAATCATGTGTATGCTTAGTTTGTGAAATGAAATAAGGGAATAAAGGGAGATCCAAATTGGACCAGTAAAATATAATTATAATGAGATGACATGTTTGTTAACTGATCACATGGTAAAGAAGGATTACTAGGGGAACAAGGTTTGTATAACCAAGTCAGAATAATAATTATCTATGTTAGGTGAGATAAGGTAGTAAATAATCATGAGAAAAGAAAAAGGCATCCATGAAAGAAATGAAATCATGAATATAAGCATGTAATCATGGAAAGCATGAAAATAAACCATAAGAGAATATGAAAGAAATGAAACCATATACAACACATTATGTGAAATATAAATATCTATGTAAGATAGATAAGTGAAGCAAAATTTGACACAAATTCAAATGATATAAGATATAAAGAAAAATGGATCACAAGTCCAATCCAAAATCATAATGAATATGAAAGTGAATTAACACCATGTTGTGTTCACAAATATTGATAAGTCTATCCATGAATATTATCCATAACATCTGATACGTCTCTATGAAGCTAGACTATAAATATAGCAAGAGTCTCATCAATCCTTAAGGAAAGATATGAAAAAACCTCTCACTGAATCTCTTCTATAAAAAATTTAGGTATAGTTAAAGGATCATGATCATGAGTGCCCTTATGCATATAATACTAAATAAGAGGAATAAGAATGGTAGCTATCAGATAGGGAGATGGTACCACTAGTGAAGAAGGAAACACATGTGGGAGAGAAGGTGTGGATGTAATAGGAACTATGGGTAAAGAAGGAACCATAGGTGGAGTGGGAGCCACAAGTTAAGAAGGAGAAGCCTTCTTAGGTGGTAGAACAAGGGTGCAAGAATTATCATGAGGTGATCGCGAAGATGTGTTGGAGGATGAATAAATGATCAGTGTGATGGGTACCACACTAGTGCCAAAAATAATATATATCTCTATATTTGGGAATATATTTAGTTAACAACTTGGGAGAAGGTATAGCCTTGTCTTTGGGTTGAGGAAGGGTAGGATGTAAGGTGTTGATATATTGTTGAAGATTTTGACAATGGATAGAGAAACAATTATATGTGTCATAGAAGCAACAAATATGCTTATTAGTAGACTTTATGAGTCTACTAATGGAAGGAGTAGAAGCAGGAGCTAGAGAAGGATGGTATAATTGGTAATCTCTAGTCTAATGATTGATAACTTTGTGAATGTCACAATAAGGGTGATCAGCCCATTAGATGGGTAAGGGATCAAGTTAAAATAAAGGAAGAATGTTATTATCGAGGGAAGATGGGCTTGGTAGAGAGATTGGGTTAGGCTTGGTTGAAAAAGAAGTAGAATCATATATAGAATGAGGTTCATCTAAGAGTAGAGCAGTAGTAGGATTTAGACTAGGCAAAACTAAGGGAGAATCAAAATGCATAGAGGGATTAAGGGTAGTATTAATCATCTATGGGGGAAGAAGGCTGTAGGGATCGTATTATCAAGTGAAATGATAGGGATTGGTCATCATATGATCCATAAGCATGCTTCTAAGAGGATATATGGAAATTAGAGGTGTGCCATGTGAACATTCCATCTCTACCCTACAAATAAGAAGAATAATACTATAATTGGGAACTATATAAGATGAAATACAATAAAAGGAATGGAAAAACTTAAATAAAAAAGAATGATAACAAATAATCTTATCATCTCTATCCTAAACAAGACCTCCTATAAATGGATCATCTAAACTATAACCATCATCATAATCAAGTGTATGAAGGTTGATGGTATAAGTAGGTGTGATCTTTTCATCAGAGGTTGCATGATGAATAAAATGTTAATTCTTGGTTGAGACCACTAATATATCATTGATAGGTGGTTGGTGGGAATATGGATTCAAAGATGGTGGAATTTGGGAAATGAGATGAGGAGAGAGATATAATGTTTTGCTCGTGAGGTTTATCTCATCTAGCTCATCATCATTAGAGTCTAAGAGATTAGATGGTATGTTACTAATGTATTCAGGGTGACCATGATAATAAGTAGAGTTGATGAGAAAATTAAAATGTTGAGATTCTCCCAGAATGAAATAGTCATCAAGGGTTTAAAATTTGAATACACCACATTATTGGATTTGTTAAAAAATTTAAGGGTTGGTGTCTCCTTAAATCCTATAAATAAAACCATTGTGGGGAAAATTGACATATTGGTAGGTAGAGAAGGTGGCAAACCTCATGTGATGAGTCCAAAGCCTACCAATCAATATATTTTAAGAAAAGAGAAATTTTAATATCATAACCTTCACTAGAACAGTGATAGGTAGGATGGTAATAGGGAGCCACACACAACCTAACAGAGGCATTTTGATGTGGTAGGAAATTACTATTCATGAAACACTATTCATGATGATGTGGCAAGTGATGGCTTAGGATGGTTATGAGGCTTCTTAATGATGTGGAGGCATTAATCACATTAGTTAGATGTCTTGATGTTTACTATTTGACACTATTCTTAATTTACATGATTAGCACTATTCTAGATTGTTACTATTCCTAATTATCACTATTATTGAAGGACAATATTTCAGATTCCCTAGGTGGAATGGGATGAATTTTACATGAGAGGATAGGAAATAATGGTAAAAATTAGAATCAATTAACCTTTGGAGCTTTGTGGAGACATAGAGACAAATTGCATTATTCTAAATTGGAATCTCCTTTAGCTTTTGACTTGTCATGTGAAGGCCATGTGAAGTTGGTGAATTTTCATTAGTGGATCCTTGTCTTAAAAAAAATATGACCCCATGTGGAGAAGGTGGCAAGGATTTATTTGGTAGACCATTTGTCCTTTGATGGAGACTCTCCCATGTGAATGGGTGGTGCCATTTTGGGCCCCCTTTTGTTATTTTCCTCCATGTAATTTCTATATATGATTGTAATATTTTGCTTAGAGTTAAGATAGAAGAGAATATGTGAGTTTTGGTGGGAAAGGCTTGTGGATTCCTTTGGAAGCCTCCTTGTCATGTGGCCAAGTTATGTATTGAGTGTGGAGAGATAGCTTGTTGAATCTATGTGAGAATCTTGTTTAATATTGTATTAATGGGAGTTGATTAATGAGAATTTATGAATGGAATTTGTGAATTGAATCCATGTGTCTATGGTAATTTTTATGTGAAAAGATTTAGTTATGGTTTTGAGCCACATCAAGTGTTATTAGAGAAAGTTCTAATTCCTATGGAGAGAAGAATTTGTGAGAGTAAGATTCCTATGGAGAGATGTTGTTGAGAATGTGATATTATTATGTTGTTTGTATATTTTTTAGGTATGAATATGAAGATGGAAAATAAGAGGGTAAGGATTACACTATAAGAATAATGGATGAATAAATTGAGGACCTAGGATAGGTTGTTAGAGCTATTGATAAAGAGATATGAAGATTGTGAGCATAAAGAAGAAGCAATTTTGATGTGGGAGATGATGGACTCCCTGAGATAAAAAAATGGCTACATTAAAAAGAGAATAGCCACATGGAATATTGAAGAGTGCAACCACGGAGAGTTACAAATGAAGGAAAGAGAAAATTAATGAGAGAAATAATATTTTCATGAAGGACAACAAGAGAGTAAGCTTCTCATGTGAGGAGAACAAATTTGATTTTAAAATCAAAAAAGAGGAGAAGAGGATTTTTGAGAAGCCCATTATTGAAGACATCCTTTTGAAGGATGATGAAGAAAAGATGAATAAATATTTCATCCTTTTAGAGTTTCATATGGAAGTAAATTTCAGCCATGTGGAGTTGCATATAGAGGAAGAGGTGAACAAAATAGAGTTGCATGTTTCCATGGTGGAAGCATTGAAATTATAGGTTGTGCAAGTGAATGCACAAGAGGATTTCTTGGTGGAGTTTCAACCACATGTAGGGGCTGAAATTAATGTTATGGAAGATGAGAATAAAACCATGGGATTTATTTTAGATGGGCCATTGGCAGTCTATATTGAGAGTGAAGAGGATGAGAAGCATGCTAAAATTTTTAAAAAAATCAAAGCTTCATTAGAGGGAGCTTTATATGAAGAGTTGGTTGGTGTTGATGTTCCAGACATAGAGGAGAATTTTTTTCAATAAAATTCACATGTGGAAGAACTTGATGTTATAGATATTGAAGAAGAATTATAAGCATATTTGGAGGAAGTTTTGGGTGAAGATATTGTGCAAGTTTGTGCATAAAAAGAGAGTTTGGTGATGGATGTGCAAGAAGGTACACATAATGTGAGTGAGATGAATATGGATATAGTTATAACCATGAGAGAGGAGTTTCAAGTAATGACATGTGATGGTGTGGATAACATAACAAGTGGCTAGATGGTGGAAGAAGAAAGCCAATTGGGATTTAGGTGGAGGTGGATGGTTAGTGGTGGGCTTGAGCTCATGTGGATAGATAAGATGCATGATAGAGAATCTTGGTGGAGGAGGTCAGTTTATGATGGTGGGATTTGGATCACATGTAAATACATTGGTATATAGATGAGATTTTGGTGCCAATATGCAGATGTTAAAAGCTGAGGTCATTATGACGGGTGACTGAAAGGGTGGTTCTATCACTCACCCCCTCTATGTGATTATGAGATCACATTATTTACCTTAGATGTTTGATGCAAGAACATCTAAGGGATTGAGAAATATTGCATCACCCAAAAATAGAGTGGCACGTTTTCATTTTTTTAAATAAATGGCAAGGATACCGTCATGGAAACTCATAGAAGCTAATTTGTTTTCAATTAAAAGAGAATGATGTGGAGGGAAATTAATATTCATGAAGCACTATTAATGGGTACTATTCATGATGATGTGGTAAGTGATGATGTAGGATGGTGATGAGGCTTCTTGATGATGTGGAGTCACTAGTCACATTAGTGAGGTGTCTTGATCTTTACTATTTATCAATATTCCTAATTTGCATAATTGGCACTATTCTAGATTACTACTATTCCTAATTTTCACTATTATATATTGTCACTATTATTGAAGGACACTATTTTATATTAAATAGGTGGAATGGGATGAATTTTCCATGAGAGGACAAGAAAGAATGGTCGAAACTAGAATCAATCAGCCTTTGGAGGTTTGTGGAGACAAGGAGACAAATTGCACTATTCTAAATTGGAATCTCCTTTAGCTTTTGACTTGTAATGTGGAGGCTATGTGAAGTTGGAAATTTTTTATTGGTGGAGCCTTGTCTTAATAAAATTATGACCCCATGTGAATAAGGTGGCATGGATTTATTGGGGAGACCATTTTTCCTTTGATGGAGACTCTCTCATGTGAATGGGTGGTGCCATTTTGGGCCCCCTTTCATTATTTTCCTCCATGTAATTTCTATATGTGATTTTAGTATTTTTCTTAGAGTTAGGCTAGAATATAATAGGTGAGTTTATGTGGGAAAGGATTTTGGATGCCTTTGGAATCCTCCTTGGCATGTGGCCAAGTTATGTATTGAATGTGGAGAGATAGCTTGTTGAATCTATGTGAGAATATTGTATTAATGGGATTTGACTAATGAGAATTTATGAATGGAAGTTGTGAATTGAATCCATGTGTCTATGGTAATTTTTATGTGAGAAGAGTTAGTTTTGGTTGTAAGCCACATCAGATTTGATTTTGATCATAACCTTGACACATGTAGCATGTGGATTTAAGATTACACTCAAAATATATAAGAGTTTTATTGAAGTTGAGGGAGGAAACACAAGTACCTAAACCCTCATCAATCAAAACATGTTTGACTTGGATATCACCAATTTGAATGCTTATAAGGAGTATATGATCATCCACATAAATTAGAATCTCATTTGGGATCATGGAATTAATAGTGAATTTGAGAGAAAGATAAGTTTCCATTATTTCATCAATGTGGATAGACATCTCTTCACATTTTTGTAAGATACTATATTATGACCTAGATAAAATAGCTTCACATCATATGAGGGGATGATGAGGGATGTTCATTTTGAATAAGAGTTGCATCAGGTGATTGCAATGATGCAAAAAATTTCACATGAGTTTAAGAAAGGGTATTTGAGATGGGAGATTAGTAAGTTCCATGATAGGGTCCCATTCATCATAACCCATGGGTGGACTGCTAGAGAAAGGTGTGTAATGTTGGAGGTGCTTCTGGGAAGGAGGAGTAGAAGTAAATTCAAATTTATGTTGATAAGATGTGGTTGGTTTAGTTTGGGGATAAATCAATCAGTTATCTTGAGAGGATGAGGTAGTTAATTTAGGTTTATCTTGTGATTGGTTTGAAGAGATGATATTAGAAGGTTTAAGGGTGTTGTCGATGGGTATAGATGTTGGGGGAGTTGTATAAATAGTGTGAGATGTGTTATCCAATGGAGGTTTTGGAATTGGTTCATGAAAAGAGATAAGGTCTTCTTACTCAAACTCTGTTATGTGAGTTGGGGAAGAATCTTGGATAACACAAAATGTTTGGGATGTTTGGGGTGTGTGTGTAGGATGAGAATCAATGAAAGCAATTACCCTTCATATATTATTCATATTTACCAAATTATTTTTTGGGGTTTGGTCTATAATACTTTTAATGTTGTTGGTGGAAAGAGTAGGCTTATCATTGTTGTCTTGATGATTTGGAAAAGGGTCTTTGTAGATGGCTAGATAAGCATTACCCTAGTTCAAAGGTTGATTTTTATTTTTTATTTCATGAGTTTTGAAGGTAATATCATAGGATTGTTGGTGTTTAAGAATGAGTGAATCATGATCAAAATTTTGGCCAATGAAAAAATCCATAGCTATGTTACATAATTGCCTACAAGTTTGATGAGAGTGACCCCAACTAGCATGAAATCAACAAAATTTATTTGGATCATATCATGATTTCATGGGGTGAGTGGGGTCAAGCTCTCACGGAAGATGTTTTGGTAGACACTTTTAGATCTCTACTAATCATAATGGCTTATGAAAATTGATGTTGTTTATTTGAGAAAATTGAGGATTAGGTGTGTTGTTTAAAGGGGGAGTTTGCTTCATAATAGGGTTGGGAGAAAGGGCTTGAATATTATGAATGGTATCAGAGGAATTAATGACACCATCATTTTTAGAGTGACAATTTTTATTTTTGAGGAGCATGCAAGTTCCCACGGGAGGTTGGGATGGCTCAAACTAATGCATGAAAAAAACTTGGCATTTGGCTTAGTTGAGGGCCTCTTCCAAAGTTCTTTGAGAGAGAGACCTAACCTGATATTGAAATTTGGGATAAATAGTATTAGTAAATCATTGAAATATATTATCATCTACCATGTTATGGTCACACTTACTAAACAAGGTCTTCCATCGTTTGATGAAAACTTGTGTGGTTTCAATTTCAAGTTACTTTCAATTGATAAATGAGCCAAGGTAATCCTAGGGAGGTCACTAGTTTGAAATTCTTGTACTAGAGAGTTAATGAGATCTTCCAAGATAGTGATATAATGGGACTTGAGTTGATTATACTAATCTAAATCATCTCTAGAGAGGGTTTTTTCTAATAGCTTAGAAGTAACAAAAGTATTTAACTTGACGCAATCTTTGTAGAGATTACCAAACATTTTAAAATGTAAGTAGGATCAATTGACCTATTGTAACTAATGGTAGATGTGATAACTCCTATGTCTATCTTGGAAATTTGAGGTGTAAGAGGTTAATTTTGAATATGTTTAATTATTTTGTTAACAAGGGGTGGTTGGGGAATGAGGTAATCATGGGAATCCCTAGGGGGTGGGGGGAATTTTGATTTTGCACTCCCCATGGAACATATTAAGGATGATTTTAAAAGTGAATAAGGTGATTTTGCATTTGCATCATTTGATTGGCATTATTAGCTTGAAAAATATTCATTTTATTAAGAGTTTGTAATAAGAGTTGATGGATTTGAGTAGTATTTTGACTAGTTTACATAGTAGTCGAAGCATTAAAATTGGTATTAGTGGCTTGGGTTCCACTATGAGTAGTGGCATGCATGGCACTAATGGCTTGGGAGGCATTGGTAGAAAAGAACACTAGTAGAAGGGTTAGAATAAAAATAAGCACTAGTGGAATGATTACCATTAGTAGAAAATGGTGCACTGGTGGAGTGATTAAGAAGGAGGGGTATTGGAAAAATCCCACTAGATGTTGAATCTATCATATTAGTAGATATAATTGGCATGGAGGTTGAATAAATAAAATAAGAATAGGACATAGTATGAGAAGGAGTCAAAATAGAAGGGAGAGGTTGAGAAGCAAAGAAGGTATCACCTCAAAATCCATAAGAAAATGTGGGGGAAGGTGAATGGGGTTGTCCTGCTTGACCACTTATCATAAGATTATAAATAGTTGAAGGGTCTTTTACCCTATGTTGAGGAAAATCATTGATGATGAAAATAATTTTAGGCATGTACTCTAATTATGCCTGATATTCTAAGGAGAAAAGAGGGTTACGAACTAAAGATTAATGAGGAGTCCCATAATTTTTAGTGTGAGTGGACACATACACATTGCTTTCATCTAAAGTGGAAGCCACAAGTTGATTTTGAAGAAGCCTATTTGGATAGGTAAAGCTCATCATATCTATTGAGTTTGTAGACACCTAAAAATTGCACCATGATAGGTTTTAGTCTTGTCTTGACCTATGGACCATTAATTGACTCTTCGCCTAGTAGACCACTTAGTCTGCTAGCAATCTTTTACAACTTCATCATGATAAATACACCCTCCCTAAACACATCACTTAAATCATGACCTTTTTACCCATTTGCTCGTGGCCCCTTGACCATCACCGGTTAGGGTAAACATCAACAGTTGACCCCAACCATCGATGGTTGGGGTCATAAACTTGCTTTAACCATTTAAAAGCATTTCTATCTTTATTCAAGATTAACATCTTCAAAAATGGAATTTTTTTTTAAAACCAAATTTTAAAGATTAAAAAAAGTAGGCAACTTCATCCCCTCCCAACTTAGTAACTTTACCTCAAGATTCCCTTTCCTTAGGAGTTTTGTGTTATAAATATAGGGCTCTTGGGAGAGTTATGGATTTAGAAAATCTACATCTAGGTTCTCTTATTTTATTTATGTAGGCAATTATCATCTTGTAGCTCTATCCACATAAATTTTAAAGGTTCAAACACTATTATACTTCCAAAATCTCTTCAAGTCCTTAACTATCATTCACTTGGAATCACTCAGGTATCCTTCTTTTTTTATTAGTGTTTTCCTTTCCTTATCAAGTTTTCCTATTTAGTTTTGTTCACCTGCACACCACCCCTCACCCAACAATCCACACTATAAATCTTTTTCCTCAGCCATTCCATTTTCACCTCCATCTCAAAAATCACCAAAGTTTATAGGCAACCATTGATAGTTGGCAACTACCATCGTCGATTACCCAAATCATTGTTGGTTACCTAACCATCATCGGTCATACCCAACCGTCACTAGTCACCTTGACTATCAATGGTCATTATCAAGGAAAATAATAGATTGTTATTTTCTTCTCTTTTACCCAATCGAATCCCTATTTATATTTTTGATCTACTTGCAGACCATACCTAGACCCTCAAAACCTAACCTTGGTGTATTTGTGCATGGTGTTGACCCACCATTGCAACATTTTATATTTAATAGGTATATCATTTATTTCTTTGTATACACATTTATGTTTGTATTAGTTTATTATTTTCCAATTTTATTTTTAAAACATTTCTATCATTAGGGGAGTGGATTGATATCCATCCAAGGGAGATTTCACTTCTTGGATCTAGCACTGATAGGCAATTCACCCTTCATACCTGTCTAACAAATGAGTTTGTTTAGTGCGGTCTTATTGTAGATAGTCTTTCCTCACCAAAAAGGAGTTCTCACTTCATCTGGTCATCAACACACAAATTTTATCAAGTAAACACCCTAATACTCAATTTATTTTATCTAATTTTAAAACTAATAAATGAAAGAAATAAATTGAAATATTTTGGCACGTTTGGTGGGACACTAGTTCCCTTTCTTCTGTAATTATTTGCTCATCGAATGAAATCATTTATTTTTGGGATTAAAAATCAACCATGTTCATTCATTGATTGCTTGTTAATTTTAGTTCACCTAGTAACTTAGGAGGCATAGTAATCTTATCATAGCATTCACATTTGTTATTACACATAAAACTAAACCACAAAATAATTTACACATCAAAACAATACTTGAGACAAGGATTGACTGGGATTTCATCACTTGGTAGTAACCTTAACCCCTCCCAGCTATCCCACTTAGATTTCACCACCAATGGGGGAACAAACTCAACTCTTTAGTTGAGTATAAACTCTGGATTCAATATATCTTGGCTAAGCACCTGACACCTTTATCACTGTGAGATTGTGAAGTGAGGGGGAGGCCCCAACACCAAGCCATGTACTGAACTTCAACATAGATATTCCTTCTAAGCAAATAAAAAACTTGAAACCATCTATATACTTACTCTTTAGTACCTATTTTACAAGCCAACCTCCCCTATCACACTCTTTACGGCATAAGCCAAAAGCGATGTAAAAGTAATCCTAAGGTTAAAAAGCACTTCTTAGTGTATGTATTGATTACTTTGAAATTCTTTTGGGTTTTCTCTCTGTTTGAGGTGTGAGTATCATAATAACATTCCCTATTTTCTCATATGGTTTTAACTAGACAACAAGTGATAAATCAAGACACCCAACCACCACCACCTTCTTCATCCATGGATTATACCTTAGATGTTGATAAATATCCTCACATTTTACCTCACCATTCTCCTTCCAGAATCCCAACCATATTTAAGGAGATCCATAATTTACTACCTTTCTTGACAATAATCTAGTTTATTTACAACATTACCTCAATACCTTGCCTCACTGTACCCCCTGCTTTAGTTCCTTGTTTCGATCATTCTCTTGGTATGCCATCCCACCTCATGCTAGGTATCACTTCAACCCAACCATTGATTTAGGCCTATTCCAACACCCCATCCACTCGAACTAAAACCAACCTTCCCCCTCCCAACTAAACACCTCCTGTCACATGCCATGTGGGTTCAACCTTACCATTAGTCACCTACACCCCATCTACTATGGCATTATCTTCCACTTTGGCTTCTATCTTCACTTTAGTTGTAGCTAATCCCTTGACCACAGTCCCACTCAAAACCTAGTTCTCTCCATACCTCAAAACCTTCCCCCAATCATCACTAGGGTAACTACCCAGCCTCAACCTTCCCAACTTCCTCCTACCTCAACCATACCAACCACGTCCTTTCCTCAACAAGTACCTATGATAACTTACTAGTATGTCCCTAACCCACAAGGGTACATACCACCCTCCACCTAACCTTTCATACTAATTAGTTTTTATGTACCACCATCTCAATCACTTGGCACCACTTATCAGTATGTGGCTTCTTCGGTACCATTTACTACTTATTCATACATTGCCACAAGCCAACCCCAATAAAATGTACGTCTTTATTATGTAGTTTGGAGTCATCTATCTCTACCTCAACTAATATTTTGTCTTATGACCAAATTTATAATGATCTTATCCACCCCTCCGTGCCCATCCATACTTATCCTTCTCAATGGGAATTACCCAAATTTTCTAAATTCTAAGGTAAAGAGGATCCTTAGCAACACTTAAGAGCTTTCTATCATGCTTTCTACTTAAACACTTATGATGATGCTCTCCTCCTTTGAACCTTTCCCATGTCATTATTTGGGGCTACCCTTGATTGGTATAGTGCCCTTCCCACTCATTATATCTTTTCTTTCTCTCAATTGGCATAAACCTTTTTAGAACACCTTTCAGTAAACATATCTAAAAAGGTTTCCATTACCGATCTATACTCCATCAAACAATTTGAATATGAATCCATTATTGATTTCATTTCTAAATGGAGGGGCCTCATTAATCAACTCACCTCCCCATTACCCAAACTCAAATTAATCAAATTATTCTCTCGAGGGTGTGTTAAACACATTGATCCAAATATCCAATTCTAAACCTTTAAGACCTTTGATGAAGCATCCACTATGGCCTACAAATTAGAAAATAATACTATCGATGAAGGGAAGTTGAAGCTTCAAAATAAAAATTCTAGTTTCAAATCCACTGAGTCATCCTCCACCAAAACTACAAACCCAACTAATTATAAAGAAAAAGCATCGACATACTCAGTTGTTCTCAAAATTTCACCTCCTCCAACCATCAACCAAACACCTCAAACCAACAATCCTTCCAATCATCAAAACCGTACCCAAAATCAGGTTCCTTCAAAGCCATTTACCCCAATTGGGGAATCTTATTCATCAATGTTGGAAAAACTACTTAAAGCCAATCTAATCCAACTTCCACCCATCAATCCCCCTCAACAATTTGATACTTCTCACCCCTTCTTGGGTGGTATAATGAAAATGATCATTATGATTATCATCGGGTTGTTAGACATGATACTGATAGATGAAATACCTTTAAAAGCATTGTCTAGGACCTAATTGATAAAGGGGAGCTTGTGTTTGATAACCCAAATGCTCCTTCCAGCCAATCTCTTGATATTTTTTGAAAACCATTCCCAAATCATCCACCTTCAACCCAACACCATGAAATCCAACCCAAATTCTCCAACTCACATGAGGCACATGTAATTCATATCATTAGTAATGTGCCCACTACTGAAGAATTCATCACTTCTATCACCCAAATAGAGGAAAATAACCCACCACCTATTTCTTTAGATGCCCAAGAAGTAGCTACCCCTTCCACTTCCTTGGATAAAACTATAGTTCTGTCTGCCACTCCTATGGTGGAAATACCCAAGGAGGTAATCATTCCATCGACCATTTTATCTACTCCTCTAATCTAAATAAAAGAGAAACCTACTCCTTTGATGCACCAAACCAAGGAGGAAGCCTCTCCTATTAAACAATTCATACCTTCTTTAGAAGCCATTTACCAAGAAATAATACCCTTACCTACCCACTCATTACCTTTAGAACCTTTCACCAAAGTCAACAACACTGAAACCACTCCTTCTTCCCCAAAGGGTTTGAGCTTTGAAACTAATGATCAAGGAACAAAACCCATTTATAAACCTTTTTACTAACTAGTTCAAAGCTTAGAATTCACCTCTCAACCTAACTTTGATAGAGCTACCTTTTGGCTTCAACTTGGACTCCCGTATCAAAACAAAACCAAACCTTCTACTTCACTTAAGTCCACTTCAAGCTTATTGTTATAACTCCACCAATGACCCCTCCTAAAGTCACCATGGAACCATCTCAATTACCAAAACTTAAAATTTTCAAATCACCCTATGCTTCTTTTATCAAGCCAATCAAGAAATTGGGGGTCCTTCCCATGCTCAATCTTGCTCACCCTCCTTTGAGATTAGATTTAACCACATCAACCCAACCAAGACCTAATCCAATTAAGCCCATTAATAAGGAAGGATTGCCTAGACCACAACCTCAATGAAGGACCATGCCAACTCCTTCACCTTTACCTTCTATTTTAGAACCACATCCTTCCACCATTCCCATTACTTACTCTTCCTCTAAGAAACCATCCCCCCTTTCTCCACCTATAATAAGCCAGTCCTCTAGATCATCATTCCTTACCAACCTTTCTCTATCTACTTTCCCATCTATTAAATCCTCATCATCTAGATCCCCAATTCTTTCTAAACTACTAGCCAAGCTCAATCCACCAACCATACTTCCTATCAAGAAGTATTTTCCCAATAAGGTTCCTACACCAAAAATCCAAACTCCACCACCTCCAAAATCTTTATCAAAATCCTATATAAATATTTTACAAAGGCTCCTACAATCTTTTGCCATTAGCTTACCACTAATCAAGCCTTTTGATCCCACTCACCAAAATCCAACTTGGTTCAATGACAATCTAATTTGTCTTTACCATAGGACCCTTGGGCATGATACATAGAATTATAAAACTCTCCAAACTATCATTCATGGCCTTTTGGAGGAGAACGATTTATTGGATTAACCTTATTTAAGCCCCTTGCCTCTTTTACCACCTATCTCATCTACCTACCAATCATCTACTTCTCTACTTCCACCGAAAATTAAAGAAGGTGAACCAAAGTAAACAATGGTCCCCTTATCAATATTATTCATATGGTGACTCGATCTCAAGTCCAACACAAGGATAAGGATAAAGCAGTCCAACAAAATTAAAAGGGTAAAGCCAAGGCCACCATTCCATGGTCTTACCCTTCAACTCCCCAACCAACCAACCAAACCCAAATAACTACACCTTCACCTTCACCCTCATAACCATCCAAGCCTAAAGTCTCCATTTTGGGAGCCCCTTCATCTTCAAATGCATCACCATTTATCCAATGCCTGGTGTTAAAACAACTTCATCAAATGCTAGTCAAAATGATTCTTTATGACTTAATTAGCACCTCACCTTAACATCATCAATCTTTAATCAAAGCACTACATTTTATAGAGGTTCAACTAGATGATCCCCAACCTCTTGCATGTTTGATCAGAGTTGTCCAACATGTTGCCATGGTCACCTCTCAAGAGTCTAACAATACACCATATCATAATGAAGACCTTGATCCCCCTCTTTTTATCATAACATCCATCAAGAGTCTAAAAAGAGTTATGATTGATGGGGGAGCAAGTATCAATGTCATCTCCTCCCGTGCTTATGATCAACTCCAACTACCTAAAAACATCATGTTGGAAAGCTTGATAGTTCTTTGATCATTCAATGATACCTTGGCCACCACTCTGGGAATAGTTGTTCTCCACATCTATTTGGGTCTTCAAACTATTACTAAACTATTTTATGTTATACATGGAAATTTTCAATATAATATGTTACTCAATCACCCTTAGATCCATGTTATGGGATGTGTCTTTTCTACCCTTCATAGATGTGTCAAATTTAAACATGAGGGACAAGTCATTACAATCAAGGTTGATCCAAATCCCTTTGCTTCTTGTAATATGCATATCAGCCCAATGTTGTTCTTATTCCACCTTCATCCTCTTCACAACCAACCTCTAGCGAAGCCACCATGCCAACACAACTTGCAAACACTTATATCTTCAACAATGATGAAACATCCACTAGTTCAACTATTCCTTCATCACAAATCCTAGTTGAACACCCCTTGTAATCAATGTTTTAGTGTCTTATGCTAGGGGAATATTGACTTTTAGCCTTATACACTTTCCCTTCTCCACATGAATTTTGGAACCTTTAAAATGATCCATCATATGATCTCAATATTAGCACGCTCATCCTCTTTGGCCTTCCCAACAATAGAACATATTTTGTCTATGAGGGACTTGATAAACCACTTCTTGTTTCTACCACCATGCCTTATATCCAGCCATTCACTTCCAAATTTTATTATCTTAGCAACCCAACCTTTTCCCAAACATACCTTCATTGGTGCGCTTGGAAAGGGTTTGGCTTTGGCATCTTTGAACAAATACCCCATGAACTTCTCATTGTCAAAAACCCAAAAACCTCATTATTTATTTGGCTTAGGGTATGTTCCCTTGGAAGAGCCCACATCACCAACATCATTCACACCTCTCCCATTTGGAGAACCTCCAACCTCACCTATCCCATTCAATGAACTTCTACCCTTATCAACCTCACTTTTACAATTTGAAGAACCTCTGCCCTCACCAACTCCATTTGAAGACATCCACATCATCCCACCTAACTTTTTTTTATCAACACCATTAGTTTGGGTTTCCTATCTTATCAATGGCAAGGCCAAACCAAAGCCACTCCTCTTATCCACCTTGAAATGATTACATGTGACTCACCCACCATTAACACTATCCAACGTCAAGATGAAAATTCTATTCTTACCTATCTGGGTGTGGGGCACTCTTCTCTTCAAAAACCCCTCCCCCTAAAAATCAAACAATGCTAAATGAATCGACCACAAAATTTAATTTAGGCACTCAGGAGAACCCTCGTATTATCAATATTGGCCAATCCTTAACCCTTATGGAACAATGAGACTCTCAATCTTTTCTTCGTAACCATAACATACCACTTTCTTGGTCTTATCAGGATATGCCCAACATTGACCCCTATGTCCCTCTTCTTAATATTGTTACCCATCCTAAAGTTAAGATCATTCAGTAAAAGCTTCATTATATACATCCTTGCATAGTTATTCTCATCAAAGAACTTTAATGCCTTCTATCTATCAATTTTATTCAACCCATTGACTACCCATAATGGGTCTTCAATATCATTCGTATTACCAAACCCACTAGGGGACTTCACCTTTGTGTAGATTTATATGATCTTAACCTTACATGCCCCAAAGATGACTTTACCCTACCTAACATAGACCAACTTATCAATCTCATTATTGGCCATGAAATGCTATCCCTTATGGATGGCTTTTTAGGATACAACCAAATCCTAATCACCCCATTATATCAACATAAAACATCCTTTATCACCCCATGGGGAACTTTATATTATCATGTCATGCCCTTTGGCCTAAAGAATGTGAGAACCACTTATCAGCGGGCTATTACATACATTTTTCATGACCTCATCCACAAAATAGTTAAGGATTATATTAATGATATGCTTGGTAAATCCAAGCACCACCAAGATCACGTCACTGTTCTTGATATCATCTTTGAAATACTTATTCATTATCATGTCAAGCTCAACCCAAATAAATGTATCTTCAAGGTCTTATCAAGAAAAATTCTAGGCTTTATTGTTTCCCGCCATAGAATAGAAATAGACCCCACATAAGTTTGAGCCATTCTAGAAATGCCTCCCCCTACTAACCTAAAGCAACTTCTTAGTCTGCAAAGCAAACTTTAGTCAATCTACTGCTTTATCTCCCAGCTATTCGATCATTGTCAGCCTTTTCACCACCTTAAAAAATACACCTCCTTTAAATGGATCAAAGAATGTCAATAGGCCTTTGATGCAATCAAGGAATATCTTCTCTCTTGACTAGTCCTTATTCCTTCAAAAGAGGATCAACATTTTTATCAATACATATCTATCACTGATCATTCCCTGAAGGCCATGCTCACTCATCGTGATGACAAAAATAAATATCAATCCATTTATTACATCAATTGTACTCTCATTGTATATGAAACTTGATATACCCATCTAGAAAAACTTTACCTTACCTTAGTTTTTGTCACCTCTAAACTTTTTCACTATATTCTTAACAACAAAACTTATGTCATTACTAACACTGATCCCCTCAAGTATATGCACTCTAAGCCATATCACAACCAATGCATGGCTAAGTGGCTCATGCTATTATCAGAGTTTGATCTTGAGTTTATTCCACAAAATTCCATTAAGGGGTAGGTGATTGTAGACCCACTAGCCAAAGCTTCACTCCTCGATAATCAAACTCCCCATCTTACCTTTCCAAATGAGTCTATAGCTACCCTTTCTTCAAAAGAACCCACCTATCAAATGACTATGTATTTTGATGACTCTAATTGTCAAAATGGTGGGGGTGTTGGCATAATCCTTATTCCTCTTAATGGGGAACCTCTTCCCCTATCTTTCAAACTTGATTTTGAATGCACCAATAATATAGATGAATATGAGGCATTGGTTATAGGTCTTCAATCTGATCTAGCTTTGGGAATCCAAAGCATTAGCATCTTTGGAGACTCTCAATTCATCATTAACCAAGTCATAGGAGCCTATCAATGCAAAAATGATGTTCTTCTAAAATATAAATAACTTGTCAATAAACTATTAACATAATTTGACCATTATATCATCCAATCAGTCCCTCATTATACCAAAAAATTTGTAGACACAATGGCTTCCTTTGTGTCCTAAATTCCATCTCAACTACCGATTCTAAAATATTTGTCACCATCCACCATTTCATCATACCATCCTACCTCAGTCCTGATCTTCCTACCATATACCAAATAGAAGCATCATCTTCTAACATTTGGTATGATTAAATATTTGATTATCTTAACATCGATAGCCTCCATTCAAATCTTTCTAGAAATGCTTGTAGAGCTTTCATTCAAATCACCTCTCATTACTTAATATTAGGGGAAATTATTTATAAATGAGATTTTGATAGTCTCCTCCTTCGTTTCCTTCATAGAAATGAGGCTTCTCATGCCATCAAATAAGCACATGATGACATCTATGGGGGGTACTTCAATGTTCTAGCCATTTCTAAGTGTATCCTTCAACTAGGTTACTATTGGCCCACACTCAATCAGGATTATTGTGACTATGTCAAGAAATGCATCAAATGTCAACAATATGCTAACCTTCATCATGTACCTCCTCATGGTCTTCAAGTATCAACTGACTATTGGCCTTTTTCACAATGGGGTCTTGATCTTATTAGAGAAATCAATCCACATTCCTCATAATGACATCAATATATCATCACCACTATAGACTATTTCACTAAATGGGTAGAAGCCATCCCACTAATATCAATCAAAGCTAATAAAATCATTGATTTTATCAACCACCACATCATTTGTCACTTTGGTGTTCCTCACAAAATCATCACTGATAATGGTAAATCCTTTAAAAACAAAAAGGTCCAAGAACTTTATGACACTTTTGGTATTGACCTAAGTTTTCTTTGCCTTATTCTCCACAAGCAAATGGACAAGCTGAGGTTTCCAACAAAACCTCATCAAAATTCTCACTAAGGTAGTTAGTGCTTTCAGAAATGATTATAAATTCCATATCCCATTTGCTTTATGGGCTTACCACACTAGTATCCAAATTGCTACACGTGCTATGCCTTTTTCTATTATCTTTGGATCTGAGGTGGTCTTACCTCTTGAAGTCCAAATTCCATCTCTCCACATTCCTTACATGAGATTCTTTCTGAAAGTGATTATCATCAAGAAATTTTAACACACTTAGAACTTTTTGATGAACATCACTTCACTACCCTTAATCACCTTCACATTTATCAAGAGTGTATTAAATGAATGTATAATAAACATCTAAAAATATGAGAATTCAACATCAGAGACCTTGTCCTCAAGGAAAACCAACACGTCACTAACATGGAAAAGACCAAGAAGGTCAAGTTTACTTTTAAATAGTTAGGACCCTACATTATAACCCATAAGTATGGACCAGGTGCTTATCGCTTGTCCTCTCTTAAAGGTAAGCTAGAACCTGAAACTATCAATGCCTCACTTTTGCATCTATTTCATTGTTAAAACAAGGTTTAACTGTAATTTCACGTCTCACTTAAGCTTATCCCTTGGTTCATTAACCTTATTTTCTATCTCTTTTGAGATCAATTGATTATACAGAGCCATGTGATTCATCTATGATCATAATAACCTAATCCCAAATATGGGCACCTCTTCTCTACCCATAACACAGTTCTCATGGATACTTTTCATCTTTTTCATAGATGGAATCTCATGCTTAGTTTTTTCTCAAAACCCCTTTCTATAACCTTCCATGTCTAGGTCCTACTTTTACATGGGTAGACCTTTTATACCTGAATAGACTTGTCCATGCCTAATTTTAGTCTAAAATATATCCATTAAAAATAATTAGTAGACTATTCCCTTGAGGGACAACTGCCACATCAAATTAAAAGTTGCTTAAAGTAGATTTCTCCCTTGAAGGATAGCTATGCCAAAATAAAATCTTAGAACACTCCCACAAAGGATGGCTAAAACAAACATTCATTAGAATTTTCCCATATCGATCAGTTTCAACAATGTATAAAGCAAAACCAATAAATCAAAATCCAAAATCAATAGGTCATAATTAGCTCTTATATCTACTAAATGTAGACTTCGTGCATTGATCAGTCTACCTACTATCCAACTAATCTACAATCAACTTTTATATCATGAGTATAATTCTCACATTGATTAGTCTACACATTATTATACAACATATCAATGGCATGGACTTGTTTTCTAGGGTTCTTTGGTCACTTATGGAAAAGCCAATCATTTTTCTACCCACCGATTCTATTTTCCTCTACCCACCAATTCACATCCATAACTATCACCTACATCCCCAATGAACCTAAGGGACTATAAGCTTACTTGGCATGAAGTGGTGAGATACCAATTTTCTCAATAAAACATGTTGCTATGATGCATTTAATAGGTTTGTATTCACAAAGACATTCCAACTATGGATTCCTATTTTTTTGTTCTCGCTAGTAAACCATTGCCTAATTTCTTATCTAAAATGTGGACATGAACGTTTCCTCTACCTATACCAACCCAATAAAACATCCCCATATATCTTAAACATCATATATATACATATATATGTGTGTGTGTGTATGTGTGTGTGTGTGTATGTATATGTGTACATATATATATGTATATATATATATATATATGTATATATATATATATATGTATGTATGTATGTATATATATATCTTTATATGTATATATATGTATATATGTATATATATGTGTGTGTGTGTGTGTGTGTGTGTGTGTGTACACACACACACACACACATATATATATACATTTAAAGATATATATATATATACATACATACATATATATATATATATATATGTATATATATATATATATATCTTTATATGTATATATATATATACCATTGCTACTTTCCCCTCCTACACCTATACCTATCCTTGGTGGAGGCCCTATCGGCTGACATGTTTCCATCGCCCACTAACATGGGGCTACAATCACTACTACACCTACCACTATGACCTAGTACTCTCCCCATTATGTCTCATTAAGACACTATGCTAACATAATGCCCTCATAATAGTGCAACTCCTATATGGCTACTAGATACCTAGCCTATGTCACAAAACTTGTAGTGCCACTACTACCCCACTTATTTGTTGTAGAGAGTCTCTCTCTTGTATCACCAAGCCAAGCGAGGTCTTCACTTGATCCCACTCTCTTATCATCGACACAATTTACCCCTATAAACTAGCCACCTAACCCTATAATGTGGCCACCTGACCCAATAAAATGGTAACTTGTACCTGTGCCTAGTCTCTTTGTACTATCATGCCTCCCAATTGACCCTATAGAGTGGTTATTTGTCACTAAAGAGCAACAAGCTTCCCCTATAGCATAGTAATCTGGGCCTATGCTATTGTCAATGCCACTACTACCTATGGATCCCCATATGCTAGTACCTATCTTGGGTCAACATGCATTGGCCATTGATCCCCATCTCTAACTCTATAATCATTGGCTATGTACCTCCCCTAAAACTAGGTAGGATAGTCAACTGTACAACTTACATCATCCCCATCTCTCAGAGGTAACTCTTCATGATCAAGATCCTCTTCCTATGCCTATGGCTTTGGTAAATAAAATTATGAATCCTCCCTCTTGTATCATATAGAATCCTAAGGGATACCCTGCACCAACCCAAACTAATGCTAGACCCGCTTAAAGGGGATATGTTTTATCTCACCATCTCTCCTCGCATAGGCCCATCTCTAACTCTACAAAGATAAGGTATGATACCATATGGCCTCCAAATAATGTCCCCAAGAACTAAACTCTCTAAGGCTCCTTTAAACCAATCAATGTCTCTCAAACCACCACCAACACCTATCATGGCCCCATCTCTCCTTCATCAGTGAAATCTAACCACATAATCTATCAGGTAAAATCCATCTATCATAAGGCCCAAGGGTCTCAAAACCTGTATGTGCTCATAGGCCCAATAGTGAAGTACAAATCCCACACTCATGCCATAACACCTGTGTACCCTAAACCCCCATAACTCTATATATATTAGCACCAATAAAACATGTACCCACCCAAAAACAACATGCCAGGGTATCTCCCTCCAACAAAATCTAGCAATGCATAATAAGTAATTGCTAACTTCAACATATTCAACAAATGTCTCTCCTAGAGATCTCTAGTATAGTGGCCTAATATTGAACCCTCTGAAGTGGAACTATGCATCACCTCTATCACCTTGATGAAACATCTCTACACATTCATCAATATAATCCCCCTCTATATGGTAGATGGGATCATCATGCATGGTTAGACATGTGATCCGGTGAACATCCTCTAACAAGATGCTCATCTCCCCTATCGATAACTAGAAAGTATTAGTCATCAGATCCAATCTCTTGATGAAGGTGATTATCATTACTGCATCTCTAGACAAGCATTGGTAGTGGCACATCACTCCAAACCCACTGCCTCCATGTGTCTCTAATCATCTGCTAACATGGCATCCCTCACCTCTATAAAAATATCTACAACTTGATCTCATAATTGAATCTGATCATGCATCTATAACCACACATGAGGTTAGTTAACCACCCTATCTAATATCTCTATATTTCAAATCTAATCTCAACCTACCCTTTACATGTTTATTCTATTTCTAAACACCTCCATTATATAGCTTACTACATTTCTAACCCAACCCATCTCCTACATCTTCTAATTCCCTAACCCACCTACTCCTTAACACTCAATCCTACCCTCACCAAACTCCTACCCTAACCAAACCCCTACCCTAACCCAACTCCTCCCCCACACATATTCCCTTCAACCCACCCCAACTCTCACAAACCTACACACCCAACCTCTCTCCCATCTAACCCAACTCAGGTATCATGCCCTAACCACTCGACCATTACCAGTTCTCCCAAACCATCGATGTTTCCTTTGGGGTCAGTTTTCCCCTTAGTCAACTATCACTGATTGGCTCCAACCACTGATGGTTACTATTAGGTGATTATAGGTAGCAAGCCTCGACCTCTTGACCTCCTTCTACAACCCTAAATAACCCCCTACCACCTAAAACCTCTCCTTAACACCCTTATCTATGTCTAGCTATCTCTTTATAGCTAAACCATCTACCCCAACACACAATTTTATACACACCCAACACAAAAAACCAAACCCTAGCCCCACAGTTAAAAACACCATTACAATTTCACCTATTTCATTCTATTTTTCCCATTTCAAATTCAACTATTGACATTCACTACCAAATTAAAAACATTGCCTACCTCATTTCATGACCACTAGCACAACCTTAATCTACATCTAGATACTTGTCCAAGAACACTTCCCACATCCATCTTGACCCCACCATCACTCCCACCTGCCAATCTCCTCTCACCAACTCACAAGCACTCCCACATACTTATGGACACTATTTTTACTGAAACTTATCACAAACAAATCATAAATTACAAATGTGAACTAAATGGGCCCTTATTAACCTTTTTATCCATATTTTTAGGGTTTTTACCCAACCATCGATGGTTACCTAACCATCAATGGTTGACCCTAACCATCGATGGTTACTTACCTATCAATGATTACCTACCCATCAATGGTTGACCCTAACCATCATCAGTCATATCTAGCCATCGAAGGTTGCCTCTCTCCATATTTTTCTACACTTTTTCACCTTCCACCACCTCCATTTGAGAAACCCTTTCATTACCCCACCTTGACCTATTTGAGTTACCCTCTCAATAACTACATTGGGTCTGAAGTACCTATTAGATCTATTATCCATGGGACTATGTAGGTAGCATCCTCTTGCCTTGCGCATCAAGATTTAGCTCAGCCATAATCTACCCAAACCAACTTACCCACATATTTTCCCATGTCCACCTCAATGTTGGCCTTCAACCCACCTATTCACATACTTTGTGGTAACCTTGATTTGGTCCACCTAACCACCTTGACCAATTTTTCCCTATTGAACTTATGTATTATGCATCACCTTGTGCATGCCTTACCCCATTATGTTTTTCTCAAGAACACTTCCCACCCTAGATACTTGAGCCAACATTGCCTTTTTTTAGGAACCCATGATAAGTCTCACCTAATCAATTATGCCTAATATTGGGGCCTGGTTACCTTGTCATTTATCCTATAACTTGACCTTATTTTTACCAACATGACAATGTTAGTCCTTACACAATGATGTGTCTTGAAACTCATTACATCATCTATGAATACTTGTGTCTCACATGCCCAACCTCATAACCTTCCTTATCAAACCTTGACCCAATTATACCTTTGTCTCAATAACTCCTGGTTTGAGGGGGAACACCACCTCCCTCCCATACTCAAGGCAACTAGACCTAGACCTTGATCAACCACCTATTTTTGTTATGTAACTTGCTTAAAGCTACACGACAAAAAGGGGTAAAATGTAGACACCTAAAAACTATACCATGATAATTTTTAGTCTTGTCTTGACCTGTGGACCCTTAATCAACTCTCCACCTAGTGGACCACCTAGTCTGCTAGCAATATTTTACAACTTCATCATGATAAATACCCCCTCCCTAAACACATCACTTAAATTATGACCTTTTTACCCATTTGCTCATCGCCCCTCGATCGTCACTAGTTAGGGTAATCATCAATGGTTGCCATCAATGGTTGACCCAAACCATTGATGATTAGGGTCATAAACTTGCTTTAACCATTTTAAAACATTTCCAGCTTTATTCAAGATTAACATCCTCCAGAATGGAAACTTGATTTAAAACTAGCTTTTAAAGATTAATGAAAATAGGCAACTTCATCCCCTCCCAACTTAGCAACTTTCCTTCAAGATTCCCTCTCTTTCGTAGTTTTATCCTATAAATATAGGGCTCTTAGGAGAGTTATGGATCTAGAAAATCTACATACAAGCTCTTTTTTTTTATTTGTGCAAGTGTTTAGCATCTTGAATCTCTATATGCATAAATTTTGAAGGTTTAAGCACTGTTATGCTACCCAAATCTCTTCAATTACTCAACTATCATTCAATTAAAATTACTTAGGTATCCTTCTTTTATTATTAGTGTTTTCCTTTCCTTATCAGGTTTTCCTATTTTGTTCTATTTACCTACACACCACCCCTCACCCAAGAATCCAAACTCTAAATCCTACCCCTCAACCATTCTATTTGCACCTCCATCTCAAAAATCACCAAAGTTTATAAGTAACCATTGACGATTAGCAATGACCATCACTACTTACCCAAACTGTCACTGGTTACCTAACCATCATCGATCATACCCAACCATCATCGATCACCCTGACCAGCGATGGTCACTATCAATGAAAATAATATATTTTTATTTTCTCCCCTTTTACCTAGTCAAATCCCTATTTTTGTTCCTAATCTACCTACAAACCCTACCCAGACCCTCTGAACCTAACCTTGGTGTATTTGTGCATAGTGTTGACCTGTCATTGTAATATTTTCTATCAAATAGGTATATCATTTATTTATTTTTATACACATTTATGTTCATATCAGTTTATTATCAACTAATTTTATTTTTAGAAAATTTCTATCATTAAGGGAGTTGATTGGCAGCCATCCAAAGGAGCTTTCACTTCCTAGATCTTGCACTGCTAGGTAGTCCACCCTTCATACCTATCTAAAAAATGAGTTTGTTTAGTGCAGTTTAATTTTAGGTAGTCCTTCCTCACCAAAAAGGAGTTCTCACTTTGTTTGGTCATCAACACATGCATTTTATCAGGTACACACCCTAATACTCACTTTATTTTATCTACTTCTAAAACTAAGAAATAAAGGAAATAAATTGAAACAAAGTTAAACTATGTGTTGTCTTCAAAAAAGAATTTCATGATGAGAGAAGAGAGATAAAAAGACCAATGCAAGGATAAAATCATTAAATAGGGTATAGAGTCTAACTATTCGATTGTGTTTATTGACTTGTATGTTGATAGAATAAATTAGTAAACATAGTCGACTGGTTCAACTATGCATGTTAATTTGGAACTAAAGAAGAATATTGTGTCAAACAATTGATCTAGTAACATGTAATTAGTGAAGACCTACATAAATATAATAGATTTGTTTTAAAGTGACTATGTGTTAAACTTATAAATAAAAAGTTAGAACTATATTGATTAATTTGATACAATATTGTAAATATAAAAAAATAAAAATGATGGCATGAAAGAAAACACGCAAAGGTTAGATTCACATCTGGTTCACCAAAATGTATACAAAGGGAAATGCAACTGATTTATAAATCAATCCTATCTTGGAGAATATAAATCCTACTTACACTTTTGATTGTTGATATATTAGATATTTGGGGTCATGACTAAGATGGATCTACTAGACCTAGCCAAGGGATCTCTTACCACAATAATATCACTAGGGATGGTTTTTTATATAGCAAGTAGTAATAAAGGGAAAACAATCCTATGAAGCACCAATGGTCCACCCATGACTTTTCCAGTGTACTCCATAAGATGTGCACTCAGAGAAATTGAGACTCAATGGGTTCTTATAAGAGAGAAAACATCAATAATTGATCAAGTTTGAAAATATTATGTGTATACATTGTGCAATCTATATTTTTTGAATATTTTTTCAATGTGTTCATAGCAATCTTTTTTTTAAAATATCATTAGATCATTTTTTTTTTGAAAAAAGGGGGTAAAAACTTTATTAAATCAAGAAAAACTAAATTACAAAGCCACCTGAGGCCAGCGCCTCAGGAACCAACAAAACCACAAAAAACAACAAGAACAAGAAAGTTACACTCCAGTACTACTCTCATCCTCTGCTAAAATCCTCTCCAAATTTTGGCGAAGTGCATGAGGCATTTGCTCCCATCCATCGAACTTCCGGTCTTCAAATTCTTCTGATCCCCATCTTGCTAGGCAATTGGCTGCCCTATTCCATTCCCTAAGAATATGGGCAAAAATCACTGAATCCATATAGGAATTGACCTGAAGAATCTGTTGCACAATCACTGATAGCTGCCAGCAAACATCAGAGGTCTTCTTCTCAAGAATCAAATTAACCAAAACTTGAGAATCAGCCTCACAAATCACTTTCCTCCATCCTAACTCATAATCTCTCCTTAAGGCATGTAAAATCACCCAACCTTCCATCCGATTAATGGTTTTCACACCTTTGTTAACCATAAAAATCAAAACCACTGCACCAGAAGAATCCCTGCCAATCCTGCCAATCCCAGCCAAGCCTAGATTTCCATGAGACAACCCGTCCATATAAATCTTCAAAAAACCAGCAGGAGGTGGCATCCATTTCCCCATCTTTTGCACTCTTTGATTCACCTATCTACCTCTCTTGACACATGCCAAAATTGAAGAAATTAATTGAATGCATAGCCTCGTTACAACATTAGCATCTCTCTTAGCTAATGGCAGGGCAATCTCACTCTTAACCACAATGGTTTCCTATACCATACCCAGTATTCTAGTCCAAACCTGCTAAATTATCAAATTTTCTCCTTAGAAAATCCTACAATTTCTTTCAAGCCAGACTTGCCATAAAAATAAAATCAGACCAGCGTACCATACCTCATGCAAAAAAGAAGCCAGTGAGGGCGATTTGCCCAATCTCACCCAAAAATCAGCCAAAGAGGATGCATGAACACATTGGCATTTCCACGCGTCCCACCAAAAGTGCCATAATTGCATTGAGAAGGGGCATGAAAGAATAAATGTTGAGAATCCTCCTCCTTGCTGCTGCATAAAACACATCTTGAAGGGCCAACAAATCCTCTCTTACAGATATTATCCCATGTCAAGAATCTATTCCAAGCCATGGTCCAAATGAAATACTTACACTTTGGCCAAGAAAAGCTATTCCAAACTCTTTTCCACCAGGGAACTTCCTCCCTGTCATCCAATAGCTGAGAGATTAATGCCTGGTACCCCCAAGACACTGTGTATGATCCTTTCAAATTGAGATCCCACGCCATAACATCCCTTCCCAAAAAGGTGCTACAGCTACGTCCAGCAAGAATGGATTAGAGTTCAGTGCACTCTACTTCTAATCCTACAATCGGCCATTCCTCTGGTGTTTTCCACCTCACTTCCATCACCTAGCCCTGACGGGAAAATACCTTAAAATCCCCCACCCTCAACCAATCAGCCTCACCAAATCTTTGCACTAATGTCTATAAATGAGGATATTATACTACTAGGGGTGGGAAACCATCCCAAGAGTCCTGCCAAAATTGAGCCTCCATCCCATCTTTGCATATCCAAAACAAACCATGCTTGATGAGTGTAGCCCCTTTCTTGAGTATAGACCAAATCGCCAACCCCTTCCTAGACAAGCTATGCCGAGGAGTATCATTCTGAGAAATCCCTACTAAGTACTTGTGGGATAAGATTTTAGCCCATAGCCGATCTAGTTCAACACACCATCTCCAATACAACTTTACAGCTAGCACCATACCAGATAGTATCGACTGTCTTAATCCCAGACCTCCCAACCTTTTCAAATTGTAAACTATCTCCCAATTAATGAGACTCCATTTGGTAGCTGCTAAATTGCCAGCCCAAAGAAATTGCCTTGCTAAGGAATCAAGTTCTCTCACAAAACCCACCGGTGCTACCTAAACCACACACCTGTATATAGTGAGCGCCTGCACCACTAATTGAAGTAGCTGAACACGACTAGTAAAGGATAGCCAGTGACGAGTCTAATGATTAACCTTAGCATGAAACTTGTCCAGAAGGCCCTGCCATGTCTCCATAGACTGTCTCCCCGTCGATATGGGAATGCCAAGGTATAACAGAGGAAGACTTCCAATTTGGAACCTGAGCAAATTGGAAATTATCTATTGGATTAGAAGTGGGGTATTGAAGAAATAAATTGAAGACTTACCCTCATTAATCAGTTGTCCTGATGCCTCAAGATAAACATCCAGGTCTCTGCACATATTAGACGCTTCTCTCACAGTTGCCATGCCCATCAACACTGCATCGTCCACAAACTGTAAGTGAGAAAGTGCCGGGAGACCTCCACCCCAAAATATCATTAGATCATTTAAATATACAATAATTATCTTATTATTCATATCTTTGAATGTGATATCCATAGCTCTCTAGAATGTAGCACCCATATTGATTAAATCAAACGATATTCATCAATATAAAAGTTTTTCACAGAGTTGTAAAACCTATTTTATGTTGATCTTCTCTATCAACTTCAATCTGATTGTAACTTGAAAAGCCATCTAACATTGAGAGCATTTATGAACCTATAATTGTCTAAATAACTTGATCCATGATGGGTAATGGATAGTTATCTTTGAAAGAAGCCTGATTTAAATTTTAGAAGTCTACACAAATTATGATTTATCCATTCTTTTTATAAATTCAAACAATATTAACAATCCAATTTAAGTGGTGAATGGAGAAGATGATTTATGCATTTAGCATTTTCTAAATTTCTATAAAAATTATTCTTAAATTCTTTAGATTATATTATATTTGTTTTTGCTTGAATGGTTTGACATCTAGTTTTGGAGGAACCATGTGTTGCATTTCTTTCATATGAAAAGACTTGATATTTTAATACAAATATGTAATAATGTCAATATATTTTTGAAGAAAACTAATGATTTTTTTCTTTTCTTCTGGTGACCAACATTTTTTAATGTTAACTAGCCTGGGTTTTCTTCAAAACCAATATTTAATTTCTCATAGTTTGTTGAATCAAGAGAATATTTTTGTATCTTATTTTTTATGAACATTTTATGTTTATCAAAAATTTCTTCCAATGAGACCAAGATTTTATAAATTTTATTCCATTTTAGTTTGATTACCCCTTCTTTATCTTGTTCTTCAGTTATACCTTCTTTCAAATTTTGTTAAGAATATTCTTTGTATGATGAATCACTACCTTAAAAATAAAGGTTTCTAAAAATATCAGCTTTTTCAAGAAATGACACAATATTTTGATCATTATTAAAAACTTATCAAGTATATGAATTATTTGTCACATTAGGTTGATATAAAAATTTAATCATGTGTTTATCTCTATCAAATTTTGAATGGAGAATCAATAATGAAATTGATCCTACAAGTGTGTCTACTTTGGAGTTATTTTCTCTTGGGATAGCATGAACAAGAAACACTTCAATAGTTTCAATGTTATCCTCGATTTTGTTCCTGTCATGCCTTAAATTATCATTTTCTACCTGGTATTGGCCTTTGATCTATTTCAATGTTAGTTTTGCATCACCTAACACTTTCAAGTTTTTAATTATTATTTCTTCTACAACATGTATCTCAAGTAAGAGTGATTCATACTCTGTACTATTATTGGTATGTTCAAATTACAATTTGTAAGAAAAAATAAATATTTCCTTGTTTGGAGATACTAGAACAATTTTTACACCAAATCATGTTGAAGAGCAACTACCATCAAATTTCATCATCCAAACTTCATTAAGATTTATTTCCATGATTTTTGGTAAATTTAGATCTTTCTATGACATCAAAAAATAATTACATATGCCTACATCTTCATACAAGATATTTGTTTCCTTAGGATCATCTACCTTTCGCACAGTGTATTTTGTTTTCAATTATTGTTCAAGGCATTTCACTCTTTTTAATGGAATCATTGCATGTGACAAATCTAATTTATTTTTACCACCAAAATTATTTAAAAAAATTCTTCTCAAGATAATACCATAGGTTGTTGGGATGTCAACCCCTAGAAAGTTAATCTTAATTCTTTTCTAAAGAAATAACATAAGGAAAACTTGGGCATCTTTGATTTGGTCAACAAATAAAACTTTGTTTTACTTCTATGGAGTAACAATGATCAAATATTTTTATACAAGTTAGGCCAAGAGCATGAGCAACTTTGGTATGTATTATAATATTTGAAGCTCCTATGTCAATTATGCAATTACTAACTTTGCATCCCTTAAGGAATAAGAAAATGTAAAAAGGATCAACTTTATTATACTTGGAAGTCATAGAAACCATGGAGTTTTTGGGAATGGAAGAAGTTGGGGTGTCTAATATTATTTTGGTATTAGACTTATTTTGAGTAAGATTATTTATTTTGATAGATTTTACTAGATTATCTAGTTGATCTGGATATGCTCTCAAATATTCAACTTGTAACATTTGAATTTTAATTTTGTTTAAAAGTTTAATTATATCAATAACATGTAAACTAGTAAAATAATATTCTACAAGGTGAGACACATTAGTATTATTTTTAAGAGGAGAATTACTCTTTGAATAACCACTAGAAGTTGAGAGGGGATCACTTATTTTAACCATTGGTTGTTTACCTTTCATCTGAACAAAAGGTGGTGTTCCTCATGGGAGAATAACTTTTGTATATTCTTATTGCCTATCATTTTATTGTTTCTTTTGATTTTGAGATATTTTGAAGATCATGAAGGACTGACTATTCATGTCTTCAACATTATCCTCATAATCATCTTCATCTAAATTATATTTCAAGAATGTATTTATTGAGTCATCACTAGGTTCTTCAATTTCACATTCTTGAGGATATAGATTTTTTAATTCATTTTGTTCTTTGACCTCTTCATATCCAAATATTTTTTCTATTTTGTTAACTAAATTCATAGTTGGATTTATATTTTATTGAGAAGGAGATTTCATTGCAAGCTTTTATTGAGAATCTTATAATCAATGATGATCCTTTCGAAAAGGCACACATTTTATTCTTAAGATGTCTTGATAAGGAGCTATGATAGTTTTTTGAGGTAGTTGCTTCTTCAAATTTGTTATATCATTAGACATTTTTTTTAAATTTTTCACTAGAAGATTGACCTGAATTCTATAGTTTAATTTTAGATGATTCCCTCTTTAGTTTTCCATCCATTATCATTCCATCTTTGACATCAATAACTAATGTTTGAGTTGTAATCAAATTAGTTACTCTAGCTCTTCTCAATTGATAACTTACTTCTAAAAATTGAGAATTGATAAAGAAGCAACTTTGATTCTCATCTATTGGTTTGGTAATTATATGTCTTTTATGTAGTAACTTATTAAATTTATCTATGAAATATCTCATAGGTTCATATGTTTCTTTCTTCACTTGAGTGAGTTGAGATAATAATGTTTATGCATCTTCTGTTGGCTTGAATCTATTTTTAAATTGATTTTTCATGTTATTCCAATTGGTTATTGCTCCTTGAGGAAGATGATAGAACCAATATGTTACTTCATTCTAGAGAGTTTCAAAAAATAATCACATTGTGACATCCTCATGTTCAAAACCTAGAATTCCACATGTTATAGAGAAAGTAGTAATATGTTTATCTGGATGTTACTTACTATCATCTAAAATTTTTGGGAATTTCTTTCATGATCCTTTTATAAGTTCATCTAAATTATCTAATGCCAAAAAACCAAGTATATTACCCCAAGGTAAAGCCATGGTTATAAAGACTGCTTGTAGTGGTACAGCCATGGTTATAAAGACAAGAGCTTGATTGATGATCATTCCTCATTATAAGGGTATACCTTTCTTAGGGGTTGTAGTAAAATTGGCTATTTTTTTAATTGGTATTTTTGTTCAAGATTCAATTTAAAATCATAAGCTTCTTTTAATTGATAAAAAATATTAGTTTCACTTTTTAATTTACTAGCCCTAGTGAATCAATTTTTTACCAATTTTTACTGTCAATGAGAAAATGGTATAAATTGAAGAATTCGTTGAGCTGGTCTTCTTTGTTGAACTCTACATGTAGATAATGCTTCATCTCTTTGTGTTAAAATAATACAGTCTTCTTCATCTTTCAATAGCTTAATAACTCTATGAAAATGTGTTGAACTAGTTCTATTATCTCACACAATTGTTCTCAAATATGATAAAACATCTTCATGTGTCTGACTCAACCAATCAAGATTCAGTTGAAGAGTTAGTGTTTGGACTGCTCAAATGGTCATTAGATGAAATTATTATGGCTAAAAGTCTTTAAGCAACTATATGAATCAATCTTTATGCTTGTCTTCTTGTTTGCCTTCTTAAAATAATTTTAACATTTATTTAGACAATGATAACATGATCTTCCTCTGTGTTTATTACTATAGTGACAATATTGAATTGAGAAAAAATAATTTTATTTTCCCAAGTTAGTTGTCAAAAACTTGAAGCAATGTCTTCTTCTATGATTTATATCAGGTTTAAATTAGGTTGACGATCAGTATTTTGAAAAGCTAAAATATCCATGAACAAAATCTAATGATTTTGAGCTATTTGTTGAGATTTATGGGCTTCTCTACATGTAATATTTTTTTATGTTCTCTCAACACAATATAATTCTTGATTCAAAATCCCTACAATAATTTGAAATTGAGTCACTAAAATTTTATCTAATTCCCAGGCCAATTATCTGATATGTGAAATTATGTCTAATTGCATAGACTAATCTAAATCTAACTCATGTTGATAGTGAGGTCTTTGAGTTGATGGTAAAGTCATATGAACCAATATCTAAAAATGTGGGTTGTACAAGTGTGGTGGAAACGTGTCCCATGATAGGTGACAAAAATCATTGGTGTGAAAATTTATCGAGAGTACAAATAGATGTTTCTCATCAATAGTCAAAAGACAAAGTCCCTTTCCTATTAGCAGGTGGAGATGCATTTATTGAAAACTTAAAAAGATATAAGTGAAAATATTTACAAAAAAATGAGTTTCATCAATGTAGTAATTTTAACTATAAAGTATGAAAAGGTTGTAGAAAATAAAGAATGAAAGAGAGATACAAAAAAAGAAATATATTTAGAAAAGTGAAAGATAACAAGTTAAATAAGTTAAACTCAATGACTTATTAAAAATATTGAAATAGTGAGTAATCTCTCTCTAGGAGACAACCTCTATCATTCAATGAATAGGAAAAATGTGTGGTCATAAAAACACACTACATACACCAAAACAACTATATATGACTGATAAAAAAAATATAATAATCACTTTATATTTCTTTATAAAAATTGATAAATTACTTTTTAACTCTACTAAAGTTTCACCAAAATGAAAACAATAGATGTATGTTAAAAAAAAACACTATAATGAAATTTCCAAGTTTTGACTAGTTTATAACAACTACCATAACATTTTGAAGTCAAAGATCAAAATACATGTAGATAACATATACATATATAATCCACAAAGAAATATTGAACACAAACTTTGAAAAATACCCTTGTATGTATATTTTTTGGGTTGCCAATACAATCTCCTCTTTCAAAAATATATATTGAAAATTCTAACTATAAAGAACCCATACAAATGAGCCATCAACTCATTATAAGTTGAAATAGGTGGTTATAATGTGTAACCATCCTTTTTGTCTTTTCAAGAGTGTGTAAAAATACATTAGCTAATTAATATAACTTAAAATTTATAAAAATACATTAAGCAATTTACACAAATTATAAAAATGTGTTAGTGTTTTTGCACGACTTGTAAAAGTAAAATAATAAATTTTCCCTTGAGAAAGTGTGTTGGCAAATTAGTACGACTCAAAACAACAAAAATAACTTAGTACGATTGCATGAATTTACAATGTGTGAACTAACTAATACGAGAAGGTGAAATAACAATTAAAATAATGATTTAGGAAAAATAAATCTATGAGAAAGATCAAAATTTTATGTAGAATCATTCTTTATCATATTCATTGATGATGATCTGAACCTCATCTTACTCAAATTGTGGCTATTGATTCTAATATTTATCGAACCTTTAAATAATCTAACACTTTATCTTCATCTAGCCTATCTGAATATGTATAAGCTATTTATACATCATAATATAGATTGATCATATTTTGATTTATTCCTTGTAAATTATTCAACATTATATTAAGGTTCTCCAAATTTCTTTGATACTTGAGTCACGTCTGAATTGAGTTGTAATTGAATGCAAAACTTGGAGATATAATATTTTTATTGAACCAATCAACAATGTCTTCCTCATATATTAATTTCTATTTTTCATTAGTGAGATTACATTTTTCCTACTTCTCCCAGTATTTCAATGAGAGCCTCCTCCTATCAATTTTAATTCCACAAATTTATTAACAGATTATTTAACAATATGAAATCTTAATTTAGAAGCTCCAAACAAGATTGAGAGGTACGCAATTTATTATTTTTGGATGACATTTTCTTGAATTAGGTTATCCAAACATGTAAAAGAGAAATCCTCCAACTTATGAATCAATTCATTCTATTTTTGTACTTCTTCATAGTTGCTTTCATTTTTAGTTGATTTATCATATTCTGAATTAATTTCAGAACACAACAAACATTGTTTGAAGATTAGTGATACCTTGTTGAAACATTTTCTCAATCCACTCTTTTTTTTCCTTACCCATATGGCTAATTTACTCTGCAACATCAAGTGTCTCTATATCATAAATTTGATGGACAACATAATGGGAAGATTGAATAGGCCTCACCAATTTCTAAACTATAGATGTTGGTTGTTCAACTTTTTCTTTGAGTTTCTCATTATTTATTTTATCTTGGTCCATTTTCTCGAACAATGTACCATTTATAAATTAGACATTCTCTTTCATACCTTTTCTTGTGGCCTTTCCCAGGTGAACTTTTATGACTTTATAATCAAAGGCTCTAACATCCTCTTTATTTTTTTCAGTGGGAGGAACTATTATTTCCATATATTTGTCTATTTTTTTGGTTAGTGATTATTCTTGAAATTATTTTTAATTTCTTTGTAGGATGAGGATGGACATTTGTCAAGTTGTTGAAATCAATTTCTTGTGGCTTCTCAACTTTCTTTCTTTTCTGCACAACTTCATTTAACCAATTAGGAAATTCTACATAATAGGATTGTGTCACAAGGGCAATATCAAATTCCTTCTGAGTTTCATAATAAGGGGGAGGAATTGAAAAAACCTTATATTTTTCAAATATAATTTAACTTTCTTCTTTCCTTAATGTATCAATTGGAATCTTATGATATGGCTCAGTTGGCAATTCAACATTGTGTAAGAGACAATGGTACAAAAGTATCAGGTTGAGAAGGAATAAAATAATCAAATAGCAATAATGAGTTGAAGGCCATAAAATTATATGTAGTATTAGTTACCAAAGCTTGATGTTGCACAAAATTATCAAGATTATATTATTCATAAATAGAAAGACTTGGAGTACCTAGAATATTTTCACACAATCTTCTTATCTTCAACTTGAGTGGTTTTTCACTAGAACAACCTCTGTAACTACTTTAATTTCTATTTCTACTTATATTTCTTTTGAATCCTTTCTAGCTACTATTTCATAGGATGTTACTATCTATGTTTGATGTTTTACATGAGTAATTCTTAATTCAGCTTCCTTCATCAGAAGAGGAAATCCTACTTTATCAACATTGATGCATTTGTTCTTTAGCCATTTTAGAGTTCTCTTTAGCATACCTTGAGTTCTGTCAATGAGAGAAGTGGATTATTTCTTATGTCAATCAATTCTTGAAATAGGTTTTGATTAAATTCCATATTTTTCATAGATAGGATCTAATACATCTTTATCATCTAATATATTTTTCTTGATATCTAATATATTGAAAATAATAACCTATTTTAGAGTGAATAGTTAATAATCATAGATTCTTACATCTTTCTCATCATCATAGTCCATTAAGTAGTCTTTAAAATGATGTATATGCTGATATGAGTAACCAAGAATAGTCTACATCAGAACCCTAACATCAAATAAAGTTTAGATTTTAAATGATTAAATAGTAACTCAATTCATTTATTCTTCAATCAATTTTTATTTGGCTAAAAAATCACATGTCTATCAACCAATAGAGATAAGAAGTTTTATTCTAGACTTGTGTTTATAACATAATAGCTTATGTGTTTCAATAAACTATTTCACTAGTTCAATCAAAGCCCATCTATCATCCACATATCTTGGAAATATATACTGGACAACTTCACAACGATAAATTCTAAAGTAGGTGAAAGTTGGGATTGTATAAACCACATTCCCCACCTATAAATTTTAGTAGAGGCCTAAATTAATAGCTTTAGATTGTATAGTTCTAGTTTGAACATCTAAATCACATATTTTAATAGTTTGTCATTTAACCTATGAAATGATGTGCACTTTCTTTCAAAGATAGCTGAGGATAAAAGTCATAGATTTTAGTAGTCTGCATATCACCCATTGTATTCAAATAATTCTATAACCTTATTTTGATGATAGGTTAAATAAGATAAGATGTTATATAGAATTTGGAAGATGTATTGACTTCTACAAACTACTTGTAAATTGAATCATTGATTAGTTATCCCCAATTGATATATTGCTTATTTTGGTGGATGTTCCATATATACATATACATCCATGTTTATAAATTCATAGCAATTTAGCTTCCCACTACTCTATGTAAGAGATTAATCATGTCATTGACCTCATTCATGAATTCAAATCTAGAAATATTCTTAGACAACCTTGTTGATGTATGCCTAGATTTTATCAACTATTACTTATTGACCTATTTTGAATAAGAGCTAGTATTAGAATCCCATAATTGTTGATAAAAAATGGGAGTCAAATTTACAAATGCTTCTATGTCAAGTAGCTATAATATATGATCAATATGATCTATACCTAAGCATAATATTAACTCTACATTCAGATTCTTGATTTCCCTTTTATTTGCATCATAGTGTTCTTCCATTGTCACCACTAGTATTGGACATTGTACTGAAAAAGGAAATACACTTGCTAAAGTTAATCCACTATTGTGGATGCTTTTTCCATAATATATTTTGTGTACATCACTTATTTTTCTCTAAAATTATTCCATATCAATGTGTCCTAGGTCGATGTTTGTTATCTCTTTGACATTTGACTATAGGTGTGAAGGTGGGAACACTCCCTAAAATTGATACTTCATTTATGTGTCCTCTTCTAATTGGAGACTCTTCTTGGTAGGGGTCTTATTCAGAGTGTTTTTATTAGGATTCTCCTTGATTGGAGTGTTGAATGTTGACATCTGATGAGGATTAATTACCTATGAGAGAAGAAGCAACACCTAATTTGACCTATAAAAGAAAACTAGAAATGTGAATGTGCTCCAACAAGAGGAAAAAATCAAGGTTTACATATACAAATTTTGAAATCTAATAGGGTGTTCGACAAGGTATCAAATTATGATGGAGTGTTGAGCAAGGTATGAGATCCTGATGGTGTGCTCAATAGGTTATTAGATTATGACAAGTGCACCAATAGTGTTTGGATTATGATGGAGTGCCTAATAGATAGAAATATTTTGATATGTGCACAGGCAAGTCTTGGTGTCTAATGGATGTTTAGGAAGCCATGGTAATGCGATGATGTTTGGAACAGGTGAGAATCCTAAAAAGATGTGTTGCATAATGGAGACTTGAATCTTGAATTCTACAAATATCTTTGAGGATGTCATGATAAAATAAACTAGTGTTTAATAAAATCATGAGAAAAATAATTTTGAAATTGAACAACTAAAAACCCTAGCTCTTATCAATGAGTTTCTAAAATAATCTAAATCTATGAAATCACCTACAATATAAAATACCATGAAAATGCCAAGTTTGCATAATGAGAGTGATGATGGATGGGAGGAGTGAGGAACAATGAGAAAATGATAGGCATAATGGAAAAAATGGAAGAAAATTTTTTAGTCTATGAGGAACCCATGCATTCGAGGGCCAAGGAGGAGTAATGGTAGAGATTTGGAGGTGCATGGGAAAACATCAAAATACATGGAGAATTGGATTAATGATTAGGTTCTAGGGGATGTTCTTGTAGAAATCAGAGTCTGGAAGCATGATCGATAGGTGGTCAAGATTTGATAGGTGTTTGAGCACCTATTGGGTTCCGACGTGTGCTCAAGAAAAGCTCAAGATCTGATGGAGTGTTCATCAAGTGATCATGTTCTGAATGTGCTTCGACACACATTGAATTTTGATGGTTTTCTAGGCACTTTTTAGAATTATGATACTTATTTGTTAGGTTTTTAAAATTCTATAAGACAAATAAAGCTAATTTTTTGGATTTTATTAATTTTGACTTCAACATTTAACTTTTGGCCATGAATACCTCAGGTTAGACAATTTGACTTGGGAAATAAAAAATTTGACCAAATTTGATTCAATTTGACCATCTACAATTAAAATACTCAACACTTTTATATTTTTGACTTCCATTCAAAATCTAAGATAACAAAAAGCAAGGCCAAAGTGTGTAATACACAAGTGAGTTTTAGAATAAATGTGTCCAAATGGACAAGGATATAACAAGTTGTGACATCTTGATAAAGTATGCTGGTAGACTCCATATCCATTTAAGGAGACATGTCCTCTTTGATGAGGCTTGTTCTCAAGCTCACTTGATGTAGTCATGGGTCAAGTTCCCAATGAAGAGAAGATAATCCACGTAGTGAATTATCCTCTCACCCTTGTCACAAACACACACACACACACACACACACACACACACACACACACACACACACATGATTATGAAACTAAGAAAAACTTAGTCTTTTATTTCAAAACAAAATTACTACATATAATTAGCATGAGTTAAAGGTTATGTTATGTCTGAGTTTTTATAGGAAACTTTCCTTGAGCTCATACTATAATCTCCTCAAACCTTGTATCTCTCATTCACTCTCTTACTCTCTTTGAATATCCTTGCAAATTTTGGTAGAGTTTCCCCTTCTTTCCCAATAATCTATTGAATGAACCTTGAGATTTTTATTTATAAACCTTAGAAACAAATCGAAGGCTTATTTCCCTTCAATTAGATCAACCAATAGATTAATGATCAATTAATGAGTTTTATGTTGATGTGTACAAGCCAAGTCAAAGGTGAGGTTTCAAATGCAATTAGGTCATCAAAATCCCAACTAAAATATTTATTTTCATAATTTTTTGTGTTCCTACCTTTATTTCTAAGTTAAGTTATTCAAATGTTGTTGGTCATGCAGTCCCATCAAAGTGATGTGGTGTCCAAGTCAAACCTTTTTAAATTTATAGTAGATTTGGTCCTTGTCTTCACACTTTATGCCAAAATTTCATTCATATGTCGAAGAGATACACACATGCACCTTAAGTTATGTGTACGACTCCTTCATCCAAAAAGTGTGTGCCATTATTCTACACTAACTATCCTCATTTTCCTTAGGCATGCATGAACACTTGCATTTTCTTATTAAAATTACACCGGTCTCTCAAAATGATGAAAGATTATTTTATAGCTAAGATGTTCTTGCATTAGATAGCTCAAGTGACTTAAATGTGAGCTCTGGCTCACAAACTAAAGTTTGAGATCTTACCCAAATCATCCAATCTTTGCAAGGTCCAACCATGATGCATATTCTACTATAGAATTTTTCTACTTCACCAAATATTTCTTGTAATCCTTAAAATGTGTCCTTTTCATTACCTTGGATTCTAAAATCGCCTCTATCTCCTCTCTTTTGTTTTTTGAAAATTGCACTCTCCATTCAAAAATATATGCCTCTTGATTTTACTTTTCACCATTTTCTTGTGCCTCATGAAATTCATACACATATGCTATATTAAATATGGGTGATATATCCATCCCATCAAACAACTCAATCTTATACATGTTTGTATAAAACCCTATATGGTCTTATCTTCTTCAGTTTTAACTTGTTGTAGGTGCCTCATGGAAATATTTATTTATGAAAATAAACTTAACACCACATCTCCTACTTCAAATCCATTTGTCCTATGTCTTTCATTTTTGCATTGCTTATAACTTAGACTACTCTATTTGAGTTTATACTTCACCTCTTTGTGTATTTTTTTGCATATATTCCACATAATCTTCAACCCTTGTGCTTATTTCATGTGTCTTGCCTATTCTCCTAAATTTGGTGACTCCTCTTGGACTAAATCCACAAATAATTTGGAAAAGTGTTTTTCCCATGATCTAGTTCATAGAATTGTTGTATGCAAATTTAGATTACACCAACACCACATGTCCCATTACCCCATTTTGTCTCCCACTAAACATCTTAACAAATTTCCAAGGCTCTTTTTGACAACTTCGGTTTGCCCATTGGTTTGTGGATGGTATGTAGAACTATAGTTCAATTTTATTTCCAAATTACTCCACAATATGCATAAAAAATGACCTATAAATATATTATCCTTGTCTAACACTATATTGTGCAAAAATTCATGCAGTCTTACCACCTCTCTAAAGAATAAGTTGGCAATGTTTATTACATAACTGATCTTCTTACACGTAATAAAAAGTGTTATCTTAGAGAATCAATATACCACAACCAAAATAGAATCATTTCCTCTCTATGTTCTCATAAATCCAAGCACAAAATTCATGCTTATGTCTTCTCATGGTTTATTTGGCATAGTTAAGGTTTGGCATAAACATATGATCTGGTTTCTTCCCTTCACCAATTGGAAAAATCAAAACCCTTGTACATATCTACACATATTTGTGCCCATCTTTGGGAAATAATAACTCTCTACCAATAATTTTAGCATCTTATCACCACCCAAATGTCCCACCAGTCCTCCGCTATGCTTATCCTTTATCAAATTTATGTGTACTGACCCCTTGGGTGTGCATAATTATGCTCATCTTAAAATTATACTCATCAACTCCATGTAAGCTCTCCACATATCTCAAAAATCTTCATCTCCTAGGTATAGCTCCTTCATTGAGTCAAACCCCAATACTTTGACCCTCATCTCTTTCATCACTGATGCTCTTTTGCTTAACGCATCTACAACCTTGTTTGATCTTCCACTCTTGTACTTCAACATAAACATATAGATATGTAGGTATTATACCTACTTCATATGCCTTTTGTTTAACTTCCCCATACTATTGATGAACTATAATGTTTGATTATCTTTGTACAACATAAATTCCTTTGGAAACAACTAATGCCTCCACTTCTTTAGTGCTTGTATGAACACATATAACTCTTGATCATAGATTGAATAATTGAGTTTTGCATCATTCAAATTCTCATTAAATTAAGTTATAGGCCTGCCCTCTTGGGTATCTACCACACCAATTTATACTCCACTCATGTCATAATCAACTTGAAATATCTTATCAAAGTCTAGAATACCAATATCAGCTACTCTGTCACCTTTTTCTTCAACTTTTGAAAGTTATGTTTTGATTCCTCTATCCAAAATAATGCCTTGTGATTTCCACACAAACTTATTGTGATTTCTTCACATATACCACTAATTTTTTGATAAACTTTCTATAGAATATTTCTAGACTATGAAAGCTTCATATAGACGCTTTCTAGACCAAGAAAGCTTTGTGTTTCAAAGGCACTTATCGGTGATAACCATTCTATTATTGCGTGAACTTTTTCTAGGTTCATTTGTAACCCTTCCTTGGATACTATGAAACCCAAGTATACCAGCTCTTCTTTCATAAATTTTTGCTTCTTCACATTGATCAACAACTTTTCTTCACATAATCTTTGTAACACATTCCTCAAGTGCACCACATGTTCTTCCCTTATTCTTCTAAATACCAAAATGTCATCCAAGAACACAATGACATACTTACATAATAATGGTTTCAACACTTTTTTCATGAACCTCATGAACATACTAAGCACATTGGTTGGACAAAATGACATAAACAAACTGCTCATACAATCCTTCCTTCATCTTCAACATTGTCTTCCATTCATCTCCTTCATAGATTCTGATTTGGTGATATTTGCTAATCAAATTAATCTTACTAAAGTAATTTTCACCACTAAAGCAATCCATCATGTCATCCATGCATGGTAAGGGACTCCAGGTATTGTGCATGGGCTCAAACTTTTCCTTATCAGCTATCTTCAATATTTCATGCACTTTCCTTGGTACTTCTTCATTTATCATCTATGTCATTCTATATGCAACCTTTTTTCATAGACTTTCCCCTGGGATCAGATCCATATGATGAATAATACTTCTCACTAGTGTTAGTTGATCTATAAAATTGTTCAATACAATATTGGAAAACTAATCTAGCAACTCCTTTACTTTGTGTGGAAGCTTCTCTTTTATCCTCTTATTGCATTTTGCATCAACTTCTTATGCCATATTGGGTATAAGTGCATAGCATGCTTTCTTGTACTCTTCTTATATTAGGAACTCTTTTCCTAATACCATCAACACTCTTGTATAAACACTATTACACCCTCTTTCCTCTTCATCCTTTAAGGGCTTAGGGTAAATTTCCTCCCATCTTTATCCAAGTGATAATTATTCACTTGACCATTATGTATTACCTTGTGATAAAATTTCCAATGCCTTCCTAAAATTACATGACACATCCATTGGCATTACATCTCACCATACCTCATCTTGGTATGCACTTATTTTTAACTTTACCAAACATGTCTCATTGACCATCATTTATTGACTCATTTTCATGCTTGAAACCTTGTATAGGTTGGTGTGTTACTCTCTTCAAACCTAATTTCTCAATCATCTCATTAGATACCATGTTATCTATATTGATATTATCTACTATAATTTTATAGCATTTACCACCTGTCTTGAAAATGGTTCTAAAAATACTTTTCCTCTGCATAGGGTCCTTATATTCTTTAGGTAGCTTCAACATCAATACTTCCACATGCTTAGGTTCTTATAAATGCTATACTAATCCATCTACTCCTCATCTCCATGTGCAATGTTTGTAACAACATCCATATTTCTTCCTTCATTTTATTTTTATGGGAATTTGAAGGCTTGATGCCCTAGATCTGGCATTAAAAATATATTCTCAAGAATACTCTTCCTCTTCTTCAACCAAATCTATCTCCTCCTCAAGATTGGTAAAATCCAATTTCTCCTTGTGCACTGTCCTATTCAAACTTGTACATCTCACTTTGGGCCTAAGTATGTATATCACTATGTTTTTTTACTTTTGCACCTTAACTTGATTAGTTCATTCCATCACTTCTTCCTCCTCCTTGCATGAATCTTCCCCTACCTTGCACACTACTCTATTGTCTATGCAACAACTTCTTTTATAGCTTTAGTACAAACTAATAAACTTCTTTGACATTTGGATTCAAGCCATACTTAGCTTTTCTTGGATCCCAAATCATAATTTGTTTATATATCACATGACCTTATCCATATCTACCTCATTATGACTATACCTAATAGTAAACTCATAGAACTCTTCAATGTAATCTTAAACTAACATCTCTTTTTCCCTAAAATTCTAAATTATTTTAAATAACTCTGTGTGGTAGTCTCTAGGTAAGATTTTCCCTCTTGATTCAAGAACCATCATGTCCTAGTTTGTTATCTTAGCTTTTCATTTTATATGTCATTAATTATAAACTTCTTTCCACCATAGTGTTACATGTCCTTTCAACTTTGTATGCGTTATCTTAATGCACCTAGGATCATCAATATCCTCATAATCAAGGTACTCCTCCATGTCGTGGATCTAATAAAAACACTCTCCTAGATTTAGACTTCCCAAAAATAGGGTAAGTCCATCTTCATGCCCTTGCTAATATGTGAGATAGCTCTCAAAAGCCCATCCTCACCCACATCAATTTTTTACTCAACACTTCATTTTCCTTTAGTGTCATCTTCTCCTTTAACACATTATATTTTTGTTTCATCATCACTCTCATCCTTTCTTGGGATTAAACCTTGTCTTTGGTTCTCTTCAAAGACATTGAGGAATGTCCACATATCACACAACACATCTAGGATTTTGTTTATCCTTTATGATACACCTACATCTATGACACCTCTGTCAGTGGGCCTCCTCAGTGGCATCTTTTCCTCTTAATTTGTGCATTTTTATTGTAAGTTATATGCTCACAATATTATTTAGGAAACCTTTTTCACACTTAACTAGGTTTGAAAACCACTCTCATACCAGTTGATGTAGTCATGGTTTGGGTCACATATGAAGATAATCTAATCCATGTAGCTATTGATCATCTCACCCTTTTAACAAACACACACTCTCTCACACATATAAAAAATTATAGGAACTCAGAAAAGATTAGTCTTTTATTTTAAAATTAAATTACATACATCTCATTAGCATGATTTACACATTTTGTTATGGTTGAGTTACTACAAGAAAATTTTCTCTAACTCATAAGGTAATCTCCTCAAACATTGTATCTCTCACTCACTCTCTCTCTTTCTAACTTTGTTTGCATATTTTGGTAGAGTTTCCCCTTAATGCCTAATAATTTATTGACTCGACCTTGAGTCTCCTAATGATAGACCTTAAAAACTACTCAAATGCTTAATTCCCATCAATCCAATCAACCACTAGATTAATTATCAATTAATGATTTATTTTTTGATGTGTATAGGCCAAGTCAGTGATGAAGATTCAAATTCAATCAGGTCATCAAAATTCCAACTAACTGATTTGTATGCAATAATTTTTGGATTCTTGCCTTTCATGCTAATGTAGGCTATTCATATTTTGGTGGTCATGCAATCCCATCAAAGTGATGTGATGTCCACATCAAACCTTATTGACTTTATAGTATTTTTGGTGCCTAACCATGCACTTTATGCCAAAATTTCCTTTGCATACCAAAGAGATGTGTGAATATCTTTGTTTTATGCACATGATGCCTTCATCCAAAAATTGTGAATTATTATTCTATGTTGACTATCATCCTCTTTCTTAGGAATGCTCTATCATTTAAATTTATTAACAAAACTTCATTGGTCTTTTAAAATGATGAAAAATTATTTTCCCCTTAGGATGCTCATGTATCATCACTACTTAGATATGGATAAGAAAAAGGATCCATCTACGTATCAAATCACTTCTAATAAATAAGGTGGTAAAAAGCATAAAGGGAAAGGTAAAAGAAAAGGTAAGCATAATATTACTTATATTTATAAAAAGGATGCTAAAAGGCATTGTGATGTTGATGGTCATTTTGAGGAAAAAATTTGGAAGTTACATCTAGAATTGCATATGTTCAAGAACACGAATAAGAAGGTTATGCCGTCTCTCAATGATCTGAAATGGTTAGTTTATGCAAACACTCGCTATTTCACCAATTTTGAATGCTTTTATTCTTTTCAATTTCTCATAAATATAGGAAAAATTAGGTTAATTGATTAAAAATCAAATCATAATTTATTAGAAATAGCAAGAAAATGATATAAATAGAGATAATAATACTTTAAATTGATAATAGAGTTCACCCATATGGGCTATATATCTATGTTTGCTTCAAATGATGAATGATCCATTAAAAATCGATGAAAAATATACTTTGTTTTCTATTTACATCAATAAATGGTCTTTAATATATAGTAATTCTATGTTCTATCTCTAGGAAGTATTTGCAATTAATCTCCTCCACTAAGATTGCTCTTTCTTGCAATTAAAGGGATTAAACTTGCTTGTTTTCTCCTTACAAAGGGATAAAAAGTTATCATTCAACTATAAATTCATCTTTTTATATTATTTCTAAGCCTATAGTGTAATGGCTAAGGTGCTTATCTTTTTTCCCAAGGATAGGGGTTTTTATCCCTTCTTATTCACCTTCCTTTAAGCTTAGAAGACTGAGTTTTAATCATAAATACAAGTTCATGTGATTTTATTTCTAAAATGAATTATGGTATATTAGTCAAAACCACAAAATGGGTCATGGGATGTGAGGTGTTTGACTCCCACACCTTGCCTTTTGGCTTAGTTTTAACACATTTCTAAGTAGATTTTTATCCCACATACATGTGTTCAGATGGAGAGAACACAATGTTTTAAAATCAAAACTTCAAGCCTTGTATCTCAATCCTAAGACCACTATTAGACTTGGCCTTGGAAGCTTTGAGTTATGTCTTGGAGTCTCCATGTGGCATAGCATTGGCTTTGGTGAGTGTTGTTGTAACTCCACATTGACTTGGTACTAGTCTTTACAAACAAAGGAATTTTAATCCCACATTGGTTGTGGGGAAGCCTTCAAGAAGTTTTATATACAAAAACATTTCTTATGCATTGTGAATATGGTGGTAGAGTTCACATCCATACAAAAAGTGGACCCCAACCAGTTGATGGGCCCCCAACTAGAAAATATTATGGGCCCCACATACAAATAGGTTCATTTGTCAAAGACTAGAAACCCAAACAAACCCATTTATTCTTCACTCTACCACATGTCACCATATGATTGTTTGATCCACCTATACAAGTCCAATCCATATAATGATGTCATATATGTACCTTGTGCGCATATTTTTTACTTGTTTAGCTTTAAATTTAACAAGCCATATCTTTTGCATATAATGTCGAATTGAATCCATTCAAATTGTGTTGGAAATATCTTAATGAAGTCTTTGATGTGTAGATAGTTGAAGTAGAAATTATGACCATTTAGTTAGATCAATTGTGGATATCCTCCTGGATCACTCCTCCCCACTAAGAAACTTTTAGACTACTAAAAATCTAGTTTTATCTAGAAAATAAGTGAAGGTATAACTCACTCACTTTTCCAATTTCCATCCATTGTGCCTTCATTAGATGCATTCCTTTTAGACCCACATAAATTTAATCTACATCACCCCTTCATGAAGTCCTCACCCACTTGTCAATAATAACATATTCCTATAACTCATCAAGATATTTAGGAGAAAAATCATCTATAAAGGGAATTTGAACATTATCACCTTGATCCATGATCATAAGATTCTCATATGATTTCAAGTTTTAAAATTTACCATGGAATACATCTACATATAAGGAGGTAATTCTAACTAAAAAAAATTATTGCCAATCTTTTCCAAAATTTTAAATGGATCGTACTTGATTGGTTTGAGATTTTTACCTCCACCTTTAAGGCATTCTTTGTTAATGTGTATTCAAAATTGATCACCAACTTAGGAGTGATGATAAACTTGATGATTGTCATTCCTAGCCTTATAATTGGCTCAGATCTTTTCTAATTTATCTTAAATATCTTGATGAACTAATTGGATCTTATGGACGAACCTCTTTACTTTGTCTGCACCTTTATGTCCATCCACCATTGATTCTTGTCCAAAAGTGAAGTCCAAGGGGGACTTAGGAAAATAAACAAAATAAGTTTCATAAGGATACTTATATTTATAAAAATTTATGGCATGATTGTAGGCATGTTGCACATAACACAAGTGTTCATCCCAAAGCTTGGAATACTTGCTATAATACCCTCAAAGTAAATGAAACACTATTTAGTTGACCATTTATGTTTGACCATCAATTTATGGAAAAAAGGTAGTGTTATTCTTGAGTTTTGTGTCCATCAAGTCCTACAAAGCTAACCAAAACTTTTCAATGAATCAAGAATTTTGATTAGATATAATAGATGTGGGAAAACCAAAATGAACCCAAATATTGTTAAATAATAAATAGTTGACCATTTATGTTTGACCATCGATTTATGGATAAAAGGTAGTGTTATTCTTGAGTTTTGTGTCCATGAAGTCCTACAAAGCTGACCAAAACTTTTCAATGAATCAAATTTTTTTATTAGATATAATAGATTTGGGAAAACCAAAATGAACCCAAATATTGTTATATTTATAAAAATTTATGGCATGATTGTAGGCATGTTTCACATAACACAAGTGTTCATCCCAAAGCTTGGAATACTTGCTACAATACCCTCAAAGTAAATGAAACACTATTTAGTTGACCATTTATGTTTGACCATCGATTTATGGATAAAAGGTAGTGTTATTCTTGATTTTTGTGTCCATCAAGTCCTACAAAGCTGACCAAAACTTTTCAATGAATCAAGAATTTTTATTAGATATAATAGATGTGGGAAAACCAAAATGAACCCAAATATTGTTAAAGAATATTTATTGCAGTCTTCTCACCTATTATCTATTTTTTACACAGCATTAATATACACATTTTGATAAATATATGCACAATCACATATAAATAGTTATGATTATTTTGTGACATAGGAAAGCCTCCTAAAAAATCCGTAGAAACATTTTCCCATTGATGATTTGGTATGGGAAGTGGTGTATACAATACCAACTACCTATTACTAGGTTTTCTATTGGCACAAAGAGTACAACCTTTTACATACTTAGATACATTTTCATACATTTGAGGCAAATAAAAATACCTTTGTAATTGTGCAATTATTTTCTTGATGCTAAATGACCAAAAATAATATAAGTATGTGCTTACCTAATTACATAAAATCTTTCATCTTGTGGAGTGTAAAGTTTACAAAGATGATAAAGTAATCCATCATGTAAGTGATAGTCTAATTTTCTACTTGATTACCATGAGTTATATCTTCATATACATCCTTGAAATCATCATCTCTAAAATATTATTCTTTATAACTTTCATGAATCAAAGATTTGTGCTAATAAAGAATAAATGCAATAATAGGAGGTCTTGAAAGCATATCATCAACCTTATTTTATGTAATTTTTTTATACTAAATCATGAGATGGATTTGTTTCAAAAACTCCATCTAACAAAAGTGACTTGATTATTGTAGCTTTGAATATGATTGGAAATATTTCAAAGGTTGATGATCTGTATGGATTATTGTCTCTTTACCCATTAAATAATGCTTCCATTTTTTCACACTTTATACTAAAGAATGCAACTCTTTATCATAATTAGGATAGTTCCTTGCCACACTTGCGAAGCTTTATGAATGGTAACAAATTAGTTTTCATTTTTGTATTAAAATGGCACCCATGGCATAATCACTTGCATCGATTTCAATCTCAAATGGTTATTGTAAGTTTGGAAGTGCAAAGACTAGGGTTGTGCTTATCTTTTATTTCAATGTTTAAAAGTGTTTTTGGTGCTTTCCTCCCCTTTGAAATGCTTATTTAGTACTTATAAAAGCATGAAAAGGAGATGAAATCAATAAAAAGTTAGCAATAAACTTACTCCAATATTGAATTACCCCTGGAAGCTTTTGACTTCTATAACATTATTAAGCTTAGGTCATTTCATAATGGATTCAACTTTAAATGGATCAATTTTCAATTCACCAACCCTTACTACATAGCCTAAATAAACTAAATATGTTTTACCAAATTCACACTTATACATATTTAAGTACAATTTCTCCTTTTTCAATGTATTTAAGACTTTCCTAATGTGTTTATAATTAACATCCCATCATCTTTATTAACTATGGAAGTGTGTTTATTCTTACCCTTTCCTTTAAATTTACTTTCAATTAGTTTGATTAGTTTCTTTGTGAAGTTTTTATTGGTCACATTACCTCTTGATTCAATATGGCTAGCTTAGACACAAACTTCATCAAGATTGGTGGGATTAAATATAAGTATTATATGCCTTAAATAACTATGTAACCCACAAATATACTATAAAAAAGTCTCTTGAGTGTAAATGGGAATGGCCAAAACCAAATCCCTTTTTCTAAACTCTTGAGTGTAATCTTTTACACTTTGATCCTTAGTTTGCCTTAAATTTTTCCAATCCATAGTTGTTTGTTACATATAACCCAATGGATAAAATTGTTTTTTCAATATAGAAATAAAATCATTCCAAGAAGAAATCACTTTACCATTCTTAAGGAGATCCTCTTGTATTTTACTCCCCCACAAAATGAGTGTTTTACCATGTAATCGAATGGTAGCTAATTAGATTTTTACTTCCTCATCTACAATCTTTTGAACCCTACAATATACTTCAATTTTATTGATCTAATGGTCCAATTTATCTACATTAAGCTGATGTGGATCCACTATTACATTGGTGACATGCCTTGATTCCATTATTCCATTCGTGAGGTGTCTTGATGGTTACTATTTGACACTAGTCCTCATTAGCACTTTTGGCACTATTCTATATTATCACTATTCTTTAAGGATACTATTCTAGATTGTATATGTGGTATGGGGAACAATTTTCATGAGGAGACAATAAAAGATGGTTAAAAAAAGAAAATCAATCAACCTTTGGAGGTTTGTGATGATGGGGAGATAAGGTGAACTATTCCTAATTGGAATCTCCTTTATCTTTTTGGCCAGTCATGAGTGGGTGGTGCCAACTTTTCCAATAGTGAAGTTTGTCTCAAGTAATGATGATTCCAAGTGGAAGGATGACATAACATTCCTTGGACTTACCTATCTTTCTTCTTTTTTTATCTTATGAAAGGTGGATGCATTTTTTTGAATGGTAGTTTTTTTTTCAGCTTTCAAATTTCATTTTAAGGATGATAATCCTTCTTTGTATTTGCATAGTGGTTCATATATGTTTTCTTGGAAAACAAGTTTGGAAAGAGTAAAAGTATTGTTGTTTGAAGGAGTTGAAGAGTGGTGTTAGTGAATATATTTTGTAATGTCATTTTATGGAATATGAAAGTATCTGGTGTGAGGAAATTCCTATGTTAATCTTGCCTCTTTTAATCTCTTGATTCAAGCATTTAGTTGAGGATTTCTTTGAGAGATTATTTCCACCACATCAAGTGGTATCATATCAAGTAGAGTGCTAGGGAGGATTTTTGTTTTTATTTTGCAGCTATGGCAAGAAGACAACCAAGAGGATTGGCTCAGATGAATAGAGATATGCAATACCTGAGGAGAGAAGTGGCACATCTAGCCACAATATTCACCAACATAGGGAGAAGGAAAGGAGTAGATGGCATGAAAAGATAAATAATTAATGAAGAATAATTGTTGTAAGAGTAATAACCACTATCAATGGAGGAGAGAATTATCAGAGCTTTAGAAGGAAGAAATGATGGAGTCAAAATTAAAGTTCTAGATTATGGGGGGAGTTTACAACCAGAGTAGTTGATTGATTAGTTAAATGGCATGGAAAAATTATTTGAGTAGAAATCCATGTCAAAGGAAAAGAAGGTAAAGTTTGCATGTAACAAGTTGAAGGGTCATGTCATGATCCGGTGGGATCATTTGAAAAAAAAGAGGCAAAGAAAGAACAAGTAGAGAATTAACACATACAGAAAAATGGAGAATAATCTTAGAGAGAAGTTCCTTCCTTTAGATTATTCCCAAACCCTTTATAGAATATTTTAAAATTTGAAGTAAATGGAGATGAGTGTATAAGAATACACAGATAAATTATACAAGCTATGCATAAGAGTGGAGCATGAAGAAATAGATGAGAAAATGGCTGCAAGATATGTAAATGGATTAAAATTTTCCATTCAAGATGAGTTGAGTATGCATAGAGTGTTGAGTATGGAAGAGGCTTATGAGTTAGCCATAAAAGTAGAAGAGAATTAGAACAAACAAGCTACTAGAAGGACATTTGGTCTAAGAAGAGGATAATCCACTCCAATGAGAGGAAGAGGTGGTTTCAACACCACTAGAGCTAGATTTAACCCTGTAATGGGTGAATCATCAGATGTTGTAGAGAGGAGAGAAGATAATAGACAAGGCTTCCAAAAACATCAAAGAGGAAGAAGATTCCAAAGGGGATGAGGATATGGAGGTGCCATAAGTTAGTTTTCTAACCAGTCAGAGCTATTATTTGTTACATATGTGGAGAAGAAGGACATAAAGCAAATGAGTGTCCTCATAGGCAAGAAAGGAGGAAAGAATATTTTCTAAGCGTGAACTTGGTTGAAGTTGAGATAAAAGATCAAGTTAGTAAAGTTGCAGTAGCAGATGTGGGAGAAAGCCTAATGATGAGGAGGACCATGATATATCCAAGGAAAATTTTGGAGCAAGGTAAAGAAGGTGATGATGCATGGTTGTAGAAAAATATCTTATGAACAAGGTGTACTTCAAGTGGAAAGGTATGAAAATTAATCATTTATGTGAGTAGATATGAAAATATGGTTTTCAAGGAAATGGTGGAAAAATTATGATTGCATTGTGAAAGGCAACCTAGTCCTTATAAAATTTCATGGTTTAAGAAAAGGAATGAAGTCATAATTGATAAAATATGTTTAGTTAAGTTTTTCATAGGAAATAGCTATAAGGATGAGTTGTGGTGTGATGTTTTTCCCATGGGTGTATGCCATGTCTTGTTAGGGAGACCATGGCAATTTGATAAGAAAGTCATCCATGATGGGGCTAAGAATACCTACACATTTTATTAAGATAACACAAAGGTGATATTGTTTCCTCTAAAGGAAGAATCAAAAGTGGAAAAAAAATTATCCACTAAAGCATTTTTTGATGACATTAAAGTTATTAGTTATTGTTATGCACTAATTACAAGGAATGAAGGTGAAGATATAGTATATATTACATAAGAAGTAGCATACGTTTTGAAAACATATGTAGATGTCATTATTGATGATCTACCATATGGTTTGTCACCAAAGAGAGACACCAACATCACATTGACTTGATTCTAGGATCAGCTCTACCCAATCAAGCAGCATATAGGATGAACCTATCAGAGCATATAGAATTGAATAAGAAAGTTACTAAGTTGATTAGGAAGGGCATAGTAAGGGAGATCATGAGTCCATGTTCAACACCAACACTATTGACTCCAAAGAAGGATGGAGGATGAATAATGTGTGTGGATAGTAGAGACATCAACAAGATTACCATTAGGTATATATTTCCCATAACCCAGTTGGATGAAATAATGGATGTTTTTGTAGGCATAAAGTATTTCACAAAGATTTATCTAAGGAGTCACTACTACCAGATCTAGATTCATGAAGGAGGAATGGAAGATGGCATTCAAGATTATAGATGGACTATATGAGTGGTTAGTGATGTCATTCATTTTGTGTTAGAGTTATAGGTTGCACCCTAGCTAAGGAGAGGAGTGTTCATGTCCTAAACTTAAACCTATTCCAACATGTGAATGACCTTAGGCTATGGGTCACCTACTTATTAGGCCAAACCTCTAGATTTGAAGGGATATCTCCCTTGATTTTTTTATTCTAATGCTCTCTATGACCTAAATGATTGGGATGGAAAGGGTAAAGAGTATGCATAAATTAAACCTACTCTAAGATGTGGTGATACACCTGATAATCATTATATCCACTCATAAGTGTGAACTCTCAACACACTAACAAATAATGCATAGAGATAAGAGACTACCTTTAATAACTTTTAAACATCAATATTTCATCTAGAAGTTATTGTAATTACTTTAAGTGAGAGGGTCAAGAGGAGAAGGCTTGGTTTAAGGCACTTTCAACTTGATTTCCACTCCAAACATGAGTTATCCACCTTGCAACACACTAGACAACCTGCCAAGAAGAATGTTAATACTTAGGTGTACTTGGACCTAAAAGAGGGAATGATATACCATTGTTACATATCAAACAATCATAAACACACAAAGTATCAACCATGAATAATCTTCAAGATGCTCTATTCATTATTCAAGAGGTGCATGAGTACAAATGCTAGTAGAGTCTCCTCATATCAGCTTGAGGGATACAAAATAAGGTAAAAAGCCTTGAATATATAGAAGAGGTGAGGAAAAAATAATGATAATATAGCATGGAGGAGTGGATATGGGTCATCAATGACCACATTAAACTCAAAATAGTAGTTACAATAGTTTTACAATTTTCCTTCAATCCTCCTATGCATTGAACCTCCTTGGTGGCTCCTTAAATGAGTTTTTGGCATTGGAAATAGGTAAGGGAGGTTGAGTAAACTTAAATTAAAATATGTATAAGGTTTTACCATGCTTATAATAGTCTATCATGCTCCCCTATGGTAGTTACAATCATCAGTTAGGCCACCATGATCATGTAGCAACCCATACTCCTCTAGAGCAAATTGGTGGAGTTAAGGAAACTATCTCATCTCCCATTAAAACAATGAAATATGAATTTAATGCCCTATGAGGGTCAATTATCAATGTAATATCCCTACATTGACCCATTCCAATAGTGTTTTAATGCTAATTTGGCAATCTTTGATGATAACATAGGCCAATTAGGCCTAATTGCCTAAGTGTTGATGTATTGGCCTCCATGAAACCTATAGAAAATATTAGTATCCTATATATGATTAATTTTTATGTCTAAAATAATACCTCCAATCACGAAATATTATTATAAAGACATTAGGAACTTGAAATTCCACTTTTCCAATCTGACTGATTCACTTTCCTTAAGCATGGCAGATTGGCAATTTTTTAGATATTAGTAGGGACATTTCCAAGTATAAATTTGAGAAAATTATGATTTGAGAAGGTGGAATAAGTCCTAAAATTTCATCTCCAATGATTGATATCTCTCTAGCATGTATAAAACCTTGTATTCTACCCAAATCTTCACAAAGTATAGATTTTTTGATAAATCCATACAATTATGTACAACTTAGCCTTATGGGAAGGAGCCTAAGATAGATTCAACATGTTATAATCATCATCTAGGATAAAATAACTCTTATGGAAGCATCTAAAATTGGATTTTCTCCATTAGGTCAAAACTAAGGGTTTGAGAGGGTTTTTGTTAGGGTGTGGAGCTAAAAGCTTCACCTTGATGCAAACAGAAGGAAGATGCTGAGTATGCAATCACCGGCATCGACAGGCCACAATCGACATCGGTCAGGGATCAGTGAATAGCAACTGGCATCATTAGGAGATCAGCCAGCATCGGTCACCTCCAGGAAGATAGGGACTGACGTCAATCGCCTATGGTAATCAGAACTGTTGTTGACAAACAGTAAGTTAAGTGAATGAAGAGTTTACATGATGATGACCAGTTCGAGTCTTTGAGCCGCTTGTCTAAATTAGTGTATCATGAGATATATATAATAGACTCATGGGCTGTATTGTTAAGTGAAGAACTATGTAGAACTCAAGTGTAGAGCTTGGAGAGTTCTTCCCATGGTGGAATCAAGTAGGATTCCTCATGTATGTAAGATCAAGTTTGATATGTAGGGTGTTGCAGGATCATGGTGGAGATCTACATGTGATAAGTGAGATTAGGTTGGTCTGAAGGGATGTGTGTATGCGAGGTTTAGAAGAGGATCGGTGGAGGAGCAAGATCAAGGTGACAACAATACATCAAGGAGCAGAATCATGGTTAGATCTACTTGGAGTACCAGTTCATACTCGGTTGTACTGGACGTACAATGAGGTGAACAACAGCTTGTGTTAGCTGTGTGTTGTGACCTATTGAGAGAAGATTACTCAGGTGGGAAGATTACTTGGAGCCCTTGAGGAGGAAGCCTCACAGAGGTGAAAGAAGAGTGTGATCTCTTTATTGTAATTTCCTTTGTAATGAGTTGAATACAATTGTGTGTTGCCTCTCATATTCTGTGTGTTTTCTCATTGATAGTTATTTGTTCTTCTGGTTATTTCCGCATGTTTAAGTTGCTTATACAAAGGTAATCATGTGTGCTCTTAAATCTGACAAGTTGTGTCAAAGCTTTGGGGAACTTAGGTCCTATCAAATGGTATCAGAGTGAAGTTGGATGTTCTCAGAGCGAGTTTGACTAACAAATGGCCAGATCTGGGTAGTGGTTTGTTGATTATAGGTTACTCACAGGGGTTTCTGATTGAGTGAGAGTATAGCAATGGCAGAAGAAGGTAAGCTGAGGATGAAAAAATTTAGGCACATGATTAACACCATAAGGAGTGTGGTGGGTAGTCTTCAAGTGGGAGCTTGAAGAGGAATACAAGCCAGGATGCAGATTAGACAAAGTATTGGTATAGGTACAGGTGCAGGTATTTATCTCTAAGTGGGAGATTGTTAGGGTGTGGAGCTAAAAGCTTCACCTTGATGCAAATAGAAGGAGGATGCTGAGTATGTAGTCACCAGCATCGGTAGGCCACAACCGACGTCAGTCAAGGATCAGTGAACAGAAACTGGCATCGACAGGAGATCGGCCGGTGTCGGTCACCTCCAGGAAGACAGGGACCGATGTTGATCACCTGTGGCAGTCAGAACTGCTGTTGACGAATTGTCAGTTAAGTGAACAGAGAGTTTGCATGATGAAGACCAGTTTGAGTCTTTGAGCCGCTTGTCTAAATTAGTGTATGCATGAGATCTATATAATAGACTCATGGGCTGTATTGTTAAGTGAAGAACTATGTAGAACTCAAGTGTGGAGCTTGGAGAGTTCTTTCCATGGTGGAATCAAGTAGGATTCCTCATGTATGTAAGATTAGGTTTGATATGCAAGATGTTGCAGGATCATGGTGGAGATCTACATGTGATAATTAAGATCAGGTTGGTCTGAAGGGATGTGTGTATGCGAGGGTCAGAAGAGGATCGGCGGGGGAGCAAAATTAAGGTGACAGCAATACATCAAGGAGCAGGATCATGGTTAGATCTACTTGGAGTACCAGTTTGTACTCGGTTGTACTGGATGTATAATGAGGTGAACAACAGCTTGTGTTAGCTGTGTGTTGTGACCTATTGAGAGAAGATTACTCAGGTGGGAAGATTACTTGGAGCCCTTGAGGAGAAAGCCTCACAGAGGTGGAAGAAGAGTGTGATCTCTTTATTGTAATTTCCTTTGTAATGAGTTGAATACAATTGTGTGTTGCCTCTCATATTCTGTGTGTTTTCTCATTGATAGTTATTTGTTCTTTTGGTTATTTCCACATGTTTAAGTTTCTTATACAAAGGTAATCATGTGTGCTCTTAAATCTGACAAGTTGTGTCAGAGCTTTGGGGAACTTAGGTCCTATCAGTTTTAACTAGTTTGAACCCTTAAGGATGATTCATAAAGATGTGACATCTAACCCCTAATTAAATTAAACAAATTGGATATATAGGATCCCCTAACTACTCTAATATCTTTGGCCTCCCATGATAGACGTTCATATAGTTCCAAGTGAAATAAAATGGCCTATTTGGCTTGTTTTTACATTCTAGGAGAGTCTGAGATGAATTAAGGCCAAAATGACCATTCTTTAGTGTTTATCTATCATATATTAGCTTCGATCAACCTTTTAATTTCCCCCAAAGGTCTTCCATAAAGTTGGAATGGTTTACTAGTCTCAAAAAGTGAAATTAGGCCCTTTGAGCAATTAGGCTAGTCTAGGCCTAAAAGGCCTAATTGTGTCCTTGATACCTTCCTCACCACTTTGAGAGGTATAAGCATGTATGAATTTTATTCAACACTTATTCACCTATAAACACACCTCCCTCATCATATATTCATTTCTCCAATGATTCTCACCATGCATTTTGGTCTATCTTTCACTATTTGATAAGTTTGTAGGGTGTTTAGTCCCTAAAGTGCCCTAGCTATGAGACAAAATAGAGGTGATATTCCCTATTTTTTTTGTCATATGGAATCCATGATGAGTTTTCTTGGGTAAAAATTACCAAATCCTCCAAATTTCAACACTTGATTATGCTTATAAGGCCATCAAATGGCCATTTATCCTCAAACTGGCCTTATATTCCTTGCAAACTGTGTGGCTAAGCTTAGAACTTGATGTGTTTAAGCCAACTATGGGTGATTTTATGGATAAAAAACATAATAAATCTCTTTTATATCTGACCTCTACTCTCCTTCATCACTCTCTATGGTTTTAGACTAGCTCATAGGAGGCTTGGATGTTCACAAAAGAGATATGTCTAGAAGGTCTAAAACATACCTTTAGACATGTTTGGCCTCAATTGAGTGTTGAAATACTAAAGGACCTCTGAGATGATTGGATACTCTCCAATATACCATAAATATACTTTATTTTCAACTCTTATCACTTTTCAATTGTCTGTTGAATTCCCAATTCAATAATGTTCTTATTTCCTTTATTGGTTGTTTATAGGTGTCCATCTTCTGTGTTAGGCCTTTTGAGTGAGTTAGGGTCTCTCCACTTTCAGGTACTAGGATTATTAACACTATTAACACCCTAAATTCCTCAAGATAAACCCCACAACATTATGAACATGCTTTTCTCTTCACTCTGTAAATAGAAAATTATACTTTACTTGCCCTCACAAACTGACTATAAATGGGTACAATGCTACTGTAGGTATTATTCTTTTGCTTCAAGGATGAGTGAGGTAATAAGATTATTTTATGTGAGTTAATTGTACCTCCTTGAGATCATGGATCCATTTTGGATATCTTTATGAGCTTGCCCATTCAATATAATTTCTCTAAAATAATAATTTCCATCATACCATACCTACACGCAAGCTAAACACAGTGGTTGTAGGTGTGTATGGAGGAAGGTCTTGAATAACAAGGTACCATATTAGATTTTTCAATTCACTATATTATCATGAATGACATTATTTTACAACTTCCCTCCTTGAATCATTGTCAACCTACATCATTTGGACTCATTTGCTTATGCATAGTTAATGAATGAGGAGATGCACAGTTGTAGATGTCCTTTTTAAACTAAGTCTCAGCCACCTATTAATGGAGTGAGGGGTTAAAACTTGGAATATGTCTATGGGGACCTTTTACTATTTAATACTTATCATGATGGATCTTTTCCTCCCCCCAAGTCTTTCTTCTTAAGTACACACATTGGCCTCTAAGCTCCTGTAACTTTATCATTTACCATGACCTTATTGACTATAGGTATGCTTTAATTAGGCCATTTTGAGAGGCTTAAGGTCTCATGCTCATAGATTTTCTACTCCATTGAACACCATTAATACCTTAGACTCTAAATATAAACTCCTCAGTCTTGTCAAACATAACTCTACTAAACTCCCTTTCTTTAGCAAGCTTAAGCCAATAGAGGTGGTTGTATGTGATGTTATACCATTACAACTACCATTTAGAGTGGAGGTTTGAGGTGAATAGGAGGTGACCTCACCTTGAAGGCCTTACCATCCATTTTGAGATAAATCACTACCTTTTCTTATTTAAGGCTCAATTTTTGAATTGTATTCCTAAAACACGATCATCAAATAGATGGTAGGCTCTATTATATGGATAGAATAGTCTAAATATACCACTTGAAATAGATGCTCCTTTGGACTCCTTATGGTGATCATGTATTATCAGGTCCCTTTCTAGAATTTATCACCAATATCCATTTATCTTACCTACTTTCCCTTGAAAGGCCTCCTTAATATTTTGAATGCCCTACTATAGTGGCCCTAGAAGGCTTGTTGTAGGTCTTGATTGGATATTTGATTAGGTTCATGCCGAGATGGGCTCAATACTTTGTGACTTAATCCTCTTTGAGGGTGACAAGGAGGCATGGATGTCTATTAACATGGTTTATATTTAGGAGGGAGGTGGATGGATTAAGGAAGGATGGAAATGGAGTGATAAGGGGATGGAAACATGAAATAGGGGAGATAATATAGTGAAAAATAAATATGATGATGTGAAAGGCAATGGTATGGATGGGACTTGAAATGGATGGCAAGACCCCCTCCTAACACCAACTACTTGCACTTTGGAGAACCTTAGACCATACCCAAGCAATTATGGATCTTTATAAGTGTAAACACAACATACACAGCCTAAAAGTGAGACCTTAAAATATAAAAATATCTTAATTTCCCCAAGGAAACCTTCAACTCTGATAATAAGTGACTAAGATGAGTTTGCAGGTGCAGAATGTGGATTTTAGGGCTATTGTGGTTACTATGATGGTTGAGAAGCTTATTTACCATGGCATGAAGAAACTCTATTACCATAATAAGATTCTTTCAATGCTCTTGAGCTATATATGAACCCCATAGGTGCTTTAGACTGCATACAATCCATTACATAGTGAACTCCACCTATGCATAAGTCCCTTCTCTTTTATGTATTTTGAGATGATAAGGGAAATTGGACATTAAACCAAGAATTAAAAACATTAAGACATCTCCGAAACCTCTCCTACTTATCTTTCAATTATTTACAAAGACATGAAACCTTGATTCATTATATAGACTTCCCTGCAAGTTGTACATAATGACTAATCATGAATATTTGTAAGCTATGGGGCTCAAACATGTGAGACAGGTGTTTAAATTACCATATAATATCCCTAAAACACCTGATGTAACAAAATTAGTTATTGGATTGATAAAACCAATTAGAATTTCTTGAAAACTGACCAGTTGAAGTTTTCCTATGCTAATGAGAGGTGCATACACATTCCTTAACTTCTTAAGGAAGGTTCATAAATTTGGGGAGACCAATATTCAATAATTTATAATGAATGAAATTTGGTTGAGTCTACTTTCCATGGCCAAGAGATGGGACCTCCACTCTCTCTCCTTTATATGATACAAGTAGAAACCTGAGGAGATGTCCAAGCTTACAAAGAAGGGTTTATGTGAAGTAGAATGGTTTTGAGCCTGAATGGAATCCATTTGTCATGAAAATTTTCATATGTATCACATATGAGCTAAAATTCATCACCAGATCCCCTGATGTATAGTATAGTTTTTACATTCTATAAAATATGTAGAAAAGCTCCCAAAATATTTGGTTTTTCACTCTTTTCTCCAATTCAGACTCTACAACACCATATTATGATCAAATGAGGAGCATCACACATTAATAAACCTATTTTAAGTAGTAAAAAGATAGAGGGAAGTGTAGAATCCATAAATTACCATATGGGGCCCACTTGGCTAGTGGAAAGGATGTGGGTGGCTCTTAAAAAGACTCTAAGTGGTATGAAATTCATACTGAAGGTAATTGGATTGGATAGGATGTCTTTAAGGCCCCTTTTTAATATAATTAATCAAGTCACTTGCTTTTCCTACATTTTTCAAGAAGATATAAGCTCATGGAGAAGGTTTTAGGGGTGATAATTAAGTTAGGAGTGGTAGTGAAGGGGTTAAATGAATTTAGGTGAATATACCATAAGAAAAGGATTTTGAACACACCATGATCCTTATGTTAAGGCTTAGAACATTATGACAACACCATCATATTAATAGGATGCCAACATACTCCTTAAATAGGGTTAATCACTCATTGGCTCTCATGACCTCTTTACAATCCTCTTTCTTATTTAAAAAATGCTATTATGCCTAACATAACACCATAAGTACTTCAAGACATTAATACCACCATGGATCAAACATGATCTATGACACATCATAACGCTCTCAATAAAGATCCAAAGACTCTTATTGGGATAAGGATCACATGACCAAGCCAAGGGAAATCACAAGCAGGCAAAGATGATGGTCAGAAAAAAATTTCAATATAGGAGGTTGACACTTGGCATGTGAGGCTAAAATGTCAACATTTTTGGTCTCTAATGGGTGACCAACCTAATGGTCAAGAGAACTTAGGACTTTATGACAAAGGTGGAATAATGTCTCAAACAAAGAAACATGAATTGAGGACTACTTGTACTACCCAAACTGATTTTCACTTTGACACCTTCAAGACGTATAGTAGATCAAGACACACACAAGATAGACAAGGGAAACAAACTAATACCTACTCTAAAAGACACACCAAATAAGACACAGAACCAATAAAGGAGATAAAGTACAAGCTTGTGTATACCACACTTATTTGAATAAAATAAATTAACCCAAAAAACTAATATATATAATTAACCTCAGTGTACCTTCTCCCTCCTAGATCAAAGGGAAAGTTTCTTTTGACTCTCTTCTCATAGGGTAGGCAATGTTATGAATCAGGTATCTCAGTGAATGTAAGACTTGGTGGATCAATCCCCTTGTTGACTAACCCACTTATGATGCTTTCAAATGCCACAATTGCTTCAAATATATTGCCTATGAATACATAATCATTAAGTGCCTCAAGGTTTACCTATTGATACTCTTGGTTGCTTTTGACCTCTTAAGGGGAGCTAGTATACTTTGAAACTTCATCATGGTGGTTATCTACTAGCTCCACAATATCAAGTGTTATTAGGCTTTAAATTTGAATCACATAAACAATATCAATCTTAATAACCTCAAACACTTTTTTAACTTCATCTTTAAGCTTCATTTTTGGCTTGAACAGTCCTTATTCTAGCTCTAGACTCACCATATTGACACCTTGAATACCTTCACATGGATGACTAGTTATTGCAAACATATCAAGCATCTCTTCTTCATGTTTTTCAAGCTTTACACACTAATCATTATTTAAAGGTACTACTACAATAGGAACAATATGTTGGTAATCTTGTTTGAGGATCCAAAATAAGTCTTCTAAAGGAGCAGCCTCTTGAGATGGCATGTTCATAATCCTACCTTCCCCTTGTTTGATGAACTCATCTTCTTCAATTTGGACTAGTTCATAACCTGATTTAATGAGGCTTCAACCTAATCCTATAATGTCAAAAAGGTCACTTGGATGATCCTTTGAAACTCCATCATCCTCAAAAACCATTTGATAACCTTGCAAACCTTCAATGTTGATTTGATCTCTAATCTCCTTGACTGGTCTGTAACTTTATTCCACCTTTATTTCAAGTGTCTAAGGGTTATCATGATGAAGAGAAACCTCCAAATCATCAATAAAGTCTTGTATTTAATCCTCATCATATCTAATGGAAGTATCTCCCTCATGTGGCTTATCAAGTTCCTATAACTTGTCATCTTATACACTTTTGAAAATTGAAAAGTGTTCCTCTTTATGAAGTGGTATCCCTATTGTGAGCTCCTCTTATAACTATGATTCATCATCATCATCATCATCATCTATGAGTTCAACATGGATTTCATGGCTTACATCTTCGAGTGGTGGCATAGGATAGTCTTGTAATGACTCCAAGAGAGATGAGATATATGTGACATCTCCTTGATCTAGATACTTATCTTTAACAACCATGCTCTCATCCTTATTTTGTATATTGTTTTGGATAGATTTCTAATATGAAAATGACTTAGAATCTTGAGGAGGGGAGGGTGGGGATTGAATGACTTTGGATCTGATTAACTGTATGACTTGACTCCAAGATGGAAACTTGGGCTTATGATTTTATTGCATAGATTGTAGTGTTGTTTTAGGCATGAAAGGAGGAATGTGTAGCTAAAGTTGATTGATTTTTACAGCTGCTACTATATAATATAAATGCTTATCTATAGCTTCAATTTTCCTAGCAAGGAAGGCTTCAAAATTAGATCTTGATTACTCATGATGAATAGTTATTTTAACACTAACCTTTCCTTCTACTTGGATTCTTCCTTGGACATATTTCCAAGAGGGGAAGGTTGAGAGGAGTTGGAGGGAACCTTAATGACCTTGAAAATAAATTGATGAGGGCTTATGAGTGGTGATGGGAAGCTCATCATGAGGTTGACATGGGGTGAATGAGGAGATAGAATGTTGATAAGTTTGTTGCTTTTCATGCGCTATAAACCTATCTTCAATTTTAGAAATTAAACCCTCTATATTTAGACTAGCATTATTGCCTCTAGAATAACCCCCTCTCATCAAGGATGATTAATCATATTTTTCCTACTATAATGATATTCTAATACTCCTAATGATATGCTTTGGAATCTCTTACCCATACCCCTTCAATGTATCAATGCTCATTATGTGTTTCTCATGATCTAATAAGGTTTTATTATAGACAAATATGGAATGAATTGTGGCATGAGTAGGCATATCAAGGGTGTCATCCTACTACCATGACTGGTCAAGTTGGTAATCAAGATATAAAGGGGTAAATGAGACTCATAGTAGGGTTGGTGATATTGGTAATAGGAAAGCTCATCATGGGACCGGTAGGAGTGAATATATGGTTGATATGGGGTACGATAGTGTGGGTAGGAATCATGATTGAGTTGGCAAGTGATCCAAGTAATAATTTAGGTGATAATTCAGGTGATGGTTCTACCCCAATTGGTGGTAGAACTTCTGGGAGCCGTAACTTTTGCAACATAGCTCTGTTTGACTCCCCTTTTGAACCATTGGAAAGATAATAATGAAGGGAAAACCATGAGATGGAACAAGCTCTACTCAGTGGGTTTTGACCCCCAAAAACCAAATAAAGGTGCCCCAAAATTCAATTTTAGTAGTGCAGTCTAAAAATAGTAAGTTTTTAAAAATAATAATTCCTTGAATTCTATATTGTTGTAAATTGTGGAAGTTAAACCACTTAATCTCCCTCAATATTGGTGACCTTCCACATCCTCCTCATACCTTCAAAATGTGTATAAATGAATATGTATCTTGAAATGGAAAATAGACATCTCTTCTCAAAGATAGGCATATGTTTGGGTCTACAAATTTGATCAATAAAACTATCTTTTTAGAGATAACATTATTTCAATTGTGTTGTTCTTGTTTTTTGAATTATCTTTCAACCAAAGCTTCTGAGTTTTGGTTCAACAAGGGTCATACGTCTATTAATAGGGGTATGAAAAACATAATACTACCTCACATACCTCCATAACTCCTCATTAGGCATGTGAAGATGAATGAAATAATAAATGACAACCCATCTTACCTTTGAAATGAAGACTTATTATGAATAATGTAATCTTTTGACTGCAACTCTACTAATATACTACTTGAATATCTTGAATATGGATATAAATTATCCTTCCACATGGTCAAATCATGATTTAAGGCACTTGACACTCATCCAATTGAGTGTGACAAAACTATTATACTTTTAGGTTGCACCCTAGCTGAGGGGAGGAATGTTCATGTCATAACCTCAAACCTAGTCCAACCTGGGAATGACCTTAGGTTGTGGGTCACCTACTTATTAGGCCAAATTGATATATTTTCAGGGGGCTAGCTCCCCAAATTTATTAATTTGAATCTCTTATTATAAGACCTAAACTCTATGGGGATGAAACAGGTCAAGAAGATTACATAGAAATGAAAACCTACTTTAAAGTATGGTGATGCAGCTGATATCATTCTATCCACTCATTAACTTGAAATATTCATCACACTAATCAACCATGGACATAAATAACACACTAGTTTCAATAACTTCTAAGCAATAGTGTTTCATCTAGAGGTTATTAAAATAACTTAAGGTGAGAGGGTTATAAAGAGAAGGCCTAGTCTGAGGCACTTGCAACCTAATTATCACTCCAAACCTGAACTATCCACCCTATGACACACTAGATAATGTGGAAATAAAATTTTCAATACTAGGTGTAACTTAGACATGTAAATGGAATGTGATGCCATTGTTACATATCAAACAATCATAAGCACACAAAGCATAGACTAGGAAAAAGTTGCAAGATGTTCTAGTCATCATTTGAGAGGTACATGAATACAAATGCTAGTAGATTTTCCTCATATCAGCCTAAGGGATATAAACTAAGGTAAAAAGCCTTGAATATATAGAAAATGTGAGGAGAGAATAAGGGGAATCTATCATGTAGGAGTGGAGAGGGGTTATCAATGACCACATTCAACTCAAAATAGTAGTTACAATAGTTATATAATTCTCCTTCAATCCTCTTATGTGTTGAACCTCCTTGGTGGCTCCTTAAATGAGTTGTTGGCATTAGAAATCAGGTAAGAGAGGATGATTCAACTTCAATTACTCTATGTCAAAGGCTTGACCATGCCTAGAATAGTCTATCATGCTCCCCTATTGTAGTTACAATCATCAATTAGGCCACTATGATCATGTTACAACCCATACTCCTCTAGAGTAAATTGGTGGAGTCAAGACAACTATCTCATCTCTCATTAAAATTGTGAAATGTGCATTGAATGTCCTATGAGGTTCAGTTATCAATGTAATATCCCTTCATTGACCCATTCCATTAGTGTTTCAATACCAATTTGGATGTCTTTGATGAAAACATAAGCCAATTAGTCCTATTAGGTCTAATTTCCTAAGTGTTGATGTATTGGCCTCCATGAAACCTAGTGAAAATCTTGGTAGCCTATGTATTAATGTGGTACATGTATGAAACAATACCTCCAATCATGAAAAAAGCTTAGAAAGACATTAGGAACTTGAAATTCCACTTTTCAAATTTGAATGATTCACTTTCCTTAAGGATGGTAGACTGGTAGTTTTTTAGGTACTAATAGGGACCTTTTCAAGAATATTTTTGAGAAAATTATGATTTGGAAAGTTGGAATAAGTCCTAAACTTTCATCTCCAATGATTAGTATCTCTCTAGCATGTGTAAAATCTTATATTTTGCCCAAATTTTCACAAAAGCACATATTTTATGACAAATCCATTTCATTCCATACAACTAAACCTTTTGAAAAGGATCTTGAGAGAGTATTCAACATGTTCCAATCATAATCTAGGATAAACTAGCTCTTATGGAAGGATCTCCAACTAGATTTTCTCCATCGAGGCAAAATTGAGGGTTTGGGAGGGTTTTAACTAGTTTAAACCTTTAAGGATGATTCATAAATATGTGACATCTAAGCCTTGATTAAATTACACAAAGTGGAGTTATATAACCCCCCCCCAAATATTTTTTGCTCCTTGGCCTCCCATGCTAGATGTTCGTATAGTTCCAAGTCAAATAAAATGGCCTATTTGGCTTGGTCTTGCATTCCAAGAGGGTTTGAGATGAATTAAGGACAAAATGACCATTCTTGAGTGGTTCTCTACCATCCAGTATCTCTAATCAACCTTTTACTTTCCCTCAAATGACATCCATGAATTTATAATGGTTCACTAGTCTCAAAAAGTGAAATTAGGCCCTTTGAGCATTTAGGCCTAGTCTAGGCTTAAAATGTCTGACTATGTCCTTGATGCCTTCCTGACCACTTTAATATCTTTGTGCATGTATGAATTTTATTCAACACTTATTAACCTTGAAACACACCTCCCTCATCATGTATTCATGTCTCCAAAGATTTTTACCATGCATTTTGGTCTTTCTTGCAATATTTGATAAGTTTGCAGGGTGTTTAGTCCCTAGAGTGCCGTACATCTAAGACAAAATAGAGGCTATTTACCTTATCTAATTGGTCATATGGAATCCATGAGGAGTTTTATTAGGTCACAAGTACCATATCCTCAAAATTTAAACACTTTATTATGCCTATATGGCCCTTAAATGGCCATTTTTGCTCAAATTGGCCTCATATTCCCTACAAACTGTGTGGTTGAGCTTGGAACCTGATGTGTTTAAGCCCACTATGGGTGATTTTATGGAAAAATTGTTTTATATTTGTCAATTATGTCTTGAAGGTGGATAAGGATGTTGATTAGGTATCATGTGTGTTATAATGACAATGACAAAGTGTGCTTCAATGTGCTTTAGTGTTCTTACATGGTTCTTCAGTGTTTGACTTAATGAGGTAGTTGTTAGATGTTATTGATGGTGTGGTCATGTTGTAGAGACCCCATGGTGTGTTATGATTCCTTGGAGTGCTTGTGGAAGTGAAAGGAATTCATTAGAGTAGTCATATGAATTTATAGGTTCTCTTAGTCATCTAGGCAAATAAGTTTGAGTAGGTAAATTGATGACATCAACATTCACAAATATAAAGGTCTCATGAGTAGTTTAGTATATGGATGGATTCCCCTATGAGAGGAGATCATGTGGTCCAGGTTTTAAGTTTTGACATGATCTATAGCAAAATTTATGGTATTGTAAAGTTTGTCTCCCAAAGAGATTTCACTAGTTTCCATACTTAGCCAAATTTGCAATATCAAAGATCTATGGTGCATGTTCAATCATGCAGATAGAGATCGATGATTTGAATTGAGTTAATAAGTCAATAAGCCCAAATTGCATGCAAGGCCACCACATGGCATAAGATCATTTCATCATGAAAATAAAATATTTATAACACATGTTCAACCATGTAAATGGAGATTGATGGTGCGAATCAAGTCAATAAGTCAATAAGCCTAGATTGCATGCAAGGATATCATATGGTAAAATAGCATTAACTAAATGGAGATTGATAGTAGGGTACATAAAAGGCATGTGGGGATGCCAAGTGTCACAATCTCATAAGTCTAGATCAAAGATTAATAGAGATCACAAATTCAAAGATATGAGACTCCCAAGGAGATAAATGGAGTGAATTTGATCTAGTTTCCAAGGGGCATTATATGAAGACATGTGTTCGAAGCTTTTTGCATTAAATAGTGACTGTTGGAATTTGAATTTTTAAATTAACAAAGGAAAACCAATGTTGATTGTTTGAGATATATATTTTGATGTATTATAAATTTGATGGTGGTATAAAAATATTTTTTTTAGATTAATCTAAGGGATATCCAAAAAAAATTATTAGAAGGTTTGACTATCTACACAATTTTAGTTATTGAGCTCCAAAGTTGACTGAGGATTTGACCATCTTCTCCAAGTGGCCCAAGATGAATGTTTATGTTTGTATTAAAGGTGTTTTGATGTTTCAAGGTGAATTATCAATTGGAGAGTGTTGTAAACTCCATAAAGACCATTTGTATTTATTTTTGAAGTTTGACCAATCCATATTCAGTATGAACAAATGCTTAAAAGTTGATTGTTTGTTCATTCATGATGTTCTTGTGTACAAGGCTAATGTTTGAGTAGGTTCTACATATGCATATGTGAGTAAGGATGAATGTAATAATTTTAAGGTGTCTTAGGGGTCATGTGTAGTGGACCTATGCATTTTTAAGTGGTATTTTGTTCCTAATTTTTTCAGTGAAGTGCTAAAGGGGTGAATAAGTCTCCATGAGACCTATAAGGGCTTTTATGGCCTAATTGAAAGGTGTAACTGCTTACAAGTGACCCATAGATGCTATGGTTGACCTATGAGGGTGGTCTTAAGCTATATATTAGTGTGATATAAGCCTTAAGGGTTAAGTTAAGTCTTATAGCTGACCAAGAAGATGGAAATCATGAAGAGTCTATAAAGAATAAAATCAAAGGTGATGGTTTCTAGAGTAGAGGTGCGAATGATAGAGAAGTGTGAGTGTGCTTAGTGGATGGATTGAAGAGTAGAGTAGGTTCAGGATTATGTGTATTACCTAGAGGTCATAATTATGATGTCATAATAGTGTTTTTTCAAGTTTTTTAATTATGTGTGAATAAGTATAGATAGATCCAAAATCTATTTTTAGATGCATTGAGAGGATGTGAAGGCTAGAGAGTGTGTAGGATTGAAGAAAGCTATTATTCATTATATCTCCATCAGAATGGTAGGAAATTAGAGATAAAAATATGTTCATTTCATAGGTGTTGTTTTAGGTGCTCAACATCTAGAGCAAGAGGTGTCTTTCCATCCTTAGGGGCTAGTGTTCCTTATCAATTTGGTGCTTCACTAAAGTCTCATGTTTGTAATAAACTTATAGGACAATTAGTCCATGTGTTTGAAGGCTTGAGAGTGTTTTTTATTCCCCATGAAGGTTTCCCACATAATCATTGTGTTGTGTGCTTAATATTGCATTATCTTTCTTATTCATTGTTATGAATGATGTGTATGTTTCATGAATGTATGTGTTGAATGATTAAGGGTTTAAAGACTTTGGAATTGGATTAAATATCTTGCGTCACTGATTCATCCACCCTCTTAGTGATTATACCTATAACAATTGGTATTAGAGCAGGTCCTTCTTGTAAGTTTAACCACTTGAAGGTGATCAAAGGTACAATGGTTGACAAAGAGGTTGTGGCTTGTATTCAAGACAAAATATTATGTCCTTTATCAAAGGTCAATGCAATAATGGATGGTGTAAAGACATAAGTGCAAGATATAGAGGCAATAACAAGAATCTATAGATCATGATGGATAAAGGTCTAAATCAAAGGAATAAATAATTGGAAATTAAAGTCATGACTTACTTAGATGTGCTCTTATCTAAGGATAAAAGGAATTTTAGATCTACCAAAAAGGTTAAGAATGAAAATTCATGGATCGATAATGGTCAAGATAAAAGGAGGTTAAATATGAACAATGTCTATAATGGGTATTGCTTCTCCTGTAATTAGTTTCATCATAGATATAGGGATTATGCTCTCTCTCTAGAGATCAAGAGGGACTTCATATGCAATATTTGTAACCAACAAGGTCATATATCCAAGAACTACAAAAGAGCCTTTTGGAAAAATGATATACAAGTCATTGACACCACCAAATGGTTCAAGGAGACTAAGTCTAATAATGAATAAGAAAAGAAGTATAATGTAAGTAGTCCACCAAAGGAAGAGTAGATGTTTGTTCAAGTAGCCTTTCATACTCAAGAAGATGGGAACAAAAAATGGTATATAGATAGTGGATGATCAATTCATATGATAGGAGATAAGAGAAAGTTTTTATCTCAAAAAGACCAACTTGGGTTCAGTGAGATTTGGTGACAACAAAACTGCTAACATAGCTGGCAAAGGTACTATGAGTCTAGACAATGGCCATACTAAGACTAAGAATATCTTATATGTAGAAGGTTTGATACATAATATTTTAAGTGTGAGTCAAATGTGTGAGCAAGTAAATGTTGTAACTTTTCATGATAATGTATGTGAAGTGATAAGGCAAAGTCTAGAAAATTAGTTACAAACATTCATAAAATAGATAAAAATATGTGTGTATTCCATGAATCCAAGAAGGAAGAGTGCTTCATGAGTCAATTAGAGGAAATTTGGCTTTGGAATAATAGGCTTGGACATCTAAATTTTGATAATATGGTAAATATTAGTTCAAAGGGGTTAGTAAGGCATATACCCAAGATTTCTAAGATTCCTCATTCTCTTTGTAAGGCATGTCTTCATGGGAATCAAACCAAGAGAAGATACAAATCCAACGATTTCTACACTACATAGCCATTATAATTGATCCACACTTATCTATATAGACCTATGAAAACTCAAAGTGTTGAAGGTAATAGTTACTTCATGCTTCTCATTGATGATTTTACTAGGATGACTTGGATATTCCTTATTAAAGAAAAATCATAAGTTTTTTCAAGATTTGTGGCATTCAAAGTACTTATGGAAAATGATAAAGGATCAAAGATCAAGTGTGTGAGATCAAATAGAGGAGGTGAGTTTTGGTCTCATGAATTTGATGACTTTTGTGAAGAACAAGGGATAAGAAGATAATATTATGTTGTTAGAACACCACAACAGAATGGTGTTATTGAAAGGAAGAATATGATTGTTCAAGAGATGAGTAGAACAATGCTTTAAGATGCCAAATTATCAAATGGTTATCAGGAAGAGTTATCCAACACTTTATTTTACATCCTAAATAAGTGTTAAATTAGAGTAAATGGTGATAAGACTCCTTATGATTTATGCAAGAATAGAGCATCTAATTCAAACATTTTAGAGTGTTTGGGAGTAGGTGCTTCATCAAAAGGGATGAAGAGAATCTTGGAAAATTTGATTTAAGGTTTGATGAGGGCATCTTCTTAGGTCACTCTTCTATAAATTCTACCTATATGAGACTTCACAATATTGTTGAAAGTTCAAATGTAAGGATTGATGAGACAAGTAGAGTCAAGAAGCCAAAATTGTAGGTAAGTGACTCAATTCAAAATTCTATTTCAAATAATGATTAGTTATCTATTTAAATAAATGATGAAGATGAAGATGAGGAAGAAAGACAAGACTCTAAAGCTCCATCTAGAAGAATTTAGAAAGATCATCCAATCTCTCAATTTATTAGAAATGTTGGTGCAAGTTTGTAGAATATAAGGAGATTGTTGATCAATCAGAATCAACAAAACTTAACTCTGTTATCCAAGATTAAACCCAAAACATTCATGAAATCTAGAAAATATGAAAGTTATAATAGTGTAATAGATGAAGAACTTGATCAAATAGTAAAAAATAAAACATGGGACTTAGTTCCTAGGCCAAAAGATAAAAATGTGATAGGTACCAAGTGGGTTTTTAGAAACAAGATGAATGAGAAAGGAGAAGTCACAAGGAACAAAGCTAGATTAGAGTGTAAAGAATATGCTTAGGTTGAAGGAATAGATTTTGATGAGATTTTTTCTTGTAGGGAAAGAAAGGAAGCAATTAGATTCTTCTTGGCATATGCAAGTTTTAAAAGTTTTAAGGTATACCAAATAGATGTGAAATATGCATTCTTGAATGGCAGCTTAGAGGAAGAAGTCTATATTGAGTTACCTAAAGGATACTTCATGTCAAGTAATCAATATTATGTGTGTAAATTGAAGAAGGCTCTTATGGTCTTAAATAAGCTCCTAGAGCTTGGTATGATAGGTTAGATAAGTATATTTTGAGTCAAGGTTTTAAAAAGGGGGTACCTGATAGTAATTTTTATATTAAGATAGAAGGCAATCATCAATTGATAGTGGTTGTATATGTTGATGACATAGTTTTTGGATCTGACAATGATAATATGAGTAGAAATTTTGCAAATGATATGAATACTGAGTTTGAAATGACAATTTTGGGAGGACTTTCTTATTAGGATTTTAGATTAGCCAACTTGATGCAGGGATATTCATTTCACTAGCTAAATACATCAAGTATATGATAAGGAAGTTTGACATGATGGATTGTAAGCCAATGGATACTCCAATGATTACAAGATGCAAGTTAAGTAAAATATATGACTCACCAAAGTTTGATCAAACTTTATATATATCTATGATTAGAAGTCTTTGTAATCTATTAGTTTTAGGCCTGATATCATACAAGCATTGGGTCTTGTAGGTAGGTTTCAAGTTGACCCTTGATAAACTCACTTGAAAGCAGTCAAAAGAATCTTGAGGTATCTCAAAGGCACTATAGAGTATGGTTTAAGGTACCCTAAGAGTAAAGAATTCACTTTGAGATCATACACTGATGCAAATTGGGTAGGATGTGTGGATGATAGTAGGAGTATCAATGGTGGTGTCTTATTCATGGGGGAATACTTGATATCTTAGTTAAGTAAGAAGCAAGTGTTAGTGTCTCTATCAACTATAGAAGCCTGATATATAAAAACTACCTCTTTTTGCACTCAAGTATGGTGGATGAAACAAACTTTAGAGGATTATAAGGTAAGACAAAATGGACCTTATCTTATCTATTGTGACAATATTGTAGACACTCAAAACCCCCCTCAACTAGTTTTTGATGTCACTTCACCGTGGACGTATTCCTAACCTTAGTCAGCTATTCACCTAATGAGCTCACCCTTTACATTTGATAACACACATATGCACCCCTTAATAAACATTTTTAACATATTAACTTAGACCCATTTCAACCCCCTTTTAACTTAGGGGTCGATCATCGATGGTTAGGTCTTTACTCCTGCAAAATAAAAAATCATCCAACTGTAGGACAGGCGTGCATAGATAAAATAGAAACTTTCCCATACACACCTCATAACTTTCACTCTCTTAAAATTGGCATCTTTATCCTCACTCAACTTAGCAACTTTCCCTTTCCTCACTTAGCAAGTTTGTGCTATAAATACAAAGCTCTTGGAGGAGTTGTGGATCCAAAAATTTATATCCATGCTCTCTTGTTTTCTTTGTGGAGGTATTTAACACCTCAAAACTATATTTACATGAATTTTGAAGATTGGAGTACTGTTATGCAGCCCAATTTCATTTAGTTGGTCATTGGTTTATACTTTGCATCAGTCAAGTATTATTTCTCTTATTTTTAGCATTCTCTTTTCCCACTATCTATTTATGACTCAAACTCATCACCTACACATCACCCCTCACCCCAATAGTCCACACTCTACCTTCTACCCATTAGCAACTTCATTCCTAGCTCAATTTCAATTCCCCATAGACCTCCCATAAGTAATCATTGCTAGTTATTGTAACTATCACCGGTCACCACAACCATTGTCGGTTACCTAACCATCGTCAGTCATACCCAACCATCACTGATCACCTTGACCATCGATGGTCACTATCAAGGAAAATAATAGATTGTTGTTTTCTCCCCTTTCACCCAATCAGACCCCTATTTCTATTTTTGACCTATCTATAGACCCTACCCAGACTTTCTTGGACCTAACCTTGATATATTTATGCATGGTATTGAACTATCGTGCTACATCTTCTACCGAATAGGTACATTATTTATTTTCTTGTATAATCATTTATGTTCTTGTCCATTTATCATTCTTTATTTCTATTTTCAGAACATTTTTATCATTAGGGAGTGGATTAACAACTAACCAAGAGAGTTTTCACTTCTTGGATCTAGCATTTCTAGGTAGTTCACCCTTCATACTCATCTAACAAACAAGTTGGTTTAGTGTAGTCTTATTATAGGTAGTCCTTCCTCACCAAAAAGGAGTTCTTTCTTCATTTGGTCATCAACTAGCACAAGGTTTACCAAGTACACACCCCTCATCTTTTGTTTCTCTCCTTTTTTTCTAAAAGCAAAAAAAATGGAGTAAGAAATTATAGGAAACATTTTGGCACACCTGATAGGACCCCTTATGGGTTCTTAGTTATTTTAGGCATATAGTTGCATTAGTGAAAATTCATGCTCTTACATTTATATTATTTATAAAGATATAAATTTTATCTCTTTTTCTTCTTAAAAATATTTTTCAAAAAAGAAGTTTTCATCCTAGAGATAGGTTGCATTTTTATCCTGCATTAAGTGCATTTTTAATTGTTCCTTGTTTGCATGAAAAGACACCCAAAAAAAATTGGGTTAAAATTAAGTGCATCCATTATTTTGCCTGCTTAATGATTAATTCACCTATATTAGATAAATGCATTATGAATGAATCGTAGCACATAAATGCTACACTACCAAACCACTTACACAAAATAAACATCAAACTTACTTGAGACAAGGCCCATTAGGATTTCATCACCCTTTGGATCACCTTACCTTACTTGACAATCCCACTTGGATTTCATCACCAAGGGGAGGACCCACTCTGTTCTCTATTAGGGTATAAACTCTAGACAAACGGTATATATTGGCTAAGCAGCCCAACTCAGCTTCAAGTTCATGAAGTGTGGGGAGCAAGCCCCCGATACTAGGCCATGTATCCAGTCTAGTGTAGATTCTTTGAGCACCAAAACTTGACCCAAAACCATCCTTAGATATCTCTTCTAGTACTCAACTCATAAGCCAATTTTACCTTTCATACTCTTTAAGGCATAATCCAAAAGTTATTTAAAATAAATCCTAGGATTAATTGCACTTTTAATGTATGTTTTTTTTTGCTTTGGAATTTTTTTTGTTTGATCATTATTTGAGGTGAGAGGTTCATTATCCATTTCTAAATTTCTCATATGATCTTAACTAGACAACAAGTGAGAAACCAAAACAATCAACCACCATTTTCTTCTTCATCTTCATCCATGGATTATACCTCAAACATTGATAGATCACCCCATGCTCCACTACACTATTCTCCCCCACCTATGGTGCCTTCAATAGTCCCTGAAGATGATCCAATTTTTTCCACCTTTTTAGACAACAATCTAGTTTCTTTACAACACTATCTTAATACCTTATCCTATAGTACTTCAATGGCTTTGATTCCTCTCATGGATCCACCCTATGGTAAGCCACACCACTTCATGGTTGATGTTACATCATCCCACCCTTTTGTTATCCAAGCTTCATATTCTATCATTGGTCCATCTACCACCACAACTCAGACACCTGTTACCCCAACCAATACCTCTAATGTTGGCTCAACTTTACCCCTTGTCACTTCTACCCCTTTTGCCAACATAGTGTCTTCTACACCTATTTCTACCATTCCCTTCTACTTAACCAATATACCAACCTTAACCCCCTTTCAAAACTTGTTACCCTCCATACCACAAACACTTCCCCTTATTAGCACTAGGGTCACTTCCCATCAACAACCCACAAACACTTTAGCATTACCAACCCAACCCATGCACCCTTCAACCAACACAAATGTACCCCTAAACTAACCATTATTAGTTCCTCTACAAGCCCTCGTGGCCTCCTATCAATATATCCCCATCCTATTGGGATATATTGCACCTTCCATCTAACCCTTAATTCCTATTAGTCTTACTAGGACACTATCCCAACCTCAATTACCACATACTAATATGTGTTCACTTATGTACCTCCTACCATATACCAATTCATATCTGAAACCCAACCTCAGTAGAACTTGCCATTGAATTATGTAGTTTCCCAACCCCAACCTGACCTGATCAAGATGATTTTAGATAGATGACCCAACTCAAATCATCTATCTTTGGGTCCCATAATATTTTATCCTATGACTAAATATGCAATGAACCTATCAAACCTTCTATCTTGATTCATGCTTATCCTCCTCAATGGGAGCTCCCCAAATTCTCTAAGTTTTATGGGAAGGAGGATCCTCAGTAACATTTGAGGGCGTTTCACCATTCTTGTTACTTGATCACATATGATGATGTTCTCCTTCTCTGAACCTTCCCTATTTATTTATCAGGTCCCAATTTGGATTAGTACAGTGCCTTTCCTAGGCATTCTATCTTTTCATACTCCCAACTCATCCAAATTTTCCATGAATATTTTTATATCATTATATCCAAAAAATTCTCCATAACCGACCTCTATTCCATAAGTCAATTTGATGATGAATCAATTGTTGACTTTATTGCATGATGGTGAGGTCTCATTAATCATTTGTCCTTTTCATTACCCAAAATGGAACTCATTGAACTTTTCTCTAGGGGATGCGTAAAACACATTGCTCCCTTCCTTCAAGTGCAAAATTTTAGAACCTTTAATGAAAGCTTCATAATGGCATGCAAACTCGAGAACTGAGCCATAGATGAAGGTCAATTAAAATTTTGAAATAATAATTCCACTTTTAAAACCAATGACCCCTCTTCTGTAGACACCAAAATCATGTCTACTCCTTGTTCAACTCTCCCCCCTTGGTCCCCTTGGTCCACTTCTACACATTCCTAACCCACACACTTATTAATTTAAAATAATTATTTATTTTGAATTAATAACACCTCCCTTGACACATCACCCATGACACCTCACCCCACCTTGGATACCTCCCCTTGGATGCCTCCCATCACCCTATGACCAATTTATGACCTATTTCAACCCTCTTGTGCTTATTTAATCCACCTTCAACCATTTTCCAATGACAATTAGAACTGGTAGTTGGAAGAATGGGCAAAAGGTTAATTTTAGCCCTTTTTCCCATCTTCTAGCCACCAACGTCGATTACTAGTTGGCCGACACTGACGGGATCACCAACATCGATCGCTTAAAGCAACCCGAAGGTGACTTCTCTTCCCCTTGGGATGCTAAAATAGCATGGAATCAATCAATCACAGATCCGAAATTCAACCTCTCTTCCTCTCTCGGCTCTCAGACCTGGACATCAACAGGGACTCTCTGAAATCAATCAGCAGACTTCAACCAATGCTCTTCTGGGTGCAGACACAATAGGGACAAGTGTCTCAAACTCCTCTGGCTCTGCACCAAGCAGGAGGTAAGTATTCTTTTGCCCTTGTTATTATTTTAGTAACTTAGAATGTATTTAGAATGTATAAGCAATTAGCTTCTTTTCATTACTTCTAAGTATTATCAACCAGACTCAGCTGTCAACCAACCCCGACCTGACTTCTTCCTACAAAGGCTGAGAAGCCTTCTTCATACTCTTATTCCTTTTTGACAACTTATCCTCTCCCTCTGACCCTCTACAGACCTTATCAATCTCCCTGCAACCCTGCACAAACCCTTTTACCTTTCAGACCATTATGTCGACCACAGACAGACCTGAGACTCATCCAAAGCCCCATTGCCCTGACCGACGTCGGCCTCCAGGCCCATTGCCCCTACCAACATTGGCAGCTAATCGACGTCGACAACTTTAATCAACCAACGATGGTAAACTAACTGGCGTCGGGCACTGTGGAAGACCAATAGTAGAATATAGGTACACATTGTCTCTATTTTTTTGGCTCAGTCTTTCATTATTTATCTTTATCCAACATTCTTTTATCAACTAGTGGACTGTCATCCCTCAAGGAAGTCTTTGCACTTCTGAGACTGAGCTTTTGCTTAGCAGTCCACCTTATCTCTATCTAACAATCTCTTTGTTTAAGTCTCTTTCTTCTACAGGTGTCATCCTCCATAGCCAAAGAGGAGTCCCTACAATGTCTGGATAACGTTGCGTAACTTCATTCGGGTACGTACAAACCCCTGACCATTTATCTCAGTTTCTTACTTCTTTTGAATGTGGAAAAACAAAAATAGTTAGAAACATCTTCTACCAAAACAACCAACCAACCCAATTCTAAATCCAAAACATCTACAAATGTAGTTATCTTGAAAACTGCCCCACCTCCATCTATTAACCAACCACGTCAAAACACACCTTCCAATCCTTCTTACCCACCAAATTAAAATCAAAACCAAGTTCCCCCTAAGCAATTCACACCTATAGGGGAATCTTATGCCTTTGTGTTGGATAAATTACTAAAATCTAATGTTATTCACCTTTCACTGATCAATCCACCTCAACAATTTGACACCTCTCACCCTGTGCTTGGATGGTACAATGAAAATGACCATTGTGCTTTCCATCAAGTCATCAAAAAATAAATAAACTGGTGTAACACTTTTAAAAGTCTTATCCAAAACTTGACTAACAATGGTGAATTGATGTTTGACAGCCCTAACACACCCCCCAACCATTCTCTCAATATTTTTCACAAACCATTCCCTAACCATCCTCCACCTACCCAAGCCCATGACAATCAATTTGAACCATCTTCATCTCATGAGGCACACATAATTAACATCATCATAAATGAGCCCATGGAAGATGAGCCTCATATTCCCATTAGCTCTTCACCAACCTCACCTATGGAAGAAGCAAATTCACCTCTTATCCCTTCAGAGACCTAAGTAAAAGGATCTATAGCGCCCACTTCTTCACTTGATTTAGCCACCCCTTCCTCTACCAAACCAAATGAAATGGTAGAACTCCCTTCTTCTCCTTTGGATACCCTAGCAAATGAAGGAGACAAGACCATACCTACACCCTTGATCAAATAAACATCCCCTCTCTTAATCACCCCACAAGCAACCATTGTTTTGGAACCTTATAGCTCAAGAAAATATGAAGGAACCATCCCCTCTTATTCACCCAAAGGCTTGACATTTGAAATAACAGATAAAGGAAAAAAACATATTTATAATCCCTTTTCTTAGTTAGTGAAAAAATTAGAATTTACCTCACAACCCAACCTAGATAGAGCCACTTTCTAACATCATTTATGGCTCCCATACCAAAATAGAGTCAAACCCTCAACTTCATTAGCATCCACTTTCCAACCTATTATCTCCCCATCATCAAACATTTATTTCTCCCAAGACATGAGGGAACCACATCAACCACCTCCACCTAGATCATCTCATAATCTTCTATCTAAACTAGCCAAGAATTTGGGCATCCTTCCCACACCTAGCATCACCCATCCCCCCATCAAAATTGGACCTAACCCCCTCTAGGCCACCTAAAAAACCACCAGCCAAGATGGATTGAAGGTTGTTGTTACCTAAACCTCATCCTCAAGCTCAACATATCCTACCTCCTTCTCATTTCCATCTATTTTGAGACCCCACCCTTCTACCATCCTATTCACTTATTCTAATTCAATTAAACCAATGCCCTTTTATATGCCTACCCATCCACCACCTATGCCATCAAATTCTTCATCATTCATATCTAATTTACCCCCCTCTACTTTTCCACCTAGTATCAACCCCTCATCCTCTACTTTAAATGAAACCATTTATCATTAACCTGATCATAGCTAATCTAACCCAACCTAAACCATCTACCAAAATTACCCAACCACCAACCCTCTCTAAGGCTAAGACCATGCCTAAGAAGTTTTTTATTTCCCCAATGAGAATTTCAACACCCTCAACACCTATGAAGGAATATTATTTTACTATTTTATAAAGGCTATTACAAATATCCTCCATTAAACTTCCACCTATTAATCCATCCATCCCCTCTAACACCAAACCCTCTTGGTTTGATGATCCTTAGATCTATGCATACCATAGGACACCAAGACATAACATTGAGAAATATAAAGATCTCCAAGCTCTTGTTCATCACTTATATGAGGATGATGATCTATTATCAGATGAACCACTTTCACCTACCTTACTAACCCAACTTCCAACCCAACCACTATCCCAACCTACACCTATTTCCTCACTCTCATCTACAGGAAAGGACAAAGAACCAAAATAGTCACCTAGTCCAACTGAGTTCATTGTCCATACTATCCACATGATTACCTAATCTTAAGCTCAACAAAGGGGTAAAAGAAGAACCAAAATTTCTATTCCATGGACTTATCCTTCAAATTCTTAGCCTTCTAAATAGGTTTAAACACCAACACCCATGCCATCACCAAGACCCAAAGTGTCCATCCTTAGTGCCTCCCCTACCAACTCTTTCATATTTGTTCAACAAACTATATTAAAGTAGCTTCACCAAGCACTAGTGAATATGAGCCTTTATGACTTGATCAACACCTCACCCCATCATCACTAGGCATTAATAGATGTTCTGTAATCCATTAGGGTTCAGCCAAATGACCCTCAACCTCTTATGTCCTTTATTGGAGCCCTCCAACATTTTTCCATTGTTACCTTCCAAGATTCTGAGATACCTCCATCCCATTTAGAGGAGTTTGATCCTCCTCTCTTTGTCACTACATACGTTAATCACATTCACATCAAAAGGGTGATGATTGATAGAGGTGACAACATTAACATAATCTCCTCCCATGCTTTTGATCTGCTATGTTTACTAAAGAACATCATGGCTGAAAGCACAATTATCCTTCACTCATTTAACAACACCATGGTCACTACCTTGGTTATCATTATTATTCAAATACGCTTGGGACCTCACAACATCCCTAATCTATTTTATGTTGTGGAGGGTGAATGCCAATATAACATTCTACTTGGATTCCCTTGGATCTGAGTTATGAGTTATATCCCCTCCACTTTACACCATTGTGTCAAATTCAAACATGAAGGGTAAGTTATAACCATCAAGGTTGACACAATGATGTCCTTCTTCTATCTTCATCTCCCTTATAATCAATCAACCTCATTAACACAATTACACCATCAACCTTGACCTACAGTGCCTCTAATATCAACAATGATGAAGCCTCAACTAGTACCTCTATCTCTTCTTCCTAGATCCCCATTGAGGACTCCTTGACACAAAATTTCTAATGTTTCTCTCTTAAGGAATACCAAATTTTAGCATTATATGCCTTTCCCACTCCCTAGGAATATGGGAACCTTCAAAATGACCCTTCTTATGACCCCAACATATGAACCCTCATCCCCTCTAGACTTCCCAACAATCAAACATATTTTCTTTATGGGGGACTTGATCAACCACTCCTTGCTCTTATCACCACCCCATATATTCAACCTTTCACTTCCATTTTTTCCTAAGTAATCTAGTCTTTTCCAAAACCTATCTCAACTATTGTTCTTGAAAAATATTTGGTATGGGCCTTTACAAAAAAGGACCTCAAGAATTGCCCGTTATCAAAACTCAAAAACCTCATGAGTTCTTTGGGCTTGGATTTGAACCATCAAAAGAACCCACCTCACCAAAACCTACTGATACCCCCATAGAAGAAACTCCATCCTCACCTAGTTCATCTTCCCAATCTGAGGACACTGAAATTATTCTATCCAAAAAAAATTGATCAATACCATTAGTTTAGGCCCACTAACCTATCAGCAAGGTGGCCAAACCAAAACCTTTCCTCTCATCCATTCTAAAATGATCGACCATGATTCACCCACCATTCATACCATTCAGCATCAAGATGATGATTCCATCCTCACCTACCTTGGTGTAGGAGATTATTCTATCCATAAATCTTTCTTTCCTAAGAACCAAACCATGCTTAATGAATCAACTATTGACATTAACCTAGGGACCCAAGAGGATACCTGTATCATTAAACTGGGCCAATCCTTGAACCCAAATGAGTAGTGGGATTATCCAACCTTCCTTTGAGAACATAGCATTTCATTTGCCTAGTCTCATTAGGATATGCCTGGGATTAACCCCTCCATCACTCTCTATAACATTGTTACCCATCTTGAGGCTAAGCCGATATGGCAAAATATTTGAAAAATGCACCCTTTATAACTCTTCTCATCAAGGAAGAACTTGAATATCTTCTATCCATCAACTTCATTCAACCCATTGATTATCCACAATGGGTATCTAATATTTTTCTTATTACCAAACCCATGGGGGGAACTCTACCTTTGTGTGGATTTCCATGACCTTAACCTTGCATGCCCCAAAGATGACTTTCCTTTACCCAACATTGACTAACTAGTTGACCTTACCATAGGCCATGAGATGTTATCCCTTATGGATGGTTTTCTAAGATATAATCAAATCTTGATCACCCCCTCAGATCAACATAAGACTACCTTCATTACTCCTTGGGGAACCTTCTATTATTGAGTCATGCCTTTTGGTTTAAAAAATTTAGGAGTGACTTATCAACGAGCCATGACCTATATCTTCCATGACCTTATCCATAAGATTGTAGAGGATTATATGGATGGTCTCCTTTAAAAATCCAAGCACTGAGAGGACCATTTAGTTGTTCTTGCTATCATTTTAGATCGACTAATCCAATTCCATAGCTGGTTCAAACCCAAAAAAATGCATTTTTAAGGTTCTCTTTAGGAAGCTCATTGGCTTTATCATTTCCCTTCATGGAATTGAAATTAGTCCTAATAAAGTTAAATCCATCCTATAAATTCCTCCTCCAACAAACCTAAAACAACTTCACAGTTTGCTTGGAAAACTCCAATCTATCTATCACTTCATCTCCCAATTATCAAATAGATGCCAACCCTTTCACCACCTCTTAAGGAAATACACTTCCTTTAGATGGACTAAAGATTGTCAACAAGCATTTGATTCACTCAAAGAGTACCTACTTTTTCCACCAGTTCTTATCCCACCTAGGAACAACCAACCTTTCTACCTTTACTTATCCACCACTAATCACTCTTTAGGTGCCATACTAGCTCATTTGGATGAACAAAACAAGGAGCAAGTCATATACTATATCAACCACATGCTTCTAGAGTATGAAACATGATATACCCACCTTAAAAAGCTTTGTCTCACTCTCATTTTTGTCACCTCCAAACCCTATCATTACCTCTTCAATCATAAAACATATGTTATCATCATCACTAACCCACTCAAGTATATGCACTCCAAGCCATATCAAAATCAGCGTATGGCCAAATGGCTCATGCTTTTGTCTAAGTTAAATATTGAGTTTATTTACCTAAAATCTATTAAATGGAAAGTCATTGTTGATCAATTGGCTAAAGCCCCCCTCCCAAATAACCAACACATTCCATTAACCTTTCCTAATGAGTCTATTGCCACATTGTCTCATGGAGAACCCCCTTACCAAATGACCATGTTTTTTAATGGCTCTAAGTGCAAACATGGTGGGGTGCAGGCATAATTCTCATTCCCCTTTAGGGTGAACCTCTTCCACTATCCTTTAAACTTGATTTTAAATGTACTAGCAACATGGTAGAATATGAAGCTCTAGTTATTGGTCTCCAAACCACTCTCATCGTAGGAATCAAAACCATTTCTATCTTCAGTGATTCTCAACTCATGATTAACCAAGTCAATGGGTCTTATCAATGTAAAAATGATATTTTGAAAAAGTATAAGCTCCTTATTGATGAGCTCTTAACATCTTTTGACCATTATTAGATTCAATTGGTACCCTGATCTACTAACAAATTCATAGATATGATGGCTTCCCTTGCATCTCACATACCCTCTCAACCCACTAAATCTAAATTATTGTTTACAATCTATCACTTCATCTAACCTTCATATATCAGTTTGGACCTTCCAACCATTTGTAATGTGGAGGCATCTCCTTCAGATGTCTGGTATGATCAAACTCTTAATTACCTTAACCTGGGCATCATTTCCCCTGACCTCTCAAAGAATGCCTAGAAGGCCTTTATGTAGGGTACCTCTCATTATACCATACTAGGGGGAATCCAATACAAACATGGATTTGATGGTCTTTTCCTCTGTTGTCTACGTAGTCATGAGATTCCTTGTGCCATCAAGGAAACTCATGATGGAGTTTGTGGGGGACATTTTAGTGGCCTCATTTTCATCAAAAGAATCTTATGATTGGGTTATTATTAGCCTACCCTCAATTAGGACTATTATGACTATGTAAAGAAGTGTATTAAATGCCAAAAACATGTTATTTTGCATCACATGCCTGCTCATGACCTTTGAGTATCCAAATACTATTGGCCCTTCTTATAGTGGGGCTTGACCACATTGGAGAAATCAATTCTCACTCATCTCAGCAACACCAATACATCATCATCGCTACCAAATATTTCACTAAATGGGTGGAGGCCATCCCCCTTATCTCAATCAAAGCTAAAAAAAATAGTGATTTTATCAATCACCACATCATCTATCACTTTTGTGTCCCTCACAAATTCATAATAGATAAAAACAAATCCTTTAAAAATAATAAATTTCAATCCCTCTACGACACTTTTGGCATCAAGCTCAGTCATTCCTCACCTTATCATCCATAGGCAAATAGAAAGGCAAAAGCCTCTAACAAAACCCTTCTTAAGATGCTAACAAAATTTGTAAGTGCTTCAAGCTAAGACTAGCACATACACATCCCATTTGATTTATGGGCCTATCATACTAATATCCAAACCACAAAAGGTGCTACACCTTTTTCCCTAGTCATTGGTGTAAAGGTTGTTCCACCCCTCAAATTCTAGATTCCCTCTCTTTATATATCCTTACATGAAATCATTTCTGAAGAGGACTATCATCAAGAATGTCTTATACACATTGAATTACTTGATGAACATCACCTTGATACCCTTAATCATCTTCAGGTCTACCAAGAATGTATTACTCTTTCCTATAACAAGCATCTAAAAGAATGGGAATTTAACATTAGAGATCTCATCCTAAAGAAAACCAACATGTAACAAATATGGAGAAAATAAAAAAGGGAAAGTTTGCTTTCAATTGGTTTCAACCCTATATCATCACACATAAGTATGGAGCTAGAGCTTATCATTTGTCCTCCCTTGAAGGAAAACCAAAACCTAAACCTCTAAATGCTTCACATCTACACCCTTTCTACTGTTAAAAGAAATCTAAAAGAACCATGTGGTCTAACTTAAGCTCACCCTTTGGTTTTATGAGATTCAACCCTCCCTTATCATATTACCCTATTACTCTTGGGGAAATTTGATTACAATAGACCCATGTTATTATCCATCATATTTGTAGTCCAATCTTAAACATGGGTACCACAGCTCTACCTATGGCATGGTTCTCATTGATACTTTTTGTCTTTAACTAGATGAAATCCCATGATCATTTGTCTCCCAAAATCACCTTTCCTTACCTATCAGCTACCTTTTATGGTAAACACCTTACCTCTATAAGGTCAATCTCTAATCTTGGATAGATGGGTCCATGTCTAAGAAAACATTAAAAGATTCTCTATGGGATATAACATATTATTTGGGTCCATTTTCTTAAAGATAGATTGCTCCCTCGAAGGATGGATGCTAAATAGAGTCAAAATAGATAGACTGATCCCTTGAAAGACAACTATCAAAAAATTATTCATACTTAGACCACTCCCTCAAAATATCAAAATAAAAATATTTTCATAAAAGTTGCAATCAGCTTCATCAAAGCACTTGAAGCTTCCCACATTGATCAGCTTCACCTCTCTTATAAAAACAAGCAATGCATGACCCTATTATCCCACCAAAGGGCCATAATTAGTTCTCTCATAATATAATATATATTTGTATACTTCCTGCATCGATCAATCTAGACCTTGTAAAGACATGGACTTGTATGTTCTAGTTCTTAGGTCACCTATAAAAAGGGTAATTAAATCCACATTTGGTTCCTATCTTATCCCTTTTTCTCTTTGTTTACTTGTCATCTCCTTTTTACCCTCTATAAATCAATGGACTATGAGGTCACTTAGAAACATGGTGTTTATAATGATACCTTTTCACTATAAATGTCCTCATGCGAAGCCTAGCAGAGGTTTACTTTCACTAAGATCCTATTTCCTTGGTTCCATAGGGTCCTTACCATTGAACCCAACATGTCTCTTCTATTTGTATTGGTTCATAGGGACGTTGTCTCTTATCCTTCTCAAAACCTTATAAGCCTATAAAATCATACCAAAACATCATAATCCATAATAAAATAAGTATATCATAAAATCCACATCATCACCTAAGACAATAATCTCTAACATTACAATCACATATTTCCATCACATAAAAAACAATAACATCATATCATAATCATAATCAAATATTTATATATCATCACATGCCTATAATATGAAAGATAATCATTGACATCATAAGTCTCATACATCAGCATCATCTATCACATCTAACATTAACATTAGTCATCCTCAACACATTATCAGCATATAAGCATTCATTTCATAAAAACATGAACAAAATAGAAACATCTCAACTTTATGAATCATATATATATATATACAAAAATATAATCCTGACCATATATGTATCAAGATCTTGAGGCACTACTTCCGTTGGCCCCACCCACACATGTACCTATACCTACACCTATACCTATCCTAGGTAGAGGCCCTATCAGATGACCCGCTACCATAGCCCACTAATTTGGGACCTCAATCACTACTCCACCAACTAAACTAACCTAATACTCTCCCCACCTTAGCTCATTACGACACTGTGCTAGCATAATGCCCTCATAGTAGCACAACTCCTATATGGCCCCTAGATATTTGGCCTATATAACAAATCTTGATGGTACCACTACTGCTCCACCAGCCCACCATAGAGAGTCTCTCTCTTATGTCACCAAATCAAGTGAGACCCTCATCTGGTCCCACTCTCTTATCACTATGGTAACTTGCCCCTATAAAATGGTCACCTGACCCTATAAAGGGGTGACTTATGCCTAGGCCTAATCTCTCTACACTATCACTCCTCCCAATTGACCCTAAAGAGTGGAAATCTACCCTTGTAACATGGAAATCTAAGCCTATGTTTCCATCAACACCATCATTATTTATGGATCACCCTATGATGGCCCCCCTACTAGTCAACATCCATCAACTACTGGCCTCCATTTCTTAAACTAAAATCAATAACTATGTATCTCCCTTGAAACTAGGTAGGATAGTCAATTGTACAACCTACATCGTCTCCATCCCTCAAGGGTAACTCCTCATGATCCAACTCCTCCTCATGTGATTGTGGCTCTAGTAAATAGAAATTTGCATCTTCCCTCCTATATCACACAAAATCTTGAGGGATACCTTGCACAAGCCTAAACTAACACCACACTTGCTCAAGGAGGATGCACTATATCTCACCATCCTACCTCCCATAGGCCCATCTCTAACTCAATAAATCTAAGTTGTTGTACCTATACCCAACCCATACTATCCAAGTTTGATATGGCCTCCAAACTATGTCACTAGGAACTAAGCCCTCCAAGGCTCCTCTAAACCAATCAATATCCCTAGAACCACCACTAGCACCTGTCATAGCCTTATCTCTCCTCCATCAGTAAAATCTAACTACATAATCCATCAGTTGGTAACCCTCTATCGAAAGGCCCAAAGGTCTCAGTACCCATATATGCTCATAGGCCTAATAGTAAATTAAAAATCCCACAATGATTTCATAGCACGTGTGTGCTCTAAACCCCCATATCTCTTTATATATCTAAACTAGTAAAACTTGTGTCCATCCAAAAATTATACCACCCAAAACTAGCTCTACCAACACCCCCAATAGCACACCAAGGAATCTCCCTCCCATCAAATCTGATAGTGCATAACAAATCATTCCTACCACATTCCTACCTACCTCTATACAAATCATACCCCCCCAAACATATAATCTTGTAAACAAATGATAGAAATAGTAAAACCCTAGCACCACATCTAAAAACTCATAATTCCCTCATTTACCATACCTAGTTATATTTTCCCATTTAATTCACATATTACAATTTACTTCTAATTTAAGACATAGCCTACCTCATTTTATGACTGATACACCACATCAATCCATGCTTAGCCACTTGTCCACATGCATTTCCAGCATCCATCTTGACCCCACCATCACTCTCACACACCACACTCCTATTGACACCTCACCACATTTCTACCCACTCATGATAAATCTTCATACAAAAACTCAGAATAGATAAAACACATGTTCTCAAAGTTGTAAATGAGTATAAAATGGGCCCAATTGACTTTTTTACCACTGATTAGGGTTTTCACCCAATCTTTGATGCTTGACCCTAAACATCAATAGTTACATAACCCTTGATGGTTCACCCTAACCATCGATGGTTACCTAACCATCACTGGTTCCCACTAACCATCAATGGTTCAGGTGATTTTATTTTACCCCTCCAAACCTACACTTTTGCTACTTCACCCAAAACTATTAATGCATCTAAATGAGCTCATCTAATTCATGCCACCCTTGCACCTATCTAGGAGTTCCCTTCTCCCCACCAACCAAGAACTACATTAGGCTTAAAGCCTATATTGGATCCCCTATCCATGGGATTATTTAGGTATCATCCTCTTTCCTATTACATTAAGAGTTAGCTTGACCATTCCCCACCCAACCAACCACTTGACCTATTTACCTTCATCTACCTTGACATTGGTACTAACCTATTCATATACCTTGTGATAACCTTGCTTTGGTCACAATGACCGCCTCAACCAATTTTTACAAGATGGAATTTTTTCCCTATACACCACCTCATGTGTAACCTAACCATTGGTGTTTTTATTAGTATCCCTTCCTACCCTAGATACCTAAGTAAACACTAACCTTCTCTAGGATAATTGACAAATGTGACCTGATCAGCTATGACCAACATTGGGGACCGGTTACCCTATCACTTATCCTAGACCTTGAACTTATTTTTTCTAACATGACAATGTTAGTCTTTACATGCTCTTGACTTTTTCACTTAGTCACATTCTACGTGTTTTTGTATCACCCACATTGTGACCTCCATTTTACCATTTATCAAACCATGACCCAATTTTGATGTTACCTCATCGACTCCCAATTTGAGGGGGAATACCCTCCTCCCATACTTGAGGCAACCAAACATTGACTATTAACATTCCATTTTGTTCTATGGTTTATTGACCTAAATTTGCATAATAAAAAGGGGCAAAATATAGACATGTAAAAACCCTCCTTGACTAGTTTTTGATGTCACTTCACCATGGACCTATTCTTGACCTTAGTTAGCTATTCACCTAGTTAGCTCACCCTTTAAATTTGAAAACACACATAATCACCCCTTAATAAAAAAATTTAACAGATTAACTTATATCCATTTCAACCCTTTTTAACTTAGGGGTCGACCGTCGATGGTTGACCTAACTATCGATGGTTAGCCTAACTGTCGATGGTTACATCTTTACTCCTGTAAAACAAAACATCATCCAGCTACAGAATAATTTTTTATGGAATAGATATAAAATTTCCCATGCACACCTCATAGATTTCCCTCTCTTTTAATTGGCATCTTCATCTTCACTCAACTTAGCAACTTTTCCTTTCTTCACTTAGCAAGTTTGTGCTATAAATACAAGGCTCTTGGAGGAGTTATGGATCTAAAAATTTGCATCCAGGGTCTCTTATTTTCTTTGCCTAGGCATTTAGCATCCCAAAATTCTATCTACATAAATTTTTAAGGTTGGATTATTGTTATGCTACCCAATTTCATTCAACTAGTCATTGGTTTCTACTTTGCATCATTCAGGTATTATTTCTCTTGTTTTTAGCATTCTCTTTTCCCACTATCTCTTTTTAACTCAAACTAGTCACCTTCACATCACCCCTTACCCCAATAGTCCACACTCTACCTTCTTTTCATCAGCTACTTCATCCCCAACTCCATTTCAATTCCCCATAGACCTCCCATAGGAAACCATCATCGATCACCACAACCATCACTATTTACCTAACCATCATCGATCACCCTAACTACTGATGGTCATTATCAAATAAAATAATAGATTATTTTTTTCTCCCCTTTTCACCTAATTAGACCCCTATTTTTATTTTTGACCTATTTACAAACCCTACCTAGACCTTCCTAGACCTGACCTTGATGTATTTATGCATGGTTTGACCTGTTGTGCTACATTTCTAATGAACAAGTACATTATTTATTTTATTGTATAAGCATTTATGTTCTTGTCCATTTATCATCCTTTATTTTTATTTCCAAAACATTTTTATCATTATGGGAGTGGATTGATAGTCATCCAAGGGAGTTTTTTCTTCTTGGATCTAGCATTACTAGGCAGTCCACCCTTCATACTCGTCTAACAAACAAGTTGGTTTAGTGTGGTCTTATTATAGGTAGTCCTTCCTTGCCAAAAAGGAGTTCTCACTTCATCTGGTCATCAACGAGTGCAATGTTTACCAGGTACACACCCCTCATCTTTCATTTCTCTCCTTTTTTCTAAAAGCAAAAAAAATAGAGTAAGAAATAGTAGGAAATAAATAATATTATAATTAGTATCTCAAATAATCCTATTATGCACTCAAAAACTAAGCACATTCCTAGTAAATATCATTTCTTGAGAGAACAAGTGAGTAATCAAAGTGTTAAGTTAGATCATGAATCAATAGAATGTCATTGGTTAAGGGGGAGCAACAAGTTCATGAGCTTGCTTCAGAGGTTGTGGTGAAGTGCGTATTCTCTTGTTTTATTTAGGTATTTTGGTCCTAAAGGTGGTTTCAAGCATTGAGGATCTTTTGAAGACAAATTGAATAATTTTGTTTGCTCTTAGTTTTTCCAATTTTGCTTAAGGGTATTGTTTTCACTTGAAATTTCACCCCTTGAGGATATGACAGGTCTCTCCTCATTCAAGTGGCATAATGGAAACATCTCAGGGCTGTGGGTAGCCCAAATTTGAGGTGAGTCTCTAGATTAGGGATACTTCCCTTGATGTACCACTTTCACACACCACAACCACACTTTTATTTATGAGTAAAAGGGTTAATAACCCTAAACTAAACCTATATAAGGAGGTGATGCACCAAAATAAATGGTCTAGTCACGCCACTTGCAATGCACTTGGAACCAAAATGGAAACTACACATACACTTCATCCATCAAACTGAAATTTCTTATTCTACATCAATGTTTCAAGCATGGGGTCTTGAAGAGAGTCTAGGATAGGAGGACTTAGACACTAGGTCTTCTAGAAACAATAATGAATAGAATACTCACTATAACTATAATCCACATTAGACAATGCTTTCTGACCTACAAAAGAGAGCTTTCAAACTACACAAGGCACTAAAAAGGATAACATGTCAAGATAAGTAAAATACACTTGTAAAAGACTAAAAACCATAACATACACCTAATTAAATCACGAATGAGGTAAAAAATTTCTTCTTTATTAGTTCAAGGCTAAAATTGAGCAGGGATTCACCATACTCAAGTGGAGAGATCCTTACAATAGCCAAAAAGGCTATTATATATAAGAATTATGAGAAAGAGAGAGAAGGTGAAGTTCAAGAGTCACTAAGACACTTATCAATAAACGAGAATTAGTTATAATATCATCAAATCACCCTCAAGGAGATAACAAGTCTTTCCTCATTCAAGTGGCACAATGGAAACACATCAGGGATGTGGGTGACCCAAATTTGAGGTCAGTCTCTAAATTAGGGTTGTTTCCCTTGATGTACCACTTCTACACACCATAACCGCACTTTCATTTATGAGGAAAAGGGTTAAGAAGCCTAAATAAAACCTAGCTAAGGAGGTGATGCACCAAATATAAGGTCTAATCACACCACTTGCAATGCACTTGGAACCAAAAGGGAAACTACACATACACTTCATCCATCAAACTAAAATACCTTCTTCTACATCAATGTTTCAAGCATGGGGTCTTAAAGAGATTCTAGGTTAAGAGGACTTAGATAATAGGTCTCCTATAAACACTAATGAATAGACAACTCATTATACTTGTAATCCACATTAGACACTTCTTGTTGACCTACAAAAGAGAGCTTTCAAACTACACAAGGCACTAAGAAGGATAACATGTCAAGGTAAGAAAAATACACTTGTACAAGAGAAAAACCATAACATGTAACTAATTAAATCATGAATTAGGTAAAAATCAAATTCTTTATTAGTTCAAGGCAAAAACTAAGCAAGGCTTCTCCATACTCAAGTGGAGAGATCCTTATAATAGCCAAAAGGGCTAGTATATATAGGAATTATGAGAGAAGACAGAGAAGGTGAAGTTAAAGAGTCACTAAGACACTTGTCAAGCAAGGATAATGAGTTAAAATAGCATGGAATCAAAAATGAGATAGGTCTTATAAGGAAAATATGGACAAATGTCTCTCAAACTCATCTAACTCATCCATATGTGGTGTAGATGTTCTTTTGCTTGCTTGTGAAACTACCCACTTGATTTACCTTCATTAGATTACCTCACCACTAAATAAGGTCAGGTATAATGATTGATATAAAATAGAGGGGTTACTGATAAGCCTCTACATGCATTAGAATGATCTCAAACCATTTATATCCTTCTAGCCATGAGCAATCATCTCTAACAGTTACAAATAACTCCCTCTCATGCACCTCTCACACTTGGCACACAAAATGCTTCTAATTATTCAATATAATCCATATTCAAGGAGGAATGACACTTATCAAGAGTGTTCATGTCATTAGGTTCATGAATCAAGCCTCAAAAGGCTTCCTAATTAGAGATTTCATCATTTTCACTAAGTGTTCATTGTTTGTTCACTAGACTGGCTGAGATGAAGAAGATAGAATACATAATTATGAGCTTAGATACCTCAATATATTAACATGGGGACCTGGAAAAAGTCCTAATCTCTCTCCTAAAAGTGGTTGCATCATTTGAATCTTCTCCATACCTATAAAACACATAAATATATCAAATAAAACCCTATTTTACACCATCCATATAGGTGTAGTACAACTTAATTGCATGGAGAGGATCCTTGAAGAGTCACCTATCACCTCCAATTAGTTTCATATCCAAGTTTTGTCATTTGGATGTTTCATTTGCAACATCTTCTCAGTCAGGTCCTTATAGAGGGTTTTGAGAGGGTTTAGAGTCATTCTAGGTCTTAGCATTTATGCATAGAAATGGCACATTGTGAATCTAAACCAATGCCATTAATGGATTATTATGGACCCTTTCTAACATCCCCAGATGTCTTAAATCTCCATGAAAATTAGCATGGGAGATACAAGCATTTCAAATTGGCCATTTGAGTCATTTTTTAGCATTTTACATGGTCTGGGTGCCTTCAAGCCAAGAAATGGCTTCTTGGTCAACCTATCTACAAATTGAAGACTTATACATCTTTGTATACACTCCAATAATGTGATCCAATAGATATCAATGTTTATTCATTCCAAAAGGTGGCCAGACTACTTCTAGGTATTAGGCCTTATATTAGGTCTAATAGGCTTTACCTACAAACGTTATGGCTTAGACCCTTTATTTACCTTCCATACCTTTGAAATAACTTAAACACATCATTCTAACCTCCATGAATGTGCTCCAAATAATTGTAATTATTTCCCAAGGCTATAAATGAAAGTGATCTCTCATTTGGGGTTAGGTCTACACCTTGCCTAACTGCCCTATCTACAACTCTTGTAGCTTGGAATACTTTGTTTAGTTTTAAAAATTTCTAATTGGTTTCACATGTTTTAATATTTGTGTTACAACTCCAAAAACTCTCCTAAATTTTTCTCTTAGTTTTTGGTTCGTGGTTCATCCTCATCTCTCAAGACTGCCTACTTATGAGCCTAGGGGAGTGCCCCATGTCTAAGGAAAACTAAGGGGCACTTCCCCTATTTTATCACAAAAAAAAACCATTGTGTATGATTATACAAGTTTCAAAGGTGATTTTCACCAATTTTTAGCTCCTAACTCAGTCATTTGACCCTTTAAATACCTCAAAAACCAAGACTGAGTTTTCTAAGGCAGACTGTATGTAGGCAGGGCATAAGGATTGTGCTTCTACTTTTGAGTCATTGTTAGGTCTTTATTTGGCTTTTCAATGATGTTTATTATCCATTTGAGACACCTTATGTGGTTATACACTACATAATTCATTTATAACTTACCTATATATTTCATTAGAGCTCAAAATAGTGCCTATATTTGGGACTGAGACATTTTCCTAAGGACTCTATTTTGAACTGAGTCACTTTATCCACAAAAGCCTATAGGTTTCCTTTAGTGGTTGGGATTAGTTATGATGTATATAGATATATTCATGAACCATGATAAATATTTAACTATAGGAATAACATTTTCAAGGTCTTAACCCCTCCTTCACACTTAGGCTCACCCAACTAAGTTCTTTCTACTCATTGTTGTCTCAATCCTTCTTAGCTAGTTGTAGGTGCTCATTAACCTTATCTACTTGGTCATGATGTAAATAATTTATTTGAAACCTCCCTAAGGTTAAAAAATGTGTATATCATCTTAAAATGACCTATATTCTCTATTTTAAACCCAACCATGCCTTTCCTTGATTGAGACACTTTCTTAGTGACCCCTACTGACTGAGATAAAACTTCCTGTAGGTGTGTTTGCATCAGGAGACCTTGCAAAGGGTATTTGGAAAATCATCCTTCTAGACATATTGATCATGGAAATAATATTTGAACTTTTATCCACCCTTAGAAACCTAAAACACCATCACCCTAATGTTCAAGTCACTGTTTTCTATATCTTGTTGTAGGTGCAACTTTCCAAGCCGGTGTATGGATAGGGTATGCAATAGGAGATTAAACAATAGTGTATCACTTCCTCTAATGATATTTAGACTCATAGGAAACCTTTAAAACATTGAAACCACTAATCATGGAGAGAAATTCAAGTTGATACTTGAATGGAAGAAAATGTCATTATTTGACTCAAGGTTGCAGATGACATTGAATGAATTCAGTGTGTTTAGAAATAATTTTGAGGATCTCAAACACTATCCTCCACTAATCTCTTTTCCTTAAAAATAGGAATAATGTTTCTTTATTATAAGGAGAACAAGGCAAGGTCATTATAGTGAATGAAAAGCCTTGGGAGACATGTCATGATAGCTTTGTAACAACCCCTAGTTCTCTGTTTGTACTTTTTAGGGACAAGAGAAAAAAATGCAGTCTTCCTATGCTTAAAGATAATTTGCACCTTCTCTTTCCTAATTGATACTTCAAAGAGGTATTTTTTTAACTTTCCCACATGCAAGGGTCTGAAATATAACTTATCATGTTTCAATATTCCATACAAGTACCTTCAAGGCTCTACAGAGTCACCTATAAGTGTATATTTCTGAGTGTGAGGCTAATTTATTATCACCTTAAGCAAGTTTTAGGCCATTACGAAATAAGGCTTCTTGACACCATTGTGTATAATTATTTTCACTTTTTCAACCTCAAGATCCCTCTACAAAATTACAATGGTAACCTTTAGATGCTTACAAAAGCATCAGGGAAGTGAGTATACCATGCTAGTATTATGATCGAAAAACCTATGCAGTGGCCATAAGAAACACCTAAAAATAACCTATTTATTAAATTAAAGCAAAACATTCTGAAACAAGCTCAAACAGGGACCCTTCATGGATGTAAGAGCATAAAAATTTGTCTAGCTTATTAGTAATGGTTCATAAAAGAGGATCCATTAAGCTCAAACTTCTTGCCATGGATTTGAAGAAGACTAAGACCCCTTTCAAATCCCAAGAGCACTCCTTCCAAGTCCATCTGTACGGACTGTACCAAGCATTTGAATTTGACCCTTCTTAGTTTGTGAGGGAAATAAAGGAGTAGAAGCAAAATTTTATATATCTAAATTTTTTTCTACACACCATGTATAGGTAAGACCTTAGGGATCTCAAGAGACACTTTTCCCATGTTTTCACTTGAAAGTGAGCTCACCAAATCCATGCAAGTGCCATTAAGGGCCTATTTTTAAGGAAAACTCCCTATTTTTGTGCATGAAACTACTTATTAACTACCTATAACTACTTCCTAATATATTTTGACCCCATCCATGTTAGAAACTTGTTTGGTGACAAATATGCTTCTTTGACAAATCTGTACAGGTTATTTAATGAGCCAAAAAAGTGATAAAAAGGTATTTTTGCATATGAAGCATGAAAAAGGACAAATTTATTACCTAAAAACACCTTAAAACACTTCAATGACCATTTTAAATCATTTATATAATAATTTAAGCCTTTGACCATGTTTAACCAGAGTTGACTAGAGTTGGCTTGGGTTGACTAGGTAAGTACAAAGAAGATAGGCTTACACCAAGGCTAGAACCAAGATAGGTGAGATTTTTAGACACACATGAGACCCTATTAGAAATATGGGAACCTTTAAAAAGTTTAAATATGTAGGTTTTTACCCAATTTGACTAAAATTCAAATTTGGTCAACACTTTTGGCAATTCCTAGGGGTAATATGCTTGCCTATGTTAAGGATCAGTAGTCTTATCCTATCCATTGGGAAAAGGGAGTCAAATGCACTCTAAAAATAGTAGGATCAGACCTTGACTTGACTAAAAAGATAGTTTATTGACCTCAAAACACAAAAAATAAAGATAACACACATTAAGACCAAGCAAACACACAAAGCAAAGGCACACTTGTGATACTAAGCACTTAGGGAACACAAGACACAATAGAAAGAAAACTAATTATGTACATCTAAGAAAACATACCTTCCTTCCTAGATCAAAAGGAAATTATCTTTAATCTCCTTCTTCATGAGATGAATGAGGGTGCCAAACATGCTTCCTTTTGGATGTAGTATTAAATGACTCATGTTCCTTTCTTATTCCTTGGCTTGGAATGTCCTTTGATGGAATCATCTCAAACAAGTCTCCAAGGTAGATGAACTCTTCTTGACCTTGGAAATATACCTCATATTGTTGTTCATTTGTCTCATCGTGGCATATTTTCATTTCCATGAATGGAATAGCTTCTTGAAATTCTTTGTCCTCTTTAAAGGTTTCATTGCTCTTCTTTTTTATTACAACCTCTTCAAACCCTTCAAGAAGTCTTGTATCATGGAATTCTAGGAGTGTTTTTTGTTCAAACTCCTTGATAATTGTGAGAGTAGATTCATATGTGGTTCTAGAATCAATCCTCAAACCATTTTTAAGAGACTTATAGTCATTATAGATTACTCCATCATAATTTAGACTCTCTTGATGGTGATACCTCTCAACACCTACTTGTTCCTCAATATCTTGGGCTTGTTTTCTTAAAAGTCTTGCCTTCTCACTATATTCATATTCTTTGAACATTTGCATATAATTATGCCACATGTATTCTTATTTGAACATGTCATCTTACTTATCATTTGTTGTAGTCAACTCCAAAGGAATTATAGGCCCCTTGAGGCTTTCAAATTTATTACAAATTTCTTCAAATCTCTACCACAAGTCATCATCCTCTTTTTGATCAGCATCATGAAGGGGCACAAGAGGATAAACTCCTTCCTCTTCTTCTTTGGAATCCAAAAGGACCTCTTTTAAGGCTTATTATTTAACAAAAGGAATTTCATCTTCATTATCATCACAATCTGATGTTTTCTCACAAGAATTCAGCTCCTCTTCATCCTCAACCTAATCTAAAATTTCCATCTCCTTCTCCCTCTTAGTGGTGCCAATACTAGGCATCTCAAAACTAGGAAATTTAGCCCAAGAAGGCTTCCAAGGAGCAATCCAATCCTCACCATAGAATGTGATTTCTCCTCAATCAATTGATCCATATTAGGTTCAATGACCTCATTGTCTTCAAGCTTCCCTTGAATCGATGAGAGATTTCACATTTTGAGTTTTATCTCCTCAATTATTTTGGAAAGATTTTCTTTAAATAGCTTCGCTTTGGGGGAAATAATATCTTCATTAAGATAAGAAGTAAAATAAATTTGAGATGAAGGGAAAAGGGCTTCTTGAGGAGGGGTGGGAGGGAGTTTAATAGGTTCAAATTTATCTTCACTTCCAACTTCTCCACTTATACATTCTTTTTCCTTCCTTCCATAAGTTGCCACTACTTCTTTCCATCTTGAGAAGCTAAGCTTAGAGAATTATTCATGAGGTTGAGATGCAAATTAAGGAATGTCACACTTATAAACTTCATTTTCTACTACCATGATAGAATGTGTCAAATGTTGGTTTTCCAATTCAATCTCCTTGTCAAGATGAGTCTCCAATATCAACCTTGTTATCTCAAAATCTTCTCCAACAGTGATATCCCTCTTCTTTTGTCTACTCTCTTGGATGGACTTCCAAGAAGGGAAACCTTGGGGAATGCATGAAGTACTTGGGCCATTTTGAATCATGATTGGATTAGTATTTTCAATAGGTATAGTTGACACACTTTAAGGCTGATGTGGGGTGTATTGGATCTTCCAAGATTGAGTTGGTTCATGATATTTCAACCTCTATTCTATGTGTAAAATTAGACCACAAACATCAATCCTTTTACCTATAAGACCTTGCCAATTAGCTATCTCAATGGGCATCCATTCTCTCTTGACTAGCTCTAAAGCATCCCTCACACTCTTGACACAATCACTAGGGATGACTTGGCCATAACCATTTCTAGTATCAAGATCTACCATATATTATTTATATCCAAGGATATCCTTCTTAAAACTTGTAATGGATTGACTTGGAGAGGAACTAGGTGAAACATAAGCTTGGGAGGGTTGATTACAAGACTAATGTAAATCATAGCAAGGTTGAATATGTTCATATTGACACTGATAATACTGACCAAGGACTTGTTCATATTGATATGGAATGGAAAAATATGGATATGTCTAATCCAAAACTCAAAAAAATTGATTGACATATATTTCAAAAACACAAAAATAACATAGTAACAATGAATTCTCTGAGAAGAGATGTTTTATTACTCAAGATTACAATACAACTATATGCTTATCTCTAGGAAGAGATGTCTAATTTCTATTTTGGGTTACATATTAATTTATACACATTTTTAAAGTAGGAGAAGGATTTGGAAGGTCACTAATCTTGAGGGAGATTAAGTGGTTTGACTTCCATGATTTAAAACAATACAGAATTTGAGGAATTACTATTTTTAGAAACTTATTATTTTTAGACTGCACTACTAAAATTAAAATTTGTGGAACTTCTATTGGGTTGTTAAGGGTTTAAAACCACTAATAAAATCTTAGTTCCATCTCAATATATTTTCCTCATTCTTATCTTTCCAATGGTTCAAACATAGAGTCAATTGTAGCTATGGTGTAAAAGTTATGGCTCCTAGAAGTTTCATCATCAATTAGGGTAGAACCATCACCCAAATAATTGCCTAAACTATTGCCCAGATCATTCCTCCCTCCTTTAGAAGAAATTGTCCCCATTACATCAATATTCCTTATCAACTGTGGTAGTTGTGTCTTAATTTAATTCTCTATGAGCCACTCATCTTTGTGGCTAAGTTGGCCCCTTTTAACCACCTGATAAAGGGGAATAGAGTGTCATCTTGTTGTCTTCATCCAGGTGTCCACAATCTTATCCTCCTCCATTGGAGCAAAAATATGTGAATCAAGCTCATCAATATTTAGTTATTCTGATATGACTAAAGTTTCCAATAGAGGTGGATGATATGTTTTGAGGAACTCCACATTGAATATTGGATGTACACCAAGGTAGGCTGGTCGATTTAACTTAAAAGTATTTTCTCCAAATTTTTTGGTGATGGTGTAAGGACCATATCATAGAGGCTCAATTTTTATATGTGGGCCTAAAATTCATTCCTTTTTAAGCTAAAACCAAACCTTGTCACCCACAAAAAAATGGTATGCAATCTTATGTTTGTCATGGTATTGCTTATACTTTTGATTCATCTTCTCCAAGATGTCATGAACATGATGTTGGATGTGTTGCATTTGTTTAATGAACTTTGTTGATTTTTCTACCTTAGATCTCCCATGAGGTGTGTATTCCATGGTGGAGAATGGAATGGCTATATCAATTGGTGCCATGGGTTGGAACCCGAATCATACTTGGAATGGACTATGCTTGGTCGAGTTGTGCAGGGCCCAATTGTATCCATGTTGTATGAAAAGAAGACCCTCATCCAATGTGTGTGGATGTTTGGAGTGATACATCCAAATAATGTGAATAATAAAGTGGTTCACCACTTTTATTTGACCATTAGTTTATAGATGGAAGGATGTGGACTTCATTAGGTTGGTATCTATCATCTTCCATAGAGTGGACCAGAAGATACTCAGGAACTTGTTATCTTAATCTGAGACAATGGACTTGGGGAGACCAAAATGGAACCATACATGACTAAAATATCGTTGAGCAGTTTCTTTAGTAGATATATTTTTCTTACAAGAAATCATGATAGCCATTTTTGAAAAATGATCAACTACAACAAAAATATAGTCCTTGCAATGTTTTAAAGTGGGCAAACCTAAAAGAAAATCCATTTAGACAGACTCACAAGGCCTAGTTGGTTTTGGCAATGGCATGTACAATCCTTGATTCTTATTTATTGGCTTGGCTATTTCACATGGGGTGAAATATTTGAGGTACCTTTCCACATATTTTCACATATGGGGCTAGTAGAAGTGTTTTTAAATAACTACCAATGTCTTTTCTACACCAAAAGTGTCTAGTTATCCTACTAAAATGTGCTTCCCATATCACCTTCTATTGCTCTATAGCTAGAACATAGATGTGCCCCATATGATAGAGGACATTATCTTGAAAACATAAATAAAAAACATGTTTACCTTCTTGAGGCAACTGATATGTATCAAAAAAGGTAGGATCTGCTTCATACATAGCACCCCAAGTGGCAGTCTCATGTCTACATAGGTTAAGAACTATTATGAGTGTAGTAATTGGTGGGTGGCTCAGACAATCTATGGTTATATTTAAGCTCCCCTTTTTGTGTTTGATTATTATATGGAATTGTTGTAGATATGTGGCCCACTTTTGGCACCTCTCATTTCATAGTTTTATCTATATCTAGATGAATTCCAATGGACTATGGTCAGTGTGGATGACCGTCTCTTTCCCCAAGATGTAGTGTTTCCATTATTTGCAGGCTTACATAATGGCATAAAGCTCCTTATCATATGTTGAGTATTTTATGATTGTATCAGTGAAATTTTCACTATTATATACAATAGGCTGGCCATGTTACATGATGACAACTCCCATGACATATTTAGATGCATTTGTCATCAACTCGAAAGGTTGATGAAAATTTGGCAAGGCAAGAATAGGGGCTAAGCAAATTCTATTCTTCAAATTCTCAAATGCCCTTTGTTCTATTTTTCCCCACTAAAATGTAGCTTTAGCTCCTCCTTTAGTCACTTGGGTTAGTGGCCAAGCAACATGTGAGAATCCAAGAATAAACTTGTGATAAAAATTTGCAAGACCTAAGAAGCTATGAAGTTCTATGAGGGTCTTTGGTGTAGGCCATTCTTAAATAATCTAAATCTTTTCTAGATTGACATGGACCCCTTATTCATTCAAAACATACCTTAGGTACTATATTTTTTTCATCTCGAATGTGCATTTGTCAAGATTTGCATACAACTTGTGCTCCTGAAGAGTTTGAAGCACCTTACAAATATGTTGCATATGTTCCTCCCATGTTCTATTGTAGATGAGTATGTCATCTAGGTAGACAACCATGAATGAGTTGGTGAAGGGTCACAGAATGTCATCCATCATCCTCATGAAGGTTTTAGGTGTGTTAGTTAAGCCAAAAGGCATAACCAACCATTCAAATAGCCCCTCCTTATATTTGAATGCAATCTTCCAGACATCAGTGGGATCAATGGGAATTTGGTGATAACCAAATTTGAGATCAATTTTGGTAAAGAACTTCACACCATGGAGTTGGTCCAGCAGGTCATCAATCTTGGGGAGGGGACAGTGATTCTTCACAGTGATTTTATTTAGGGCTTGATAGTCAATGCAAAGCCTCCATGTTCCATCTTTCTTTGGTGTCGGGATAATCAAGCTACCACAAGGTAAAGATCTTGGCCTAATGTGACCCTTTTGGATCAATTCCTAAATCTATATTTTTATCTCATCATTATCCAAAATTGATCTATGATACACAGGACTGTTAGGCAAAGGTGATCCTAGGATCAAATTGATAGAATGTTTTACCTGACAATGTAGTGGAACTCCCATGGGTGACTTGAATAAGTCATCATATTCTCCTATGATTTGTCCCATATTCTTCTATTATTGTGTTGATTATGTAGTCAGGACTGCAACATCATCTTTCTTAGATTTCTATGGTTTGACCACCATGAGAATGAATTACTTTGTCTTCTCTAGTAATATCTTACATTTCTTAGCACTAATCAGGGAGACATATGTGGGAGATGGTGCCTTTGGTACCTTGTAATGCCACGTTCCAAGAGTGAGTGTGATTCTTTGGGTTCATGATTCATAGATGCCATGTCGATCATACATAAATGACTGACCAACGAGTACATCACAAACATCTAGATTGACCACATCACACAAGACTTCATCTTGGATAGGTTTTATTGCATATGAAAGAAGACACTGATGGGTGACACAAAGGTCTCTCCCTGGGCTCAACCATCTAATATTGTATGGCTTTGGTGAGGCTTCATAGATAGATTTAGAATTTTCACAACTTTAGTATAGATTAAATTATTTTGACTCCCACTATCAATAATGAAATGTAGAGGCTTACCTTTTACCCATAATTTGGAGTGAAATAATGTTTCCTTGTTATCTGCCCTTTCCTCACAAGTCTATGATGAAGCAATGATGGTATCAGGCTTAGAATCTACAATCTCTTCTTCATCTTCTTCAACTGTAGATTGTGTATGAGATAGAGTAGTAGATGTCAATTATTGTGACTTAGAAAGCAGTTTATTGAAGGCTCAACATTCTTCTTTGGAGTGAGTTCCAACTTTGTGGTAATCACACCATTTTCCAATCATCCCCTTCTGGGTTTTCTTATCTTAAAACTCCTTTTGCTTCTAATTTTGTCCTCATGTTTGACCTTCCTTGTCACTTTTCTATTTTGAAGGTTGACTTTTTGTATTCTTTCTTCCATGCTTCTGCTCAATCTTCACTGTGAACTTGTATGCCTCACTGAGGGTTTCCAAATTGAAGAGTTCCATTTCCCCCCATATGTACCATTGTAGTTCACCATGATATTTGAGATTCTTATGTTTCTCACTTTCTTGGATGCCCAATCTTCTAGACAGAGAATGAAAAATGTTAGTGTAATCTTGAACAGATTGGTCCTTACCTTGGTGAAGTTATTACCACTATATGTACAAATCATCATATGCTCCAATGGGATAGTATTCTTCCTTTACCACTTCCATGAAATCATCTCAGGTAGGTTCCACCTCAAGGATAATGTCATCTATACGAAACCTATTTTTTTACACTTCCCACTAATTTTTCATGAGCGATGATGCTTTTAAAAAAACAAAAGTGATCTTTTCTCCATCAGTGAATTTATTTACTGAAAATTAGGAAGACAATTGATCCAACCAATTTTATACTACATTAGCATTGATTTTGCCTTCAAATGTAGGGATATAAAAATTCACTTAAACCTTGAAGGGTGTTGGGGCACTGAAAGGATGTTCCATAGATGACGAGCCAAGAAATGCAGATGAGGATCCATAATTTCCCATTAAGAGTTATTAGAGAATTCAAGTGAATTATTGCAACATCTATGCTTGTTGCTATTAGAGGGCTTCATTCACCATTTTTTTGAAGGTATCATATGTCTCAGTGTCATCTACTATTTGAAGTTGTTTGGAGTGAATAGATGGATAGTTTGGAAGCTCTATTGTTTTCCACCCAAGCTTCTTGTAGCATGACCTCGTCCTCAGGATCATACACTCTCAAGACAAACCACTATGATACCATTGATCCAAAACTTAGAAGTTTTGATTGATAGATATTTCAAGAAAAAAATAACATAGTAATAATGAATTCTCTGAGAAGAGATGTTTTATTACTCAAGATTGCAATACAATTATATGTTTATCTCTGGGAATAGATGTCTGATTTCTATTTTAGGTTACATCTTCATTTACACATTTTTAAAGTAGGAGGAGGATTTTGAAGGTCACCAATATCGAGGGAGATTAAGTGGTTCAACTTTCATGATTTAAAACAATACAAAATTTGAGGAATTACTATTTTTAGAAACTTACTATTTTTAAGCTACACTACTAAAATTAAAATTTGGGGCACTTCCATTAAGTTTTCAAGGGTCAAAAACCACTAATAAAATTTAGTGCCATCTTACCAAGTTATATTCATTATTATCTTTCCAATGGTTCAAATGGGGAGTCAATTAGAGCTATGGTGTAAAAGTTATGGCTCTCAGAAGTTTCATCATTAATTGGAGTAGAACCATCACCTAAATTGTCGACTAAATTGTTGCCCAAATCAATGTCTCACCAAATTTTGTTAAGACAAATTCAACATCAAAATAATCCATGAATCATTCATGAAAAGAACATATAATAAAAAATAGCCTCAAATAAATTACCTAGACTACTTGACCAGTAGATTTATACTTGGAGTTGCCATGGGTGCTTAGTGGAATTGCCTTTCAAGGCTGATATCTTGAGGATAATAGCAAAAGTCCTCAAGGAATGGACTATTCAGTCCCACCAAGCATGCCAAAAACTATTGTCCCTTGAATTTTCACCACTTAAGGATATGACAAGTCTCTCTTCATTCAAGTGGCATAATGTAAACACCTCAAGGTTGTGGGTGACCCAAATTTGAGGTGAGTCTCTAAATTAGGGCTAGTTCCCTTGATGTAACCCTTCCACACACCATAAACACACTTTCATTTATGAGTAAAAGGGTTAAGAATATTAAAATAAACCTAGATAAGTAGGTGATGCACCAAATAGATAGTCTACTCACACCACTTGCAATGCACTTGGAACCAAAATGGAAACTACACATACACTTCATCCATCAAATTGAAATCCCTTTATATACATTAATGTTTCAAGAATAGGGTCTTGAAGAGAGTCTAGGTTATGAGGAATTAGAAACTAGGTATCCTAGATACACTAATGAATAGACTATTCACTATACCTTCAATCCACATTATACACTTCTTGTTGACTTGCAAAAGAGAGCTTTCAAACTACACAAGGCACTAGGAAGGATAACATGTCAAGGTAAGTAAAATACACTTTTATAAGACCAAAAACCATAGCATGCACATAATTAAATCATGAATGAGGTAAAAATTAGTTTATTTATTATTTTAATTCAAAAATTGAGTAGGGCTTCACCATACTCAGGTGGTGATATCCTTACAACAACCAAAAAGGCTAGTATATATAGGAATTATGAGAGAAGAGAGAAAAGGTGAAGTTCAAGAGTCCCTAAGACACTTTTCAAGTAAGGATATTGAGTTATGGAATCAATAATGAGATAGGTATTACAAGAAAAATAGGGACAAATGTCTCTCAAACTCATCTAACTCCTTCATATGTGGCATAGATGCTCTTTTATTTGCTTGTGAAATTGCCCTCTTGATTTACCTTCATTATATTGCCTCACCACTGAATAAGGTCAGGTATAATGATTGATATAGATTATAGGGTTACTAACAAGCCTCTACATGCATTTTAATGATCTCTAACCATTCATATCCTTCTGGCCATGAGCAATCATCTCTAACAGTTACAAATAACTCCCTCTCATGCACCCCTCACACTTGGCACACAAAATTCTTCTAGTTATTCAATCCTAATCCATGCACAAGGAGTAATGACACTTTTCAAGAGTGTTAATGTCATTATATTCATGAATCAAGCCTAAAAAGGCTTCCCAATTAGAGCTTTCATCATTTTCACTAAGTGTTCATTATTAGACTCGCTGAGATGAAGAAGATAGAAAACACAATTAGGAGGTTAGATACTTCAATATATGAATATGGGGACCTATAAAAAGTCCCAATATCTCTCTTAAAAGTGTTTTCATCATCTGAAGCTTCTCCATACCTATAAAACACATAAATTTTTCAAAGAAAACCATGTTATACACCATCCATACAAGTGTAGTACAACTCAATTACATGGGGAGGAGCCCTAAATATTCCTCTATCACCTCCAATTAGTTTCATGCCCAACTTGTGTCATTTAGATGTTTCATTTGCAACATCTTCCTAGTCAGGTCCTTAGGGAGGGTTTTGTGAGGGTTTAGAGTCATTCTAGGTCTTAACATTTGCTCATAGAAATGGCACAATGTGAATTTAAAACAATGCCACTGAGGGCTTCTTATGGACCCTTTCTAACATCTCTAAATTCCTTCACTCTCCATGAAAATCATAATGGGAGATACAAGCATTTCAAATTGGCCATTTGAGTCATTTTTTAGCATTTTACATGGTCTAAGTGCCTTCAAGCCAAGAAATGGCTTCTTGGTGAACCTATCTACAAATTGAAGGCTCAAACACCTCTATATATACTCCAAGAATGTGATCTAATAGGTCTTAATGTCTATTCAGCCCAAAAGGTGACAAGGCTACTTCTAGGCATTAGGCCTTATATTATGTCTAGTAGGATTTACCTACAAACTTTATGGCTTAGACCCTTTACTAACCTTCCATACCTAAGATAGAATAAACACATCATTATAACCTCCATGAATTTTCTCCAAAGCATTGGAATAATTTCCCAAGGCTAGAACTGAAAGTGATCTCTCATTTGGGGTTAGGCCTGCACCTTGCCTAACTACCCTATCTATAACTCTTGTATTTTGGACTACCTTGTTTAGTTTCAAACCTTCCTACTTTTTTTACCATGTTTTAATATGTTTGTTACAACTCCAAAAACTCTATTGAAGTGTTATCTTGGATTCTTGTTCATGTTTCATCCTCATCTCTCAAGACTACATGTTTATGAGCCTAGGGGAGTGCCCCATGTTTGAGACAAAATAGGGGGCACTTGCCCTATTTACCTCACACAAAAAAACATTGTGTAGGCTTATAAAAGTGGAAAGGGTTATTTATTCCAATTTTGAGTTATTTTTACTCATTTTATCTCAATCCTTCTTATCTAGTTGTAGGTGCTCATTGACCTTATCTACTTGGTCATGATGTCAATAAGTTCTTTGAAACCTCATTAAGGTTTTAAAATGTGTATATCATATTTAAATCACCTATATGCTCTATTTTAAACCCAACAATGCCTTTCCTTGATGAAAACACTTTCTTAGTGACCCCTACTGATTGAGACAAAACTTCATGTAGGTGTGTTTACATCAGGAGACCTTACAAAGGGTATTTGGAAATCCTCCTTCTAGACATATTGATCATGGAAATCATATTTGAACTTGTATCCACCCTTGGAAACCTAAAACAACATCACCCTAATGCTCAGGTCACTATTTGTTATATCTTGTTTTAGGTGCAACTTTTTAGGCTTGTGTACGGATAGGGTATGCAAAAGGAGATTAAACAATAGTGTATTCCTCTGATGATATTTAGACTCATAAGAAACCTTTCAAACATTGAAAACACTAACCATGGAGATAAATTCAAGTTAATACTTGAATGGAAGAAAATTTCATTATTTGACTTAAGCCTGTAAATGACATTGAATGAATTCAGTGTGTTTAAAAATTATTTTGAGGCTCTCAAACACTATCTTCCACTATTCTCTTTTCCTTCAAACTTGGAATAGTGTTTATTTATGATAGGGATAACAAATCAAGGTCACTATAATGAATTAAAATCCTTGGGAGACATGTCATGAGATCTTTGTAATAACCCCCTAGTCCTCTATTTGTACTTTTTAGGGACAAGAGACCAAAACACAGTCTTTCTATGCTTAAAGATAATTTGAACCTTATCTTGGCTAATTTATCCTTCAAATAAGTCTATTTTTAACTTTCCTACATGCAAGGGTATAAAATTAAACTTATCATGTTTCACTATTCTGTACAAGTACCTTTAAGGCTCTATAGAATTGCCTATAGGTGCACATTTCTGAGTGTGAGGCAGATTTCTTATAACCTTAAGAAAGTTTTAGGCCATTAGGAGATTAGGCTTCTTGCCACCATTTTGTATAATTATTTTCACTTTTTCAACCTCAAGATACCTCTAAAAATTTTCAATGGTAACCTTCATATGGTTAAAAAAACATAAAGATTTTCATAAAGAAGAAAGTGAGTCTACAGCCATAAACAAGCCTAGAAGAGGATTTCTTATGCATTTAAAAACACTCATTCTAGTATTATGATTGAAATACTTATGGATAGGTCTTGAGAAACACTTTAAAATATCCCATCTATCAAATCAAAGCAAAACATTCTGACAAGCTCAAATAAGGACCCCTCATGGATGCAAGAGCATAAAAATCTGCCTAGCTTCTTAGCAATGGTTCATAAAGGAAGAGCCATGAAAATAAAACTTATTGACATGGATTTTAATCATACTAATACCCATTTAAAATTCTAAATTCACTCCCTCTAACTCCATTTATACATATTGTACCAAGCATTTGAAGTTGACCCTTCTTAGCTTGTCAAGGCTCGAAAAGAGCAAAACCAAAATTTGATTTCTCTAACTTTGTTTCTGCACACCAGATATAGTGAAGACCTTATGGATCTCAAGAGACACTTTGCCCACATTTTCACCTAAAAGTGAGCTCATCAAATCTGTACTAGTGCCATTAAGGGCCTATTTTTAAGGGAAACTCCCTATTTTTATGCATGAAATTGCTTCTTAACTACCTCTGACTGCTTCTTGACATATTTTAACCCCATACACATTATAAAATTACTTGGTGATAAATATTCTTCTTTGAAAAATTCATACAAGTTATTTAATGAGCCAAAAATGTGACCAAAGGCATTTTTTCATATGAAGCATGGCAAAGGACAAATTTATGACCTGAGAACACCTTAAAATACTTCAATGGCCATATTAGGACATTTATATAATAATTTGAGCCTTTGTGATAGTAATAAATCAAAATAGGTTAAATCTTGTGCCCACTGAGTGTGGGTCCAAGAGCATTTTATTAATTACCAAAAATAAGTACATAAAAAGGGTGCCTTTACTCCATTAACCCTTTTACATGAAATAAACATTTATTTATAGGTTTTCACACACATTGGTAAAAACCAACTAACCTATTAACTAACTCTTATGAGAATTATACCTAAAATATGGTTCATATTATTAATTGACACAAACATGAAAACTACCCAAAAGTTAATCTAATTTATTTATGGGGGTGTCTTTATAAAATATGCATGCCCCATTATGATTATTAAATTAATCTAGCACAAAAAAATCTTAAGATAATTCAAGACATTGGATAAGTCCTAACAAACCCCCCTATGATCCAAAGTCAAGTCGTTGGACACATACCATGCATTTTTCTAAATTTTTTAAATTTGATCCTATCAAGGAGTTTTGTGAAAATATCAGTTGTCTGATCAGTAGTAGAGCAATATATCAGATCAAGATATTTCTTCACCACCAATATTCATAGATAATGATATTTGACATCCATATGTTTTATATTGGCATGAAATACTAGATTCTTGGACATCTTGATTGTACTTTGATCATTAATGTATAATTGTGTAGGAGCAATCTGAAAACCCTGAATATCTTCAAGAATATGCCATAAGTAAACAATTTCCCTGGAATCATCCCATGCTATAACATACTCTAATTCTATTGATGAATTTTCTATTATATCCTACTTCTTACAACACCAAGCAATGGCAGTTGAACCCATATGCATAGTGTATCCTGTTGTGGACACTCTGTCATCCACACATCCACCAAAATCTGCATCACAATACCCAACAAGTTTGAAGTTATTATTATAGCAGTGCTCAAGACCATATGTCTTTATTCCATGAAGATAATGAAGTACTCTTTTTGCTGCATGCCAATGAATTTATTTAGGCTCATGCATAAGCCTAGATAAAATTTCAACTGAAAATGATATATCAAGCTTGGTAGTCATCAAATATATCAAACCTCCCACCAATTATCTATATTTGGTGCATTCAAAAAATGCACTACCATCATCCTTAGATAATTTTAAGTTACTTTCCATTAGAGTGAGGGCAGGTTTGCAATCACTCATGGCAAACGTATCTAATAACTCAGAAATATACTTAGTTTGTGAAATGAAAATACTATGCTCCTTTTGAGTTACCTCTATGCCTAAATAGTAGTGAAGAGGTCCAATATTTGTCATCTTAAACCCATCTTTTAATTCTTTCTTCACATACTTGTTATGATTTTCATCGTTTCTTGTAATAAACAAGTCATCAACATAGAGAACAAGAATCACCTATTTCTTACCCTGCAATCAAGAGTAGAGAGTATCATCAGATTCACTATGTTAAAAATCAATGGATTTAAAGTATGAATCCATTTTCTCATACCAAGCCCTAGGTGCCTATTTGATCCCATACAAATCTTTTATCAATTTACACACTTTGTGTTCTGCACCCACCTTTTCAAAACCCTGAGGTTGTTTCATATATACTTCTTCCTATAAATCACCATTCAAAAAATCACTTTTAACATCCAACTGATGTACTTTCCAACCATTTTTTTCTATTAAGGCAAGTACCATATGAATAGTGTTCCATTTGGTAGTTGGTTTAAATGTTTCCTCATATTTAATACCTTCTTGTTACACATATCCTTTTGCAACATGTCTTGCCTTATGTTTATCAATGGATCCATCTGATTTATACTTATTCCTATACACCCATTTTCATCATATAGGTTGAATATGTGGAGGAAGATCAACCAAAACCCAAGTATTATTGTTAAGTATTGCATCATACTCACTTTGCATTACATGTTGCCAAACATATTCAACAAAGGCCTCCTCAAAAGTAGATGGCTCAGTGGAAGAAGTAGTAACAACCATTGCATAATTCACCTATTTATGAGAACTCTTGAGACCTATTAATCCAACTTCAACTACTATCAGGTCATAAAAAGCACTTTGAGCCCATTTTGGATACTTATTCAAATTAAGAACACCAGAATTCTCATCATGAGCACCATTCAAAGGAAGACTTAGAGAATTTTCAATAATTTCTAAGTCATCAACCTATGAACTAGTAGATGAATAAGAGGAGAGTGAAGGAATTTGAGTTTCATACCAAAACCTTTAGGAATTATCCCCATTACTCAAACCCTTATCTCTTTTTGCATTTCTCCTCTCTAACCTATCAAGTTGAGAATCAATCTATGCAGTGTTCATAGCCCCAAATTCATCAAATATTACATCCTGACTCACTATGAATTTGCATGTATCCTATGCAAGTAAATGATACCCCTTTTTATTTTATGAATATCCAAGAAAGATGCATTTTTGACTTCGTAGTTTCAACTTAGTTCTATGTTTAGTGGGAACTAAAACAAAACAAAGGCATCCAAAAACTTTCAGGTGTTTAACTTTTGGTTTAAACCCATGTCAAGCCTCATATGGAGTTTGTGCCAAAAGATCTATTGTGGGGGATCTATTTCTCAAATACACTACAATACTAATGGCTTCTACCCAAAACTTATCATCGAGCTATTTATAGTGCAACATAGCTAAATATGTGCCCTCTAAGGTTTTATTCATTCATTTAGATACTCTAGTTTACTGTGGAGTGTAAGCATTACTATATTTTTTATGAATGTCATGTTCCTAATAATAATCTAAAAATTCATTCAAAGTATACTCACCACCATTGTCTAAATGAAGAGTGGCTAAGTGTGAACTTGTTTCTTTTTCAACTAAGTGCAACCAATCAAAAAACTTAGTGAAAACTTATGATGTGTTTTTCATGAAAAACACCCAAGTCATCCTAAAAAAATCATCAATAAACAACACAAAATATCTACACCCACCAATGGATGACTTTTTCATGCCACATACATCACTATGAACTAACTATAAACACCTATTAGCTCACCATGAAGAGGTTTTGGGAATTTTTTCCTGATTTTGTTTACCCAAAACACATGATTCATAAAGAATACTATCTTTACAAAAAGTGGGAAATCCACTCACAATACCATATCTTTGTAAGTCCACTAAAGAGTGAATATTCAAATGTCCAAAGTGGGGATGCCATAACCGTTGTGTATACATAGTAAATGTACGTGTTTCAATAACTACTGCTAGTTCCACTATGGGAGGAAGCACTTTACAATGCAATATAACCAAATTTCCATCTTCATATCATGTATACATGGTTTTATAACCATCCTTCACTGAATTAATATGAATGAGCCCATTTTCAAGCACAATTTGATAACCTTTCTTTCGAATAGTTACTAAGGAAAGAAGATGTTCCTTCAATGTGGGAACATACCAAACATTCTCCAAGTATTTTATAGAACCATTAGGAAGAAGAATCCAAATAAAACCAAGTCCTAATGGAGTATGCATATACTTATCTGCCAAAGCAACTAGAGAGAGAGAGAAGCTTCTTTGTAAGTCCAAAATAAGTCTCACCTAAATATCATGTGTTTGGTTGCTCTTGTATCTAAAACACATACATCAATGAACTCATCTCTAGCCTCATATTCCATATAATCAATGTGCCCTAAAATAGTGAATGCAAACTCATGAGCAACATTGCTAGACTCATCATAATCATGGTCAGCATACTGAGCAGAGTTAGACTTAGTCATTTTTTGTGGCCTCTATATTTTGTCAAAAGGTATTCTACACTAAGAGGCAATGTGACCAAATTTCCCACATCTATGACACTGAATGTCTGATCTACCTCGACCTCTACCCTTAGAAGAGTTGTGACCACATCCTCTATCATTTGTCTCATTTGAATGAGAATTGTTAGATTGTTGTTTATTTGAATTACCTCTACCTATGTTTTGATATCTACCTCCTCTATAACCTCGACCCCCTCTATGATTGTGGCCTTTATTATTTTGATGCTTAAATGAAGATGAGATAGGCTTAGACTCTAAAATATGGGATTCCTCTATTTTCTTAGATTTCTTTGGTAGATATAGGTCATGTTGGATGAGCAACTCAAGCAACATGTCAAAAGTGATGCCTTTAATCTTGTCAGAGACATGCAACATTTCTACAAAGTTCATATAGGACCTAGGTAGTCTTTTTAATGCAGAAGTGACTATGAGATCATCATCTAATTTTCCAAACCCATCCTTAGTGTACTCAATAGTGATATTTTTCAACTTAGACATATATTCTCCCATATCCCCATATTCTTCTAATGATAAAGTAAACAAGTGCATGTGGATGTCTATATTCTTATGCTTCAGTTTCTTATCATAAAAATCAGATAATGTTTTCCATGCAATGGAACTATGAGGAGAATTTTTAATATGAACATAAGTATCATGAGTAAAAAAACATTTGATGAAATTGAATATATCAAGTTTGGCATGTTCTGTTGGCAATGTGGGATTTTCATTCTTAACAATATCCCACAACTCATTAAAGACTAAAGAAGCTTCCATAAAATGTTTCCAATCTAAATAATTATAAATTTTTAATCTATCACCATCTGAAAGCAAGTTTTGAATATTAGGCATCTTGAAATGAAATCAAATGTGCAAAATAAGTGCAATAAATGAGATAAATAATACGTACACACAATTATAGCACTTTGAATGAGATAACGCTTCTACAGGGTTTTTCACTTAACCTCCACATAGAGCAAAAAATAAGTATTTTTTTATGCATTTTTCACTTAACCTCACCAAAAATCAATTGATTACACCCTTATTTCACAAAAATACATCCTTATTTCATCAAGATACACCCTTATTTCACTAAGATACACAAAAGCAAAAGATATCAACTTTCCATGCAAACTTTCAACAAGTATGCATGTTTTTACATTCAAATGCCCCTTTTAAAACTTGTAAAACATAAAAAGATTCCAAAAATAGAATATTCCTTTCAATAAAGCATATTCTTAAAGAAAATTCTTCCAAAAAAGAAGATTTGAACCCGTGACCTCCTTGTTACAAGCACCTTCCAAAACCTTGCTTTCCAAGTGCTCTATGAGCATTTACAAGTTTGTAAAGATAGAAGATTATTTATAAACTTGAAATTTTTCTCTATTTTAATAAAAAATATATATATTTGGGTATTTTCATGTGAAAGTATTTTTGAAAGTGAAAACTCAAATCTTTTATTACCTAGTTTTCACCATGCAAAACCTAATTTGATCAAACTTTAGAAAAGACTTTATAAAAACTAAAATATTTTTATTTTGTCATTTTCAACACCATCCTGAAGATTTCCAATGCCAAAGCTGATCTGAGAAAATTTGAAACTCACCTAGCACTTCCTTAGACCATACAAAAACCTTGCAAGATTGAATTTTTCACCATTTGCCAATGTTTAAGACTTTTAGAGAGGAATTTAACTGAGATTGCTAAAGTTTTGATTTTATAGGACATTATAAGTCAATACTTATATAATAAATGGCTGTAAAAATCCAATTTTCAGCTTGAAATTTTTTTTAAATGGATTTGGAATGATTGTTTTGTCTGTGGATCTCAACTAGCAATCGAAAAGCTTAGCTGATAAAAGTTTGATACAAAAGAAAATAATTGTAGATACTCACAGGGATATATAGAACAAACAAGCTATACATATGCTTATATTGGCTTTAAAATAACAATTTGGGATTTGAAAAACTTTTAAAATGCTTTTGGAGTGAAAATAGGATCTTCAGAACCTCAAAAATGGATCATAGGATCACAGATTGAGCAGATTGATAGAAGGAAGTTTTTGAAACTATTTCTTATATCCACAAAGAATTTTTTCAGATTTAAAATTCCATAAAATTGTATTTTAGGCAAATTTTAGGACTTTAGAAATAAATTTTGATCATTTTAAAGCATCAAAATTCAATATGGGGTGCTAAAAAAAGAGTTTTGAAACAATATCAGGGAGCATGAAAGGCTTGTTCAATTAAATGGCCATACAAGACCATATATAGGCTTAATTATTTCAATGGACATTAACCAATGCAAAAATATTTAAAAATTAAATAATTTAATAATTTTTCAAATTTGCAAAGTTAGACCAACCAAGGTTTATTGGACATGGCATACCTTATACTATCCAGAATGAGATTTCACATGAGACTTTCAATTTCACATGAATTGTCTTTTCACCTTGCCTTATCCAAAATTCACCAAGATTCTCATATTCACCATGCTTTTCAAAACCATGCCCTGATACCACTGATAGTAATAAATCAAAATAGGTTAAATCTTGTGCCCATTGAGTGCGGGTCCACAAACATTTTATTAATTACCAAAAAAAAGTACATAGAAAGGGTGCATTTACTCTATTAACCCTTTTACATGAAATAAACCTTTATTTATAGTTTTTCACACACACTGGTAAAAACCAACTAACCTATTAACTAACTCTTATGGAAATTCTACCTGAAAGATGGTTCATATTATTATTTAACACAAACATGAAAACTACCCAAAAGTCAGTCTAATTTATTTATGGGGGTGTCTTTATAAAAGATGCATGACCCATTATGATTATTAAATTAATCTAGCACACAAAAATTCTAAGCTAAGTTAATACTTTGGATAAGTCCTAATACTTTGACCAAAGTTGACTTGGGTTGACTAGGCAAGTACAAGGAAGATAGGCTTACACCAAGGCTAGAGATAGGATAAGTGAGATGTTTAGACACACATGAGACCCTATTAGACATATGAGAACCTTTGAAAAGTTTCAATATGTAGGGGTTGATCCAATTTGACTAAAATTCAAATTTGGTCAATAGGTATGCATGTCAAAAACCATGGTATAATAGGTATGGGTTCCCAAATGAGTCTGAGCTCATAATTTAGTCGAGAAGTGTGTATTGATGATCTTCAGGTGTGAGATAAGTTTTAGAGGTGGGCATTGACCAAAAGATGGTGTGTTGATTGAGTTTCTCTTATAAATCTAGTGTTTTTACTCATGATGGTAAGTTGTATTCCCTAAGGATTTGAGGTTTGAGGCTTCTTTATATGATGAAATGGCTAAATGGGTTGTAAAAAAGTGCTTCACAATCATCTAAAATTATGTGGTGTAGAGGTAGAGTTGGATGATGATTTTTGGCATGCTTGAGAGGGAAAATGAGTGTACTTCAAATGTGTAATTTCAAGTCTTGAATGTGTTTACATAAAAATATATGGGTGTTACAAGGTTTAGGTAGGGCTACTAGGCCTCTAGGTAAGGCTAGTGAAGAGAAGAGTGGTTTTTCATCATTTTCTCCAAATGACAAAGGTATGGTTGTTCCTGAATGAGTTTATTAGTTATTTATGTACATCTTTCCTATTTGAATATTGGCTTGTTCATTTTTTGATAATTATAGAGGTGGCTTATGAGATAAAATTTGAAGGCAAGTATGAAATTTCTTCATGGTTGGAGATGGTCTAAAGGTGCTTAAGGGGTGCCTAGGCTCAGGGGACTTAGGTGGGGTCCATCTTCATGTCTTTAAGGTGAGTTTAAGAAATTTATGGTGTTCATGTATTTTTTGTCTTCATAGAGAAGAGTATAATCAAAGAAGAGTGCATTTATAGAGTATGCTTGAAAATTTCAAGGTAAGAAGAGGTATGCATAATGTTAGGGGGAGTTTGTATCATCTCACAGAGGTGTTCCTTTCATGTTGTTGGTCCTTGAAGTCTTTTTAGGTCCTTAGGATTATTTGATGCCCACTTTGTCATTATTTCAAAGGGGGGAAATTACTTGAAGAGAGAGAAAGAGTGTGAGCATAAGCTTTGTGATTGGTGTTGACATCAATGACAAAGGGGGATATTATTGGATATTTGTCATTAATGTCTCCAAGGTGGCCAAGGATGTTGATGAGATGTCATGTGTCTTATAATGATAATGATAAAGTGTTCTTCAATGTGATCAGGTGCTATTTCATGGTTATTTAGTGTTTGGCTTAGTGAGGTAGTTGATGGATGTTATTGATGGTGTGGTCATGTTATAGAGACCCTATGGGGTGTTATGAGTGCTTGGAGTGCTAGTGAAAGTGAAAATAATTCATCAAAGTAATCATATGAATGTCTAGATTCTCCTAGCCATATTGGTGGATAAGGTTGAGTAGGTAGATTGATGATGTTAGCATTCACATGTATAATAGTCTCATGAGTAGTTTGGTATATGGATGGAGTCCTTTATGAGAGGAATCAAGTGGTCCAAGTTTTAGGTCTTGACATGATGTATAGAAAAAGTTATGGAAGTGTAAAGTTGGTTTCCCAATAAAATTTGACTAATTTCCATAGCCAAATTTTCAATATCAAAGATCTACGGCATGTGTTCAATCATGTAGATGGAGATTGATAGTGTGAATTGAGTCAATAAGTCAATAATCCTAGACTGCATGCAAGGCCACCATGTGGTGTAAGAGTATTTCATCATTCAAATCAAATATCAATGGTGTGCATTCAATCATGCAAATAGAGATCAATAGTTTAAATTGAATCAATAAGGCAATAATCCTAGATTGCATGCAAGGCTACCACATGGATAAAGATCATTAATTGAATGAAGACTGAGAGTAGGGTACATAGAAGGCATGTGGGGCTACCAAGTGTCACAATCTCAAAAGCCTAGATCAAAGATTAATGGAAAGCATAAATTCAAGGCCAAGAGAATCTTGAGAAGATTGATGGAGTGAATTTAATCTATTTTATAGGGGTAATGAGATGAAAACATGTGTCTGAAGCTTTTTACATTAAACAATGACCGTTGGAATTTGAATTTTTAGATTAACAAAGGAAAATCAATGTTGATTATTTGAGCTATATATTTTGATGTATGATGAATTTGATGGTGGTATAAAAATAAAAGTTGTAAAGGAATCCAAGGATATAAATAAAAATTGATTAGAAGGTTTTATTATTCATAAAACTTTAGTTATTTATCTCCAAAAGTTGACTAAGGGTTTGACCATCTTCTACAAGTGACCCAAGATGGATGTTTGTGTTTGTATTGATGGTGATTTGATGTTTCAAGGTAAATTATCAATTAGATAGTGTTATGTACTCCATGAGTACCATCTATATGGATTTTGGAGGTTTTATCAATTCATATTTAGTATGATAAAATGCTTATAAGTTGATTATTTGTTCATTCATGATGTTCTTGTGTACAAGGTTAATTTTTGAGCAAGTTTTGCATATGTAGAGGTGAGTAAGGATGAATTTAATAACTTGAAGGTGTTTTAGGGTTAATTTGGAGTGGAATTATGTTATTTTAAGTTGTATTGTGTTCCTAATTTTCTTAGTGAAGTGCTAAATGGGTGAATAAGTCTCCATGATACCTATAAGGGCTACTAAGGCCTAATTGAAAGGTGTAATTGTTTGAGGGTGACCCATAGATGCTATGGTCAACCTATGAGGGTGGTATTGAGATATATATTAATGTGATAAAAGAATTACAAGTTAAATCAAGTCTTTTGGCTGACCAAGAAGATGGAAATCATGAAGACTCTATAAAGCATAAAATGAAAGGTGATGGCTTGTAGAGTAGAGGTGTGAAGGATAGAGAAGTTTGAGTGTGCCTAGTGGATGGATTGAAGATCATAACAAGTTTAGGATTATGTGTATGACCTATAGGTCATAATTATGATGTCATAAAATATTTATTTTAGGTTTTTTGATTGAGTATGTGTGAAGAAGTGTAGAGTGATTGAAAAAGTGGTTTTGGATACATTGAGAGGGTGTGAAGGCTAGAGAGAGTGTGTAGGGTTGAATATAGATGATATTCATTATATCTCCATCATATTGGTAGGAAATTAAAATCAGGAGACATTCATTTCATAGTTTTTTTATGGGTGCTCAAAATCTAGGGCAAGAGGTGTTTGTCCATCCTTAGGGGTTGGTGTTCCTTGTGAAGTGGGTATTTCACTAAAGTCTCATGTTTGTAATCAACTTATAGGATAAATAGTCAATGTATTTATAGGATTGAGAGTGGGTTTATTCCCCATGAGTTTTTAACACATAATCCTTGCATTTTGTGCTTAATACTTCATTATCTTTCTTGTTCATTGTTATGAATGATGTAAATGCTTCATGAATGTATGTGTTGAATAATTAAGAGTTTGAAGAGTTTGGAATTTGATTGAATATCTTACATGAATAATTCACCCCCCCTTAGTGATTGTACCTATAAAATAAACACCATAATAAATCTCTTTTACATTTAACCTCTACTCTCCTTCATCTCTCTCTATGGTTTTTGACTAGCTCGTAGGAGGCTTGGATGTTCCCAAAGGAGATATGTCTACTAGGTCTAAAACAGACCTTTAGGCCTATTTGGCTTCAATTAAGAGTTACAGGATTGAATAACCTACAAGATTATTGGAGACACTCCAATCCAGCATAAATATCCTTTCTTGTCAACTCTTATCACTCTACAACTATCTATTGAATGCCTAATTCAACAATGTTCTTCTTTCCTTCATTGGTTACCTGTAGGTGTCGTTTTGTATTAGGCCTTTTGAGTGAGTCAAGGTCTCTCCACTTGTAGGTATTCGGCTTATTGGCATTATTAACACATTAAATTCCTTAAGATACACCCCATAACATCATGAACATGATCTTCTATTCACTCTTTAAATGGAAAATCATACTTTACTTGTCGCCCTCACAAATTGATTGTAGATGGGTACAATACTACTATAGGTGTTGTTCTTTGCCTTATAATATGAGTGAGTTAATAATATTATTTGATGTGAGTGAATTTTACCTCATCGAGATCATGGATCCCTTTGGGATATCTTTGTGAGCTTACCCATTCAATATAACTACCCTAAGACAATAATTTCCATCATACCATACTTAACTACATGCAAGCTAAATATAGTGGTTGTAGGTGTGTGTGAAGGAAGATATTGAATATCAAGGTACCATATTAGCTTTTTCACTTCACTATAATATCATGAATTATCTTATTTTCCAACTTACCTCCTTGAATCATTATCAAACTACATCATTTGGACTCATTTGCTTATGCACAATCAATGAATGAGGAGAGGCACAGTTGTAGATGTCCCTTTTAGACTGAGTCTCAGCCACCTATTAATGGAGTGAGGGGTTAAAACTTGGAATAGGTCTATGGGTACCTCTTACTATTTAATAATTGGCATGATGGCTCTTGTCATCCCACCAATCTTCCTTCTCAAGTACACACAGTGACATCTAAGCTCCTACAACTTTCTCATTTACCATTACCTTGTTGACCATAGGTATGCCTGCATTAGGCCCTTTAAGGGTTTTAATGTCTCATGCTCATATATTTTTTACTCCCTTGAGCACCATTCATACCTTATACTCTAAACAAAAACTCCTCAATATTTTCAAGCATAACTCTTCTAAACTCCCTTTCTTTATCAGGCCTTAGCCAATAGAGGTGGTTGTAGGTGATGATCTTCCATACAATAGCTATTTGGAGTGAAGGTTTGAGGTGAATAGGAGGTGACCTCACCTTGAAGTCCTTATCATCCATTTTGAGATAAATCATTTCCCTTTCTTATTTGAGGCACAATTTCTAACTTGCATTCCCAAAACATAGTCATCAAAGGGATGGTAAGCTCTATTATATGGATAGGATAGTCTAAATGTACCACTTGAAATAGATGTTCCTTTCGACTCCTTATGGTGATCATGTATTTTCAGATCCTTGTATATAATTTATTACCAATCTCCATTTCTCTTACCTACTTGCCCTTGAAAGGCCTCCTTAATATTTTTAATGCCCTAATATAGTGGCTCAAGAAGGCTTGATGTAGGTCTTGATTGTCTCTTTGATTAGGTTCATGCCAGATGGGCTCAATACTTTGTGACTTCATCCTCTTTGAGGGTGCCAAGGAGGCATGGATGTCTACTAGCATTATTTAGACTTAGGAGGGAGGGAGGGTGGATGAAGGAAGGATGTAAATGAAGTGATAAGGGGATGGAAACATGAAATAGGGGAGATAACATAGTGAAAAATAGGTATGATGATGTGAAAGGTAGTGGTATAGATGGGACTTGAATTGGATGGCAAGAACCCCTCCTAAGACCAACTACTTGCACTTTGGATAACCTTGGACCATACCCAAGAAATTATGGAGCTTTAGAGGTGTAAACATAACATACAGAGCTTGAAAATGAGATCCTAAAATCTTAGAATACCTTATTTTCCCCAAGGAAACCTTAAATTCTGATAATAAGTGACTGAGATGAGTTTGCAAGTGCAGAAGGTGGATTTTAGGACTGATGAGGTTGATCTAATGGTTGATAATCTTATTTACCATGGTATTAAGAACTCTATTACCAAAATAACATCATTTCAATGCTCTTGAGCTATATGTGAACCCCACATATGCCTTAGATTGAACATAGTTCATTACACAGTGAAATCCACCTATGCAAAATTCCCTTCTCTTTAATTTATTCTAAGATGATAAGGGAAATTGAACATTCAACAAGGCATTGAAAACATTAATACATCTTTGAAACCTCTCCTACTTAGCTTGTAATTCTTGACAAAGACATGAAACCTTGATTCATTACACAGACTTCCCTGTAAGCTACACACAATGACTAATCTGAATATTTGTAAGCTATGGGTTTCACACATGTTGAAATTTTCATAGAAGATCCCTTCAAGACTTGATACAACAAAATCAACGATTGGATTGAGAAAACCAATTAGAATTTCATGAAAATCAACCAGCTGAATTTGGCCTCTGCTAATGAGAGGGTGGCACGCATTACTTAACTTCTTAAGGAAGGTTCATAAAGTTTGGAAGACCAATCTTCAATAAATTGATCATGATTAGAATCTGGTTGAGTCTAGTTACATGGCCAAGAGTTGGGACCTAGTATGGTACAAATAAAAACTTGACGAAATGTCCAAGCTTACAAAGAAAGGTTGGTCTAAAGTAGAATATTTTTGAGCTTTAATAGAACCCATTCATCATGAAACTTTACAAAGGCATCACATATGAGTTTAACTTCATCACTAGATCCCATGTTGTATGGTACATTCCATACAATATGTATAAAAGCTCCCCAAAATCTTTGGATTTTCACTATTTTTGTCTAGTTTAAACTTTGTAATGTCATATTATGATCAAATGAGGAGAATCATACATTAATAAACCTATTTCAAGTAGAGAAACATAGGATGGAAGTGTAGAATCCATAAATTACCATGTGGGGCCCACTTGGCTAGTGGAAAAGATGTGGGTGGCTCTTAAAAAGACTCTAAGTGGCATGAAATGCCTAGTGAAGGTAATTGTCATGGATAAGATGTCTTTAAGGCACCTTTTTACTGCAATTAATCAAGCCACTTATTTTTCCTAAGTTTTTCAAGGTGATATAAGCTCATGGAGGAGGTTTGAGGGGTGACCAATGAGCTAGGAGTGATAATGAAGGGGTTGAATGAATTTAGGTGAATATACCATAGGAAAAAGATTTTGAACACACCATGATCCTTATGTTAAGGCTTCCAACATTATGACATCACCTTCATATTACCAAGATATCAACATACTCTTCAAACAAGGTTAAGCACTCATTGGCTCTCATGACCTCTTGATAGTCCTCTTTCTTATTCAAAAAGCACTATGATGCTTAACATAACACCACAAGGACTTCAAGACACTAGTGACACCATGGATCAAGCATGAACTATGACACATCATGACAATCTCAATAAATATCCAAAGACTCTCATCAAGACAAGAATGACATGACAAGGCTAGGGGCAATCACAAGCAGGCTATGAGGATGGTCTTTAAAAGTTTTTGATTTAGTGGGTTGGCACTTGGCCTATGAGGCCAAAATGTAAACAACTTATCTAATGCACCTAACACATTCATGAGGGTGATGAACATAGTTATATGGGATTACATTGGTAATATTGTGGTGGTATGTTTTGATGATTTTTGATATTTAGTAAAACTAAAGAAGAATATTTGGAGCATTTGAGAATGGTGTTAGAATTGTTGAGAATGGTGTTATAATTGTTGAGAAAGGAGAAAATCTATGTAAATTTTAAGTGCAAGTTTATTCAAGATAGTTTTTTTATTCTTGGGATTTGTCATTTTAGTAGATAGTGTTAGAATGGATGAAGAGAAGGTGAAGGCAATTATTGAGTCACCTATTCCAAATAGAATCATGGAGGTAAGGAGTTTCCATGGTTTTGTAACTTTTTATTAAAAAAATTCATTAATAGTTCCAATAGTATTGTTACACCAATAATGGATTTCATGAAAGGAAAGGAGTTTATGTGATAAGATAAGTAACAAAGAGTTTTGAAGTTTTAAAAAGAAAGATTATAGAGAATCTTATTTTAGCATTGCCTAATTTTGAAAAAGTGTTTGAAGTGGATTATGATGCTTCACATGTGGGAATTGGAGCTATGTTAATCTAATAGGGGAGGCCAATAACATATTTTAGTGATAATTTTAATGAGGTAAGAAATAAATATTCTACCTATGATGTTGAGTGTTATGCAATTGTCTAGGCATTGAGACATTGGAGACATTATTCAGTCTCTAGGGAGTTTATTTTATACACTGACCATGAGGCTTTGAATTATGTGAATACCCAAAATAAATTGAGTAATAGGCATGCCAAGTGGGTATATTTAATGTAGGGATATAATTTTGTGTTGAAACATAAGTTAGGAAAGCAAAATCAGGTAGTTGATGCTTTGAACAAAAGAGTCAAGGTGTTAACTACTTTGGTAAGTGAAGTAGTTAGATTTGAGTTTATTGAGATAGTTGAGAAATGCAAGAGTCCATTAAACAAAAATGAAGGTACTATTAATAATGAGTATCTTTTTTAAGATGCTTATCTCTTTAGGGGAAGATAAATGTGCATTACAGTTGGGTCTTTAAGAGACAACATTGTAAGAGAGTTGCATAGTGGAGGCTTGGCTAGCCATTTTAGAAAAAATAAGACCATAGCTTTGGTGGAGGAGAAGTAATTTTATCCAAAGATGAAAATATATGTGGTATTATATGTTTCAAGATGCATAATATGTCAAGTGACTAAAGGACATGTACATAATATGGGATTGTGCATGCCATTACCAGTCCCAAGAGAACCATGGGTAGATTTGAGAATGGATTTTGTGTTGGGATTACCAAACACACAAAGAGGTAATGATTATATTTTTGTTCTTGTAGAAATATTTTACAAAATGGTTCATTTCATTGCATCTAATAAAACTAGTGATGCCACTAGAGTTACAAAATTATTATTTAGAGATATTATGAGATTGCATGGTATTCCCAAGACCATTACTTCAAATAGGGATACCAAGTTTCTAGGTATTTTTGGAGGAATTTGAGGAAGAAATTAGATACAAAATTATAGTTCAGTAGTGCATATCATCCACAAACTATGACAAATGGAGGTGATAAATAGAAGCTTGAAAAATTTGTTGAGATGCAATGTTGGAGAGAATCCTAAGTTATAACAACCCTTCTGGGTTAGACATAGAAATACATAAAAAAAATTAATAAACACATATACCAAAAATAGATTATATCATGGAAATATACAAAGACCATAAAAAATATTCAAGGTGTGATAATAGTTACAAGCATAATACACCACATATCACCAATCTCTAATATTATGAGAGTACACATCATAATATGAATATAAAAATTAATCACATTAACTCATCTACCACTGAAACAAGTCTACAACCATTGTTTCAAAAATAAAGTAATAAGTAATTAAAATTATTCATGATAATATTAAATGATAATTAAATACAATACAATGTATATATAAGATACATGGCTGCCCTAGAGCATAGTTCTAGAACTTAAGTATATATGGCAATCTCAAGTGTCATCTCAATAAGTAGTACTATTGTGGGAAGAGAGAGCATCATACGAGTGCTTTTCCACACCAAACATAGAAAAATGATCCCCCACACTAATCTCATCAATAAATGGCCCTTTCTTCATGGATGAGTAGATAGTGATAGCATAGGAATCTAGAGAGACAAGCAAGTACCTGTGTGATGTATGATTTCTAAACTAAACATGCAATGTATCATAGAAAACTATTTTATTTCAAGATATCTCACAAACATGTAAATCATACTCATAAAATGATAATGTATCACTAAATATATTTTGACCTAATTTTTTACAAGTAATAAATAATAATGATCTATAGATCAATCAAATTCATACACATCACTCGATCAGACTACCTTCATCTATCATTGTAATACTAGTAAGCTAGTGAATTCCATCTCACTCCTTACTCCATATTAGCAATGTAGATTGGTCAAATATAATTAAACCACAAGATTCATTTAATTTACATCCTAATAGAAAACATGTCATATAACATGTTAAATATAGGAGTAGCCAAAACATACATTTATTTCATCAAATATATGAATGAATCTTACATTATTTTTTATCTCATACTAGAAATAATGACTACAGTTTATACCATTTGGGTAAATACATATTTAACTATATATTTTCACTAAAATAATTAATTTCTAAAGATACTACACCCTATGATAATCCATATTACCATAGTCTAGTATTATAAGACATAACTACTAGTTTTTCACAATCAATTAGAATAAATTAATCATAGCTACACAAAAACACAACTTATACTCAAGCAACTAGACATAATGAGGCAAATCATAATTTCCATAGAACACAATCTTATACTATAATATCATTTTTTAAACTTTAAGGGTTATATGCATGCATACATAAAGTCCTTCTAACTATCACAAACATACTATTCATATTAATATCCAACACACATACATATAATCAATTAAATGTAGATATGAGTCTGACAATAATAATTACAATATGTACCATTTAAGAATAACATATATTTATACTATAGTACTCTATGATATCTCATACTATCATATATTTCCAACTACATAATAACACATAATCCAAAATCACAATTTCAAGAATCAAATGACACACATACACAATAACAATAAAGCAAGTATAGGGTTATACCGCCTTGGTATACCCTAAGTTTAGACTGCTTACCAGCATTCAAAGAAACATAACTTATAAATATGCATCATGATGCACTATTATATGCTATATATAGTCAAGCATTCATTCTCATAATAAGTATTGCACACAAGTATTCAATATGTAATACATATAACTAACAACCAATCAAACATTTGTAGAAAAGTAGTGAACTCATAACCCATTATAACCTTCATTTAAACATCTCATTCTGATTTTTTAGGAGACTATTACAAAGGGTTATAATTTTTGGTTTCTAAAAACTTAAAGACTTACTCAAACCATCTTTTAAACATTAAGTACAATCCCTATATATGAGCACTTGTATAATATGCACCACAAGTAGTTATTCTAATGCTATGCAAATATTGAACCACTGTTCATTTATAATTTAAAATAAGAGCTCCCTAAAGGCATTTAAAACTCTAATCAAGGATCTCAAATCACATACTTATTCCTAGATAATGAAGATCCATGCCAAGTTATAAATATGCATCTACCATTAAATGATAAGTTAGGAGCCTAGGATTTATTTTATATAGTTTCACAACTCTCAGTTCCCATGACCAATTCTTATGTTTTACATTCTCTCAATACTTAAAGATTTCTCAAGTGGCAATGTTTCTTAAAAATATAAATACATAAAACTATGGTTTAAGAGTGTTAATCATCTCATAATCTATATTATACATTAAATAGATATGATCTTATTAACCATCTGAGTCAAAACATAAGATCAATATCCCCATCAATGGTGTTATTATGCACATAAATCTCTATCAAATATAGTCTATAGTTTACACTCACCCTTGGAACTATAGTTAGAGCAGCACACCTTTTTACTCAAGTATAAGCATAAGTATACCTATATTATTTTTGCATATTCAACGATACGTAGCTTTATAGCTTTGGACCTATACTATGGGTTTTGTACCCTAAATTATATACTGAGCATATCAAGGTTATTACAAATTATTGAAGGACTACATTTAATACTCCACACTATACATAGGCAAAGCATTATACATAAAGTCTTGCCATTATACAACAAGAATTAAGATACAAATATCCTGTATTAACTTTTTTAGATATGCCACGACATCATATTTCCATATACTTATTAAGTTATAACCCATTATTTTTGAGGTATAGAGGGTCCTTAGTAAATGTCCACAAATAAATAAGAAGCAATCATAAATATATAGTCTAAAATATTATTTTATTCACCATAAATTAAACATGTTGACCAATATGTCATTACCACATCTAAACACACAATAGAGACACAAGTGTTTGGTATAATATATATTCAATCTTTCACAAGTAAAGATATTCATTTATATAATCATATTAGTTACTTATTTAGTTATCTAAAAATTCAATAAATTTTTAACCTCATTTGGTGTTAATTGTCCTTTTTATTCATGTCAAATCGTATTACTTGTATGGTGGTGACTTTAGATTAATATATACAGGCAAAAGACATACGATCAACTACCTCATTTCCTTTTATTTAATCAACTAGAAATAGAACTTACAATGGTGACTTTATTAGTAAATCATGTTCAACTATAAGTAAAACCAACAATGCCTTTATGAACAAAGCCTATCCATGACTCTAGTGATCATACAAGGAAACAGTGAACCCAATATATATGATAAACTTTAGTGACTTAATTACTATTACACTCAGCAACCTTAAGAAATTTCACCTAGTGATTTAAGATTTTATAATATTAAACCTAATGATTTTAGTGATCCAAGCATGTTATTTGATTTGCTAGCATTGAATTCAATGACACCATAACAAGCTGTAGCATTAAAAAAAAATTATAACTTAAAAGTTATCAACATACCACCTACAAATGCCATTATATATGGCTGGGAATTATTTAGAAGGTGGTGATTCCAAATTATATGGTTATCAATATACAATGGCTAGGACAAATATAAAGATGCCTTTTAGAATAAAGCATGTCACAAAGTTATGGTTTTTGTGACTTTAAATAAATGGATCATTTATATCTCAAAAACTATTACTATAAATATTTTAGCATATATACTTTAAGGTATGATTTTTGTGTATATAATTTAAGGTATGATTTCTACGTATATACTTTAAGGTATAATTTACATGTATCTCAAAATCATATACTTTAAATATGCCTTATTCTCAATTATATCTCAAGTATGATTCTAGATTATATGGTTATCAATATACAAGGGTTGGGACAAATATCAAGATGCCTTTCAGAATAAAGCATGTCACAAAGGTATGATTTTTGTGACTTTAAATATATGGATCATTTATATCCCAAAAACTATTACTATAAATATTCTGGTGTATATACTTTAAAGTATGATTTATGTGTATATACTTTAAGGTATAATTTTTACATATATACTTTAAGGTATAATTTACACATATCTCAAAATCATATACTTAAAATAATATACTTTAAATATGCCTTAGTCTCAATTATATCTCAAGTATGATTCCAAATTATATGGTTATTAATATACAAGGGTTGGGACAAATATAAAGATGCCTTTTAGAATAAAGCATGTCACAAAGGTATGATTTTTGTGACTTTAAATATATGGATCGTTTATATCTCAAAAACTATTATTATAAATATTCTAGCATATATACTTTAAGGTATGATTTATGTGTATATACTCTAAGGTATTATTTCTACATATATACTTTAAGGTATAATTTGCAGGTATCTCAAGATCATATACTTGAAATAATATACTTTAAATATGCCTTATTTTCAATTATATCTCAAAAACTATTATCAAAAAGTCACCTATATATAACAAAGTAGCTAGGAATAACTAGAAATACACTCATAAATAAATTTACCATTGACTGCTAAATATGTATATAACTAATAACCTATTTATGGTAAATTTACATATTTATCGAGTTATGATTTAATAACTATGATTTAATGGTAAATTTCTATACATTTTTAATATCATTACAGATGTATTATAAATCTAGAATATTTCATTTATTATTATTTATTAAAATATATTATCAATATATCACTAACGTCTATAATATCAATACAGACCGCTAAATAGCTCACTATCACCATATTGATCCCATCCTAAAAATATACAACCCATTATATATATATATATATATATATATATATATATATATATATATATATATATATATATATTTGGTACACATTTCTTAGAATATGAAAAGCAATTTTAATTGCAGTACCTACCTCTCAAGAGTTTTGACTCCGAATTGCTTGGTCATAAGAGCCTCTTTCCTCCACCCGATTCCTTGCCTTTTGCACCATGTTTTGTTGTCTTATCTCTTTTTCCTTAATTATCTACCTAAGTGAAATAGGCATAGGCTTCCTTTTGCTTTAGTTTTTTTTCTTAGTTTTTTTTTTCTTTGTTTTAATAAATTTTAATTTTTTTTTATTTCCTCTTTATTTTTATTTTATTCCATTTTTTATTATTTTTATATTTTTCCTCTCAATGGCAATTTCCAAATTTACAATATTTAACATTAATTAGAAAGATTAGTAAATTCACTAATTTATTTAGCACCTCCTAATACCATGATGGATTAATCAATAAATCCAAATTTAATCAAGTTATACTAATCTCTAAAATATTAATGATCATAAATGCAAACACACAAGATAAAATCACCCAAGCATGAACTCAAACTAACATGCAAGTCATGTAAGGCAATTCTAAAAAACTATTAAATTATGCTAGAAAACTAAGTATAAATGATTACTTAATAAAAATGACATTAAACACACTTTGTTAACCATTCAATTACGCATCTAATCATGTGCCACCTAATGTGGTGTGTGCGAGGTATTAGTCAATTTCTCTTTCATCCTTCAACATCTAGATCTATGTCACCCTCTTTGATGATACTATCCCTCATCACACTCTGAAGGATGGATTGTCTTGTATCAACCTCAAAATAAAATAAATAGTTAGACCATAACAATCATAATATGCATTCATCATAAATATGGCTAAAATGATAAATCAACATGATCATAAAATAAACCTATACTTATAGCTAACTCATAGTAGTGTGATCATGTAGCCTAAGCAATATCCTAATAATTTATAATAGCATATATCTCACAAGTTACATAAAAATATCTAAATCTAAATTTGTCAACTATTGATATCCATGGATAATCTACCAAGTTTATCTAGCAAGGAATTGGGATGTAACATAAGTAGTGGGACTTGGCTCTACCACAAGCTAAGTTTTTATATAATAGTTTAGTGAATAGATCAATAGAAAAATCACCATTTTAGAAGGTTTATGGGAAAATCCAATGGGATTTTTTTATTTGGTATAGTTGCTAATTACAAAAAGAGTGAGTGAAGATGTTGAGACCTTTACAAAACATATACATCAATTTCAAGAAGTGAGAAGAAGATGATAGTATTGAGAAGTACAAGATTATTGTTGATGTTAAGAGGAGATCAAAGTCTTTTGAGAAGGAAGATTTAGTGATGGTATATTTGAGGAAAGAGAGATTTTATATAGGAACCTACAAGTTCCAAAATACAAGAAGATTGGTCCTTGCAAAATTATGAAGAAAATTAGTGACAATGCCTATGAAGTGAGCTTGCCAAAGGAATTTGATATTTCTCTAATATTCAATGTTTCAAATTTATATGATTTCCATGGAGAAGCAGATGAAGGACATGATGAATAATACATCAATTGGTAGAAATAGATTCCAAAAAGGAATAAGGAAAGGGTAGCACAAATTATGGAAATTAATACCATGCCCACAAATAAAGGAAACTACAATAGGTATTTGGTGCAGTGGGAAGGAATGCCACAAGAAAATAACACTTGGATTACAGAATGGGCGTTGAATAAGATGGACAATGAGAAATGGCAGGAATATCATCAAATAGAATCATAGGAGATGAGTTGACTTCAACTAAAGGAGGAGGATGTGGCTTCACTATTCCATTGGTGATGTGTCTTGATTACACTATTCCATTGGTGATGTGTCTTGATGATGTGGTTCCACTATTCCATTAGTGAGGTGTGTTGATGGTTACTATTTGACACTATAATTGATTAGCACTTTTGTCACAATTATATATTGTCACTATTCTAGTTGCATATGTGGCACGGGGCACAATTTTCATGAGACAATAAAAGATGGTTAAAAAAAGAAAATCAATAAACCTTTAGAGGTTTGTGATGATGGGGAGATAAGGTCCACTATTCCTAATTAGAATCTCCTTTATATTTTTATTAGTCATGAGTGGTTGGTTCCAACTTTTTCAATAGTTAATTTTGTCTCAAGTCATGATGAGCCCAAGTGGAAGGATGGTGTAGCATTCCTTGGACTTTCCTTTCTTTCTCTTTTTTATCTTATGGAAGGTGGACGCATTTTTTTGACCAGTAGTTTTTTTTTAGCTTTTGAATTTACTTTTAATGATGATAATCCTTCTTTGTATTTTCATAGTGTTTCATATGTATTTTCTTATAAATTAAGTTTGGAAAGAGTAAAAGTATTATTTTTTGAAGGATTTGAAGAGTGGTGGTAGTGAAAAATTGTTGTAATGTCATTCTATTAAATATGCAAGTATTTGGTGTGAGGAAATTCCTATGTTAATCTTTCCTGTTCTTCTCTTTTGATTCAATAAATTAGTTTATAATTTATTTGAGATAGTATTCCCACCACATCATTGCTTAAGACATTTCATAATGGCTTCAACTTTAAAGGGATCAATTTTCAATTTACCAACCCTTACTACATATCCTAAATAAACCAAAGATGTTTTACTAAATTCACACTTAGACATATTTGAGTACAATTTCTCCTTTTTCAATGTATTTAAAACTTTATTAATGTGTTTAATATGATCGTCCCATCCTCTTTCTTAATCATCGAAGTGTGTTTCTTCTTACCCTTTCCTTTACATTTACTTTCAGGCGGTTTACTTGGTTTCTTTGTGAAGTTTTTCTTGGTCACCTTACCTCTTAATTCAATATGGTTAGCTTGGACACAAACTTCATCAAGATTAGTGGAATTAAATATAAGTATTGTATGCCATAAATAACTATGTAATAGACAAATATACTTTAAAAGAGTCTCTTAAGTATAAAAAAGAATGCCCAAAACTAAATCTCTTTTTCTAAACTCTTGAGTGTAATCTTGTACACTTGGACCCTTAGTTTGCCTTAAGTTTTTTCAATCCATAGTAGTTTGTTACATATAACCCAATGGATAAAATTATCTTTTCAATAAAAAACAAAATCATTCCAAGAATAAATCACTTTACCATGCTTAAGGAGATCCTCTTGTATTTTAATCTCCCACCAAATGGGTGTTGTGCCATACAATCGAATGGTAGCTAATTAGATTTTTTACTTCTTCATCTACAATATTTTGAACCCTATAGTATAATTCAATCTGTTTGATCCAATAATCCAATTTCTATGCATTAAGCTCTCCATTATAAATTAGAAAATCAAACTTAACATCAAGCTTTAAAATGGAAGAGATAGAATCAAAAAAATTATTTTATTTTTCATTAAAGGAAGAATGAGAAGGTTTGGAAGGAGATAGAGGATATTTAGGAGATTCTTCTCCTTTACCCTTACCGTTGATTAAGGGTTCTTCCTCTTGTTTACCTTCATTTTCACCTTCGATCCTCTTCTTACTTTCATGGTAAAACTCTTCCACCATGATCTTCATCTCTAGAAAAGCTTGACAAAAAGTCATTTCTAAGTTTGGTTGTTCCCTATGAGATCCCATGGTTGATCTTTGACTTGCACATTTTGCACCAATTTTAGGTTATATTCTTCAAGAGATCCTTCTCCACGCTTTGACTTAGACCTAGTTAACATGCAAAATAGAAACTTGAAAATACAAAAACATCATTATAATATCCATGATAAATGGCTCTAATACCAAACATGATTTTCAATGGTTAGTTTATACAAACTCTCACTATTTCACCAATTCTAAATACTTAACTTGTTTTTCTTAATTTCTCATAAATATATGAAAAAATAGCTTAATTAATTAAAAATCATAGTATAACTGATTAGAAATAATGAGCAAACAATAAAAATAGAGATAATAATACTACAAATTGATGAAGAGTTCACCCATATGGGCTACATCTCTGGGTCTACTTCAAATGACAAACTGATCCATTAAAAATTGATGCAAAGTACACTATATTTTCTATTTACATCAATAAATGGTCTTAAATCTAAAATAATTATGCCCTGCCTCTAGGAAGTCTCTATAATCAATCTCATCCACTAAGATTATTATTTCCTATAATTAAATGGCTTAAAATTGCTTGTTTTCTCCTTACAAAGGGCTAAAAAGTTGCCATCTAACTATAAATTCATCATTTTTATATTATTTCCAACCCTGTGGTGCAATGGTAAATGCATTTATATTTTTTCCCAAAGATAAGGGTTTTAATCCTTTCTTTAAGCTTAGAAGACTGAGTTTTAAACATAAATACAAGTTCTTACGTTTTGCTTTCCAAAATAAGATGTGGTTTATTGGTCAAAACCCCAAAATGGGTTGTGGGAGGTGAGGTGTTTGACTCCGCACTCCCATGCCTTGCCTTTTGGATTAGTTTTGAGGAATTATATGTGGATTTTTATCTCAAATGTGTTGGGATAGAGATAACACAATAGTTTAAAATCAAATCTTCAAACATTGTGTCTCAGTCTTGAGACCACCATTGGACCTAGCCTTGAAAGCTTCAAGTTATGTCTTGGAGTCTCCACATGGCATATGTTTTGGCTTTAGTGAGTGTTTTGGTAACTCCAAATTGAACTTGGTGGCTAGTATTTGTAAACAAAGGAATTTTAATCTCACATTGTTATGGGTAAGCTTGCAAGAAGGTTTTGTAGACATTTTTTGGTCACCATGGAAGAGCAACATCCAAATATCAGTTTAAGGCTTCAATTTCAATAGAAAAGGGTTTTTTAAGTTCTATTGGAATTTTATAGAAGTGATAAAGTTAATAAGGAAGAAAATAACTTAGCATATTTTCAAAAAATATTCTTCATACTCAATAATTTGTCTAAGTCTTTCCTTCATCAAAAATTTTGTGAAGGCTAGTCATAAATTTTGTTCCAAAAAAAAGTTTTGAGAGCACAATTTTTAAACAAAAGTTCTGACAAAATCTAGAGCAAAAGGTGTGAAAAAGGAATGCTTGGACACTTTCCATTTTAGGGTTATTTTATCTCCTAATGATGGCTTTAGGAGGTGATGAGATCAAATTTTATGGGCCCCTGATGATGTCTTAATGGCTTCATAGTTTGTCAGTCGTCACAGGACTCTTGTCTAATCGAATGATACTATACAACATTCATTTGCATCTCTCAATGACATGTGCCTCTTTCAAAAGACTTTCAACACTTAGATCATTTTAAAAAATTTACTTGATGCCACATGTCGATCTTCCAATAGTCTTAGGACCTTTTTTAAATTCCTTTTGACACTTAGTCAAATTTATTCAAAGTTACCCAATAGATCTCCACATCATCAAAATAGCAAGTCAGGGGATGCTTTCATGTGTCATAATTCCAATGGCCTAGAGTCTTGAAACCATCCATAGAAGTTTAAAACCCTCCAGCATAATGGGTTATCAGAATGATGCCACATGACATAATCCCATTGTTTTGCTTTCCCAAAGATTTTTATGTAGCCTAGACATGATGTCAGAGCCTTAGGCTAGCATGTGAGTAGGATGGTACTACATGGTGTAATTTTATTTATATACAGCTCTGAGGTGGTCTATGTAAAACAATAGTGTGTCATAATACTGGGTGAGTGAGATTATGCCATGTGGCAAAAACTCACTTCACTATGATATAAATAGTTAGCAAGACCTGTCAGTCTCCCAAGTGGTAGAATTATCAGACTTGTTAGAGCTTGGCCAAACCAAGGAATGCCATGATAACTAAATGTCAAATGTGCCCATCTCCCAAACCTAAAATAGATGACTAGGTGAAGCAGATAGATATAGGATCAAATCATAGCATGATAAGTGGTAGCTATGAATCAAGCTTGAGAATAGTGTGTTAGGAGATCAACTAATGAGTGATGGGTATATGTCTAAGTGGTGGCTCTATTGGCAAGCTCAACTCCTTTTACATTGTGGCAAGGGGACCAATATTGTGTTGACATATGGCATAGTTGATGAAGCAAATCCTAGCATAAGTGGTCATTCAAGACTAAGTAACTAAATGAGCACTCTTCATTGTAAATTATTTTTCTTTTCTTCCCCTTGTGAATGTGGGACAAAATTCTTAGGGTGAATGCTTGAGCTCAGATGGAATCATTGTGAGGAACTCAATTTTCTTGAAAGATCTTATTTTGAAGTATGAGCTCGATTTGGGGGTTGTATTGATCCCAAGCTCAAAGGGATGAAGAACTCACCAAAGATCACAAGAAGCTCTGACGCATCACTAAGTATCAAACAAAGATGAGTCCCTAGGCAATTTAGAAAAAGGGATAATTGATTCCTTATTGGAATCAATCCAAATGAGGTGGAATGTTTTAATTAGGTCCATTACAAATGGTTAGAAAAGAAACTCATTTGATGGCCCATTCCTCTCATTCAGTTATCAACTCATTAGTAGGATGTAACACTACATTAATTCATAGATCAATCTTGGAGCAACTTGGCATACAAATTATAGCACAACTTGACTCCAACTAGAAGAGTGGCAAGAGGATCTGAAGATGTACATTATCAATGTATAGTCATAATTTCCATTCAAAATAAGACCTCAATAACCTCAAGAAGATTACTACTCCAGTTCTACATCATTATGAGGAGTTATGAGCAATCAAAGGTAGTTTCAAGAAAGTTTCAAAGTTGTAAGGAGTCTTCAAACATTTTAATAAGATCATCTCCTCTATCTATGCCAAAAATAAGGAGAATAAGTCAAATCAAATAAGAAGCCTTCAAACTCCCCTCAATAAGTGGAGTTTCTAATGCAAGATTGGAGGAGTTGGTTGAAGACTAAGTGGCATTTCATCATGTAAGATTGGAGGAGTTGGATGAAGGCTAAAATAAATATTTAAAGTATAAAAGATAACTTTCCTCCAAAATAGGTCAACTTTCTTAATCTTTGACACACTTCAAGCCTCTAACAATGACTTATACACCCCCTCACAACTTGGAGACTTTAAAGCAAGTGATAATACGTTGGAGAAGTGAAGAAGATGTGAATTGAAGTTAAACTTCATTTATGTTTTAGTTTTTCATCTTAACAAGGGCATTGATGACAAGCTTACATAATGGTCCCCTCATGAAGGATTCTTTCACTATATGTACTTATTCTTTCTAAGTAATTTAGATACCTCTAGTTGGTTGTGGCTTAGCTCTGCCAAATTTTAAACTTGTAAACACCTTCTTGGGCAATAAAGAAATTGATTTTACCTTATCATATATTATTTATTATATAAAATTGATGAATTGTTGATGTAATATTATGATGACTATAGCCTATCCCTAATTTATGTGCAATTTTATGCACTTTTATGCATCAAACTTGATCTTGTGCAGGTTTTACTTTATGTCTCTAAGAGTTTATGCAATTCATAGTTGTGATGAATACCATTTGAGATTTTTAAGACAAGTGGTCATCCTTATAGGTACTTTATAAGATAAATCATTTCTACAAAACACTTATTCCCAAGATTCATTGATGAATTATGAATTGTGTATGTGTGAGTGCTCTTTGAGTTCATTTTGTGTGTGTCCAAGCAAGTTGACGTATGCAATTTTGGTGTATTACCCCATAGTTAGTCTTAGAAGTATATGAATTAGTTGTGTCTCTCTCTCCTTTCATTGTCAAGAAATATTTTAGGTGAGGATCAAGATGATTTATCAATAGAACTAACCCTCTCTAGAGGTTTACTTCCATTATAGGTCACCCATAACCTATAAGTGATCCCATTGTGCAATTGGGTGAGGAAGTTTGAAGACCTTTTTCAAGGGTACAACTCAAATTTAGCAATAGTTTTTGGCATGCCCAGTAGGATCATAGCTAAAATATTTTTATATATTGGTGTTAATATTAGAAATTTATAGTATAGACATTACTCAAGTACTCAACATCTAGTGATTCCATAAGCATACAAATATCCTAGTGGTAGATTAGTACAATTTTCATTCCAAAAGTCACAATAAGATAAAATACAAAAGGTATTCCTTCTAATTTTATTGAATTACCTTTGAATAAAGTAAACTTAAAGAGGTTTCTGAAATCTAGGCCATACACCAAACATCCCTCTACCTCAATACATCATAGCTTACCTCAAAATAGCCATATATCAAGACTAAATTTCAAAATGGTTATCCCTAGAAACCAAGTTTTTATGTATTTAGATGGTGGTATCCATTTTAATATTTTCCAATACAATGATATTCTAGCATTAACATTGAATTTTTTTTCTTTATTCACTAGAGAAGATCAAACCACTCATGTAGAACACATTAGAGATGTGGTTAACCTATGCTCGGTGCATCATGTAACCCAAGACAATGTATCTATTATATTTTTTCTTTCACCTTTCATGGGAAAGTATTTATAGTGGTATAGGAACCTTCCTCTCAATTCCAATATAGCTTAGGATGAGTTAGGAGCAGCCTTTTGCAAATAATTTGAGGATAAATCAAAACACCTCTCTCTAGTTGAGAAATTAACTACCATTAAGAGAGATCCCCATAAATTCATGGTTGATTTCAACTTCAAGTTCCAAAATAAATGGGATATGATCCCTCCTATGATTAGGCCATCTCCAAAATATGCATTCTTGTATTTTTTGAGAGCTCTAATTAGTGATATATCATTGATGATCTATTCAAAAGATGGAAAGATACTCCCAAATGCATTTAAGGTGGCCATAACAACATAAAATGGCCTTATATAAGTTTGAAAACTTGCACCAAGTCCTTTTATTTTTATTTTTCCAAAAACTCGACCCATTACACATTTTTAAGTGCCCATATTAGCCATAATTCTAGCTCTATCTAATCAATTTGTAGCTCTCCCTAACCAATCTAGTACATTGAGTAAACTAAAGGGTCATATGCAATCATTTCAAAATGAAATGGTAGAAATAATGAGGTAATTATCTCATCCTAATAGATCATATCATCCTTGTTATCAGTAGTAATATCAGCCTAATAGGCCTCCTTTTCAAAACTACCATTCAAATAAACCTCCCTATTAAAGATAAATAGCCATTACACAATCTAAGCCATATACCACTATTGATCCAAATACTCCCTCATCTTCCAAATATATTTTCCCTAATTAAAATAGCCTCATTCAATAGCAATAATTGTGTATCCATGTAATCAACCCCACATTGAAGCCTCTTGTCTAAATGGAGTATTGAATCAAGCTCTAGTTGTTCAAGGTGTGGCAACAGCTCAATTATCACAAACTAAAATTCCACCTCAAGGAGAGATACATGATGTTCAAGGGAAATATGATGCTACATTTAAAAATTGACAAGAAGGAGATCATTGTGCCATGAATTAATAATTAGATGCAAACAAGGTGGTTATCCCAATATCAGTTATCATAAGAGCTAAGAGGAGAGCAATAGATGATGCACAAGAGCTACCAAAAACTTTTGATTTATATTTTTCATATTTTAAAAATAATAATTAGCCTCATGTAACCCCAAAAGTGTAGGAAAATAGAAAAATTAGGTTGTTGGAAGCAATGTACTATCTCAAACCTCCCATAATCAAGAGAGCACTAATGTTTTGAAGGGACAGCCAAGGGTTAGTGGTACTCATCTTAACATCTTAGACAAAATGAATAATATGTATGTGATCATATCAATGTGAGTCACTTTAAATATTTTGAGACAAAATTATTTTCTTCAAAAAGAGCTCTCTAACCTCCATATCTCTGTTGGACCATCAAGGAAGGAAAGTGTGACTTTCACTAATTTTGGATATCATGTTAAAAAAGAGGTAAAACCTATTAAAGATAAGGTAAATTTAATCAAGGATAAATTATAACCAAGTAAATATGGCAAACCTCCTTCCTTATACCTTTATTTTATCATTAGTGATAATGTAGTTCATAATTTTATGGTTGATAGTGGTGCTAGTAGCATAGTTATGCCAAAGTAGATAACTAATAAGATTAGCTTGAAATATGATCCAAACACAAAAGGATTGTTGTAACTATATGGTACAAATACTAAAATAATGTGAATAATTATAGGTTTGCAATTGAATTTTCATGTTTCCCTAGGTCTTTCTATTCTTCAAGATGTTGTAGTTGATTTGCCACCGTATTTTATATTATGATTTTCAAGAGACTTCACAACAAATATTTGAGGGTGGTTATCTTCAGATTGGTCATATTTATTTTTAATAACAAGGTATAGTACTAAGATTACTATAAAATTATAACCTATTTCCAAATTTGATATAGAACCTTACATGTCAAACATTACCAATGTGAATTGTACTATACTTGATGATAAGGAGCATCCAAGTGATCAAGATCCAGCCACTCTTCTTGAAGGCATTTGTAATATTTGTCTTGATGAGTGGGAAAGTGAAAACCATGAATATTATCCTTACAATTTGATTTAATAAAAAAGCTTGGGAATTTATTATTTGCATGAAGAAGGAACATCTATACCAACCTTTGCCAAGCCAAGTGAGTCTAGTGAAGGATTGTGGAAGTTATTATTTGATGGCTCAAGGAATAAAATGGAGCAGGGGATAGTATGATGTTAATTTCTCCATCAAATAAAATATACTACTCTTCAATCAGATTTCAATTTGTTGTACTTATAATGTAGCTGAATATGAGGCACTCATGCATGGTTTCCAATGGGTAATAAAAGTAGGAGCAAAAAGTCTACAAGTGTGTGGTGATAGTGATTTGGTTATATATCAGGTTAGAGGTTAGAATTTGACTAAAAATTTTATCTTGACATTTTGTAAATATAGGGTGTGGGATCTTATAGAAGACTTTGAAGATTTCAACATACAGGCTACTCCAAGAGAGAAAAATAAGCATGGTAATTGGTTGGCAGCCATAGGATCTCAATTTGACATTCCTAATGATATCAATAATGAGAAATGTCAATCTCACATCAAGGTAGCGGTAAGGCCTTCCATATTGAATAATTTTTTAATTTGGTAAGTGTTTGAAGATGATAAATAAATAGCATGTTTTCTTCAAGAAGAAGTTGAATTCTCTTCTAAAAATCAAAATAAATTACAGTAGCAGTCTAAGGATCAAATTTTACAATTAAAAATAAACAAGCTACCCCAAGAACTTATCACACTTGAGAGCATCTTAAATAGTGATAACCAAATTAGGAAAGAGAAAAAGAGGATGTCTACAAAGGAATAAAACTATGAAGGCATTGTCATCTCCAAGGATAAGCTTCTCAAACTTGGAAATGTGTGTCCAAAACATGAAAAAGAATCATTTATTGAGTTGTGTCAAGAGTTCATTGATGTTTTTTCTTGGGAATATAGTGACCTTAAAGGGTTTGATTTAAGCTTGGATCAACATACCATAAGCTATAATCTAATGCCAAATCGATAAGGCAAAGGCCTATTAATCCAAAGATGGATTATTTGATGAGGAAAGAGTTGACCAAGTTGATTAAGTCAATAAACATATTCCCCATCAAGAACTCTTCATGGGTTGAAAATATTGTGATTATGAGGAAAAAGAATGGATAAATAAGGCTGTGTATGATTTCAAAGATTTAAATAAGGCTTCCTTAAAGGATCATTACCCTTTACTATTAATAGAGTAAATTTTACAAATGGTAGCAGGTTCTGAGTGGTTTTCTTTTCTTGATGACTATAGTGGGTATAATCAAATTTTTGTAAGAGAGGAAGACCAATTTAAAATAACCTTCACCACTAAATTGGGATACTTTGCTTATAATAGAATGTTCTTTTGATTATCAAATGCAAGTGCTACATTTCAAAGAGACATGGACATGGCCTTTCAAGGTTTTTTAATGTTAGAGGTACAATCATTGAGAGGGAGGTGAATCAATGAGCCCAAAAAATCCAAATTTAATTTCTAAACTATTTAAAAATCTTAATCAATTACCACAAGCATTCATGAAGCATACATTATTCATAGTAATGAACAAGAGAGACAATGTAAGATCAATCACATAACACATGACATACATGGGAAACCCTCTTGGGGAATAAAACCCACTAGACCCTGTAATTAGACTACTATCTTATAATAACAAGAATAAATTTAGAGCATCTACAAATGATCAAGGAACTACCATTCTTGATTTTAGTGAGACTGCAATCCCATAATGAGTTACCACACCTGTCTAGCTGAGCTGAAATAAAAACAAAACCTTTATCAAGTTTCACCTTGCAAGGAGGCTACAACCCCCTTAGATGTTGAGTTGCCATAACAACACCTATGAATAAAACATATCCTCAACATTGATTGCCTATCAATCTAATGGAGATACAAAGTATATCAACTCTCTTCAACTCTTCACACTCAATGCATCCAAAGCCACCTTTTGGACCACTGTACACTTCTCAGCAACAACTCTATCACCAAAATAATCCCTATTGGTCAAAGAACATTACATACTTGAATCAAGACACAAATATCAACTAGGACACATTACATATCCTAAATAACCCCACTCTTCTACCCTTTACTCACACTCACTTCAGCACACCTACAACAACTCTATCATAACAATAACAACATGACCAGATGGTCATACACATAGTGCACACTCTAATCTACCTCTCAGATCAATCACCAAGCTCATACAGTCTTCACTTTGCCTTCACTCATAATATACTCTCTCGAATAGCCTCTTGAGAAAATTTGATCATTCTACCTCCTCTAGGCTCATTAGGTCCAATGACTTGTATGTCCTCCTGCATCAACTTTATGAAACAAGCATATATAATCCTCTGCACTCTCTTATGGTCCTTATTGACCTATACCTTATCTTTCAAAGGTTCTTACCTTCACTTGGCTCCACATTTGCACTCTCTCATACAAGTCTTACAATTCTAGAAACTAACACATTTAGTTTCACTATTTATAGAGCAATTATGATGAACACCATCTTGGTCATCCATTAGGCATGCCTTAACCCTTAAGGCATCTATCTCATCAAGACATAGCTCAAAATAATCTTCATAAGTCAGTCATAGCATTTATGGGTCAGCCTTAAGTAGCTACACCTTTTAATAAGGCCCTTGTATCTCTTTATAAGTCCATACTACATGACCCCTTAGTCATCCTCAAATGCTTATAGTCATCATTACACTCTTCTATGCAATCTCAATCAACATTTTGTACACATAGTCAATATAGATGAACATATAGTCACCTTTTAAACCATTATTCATACTACATTCAAGTGGTTAAACCTTAAAAATGCACACAGAGCATCCTCATGGAGTAGACAACACTCCCCAATAGCTAATTTACTATGAAACATTGAAACAACATCTACATAATCTCAATTACTCTTCTCAGGTCACTTGCAAAATAAGCATGAACACTAAATCAACTTGAAACCTTAATATATTTGATTGTACACACTTCCAGATCTTCAAATTAGGTTCATTAGGTGTGCCTTGGAGTCCTCTTCATCTTTTATTTTTATATCAAGAGCAAATTCTATTTGCATAAAAATATATGGTCCAAAACCCACAAATTGGTTTTTCCATTTTTTAAATTCAAATATTCAAAAGTAAACAGTCATAATTAAACTTTGAAAACTATGCTCACATCTTATGTCCTCTCAGTTTTAGATCAATATTGCATTGTCAATCTTCTCAAAAATTTAATACATGTGCACCAATGCTCAAATGTTAAACCTCAGTTGCTTAAACCTCATTTCATGCACCCTTGTAACTTTGACTGAATGCACACCATCAATCTTCAATATGTAGCTCAATCTTTAGCAATGCTAAAAATATATCACTTGGACCTAATGAATTTAATATGTAGCATTGATCTCAATTAGTATGAACACCTGCTCATTATAAATCCTTGGAAGAAGCTCAATCTTTATCTTTGTTCAACATTAAATAATGAACACTTGTCCTCATCTCATTACTTCGCAACTTCTTGGAGAAAATGTGAATCATTAATCTCTTCAAGAGTTGATCAAACATTACCTTGTGAAAAATTGACTAAGTATGGGGACCATTGCAATCTATCTGAGTAAAAAACTTTGAACCTCAATAACTTTTGTTGCACTTACATGCATGAACTAAAATTTGGAACATATGATCTCCTCATATAAGAGAATCCAACCATATATAAAATAGCTCTTTAAACCTTCTCATGTGCAAGATATAACACCATTAAAATGCCTTCTCAAAATCTTCTATCATAGAACCAACTATGCCAAAAACTTATCTGGAAGGCTAACTTTGCACATGCATATCTTTTGATGCACTTCATTCTATGACCTAAAATTTAGCATAAATCAACTAGGCATAAAACTAAACAAACCCATATGATCATCTTCTCTTGAAATATCCACACATGAGAGATATTACACCATCAAATTGCTTACTCGTCTCTTTCTTGCCTCATGCAAATTTGGATATGGGAAAACACTGTCAAAATGCTTGGGAGCCCAACTTTACACCCACATATCTTTGATTGAGCTTAGGCACATGACCTAATATTTATCAAATTATAACTAGGAATAATACTAAACAAACCCATGTGACCATTTCCTCCTTAGTCATCCACACATGGCAATCGTGATGTCATCAAACTATCTACTCAAATTTTCTGCCACTAGACCCAAAGTGTCTAGATAAAAACGATGAAAAACCAGATGAATTTTTCTCATGCACACAAGCACTAAAATAATATAAAAAATATTAGGGACCTCATTCACATCCTAATAACACCATACTCATCCCTTAACAAATCTAACCATACCAAAATAGAAGATTAACCAATCATACTTCAAGCATACTAGGACAAGCACATTACACACTTTGTCATTATCACATAGAATATCAAGGTACTTCATCCACTCACATAAAAACCTCCATGTTATCACCATGACATCATTTAAAATACTCCAACAATCTCTCCTTTTGTCATTGATGTCAACAACCATCATATATAGTAATATATAGCTCACTTTCTCTTTTCAAACACTCTCACAATAGGAACTTTCTCCCCCTTTGACATAATGACAAAGTGGGCACAATATGATCTTGAAGACCTAAAAATACCACAAATAATAGAGGACCATATTATAAATATGATATAAAATCCCCCTTACCTTGATCCTACCTCTTCTAGCCTTGACAAACTTCCTCTTGCTCTATGCCACCACTCTCTTCAACAAAACACTGTAACTAATGAAGAAAAAAGACACAAAACCAATGGAATATAATAGAACTCACCAAGAATAATCTTAGATGGACTCCCCCTAATATTTCTAAGCTATTTTACATCTTGAGAATCTTTAGATCTCCACACACCATGAACAACCACCACACATGCTTACTAGCCTTCTCTCTCAAGATACCAACAGAACTTTATGCCACTTAATAAATAGGAAACATGAACTAAACCAATATTTATAACTCACCTTGAAATACTCATGCTTTTATCTTTTATAGAATTTGATCAAAAATCACTCTTCTTCACACTAGGCCTGTCTAGCCTCCTTGTAGCACTACCTAGAACTTGCATAGCCCACAATTTTTAGTAAACATATATTTAGGACTTGAAACTTCATATCTAGAGAACTATAACATTCCCATTAAATCACACTAATTTTTATCACCAAGATCATCCTCTACAACATACTTCCTTCACAAACCTACTAGCTAATTAGCCTCCATATTGACAAAAATATGAATAAATTGAGAACACAAACCATCAAATCTTTGTGAATATTGTTTTGATAACCCATTTGGCCCACTAAACTTATTAGGAAACCTTAAATCTTAAATTATAAGGCAAAACAATTTTCTAGCATAGCCCAAAACCCTAGAATCTCAAAAATAACAAGGTCAACAAACCTCCTTTTGATCAGCATACACCTTTGAAAAAAAATTCACACCTGGAGACACCCATCACACACTTCTAGACCAAGATTTTAGCTTCCAAACCTTTAGGAACCCATACATCCTATAACCCATTTTAGGCATGTTTGCCCTTAAACCAAAACTAAGAGAACTGAGAGCACTCAAAAGTCTTCAATTTGACTTCAACATATCATCAGACCACAAAACACCTAGAGAACATCACAAATAAGTTCATAAACCTTTATAAGCACCAAACTCTACTTGACATTGCATCAAACTCATTAGGCCATCTGGAAACACCCATTCTGACCTTGTATTGCATCTCCTTCAAAAACCTCTAGAGTAAACACATGAACTTGTTGCTCCCCTAACTTCATGCTTCACCAGGAACATGACATCTTCAAAAAGTCTTGAAATACTATCCAATCACAATAAATACTCATATAGAGACACATCATCTTCATAACACTATGAACTTCCATGACATACACAATTATTCAACAAGCCTTTAACAGGCTTAGCAAGATCTAGAACATAAGTCTAGAAGAAAGGCCTTCAACTTATAGGCTCACCTAAAATCTACCACAAAATGATAAGTAGATAGATATTTGAAACTAACCTTTATACCAAAGCATCCAAACCATGATCAATAAGCTAACTCCTCAAGATAGGACCACTAAGATTATTCACAAGTTTCTTTTCTCCAATAAAAGATATATAAAATAATGCACATTCATACCTTGTTTACATACCAACTCATAAAATAATATCTAATATTCACCAAGCTTCCTCTAACTAACAAGTGTCTACTTGAAGACTAGATAGACACCCATTTGACATAGTGAGATTAAAATTCCCAAAACTTAGGAGACTCCCATATCTCCATATCCTTTTCTATTTTACAGTCCTGCCTCATTGTTCAATTGATTTTGAATGGATGCTTTCCTTTAGATTTGTCAATAAATGCTGACAACATAAATTCTTAACTTTCATTCATTTTTGATCATTTTTCCACCTTGGTAAATAACCCATTAAGACTCTTGGACTCAACAGGGTTAGTCTTGTTAGTCTTTATAATCTCAGGTCTTCATACCATATTTTGACTCTTCTTATCTTCAGTAGCCATCTTACCTACTTGATCCTTGAGCTTACCCTGATTTACAACATGGACTTCTATAGAAACTTTCTTATCACCCTTATGACTAGAATAATTGGCAATTATTAACTTTGGTTTCCATACTTGAGTTTGTCCTTTCTCAGACCTTCTAGGAGCTCTATATCCTTTGACATACTTTGAAGACCTCTTAACACCATTTGGATAGAATCTATCAATATATCCACTCTTATGACAACTAAAACAAATAATATCATTCAACATATCTCTTGACTGATCTAAGTTATGATTTCTCTAAGACTAATTGCTTCTTCTTCTATGGCTCCATGAAGACACATTCTCGATTGACTTCCTTTTACAGTCCTTAGCTCTATGACCATACTTATTACATGTATAATAGTAACCATAAAATAAAGTATCATACCTTGAAACATTTAGTTATCTAATTGGTCTACTTTCATTTCTCTTGACCTGATCTAACTTCTTTTGATCTTCAAGCTTGCTTATCTTGACAGCAAATTGTTTATGCTCATCCATGAATGAGCCTAGCTTGGTTTCTAAATGAATGCTCTCATCCTCTTTAGCTCTTACACTTGAAATTACATCCATTAACTGACCTTTTAGAGATTGGATAGTCTCCTTATCACTCTTAGCTTCTTTACCATGTCATCATTTATTCTACATACTTGCTCTATCAAACTTACCTCAAGAGAATTGTCTTGTGCTTCAAGACCTTTGATCATATTTCTCATCTTATGATTCTTCTTCTTTTGCTCCTTTAGTTCACCAAGTGCACCCATGAACTTAGCTTCTAGATCAAATTCTTCTTTATTGTCATGGAAAACTTCTTTATCAAACATGATGTCCTTTTATTTTGAACACAAACTTATCTTGGCATATATTAATTGAACCTTGAGATCATTGATAGCATTCTCATCCTCTTTGGCATCTTTATTTAAAGTATGTATCTGTTCTCCAAATGCCTTGATCATAGCCTTCCACTTTAATTTTCTTTCTTCAACTACTTAGCCATATTTATACCTACTTAGGATTACCTTCAAGTTGTTAGGCTTCCTCCAAAGGACCTACTCTGTTACCAATTATTAGAGGTACAATCACTGAGGGGACGTGAATCAGTGAACCTAGATAATCCAAATTTAATTTCCAAACCCTTTCAAACTCTTAACCAATTACCATAAGCATTCATTAATCATACATTATTCATAGCAATGAACAAGAGAGACAATTCAAGATCAAGCACATAATACATGGCATATGTGGGAAACCCTCTTGGAGAATAAAATCCACTAGAATCTATAATTGGACTACTATCTTCTAATAACAAGAACCAATTTAGACCATCTACAAATAATAAAGAACCTACCAATCTTGATTTTAATGAGACTATAATTCCATAAGGAGCTACCACACCTATCTAGCTAAACTGTAACAACAACTAGACCTTTAGTAAGTTTCACCTTGCAAAGAGGCTACAATACCCTTAGATGTTGAGTTTCCATAACAACACCTATGAATAGAATATTTACTCAATATCAATTGCCTGCCAATCTAATGGAGATACAAAGTATATCATCTATCTTCAACTCTGCATACTCAATCCATCTAAATCCACCTTTTGGACCACTCTACACTTCTCAACAATAAATCTATCACCAAAACACTCCCTATTGGTCAAATTACATTACATACTTGAACCAACACATAATGTTCAATAAGGACACATTACATATCCCAACTAACCCCACTCTTTAACCCTTTGCTCACACTCATTTTAGCACACTTGCAACAACTCTATCATAACAACATGACCATATGGTCATACACATAGTCCACACTCTGATCTACCTCTCAGATAAATCACCAAGCTCATATAGTCTTCACCTTGACTTCACTCACAATATACTCTCTCAAATAGCCTCTTGAGCTACTTTGCTCATTTTGCCTCCTCTATGCTCATTAGGTCCAATGACTTGTATGTCCTCCTACACCAACATAAGCAAACAAGCATGTCTGATCCTCTTTTGATCCAAAACTTGGAAGCTTTGGTTAAAATATAATTCAAGAAACGAGAACAACACAATTTTAATAATCCTATCTCTGAGAAGAGATGTTTTATTAATCAAATTTGCAGACCCAAACATATGCCTATCTCTGAGAAGAGATGTCTCATTTCCCTTTTGAGTTACATCTTCATTTATACATATTTTTAAGGTAGGAGGAGGATGTGGAAGGTTACCAATCTCGAGGGATATTAAGTGGTTTGACTTCCATGATTTACAACAATACAGAATTTAAAGAATTACTATTTTTAGACTACACTACTAAAATTGAAATTTGGGGCACTTCCATTTGGTTTTTAGGGGTCAAAACCCACTGAATGGAGCTCATGCAATCTCACGGTGTTCCACTCATTCTTATATTTCTAATAGTTCAAACGGGGAGTCATATGGTGCAAAATTTATGGCTCCCAAAATATTTTTCAGTAATTGGGGTAGAACCATCACCTAAAATATTGCCTGGATCATTCCTCCCTCCTTTAAAAGCAATGGTCCCCATTGCATCAATATTTGTCATCAAGTGTGGTAGTTATATTTTGATTTGCTTCCTAATACATACTTTGAATGGAATGTGCTTTATGGAGTTGTGCATGGCCCAATTATTCACCATTTCTATCTAACCATTAGTCTATGGATGAAAAGACAAACTTCTTTAGCTTGGTATCTATTTGCTTTTATTATTGTGTTATTTGTGTCGTCAAGGCTACAACATCATCTTTTTTGTATTCTTGTGGCTTGACCATCATGAGAATGAATTTCTTGGCACTAATCAGAGAGACAGATGTAAAAGGTGGTACCTCTAGTACCCTATAGACCATGTTGCAAGAGTGAAGGTGATCCTTCAAGTTATTCATTCATAGATGCCATATCGATCATACATGAATAGCTAACCAAAGAGTACATCAAAAACATCCAAATTGACCACATCACATAAGACCTCATCTTGGAAAGGTTTTATTGCATATGAGAGAAGACATTGGTGGGTGACATGGAGGTTTCTCCATAGACTTAACCATCCAATACTGTATGGCTTTGGGTGAGGCTTCATGGACAAATTTAGGATTTTCACAACATTAGCAAAAATTAAATTCTTTTGACTCCCACTATCAAGAATTAAATCTAGAGGCTTACCTTTAACTCATACATAGAGTGAAATAACCTTTCCTTATTATCTGGCCTCTCCTCATGGGTCTGTGATGAAGCAATGATGGCATTAGGCTTAGCATCTACAATCTCTTCTTCATCCTCTTCGACTCCAGGGTGTGTATGAGGTAGAGCAGTAGATGTTGAAGATTGTGACTCAGAAAGTAGGGACTTGATGGCTCAACATTCTTATTTGGAGTGTATTCTAGATTTGTGGTAATCACACCATTTCCCAGTCTTCCCTTCCTTTTGCTTCCAATTTTGGCCTCATGTTTGACCTTCTTTGTCACTTTTCCATTTTTTAGGCTAACTCGTTATATTCATTCTTCCATGATTTTGATCAATCTTTACCATGAACTTATACATCTCATCAAAGGTTTCCAGATTGAAGAGTTCCATCTCCCCCCATATATACCATTGTAGTCCACCATGATATTTGAGAACCTTATGTTTCTCACTTTTTTGGATTCTCAATCTCATAGATAGAGAATGAAAAATGTTAATATAATCTTGAATAGATTTTTCATTACCTTGGCAAAGTTATTACCACTCTATATACAGATCATCATATGCTCCAATGGGGTAGTATTCTTCCTTTACAACTTCTATGAAATCATCCTAGGTAGGTTCCACCTCAAGGCCAATATCATCCATACTGAATCTCTTCTTATACACTTCCCACCAATTTTTGATAGGTAATGATGCTTTCAAAAGAGAAAAAGTAATCTTCTCTTTATCGATGAATTTATTTATAAAAAAATAGGAAGACAATTGATCCAACCAATTTTCTACTACATCAACATTGATTTTGCCTTCAAATATAGGGATATCAAAATTCACCTAAACCTTGAAGGGTATTGGGGCACTGAAAGGATGTGGGGGTGAAAATGAAGAGCTAGAATTTCCCATCAAAATTTGTTGGAAAATTTGAGCAAATTATTGTAGCATATGCGCTTGTTACCGTTGGAGGGCTTCATTCACCATTTCCTTGAAAGGATCAAATGTCTTGATGTTGTCCATAATTTGAAATTGTTTGGAGTGAATACGTGGATAGTTTGGAAGCTCTATTGTTTTCCACCCAAGCTTCTTATAGCCTGACCTCATCCTTAGGATCATACACTCTCAATAAAAATTGCTCTGATACCACTGATCCAAAACTTAGAAGCTCTGGTTGAAAGATAATTTAAGAAATAATAACAACACAATTGTAATAATGTTATCTCTGAGAAGAGATGTTTTATTGATCAAATTTGTAGACCCAAATATATGCCTATATCTAAGAAGATATGTCTCATTTCCCTTTCAGGTTACATCTTCATTTATACATATTTTGAAGGTAGGAGGAGGATGTGGAAGGTCACCAATATTGAGGGAGATTAAGTGGTTTGACTTCCATGATTTACAACAATACAAAACTCAAGGAATTACTATTTTTAAAAACTTACTATTATTAGACTGCACTACTAAAATTAAAAATTTGGGGCACTTCTATTTGGTTTTCAAGGGTAAAAACCTAATAATCAAAGCTCAATGCCATCTCACAGTGTTCCCCTCATTCTTATCTTTCCAACGGTTTAAACGAGGAGTCAAACAGAGCAATGGTACAAAATTTATGGCTCCCAAAAGTTTTGGCATCAATTGGGGTAGAAGTGTCACTTGAATTGTCACCTAAAATATTTCTCAGATCATTCCTCCCTCCTTGAGAAGCAATGGTCCCCATTGCATCAATATTTGTCATCAAGTGTAAAAATTGTATTTTGATTTGATTCTCGATGCATACTTGGAATAGACTGTGCTTTGTGGAGTTGTGCAGGGCCTGATTGTTCACCATTTATCTTTGACCATCAATTTGTGGATGGAAAGCTATAAATTTATTCAACTTGGTATTTATTTGCTTCTATTATTATGATGTTTATGTAGTCAAAGTTTCAACATCAGCCCTTTTAGATTCATGTGGCTTGACCACCATGAGAACAAATTTCTTGGCACTAATCAGAGAGACAGATGTAGAAGGCGGTACCTCTGGTACCCTATAGCACCGTGTTCTAGGAGTGAGGTTGATCCTTTAAGTTCTTGATTCACAAATGTCATGTTGATCATACATGAATGGATGACCAAAGAGTATATTGTAAACATCCAAATTGACCACATCATATAATACCTCATCTTAGAAAGGTTTTATTGCATATGAGAGAATAAATTGGTAGGTGACATGGAGGTTTCTCCCTGGACTCAACCATCCAATATTGTATGGCTTTGGATGAGGCTTCATGGACAGATTTAAGATTTTCACAACATTAGTAGAGATTAAATTCTTTTGACTCCCACTATCAAGAATGAAATGTAGAGGCTTAACTTTCACCCATAACTTAGAGTGAAACAACCTTTCTTTGTTGTTTGGCATCTCCTCATGGGTCTGTGATGAAGCAATGATGGCATCAGGCTCAACATCTACAATTTCTTTTTTATCCTCTTCAACTACAGGGTGTGTATGAGGCAAAATAGTAAATGTTGAGGATTGTGACTCAGAAAACAAGGACTTGATGGCTCGACATTCTTATTTGGAGTGCATTCTATATTTGTGGTAATCACATCATTTCCCAATCTTCCCTTCCTTTTACTTCCAATTTTGGCCTCGTGTTTGACCTTCTTTGTCACTTTTCCATTTTGTAGGCTAACTCTTTGTATTCATTCTTCCATGCTTCTACTCAATCTTCATCATGAACTTGTACACCTCACCGAGGGTTTCTAGATTGAAAAGTTCTATCTCCCTTGTATATACCATTGTAATCCACCATGATTTTTGAGAACCTTATGTTTCTCACTTTTCTAGATTCTCAATCTCATAGATAGAGAATGAAAAATGTCAATGTAATCTTGAACAGACTATTCCTTACCTTGGTGAAGTTATTGCCACTCTATATACAAATCATCATATGCTTCAATGGGGTAGTATTTTTACTTTACAGCTTCTATGAAATCATCCCAGGTAGGTTCCACTTCAAGGCTAATATCATCCATACTGAATCTCTTCTTGTACACTTTCCACCAATTTTCGATAGGCAATCATGCTCTCAAAAGAGCAAAGTAATCTTCTCTTTATCAGTGAATTTATTTATAAAAAAATAGGAAGGCAATTTATCCAACCAATTTTCTACTGCATTAATATTGATTTTGCCTTCAAATATAGGGATATCAAAATTCACCTGAGTCTTGAGGGGTGTTGGGTTACTGAAATTATGTGGGGGTACAAATGAGGAGCCAAAATTTCCCATCAAGATTAGTTGGAGAATTTGAGTGAATTGTTACAACATCTACGCTTACTATTATTGGAGGGCTTCATTCACCATTTCCTTGAAAGAATCAGATGTCTCAGTGTTGTCCACCATTTGAAGTCTTTTGGAGCTAATAGGTGGATAGTTTGGAAGCTCTGTTATTTTTCACCCAAGCTTCTTATAGCTTGACCTCATCCTTAAGATCATACACTCTCAAGACAAACCACTCCGATACCACTAATCTAAAACTTAAAGGCTTTGGTTGAAATATAATTCAAGAAACAAGAACAACACAATTGTAATAATGTTATCTCTGAGAAGAGATGTTTTATTGATCAAATTTGCAAACCCAAACATATGCCTATCTCTGAGAAGAGATGTCTCATTTTCTTTTTGGGTTACATCTTCATGTATACATATTTTGAAGGTAGGAGGAGGATTTGGAAGGTCACCAATCTCGAGGGAGATTAAATGGTTCAACTTCCATGATTTACAACAATATAGAATTCAAGGAATTACTATTTTTAGAAACTTACTATTTTTAGACTACACTAAAATTAAAATTTGTGGCACTTCTATTTAGTTTTTTGGGGTCAAAACCCACTAAGTGGAGCTCAATGCCATCTCACAATTTTCTCCTCATTCTTATCTTTCCAATGGTTCAAACAGGGAGTCAAATGAAGCTATGGTGCAAAAAGTATGGCTCCTAGAAGTTTTGCCACCAATTAGAGTAGAACCATCGCCTGAATTGTCACCTAAAAGATTGCTCAGATCATCTTCACTCTTTTTTGTTCCTCACTAACCTATATATTCTCTTTCAAAGGTTCTTACCTTCACTTGGCTCCATATTTGCGCTCTCTCATACAAGTATTACAAGTATAGAAACCAACACATTTGGTTTCACTATTTATAGACCAATTATGATCAACACCATCTTAGTCGACCATTAGGCATGCCTTAACCCTTAAGGTATCTATCTCATCAATACATAGCTCAAAATAATCTTCATATGTTGGCCATAGCATATATGGGTCACCCTTAAGCATCTACACCTTTTAATAAGGCCCTTGCAGCTCTTATAGGTCTCATAGAGACCTATTCACCCATTTAGCTCATCATTGATCAAAAAAATAACATAGGACCACTTCTAAACATATAGGTCCACACTACATGACCTCTTACTCATACTTGCAGTCATCATTGCACTCTTTTGTGCAAGCTCAATCAATATGTTGTCTGCACAGTCAATATGGATGAACATACAGTCACCTTATAAACCATTGTTCACACTACATAAAAATTTTAAAACCTTCAAAATGCACATAAATCATCCTTATGGAGTCTAAAACACTCCCCAATAATTAATTTACTATGAAACATTGAAACAACATCTATATAAGCTCAATTACTCTTCTTGGGTGACTTGTAGAACAAACATGAACACATAATAAACTTATAACCTTAATATATTTTACTTTACACACTTCTAAATATTCAAATCAGATTCATTATATCTTCCTTGGAGTTCTTTGTCTTTTATTTTTACAACAAGAGCAAATTCTTCCCAGATCAAAAGATATGGTCCAAAAACCACAGACTGGTTTTTCCCTTTATTAAATTTAAATATTCAAAAGCAAATAGTCATAGTTAAGCTTAAAACACTATGCTCGCATATCATGTACTCTAATATTTATATTAATCTCTCACCATCGATCTTCTCTGAACTTTAATGCATAGGCACCAATTCTCAAATGTTAAACCTCAGTCACTTTGACCTCATCTTGTGCACCCTTAAATTTTAAATCAATATGTACCATCAATCTTATGTACATAGCTTCATCTTTATCAATGTTAAATAGCTACCACTTTGACCTCTTAACTTTAATACACACCATTGATCTCGATTAGTATGAACACCTGCTCACTGTATATCCTTAGAAGAAACTCAACCTTTATCTCTGTTCAACATTAAACAATGAACACTTGTCCTCATCTCACTACTTCTTGACTTCTTGGAGCAAAAGTGCATCATAGATCTCTTAGAGAGTTGCTTTAAAATTACCTTGTGTAAAATTTAATAAGTATGGGGACCATTGCAATTTGTTTGAGTAGCCAACTTTGAACCTCAATAACTTCTTTTGTGCTTAAATGCATGAACTAAATTTGGATCATATGATCTCCTCATATAGGAGAATCTAATCATATGTCAAATATCTCTTGAAACCTTCTCATATGAGAGATATAACACCATTAAAATTCCTTCTCAATATCTTCTATCCAAGAGCCAACTATGCCAAAAACTTGTTTGGAAGGCCAACTTTACACATGCATATCTTTTGACACGCTTCATCACATGACCTAAAATTTAGCATAAATCAATTAGGCACAAAACTAAACAAACCCATATGATCACCTTCTCCTGACTGATCCACACATGTAAGATACTCCATCAAACTGCTTACTCGGCTCTTTCTTACCTCATGCAAATTTGGCTAAGTATGAAAAAACACTGTCAAAATGCCTAGGATCCCAACTTTGCACCCACATATATTTGATTTAACTTAGGCACATGACTTAATATTTAACACATAATAACTAGGAATAATACTAAATAAACCCATGTTACCATTTCCTCCTTACTCATCCACACATGGTAATGGTGATGTCATCAAACTGTCTACTCAGATTTTCTACCACTGGACCCAAAGTGTCTCGATGAAAACTATAGACAACTAGATGAATTCCACTTATGCACACAAGCACTCAAATCTTAGAAAACATCTTAGGGACCTCTTTCAAATCCTCAAAACACCATACTCATTCATGAACAACTCTAACCATGCCAAAATAGAATATCAACCAATCATACTTCAAGCATACTTGGACAAACACATTGCACACTTTGTCATTATCACATAGACTATCAAGGCACTTCATCCACTCATCCAAACACCTCCATGACATCACCATAACATCATTGAAAATACTCTAATAACTAAATGAGATAGTTTTGGTATATCTAGATGACATAATTATGTTTTCAAAAAATGTTAATTATCATTTGAATCATCTTAGGCAGATTTTTGAAAGGTGTAAGTAATTTGGGGTCTCTCTCTCAACCAAAAGAAATGTGTCTTTTCATTCCATGAAGGCAATCTCTCGAGCCATTTTATTTAAAATTAAGGATTGGCCATTAATCCTGAAAGGGTAAACTCCATATTGTCCTTGTCTTTGCCTCAACACAAGAAGGGTCTACAAATCTTTTTAGGTAAAATCAACTTTATAAGAAGGTTCATTTCTGCTTTTACAAATTTATCCAAGCCATTAATAGCCTTGTTGAAGAAAAATTATAATTTTAGTTGGACAAAGGAAGGAAATAATAGCTTTGAGGCCATCAAGCAAGCCATTTCCCAAGCACCTGCACTTGCAAATCTTGATTTTACAAAGGATTTTATATTTTATGTATTTGCAAGTTTAGAGACTATTTTAACTATGTTGACTCAATAGAATGATGAGAAGTTAGGACAACCAATTTCCTTATCTATCTAAAGCTTGCAAGACTATGAGGTGAGCTATAATTTTGAGGAAAAGTAGATACTTGTAGCTATTATAAGTCTGAAAAAATTTAGACATATGCTTTCAAACAATAAGATTCATGTTATGGTATCTCACCCAAGTATCAAGGACTTCTGTTGAATAAAGATTTGAATGAAAAAAGGGTTGGTTGGATCATAAAAGTGATGGAATATGATGTGGAATTTAAGGTAACCAAACTAATAAAATGTAAAGGGGATATGTGAACACTTAGATTCAGATTTATAAGAGAATAAAGAGGTTGTCCTAACACTCTAAAATGAGCCACATGCAGATGTATATTCATCTCCTACAAATTGAACACAATAGATGATCTATTAATTTCATATTGGTATGTTCCCTCAAGGTTTAGATAAGATAAAAAGAATGTATTTCAAACTTTAAATTATTCCCTTTGTCTTTGTCGATGGTGTGTTATTCTAAGGTTTGTAGAGTCAACTCAGATTGATAGATTGTTATAAGAGTTTCATGATGGTTTTTTAAGAGAGCATTATGCTCCAAGAACTACAACTCTAAAAATCATGAAAGGAATTTACTATTGGATTAGAATCTTCAAGGATTATTATGCATGCATCAAGAAATGCAAGAAATGTGTCATCTTTATGGGCAAAGAGAAGCTTGGGACCCTTCCTCTTCATCCCATTTCAATTGAGTATCCATTTATGCAATGAGCATTGGACTTCATAGGGAAAATCAATCCACTATCAAGCTTAGGACACAAATAGATACTAACTACAATAGATTAATTTACCAAATAGACTGAAACGATCGCTTTGAAAGAGGAAAATGAGGCTAATATTCTTGAATTTTATGAAGGAATTATAACCATGTTTGGAATCCCTTCTACCATCATATAAGATAATACCTTGGCATTTTTTGGCACCAAAATAACTGAATGGGATGTAATAAATAGAATTTACTTGAGTACATCTTCAAATTACTATCCTCAAGGTAATGTACTTGTTGAATCCACATATAAGAACCTTATAAAGATCATCAAAATAACTTAGATGAGAATCAGATGGCATGACACACAAAGTTGAAATCAACCTTATGCACTAATAGGATTAATCCCAAAAGGTCTATTGAAATCTCACCTTACAAGCTTGTCTATGGTAGAGAGATGATATTACCAATTTTTATTGAATTACTAGTCTTAGAGCTCATAAATTATCTTGAGATGATGGAAGAAGGAGCCATGGAAGAAAGATATGCAGATCTGATAGAGTTAGAGGATCTAAGAGACCAAGCCATCCACATAATCGAATTCATCAAGCCCAAGTGAAAAGGTATTTTGACAAGAAAGCAGTGGTAAGAAATTTTCAAGAAGGTGATCTCATCCTTAAATGGGATAAGGATATATCAAAACTAGGTAAGTACACCAAATTTGACACAATATGGATTGGTCCTTATGTCATTTCCAACTGTAAATCACATAATGTTTTTTAGTTGTCAAAATTAAATAGGGAAGAGCTACCATTCCCATTCAATGGAATATTTCTCAAGCAATGTTATTGAGGTGAAATGTCATATTTTACATAGTACTATTTAGTTTTCACTTTACTCTAAGTGTTTTTATGCACATGTTCGGTTGGTATTTGTAGTAGTTTACAATCCCCTAAGCGTTCTTGCACATGTATTATTATTTTTTTGAAGATGCATTGTTTAGTTTCAGATTTGCATGAGGAAGGTACAATAGTGTTTATCATGTTTAGATTAAATTTGGTGATGATTTTCATGACTCCATGCCTAATGGACTTCATAAGAAGTTGGTCTTTTGTTTAACAATCAAGCAGCTCGTAGAGGTCACCAAGAATGTTGACTATTTTTGTCACCATAAAAGAATAGTATCTAAATCTTATTTAAAGGCTTTAGTTTTAGTAGAATATATTTTTCAAAGTTCTATTAGAATTTGGTAGAAGTGGCTAAGTCAGGATGGAAGCAAAGGACTTAACAAGTTTTCAAGAAATGCTCTTCACACTCAGGAATTTGTCTAAGTCTTTTTTTTGTTGAAGAATCTATGAAGGCTAGTCGAAACTTTTGTTCTAAATAAAATTTTCAAAAGCACAAGTTTCAAATAAAAGTTTTGAAAAAATCCAAAGTAAAAATCATGAAGAGGGAATGCTTCGACACTTAGTTGTTTCTATTCAAAAGTTTCCAAATGGGCTAAGAAATCACTTCGACACTTAGCCATTTTAGGGTTCTTTTATCTCCCAATGATGAATTATAAAAGTGACAAGATCAAATTCAATGGGCCCCCGATGACGTCTTGAAGGATTCGTGGTTTATAAATCATTGTAGGACTATGGTCCAATTGAATGATTCCATGTAAAAATCATCTACATTTCTTAATAATATGTGCCTTTTTCAAAAGACTTTCAATGTTTAGCCACTTTTTTAAAAGTTTCTCGATGCCACATGTCGATCTCTTGATGGTATTGGGCCCTTTTTTAAATGCTTTTCAACACTTAGTCAAAAAAAATCAAAGTTACCTAATAGATATCCACATCAATAAAGTAGAAAGTTAGTGGGATGCTTCCACATGTCATAATCCAGATGACCCAACATCCCAGAACCATTTGTACAAGTTAGAAACCCTCCAAGATAGAGGGTTAGTGCAATGATGTCATGTGGCATAATCCCATTGCTCCACTCTTCTAGATATTTTGTGCATCCTAAACATGATGTCAGAGCCCTAGACTTATGGGTGAATAGGATGGAACCACATGGTGCAATCATGATGTATCATAGTCCTAAAGTGGTTTTTGCAAGCCTAGAAGTGTGTTAGAATAACAGGTGAGTGGAATGATACCATGTGGTAAAATATCACGTCACCATGATATAAACAGTCAGCTAGACCTAATAGTTTATTTGGGTGGTAAAATTGTCTATCAAAGCCCAACCCAACTAGGGAATACCATGTCAACCGACTATTAGATGTACCCATATCTCAAACCTGACAAAGATGACTGGGAAAAGAAAATAGATTGGGGATAAAATGGAAACATGGCAAGGGGTAGTTGCAGATCAAGCTTGGGTATAGTGTAGTAGGAGATCATCCAATGGGTGATGGGCATGTGTCAAAGTAGTGGTCCCATTGGCAAGCCAAACCCATTTTAGAGTGTGATAAGGAGACCAATCTTGTGTTGACACATGACATAGTTAATGAATGAGATCTGAGCATAAACAGTCTTTTAAGACCAAGTAACTGAGTAAGAACTCCTCAATATCAAGTGATTTTATTTTCTTCCCCTTGTGAATGTGGAATAAAATTCTTAGGGTGAATGTTTGAGCTTGGATGGAAACATTGCGAGGAACTCAATTTTATAAAAGATCCCATCTTGAAGTATATGAGATCGAATTAGGAGTTGTATTGATCCCAAGCTTAGAGGCGTGAAGATCTTGTCAAAGATCATAGGAAGCTCCAACAGGTTACCAAGTGTCAAATAGAGATGAGTCCATGTGAAATTGATTCCTTCTTAGAATCAATCCAAATGAGGTGGCATGTTTTAATTAGTCCCATTGTGAATGGTTAGAAAAAAAACTAATTTGATGACTCATTCCTCCCTTTCAGTTGTCAACCCATGAATAGGATGTGTAACTACATTGATTCATAGAATAAATCTTAGAGTGTCTCAACATACAAATCATATCACAACTCAGCTCTAACTCATAGAGTGGCAAGAGGATCTAAAGTTGTGCATTATCAATGCACCATCATAATTTCCATTTAAAATAAGATCTCAACAAACTCAAGAAGACTATTACTCCAATTTTATGCCGTTATGAGGAGTTTTGAACAATCAAAGGTAGTTTCTTTAAATTTTCAAAGTTGTAAAGAGTCTGTATACACATAATATTTTCAAACTTTACTAGTTACTAACACTTTCTATCTTGCAGGAACCCATTGAATCTCAATCTCTCTGAGTGTATGCCTTGAGGGGTGTACTAGGAAATGGGTGGGAATAACATTGGTGATTCACAAGATTTTTTTCTTTTTTTTCCACTTGTTATCTACACACTTGTCTCCTAAAACCATTCTCCTAAGATTTGCATCATATTTTTACCCTCTTCTAGTCTTTTACCACCTTCATTAGCCCTTTTCATAAACTAAGCTCCTTTTTGGTAGTTTACATAACTATTTCAGCCACATCAACCTTGTATTGTTATTTACAAAGCTTACTATGAACTAGGTCGGCCATGGCCAACATAGTTTATAACCTAGTTAGTTATTTCCAATTTAAGTACTAGGTCAACTAGGTTAACCTTGTCAGCCTAAATTTTTGGAAAAGTTTAGGGTTATATCTACCTATATAAACACATTCATTTTCATCATTTACTAAGAAGATAAGAAGTAATATATATTGTGCATCTACTTATCCACCATTCTACTTGAGAATCAAGCTTAAGGTTTCATACTTTCTTTGGATATACGTATCTTATCTTGTGGAGAAGTCTTTTAGATGCATTGATAGGTTGTGTATCCTAGAGATAATTTATCGTTGTCATATTTACATACCACAACAAACTCTTGAAAAGAACCTAGTCCAAAGGAGATATTGAGGCTCAGTGGGTTCATCTTTGAAGGTAAATATCCCTAACTTTGCTCCTCCTTTATAATAGTATATAGATATGCATTTGCACTTCTCTTCCATGCATTATGATTTCATATACATTGATGTGAGTATATGTCTTCTATGCATATTTAATTTTAGTGTTTATTAACCCCACTTTATTCCACAAACTTTGGTGAGCACTAGATTAGATTTTATTTTACTTGTTATTAATTTAGTGAATATGAAAATATAGGACCTAGTTAGGGTTATTACATAATTTTGCTTGAATAGAGGTGTTATATTCCTCCCTAGTGATATTATTATGGTAAGACATCCCTTGGATAGATCTAGCATATCCATATTGGTCATGACTCCAATTATCTAATGTATCCCCAATCGAAAGTGTAAGTAGGATATATCTTCTCTGAGATAGAACTGATTTGCAGATCTTTTTTATTTCCCATTGCATTCATTCTGGTAAACCTGGTGTTAATTTAACCCTTGCAGGTTTTATTTCATACTTTCATTTATATCATTTTATTACTTTCTATATTTATGATACTATCTCGATCAGGTTGGTATAGTTCTAAATTTTGTACACAAGCTTAACACATAGTTGTATCAAAATGACTCTATTATTTATGTAAAAGTCTTCATCAGATACAAGCTACTGAATCAGACAGGTTGACACAGTATTCTTATTCAATCCTAGATCAATAAACTAATTTGACCAAGCTGACTTAGTCTTTCAGTTAGTATCCAGATCAATAAACTAAGTTAAACAGGTTAACTTAGTCATCTTATCTTACTTCAACAAATAGGATTTTATAGAACTAGGTCAACCCAATTGACTTAGTTTGTAACACTTGAAAGTAGCATTCATGGCACTTCAGTAGAAAATTTGCAATCATCATCATCCTCCAACCCACTAAGGTTCCTCTCTTTATCTCTCTATCAGTTCAGTTTTTCATAACAATTATGTTTTATGCAAGTTTGTAGTCTTCAAAATTGTAATCCTAAGACAAACAAAGTCAACCTATTCGACTTAGTTCTATAGCTTGTCTTTTGTCTAAAAGACTAAATTGACTTGGTTGACTTTGTTCCTAAATACTCTTGCTTCCATAGAACAGTAGTGACCCAGTAGACTCTATTTTGTATTATTTGCATACAGTGAAATCTAAATTAAATCTTTACCATTATTAATTTGGGAATCAAAAACTATTTGATAGTAATTAATTTACACTTTCATTTTCAATTGTTTGCATGTTAGAGTATCTCCCATAGTCTAATTATGTGGTTTTTCAAATTATCATTTAGTTACACTATTTTGTTCTTTTTGCACACACTGTCAAATCACACAATATTCAAAACACATTTAAAATTTGTCTTTCCAAGGCCTACCTACTTAGATTTCATCACCAAGGGGGAATCCAACTTGGTTTACAAGACAAGTATAAACATGTGGTTAATGGTATATATTGGCAAAGTATCTGATACCCTTATTATACAAGATTTTGAATTAAGGAGGTAGGCCCTAATACCAAGCTAGTATCATTACCAATATAGATCCATTTCAACCTAAACATCCTGAAACCTTCCATAGATTTCTTTCTAATTCCTTATTTTTAGCCAATTTTCCTATCACATTGTAGCCTAAATTTTAGATTCCACCTATATTACTAATTTTAGTAATAAAAACCTAAAACTTAACACACATTTAGGAATGGATAAAAGAGATAATTAATTCAATAAGAGTGTTCCTACCATCACTTTACCTCTTTATGGCTCTACACCAAGATTGCAAATGAATAATTTGATGCCAAATTTGAAAATGTTGGGTTACTTGCTTGATGTAGATAATAGCTTCCAAATGGTGGAATGAGCTTGATAGTGACTATAGATGGAAGTAAGAAGGTTTTGTGGATGAAAGATAGAAATAATTTGATAGTTTTCCAAGTTTATTTTATAGGAGGGGGAGGGGTTAATTATATAGGCATGGAGGGAGAAATCAATGGCTCAAATTCAAATTTGAGCTATTAAGATCAATGGCTACGGATTTTTCATGGAATTTGTAATTCCATGAAGATCTCTAGAATAGAAAATTCTAAAGGGAAAATGGCTAAAATGGAGGAGATTTATAGAATCCTCCAATTCTATAAATATCCAATAGGGTTTAGGGGTTTAGGAGAGGCTAGAATAGGGTGGTGGTTGTGTAGGTAGATTATTTTGTATTTTTAAATTGGCTAGTTAGTTTAGGGAGTAGGTTAGCGGTTAATAGGTTCTATTAGAGGTTTAATGAAGAGATTAATTGGTTTTTGGGATTGATTAAGGTTTTTAGGATATGGGAATGTCATTGGGGGGTTTATTAAGCTATTAGTTAATTTATCTAGGAAATATGGGAATTAGACTAAATTAGTGTAAATTAGCATAATTCAGTGGGGTGAGCATATTTTAATACATACATTTTGCCCCCCTTTGAAATGGAATTATGAGTGGGGTGAATTGGAAGGATTAATGGTCTTTAAACGGAAAAAACCATGATGTTAGATAGTGTCATAAGTTAGTAGGATGGGATGCCCCCTCGAGGGAACATGCGATCAGAACTGACCCAGATGGTCACTTGAATGGAAATCCTGGGGTGGGATGAGATCAGGATGTTAAAATGGGGTCAGTATACCCCAAGACATAGCTATGGTTGAGGATTTCCAAAGTTGTAAGGGGATAAGGTAGCTTTGTTGTGATGGGTTCTAGACAAATGACCAATGTCTAGAAAAAAAGATTTAATTGATAAGATGAAATTGATGAAAAGATGATGAGTTCGAGCTATTGATAAGTCCCACATTAAGGACACTTGCTAAGGAAAGCTCAAAAATAGATAAAAATGATAAGACTTATTGATTGGTGATTGAGAGCTACCTTATGTAAGATTTGTAGCTTAAAATGGGTGTGTAATTAGTCTAGCGATTGTATGGTAATGAGAGATGATCGGTGGTTGAGTTACCCTTAGTCCCAAAAGTGAGACCAGGTGTTGCCTACATAGTCCAAAAAGACCTCAAGCTAATGTAGTTCTGACATAGGATAAAGTGAACCATAAGGAGATGAATAATCCATCCCCCAGATGATGTTAGAGATGATTAGAAGTGATTAGATTAGGATAATTGGATAATTGGATAATTATATGAGATTGGACATAGTCTATGTTAATAATGCGATGTTAGGGGTGTATGGGTAGGGGGTCATATAAGACAAAAGGGTTGAAATTTGGTCATTTATACATTTTGTCTTCTAGTGATTTGAGCTCTGAGGCAAAACTATGGCCTAGATACTCTGATCTTCCCATTGTAATGAGAGAGTTTGAGACAACCAAAGACCTACCAATGTTGGACCTACGGTGAGTAAAGAACCCCTAGCTTTATGATTTTGTGAATTTTTGGTAGTTTTTTAGGATTTTTAGATAAAATTTTATAAAAAAATATATCATCTGAGTTTCTTCAATAAAATCACAAATGTTGGTTTTGCCCTCAGTCATGATTTTGTCATTATGACTAGTAGTTTTGGGGGATAATAAGCAGTTTGCAAAACTACAATTCTATAATTATGGTTTTGTAATACCATGACTATAGAATCGTGACTTTGTAAAGACACAAGTTAGGGATTAATGGTTTTTCAAAAATGCAAAAGAGGGAGTCATGGTTTTTCCAAACCATGAGGTTAAGCAAAATTGTGAGTTGAGATAGGCAATATTGTCAAGGTCACCACCAAAGGTAAGACTGTAATATGTGGTTTTTCAAGGTGTGGAAAAATGGATAAGTGTTGTGATGAAGGGTTAGGTAGGAAGCTTTAGGGAGTTGGATTAGGTGGTGAGATTATTATGAAGGTTAGTTAGAGAGGTAATGTGGATGGCTTAGATAGATAGGATAGGTTGGTGAGATAGGTAGGATGATTGGTTAGTTAGGTTACTAGGGAGATTAGAAGAAATGATTAGATATTTAGAATGGTGATTTAAGTTTTGGTGAAGGAATATTAAAGGGATCAATATTATGTTAATAGATGAGATTAGTAAGGTTATTAATGTTAGTTAGAGATGACATGGCAAAGTATAAGATGAGTGCATATGGATGTGAGTGGATAGTGAGAGTAGGTGGAGTAGTAAAAGGAGGGAAGGAGTAGTTAGGGGTAATTAGGTATGTTGGGTAGGTGAGTATTGAGTGAGTGTATATAGGATGAGAGATGTGTTAGGGGATGGGTTACGGGAGGTGTTGGTATACTGGATAATGATAGATAAGATAGGTGAGTTCTAAGAAGGGTAGTGATAGTGTTGTTGGTGACTGGTGTAGGAGGACCTGGGAGTGATGACTTTGTGGTCTTGGCATCTTGTGGTACTTCATGAGATGTACCTATTGATGGAGGTAGAGTTTGATGTGCTAGAGCTAATTAAACTTCATGATGTGGCAACTTGATAGGATACGAAACACCAAGAAGCATACAGTTGATTACCAAACCAAGCAACTTAATATGCGAAAATTAATCAAAATCACAAGTAACTAGAATTCAGAATAACACATGATATGAGAGACAATACACAACTTGTATTAATACTTTATACAGAAAAGAATACAATAAAGAAGATGCCACTTCTTCTCCACCACCTCTTCAGAGGCTTGCCACACCTCAAGTGAACAGTAATTCTCTCCTCAAAGCTCTCCCTCTCAGGTCCCAACACACAACTCAAACACAGAGTTGGTGTTCACCTCCTGTGCTCCACGCACACCACAAGTGCTCCACGCACTCAACAAGTACTCAAAGTACTTCAAGTAGATCTCTCATGAACCTGCAATAACCTGCACCTCAACAGACTATACTTATGGAAGGAACTCCCTTGCCTTCCTCTCTGCTCTATTCGAGTACACACCTGTACTCCAAGTAGATTCTGCCTGATTCTGCTCCCTGTTGTGTTGTTGTCCTATCTGATCTTGCACACTTGCAAATCAACCTGGTTCTGCACACCTGTGAACCTTGACCTTGTACACGATTACACCTACAGATCAACGATCTTACTTACCATGTAGATCTCCTATATAGGCCATGCACCTGTGACCAAGATCCTACACACCTGAAGAATCTTGCTGACTCTCCAAAACCAGCACCCACCTAGGTACTGCTGTGGAACTAGGAGGATCACCCTTGCTCACCTCACACACAGAAGGAGCTAACTTTGCTCAACTCAAACTAGAACACCTTTCCAATACAACCATGAGTCTATTATATAGATCTCATCCAAACAATGATTAGACATCTAATTACAATAATTAGATCCGCAGCTCTTAGTCTAAAAATAGATCTAATCATGCAAACACTTGGTTCGTTAGCTAACTGCCCGTAATAAGCTCGCAGTCGAACCACACAGGCGACCGACGTCGGTCCCTGTCCGCCTGGAGGTGACCAACGTCGGCCGATCCCTGACCGATGCCAGTTGCTTCTCTTCACTATCCTGTCGACGTTGGCTGATCAGACCGACGCCAATTGCTCTGACGCTCAGCAACCTTCAGCAACCCCTCCAATGGCCTTCTTCGTGTCTGCATCAGTGAAGCTTTTAGCTCCACAACCTAACAATCTCTCACTTGGAGATAAATAGTTGCACTGTACCTATACTTGTACTCCGTCTAATCTGTTTCCTGGTTTGTATCCCTCTTCAAGATCAATCCTGAAGATAACCCACCACACATCCCGTGGTGTACCTCCTGTCATCCGAGTACCCTGCCACATCCAAACCTACAAACACATGTAGTGAAGTCCTAACCCTGCATAGCATGAATCCCTGCTGCCGGTCCCTCTCAAATACCTGAGAACCCACTTCCCCAAATTGGCTCCTAACTCTCTGACAGCTCCCACTGCATGGGAATACTTAGGTCTATACCAGACCTCATGTGATTTTGGACACTGTACCTGTCCAGCCCTTAGTGTGCTCCGGCTCTGCATCCTGAACCTCGCCAACACCTGATTCATATCAGCTCCCACTGGAGACAAAATCAACCTGTGATATCCATGTCTCCCATGTCAAAGAATTTCGCTGCTCCAAACTCCTCATGACATGCCACTGAACTAATCTTATCCTTAGCTCAGTAAAACCCTGTATGTACAATCCTGCTAGCAAAACATACCATCCACATACAGCAACAAAATGATGTCATGACTCATCATCCACCTGGTAAGGCAAACCACAGTAGTTACCTGACATTGACTGAAGCCATGCTTCGTCTTCCACCTGTCAAAACCTGTACCACTGTCCTGCAGCTCCTCAAGACCATATACCTGGTCTTCCGTCTCACGTGTCTGTTCACTCTATTCTTCAACTAAGGAATCCAATCATCTCTGTGCTTTCATCCAGCTGGCAATCCTACCAAAAACACCTGTTTAGTTCTCCTCCAAGGAATCACATCCTCATCCATGCCAAGCTCACACATGTTTCTTGGATCCTTCCTGCTCTACAATCAGCAACAAGTATAAAGAAGAGGAACAACGAATTTGAGGGCCTACTTACGTCTTCAGTCCTCCGTATGGGTGTTTGAGACTCCTTGACAGCGTGCTGTCCACCCAAAATCCGTTACAGTGATCGACCTCGGCCACCCCACAGTCTGCATCCGACCGACGTCGGTTCCCATGCGTCTGTCCCTGACTACCGACCCTGCGGTGTCCCTGTTGTCGACATCGGTCCTCTTGACCGACATCGGTCTTACCTACTGCCGACGTCTGTCCTCCTGACCGACGTCGGTCTTACCCTGCCTGACGTCGCCAGCTTCGGTCTGCACATGACCGACATCGACGCCTGTCTGTTCGACGCCGGTTCCTCCTGACCGATGTCGGTACCTGTGTTCGCCTGTGAGTGATGACTTTTTACCCGCGAGCTCCTTTGAATCAAAACCCATGTCCAAACTGCCCTGCTCAGAAGTATCCAGCACCATCCACTGGTTTCTGTCCGCCATCTCCTCCAAGTACACCAAGGCTTTCTAGTTCTTAAGCCTGTCAAACATATCTATCTTCCGCTTAAGAACATGCATCTCCTTCCTGCTCATGTGACCAAGCCTACGAAGCCACGTCTTCGCAACAAAAGAAGAATCAGTAATATAAACAAGTAGATAAAGAGTACCTGTTTTCTTACCACCAACTAATTCAAGTGCATCCACTGTGAGAGTTCTTGTGCATCTCTCATCACCCAAAATTTCTAAAAAAATTAGCCATATCTCCAAACCTGGGACCTGCATGACCCTCATCAACACCTGTGTGTTGGCCGCCTGCAATTTCAGCTTCACTTCCCCTTTGCCAATTCTTTGGCAAGGCTCACCAGCTCCTCTACCTGGGGCTGCATGGAAAGAGGCAACCGAATCTTTTATCCAAGATTCAACTTTATACAAGAAACCTCCAAGAGCATCCTGTGCAACAACACCTGCAACATCTGCTTCTTCAGTTTCTTCATGCTGATCTGCTACCAACCAACAATAATCTTTTACCTGCTCTTTCTTTCCATAGGACCGTGAGTAACCATCTGTGCTTTTCAACTCCTCCATTCTTAGCTTACTTTCATCTACCATTGCTCTACTCCCACTCAATCAGAAACCCCTAAGAGTGCCTTGTAACCAAACACAAAACCTGCTTCCTGCAACCTGAGCTCTGATACCACTTGATAGGATACGAAACACCAAGAAGCATACAGTTGATTACCAAACCAAGCAACTTAATATACGGAAATTAATCAGAATCACAAGTAACTAGAATTCAGAATAACACATGATATGAGAGACAATACACAACTTTTATTAATACTTTATACAGAAAAGAATACAATAAAGAAGATGCCACTTCTTCTCCACCACCTCTTCAGAGGCTTGCCACACCTCAAGTGAACAGTAATTCTCTCCTCAAAGCTCTCCCTCTCAGGTCCCAACACACAACTCAAACACAGAGTTGGTGTTCACCTCCTGTGCTCCACGCACACCACAAGTGCTCCACGCACTCAACAAGTACTCAAAGTACTTCAAGTAGATCTCCCATGAACCTGCAATAACATGCACCTCAACAGACCATACTTATGGAAGGAACTCCCTTGCCTTCCTCTCTGCTCTATTCAAGTACACACCTGTACTCCAAGTAGATCCTGCCTGATTCTGCTCCCTGTTGTGTTGCTGTCCTATCTGATTTTGCACACCTGCAAATCAACCTGGTTCTTCACACCTGTGAACCTTGACCTTGCACACACATACATCTGTAGATCAACGATCTTACTTACCATGTAGATCTCTTATATAGGCCATGCACCTGTGACCAAGATCTTACACACCTGAAGAATTCTGCTGACTCTCCAAAACCAGCACCCACCTAAGTACTGCTGTGGAACTAGGAGGAACACCCTTGCTCACCTCACACACAGAAGGAGCTAACTTTGCTCAACTCAAACTAGAACACCTTTCCAATACAACCATGAGTCTATTATATAGATCTCATCCAAACAATGATTAGACATCTAATTACAATAATTAGATCCAGAGCGCTCAGTCTAAAAATAGATCTAATCATGCAGACACTTGGTTCGTTAGCTAACTGCCCATAATAAGCTCGCAGTCGAACCACACAGGCGACCGACGTCGGTCCCTGTCCGCCTGGAGGTGACCGACGTCAACCGATCCCTGACCGACGCCGGTTGCTTCTCTTCACTATCCTGCCGACGTCGGCTGATCAGACCGATGCCGGTTGCTCTGACGCTCAGCAACCTTCAGTAACCCCTTCAATGGCCTTCTCCGTGTCTGCATCAGTGAAGCTTTTAGCTCCACAACCTAACATACTGGATAATGATAGATAAGATAGGTGAGTTCTAAGAAGGGTAGTGATAGTGTTGTTGGTGACTGGTGTAGGAGGACCTGGGAGTGATGACTTTGTGGTCTTGGCATCTTGTGGTACTTCATGAGATGTACCTATTGATGGAGGTAGAGTTTGATGTGCTAGAGCTAATTAAACTTCATGATGTGGCAACTATGCTTGTGATCAAGATATATCAAGCCCTAATTATAGCATTGGTAGAGTGCTAACATTTGGAGACTAGCACTTTCCACTTTATTATGGCTGAGATGATAGTCACACTCAAAGATGTGTACAGGATATTCCATCTACCTATGTGGGGAGACCAGATATACTGGAGGTCACACACTTTAGCCATGATAGTGCAGAGATTGGTTAGAGTCTTATGATTGGGTGTATAGGAGAGACATGTTGACATTGATAGATGCTTACATGAAGGTCATGAAGCTACCATTGATAGACTAACCTTGGTTGGTATGTCTCTTGTTATTGGCATTCTTTTGCCAGACAAGAGTGGCCAATGGTTTCATTTGGACCTAGGGGATGTGGTTACTGACATGGTCTCAAATTTTTGAATATTTTTTTGGGGACCTACTGTACTTTCACACATGTATAGAGAGCTACACTTGGGTGCCTACAAAGGAGCTGCTAGCTTTGAACCAATTGTGCTTCTTTAGATTTGGAGCTAGGACCACATTATTATCTAGTAGCCATTGGGGACATTAGCATCATGACAACCTCTATTAGGAAATCATACTTAGTGCTCACATTAATATTAGGTTGGGTTGCATATTTTATAAAATAATATGTGATTTTTTCATACAACTTATGTAGATAATCATGTTAGTGATTTTAGGAACCTAGTAAGATATTGTGGGTAAGTATATAGGCATGGTAGAGAGATTTATGGGATTTTTAGATGATGATAGACGCCTATTATGCAGGACATCATTATTGTATAAATATCTCTCAAATTTTGAATAAAACATATCCTGAACATATTTGAGTTTATTTTACTTTGTTTGTCTTTGGATCCAGATTTATCCTTCTTATCTGATATTAGAGCTATCTATGATCCTGTGTGTGTGAAAGATGAGAGTCTTAGTTTTAATATGATTCTATTTATATATCTTGCATCATCACCATATCAATTTCATACCATGTGTTTCACCATGCATTCCATTCATTTACATTAGATAATTATTCACATCTAGTAAAAGCCACTTTGCATTCAGGGTTTTTGTTCTTCTCACCAAGCGTCTATTCTCCCACCAAGTCTTTCTGGATAGATCTTTGTTTAGCTAGAGATATCATTTAATAACCTGAGAAAGAAATTATCACCATTTTTTTTAGATCTATTCATTTATTCATGTGCCATTGCCTCAATCTAGAGATACGTTGTTCAAAGTCTACCAGTTCATGCATCATTATCTATCATATTTTTCTCATGTGACTTGGTGAATCATATTTGAATCAAAATATATGGCTATCTCTGGGTAGATCAATTTATTTAGTTTTTGTGTATATTTCTTCATGCACTATAGACTTTGGTTTACATCAAAGATGCAGGCAACAGAAGTAAAGATCAGCCAGACATAAATCTAAATTTGTGTCAGTTTGCCTTGTTCTACCCCTCCTCACAATAATAAAGAGAAATCCATTGATTCCAAGGAGGTAAATTTGATTTCTAACAAAATAAATGCATGATATTAGATGGAGTTGTTAGTGAACCATGGTGATAATTGTAAGAATAGATATAATGAATAAAATGCATGTTAAAACTTTAGTCAGCTATAAGTCTTGTTTATTTAATGTCAAGTGAAAACATGTGTCATGCATATTTTTTTTTATTTTTTTCTAATTCCTTATGTATGGAGTATGAAATCTTAAAATAGGTCATGTCATTTATAAGGTTCCTTGGTAAGGGTGGTCAATATTATCAAAATTAATTATAATCAATTAGATCTCATAAGAGTCATTTAAAGTATAGTAGATATATGATCAACTTATTATAGGTTTTAGTTAGGTTTTTAAAGTTTTATAGTATGATTTATATCATAGATTTTTTAATAGTTATATGATTTATATTATCAAAAATTCAAAAAGTGACAGTCTTATCTTTTGTGTGTCTTAGTCAAGTCAGTCACATTTTGTAACGGACACATTTTGGGGGTAACCGACATCCACTGTTGTTGTCTTGGTCATTTTAAAGATGGATATTCCACTTGAAAAGTTTACTAGTTTTTATTTTCACACATCGAAAGTTAAAATTCAAATGCAACAAATGAACAAAAACTTATGGGGAATAGTCAGTGGGAAAGAAACATAGCCCATAAATGCAAATAAATTGTTGGAATAGAATAGCAGAGATGATAAGGCCAAAGCTATTATTGGTCTTGCACATTCATATTTCAAAATACACTATGTAGATTTGGAAAAATCATCTACTAAAATTTGGGACAATTTGAATAAGTTATTTGGGGCTATATCGATTAATGCTAAATTTTCTTTAAAATTACGCTTATTCAAATTGAAAATGAATGAAGTACAATGTTTAGTTATATAAATGAACTCAGATCTCTCATGAGATAATTAGCAAAAATAAAGGCTCTAGTTGATGATGAGGATGTTAAGTCCATTCTATTAAATAGCTTGTCTTCTAAATATAAGAATGTTATATTCACTCTTGGTCAAATGCCATCACAGTCCCTAGAAGATATGATCTCGGCTCTCTTAGCAGAACAAAAAAAGATTTCATAAGATGTAGAAGTAGAAATAGTAATGTACTCAAAGAATCATACAAAGTTTAACAAAAACAAAGAATAAGTTGAAAGTTTTTAGTGTAATAAAAAATGGCACACATCGTGGTTCTGTAAAACTCAAGCTAATGATATGCTTAAGATAAAACTTAAAACAAATGAAGTAAATGTGGTCAATGAAAAAGAATCATCTAGTGAGGAAGAACCAAATGAAGAACAAGCAAAAAATGACAGTGGTTATAATTCTGAGGAATATATGTACTAAGTGAGCACCACCCACTGGAGGTCAGAGGCAACAGAGGTAGGAGGATTTTTTGCCTCTCATTAGCCACTAGCGATGAGGCCACTTTCTAATTTAGTGGAAAATTTATATTCAACAGTGTGTGTTATAATAAGAACATAATTCCATGCCTATTCAAGTATTGTAATAAGTGAGCAATATTTCCTATGTAATCCCTTAAGGTAAGATAGTGATAAGGACTAAAAAAGTATTGTAACATCATGTGTTTTTAGTTATTGGTTAACCACATGTAAAACTATCCTTTGTTTGGAGGTTGTTGATAAATTGAGTGTAAAACCATATGTTGTTTGTAGGTTGTTTGTTAACCGAGTGTAAAACCATCTGTTATTTGTAGGTTGGTGGTTAGCCAAGTGAAAAACTATCATTTGTTTTTTAGTGAGAGTTGAGTATAGAATAATGTTCTCCCCATGTTCACACTAAGGAGGAGAATGTCAGGAAATCATACTTAGTGATCACATTATTATTAGGTTGGGTAGCATATTTTATAAAATAATATGTGAGTTTTTCATACAACTCACGTAGATAATAATGTTAGTGATTTTAGGAAGCTAGTAAGATATTGTGGGTAAGTATATAGGCATGATAGAGATATTTATGGGATTTATAGAGGATGATAGACTCATATTATGTAGGAGATCATTCTTGTATAAATATCTCTCAAGTTTAAATAAAACACATCCTGAATATATTTTGTAATGATTTGAATATACAAAGAATCAAACATATTTGAGTTTATTTTACTTTGTTTGTCTATGGATCTGGATTATCCTTCTTAGCCTCATCATCCAATGGTCTTCAAGTGGTACATTCTTCTAGGATTTCAATGAGGGAACATGAGGGAGATGATATTCTAAAAGGATGATTTTGATATCCTGCACCCAAAGCATATCACTTGGATGTTGCACAGAGGGATTTAGTTTGGATGGGATGATGAGGTGGTGACTCAGTTCATGTTGATAGAGTTATACTTAATACGGTGATGGGATCTAGTTATTGAGAGATATAGACCCAATCATGTACAGTGATAGTTTAGATTTATTCAAGATGTTCCTAGCATAGAGCACCTATTTTCTTAGAGTGAGCAAAGAGTGGCCTCACTAGGGGAGGCCCATAGATAGGGTGGATGCACGAACTGATTATGAGAGTGTTACCCTAGTGTATTGGTACTATTATACTCCTATTCCATATCTAAGAGTTACTCCAACATAGACAACCTGGTGGAGGCCTAGGATACCTATCAAATTGACACACTCTAGAGTCATAGTTTGGCATGGAGTGGTTAGGAAAGAGCTTCAAGCACAGGCTAGGATATAGAGATGTCTGAGGTAGGTACCTACTCAAGATGGACGTGATGTTATGGATGTGTATGGAGGATATGGTGATCAAGTGGTGGTGGTGGTAGGACAGATGGGGCGTCAGGCCTAGGTACAAGTATAGGGTGGGCCATAGGTACAGCCACATGTATAGGTGGGGACTTAGGTAGGTGGTAGTGGTGGTGGAGATGATGAAAGACCTTCATATCAGCCACTATTAGAAAGTGAGAGGTCCTTGATTACTATATTATAGGGTGAGATATAGGCCAACTTATCCAAGATTGTCAAGATTATGTGAGAGAGACTAGTTATAGGCCTAGCTTCAGTCAATAATAGCACATAGAGAGAGGCAGTTGGCATAAGTCCAAGGATAGGTTACCACATTATAGGGATAGATATCATAGAGAGATGGGAAGTTATCCTAGTCCTAAGCCTAGATTACAAGATTATAGGCACAATGGATTGTAACATAGGCATAGATTGTTACTTTATAGGTCCAGACTTAGAGCAGGGATGTTTAGATCATAGGTTTTCAAGGCTAAATTGCACAGATGCAGGTGCACATCCAAACACTGACAAAGGAGGTGGGGATGGCCAAGAGGGCCAAGGATGAGGTATTTCAGGTGATGATCATGTGCCAGTTGGTTGATATGATGAAGAACATTGTTAGGTTGACCCATGAGGTGTAGTATTACTACACACTATATGAGGTAGTAGTACTAGCTGAGAAACATGTAGATTCATTTCGATCTAGCTCATTGAAATTAGTTCATCAAGCTTCTTGGGGAGTGTGAGGACCATCAAGGTCACTAGGACCACTAGGACCATAGCCTTGAGTTATATTTATATGGATGTATAGAGGATTTTTGTATTATTAGCTCATTCTTTCCCCATGGGCCCATGTTATTATATTATATTTTTTTACATGGATTCCATGTGGACTGTACATTTGATTTATATATATGATGAGATGTTTAGATTATGGGAGTGTGTATATTGATGTATCGATGATGATGTTATTATGTTGATGTGTTATATATGTTTTTATGTGATGATGATGTTATTGTATTGATGTTATTGAGATACATGTTATTTTTAGACTTACATGATGTGATTAGATTATATGTGATGGATTTTTGTCATGATTATGATGTCATAGGTTCATGATTTACAGGATGTGTTTAATTTATGATGTGATCAAATGCATATGATGTACAGTGATGGATTTATTTTCCATTTTTATTGATGATGTGATGATGGGTAGATGTATGATGCAATGTGTTTACTTATGTCATGAGATGATATTAGATAGGATGTTAGATGTGATGTGTTAGACTTATAATTTTAGTTTCTAATGATAGTATATGAGATGTGTTGATGGATTTATATGTGTTAGGGACTTAGGATTTATTTTATGATGTACATGTTTAGATATGATTATAGTTTTTAGATGATGTGAGATAGATATGATGTTATACATGTATATGACATGATGATTATGTGAATATTAGTTTATTATTCCATGTTTGATGAATGTGCTAATGAAGAATTAATCCTTGTTTATTTCATTGTAACTCATTTGTTGTGGTAGGAATTCCTCCTACACCATGGAGGTTGGGTAGCGATGGGATGGGATATGATTAGGATTTGGTTGGGATAGAGATGGGTTAGATGAGATGGGGATGGTCAAGATAGGATTAGGGGGAATAGGATGGGTAGTGATTTTTGGAAGCCATGAAAATGTGTGTAATCCATTTTTATATTGCACCATTGAAAACATGTACCAATGACATGAGAAGCCAAAGGTACATCAAAATTGGTGCATGAAATGGGAACTCCGTTTGATAAGTGACCTTTCCCAAGAAAACATCTGAGGGCCACTTAAAGCATCCTTGTTCCCATAAATAGTTAATAACATAAAACATACGTGAAAAACATGATTAAATAATTAAGACATTAATAAAAACACACATAATCACATAAGGCAACATAAGAACATACAAGACAATATAATTACACAAGATAATCGGATAATAACATGACTACGGATATACAAATGGATAATGATGTGATGATAAATTGATTATAAATGATGAGCCTTTATGATGAGTGGAGATTATGTACACATGGTATGTGCCCAAAAATTATGATGTATCAGGATAGGATTCCAACCAAGTTCAAAATGTGAGTGCAAATGGGGGTGAAGATGACCCCTTGGGATTTAACATCATAATTTATGATAAAAGCCCAAAATTAGAAACTTAATCTTTGTGACCCCTCCATAATGATGATATTAGTTGGAAAGTGTGAACCATAGCCTTAGGAACAACTAGAGACAAAAAAGGATGGGATTAAATATTGAGGCTAAAAGGAGATGCACTTGTCAACGAAGATTTTTTATGGGGTGGCAAGATAGGGGTAGTGATAAGGGTGTGATGGGTCTTGGGGATGTATTTATGCCAGATATGGATGAGCAAATCTAGAGATGCTTCCCAACAAATATTCTAATTACTTGACATATAATGCCTACTTCCTTGTAGTAAAGTATTTGTCTCTTGTGACTATATAAGAACCTGTGATGTATGCCCACTATTAAGACCAAGGTTAGGGTTATTTTACCATGGTGTCGAGAACCAGTTTGCACCATGGACTTGCCCAAGGTGCCTAAGAACTAGTTTTTACCATTGAAAGGATTTTTTTTTACTATTGAACTATTGAGGAGATGTGATGGGTGGATGGAGTGGACAAGGGATGCTCCCAAGAGTGGGGACTCATAGACAGAGGATGGTGGGGATCATCAACGGTAAAAATGCTTCAGATGTATGATATTTATGGGATCATCGAGCTCTTCTCCATATAATATGGCAAATTTATAGGCTCTTGATCTAAACTTATTAATGATGATATAAGGCCCAAGCCAATTAGCTTCAAGCTTCCCCTTCTTATCTCTGTCTACATTAGTATTTATTTGGTTCTCCTTTAAAACTAGGTCACTGAATTTAAATTCTTGGGGATGTATTTTCTTATGATATTGGCCTTTTAGCTTATTTTTATATACTTATATGTGATTAAGGGCTTGTTGTATAAGTGATCAGCATCACTTCTACCCATTTTATAAAGTAATATATTACCATGATAATGAATTTGTGACCATTTGATGATGTTGGATTAATCTTGCCAATTAAATGAAGACCCTATATGGAAAATAGCCATGGACTCATGATGGGTTCTAAATTTGTGTGAGTGAATAAATGATATTCTCATGTTTCTAATAGGTGATGTATTTTTGCACATACTGACAAGAGTCTTGTTCCATGGTTGGCCAATAATATAGGGATCAGAGGAGTTTTTTAGCTAGGGTCATTCCACTAATTTGCCCACCACATATATTATCATGAACCTCCTTGATTGCATGAGAGGCTTCTTTTGATGTTAGGCATCTTAATAGAGTCCTATCATAGCCCTTATGATAGAGTGTGCTACCAAGGATTATGTAATAGGAGGTGTGATTAATAAAGGCTTTACATTGGTGGTGGTTAAGGTTAAGAGGGAGGATGTTAACATGGAGGTACCTATGGATGTCATGGTACTAGGGAAGATTAGGATCATTGATTACACAAATTTGGAAAGGAGTCATAGATTGATGTGCATGTAGAATCAAATGTTCAATAAGAAAATTCCCTTCCAAAACATCTTTAGGGAGGTCAATAAGGGAGCCAATAGTGGTCATTGAATCACCTTCCTTGTTACTCCCTTGTGGCACTTGTTCAAATGTTATGGATTAAAAAATTTGTTTTAATTGATCAACTAACTACTTATAAGGGAGAAACTTCTCATCCTTTGTTTGGAACTCATCATTGACCTATTTAATTATCAAATATGAATCATTGAATACTTGTAAATGCTAGATATTCCACTAAATAGTGAGGTGAAGGTTAGCTATCAAGGCCTCATATTCTAAAATGTTGTTAGTGTATGGGAAGGCAAGGCGGAAGGCTTTTGGGATGAGGTCACCTTGTGGGGTGATGAGGAGAATGCCTACCCTTGATCTAGTTACTTGATTTTGAAGTATTCATTTTAGATTCATCAAGGAAATAGGTTATAAGAGGCTTAGTTTCTTCAAGTGGCACTTCCACTAATTCATTTGCTATGACTTATCCTTTAATGGATTTTTTATTAATATATTCAATATCAAACTCACTTAGTAACATGATCCATTTAGCCATTCTTCTAGTAAGATCTGATTTAGACAGTAAATATATGAGGGGATCAACCTTGGTAATGAGCTAAACTTGATTATTTAGCATGTAGTGCCAAAGCTTTTGTGAGGCAAAGACCATAGCTAAGCATGCCTTCTCTATTGGAGTGTATTTTAGCTCATAAGAAATTAGCGTGCAACTGAGATAATATATTGCTTGTTCCTTGCCCTAGTCATTATGTTGATCTAGGAGGGCACCTATTGCACATAGAGTTGTTGAAATATATAGGATCAAGGGTCTTCCCAATACAGGGGGTAACAACATAAGCAGGTTTTCCAAGTATTGTTTAAGATTATCAAAAGCTTACTGACACTCAGAATTCTAGTTAAAAGTAGTCCCCTTCTTTAAGAGATGGACAAAGGGGTGGCATTTGTCTGTAAGTTGATAATTAAAGCACTAAATGGCTTGTAGGTCTTCTTGAAGACTTCTGAGTTGATTTAAATTACAAGGTGGAGGCATTTTTATGATTGATTTTAATTTGGTTGGGTATAATTCTATGCCTCTTCTGAAAACTATAAATCCTAATAATTTTCTTGAAGTAACAATAAATACACACTTCTTAGGATCTAATCAAACTTTGTATTCTCAAAATCATTCAAATATTTTTCTTAAAATTGCAAGATGTTCTGATCTCAGTCGAGACTTCTCCATAATGTTGTCTATTTAATGTTTGACTATGTCATGCATCATGTCATGAAAAATGTCTGTCATGGCCCATTGATAAGTTGCACTAGCATTTTTAAGGCTAAAGGACATGACTTGATAGCAAAATGTTCCCCATGGAGTGATGAAAGGTGTCTTGTGTTAGTCTTTAGGAGAAATTTTAATTTGATTATGCCTTGAAAAACCATCCATAAGAGATAGCATCTCATATTGGATGGTTGAGTTCATGATCATGTCGAGGTTTAGAAGGGGAAGTTATCCTTGGGACATGCCTTGTTTATATCTCAAAAGTCTATACATATTTGAATTCCACTTTGTGGCTTGGTCATAGGGACAATATTATAAATCTAATCATAATAATCTATAGGGCAGATGAAACCAACTTCCAAGAACTTTTGTAGCTCCTCTTCGACTAATAATTCCACTTTGGGAGCATTTTCCATAATTTTTATTTGATCGAATTAGCATTGGGATGCACAACTAAGTGATATACCACTAAGGAGGGGTCTAATCTAGGCATGTATGCATAACTCCATGCAAATATGTCAATAAATTCCTTAACCAGCTCGATGATAACTTCACGTTCCTCGAGTGTCAAGGATGCCCCCAGTTTAACTATTTTTGGATGTTGATATGTCCCAATATTGAGTTCTATTACTTATTCAATAAGAGAGGGTGATTGATCTTATAGGTAGGGAGGCAATGATATTTTTGAAACATCTAAAGTAAAATAATCTAGTAACTATATATCAATATAAAATTATTATTCTAATTCACATGAGACATGTGGGAGTTCATTCATATTTTTAGGAGGCTCTTCCTCTTCAAATTGTTCTTTATCACTTTGATCATAGGATTCTTATTTCTCTCCAAAGTATGAAGACTGACAAATATTTATAGAAAATATTTTTTTATGATCACCAGATGGCATAAAATCTTGAGCTCCCATATATTCCAAGATTGCTTCATCATTTTGAAATGTTTCAAAAGAGGGCTCCTATTTTTGATCCTAGTTGATGAGTGATGGATAATGGAGGGAAATGTTGATGGTGCAAATGGTTGTATTAGGGAAGAGATTTGTGGTATAAATCTCCTTGAAGTGACTAAAAGTGGAACCTATTTCAATGTCTTCATCAGGGATAGATGACTCAGGGATCGAAAGAGTATCCACAATGATATTATTCTGGTCATAATCATATAATATGTACCCTAGAATAAAATATTATAAATACTCTTGAACCATGATTGGTTCAAATCTTCCTTGCTCTTGTTTTCCTAGTCCTTTCCCTTTATAAATCATATTTTCCATCATCTTTTGGATATAGGGATATTATTTTCCTAGAGAGATAAAGGCCTCATCAACTAGGGTTAAACATGAGTCATCTGATTCTTAAATACATTCCTCAAATAGTAATCCTGCACTTGAAAAGGTTGTTGGTATGAACTGATACCTTATTGGATTGATCTTCCACATGGATGAGGACCCATATTTGTGTGGGGAGAATGGTAAATTTCCTATTCAAAAGGTTTTATATTCATATTCTCCACAACCCTTGGATGTGATTTTTAAATGGGTGACTTTGGGTAGTGGATCTGATGTAGATACAAGTTGGTTAAGGGAGATGTACTTGGTAACTATTAGACTTAAGATGGAATTATTTGTGCTAGGATAGGAAGATGAGTACTAATCCATCTAACAATTGTGAAGGTGATCGATTACTCTAGGGATAGTGACATCTATACTAGAGTGGGGGAATTTGAGACACTAATGTAAAATAGATGGAATAGCCTACATTTCATGGATCCATAAATGTCTGATTAGCATATTTTAAGTCAAATATACATCCATAACATGGACTAATGTTTGGTGCATTAAAGGTCCCATGGTAATGAGAAGGTAAATAGTCCTTTTAGATGGTCTCTCATTATCATCATAGGCTTTGATCATTATCAAGGTAGGCCCTAAAAATGCTTTTGAATATCCTAATTTTTTCAAGAAGTCTAGATTGCATAAGTTTAATGTTGATCCTTTGTCTATGAGAACCTATGAGACATGATGGTAGGATATGGACACTTCAATAAATAGGGGATAATTGTGGTGTAAGCCAATTGGAGGTATATCCTAGGCACCAAAAGTAATCTATTATGAAGGAAATAAATGTCCTCTTGGAACTGATTGGTATCCAAGTCACTAGGGACTTTGAGATCATTTAGGACTTGATTTCGTATCTCCTGATGTAAAGTAGATTGTTTAAGAAGTTCCATTAATGATATTTAAGATGGTTTTTTCTCAAGCTATTGACTGATGTCATAATTCTTATCAAAATAAATTAAAACCCTTTTAGAAACACTCCATTTTTTATTAGCAAATGAAATAGACTGGTCTTTGGGTGGTGTGGTAAAAACTATAATTTTATTGTGTCTAGTGGTGACCACATAATCAGTAGTGGCCCTATTGATTTTCAAAATGGTAGATGAAGGTGGAGTGGACTCTTAGGGATGTGTATTTTAATGGTGTTAATTTAGTGGTATGACACGATGTGATAGTTAGTGTGGTTGGAGGAAGAGGTATGTCCCTAATCTCTTAGTGGTCTCCTATTTCTTTGATCATGCTTGGGAAGTGGATCCTTGTATATTTTGAGCTTCCCATTTACTGATTGATTTGGAGGATTCTCTCCTTCTATTTCAATGTCACCCCTCTCAATCAAGTCCTAAATATAGTGCTTCAATTGCATGCATCTTTTTGTGTCATGTACTTTAACCATGTGGTATTTATAAAATTCATCTTCATGGTACTAATCTAGTTTTGGTTGTCGATCATCCACAAGTATAATTTTAGGGAGGGTGATCATATTAACATCAATTAACTAATCAAGGACTATTTCTATTGGTACTCCCAAGCTAGTGAGTAGTCTTTTACTGGTTTAAGGCTTTGGCTTGCCTCGTATAACTTGGATGGAGGAGAGATTTGGTTATTCTATGGGGATCTTCTTTTGAACTATTTACACATGCTATTGTTTAGAATATGTTACCCCATCTCCCATGACATTCTTGTTTTTGTTGAAGACTATTGATTTTCATGAAAAAGAGTTGTCTTGATTTTGGTTGTGCTCATTTTAGGAGTATAATTTGATTGTCCCTTTTCAATAAGGGCCTTTTTGATTTGCATCCCTTTCTCAATTATTTCATCAAAGGTCTTAGCACACTATATTTAGTTGATATTTGAGTTTAGCATTAAGACTATCAACAAATATCTTGGCCAACTCTTTCTCAAGTATTATACACCTCAGGTGGCTTGCTAGACTTCTTCATCTTTACAATAAGTATGGCATACTTTATCCACTTCTTTACTTGGAATTATAGAGGTCTATTATGGTAATTTAATGTTCAATATTAAATGAAAAGTATCTGACAAATTGTTTTGTTAATTCTTTGAAGCAAGATATAGACCCCTTGGGTAGGTACATGAACCATTCTAAAGTAGGTCTAGTAAGAATCTTTGTAAAAAGTCTTAATAAATAGGCATCTTTGTATGCCACTTCATGGAAAGCCACATATAATTCTTGCACATGATCTCTAGGATCTCCTTTCCTTCAATATTTTTCAAATGTTGCTACTTCAAAGTGCTGAGAAAAGGATATTTATAATATACTCATGTTCAAAGGTGAAGAACAAAAATATTCATATTTATATTTGAGAGCTTGTGAACATGGATCTATTTTTTGGAGAGTATCCTTCATCATTCTCCACTCTTGTACAAATGTGGGGTCTCCAAGGATTGGTAGTTTGATTTTTGGGAATATGGGTGTTATGGGCATTGTGGGAATTATGGGTGTTGTTGGTATTATTGGTGTTATTGGTGGTGTTATTATTAGTGGTATTATTTATAATATATTATTGAGGGGATTATGGATGTTGATTATAGAATAAAAGGTTATTTTGTTATGTTAGTTGGTATAATCGATCTTTTAAGACAACTTGTCTCTAGTTAACCTCTATACGATTATTATGGAAGGGTGTCAGGTGTTCTTATACTGTAGATATATGGTTCACACCTTCTTCTTAAGATATTTGGTTATTATGTATTTTTTGATGGGTTGTATTTGGACAGGATGGAGGATGGACTATGTTGTGTAAGAGGCTATGGTCAAAATTAGAAGGTAGTGTGCCCCTATTTCAATCACATAGGCTAATACATGATCATGATTTTCATATAGATAGCAGTAGATTAAGTTCCTAAACTCATCATTATGGAGGGTATTAAACCTTTTGCCCTCTTCTCTTGGTGTATGCATATCACTATGGGTATCATCATATTCTCGAGTTGGATATTTTATGTTCCCCACTAGTTCCTTATTTTGGTTGGAAGCCTATCCAATCCTAAGTTGGGCATGGGTGTGAATAACCATTTTGAAAGAGTGATGGGATGAGGTGTGGTAGATGAAGTGGAGGTGGTCAAACACTACCTTTGTATAGAGACCAAAGATACTAGTGGCCGAAAAGAGTGATGTGATGAACTCTAGGAGAGGATGGGGTGACTAAGAATTACCAAAGGATAAAGTCTCATAAGAGACCAATCCAGAAAGGATGAAAGAGAGTAATGGGATCAAGCACCTTGTACACTAACAAAAATAAAATTTGATGGGTACTAGGTGAAGAAGGCACCTGATAGAGATGAGTGATGGGTGCCAGATTAGAGTCTCATAAGACTATGTTTGTTGACAGTATCTAGTCTATAAGATGTATAAAGTGACAAATGATGATTAAAGAGGATGGGTGACCACTAGAACTTGATTTTAAGATGGAAATTAGTATTCAAGTAAGATGGATGGGGGATGTAATATATAGGATGGAAATAGGATGTGTATTAGGTGGATAGAATATGTGGTAGATGTAGGATTGGACAAGAAGGATTAAAGAAACATCTTAAGATGAGATATATACAAATGGATGAGGGAGAATATATAGGATAAATACTAAAAATTATCCTAGGATTAGAAATAGAAAGTGTGAAAGGGTTATTAATATGAGAATGTGTTGTTGGCTGGATATAGTGGGATGGATAGTAGCTATGGATAATAGATTAGAAGAGAGGTAGAGGATTAGGGTATGGAAGATATAAGGTGATGAGATGGATTATTACACACACAAGATTTTAGGATGGAATATAGTATTTAAGAGTGGTATGAGATGGAAATTTATAAATGGGTATTAGGTGAGTGTGATAGAAAATATAGGATTAAATAAATGGGATTATAGAATGGGTACAAGATGAATGTTAGATATGTAATATTAAATGGGGTGGGTGGATGATATAAGGTGGATCAGTAGATGAAAGATTAGGATGTGATATAATGAGATGGTGAGATGAGTATTAACCTAGAGGTGTCTAAGGTATCACACAAAAAATAAGGTATGCCAACTCAGCTTGCAAATAATACGGGTCTTACATAATACTCAGACAACACACATAAGTATGAATCCTAAATTAGTTAACCAATAAGGGTTTGTAACCTAATGCCCACACCATCCAACATCTTCATGGGTTGGGATATAGGCCGGTGACCTATTATGGTATCAACTAAACCCTCTCAACCTTACTTGCACTTGATGGCTACTTTGGAGCTGATAATGACTCTTAAAATGGTACACCTATTATGGTCAAAAGCACCTAATCTAGGTATATACAAAGTTTTCTAGGTACGTCCCTTATATACATAAAGGTATAGTGGGACGTAAGTCCTTATAAGATGTTGTATGACTTCCCTATGTATTGGAGCTTAATCACTTCTCACTCTATGGAACCCTTTATGGGGAATTCCACTTAGGTGCATAACGATAGATTTATTGATTTTTAAACTCCACTAGAACATGGAGTTTGGTTTGAATCATGGTGTTGAAATCCACATCACCAACCTCTATATGTTAAGTTCGTACATGGGAATGAATTTCATGTCACATGTGATCCTAGACTCAGAGGGGATAACAAATAGGCAAGTACAACATAATTAATTTACTGATTAATTACCTACATGTGAGGGGCATAAGTATATACAATAAAGTGACAAACAAGTCAAAAATCACACATATAAACAAGTATATACAAGGAAGGAAACAAGGAGGTATATATAATAAAAACTGAGGTAATAACTATGGGCACCCCTTCCTGCAAGTACAAGGTCAAAAAACAAAGTGGGGTGCCTTGGTCTTGAGGGGTCTTGCATAAAAATGGATTAGTAGTTTAAATTTTTACAAAACTGCAAGTCCCTACAAAACCATAAATACACAAAGTAATATCAAAACTAGAATGCACAAAATCATAACTTCAACACAAAATAATATATCACAAGTTATGATCTTGTAGAGGGTTAGTAAACCATGGTGGTTAACCTACAAAACCATAATAGTTAGGCAAAATTGCTAATTAACAGAATAAAATCACAATTCTTAAAAATTCACAATTTACGGTTTTGTAGAAAGCAGTAAAGGTATAAAATATGCTATAAAGAGATGAATGTAACTAAGATAACTAGTTTTTCAAATAATTACAAGACAAATTAACCCAAAATGTGCTCTAGATAAGTATAAAACAAGAAGATTTATACAAAAACTATATTATGACAATTACTTATAAATGTTTTCTTTGGTTACTTATAGCAGTAAAAAGGATTTATGCTATCAAACAAAAGGAATAAATTCTATTATCTACATAGAAGACTAAAACTTATTAAGTCCAACATTGGATAGACAACCTAAACTACCTTGTTTCCTATATAGGTACAAAAGCATGACTGTAACTGACAAAACCGCTACTTGTAGAATAAAGTTGTAGGTCAAGACTTGTGGTTTTGTATAAAGGTTTAAAACATGTTTATGATGGGGCTCTTTGATGTATGCCTTGATCCTTTTCTTCCCCTATTAGTCCTACACATAGAGAACAAGCTGTTAGAACACCTTTACAAGTATATAGTTAGGCCCACATGGCTTGATTCTAAAATGGTTACAATAAACAAAGGAGACAACCTTGGCCCAATATAGGACTCCTCACAAGTAGGCTAATCAAGAGATAATAATCCCTTAGGTATGTAAATTGGAAGCTAATAGTTCATAGATTTTACCATTTTTATAAAGAAGCAAAAAACCATTACTATCGATGATAAAAGCATAGTTACCAAGTCAAAGTCACTAATACCAAAGTCATGATTTTGCAGATGATGGCCAAATGGTTAAGGTTTGATTTAAAATCCTTTTTATTTCAACTAGAAACTAGATACCCTCCCTAGATAATAGAAATAGAATAATAGGAGTCTATATAAAATTCTATTGTCAGATAATAGCAAGAGGTTTGAAGTAAACTTAAATTCTAAAAAGCCACAACTATACCTGATAAAACCTCTATTGCCAGTGTAAAGTCACAATTGTCAAAGTTGTGGTTTTGTGTCTTATAAGCCAATGGCTAAGCATTAGTTTGACTCCTTATTTGCTCTGCACATAAAAAAGTATATCATTTCCAAATAAGCAAATAGAAAACAAACTATCATGTAGAAGGGGGTTAGCAAAGATAGGTTACAGATCTACCCCTAACTATTATTTTTTGCAAAATCATGATTGTAACCAAAAAGTCAAGACTACCAGAAAAAATCACAACTTGCAAAGTTGTAGTTTTGCTGAAATTCAAAAACCTACAAGAAACCCTAGTCGTTAGTAGTTAGTCAACAAAATTATAACTATCCTAGCAAAAATGCAACTGCAATATCGTTAATACCAATGCAAAATCACTATTTCCCTATACATGACAAAAATTTAAAATTTGACCTTGAATTTAAGTCTAATTTGTCCTACAAGCATTCAAATCACTTCCATCAAGGTTATGAGATTATTTAAGGGAGTAATCTCCCACTGTGGTCACCAAAATGTAGCCTAAATTTTATATTTCACCTATATTACTAATTTTAGTAATAAAAACCTAAAACTTAAACACACATGTAGGAATGGATAAAAGAGATAATTAGTCCAATAAGAGTTTTCTTACCATCACTTTGCCTCTTTATGGATCCACTCTAGGATTACAAATGGATTATTTGATGCCAAATTTGAAAATGTTCGGTTGCTTACTTGATGTAGATAATGGCTTCCAAATGGTGGAATGAGCTTGATAGTGACTATGGATATATGCAATAAGGTTTTATGGATGCAAGATAACATTAATTTGATAGGTTTATAAGTTGGTTTTGGAGGGGGGAAGGGTTAGCTATATAGGCATGGAGGGAGAAATTACTGGCTCAAATTCAAATTTGAGCCATTGAGATCAATGGCTAGGGATTTTCTATGGAATTTTTAATTCCATGAAGATCTCTAGAATATAAAATTCTAGAGAAAAAAGGGCTAAAAGAGAGGAAATTTCTAAAATCCTCCAATTCTATAAATCTCCCATAGGGTTTAAGGGTTTAGGAGAGGCTAGATTAGGGTGGTGGTTGGGTAGGTAGATTATTTTGTATTTTTAAGTCGGCTAGTTGGCTTAGGGAGTAGGTTAGTGGGTAATAGGTTATATTAGGGGTTTAATGAAGGGATTAATTGGTTTTTAAGATTGAGTAAGGTTTGTAGGATATGGGAATGTGATGGGGGGTTATTAGGCTATTAGTTAATTAAGCTAGGAAATATGATAATTAGACTAAATTAACAGAAAAGTGGGGTGAGCATATTTTAATGCATACATACATTTAAAATAAAACTTTATAATAATCTAACAACACTTAGGCTGACCATTTAGTTAACATTTATTTTTTCAATTGATTGTTTGCTCTTTGATCATTATGTGTTGTATTGTAAAAACTTACATTATCCAATGTTGTTGCAAGGTTTTATGTTGTGTGCCCCAATTGTATCATTCTCATTGATCTAATTATTTATGTGTGCTTACATTTCTTGCTTCAATTACATTTCAAATATTTCCATGTTTTAGTACATTATCGTTCTATTCAACACAGTCTCTTACAGACTATGTTTTCTTATGTTTACAGTACTAAGTCGACCTGGTTGACCCTATACTCTTTTCTATCAATTAGTTTTCAATATTAAGTTGACCCGGTTGACCCTATATCCTTTATATCTCAGTTTCCTACCTTATCTATAGTACATAGCTAACCCAGTCGACCTTGTACTCTTTTTTTCTAGTTAGGTTACAATACTAAGTCAATTTCATTGACCCTATATCCTTATCAAATTATGTTTCACACCTTGTTTGTAGTACTAAGTCAACCTGGTCAATCATGTTCTATGTTTGGTTGATTATGTCTTTATTTTGTGTCCTATATAAACAGTACATAGTTGACCTTATTGACTCTATACACCTTGGTTGATACTTGTATATGTATTGGGTGAATATTCTGTCATCAACTAACTGACGGCAAAATGGGTATATCAACCATAACACAATGAGATTTATACAACAAAATATGTAGGTTTACCACAGCATAATGAGATAAATCTCTCATCTCATCAAGGGGAGGTTCCCTATATAGTACTATATACTAATATAAACTAAAAATAGACTCAGGGGTGAAATCATACCATCCATCTCTCTTTTTTCAGAGATGACATTCACAAACTAAAGGAGAATTATTGTGTAATTGTTGAAGGCATTTCTCTTCTGTTAGAAATGATGTTCAGCAAATAGTAAGAATTCTTCTGGGGTAGTAACTGGATCCACAAGAAAATCATGAAAGCACAAAGTCTTTCGTTGTTTCTCCTACTAATCTAGGATAAATTAACACATTAAAATGAAGTGTAGCACAAATTTTCCACTGAAAAATACAACAGAATAAAAGATTATGAAGGATAATGGGAGCTCAAAGTCTCTCTAATATCTTGAAACATAAAACACATAGACTAAAGACAATTATCGCAGCACAAAGTCTCCCACAGTCGACTTCAAGACATCTTCCAGATTATTTCCACTTATTATGCTTGTTTGATTAAATAGACAAGACTGTATTTAAGAAAAATACATAAGAACAATTTCCTAGATAACACAAGCTATTTCAACACAAAGTCTGAAAGTTCACTTGCTTTCTCATTCACTTGATAAAATATGATTAACAGTCTAAGCTCAAAGTCTCAAGAATGCCTTTCAATTTGGGCAGAGTTTCGATTCTAATAACTGAGAGATATCCTCTTATAAAATGAGAGATTACAATATATATCCTTCAAAAGAAAGACTTGGGTGTTTGTTTTCATGAAATAGCCCATGTTGCATTGAATGCATTGAATGCATTAGAAATTCTATGAAGGGGCCATGCTAGAAAAGGTTATCAGCCTTAACTTTAGCATTCTAATTCATCTCAACTATCTCTTCCAAAGCAAGGATTGCCTGGTTTCTTTTATGATGCTTACATGGCTGTCCATTCGCCTTTACTCAATGAAGAAAAATAGGCTGCGCCATTGAATGCTTGTGCTCTCTGATATCTACCTAGTGGACTGCTCCACCTACTGGAATAATTCTCCTACAAATATTTCAAGATTTTTTGTCACATTCTCTCTTTTCTTGCTATATTTTGTCTCTTTCTGGTGATCTGAGCTCTCGAAACTATCTTCTCACTTTTTGTTGGCTCTTTCGGCTCTTTCCTCAGCAGATCGATGAGTTTTTTCCTGGGTTTGCATCTTTAAAAATCAATGGTTATTTCATTACCCTAAATTTGATGTCCATGAGGATGTCATCGGTCGCTTGAACCACTTTGAACCTTTGATAGTTTAATGGTTCAATGGTTCATCAATTTGGCGATTTGTTCCATATCGTTGAACTCTTTTAAACCCTTTAAACTTTGTGAACCTTTTGAACTTGTTGAAGCAGAGTTCAGTGGTTCAATAGTTCAATGATTCATTCTAGCTCTTTGAACCCCACTGATGAACCTTTTGATTGAACCTCGGTGTTCAACCATCCTTGTAACTTTTAGGAAATGCCTTAAGTATTCTAAACTTTTTCCTTGTGAAAGCCCACCTATTGAACTTGTGATTTCCTTAGCTGAAAAAGCTTGATTAACTGAAAAACTTGACTACTCAAAAAACTTGAGAAAGGAAGAGATCATTTTTGGCCTACAGGACCAAAATGATTAACATGTTGTCCCCAAAAACAAGTGACAGATTTTGGGAACAATAGCTGGCTCTAGTTGGGGAAATTCTATCGATGGTAAAAATGATCAAAGGGAGTAGAATCCAGACTCTAAGTGCCTTCATCTATGCCATTGGGCTATGGAGTCATGCCATCAAAAAAATAAAGATGTTAAAAACCAAACAAACAACATGAAACAAATAAAGACTATATAAATGTACAATTAAACTTATCTAATACTTCAAGGATTGAAGTGCTTCAAATGCTGCCCACTGTGAGGTAATAAAAATGGCATGCCATCTTGGTATTTTAGTAAGAAACTATTTTCACCATAGACCTGATGAAAGATAAATGGACCTCTCCATAAGGAATCAAATTTTCCATGCATCCCTTTTGGTTCTCTTTTCTTCTCCCACAACAAGACTTGATCTCCAATCTAAAAATCACAAATCCTTGTTTTCTGATCGAAGAGTCTCTTTCCCAGACTTTGATGTGTAGTAATACGGTCCACCACCATAATTCATTGCTCATTTAGTTTAGTCAAGCACATGATCCTTTTATCGATAGAATTTTTAAATGTTTGATCTTCGACTACCTTCGCCAACTTTAGTGCTAGTAGTTCCAGGGTGATTGGTATCTCTACATTCAAATCATATAAAAGTTAAAATGGGGACATACATATTGCCCTCTTGGGCGTAATCCTGTCTACCCATAAAGTGTCAAACAATGCTTTATACTAGGTTTTTTGATTTTTATCTACCAGCTTCCTAATAATGGTCACCAAGTTCTTGTTGCTTGATTCTGCTTAACAATTTTCTTACAGATAATAGTCAAAGGAGTGGGAGAGGATAATCCTATAATAGTAGCAAAACTGGGTAACCTCATGAGAAGAGAAATAGGCTATATTTTCTGTTACAATTTTGGTTGGGACTCCAAATTAGAAAATAATATTTTCCTTGAGAAAATTGCATACCACTTCTGAAGTAGCATGCTTGACTAGAATAGCTTCCACCCACTTGGTAAAATAGTATGTGGCTGTGAGAACATAGTCATGTCTAGCACTCAAGGATGGGTTCATAGCGCCAATGAAATCAATACCCCATTGTTGAAATAGCTCTTCAATCACCATGAGCTTGAGAGGCAATGCGGCCAATTTGGGTTTCCCAACAAACTGTTGACACAGCTCACATCTACATATCCAAGCGTATGTATCTTGAAATAGAGTAGGCCAATAGTACCTAGCTCATAGAATCTTATGAATAGTCATAGGTGCTAAAAAATGTCCTCCACAAGCCAAATTGTGGAAATACTCTAGAAGTTTACTATGTTGCACTTTATCCACACAACGAAGGAATACCCCATCAAGGTTTCTCTCGTACAAACTATTTTCTTACAAGACATAGTTAGCGGCTTTCAACTTAACAATTCTCTTTTCTTTATGAGACAGGTGGGTAGAACACTCACTATAGATAATAAAATGAGCGATATTGGAATACCACTCATTCGTAGTAGTGACAAAGAGAACTGTAGGCATGTCTTCAACCTCTATTTTTTCATGCCCTAATTCATTGGTAAGTTATCAACAATCAATTGGCAGAGACCTCTTTCTCACACAAGCTTCGTAGATTTGATGACAAGATCAAACTTCTAGATTTTAGCAATCCAATTGCCCCTTCTGGTACCAAACTCATGTTGAGTTAGAATGGACTTCACTGTTGTATCAGGCACCAGAACAATAGTATGTAAATTCAAGATATAAAATCTAAAATACTTTACCACCTTAACCACAGCATAAGCATGTTTCTCCATATTTGAATATTTCAATTCATGAGATTTGAGAGGATAACTCATTAATGATATGGAAGATTCCATGCCTTCTTTGTTTTGTTGGACCAAAATGGCTGAAAGTGTGTGTTCAGATGCATAGCTGTATATTACGAAGTCTTTAGTATAATTTGGACAAACTAGGATTGGGGCATAGGTGATCACTTTCTTGATGTCTTCAAATATTGACTTGCCTTCTACAGTCTAACATAAAATAGCTTTACCCTTCATCATGTTGACAATGTGGCGAGTCTTCTCTATGAATTCAAGGATGAACCTTCATAGAAAATTCACCTTTCCAAAGAAAGAATGAATTGCAGTCTTACTAGAAAGAAAAGTAAGCTCTTGGATGGATTTGACTCTTTCTGAGTTGATCTTTATGTCTTCTTGAGATACGTGACTGAGAAGTTTCCTTTCTGTTACCCTAAAAACTGATTTCTTAAGATTAATGGAAATGCCATTCTATCGACATCATTCCAGCACTTGTTGCAAATGATGCATATGATTAGAATGATACTTAGAAAAGATGGTCAAGTCATCAAGATATACCACAATGAACTTCCCCATTTCGTCTCTAAATGTAAGATTTATTGCTCTTTGAAAGGTGGCACCAGCATTAATCAGATCAAAAGGCATTCTGTGATATGAAAAGGTGCCCCAAGGTGTAATGAAAGCGGTCTTATATTGGTCTACTTCACCAACTTCCACTTGATTGTACCCTAAAAAACCATCTAACATCGATAACATCTCTGAGCTAGTCACTGTCTATAGTATTTGGTCCATGATGGGCAAGGGGTAGTTGTCCTTCAGAGAGGATTGATTTAAATTCTTAAAATCAACACAGAGATGAATTTTTCCATTCTTTTTTCTCACAAGGAATATGTTCACAATCCAGGTGGAATGATGGATTAAAAAAATTATCCTCGCATTTAACATTTTTTGGATCTCAGAAAGAATGGTATCTGATATCTTGGGTTTGTAATGCCTTTGTTTCTGTTTGTGAAGCAATGACCTAACTTTGAGAGGAATTTCATGCCAAATTTCTTTAAGCCTGAGAGATTTCAGATCATCATAAGAGTATGCCAAAATATTAATGTAATGGTGAAGTAGAGTAATGAATTTGAGTTTTTTATCAAGAGTGCAATAATTCTCAATGTTGACCATTTTGAGATTATCTGTGTACTCAAATTTACTTGATCAAACTCCTTGGAGGAACTTAAATCCATTTGTCTTTGCTTGACATACCTGTCATACTTATCAAATAATTTTTCAAGAGAAACCAAATCTTTTGAAATTTTATTCCCCTTGAGTTGAAGAAACTCTTCACCAGTTCTTAAATCTATCTCAAGAACTAATTCTCGTGGTGGAGATTCACTACCTTCAAAATAGAGCTCCTCAAATTCGTCCACTTTTTTCAGAAAATTAATGATTTGATTATCATCATTAAATACCTACTAATGATTGGCATTATCAGGTACACTTAGTCAAAAGATCAACTCAATAGTGTACTTATTCTCTTTAAAATCTTGGTGAGGAACCATGAGAGTTGCAGAGATGGCCAAGGAATATACTCGATCGTTGAATTCTCTCGGCACAATAGAAATATTGAAAGCCTCAAACTTTCAAGGCAGTCCCACACCAGACTGCGATAATGTCACAATCTTTCATTCTTGGTTTGATACAAGTTCCTCACCTAACAAACCACCAGTTTAGCATCTCCTCAGGGGTGAAGAAGCTTAACATATTTAGCTTAAGCAGCTTTCAATTTGAGCAACAAAGATTCATACTCGATGGTGTTGCTGGGATTGTTGCACTACAACTTATACGAATAGAGGAAAATATCTTCATGTGGAGATATCAAAACAATTTTAGATCCAAAATCAGTAGAAGAATTTCTACCATCAAATTCTAAAATCCAAACATCATTAGAATCTGATCTCCTTTCAGACTTCTCTTCACTAGAGAGGGAAGGTCTTTTTTTATCTGAACTATGATCCACCAATTCTTCTGATGTCTTGTCTAAATTTTCTAGATTGTCACTTATAGAACTTTCATCTAATGAAATAGAAACATCTTCTGTAGATAGAAAATAGTTACCCATTCCTGAGGATTCAAATAGAATTTGAGCTTCAGGGGCTAATATTTGGGTGACAATGTATTTTGACTCCTTCTCAAGAAGTAGCGTTTGCATGATGCCTTTGACAGGTATCCTCACCTCAGACAGGTCCATGTTTAATTCTCCACCAACATCCTTGTAAAAATTTCATCCAAGTAGAATGCCATAGGATGCTGAAACGTCAGCGACCAAGACTGTCATTTTAATCATTTTTTTTTAGAAGGCCATCAATACAAATTGGGCATCTTTGATCTATCCCAAAAGTGGCACTTGCTTGTTTTTCATGAAGAAAACATCTTCCAAAAGTTTTAGTCAAAGTGAGACCGAGAGAGTCTGCCACCTTGGTAGGCATCATATTATCAGAGGCACCAAAGTCTATTATGCAGTTGTTCAGCTTATGACCATTTATCAATAGGGAAACATAGAAAGGTTCTATAGTCCCAGGGGCAATGGGAGGAGTAATGACAATATTTTCTTAAGCAATTGTGTTCTTTGGGGGATCATGAGTTACCTTTAAAATATCTTGTCCTGCAGAGCCATTCTTGATGAATTCAACTAGCCTATCTAACTACTCAGGGTTGGCTTGTAAGTATTCAAACTCAGACATTTGGATCTTAGTCTTTTTAGTATGATCAATAATGTCAAATAACTAAAATGAACTAGAATTAGAGGAAGGAAGTCTATCATTTTGGGTTTTATTGGGTGTGGTATTGGTTTCAAAAATTGAAGTAGAAGGTGCAGGGTTGTTTGAGGTACTTACTTTTTTATTGATCACTGGGTCCTTTGATTAGAAAGGCAGTGAAGTCCCTCGTTTAGCAATTAAAATTACTAGTCGAGATTCTTTCCTTATTTTTTTCTTATCAGCTTGTTGAATTGATTGGTTCTAAGACCTGGTAAATATAGTATATGATCCATCAAACACTTCTCTTTTACTTCCGGCTTCATCTTGGTAATTTAGAAAATCAATGTTGGAGTCACAGCTAATTCTCTTTGGCCTTCTACAAAGATATCAGCATCATCTTCTTGGTCGAACTCAGGTTGGAAAGATAAGTCATGTTCAGCTTCATGATAACCAATTGTTGAGTTAGCTGGTGTTACTTCAATGGCAAGCTTTTCCTATGGGGGAAGGAGATAATTTAGTTTTCTTTGATATGACTGGTTGGAAAACGTCCTCCTTGGTATATCCTGATAAGGAGGGGTAGATATCCCTTGTTCCATTTTTTTTTAAAGCTAGCAATTCATTTGCTAGCTTTTAGACCATATGATAGTTGTACTTATAGAGAAATTCTCATAAGATGAAGAAAATTTATTTTTGCTAGGATCTCTTCTTATCTTACTTGTAAGGATAAAATCATCTTCAACCTCAGTGGCCAAAATTCGAGCTACAGTAAGATATATATGGCCAACCCACCTCAACAAGAAACTTACTTTAGAAAGTTGAGAATTGATGAAGAAGCACCTAAGATTTTTTGGCATCAGCTGAGCAACTGTATGAATTATGTTCCTCAGCTTGTCAAATTTAGCAATGAAGTCTCGCATGGGTTCATGAGGCTCCTTATTCATTTGCTCAAGCTGAGCCAATAGAGCATGTGCATCTTTTGTGAGTTTGAACTTGGCCTTGAGAGTGTTCCAGCCAGTTACTATTTGTGCTTACAGATGATAAAACTAGTCTGTTGTAGCTCCTTACAATGTTTCAATAAACAGTCTAACTGCTATGTCTTTATATTCAATGCCTATCACACCATAGGCTATGCAGAAGGCTGTAATGTGCTCATCAAGATGAACTCTCCCATCACCATATAATATAAGAAAATTCTTTCTTGAACTACAGGGTAGTTCATGTAAAGGCAGGGTTAGATTGAGAGGGCCAAAAGTGTTACCCCAAGGACCTTGGGCTGCCATGATATGATAGTTAAAAGGAGGGATTACAAATCTTTGAGGGATATGTATAGACAAAGCTCGGCTAGCAGAGGAAAGAGAAGCTTTACCTGATAATAGAGACCTAACGTTGGTAGGAGGAAAAATCCTGGTTCGTTGGAGGTGAGCTCATGGAAGAAAAAGGTCAAAATTATTTTGTTGCACAAACTCGAATACAAGATCAACAATACTTTGAGCTCTTTGGCTTCATGTATATCATGGATCTACCAAAGTGTAGAATGGGAAAGAATTGGAAATACTTCAACTTGAAGCTTGAGGCTTCAAATTGCATGTTCTTCCCCATCAGAGTCACCAAAAAATTGTTGGGTGAATATTTTATCATCAACTAACTAACGACAAAATGGGTATATCAACCACAGCACAAGGAGATTTATACGATAAAATGTGTAGGTTTACCACAGCATAGTGAGATTTATCTCTCCTCTCATCAAGGGGAGGTTCCTTATATGGTACTATATACTAATATAAATTGAAAATAGACTCAGGGGTGAAATCATACCATCCATCTCTCTTTTTTTAGAGACGATATTCACAAAATAAAAGAGAATTCTTATGTAATTATTGAAGGCATTTCTCTTCTTTTAGAAATGATGTTCAGCAAATAACAAAAAAAATTCTGGGGTAGTAACTTGATCCACAAAAAACTCACAAAAATACAAAGTCTTTCATTATTTTTCCTACTGATTTAGGACAAAGTAACACAGTAGAATGAAGTGCAGCACAAAGTCTCCACTGAAAACTACAATAGAATAAAATATTATGAAAGATAATGGGAAATCAAAGTCTCTCCAATATCCTAAAACATAAAACACACAGACTAAAGACAATTATGGTAGCACAAATTCTCCCACAATCAACTTCGAGACATCTTCCATATTATTTCCACTTGTTCTGCTTATTTGATTAAATGGACAAGACTGTATTTAGGAAAAATACATAAGAACAATTTTCTAGATAACACAAGCTATTTCAACACAAAGTCTGAAAGGTCACTTACTTTCTCATTCACTTGATAAAATATGATTAACAGTCTGAGCTCAAAGTCTCAAGAATGTCTTTCAATTTGGGTAGAGTTTCACTTCTAATAACTGAGAGATCTCTTATAAAATGAGAGATTACAATATATAGCCTTCAAAAGAAAGACTTGGGTGCTTGTTTTCATAAAATGGCCTATGGTGCATTGAATGCATTGAAAATTTTGTGAAGGGGCCATGCTGGAACAGGTTATTGGCCTTAACTTTATCATTCTAATTCATCTCAACTGTCTCCTCCAAATCATGGGTTGCTTGGTCTCCTTTATGATGCTTACACGGTTGTCCATTTACCTTTACTCAATGAAGAAAAATAATCCGCACTATTAAATGCCTGTGCTCTCTGGTATCTACCTAGTGGATTGCTCTACCTACTAGAATAACTCTCCTGTAGATATTTCTAGATTTTTTGTCACATTCCCTCTTTCCTTGCTATATTTTGTCTCTTCCTGGTGATCTGAGCTCTTGGGGCTATATTCTCTCTTTTTGCTGGCTCTTTCAACTCTTTCCTCAATAGATCATTGAGTTTGTTCCTGGCTTTGCATCTTTAAAAAACAATGATTATTTCATTACCTATTTCTCTATATTTTCACTAATTGCATTTAAAGAAGAAATAAACTAAAGTTAAGAGGTCTTGGGTTTGATGTTACCTAGATTTAGTGCGCACCATATCCAAGATTTGTGGGAGCTCTTCTTTGGTTGTGGAGGAAACACTTGCAATAAGAAAGAAACTTGAACAAAGAAGATGTTAGAGGAGGATATGGTGGACTGTCAAGCTACGCGCTCGGTCCCAGAAGCGTAAAGATCCCTAAGGGATGACAGTCCACTATTTAAAGAAAAGAGTGTTGTATAAAAAGAAATGATAAAAAGACTAAAGAAATGGAAAGGTAGAATGTGTGTACCTATTCCTTGATTGCAGTCTGTGTGTCTTTGAATGTTGCAGAAAGCTGGCGAAGGTTTTGTTTGGTCTATGGGTTGTTTGGATAGGTTTTTGGTTTGCTGGTCAAGAATATAGTCGCTGACATCGGTTAGTCTGTTGAAGTCGGTAGGAAAATGTGTCGACGTCGATTGCGTTGCCGATGTCGAAAGGGGCAGTCGGCCTTAGATGGCTTTTAGGTTGTTTTCGTGGTGGATAGAGGAGTTTCTAGAAATTAGGATGTTTGTGTAGGGTTGTGGGAAAGTGAATAAGATCTGAGGAAAGATAAAGTTAGAGGATAGGTATGAAAAGAGGGTGAGAATAAGGGGAAGGCCTTTCAGCCCCTCCACAAAAGAAATCAAACCTCTCAAAAGTATTTTAAAATATCAAATGGAAACTAATTAACAGTATATTCTAAAATTTTGAAATGGAGACCAAAATAGTTAGCTCTGTAGGGTGAAGCCCCAGAGGTGTCAGAATAGAGATTCATGTTGTAGCTGATGTTGAGGTCCTCGTACAATGTTTCAATCTAGTCTCTGGAATGAGTTGTGCAGAGCTTCGATAGCCAGGAGAATGATGGTTGAGTTTCAGTGCTTAAGGTCTCAGAGTGTGTGCATCAATGTGCGAGAAGGTGGGGGGTAGCTCAATGTTAGAGCTTGGCTTATGTAACCGACGTCGGTGATCCCACCGGCATCGACCGAGGGTTGACCAACGTCGGTGTAGAGAGAATAGGTAAAAAGGCCATTTTTAGCTCTTTGCCCATTTCTCCACCCGCCAAGTGCCTTTTCCATTAGACAACGGTCAAAACACGAGATTATGAGGCACAGGGGTTGGTTAGGGAGTGAGAATAGGTCATGGGTAGTTAGGATTTGGAAGACTTAGTCTCAGGGTGACTCATAAGCTAAGAAATGGTCTTAAGGTGAGGTGTCTAGGTGAGGTGTCCAAGGTGGAAGGGGTGCAAGTGTGGGTTAGGAGTCTTAACATTTAGAAATGGACCAAGGGGGGATTGACACGATATTGGTGTCTACATTTGCCTTTTTTTGTCTTGTGATTTGTTCTGATGAATTGCAAGACAAAAATAGATGTAGGTTGCCCCAGGTATGGGATGAGGTATTCCCCCTCAAAGCGAGAATCAAGAGAAGGTAACCCAAAATCGGGTGCCAATTTGATAAGCAGTGGATGGGTAGGATGAGGTTGAAGTGTGAATGCTACAATAGTTGAGATTGTGCATATACCACTTCACTTGATCGGTAGGTCAAATTGTTGCAGGCAAGGTCGAGGAAGACTAAAATCGAAGTAACTGATCTCCAGCTTATTAGTGGTAGTTGATTGGGTCAAAATGATCAAAGTTGTAGCTCCAATGGTCAAGGAGGACTAAAATTAAAGTAACTGGTCCCTAGCTTATTAGTGGTAGCTGATTGGGTTATATCGATCAAAGTTGTAGCTCTAATGGTCGTCGTGTTCCAAGTATCTGGGTTAGGAAGTGCTCTTGGAAAACACGAAAATGTCACAGGTGTTGGGGATCAACTTGGTCATGATCTGACAATAGATGTGAGAGGTGCGTACAATTTGCTAACTATTCGTGAGGTAGCATATGCAATTAAAACAACCAAGGCAGAGTTGTCTCAAAAGTGGTCGTGGTCTGAAGAGATAGTTGAGATCTCCGATGTTATTTGTCGAGTCGGGTTCAGATATAAGTTATTTTTTGTGGTTGGGGAGATGTATGTGATCTCCAATGTGCCCCATGAGAAGTCTAAGGTGACTTCTACAGTGTCAGGGCTGGTTGTGTGAGCATGATTTTGGGCAGTTTTAGAGAAGACCTATGTTTTTAGGTTGGATAGTTGGTCCATTAGGTAGACGAACGAACGAATGGCTAAGCTAACCTTAGAAGACCCAATATCAACTGAGTGTTGCCTACATAGCCCCTATTTTAAGGGCCTCAGGGTAATGTAGTTCTCCCAAAAAGGGAAACTGGAGGGTAGGTGATGGATTGGTTTTGACTAGGTTAGGTCATGGTTAAAGGTTAGATGGTTAAAAATGAGGTAGTTTAGGATAGGCGGTGAGTCTAAGGTTCAGGGTAGGCAATGACCCTTGGGTTTAGATAGTTGGTCTATTAGGTAAATGAATGAATGAATGAATGAATGGCCGAGCTAACCTCAGAAGACCCCATGCCAACTGAGTGTTGCCTACATAGCCCATGTTTTAAGGGCCTCAGGCTAATGTAGTTCTCCCAAAAAAGAAAAGCAGAGGGTAGTTGATGGATTGGGTTTGAATAAGTTAGGTCATGGTTAAGGTAGGGTGAGGTTGGAGTGTGAATGCTGCAATAATTGAGATTGCGCGTATACCACTTCACTTGATAGGCAAGTCAAATTATCGCAAGCAAGGTCGAGGAGAACTAAAATCAAAGTAATCGGTCCCCAGCTTATTATTGGTAGCTAATTGGGTTAAACGATCAAATCTATAGCTCCAATGGTCGAGGAAGACTAAAATCAAAGTAACTGGTCCCTAGCTTATTTGTGGTAGCTGATTGGGTTAGATCGATCAAAGTTGTAGCTCCAATGGTCGTCGTATTCCAAGTATTTGGGCTAGAAAGTGCTCCTGAAAAACATGAAAATGTCACAAATATTGGGGATCAACTTGGTCATGATCCGACAATAGGTGTGAAGGTTGTAGACAATTTGCTAACTATTCGTGAGGTAGCATATGCAAGCAAAACAACCAAGGCAAAGTTGTCTCGAAAGTGGTCATGCTCTGAGGAGATAGTCGTGATCTCTGAGGTCATTTGTCGAGTCGGGATGAGATATGAGTGATCTCAAGTGTTGTTTGTGGTGGTTAGGGAGATGTATGTGATCTCCAATGTGACCAATGAGAAGTCTAAAGTGACTTCTACAGTGTCAGGGCTGGTTGTTTGGTCATGATTTTGGACAGTTTAAGATAGGCGGTGAGCCTAGGGTTTAGATAGTTGGTCCATTAGGTAGATGAACGAATGAATGGCTGAGCTAACCTTAAAAGACACCATGTCAGAGTGCTACCTACATAGCCCCTATTTTAAGGGCCTCAGACCAATCTAGTTCTCCCAAAAAGAGAAGAAGATTCAAAGAAGTACATGTTTGAAATGATGACTGTATGATGATGTTATAGCTTTTTCCATATTGTGTGATGGTGTATGTTGTAACATAGGTTATGTGGTTTTTCATCCTTAGTAATTTTCCATATTGGTGATGGTGTATGATAAAAACAAAATGAGTTTATTTATGCTTCAGTAGGTTTCTATATTGGTGATGGTATATGCTTGACATAAATTGTGTTTGATTGATAGTTTCCATGTGTATTGTTTTTCATAGAAACTAATGTGAATGGGCTATGATAATTTATATAACACAAATTGGTATTTGCATTAAATAAATCATGATGTTATGTTAGTGGTTAGAAAATATTTTGGTTGTAAGAAATGAAAGGCGTGTTGCTCTTTCATTGACAAGGAACATAATGATAGCATAGAAAAAGCCACGTTCATGCATTACATCGTTGACCATTGGTTTTTGTTAGAGAAGTATCCTAATCACTTGACATTAAGTGAGCTCAAAATCCCTTGGATAGCAGGTGTGATTATGTGATATGTGAGGATAGTGTAACCCTTTTTTATCAGGGATAACTTTACCCTTTTTATAAGTGACCCTGAGAATGACTATAGACAAGTCCATGACTTAATAGTTTGTCGGTCAGTTTTTTTTTTTTAAGACTGATCAATGCAGGAAGTCTATTTGGGGATGTTGTTTTGTTTTGTGGTCATGTGACGCTGATCGATGAGGGAAGCTTCTTAGAGGGTGATGTTTGTAGCAAAATTTGGGCATAGCCATCCTTCGAGGGAGTGGTCTATATATTACTTTGTATGTTTTGATTTTGTTGAATAGCTGTCCTTCAAGGGAGCAGTCTATTAATTACAGCAATAATGCAGCTGTCTTTCAAGGGAGCAGTCTGCATTTATAGTTTATGACCTTTTAATATTTTGTTAGGCATCCCAATTTTTTTTGTTGACTGAAATTTTAGTCATGGACTAGACTATAGAGGTTTAAGGGTTTCCCTTTTATTAAGACAAAGCATTTACTGCTTTAAAAAAGGGTTAACTAATTGTTATAGGGGAAAAGGGTTTAAAGGAATAGGAATGAGGATGACGGGGGTTGCTCAAGGTACGAGCTCAAGTTAAACATCAAGTAAATGGTTACTTGGTTAACAGTAGAATAGTCACAGATGTAAGGCATTAAGGGGCTCAGGTTTTTGCCGACCTTCGAGAGAAGACAGATGATAAGTGCCTGATCCATACTTGTGCATTATTATATAAGGTTCAAGCCAATTAAGAGCAAACTTGCTTCATTTGCTTCTTTCCATATTAGTCACATGTTGGTTTTCTTTAAGGACGAGATCTCTGATTTTAAAATCTCGCTCTTTTAGATTTTTGTTATAGGCACGCTTGATGTGATCTTGGTAGATATGAAGATGATTAAGAGTGGCAAGATGATGTTCGTTGAGTAACTCGAGTTGTGTTAATTGATCTTGATGAAAGTCATCGTTAGAGAGGATGTCATGCAAGGAGATGTGAAGAGAAGGTATTTGTACTTCAAGAGGCAAGACGGCCTCAGTTCCATACACTAAGGAGAAAGGTGTAGCACCCGTAGGGGTTTGGATGCTAGTGCGATAGGCCCACAAAGCGAAGGGAATGTGAGTGTGCCAATCCCTTCTAGTTTCATTGACCACCTTCATTAGGATTTTAGTTAAAATTTTGTTAGAAGCCTTTGTCTGTCCATTTGTTTGTGGATAGTAAGGCGATGAGAAGCTGAGTTTGATGCCAAAAGCATCACAAAGCTTTTGGACGGTTTTGTTTTTGAAATATTTGCCATTATCGGTGATGATCTTGTAAGGTACACCAAAACGACAAATGATGTGGTGGTTAATGAAGTCGATGATTTTGTCGACTTTAGTGGAGATGAGGGGAACAGCTTCCACCCATTTAGTGAAATATTTAGTTGTTGTGGTAATACACTGATGTCAGAGAGATGAATGAGGGTTAATCTCACTGATTAGATCTAAGCCCCATTGTGAAAAGGGCCAAAAATCCTTAGCAACTTGTAAAGTGTGGCTAGAGATGTGAAGTACATTAGCATGTTGCTAGCATTTGATACAACTCCGAACATAGTCACTGCAGTCTTGGTTAAGAGTGGGCCAATAATAGTCTAGGCGGAGGATGTGCTTTGCAACCAAGTTACCACAAAAATGTCATCCACAAATCCCATCATGGACTTATTTGATGGCATGAGATGTCCCAGTGGTGGTTAGGCATCAGAGAAGGAGGCTGTTGAAACCTCGTTTGTAGAGAAGACCCCCTAGCATTGTGTATCAAGCAATACTCTTGATAGAAGCCCACCATCCATTGCTAGAGAGGTCAGGAGAAATGATAGAATAAGTCAAGTAGTCAATAAGTTGTTTATACCAAACATCATGTGGACTAGAGAGGTCAGGAGGAATTGCCCCCGAAGATGCTGGTTGAGATGTGCCCAAGATAGAAATCTTAGGCTTTGGTAGTGGAGAAGGCTTGGTGAATGGATATGTCCAAGGGGTAGAGACCTACTCTTTTCCTTTATCCTTTAGGCTTTGGGACCCGATGGCCACATTAACAGTGTTGATTTCGAATAAAGGGGGAGAAGGTGGTAGAGGGACCATAATCTCATGTTGGGATCCCGATTCAAGTGAGGAGGTTTGGGAGACATGGGATGGTGTTGGTAGTTTGTCAAAAAAGTGGTCAAGAGGATCCCCAATGAGAAGGGTGTCTTTTTCTAGGTGTTGGCGAATGACAACCTTAAGGGCACAACAACTCTCAGTATCATGCCCAGATGTGCGATGATATAAGCAGATTTGAGTGTCGTCAAACCAAGATGGTTTTGATTTGAGAGGTTAGTATGGCTTAATGGCGAGAGAATGATGCTAGAAGATTGCAACAATTGACGTAACAGTGAAGCATAGGAACCCACTAATGGGTCTACACTCGTTGTTGCAGTAGGGGTTGACAACTTCTGTTTAGGAGTTGTAGAGAGAGTTTTTTGTACCACCTTTTTGGTTGGTGGTGTGCCATACACGTAGATGGTACTTTCTTGATGAGAGGTGTCAAATTTTTTATAAGAAATATGTTTTTAACGGGTAGAGGGAGTAATGGAGGCAGTTTGTTTTTGTGAGGTGTTGGAATAAGGAGCACTCATATTAAAGTGGAAGGATGTGGACCCAAGATAGAGGGCAATGGTGAAGGTGGGGAAGGAGTAGACCGATGTGGTGCACCACCCTTCTTTAATATGGTGCGAGGCCCACTATTATGTGGGGCGAGGTTCAAATCTACCTTCACTTGTGGGTGAGTGAGGTTTGATATAGGGCGAATATCGAGAGATTTAATCTGTTTCAGCATGGTGGACGCCTGCGAGGGTTTCAGTTCAGGCGTGGAACGCTGAGCTTCTAAAGATTTAGAAGTGAAAACCCACTCCTCGTCAGAGACTTTGGGGTAAGTTGTCGCAAAAGGGTTGGCAGTATAAGGTGAAGTAGGATGTGTAAGATAAGGAGCCTTAAGTCGCTCCCATAGTGCCTCATGTTCTAGGTTCCTAGAATGGAGAAATCCTAAGTTTTTTGCCAATCGAGAGAAGGGTTTAGATGACGTCGCGTGAGGCTTTATAGTCAGTCCTTCAAAGGATTTGGGCGATTGTGAGAGCGGATACGTGTGAGACGCAATGATCATGAGCTAAAGGTGAGAGAGAACCAGCACTAGATCTTCCTCAGCCAAAGTGGGTGAGGCGGCGAGTTCTTCTCTCAGCGGAGAAGGGATTGGAGAATTTGGCTCTTCAAGCAGATAGAGCGCAGGAATGATCATGCCTTCCATGTGTGGTCTAGGAGTGTGGAAAGTATGATCCTCCATTGGTAATAAGAAGGATGAGGGTGGGGCTAGTGGCGTTGGTACTGTTAAAGCATACTCTAACATGGGAGTGGTCAAAGTAGACTCTCCTACATGTGAAAGAGGGGTGGATGGAGGACTATCCTCCATCGGTGGAGGAAAAATAGGAGAGGAAGGCTCCTCTAAAGGGTGAAGCAGAGGGATGATGGCCCCTTCTTCATGAGGGCGTGGGGTATAAATGGTAATTTCTTCCAATGGTAGAAGAAGAGGGAAGGTGGGGGTAAGAGGAACAGGTAATACGAGATCCTCACGAGGTAGAAGAATGGGTAGAGGAGGTGCTTGATGTTGTGGGGGTGATACAGGTGAAACGGGTTCATCCATGTGAGGAAGAGGGTGAGGCAAAGGGAGCTCTTCATTGCATGGGGATGGTATGGGTAAAATAGGCTCTTCTACCCGTGGTGAAGAAATGGGTTAACCAACCTCTTCAGCTTGTGGGAGAGGTTGGTTAGGAATGAAAGGAAAGACCATGTTGACCGTGCGTATATTGCGTTCTTGAGGGTCATCGGACATGGTCTGAACATTTTTTTAACTTGGGGGATGGTTAGGAAATGATTGCCTAAAGACATCCATGTTTTGGTTGGCCGGCACATTGAGGTTATCCAAAACAAGTTCCCCTTTGTCTAACATGTCTTGAACAATGTTTTTTAAGGTTTTGCAATTATCTGTGTCATGACCCTTGACACAATGATAGTTACAAAAGTCATTTTCCCTATAGCATGCAGGGATGGCTTGTGAGGGGTCAAATTAGACAGGTGGTCAAATTTGAGGGAGGTTGAGGACTCCCTGCTTCACTAATTTATCCAATACATAAGCATATGATTCTCCTATTGGAGTGTATCATCGTTGTTCATACTGTTGTTGGAATTGTTTAGTGATGTTTTGTGATGTGGAGGGCTCAGATTGGTTGGTTATAGTAGAAGATGGTGACCTAAAGACCACAGCGTTTGCCGATCCCTTGGACTTGGGGTGAGAAGAAGAAGATTTGGAAGAAGAAGGATCATTGGATTTTGCGTTGGTATTTTTGCTATGCAATTTGACCCTATCTTCCTCGATTGCACAGAGTTCAAGCTTTCGAGCCATGGTGAAAGCTTCATCGAATGTGCAGAAAGTTTTAACCCATAGAGTGGACAAAATGTGTTTGGCACATGCTTTTGAAAAGAGCTCAATGAGCTCACGTTGAGGTTGTGAGGAGAGGTGGTTGATCAAAACTCTCCAATGGGCGACGAAGTCTGCTATTGACTCATCCTCAAATTGTCTAATGAAATAAAGGTCTGTGATGGAGACCTTCTTGGTAATATTGATTGAAAAATGATCGAGAAATAGCTGAGTGAGTTGAATGAAGGTGAAGAGAGAATGACTGGTAATGGAGCTATACCAGTCAAGGGCAGCGCCAAAAAGTGACATAGGGAATGTGCGAAGTAATAATACATCATCGTGTGCTATGAGGTAGCAAGCATGTCTAAACGCTCACAAATGTTGTTGTGGGTCCTCTTTACCCTAAAAGTGAGTAAATTTTGGAAGTTCCCACTGGCTAGGGTATGGTCAAATATGAACTGAATGGTGGATAGATTCGTTGTAGATTTGTTCATACGAAAGAACACTCCTCGAACCTAAAATAGATGTCTCAAGGTTGGACATCTTATTCATCAGCATCTTGATTAGATTGGCAGATGGATTGGCATGAGGGGCACCCCCTAAGTTATAGGGTACCTGGAAGGCATTGAGAGGGGCGTATGACATACTTGGTTGCATTTTTGTAGGTGCAACATACTGATAGTTCATCATAGGGGCTAATGTTGAGGCCAAGGGGACATGTACTGCAAAGTTGGAGGGCACAACTTGACTAGATGCCGCCAAAGGTGGTTGAATGGTGGTGACACTAGTTAAAGGATAAGTGGTCACTCTCGTGTTTATGGGTGCAAGAGTGGATGGGATAGAGACAATCATGTTCTGGAAAAGTGTCGAACTTGGTTGAATTGTTTGTGGTTGAGGGGGGTACAGAAACCCCGATGGAGGTAGGGCCAGAAACGATAGAAGGGGAGGCCAAATCTTGAACATTGGCCATGATTGGGTTACTAGTCGAGGCAATGGCCTGAGTGACCATAGGTTGGGTAGCAGATGTTGATATCATTGCCGCTTCAACCAAGGAAGTTGGCATCCCATAAATAGGGTTACCCAAAGGATCTTGCATTTGGCTTTTAGCGAGATAATGTTGGAGAGCCTTGACGTTGTGGTCAAGGAATTTCTCAAACTCTTGATCCCCTTCGGGAACAATAGGAGGTTGATCAGGGGTAGGTTGAATAGGAGTATTCTCAGTGTTTGAAGTATACTCCATTAGATGACTTGGCACGAAGGGCGAAGGTGGGAGTGGTTGTTGACTCACGTGGTCAACAAGGAATTTGGCTTGACTACGTGTCAGGACCATCCAAGGCGAAAAGGTTCAGGTTCCAAAAATTGTGTTTTAGTTTCAGAAAACTAGAATTTATGTTAATCAACAAGAAATTTGGGTTTTAAGCTTGCTATTTGGAAAGAAAATTTATTGACAGTGATCGATGTCGGTTGTTTAACCAATATCGATTTAAAAAATGTTGCCGACGTCGGTGGAGAAATTGATGTCGATTTTTGTATAATTCTAGAAACATAGAAAATTGATAGTTTTTGGAAGAAAAAGATATTCTAAGTTGTTTTGTACTTCAAAATGGTACGACCTTACCAACTCAAACACTCAGATAAAACTAGTAGAATAGATGATTAGGCAAGCAACCTCTAAAACGTTAGATTCCTAGGAATGAGTTTTAAAGTCGTGGTGGCTTATGCCTTAAGAGAGTGTGTTGGGAGTTGGGCTCATAGAACAGGTCCTAGAGAGGAAGTCTATGGCTAGTTTCAGGGTATGTTATGGTGCTCAAAAATACATGTGTTAGGGTCAGTGTGTGGCCTGGTGCTGGGGCTTGCTCCCTTCACTTCACGAACCCAAAGTCGAGCTGGGCCGCTTAACCAAAATATACCTTTCTTATAGTTTATACTCTGCCAGAGAATAGAGTGGGTCCTCCTCTTGGTGGTGAAATCCAAGTAAGATCGCCAGGTGGGGTAAGTTATCCGCTAGGTGATGAAATCCTAGATGGGCCTCGTCTCAAGTAAGTTTATATGTTTGACTTGAAGTGATTATGATTTGGTTGTGTAACATTTGTGCACTATGATTCATTCATAATGCTTTAATTACTAAGTGGGCTAAGTATGCATCCAAGCAAGAATGAAATATAGTAGTTTTTAACCCAAATCAAAATATGTTATTCAAATGCAAACAAATGGAGAAGAGGTAAAGAGTATGAGTTTTTCACTACTCTATGATGCATGCAAGAAGTAACAAGAAGAAAAAAGATGTTCTTTTTAACTTCTACTAATGATTTCTTTTCGAAACAAAAAGATAGAAGAAGGGATGCAAAAAGAGAATATTTTTCTAATGCATCTATATGAAAGTTTGATTTTTTAAAAGAAGAAGAATGAACCCAAAGAAAACTCCAAGGGTCCCACCGGGCGTGCCAGAATGTTTCTCTATATTTTCACTAATTACATTTAAAGAAAGAATAAACTAATGTTAAGAGGTCTTGGGTTTGATGTTACCTGAATTTAGTGCGCAATGTATCCAAGCTTTGTGGGAGCTCCTATTTGGCTGTGGAGGAAACACTTGCAATAAGAAAGAAACTTGAACAAAAAAGATGTTAGAGGAGGATATGGTGGACTACCAAGCTACACGCTCGGTCCTAGAAGCGTAAAGCTCCCTAAGGGATGACAGTCCACTATTTAAAGAAAAGAGTGTTGTATAAAAAAAATGATAAAAAGACTAAAAAAATGGAAAGGTATAATGTGTGTACATGTTCCCTGATTACAGTCTATGTCTCTGAATGTTGCAGAAAGCTGGGTGAAGGTTTTATTTGGTCTATGGGTTGTTTGGATAGAATTTTGGTTTACTGGTCAAGAATACAGTCACCGACGTCGATTAGTCTACCGAAGTCAGTAGGAAAAGGTGCCGACGTTGGTTGTGTTGCCGATATCGAAAGGGGCAGTCGGCCTTGGATGGCTTTCAAGTTGTTTCTGTGGTGGACAGAGGAGTTTTTGGAAATTAGGAGGTTTGTGCAGGGTTGTGGGAAAGTGAATAAGGTCTAAGGAATGATAAAGTTAGAGGATAGGTATGAAAAGAGGGTGAGAATAAGGGGAAGGCCTTTTAGCCCTTCCACGAAAGAAAGCGAGCCTCTCAACAGTATTTAAAAATATCAAATGGAAACTAATTAACAGTATATTCTAAAACTTTGAAATGGAGACCAGAATAGTTAGCTCTATAGGGTGAAGCCTCGGAGGTGTCAGAATGGAGATTCCTATTGTGATTGATGTTGAGGTCCTTGTACAATGTTTCAATCTAGTCTCTGGAATGACTTGTGCAGAGCTTTGGTAGCTAGGAGAACGATGGTCAAGTTTCGGTGCTTGAAGTCTCAGAGTGTGCACGTCAATGTGCGAGAAGGCAAGGGGAAACTCAATGTTAGAGCTTGGCTTATGTAATCGATGTCGGTAATCCCGCCGGCATCGGCTGAGGGTTGACCAACATTGGCAAAGAGAGAATAGGTAAAAGGGCTATTTTTATCTCTTTGCCCGTTTCTCCACCCGCCAAGTGCCTTTTTTGTTGGAGAACGATCAAAACACAGGCTTATGAGGCACGAGAGTTGGTTAGGGAGTGATAATAGGTCATGGGTAGTTAGGATTTGGAAGACCTAGTCTCAGGGTGACTCATAGGCTAAGAAATGGTCTTAGGGTGAGGTGTCTAGGTAAGGTGTCCAAGGTGGAAGGGGTGCGTGTGGGTTAGGAGTGTTAAAATTTAGAAATGGACCAAGGGGGGGTTGACATAATATTGGTGTCTACATTACCCTAAATTTGACATCCATGGGGACGTCATCAATCGCTTGAACCACTTTGAACCTTGAACCTTTGAACCTTTGATTGTTCAACAATTCAATGGTTCATCGGTTCAATGGTTCATCGGTTTGGCAATTTGTTCCATATTGTTGAACTCTTTTGAACTCTTTGAACTCCATGAACCCTTTAAACTCATTGAAGTGGACTTCAGTGGTTCAACGGTTCAATAATTCATTCCAGCTCTTTGAACCCTGCTGATGAACCTTTTGATTGAACCTCAGCGTTGAACCATCCTTGTAACTTTTAGGAAATGTCTTAAGTGTTTTGAACTTTTTCCTTGTGAAAGTCCGCCTATTGAACCTATGATTTTTTTAGCTAAAAAAGCTTGATTAACTAAAAAACTTGACTGCTTGGAACATTTTTGAGAAAGGAAGAGATCATTTTTGGCCTGTATGACCAAAATGATCAACATGTTGTCCCAAAAACAAGTGACAGATTTTGGGAACAACAATATGTATGATTATCTAGTCTTATTTCATAATTATGTCATCTTTTTAGCCTCAACTTAGTCAAGAACATTACATAATTAAAGATTTAGATTAGAACCTCACTTATTTCATTACTTTAGATGAAACTATTCATTTTATTCCTTCATATTTTCCTAATCCAAAGCTAATCACTACATAATGTTATGCAGTTGAAGTCCTTCATCTTAGTCTTCTTCCCAATACCAATGTTGCAAATTCTCCACCCAATACCCTTCCTCCCACCAACACTAATAATCCCCCTCCTACCTACACTAATACCCCACCTTCAAATACTAATGCATAAATTGACACAACTCAAATTCTTTCTCAAATAGTTCAGCAAATGAACATCATGCAAACAACTAATCATTCTCAAATGATGCACATGCAACAACATTTATTACAAATGACTCTTCAACCACCTCAAGTAATCATGTCTCAACCAAATCAAATTTTTGTCCCTCTTCCTCTTAGAGATGCCAATGGGAATATCATCCCTCAACCTCCAATGAATAACAAAATGCTTCAACATATTCAAAATTAACCTTTAGCCCCATTCATTACATCCATAAATATTGAAAACATTTCTCCAACTATCACATATGATAGGACTAAGGACCCTACTATTTTTCTTAAGTCTTTTGGTAATCTTTATAAAGAATGGGTCCAAACTAACACCTTTTCTACCGTCAAGATCTTAGCCAAAATCTTTTTTGGTAATGCACTTGAATGGTACAACCAACTTCCTAAACATTTCATCTCACAACTAGAGGATTTAGTTAATTTTCTAGTGAAGGAATTCCAACATGATGGCCTTCCTAAAAATTACCTTAGCTATTTCATCAATGCCAAGCAACTTCCTAATGAATCTGCTCACACTTTCATCAAATGATTAAAGTCTCTAACTCACAAAGTAGACATAACTTGAATTATGTTACTATTTTAAAACTATTTGTTACTACTCTTAAATCTCCCCTTCAATATAAAGTTTTAATATTTTCCCCTAAAACTTTATAAGAAGCCTTAGACCAAGAAAAAATACAAGAATTTCTTATGACTCAATTTGAAGCACCTCAAATAAATATTAAAAAACCTTTCCAATCATTTTCTCATAACATTGATTCATCCAAGCCTCCCCAACCTCAAAAATGGAGCATCCAATTCAACCAATTTTAACCCAACCCACCCTACCTATCTTGAGTCTAGAATAACTTAAGAAGAAATTGCCACTGTTTAAACACATGATCTTTGATCTTTCTGAACCTCCTCCAAAATGGTACAATCTTGATAATTTTTTTTGGTGGCATGCTACTATATGTCATTCTCATGAGTCTTGTCATGATCTTCATCGATTTATTATTGCTTCCTTGGTCCACATTTTAATCTTTATACTCTAAAAAAACAACGTTATCAAGACTATATTCAAACTTCTCAAATTCAATCTAAAGAACCACAATCACATCAACATCAACTACATACTAAACAAAAATTATTCCATACCTACACCTCATCCACTAATGTTATTTAAACCATAGTTGATTCTTCTTCCTACACCAATAATGAAAGTATAGCTAACATGAACAACTTTAAACATGTCATTGCATCCATTGAACCTCAACCTCTTAGGTCACATGAACCAAAGGAGTACCTAGTTCAAATGCCTACTCCCAAGTATATCATAAACAGTCCTCATTTACTCCTTTATCTCTTCATACCTCTCCTACACATACTATGTCACATTCAAGATCCCTAAAATCTAAAAAACCAAAACATTTACCTATCTCTAAGTTCACCTACCAAGCCAATGCAAATTATTTTAATGGTTCAATGTTACCTCACTCCACCTCATATGTTGTGGTATCTTGCAATACCCATCCACATGTCCCTTCAAACCTTAGGGCATCTTGTGATGCCCATTCCTACATCCACTTACCCATTGGTGCATCTTAAGATTCCCACTCTTATTATACAATGCATAATAACAAATAAATTCAACTTCAAGACACATTTCAAGACTTACAGACTTGTATTTCACACGTTCATCTTTGATATAGACATTATCATAGATCCTTGTTATTTTTTTTGTCTCATGTTTCTTTATTTTTTTTCACTTATTTTATTTTCAATTTACTTGCACCATTATTTCCTTTGGATTCTTTAGTTTTATTTCACTTTATAATTTATGAGTTGCATTATAATACCTTGGATATGACTAGGTCCTCCTCATAAACACACTTTAGTAGCATCATTGTCACCTTTGGATTCTTTGGTTATCTTACACTTTACTTTTGACATTTTTTTCATTTTGTTTCTTATATATCTCTTTCATTTTTGTCTTTTTAAGTCATTCTTTGCCTTAGTATGCTTAGATTTACTTTTTCCCCATTATTTAGCATTCACCTCATTAGTGTTCACCTATGAGTTGTAGTGTAAGACCATTGATAGGGATAGGCTCTCCTAAAAAATTACCATATTAAAATGTCTTTAAATCACTTTTTGGGATGACTACTACTTTCATTGGTGCTTTTACTAGATCCATTGTAGGTTAGTATGGCTTCTCTAGTGACATGACTATCATAGCATAGCCCCGTCCCTTTTATAACACTATTTTACCTTTGTATGATCAGATACAAGCATATTAATTATTGTATCACTTATTACATAGACAGGTCTCTTATGATCCCCATATTTCCCTTATCTCTTTTCATTATAGGCTCACATTAGTCAATTTTGAGATTGCACATTTACTTGAGGACAAGTCTAGGAGTCTTTAGACACCTTGGTCTTTAGGTCTTTTTCTCTAGTGACCAAGTGTAATATCTCTTGTGTTTGTCACCTATTTCACTCTTGTTTGGTTCTCTGAATATATATGGAGGAGGAGGAATAGAAAATTCCAAAACAAGTTAAAATCCAAATCAAAAAATACAAACAAAAGGCAATGATTCAAAGGCAAAAATAATCTTAAAAGTCAGATCACACCAAAAGACATGGTCTATATTTGGCACATCTTCTATCTTAGCAAATCTCAAACTCCATAGTTGGCTTCATGATATATTTGAGGTCCATTGGGGTGTGGTAGGCTAGTAGACTGGGGTAGGAGGTCCCATTATATCAAATATTATCTAGTTCCACCTTTCTCATGAAAGTACCCAATCTTCATAGTAGATTGATGGCTCTATAAGGGGTCCTAAAGAATGCGAAACATGTTGTGGGAAGGTAGGTTCATTTTAATTTCTATGCATATAGCCTTCATGGGTTGATTTATGTACTTCACTTGTTATCCCAAGCTTTGTGTTCATTACTCAAAATATCTTAAGTCCTTGGTGTTGATAGTTCTTAGCTTTTATCACTTGCCTAGTGTGTCTTATTCTTGCTAAGTATGTTTACATCACCCATGTGGTGCCTCACATTCCTTATTTACATCACATTTTCCTTATATTCCCTTTGTTGGATATTGCTTTTAGATGATCACATCTACCTTATTATGCTTCTTGGTTTATAGTTTGTGAGTTGCATTGTAAGACCTTGGATAGGACCAAGCCTTCCTCAAAAATAGTCTTATACCATTTACTTACCACACCAACTCATTGTCATACTAGTCATGTCATTAGGTGGTTGTGTTTCCATACATTGTATCTCTGAACAAGTACTAAGTTTGAGTTTTCATCCTTTAGAGCTTTTGATTTTCATCTATCATGTTCTTATTTGATTTATATGGACTTCACTTATCTTACATATGACATTTGGAATTCTTACATGTTTCTCTTTATGTATGATTTCTTCATGTTTGTCTTACATCTTGACTTACATTTCATTATCATTCATTCATGTTTTTCTTTATGTTTGATTCGACATGTTTATCTTACATGGCGTTACTTGTCACTTAAATATCTTTGTTAAAGTTTTCTTGCATTGATATTTCATTTGTCAATTATGTTTTACATGCTTTCCAATGTGATTTATTATGTTATACATTCCTTTTTATCATTTATATTTTACATGCTTCCCAACATGATTTAGTATGTTCTGCATTTCTTTTTACCATTTATGTTTTACATACTTCCCAATGTGATTTAGTATGTTTTACATTTTTTTTTGCCATTTATATTTTACATGCTTTTCAACATGATTTAGTGTGTTTTACATTCATTTACCATGATTTTGGCATTCACTTGCCATCAATATTTTGGTTCTAAGCTTTCATTAACAATTCTAATTTGTCAATTTTCCTAAGTAATTAGTTGTTACTTTAACCATCCTATGCACGCACACGTTGCTTATATTATTAGTCTTATATCCCTAGCGTTTTTCAAATGTAGGTACTACACCCTCCATGATCAAGACTATAATGTTTGCATACAATCAATTAGCAGAAAGGTAAGTTAAGGTATGTATATGTTATTTTTAGTTGCTCTCATTTCATTTTAGCATTACTCTTTGTATGTCACTGTTTTAGTTATCTTGGTTTCATGTGGTTCTATGTTCTTTCTCAAAGCACCATCTTCTATTATCCTCACATGACACATGATAAGATTTGAGTGAGGCATATGTATACACATAATATTTTCAAATTTTACCGGTTACTAACACTTTCTATCTTGCAAGAACCCATTGAGTCTCAATCTCTCTGACTGCATGCCTTAAGGGGTGCACTAAAAAAGTGGTGGGTAGAGCATTGGTGATTTTCAAGATTGTTTTCCCTTTTTGCCACTTGACATCTACACACTTGTCTTTTAAAAACCATTCCTCTAAGCTTTGCCTCCTAATTTGTACCCTCCTCTAGTATTTTACCACCTTCATTATCCCGTTTCCTAACTTAATCCCCTTTTTGGTAGTTTACATAACTATGTCAGCCACATCAACCTTGTATTTTTATTTACAAAGCTTACTAGGAATTAGATTGGCCATTGCTGACATGGTTCATAACCTAGTTAGTTTTCCCAATTTTAGTACTAGGTCGATCAGATCGACCTTGTCAGCCTAATTTTTTGGAAATGTTTAGGGTTAGATCTACTTATTTAAACACATTCATTTCCATCATTTACTAAGAAGAGAAGAATAAGTAAGATATATTGTGCATTTGTTTATCCACCATTCTACTTGAGGATCAAGCTTAGGGTTTCATACTTTCTTTAGATATATAGATCTTGTCTTTTGGATAACTCTTTTAGATGCATTGATAGGTTGTGTATCCTAGATCTGATTTATTTTTATCATCTTTACATACCAAAACAACCTCTCGCAAAGCACCTTGGCCAAGGGAGAGATTGAGGCTCAGTGGGTTCATCTTCAAAAGTAAGTATTCATAACTTTGTTCCTCCTTTATAAGAGTAGATAAATATGCATTTTCACTTTTTTTTCATGCATTAGGATTTTGTATACATTGATGTGAGTATATGTCTTCTAGGCATATTTATTTTTAGTGTTTATTACCCCTACTTTATGCCACAAGCTTTGGTGAGCACTAGATTAGATTTATCTGTGCTTGTTATTAGTTTAGTGAATATGAAAACATAGGACCTAGTTGGTGTTATTGAATAGTTTTACTTGACTAGAGGCTTTGGAACTCTCCCTAATGATATTATTGTGGTAATAAATCCCTTGGCTAGGTCTAGTGGATCCATATTGGTCATGACCCTAATTACTTAATGTATCCCCAATCGGAAGTGTAAGTAGCATCTATCTTCTTTGATATAGGATTGATTTGTAGATCTATTGCATACAAAGTCTTCAAGAATATTAAGAAGATCACCTCTTCGCTCTATGCCAAAAACAAAGAGAAAAAGTCAAATCAAACAATAAGTCTTCAAATTCCCCTCACTAAGTGGAGTTTCATCATGCAAGATTAGAAGAGTTGGTTGAAGACTAAGTAGAGTTTCATCATGCAAGATTGGAGGAGTTGGTTGAAGGCTAAGTCAAGCTTTAAATTCTAAGAGACAACTCTCCTCCAAAATAGGTCAACTTTATGTTGAATCTTTGGCAAACTTCAAGCCTCCAACAATGACTTCTACGCCCACCTCACAACTTGGAGACTTCAAAGCAAGTGATAATATGTTGGAGAAGTGAAGAAGATGGGAATTGAAGTTAAACTTTAGTTATGTTTCAGTTTTTAATCTTAATGAGGGCATTGATGACAATGTTGCATGATGGTCCTCTCACAAAAGGCTCCTTTCACTACATGTACTTATTTTTTCTACGTAATTTAGAGACCTATAGTTGGTTGTGGCTCAGCCTTGCCAGATTTTAGACTTGTAAACACCTTCTTGAGAAATAAAGAAATTGATTTTACCTTCTCATATGTTGTTTATTGTATGAAATTGATAAATTGTTTATGTAAGCTTGTGATGATTACAATCTATCACTAATTTATGTGCAATTTTATGTACTTTTATGCAGTAAACTTGATCTTGTATAGGTTTTACTTTGTGTCCCTAAGAGTTTATACAATTCGTAGTTGTGATGAATACCATTTAAGCTTTCTAAGACAAGTGGTTATCTTTATAAGTACTATTATAAGCTAAATTATTTATAAAAAACACTTATGCCCAAGAATCATTGATGAATTATGAGTTGTGTATGTGTGAGTGCTTTTTGATTTCATTTTGTGTGTGTTAAAGCAAGTTAAGTTATTCAATTTTGGTCATCACCACATAGTTAATATTAGAAGTATATGAAGTAGTTGTTTCTCTCTCTTTTCATTGTCAAGAAGTAGTTTATGTGAGGATCAAGGAGATTCATCAAGGGAATCAGTCCTCTCTGGAGGTTTACTTCCATTATAGGTCACCCATAACTTGGAAGTGATCCCATTATGCCAATTGTGTGAGGAAGCTTGAATATCTTTCTCAAGGGTGCAACTCAAATTTGACAAGTTTTTATAAAAAACACATATTGTGCATTTTGAATATGGTAGCAAGGTCTTCCTCCATACAAAAATTGGACCCCAACTGATTGATGGGCCCCAAATGATAAATAGTGTGGGCCCCACATAAAAATAGGTATGCTTATCAAATATCGGATACCAAAACCAAAAAATCTATTTGTTCCTTTCTCTGTCACATGTCAATAAACGACATCCACATGACAAGTTGTGATTTATCCACCTGTATAGGTCTAGTCAGTAGAATGGCATCATCTTTGTACCTTATCTGCATATTTTTATCTATTTGGATTCAAATTCAATAGGCCATATCTTTTTCATATGGTGTTGGATTGACTCTGTTCCAATTGCATTATAAATATCTTGATGAGCTCTTCAATGTGTAGATGGTTCAGCAAAATTTGAGATCATTTGATCAAATCGATTATGGGGATCCTCCTAGATCACTCAAAGGTAAATATATTAGTTACAGTTCAAATGTATATAAGACTTTGTGTTATCCCTCTATCAATAGATATGTATGTTTAGGTAGTAGTCTTTCCCAAGAAGGTTAACTTTATAAGCTTTTATATTAAAATTTAGATGAAGAAAACAAAAGTGGATGCTCTTTTTTATACATTTTGTTGCATCATGTGAGTAAAATGTTTATTATTATGTTAGTTGTCAGATGTTGTATGGGGTATATCTCATATTGAGAAACCCCCTTTAATAAATAAGTTGAAATAGTGTTAATAGGTAGGAGAAATTAATCTTAGATATTAATTAATTATGTTAGATTGGGTCCCATATCTAAAACAACCTCGTAAGCTTATTAAATCTTGTATGAAGCAATTTAAAAATCTAACAGAGTATTTACTATTCTAAATGCTTTTGTAATAAATAAATCAAGTAATTTGGTTTATATTGTTTACCTATGTATTGGTTAAATACCTAAGATTGGTATCATAGCTTACGAGAATAGATTCATGGTTATGATAGACTCCATGAAGCATAAAGAATAAGAAGTTTTACAAATTTTTAATAATACTCTGAAGCAAGGGAAGTGTTAGGATGGCTCGAAGCATTGAAATCCAATAAATGTAAATCAGAGGCATCAAGAATATGAATTTCTTGTGTTGGAGCATGATTCTTGTTATATCCAAAATTTTCACCCTAGATAATTCAATTAAACCTTCTCAAATTTGGGATAACATATAACTATATCTGACTATATGTAGATTGCTATAAAAGAAATATCTCTAGATTATGGGCTAGCTCCGTTGATCTAATTGTTTAGGCTCTTCAATTTACTAGTATAATCACTTATTAATAGTGAAAAGGGAATAAGGAAACATGAAATAAATCTACACTAATGGGGGTGATACACCAAAGATATCTCCACAAATATACTTTAAACTTTCACTATGAAGGCAGATTACTACAACTGATCTCAACTCAAGGTTCTTCTAACATAAGTATTTCTACATGGAATCAGATTCATATGCATTTCCAAACATGGATGAATAGGAGCTATAATCTAAGACACTAATAATATCTCTTCACACTTCAAATACACCTAGAAAATAGCTACATTTCATGAGACCTATTAGAAGAAGTTTTACTCACACAATGCATACAAGAGTAGAATGGAAGCAAGGAGAAAAAATCATCACTTGTCATCCATATAGACTACTTGACATACTTATAATTTTAGAGACTAAAATACCTTGAGAAAACTTTATTCAAATTCAAACAAGATATCAAACTATTAGGGCTTCATCATACCAATTGTGGATCCTTTGCAATGCCAAAATGACATCAATATATAGAGCATAGGAGAAGAGAGAGAAAGAGTGACGTTGAAGAGTCACCATGCCAAGTGCCAAGTCTTGAAGACCAATTAAAATATGAGATAAGTTAGAGAATAGATCATGAAGTTCTCTTAGACAATTTTCCATCTAAAACATGACATATTCTTGAAGTTGGTGTAGGGACACTTCATGTCCTTCTTGAAATTGCTTTCTTGATGAGGAGTCTACTTAACTACTTAGAAGTATCTTGGAAGTCATTGACACATGTGTACTAACCTAATAAGGTGGAAACATGATTGGTATAGGTCATTATACACTTATCCAACTGATGATCTTCCCCGTGCCACTTGGTGTTACTTCCTTGTAGTCACTCATTAGCCCTTTAGGCCTAGACTCTCACACTTGTCACTTAAGTGACTTGCACACACTCCAAGAGATTCATTGTAGAGATGTGAGACACCTTTTCATAACTTATGTTTCCTCTATTATATCATATATACTTTAAAAAAAAATCAAAACCACACTTCTCATCTCCAATTTGGCAGTCACATTACTTCTCATTGCTCTATCTAAGACTATCGACAATAGTTAGCTCAATATAGGAGTTTTCATGAATGAATGAGGTGAGAATGGGGTCTGAGGAGTTAAAACACATATCCACACACCTTTTACCATGGATTTCATCTATATATTCCTTTTTTCACCTTCAAATCACCTCAATTCTTGTAGAAAACATAGAATTTGACCTATTTGTACAAGTGATGGTATAGAAAAATTGAGTGGTAGGGACCTGAGAGAGTAATCAGTATGTCCAAATCATGTTTTAGGCCAATTTACCCCTTATGGATGCATTATTATTCATATCTTTCTCTTTGGGCTCTTATAAGGGTTTTTGGAGGGTTTTAGGTTGTTTAGGTTCTTAACAATAATTCATAAAAGTTAAGCCCTTAACCCTCAAACCAATGATCTTGGTTTTAATTTCATGACCTAACTCAACTATCCATAAATTCTTGAGATGCCATGCATATTGTCCATATAGATGTGATTGAAATAAATTGACTCTCGAGTTCTTACTATGCATTCTAAACACCCCTAAGATAAATTGAGGCCAAAAATGACCAATTTGAGTTATTTTTTACAAACCACTAAGTCCAATAAAAAATCCACTCTCCCATTAAGCTTCTCACATTGATTTTAAATATCATATGATCGTATGAGTGAAGTTAGAATCCTGATGGTTCATGCCTAGTTCTAGGTCTCATAGACATAGACTGGGTTTATGAGTATGTGACCACCTCTAAGTGTTCACAGTGATTTTAGGTCCTTGTCAACACTCATTCACCTTAAATTCAACCCTACACATCATCCCATAGTCACTCAATACTATTCCATTCAACTTTTCACCTTCAATATACCAGGTCTACAAGTTGTGTTGCTCATGGAGAGCCTCAGGTTTGAGACAAAATAGTGAGCACTTCCACTATTATTATAACCTAAAGGATACCATGGAGGTATTTTTCAAGTAATTTTAACCTTTTTCAACAAGTTTCAAATCATTATCATGCTTATGGAAGTCTTAATACCTCAAATTCTCAAGACAAGCTTCTAGGCCTGTGACTATGTGCAGGGTTTTGGTTGACTAAGTATAAGGTTTTAAAACTCAGCTTGGATCAATCTCTAATTTATTTAATTTGCCTCTCAAAATCACATGAATTGTGATATCATCATTTTGATATTGATTTCTACATGATCATCCATATTATACCTCTTCCAACCAACCAAATCTACATCTTTCATTAGCTTAGGTTATTCGGCAGTCCTCATTTCAAACTGTAGGTGTTCATTAGGGAATATAAGAAATACATGTATGTGGTTATACATAATTAATCACTATGTTTCCACCTTTTTTTTCCTTTTAGGTCACTAAGACCATCTAATGCCTAAATGGACTCATTTATACCTTGAGACTTTGTCATCATTCCTTACCATAAATGTACAAGGGTGTTACTTTCAATGTTCCAAGTTCACTTTAGCCTAATGACATTGTATTTCTATGAGTATCTCCATTAAGATATTGAATAAGTTTAAATCCATTAAACCATCCTTTTCTCTTGACCTAAAAACCTCCTCCTATGTTAAGATGTTACTCGCAGGCCTAGGCTACAAGAATGAAGTTGTTAAGCTTGCTTAGACCTCATAGACATTCCTCAATTATGTGAACATGGATCTCAGGGGTTTGATATTTAACTCAATCTTAGACTGTCACCCTTTAAATCTTATCAACACAAACTTTCAATGGATAAACTAATTACCATGCTTTGTGAGGTTGAAAACAAATGTATTAGCCTTGACCTAAAGACACTCATAGGAGAATAAACTCTACAACTGATAAAACACTATTATCAACTTCTCAATGGTGTTCACTTATAGCACAAGGATATTATTCTACCTATCCTTTCATGATAAAAAATTCCAAACCAAATTTAAGTCAACATGACATGAATAGATATGCTCTACAAGTCTACATACATCACTTGGTTCACACAGACCAATTTCAAAAATGTAACCAGATGAGAAAAATCAAGATGTTGGGGTTGTACAGGTAATTTTAAGGTATTAAAAATATTAATGATAATTCATACAACATATACCACCAATATTGAAACTATGACCATGAAATTAGATCTAACATGAGCCCTAACATCCACCAAGTGAACTCACTCCAACTCCTCTTCCACTGTCTGTACCAAATGAAAAATTTTGACCCTTTTTTACCTGTCCAAGAGAGTGATAGGAGAGAGGAACTAGTTTTCACCAATTTTGGATCTGTTGAAACTACCTAAGACTATAAATGATGTGTTGGTGTGCCATGACACCTTCTTAAATCACTTACACCTGCAGATGAGTCACCTTAGTTTGTACAACTCCCTGAAACTAACCTTTGTGCAGATGATCTTCTTCTTTTTATGTTGGACCTGCAACAGTTTAGTTTCAAATCCTTTCTCTAACATTCTCTGACATGTGGTATGTTATCTTACTTCTTGACATTTGTCATTTTGGTGAGAAACTGTACATTTCCTTAAAATGACCAAAAAGGTGGCATAAACGGACATTAAAATAAATGGACAATTATGACAAAGATAAAACATATTATGTGACCTTCAAGGTGTGACTTGACCTTATTTAGGACAATGGTGACTATTTTCAAACCTATAGGAACTTACAAAAAGATTGAATATGCAAAGGGTTGACCCAATTTGACCTAGGTTGCAATTTTGGTCAACATTTTGGTGATTTCTAGGGGTAACATGCTTGTTATGTTAAATACCAGTTGCTTTGACCTCCCATTGGGCAATGGAATCATTCATATATTGAAATTTACATTGATGTGCCTCTAAACAGACACCAAACACAACAAGAAAAAACACATAAAACAAGACACCAAGACACACATTTGTACTCTTAAGTACTTAGGGAAAACACACAAATAAATCACACCAAACAATGTGCCCAGCACTTACGAAAAATACACACCTACTTAATATATATAAGACCTCAAAACACTTGACGTGAAGGATACTTCTTCATTGCTTCAACTAGGATCAAGACAATGCTTTTAGAATCATTGTTTCTCCATGAAAACAAATTATCATATAATGAATGTTTGTCAATGAAAACTTGCTTATGGAGGTAATCAAATGACTTACCATTTTTGGAGCTTCTGCTAAATGTAAATGTACCACTTATAACTCTCATGAACACTCCATCTAGCCTTCCTAAAGGCTTGTTTGACTTTAAAGCTTGCTTGAACTTTGTCATGTCCACTTGGCACTCCTCAATCTGATCATTTGAAGCCATGCAATCTTTCCCAAATTCAAATGTGTTTGAATCATGTTATGCTTGTTGTCAAGAGTCATCAAGGTTTTCTTCTGATTTACCAAGCACCTCACAGTCTACCAAAGTAATTTTTTGCTTGGTAGAGACCTCACACTCTTCCTTATGTTCATTAGATATATGATTGACCTCATCATCAGGTATGTATTCCTTTTGAAGAGTTACAGACGTGCTTACCTCCTCAAATTCTTACACTATGGCATTGAATTGTTGCCACATATCATCTACCTTTTATTGAGGTTCATGTTCATGAATGTTCTCTTTTTTGGAAATCAAAATTGAATTCTCACTAGAACTATCATGCTTTGTTACAATTGGGATATGAACATCATCATCCATGTGTGAAAGGTAGTTGCCCGATGCAACTTGCTCTAGCGTGTCATCTGAATTTGCCTCAAGAGACCCATCACATTTTTCATGGAGGATGTATGTACAAAGACTAGTTTCTTCAATTTTCTCATATAGATCAAATCCATACTACTCAACTCCCCATTCATCAAGGTACAAGTTAGTTATGCCATCAAGAAGTGTTAGAGGTTCTTGATCACTAGGATGATCTTCTTCATCATTGATATTGCAATTCATGTTTGTGTATAAGGCACATATGGATCTACATGAAAGTTAGATAGAGGTTCATATTTTATTAACACTTTAGCACCATACCTAGTCCTAAATGAGCATATAGGACCAATATGAAGTTAAGTATCCTCTAATCTTAGCAGTAAAATATCTTGATAAACAAAGGGAAAAGTGGGGTGATACATCCATAATCACAACATCTTGAGTAATAGTGAAATTAGGACAAGCATGAAGAACAAGTTGTAAACCTATGATTATGCCAATTATTTTTGTATTTGACCCATCCAGTTGAAGTACTCCCTTGGAATGAGGCTCATACTTCAAGTTTAACTTATTAGCTACTTTCTTGGGCATAATTGAAGTACTTATTCAATATCAATCAAACAATTGGGTACCAAATCATATCCAATGATGATAGAGAGATAAAATGGATAAGGTTTGTCTACTTTCTCAATTTTGGTTGGTTGTCCCTCACTATGTTTCAATGTGTTTGTCAAGGTTGCCTCTTTCCCACTAGGTTGCTTGGTTGCCATGCTGAGTTTAGATAACTCCTCTTGGATTAAGTATACTTGTCTAAGAATTACAAGTGTATCCCACATTTATACATTCACATGATACTTCTTCATCTGCTCTACAATATTAGTGAAAGAGCCACTAACCTTAGCTTGTCCTAATAGGAATAGTTTTGCCTATACCTTGAGAATTTTGAAGTATGAAAGAGTTATTAGCATTCTAAATTCTTTCATCTACTTGTGCATTTGGACTAAATTAAACATACCTTCCCTTTGGGATGTTTGAACACTAATTGATGAACCATTATCATCCCTTTAAAACTCTTCAATTGCCTTTCTCTTTGCCCTTGTGTTTGCAGCTATAGGATTTGAGTCTTTTCTTGATTGCCCATGGTAATTCATAGCACATGAGTCATCTTGATGTCAATTGACTAAAGTAGACCCCACTTGAATACTCTTTCCATTTTTATCTCCTCCATTAGGTACCTCATCTTGAGTCATGGCTGGCATTATTCCCAAATTTTCCATGAAAGCTTGATTGAAGGACTCACTGACATAGGTAGATTGGATCATGAGGTTGATCCCATGAAGGCTAAACATCATGCTCTTGAGAAAGGTTGTTTTGAGTAGGCACTAATGCTTTTGAGGTAGAGGAATCATTTGATTATAACCATTATATGACTTTGCTTGAACTAGCTGCCTTTAACCTTGAAGATGACCTTGGAAGGGTGGTTTATTGCCTTGATAGTTAGGGTAGGAATAATTATGTTGATAGTGTCTTTGGAAAGGTCTCACTTGTTACTTTTGTATGATCCTCTTGAGACCTAATATCTCTTGCTCAAGATCCCTCATTATTTATACCTCATTAGATTTACTTGACTGACTAGTGGTAGTTGCCTTATGTTTTGGTGTAGGGATGGGAACAACAACAGGTGTAGGGTTTTAGAGGGTCTTAGGGAAATCTTCCCATCCTAAATCAAACAATTCTCAACCCTAATGGCCACTTCATAGGCATTAGGAAATGTGATCCCTCCCATAGATTGTATCATCATAGAAAAATCACTATCAAAAGCCTTAATATAATAAAGAAAAGCATGGTGTGCAGTATAGGTCTTACCAAGATTGGTATCCTATCCCATGTATTTTGAAACCTTGTTTTGAAATCTTGAATATATTATTGAGGTACTCTCCTTATGTTGGTCAACTACTCGGTCAATGACAAGTTGTCACTCTTGTCCTCAAACCTTCTCCTCAAAGCATCTCCTAACGCATCCCATGTGGTAATAGATTCAGGGGGCAAAGTATCTGTAGTAGGATTTTGAGCTTTATATGAATTCAACAATGTTAAACCCAACTCAAAATGCAAACTAATCAATAAAAAGGATTTATAAATAAAATCATAATGATAATAATCTTACCAAATTCCCTTGCCTTATGTTACCTCCTTCCAAGATTTGCAAGTAGATGATTTAGACTCAGATTGACAAAGTGATAGCTTGATTTTGGATTGTTGATGGATGCTTGATGACTTGATTATAAATATGCAATAGGATTTTTATAATTATTTTGGCATGGTTTCCCTATCATTCTTCTTCATGATTTGAGGGTTGAGGGGGAGGTTGGTTAAATATAGGAAGAAATGGAAGATCAAGGGCTCAAATTCAAACTTGGGCCTTTGAGATCTATGGTTGAGGAATTTCCATGGAATTTTTAATTCCATGGAAATATCTAGAATAGGAAAATTATAGAGGAAGGGGATAAGTTGGGGAATATTTCTATAATCCTCCAATTCTATAAATCTCCCTATAGGCTTTAGGGGTTTAGGGAAGGCTAGTGTAGGGTGGTCGGTGGGTAGTTATAATTTTCTTGAATTCAAAATTGACTAGTAGGATTAGGGAGTAAGTTAGTAGGTGATGGGGGTTTATTAGTGGTTTAATGATAGGATTAATTGATCTTAGGATGGGATAAAGGTCATGTGGTATGTATGAATGGGGTATGGGTAATAGGATATTAGTTATTTTAGTTAGGAAATGTGGGATTTAGGAAAAATTAGCGAGAATTAGTGTAATTAGTGAGGCAAGCACATTTTAGTGCATATAGTATCATACCAATAAAGATATTTTCATTTGAAAGATAAATCCACCAACTTAATGGTTATGTTATCCTCAATGATGTTATGTATATTACATAAGTTATCAATATTTCTAATGTGATCAATAAGAGTAATGGCAGTCTCACCTATGTATGAAGGGACACTTTTGAGGGAAGCTATGAAAATGTCATCATAATGGGAAAGTCTTAGAGGACTATAGACATTGAAACCAACAAAAGGTAGGTTCCTTTCCATGATATCTTTAGGATTTTACAAGATTGGACCAATCAAAAACTTTCTTACAGGTCTAAAATAAATGTATGATCTCCTTAGGTAAGGATGGGTGTTAGCAAATCTATATGCTTTGATTGAATAATAAGGAAGCTCTTGGAAATCAAAAATAATGCCATTAGTATGAGATCTTTTGCTTACCTTAGGCATTAAATAATGCACTAGTATAACACCAAGAGTCAATTTTTAGAGTCATCAGCTAAATACTATAGGAAGTAGACTATTATAGCGTCTTGTTGTCAAGACTAGCATCCACCTTGAACAACTTTCTTGGACTTCATGTCCCACCAGGCATGCCAAAACTGTTATATCCCAAATTTGTACACTAGAGAAGTCAATCAGACCTTTTCAAATTTGGGATAACATGGAACTATCTCTGAGTATATACAAATTGGTATAAGAGATAGATCTCAAGATTATGGTCTAGCTCCCTTGATCTAACTATTTAGGTTCTCAACTACACTAGTCTAATCACTTATTGGGGATGAAAAGGGAAGAAGGAAACATGAAATTAACATATACTAATGGAGGTGATACCCCAAATATATCTCCACAAACATACTTGAAACTTGCACTCTGAAGGCAAATTACTACAACTGATCTCCATTTAAAGTTCTTCTAGCATAAATGTTTCTACATGGAAGTAGATTGTTATGCATTTCCAAAGGTGGGTGAATAAGAGGTATAATATTAGACACTACTAAAATCTCTTCACACTTCAAATACACCTATCAAATAACTACACTTTATAATACCTGTTATAAAAAGTATTACTCACATAATGCATAGAAGAGTGGAATGGAAGCAAGGAGAAACAATCATCACTTGTCATCCAAATGGACTACTTGACATACTTAGGAAATAACTTTAGAGACTAAACTAGATTGAGAAAACTTTATTCAAATGCAAACAAGATGTCAAACCAGTAGGGCCTCTTCTGATTCAGGAAACAATTCAAGTGATAATTTGGGTGACGGTTCTACTCCAATTGATGACAGAACTTTTGGGATCCATAACTTTTGCATTGTAGCTCCAATTGACTCACCGTTTGAACCGTTGGAAAGATAATAAAGATTAGAACATGGTGAGATGGAATTGATCTCTACTCAATGGATTTGACCCTTGAAAACCCAATATAAGTTCCCCAAATTTTAATTTTAGTAGTGCAATCTAAAAATAGTAATTCCTCAAATTTTGTATTGTTGTGAATCATAGAATTCAAACCACCTAATCTCCCTCGAGATTTGTGACCTTCCACATCCTCCTACTTTTAAAACATGTATAAATGAAGATGTAACCCAAATAGAAATCAGACATCTCTTCTTAGAGATAGGCATATGTTTGGGTCTAAAAATTTAATGAATAAAACATCTCTTCTCAGAGATAGCATTATTTTTATTGTGTTATTCTTGTCTCTTGAATTATCTTTCAACCAAAGCTTTTGAGTTTTGGGTCAGTGGTATCATAGCGGTTTGTCTTTAGAGTGTATGATCCTGAAGATGAGGTTAGATTACAGGAAGCTTGGGTGGAAACTAGAACCAGTAGACTATCCACCTATTCACTCCAAACGACTTCAAATGGCAGATAACACTAAGACATTTGATCCTTTCAAGGAAATGGTGAATGAAGCCCTCTAGCAACAAGTGCAGATGCTACAATAATTCACCCAAATTCTCCAACAAATTTTGATGGAAAATTTTGGCTCCTCATCTGCAACCCCACATCTTTTTAATGCCTCAACACCCTTCAAAGTTCAAGTGAATTTTGATATCCCTATATTTGAAGGAAAAATCAATGCTGATGTAGTAGAAAATTGGTTGGATAAATTATCATCATATTTTTATATAAATAAATTCACCGATAAAGAGAAGATCACTTTTGCTCTTTTGAAAGCATCATTCCCTGTCAAAAATTGGTGGGAAGTGTACAAAAAGAGATTCAGTATGGATGATATTGGCCTTGAAGTAGAACCTACCTGAGATGATTTCATAGAAAGTGTAAAGGAATAATACTACCCCATTAGAGCATATGATGATTTGTATATAGAGTGGCAACAACTTCACCAAGGTAAGGAATAATATGTTCAAGATTACACTGATATTTTTCATTCTCTATCTATGAGATAGGGCATCCAAGAAAGTGAGAAACACAAGGTTCTCAAATATCATGGTGGACTACAATGGTACATACGAGGAGAAATAGAACTCTTCAATTTGGGAACCCTCGGTGAGGTGTACAAGTTCGCAATGAAGATTGAGTAGAAGCATGAAAGAATGAATATGAAGAGTTAGCCTTCAAAATGGAAAAGTGACAAAGAAGTTCAAACATGATGCTAAAATTGGAAAAAAAAAGGAAGGAAAGACTGGGAAGTGGTGTGATTATCACAAATCTAGAACTCACTCCAAAGAAGAATGTCAAGCCATCAAGTCCCTGCTTTTTGAGTCATAATCCTCAACATGTACTGCTCTACCTCATACATAGCCTATAATTGAAGAGGATGAAAAAGAGATTATAGATGATGATCTCGATGCCATCATTGCTTCATCATAGACCCACGAGGAGAGGCCAGATGACAAGGAAAAGTTATTTCATTCTATGTTATGGGTGAAAGGTAAGCCTTTGTATTTCATTCTTGATAGTGGGAGTCAAAAGAATTTAATCTCTACTAATGTTGTCAAAATCCTAAATTTGTCCATGAAGCTTCACCCAAAGCCATGCAGTATTGGATGGTTGATTCCAGGGAGAAACCTTCGTGTCACCCACCAATGTATTCTCTCATATGCAATAAAACCTTTCCAAGATGAGGGCTTATGTGATGTGGTCAATCTAGATGTTTGCGATGTACTATTTGGTCAACCATCCATGTATGATCGACATGGCATTTATGAACCAAAAACTCAAAGTATCACTCTCACTCTTGGAACATGGCACTACAGGGTACCAGAGGTACCACCTTCTACATCTATCCCCCTGATTAGTGCCAAGAAATTTGTTCTCATGGTGGTCAAGCCATAGGAATCCAAAAGGGTTGATGTTGTAGCCTTGAATACATAAACAACACAACAACAAAATTCAATAGATAACAAGCTGAAGAAGTTCATGACCTTCCATCCACAGATTAATGGTCAGATAGAAATGGTGAATAATCAGGGCCTACACAGCTCCACAAAGCACAGTCCATTCTAAGTATGCATCAGGAATCAAATTAAGACACAACTACCACACCTAATGAGGAATATTGACACAATGGGGACAATTTCTTCTCAAGGAGGAATGATCTAGGCAACAATTCAGGTGACAATTTGGGTGATGGTTCTACTCCAATTGATGACATAACTTCTGAGAGCCATAACTTTTGCATCGTAGCTCCAATTGAATCATCGTTTGAACCGTTGGAAAGCTAAAAATGAGGAGAACATGGTGAGATGGCATGGATATTTTATTAATGTATTTTTAACCTCAAAAACTCAATGGAATTTCTCCAAATTTCAATTTTAGTAGTACAATCTAAAAATAGTAAGTTTCTAAAAATAGTAATTCCTTTAATTTTGTATTGTTTTAAATCATGGAAGTCAAACCACTTAATCTGCCTCAAGATTGGTGACCTTACACATCCTCTTCCTACCTTAAAAACATGTATAAATGAATATGTAACCCAAAATGGAAATCAAACATCTCTTCTCAGAGATAGGCATATGTTTGGGTCTGCAAATTTAATGAATAAAACATCTCTTCTCAGAGGTACGTATATGTTTGGGTCTGCAAATTTAATGAATAAAACATCTCTTCTCAGATATAGCATTATTGTTATTGTGTTTTTCTTGTTTTTTGAATTATCTTTCAACCAAATCTTTTGAGTTTTGGATCATTGTTATACCAATTTTGGATCCTTTACAATGCTAAAATGGATTCAATATATAGAGCATAGGAGAGGAGAGAGAAAGGGTGACATTGAAGACTCACCATGCCAAGTGTCAAGTCTTGAAGACTAATTATAATGAAATAAGAGTTAGATAATAGATCATGAATTTTTCTTAGACAAGTGTCCATCTAAAACATGATATATTCTTGAAGTTGGCGTAGAGACACTTCATGTCCTTCTTGAAACTGATTTATTGATGAGGAGTCCACTTAACTACTTAGAAATCTCTTGGAAGTCATTGACACATGTGCCCTAACTTGAGAAGGAAGAAATATGATTGGTTTAGGTCATTATACACTTATCCAATTGATGATATTCCCCTTGCCACTTGTTATTACTTCCTTGCAGTCACTCATTAGCCCTCTAGGCCTAGAATCTCACACTTGTCACTTAGGTGACTTGCACACACTCAATGAGATTCATTTTAGAGATGTGAGACACCTTTTCATAACTCATTTTTCCTCTGGTATATGATATATACTTCAATAAAACTCAAAACCACATTTCTCATCTCCAATTTAGTAGTCACCTTGTTTCTCACTTTTTTATCCAAAGTTGTCTACAATAGTTAGCTTAGCAGAGGAGTTTTCATGTATGACTAAGGTGAGAATGGGGTTTGAGGAGTTAAAACACATCTCCACACACCTTTTACCATGGCTTTCATCCATCTATTCCTTGTTGTGCCTTTAAATCACCTCAATTCTTGTAGAAAACACAAATTTTGACCTATTTGTACAAGTGATGGTATAGAACAAATGGGTGGTATGGATCCTAAGAGACTACTCAGTATGTCCAAATCATCTTTCAGACCAATTGACCTTTCTAGATGCATTAATATTCATATATTTTTCATTGGGCTCTTATGAGGGTTTTTAGAGGGTTTTAGGTCGTTTAGGTTCTTAATAATGATTCATAAAGGTTAATCCCTTAACCCTCAAAAAAATGATCCTAGTTTCAATTTCATGACCTCCCTCAATTATCCCTAAGTGCTTGAGACCCCATGCATATTGTTCGTATAGATGTGAATGAAAGAATTTGGCTCTCAAGTTCTTACTATGCATTGTAGACACCCCTAAGATAAATTGAGGCCAAAAATGACAAATTTGAGCTATATTTTACAAACCACTAAGTTAAATAAACCCTCCACTCTCCCATTAAGGTTATCACATTGCTTTGAAATATCATATGAGTGAAGTTAGAATCTTGATGGTTCATGCCTAGTTCTAGGTCTCATAGGCATATACTGGGTTTATAAGTATGTGACCACCTCTAAGTGTTCACAATAACTTTAGGTCCTTACCAACACACATTAAACTTCAATTCAACCCTACACATCATCCCATAGTCACTCAAGACTCTGCCATTCATCCTTTCACCATCAATATACTAGGTCTGTAAGTTGTGTTACTCATGGAGTGCCTCAGGTCTGAGACAAAATAGTGAGCACCTCCACTATTATTCTGACCTAAAGGAGACCATGGATGTCTTGGTCAAGTCATGGTGACCTTTTATACCAATATTAAAGCCATGACCATGTTTATCAAGGCCTTAATACCTCAAATTCTTGAGACTAGCTTCTAGGCATGTGACTGTGTGTAGGGTTTTGGTTGACTGAGTATAAGGTTTTGAAACTTAGCTTAGATCAATCTTTTCTCTATTTCCTTTGCCTATAAAAATCACATGAAATTTTATATCGTCATTATGAGAGTGATTTCTACGTGATCGTCCATCTTATACCTCTGCCTACCAACCAAATCTACATCTTTCATTAGCTTAGGTTGGTCTGCGGTCCTCATTTCAAATTGTAGGTGTTTATGAGGGAATATAATAAATTCACGTAGGTGGTGATACATGCTTAATCATTATGTTTCCACTTTTGGTTTCTCTTGAGGTCACTAGGACCATCTCATGCCTGAATGGACTCATTTCTACCTTGAGACTCTGTAATCATTCCTTACCATCAATGTACTAGGGTGTTACTTTCAATGTTCCAAGTTCACTTTAGCCTAATGACAATGTAGTTCTCTAAGTATCTCCATTAGTATCTTGACTAAGATGAAAGCCATTCAACCATCCTTCTCTCTTGACCTAAAAACCTCCTCCTATGTTAAGATGTTACTCTTAGGCCTAGACTGTAATAATGAAGTTGTTAGGCTTGCCTAGACCTCAAAGACATTCATCATGAAATAAAAATTTATGGAGCAAAGTCTTTTTTGAATAATTTAAGGTAAACATTCCCATTTTTCAACTTTTCCTTAATTCTGTGAACATGGATCTCAGGTGTTTGATATTTAACTCAATCTTGGATTGTCACCCTTAAAATCTTCTCAACACAAACTTTCAATGGAGAAACTAATTACCATGCTTTGTGAGGTTGAAAAAAAATGTATTAGCCTTGACCTAAATCCACTCATAGGAGAATAAACTCTGCAACTAATAAAACACTATTCTTAGCTTCTTAATGGTGTTCACTTCTATCATAAGGAGATGATTTTGCCTATCCTTTCATGACCACATATGCCAAACCATATTGAAGTCAACACAACATGAATGGATATGCTTTGTAAGTCTACATACATCACTTGGTTCACATAGACCAATTTCCAAAATGCAACCAAATGAGAAAAATCAAGATGTTGGGGTTGTACAGGCAGTTTAAAGCAATCTTAATGATTAATCATACAGCATAGGCCACCAATATTGAAACTATGATCATGAAATGAAAGCTCACAGGGAGCCCTAACATCCACTAAGTGTACTCACTCCAAATCCTCTTCTCTTGTTCATACCAAATGAAAACCGTTGACCCTTTTTGACTTGTCCAAGAGAGGGATAAGAAAAAAAACTAATTTTCACCAATTTTGGATCTGTTAAAACTACCTGAGCCTAAAAATTACTTGTGGTGATGCCATGACACTTTATTGAAACACTTACATTTGAAGATGAGTCACCTTAGTCCATACAACTACCTAAAACTGACCTTTTTGCAGATGATCTTCTTTTTATGTTGGACCTCCAACATTTCAATTTCAAATATGTTATTTAACATGTGGTATGTTGGCATGTTTCTTGACATTTTTCCTTTTGGTGAAAAACTATACATTTCCTTAAAATGACCAAAAAGGTGGCATAAAAAGACATTAAGACAAATGGACAAGTATGACAAAGATAAAACATATTATGTGACCTTCAAGGTGTGACTTGACCTCATTTAGGACCATGGTGACCATTTTCAAACCTATATTAACTTATGTAAAGTTTGAATATGCATGGGGGTTGCCCCAATTTGACCTAGGGTGAAATTTTTGTCAATAATTTTTTGTGTGGAGCACTTCATATTGTTGGTTTTTTGTCGAAAAATTTGTCTTAGAGCATGAGAATAGTCACATGGGTGCATCTGATTTATTTGGAGACAAAATTCAAACTTGAAGCACCATAAACATGCCCAAGAGACATTTTGAACATACGAGGGCATTTTGACATCCCTGGAGGCATTTTGAATAGAGATATAGCATTTTGAACAGTTTGGAGAGTTGTTTTAGTGTTGGGTGAAACCTAGAGTGTTGTTTTTTAATTATTTATGTGGTTGGTTGATAAATAGTTTTAAAAAGGGCATTGAATACCCTGGAATGCATTTTGAACACCTTGAAGGAGCATCATCTGATGTTTATTTAATTTGTTGCAAGTTTCAGTTTGAAGTGTCAAACATTCATCTAGAATGCTACGTGTCCCTGCAACACCATCCTTGAAAGCACCATCTAGTTGTATTTAATATTTGTTTGTTTTAAAACTCTAAGTGGACCCTAAGATATTAAAATTATTTACTGCTAATTAAATATATGATACTGCAAACTTTAAATTTCTAGGTAAATACTCATTCCTAGAAAATATTATTTTTAATTGTGGCTTGATTTCGGTATATGAAAGATAAAGCACATATGCTTTGAGCCTTATTGCCAAAAAAAAAATCAAATTTGGTTTGAAAGTGTGAGTGAAAGCATTGAAAAGTAAGAGGTTTGGTGTTCAAGTCTCTCTACATTTCGTTGCAAGTGTGTATATTCAAAAATGCAAAATATATAACATGTGGTGAGATTAAGTCTTCAAAATACACATAGGTGAGATGGTTATCATTATTTTGATAAAACTATATATTGAAAACACTTTGGTCATGAATTTCATTATTCTAAATTCCTCAATGTGTTTTTTTATAAACTAGTCAAACTCTAATCTTTGCTAAAAAATAGGAAAATCGGTATCTTTAGTAAGAGTTCTCATCATATCCTTTTTATATGTTCATTTGTTCTTGTAAAAGTTATCTTTCTAGAAACTAAGCTTAAAAATCTTTCCAACAAGCATACAATTGGCATAAGTTGTTAATATAACAAATTTTAATCCCCATAAAATAGATATTTTTTATGAATTCACATCGATGAGGGGTCTGTCGACCCTAAAACTAGTGGGAACCTTATACATGGAACAAATTTTGTGTCTGAAGGTCAAATTTGGCTAATGAATACTCATTTTTCATGGAATGTAAAATCTAAGAGCTTATTCAATTACAAATTTTTATGTTGAAGGTTTTTTACATTTTTTTAAAAAAACAAGGCATTTTAATGTACAATAGCTCTACCAACACCATGTTTTTGTTGTAAGTTTGAAAATTGGCACTTTGTGCTTGAAAACCATGAGTCTAACACAATTTCCTACCGCTTATATTATCGGAGACAACTATTTGCATTTCTTGGTTTACAGGTCCTTAAGAATTTTACAGATCAACAAACCCAGTGACCCACCCATCTTGAGTTAGCTACTAGCTTTAAGATTGGGTTATGACGTAGTGGTGTTTTTGGATAGATAGGTGGTTGTGTTTTCTATCCAAATTCAAAATTTTGAATTATTTGATATTAATGATGTGGCACCGGTTGGTGATCCATGACTACATGGACTTATTAACTCTCATCTGATAATGGGAAGGGTGTTTAGTTCAATCTCCAAGGTGAATATCCAAATTGATAGGGGTTATAAACCCTAGTAGTGTTTGTAAATTTGTTTGACATTAGGGTAGATGTGTCATACATGAGGATGTACTAAAATCACTGAGACAGTTTGATTGATGTAGTTGAATATTCCCATGACGGTGCTTACAATATAGTATAGGTAGGAATGATCAACAGGTTGATGTTCATGATCATGTTAGCTAGTGTTAGGGGATTGTAGGGAGTGCAATAAGTATAGGGCACAAGAAGTTAGACTACAAAGATTGCAGTGGACATGTCGACACAAGTTGATCAGTACAAGGTACAATTTACAAGTGATTTACAATTTATAGAGATTTCATCAGAGACAGCAATTGTTTGCTCTTGCATACATCTTTTAGTCCCCTTTGGATCAAGTAGGGTTTATTGGGTCATGTGATCTAAATGTTTGTTGGTATGTTAGTTGTCAAATGTTGTACGGAGCATGCAACTCCTAATGAGACACCCCTTTTAATAAATAAGTTGATATAGTGTTAATATGTAGTAGTAATTAATGTTAGATATTAATTACTTGTGTCATTGAATTAGGTGAGTCAGGAGGTTATTTGTCAGTTGGATAGTAGGGTCTCCTATGTAAACCAACCCCATAAGCTTATTAAAGCTTGTATAGAGCAATGTAAAAATCTAACAAAATATTTACTATTGTGCAAACTTCATTGATAAATAAATCATGTAATTGTTTTTTTGGTGTTTACATGTGTATTGGTTGAATACCCAATAGTTGACAAGAAAATTTTATAAGCAAGGAGTTAGTAGACAAATTAACGATAGAGACTTACAAACATTGGAGCACATATGCTTTGTTTTGGGTGAATATAGGTATAGACATCTAGGTGACCAGGCAATGTAAAGTTAAGTTTGGTATTAATTCAAATTTAATATCATTATTAAAATAAAAAATATTTTTAAATATTTAAAATATGAAATAATGATATATTCAAGTTGCCAAAAAGGTGAATATGTTGACAACTTATTCTATCTTGAGTTGTGACTTAACGAGGGGACCTTTTTAAAAGATAACCCTTAAGTGAATTATAAGAAAATATACTTTTATCCCCTCCAGCCCCCCAAGTGGAGTGCCCCACTTTGAGAAGATAATTGGTGGGAAAGGGGTATAAAAGGGAGATAGTGATTCATTAGAAAGTAGACTACTTTTGATAATTGAAATTTGATGAGTTTGAGCATGCAAAAGCTTGACATATTATTTTGAAGATGAAAACCTTTAAAGTTAATTGGAATTAAGGATGAAACCTCTTAATATCCAGTTAAGAAAACTTTGTAAGGGAGTTGTATTGTGTGTAATTGGAAACTAAGGGTGTTTTGAACACCACTTTGTTAGCAGCATGTGGGAGAATTCGTCCTAGGGCTTGGTGATTGATTTGAGAGGTGGGCGACTTGCTTTGGGAGGTTGGTGACTAGGGTTTGATACCCAAATCAAATAGAAATCAGGGTTTACAAGAGTTGAGGACCCCTTTTCTAAGGTTGTGTGGAGTTACATTCAAAAATCAATTATTTTCAACTAGGGTGACCCCCGTTGAGGGTTTGTAGGGCTATTTCATCCTGAAATACACATGGGAATATTACATAAATATTAATATTTTCTACTATTTTTAATATAATTTCCCAACGATTTGATTCAAAAAAATAAATAAAAATAAGGTATTCATGTTGTTGTACTTTCAGAGTAAATTGGTGCCTTTTTTACATTGTTTTATTGGTGTGAAAGCCCTAAATATTTATTTGCATCATTCAAAAAATTAAGGGCTAAGGTTTGAATGTTTAATTCAGAAATTTTCAATTTTGATGTTAGGGTTTGAGGGTGAAAAATCCAAAAATACAATTTGTGGTTACCAAATGTTATATAAAATATTTCCAAGAGTTTTTACATATATTTTCAACTATTCGTGCATTTGTTGCCCTGATATATATAATTTTATATCGTTGTTAGGGTTTAAAATAAAATTAAAATTTTATATTCTGGATAAGGCTTTGTAGGAAAACCCTATTTGTTCTAATTCTACCCTAAAAGGGACATTATAGTGGTATCTGAGACATTTTTTTTCCAGTTGTAGGAAGCAAGTTGTTTCAGAGTCTTCTTCATGCAGCGCAGTGATAAAAAGATGAAAATAGCATTGGAAGTCATGGAAGAGATGTTGGAAGCTATGAAAGAATCTTAGATGGAACTAAGGGCAATGGGTGCCAAAACATGGATGAAGTTTGTAGGGTTAAGCCTTAGACCTCTAAAAAAGAAAATGAAAAAAACAAGGTCTAAATTCCGAAACCCTACAATGGAGCAAAGGAATGAGGAAGCCAAGAAAGAAATCTTGGAAAAGGCAATGCCATTCGCTAATTACCCCTAAGAGTTCAGCAAAAAATAAGGGCATAAATGACATCTGTGAGGTAGAATTTAATGATCCACCATCAATGATCTGAAAACCGGATTTACCCCCATAGATAAATTAAATAGTTTTTTTTAAATCGGATACTGAAAAATCTCAATTCTTGTAAGTACATAGAATTAGATGCGAAATATTCTCAATTTCCTTTTAATAAATAGAAACTAGATTTAATGTTATAGAAATGAATATGAGTGAATTGAAAACACTAAAAACTCATTTCCGAATTAAAATCATGTTTTGGTGTTATTTTATGATTTTCCATAATTAGTTTTAGAGTCTCATTAATTCTCTCCAAACTAAATTAATAAATGAAACACAACACACGAATTGGAAAATGACACCAATCTGATAACGAAGTTCACCTATTTAGGGGCTACGTCTCCAAGTTCGTAATCAAGAACCGATCCACTACAATAAAATGTAAATATCAGCAATTACAAACTTACACTTAAATATGGATTTAAAATCTAAACTCTGAGATGCTCAGAAACCCATCTTCCCTTCGTTCGCAATACCTTTAGTTCATCTTCGTACATTTGGGCAAGTTTCTCCATTAAGAGTATATGAAAAACTCTTAACAACAGGCACAATAATAAATAGGAGTGTCTCCGGTTTTCTTCAGTGTACAAATCCTTCAAATAACCCTGCAAAATAAAATATAATCAACCCTCACGGCCGAAGGCCTTACTATCTAGAGGCGTTGGATCTCCAAGGTCGGGTCTGTATGCAAACTCAATAGAATGGACATGCAATGTTGAAGGAGTATCTCGGTTTCCCAACAGACCTGCAACTCCTAAAAACCCTGTAAGTAATACATATTTGCCCATGGCCAATAGGCCTTTACCAAATAGGCGTATTACCTGATTACATGCGAGACTGTATCTCTTTAAATACACAGTCATACATACCTGTCTATATCTTCCATTATGACTCCAACGCCTTTCAAGAAGGAAGAAAATGTCGTCTTCTCCATTCGTGACTCTTTTGCCTGCAACATACAGCCACACATATATACTCGTATATCTCTTTCATGGCCAAAAGGCCTTACAAATAGAAGAAACATATATCACAGGCTCGGTTTTCTGTGTGCCTATATACACCCTGCAACATATATCATTCGCCCGTGGAGAAAACGTATCATCCCAGCTCGGGTCTCGGTGCCTACAAATACATAGTTATCCCTTATGACCAAAGGACTTACAAAATCGATGCATAATCCTCAGAACGGCTTGGTCTGTGTATTCAAATAAGACCACCTTCGCCATGGCCCAAAGGCTTTCCAAAATGGGCGAAGACGTCCTCTATTCGGGACTGTGCAAATAAAACATACAATCACGCCATAGCCCAAAGGCTTTACGGAGTAGACGTCATCTACCACAGATTTAGGTTTGCCTCTATATCAATACACAGTCTCAGCCACATTCTATATCTGATGGCTTGGTTTAACGGCAATTTGATCCTTTTGCCAGCATGAGGAGTGGGGTTCAATTCTCCTCAATCTCCTATTTCGGCCCCAAATACCCTTCAAATAGAAATAGGCCCGGTTATATTACATTTAAAAACCGTGGCCTAATGGCTAGGCCATAGGTTCGACCCTTAAAACACGGTAAGTATTTTTCTTCAAGGGATAAATCCCACATTCGTCGAAGAAATGCATGCAAAAGGCTTCAAATAGCCTTACAACTGCCCTGAATCTTGTGACTTCGGCCACGTCTATGTTGTCATTTTGCTTCGGTTTAGAACCTTCGAGCTTGGCACATGACTTGGAAAATAGCATGAAGTGGTCGCAGGGCATGTGGTCAAAGGACCCACCACGTGGACCTCTTCAAATGCTCCTCACCCTACGAGATGCATAAATAGTATATGGTTTTTGGTTTACAATATTGGGATTTTTAGTTCCACATGCAATGTATAAACAATACTGAGGTATATATAAACAAAAACGTGTCAATGGTAATATGAAGATTCGGAGGTAAAGGCACCCCTCCGTAAAAAGAGTGTGTCAATCCTAGCTGAGTGTTCTCAGCCAACAAATAGTGGGGCCCATTTGTTCGAACACAAGTGTCAAAGACCGGAGGTGAAAACAAACACCCTTTTACCATTGTACCGTCATGTATCATATGCTAATTGGTCTATTTGGCAACCATACACGCATCCACGTCACTATTTGACGGTTAACCATTTTTTAATCCAAACTTTGACTAGCGATATCTGGAACATACGATCATTCTAATATGCGTCAGAAAGCTCTCGAAATGCTCTTCAGTACTATACTGGGTTTGAGAGATCTTGAGAACTTTGAATGATGAACAATCCTCTGGATCAATCAACAACAAAAGTGGATGCTAGGGTTGAAAGGAAACTAGTAACCTTGCAAGCAAGCACAAAAGATGTTATAAGGACCCAAAGGAGGTGTGATGATTGGCTAAGAAGAGAGAAAGAGGCAAAATTGATAGCCATTCAAACAAGGCAACACCTAAAGGAACTCAAAGAGAAAGGTAAGCAACTTGAGTCTTCAGTTCCTAAGAGTAAAATTCTACCCTTTGAACAACAAAAAACTAGCATTTAAAGGTCCTTTGGATGGAAAAGGGACAACACTTTGGAGTAGCCCAGAGCTGTAATTTCAAAAAATCAATCACTTTGAGATAGTAAAATGAGCCCCATCAACGAGGTTTGGGGCAACAAAAGGCACTGCCAAAGATAGTTTAAAATGAAGAAAAAACAATTTTACAAGAGGTTTGTGAGAGGGAATTATAAGAAGACTTTGTTGTGAGGCGTATTCATGATAAAAGTGCCTCACTAGCTTATTCTGATGGCCTTTAGCGTGCTGGGATTTTCATACCAACATTTAAAGGTAAGCAATTTGATTGTTTTCGTAGCAAGGATTTATTGTATCACCATCATACTATATCCTTGCAATGTTTTGGTCATTATGAGAATCATGCTAACAATGAGAATAAGATGAAGGGTGCCAAATGGAAAGAGGATTTCTGCCAAGAAACCCCCATCCATATTTTGAGCATCCCAATGAACAAGCCAAGTTTTATGAGAGTAATAAATTCAGATAAAACAAAAAGCTACTTGTTGGAAGGAGAAGTCAAGGGAGACTAAGAAATGGATCACATTTCAGGGGTTGTCTTCAATATTAGAATTGTTGTTCCACATGTTTCTAGCATGTTCTACATTGCATTTACAGCGTTCAAAGGATATTTTATCACCATAAAAATGCATGCTTTGAAGGGAACACTTTTGAATTCCAAGCTCGAAGATATTGAAGAGCTCACAAACCCTCTTCATCTTGTAAGGAAGGATGGACAAGTGGAGGGCAGCTCAAGGTATGGTAATGCTTCAAATATGTTGTTTACTCACATGTTAGCTAGGATGAGTAGTTACAAGGGGAAGCATATGTCCAAAGTTGAACCATTGGCAAGTTTGGTTTTTTTAATACACCATGGCAAGGTTGCCTTCATTATGCGCAGCCACATGAAGCTAAGAATGCAATGAAGATCACTTGGAGTGACAAAAGAGGCAAGGAAGGGAATCATAGGCTCTGATGGTGTTCCCATGAGAGTTGGGAAGGTGAGCACCCAATGGGAATGCAAGAAGGGTAAGGTATTTGAGAAATTCGATGTGCCTATTTTTAATGAATTCTTGATCTCATACATTTGGATAGGAAAGAGGTTTGTGAGGAATCCTGTGAAGGATGTCATGCATTCCAATGAAGTTATGGAGAGTCAATGCTCACGTTCCATGAATCACTCCTTGAAGGCAAGTCCTACACATAAGAACAAGGCTATGAAGAAATTCACCATTGTTGGGGAAACGAAATACTTGATATGAAAGGTGGCTAAGCCATTTGATCTTTATGTACTTACTACCATGCAAGTAATTTCAGTCATTATAGTGAGTAATTGTCATTTTGAGAATACTTTTGAGGAAATTTCAATCACATGGTGTGAAAGGGAACTCAAGGAGGATGTATTTGTTCAAAAAGGATCCACTATTACAGGTCAAAGAGCTATTGTCATACTCATTCCCATCCAGCGCAATAGTTGGTATGCATCGAAATAAGGAAACTCAATCATACATTGGAGTGATCTTCCATTTGTTGATATTATTAAAGCTTTTTTAGCCACCTTATGGTTGATTCCAGTCACCACCATTTTGATTTTCAATAAAGGAATGTAATATTTCAGTCAAGCTTCTGGGGCAGCGCATTATTTGTCACCAAAAATGGGAAGCATAAAGTGCAAAGTTTTAGAAAAAAGATTTTCAAGATATGATGATGTCCTCCATCATGCATGCTTTCAATAAATGCATACATCATCGGGTTCATGGTAAGTGTTTGAAGTTTTTTGTGGATCTACATAGAGAGCCACAACATGGGATAAGAACAATCCAAAATTATGATATTGAAAAGGAAAGGAATGTAGATGTTGAATTCTTTTTCAGAATGAATTCTTTTTGTCATGTTTCTATCCTTCATAAAGATTGGGAATGGCTCATCATGATGAGTCTAGCCAAGGATGTAATTTCTTCTAACACACTAGGTGAATGTGTGAAGGAAATCAAATATAACAACTGTTGTTTTTGTCTTTTACCAGCTGTCATGAATCATAAAGGTGTTTCAAGGCATATGGTACAAGAATTGCAAACCCATGGTCAAAATAGAAGTATCTTCAGCTCCAACAACTATCATTCTGATTTTGGAGAAGAAAAGACAAGGCTACAGCTACATTTGGGGCAACAGGATTGAAGTTTTAGGAATCTAACATTTGAATAGAAATTATGGGAGGAAAGCAAGTAAGGGAAGAAAGTTGGCCCTCATGTCTATAAGGCATGATGAAGTGAGTGTAAAGGTGTTAAACATTCTTGTTTTATTTAATGGGTTTGTTCCATGTGTAGGTACACACAAAAAAGAAAGAGCCACTGAGTTTGTTTTCAACACAAGCAAATAATGAAGAGTTTTCGATCCTTGTATGGCTACCTACTACTCCTACATCAGTCACATTACTGGATTTTGCATTGGTTTTTCATATTTATAGTTGTTACATCATTTCTATATTGTTGATCTATGTATTTTCAGACATGAACAATTGTACATTTGATCAAATTGAGAAGGTTTCCTTGCATAGTAATGTTAGGGGAGGGGTTCCATTAGTGAAAACAATCATCCCCACCATCATAGTGTTGATTTGGGTGAAATTCCAAGTGACTTGTGGCCGTTATAATTCATATCTAGTCCATACACAAGTTGATTTTAAGTTTTCAAGAGATGGTTATTTGGGCAAGCTTGCATTTGCTTCTGGACAAGCAAATTTGGGAAAGACGGATTGTAATGTCTCATTTTCTAAATTAAAATAATATCATTATTAAAATAAAAAGTATTTTTTAATACTTAAAATATAAAATAATGATATGTTCAAGTTACCAAAAAGGTGAATGTGTCGGCAACTTATTCTAACTTGAGTTGTGACTTAAGAAGGGGACCTTATTAAAAGATAACCCTTAAGTGAATTATAAGAAAAAGATAGTTTTATTCCCCTAGAGTGCCCCACTTTGGAAAGCTAATTGGTGGGGAAATGGTATAAAAAGGAGATGGTGATTCATTAGAAAGCAAACTATTTTTTATAATTGAAATTTGATGAGTTTGAGCATGCAAGAACATGACTTATTACTTTGAAGATGAAAACCTTCAAAGTTGACTAGATTTAAGGATGAAACCCCTTAATATCCAATTAAGGCAACTTCGTATGGGAGTTGTCTTATGTGTAATTGACAACCAAGGGTGTTTTGAACACCAATTTGTTTGCAAGAGTGGGGTGACTTTGTCCTAGGACTTGGCGATTGACTTGAGAGGTGGGCGACTTGCTTTGGGAGGTTGGTGACTGGGTTTGAAACCCAAATTAGATAGAAATCAAGTTTTACAAGGGTTGAGGACCCCTTTTCAAGGGCTGCATGGAGTTACATTCAAAAAATCATTATTCCTAGCTAGTGCAACCCCTTTTGAGGGCTTGATTTGAGGGTTTATAGGGATATTTCAGTCTGAAATATACTTGGAGTTATTGCATAAATATTCTGATGTGTTTTTTCTACTTAAAATATAATTTTCTTGCCATTTGATCTGAAAAAATCAACAAAAATAAGGTATTCATATTGTTGTACTTTTCAAAATAAATTGGTGCCTTTTTTGTAGTGTTTTATTGGTGTAGAAGCCCTAAATATTTATTTGTAGCATTCAAAAAATTAAGGGCTAGGGTTTGAATGTTTAATTCAAAAATTTGCAATTTTGGTGTTAGGGTTTAAGGATGAAAAATATAAAAATACAATTTATGGTTACCAAATATTTTGATAAAATATTTAAGGGTTTCTACATCTATTTTCAACTGTTTGTGTATTTATTACCCTGATATATATAATTTCATATCGTTGTTAGGGTTTGAAATAAAACAAGAATTTTGTATTTTGGATAAGGGTTTGTAGGAAAACCCTAGTTGTTCTAATTCTACCCCAAAAGGGACATTACAGGATGTTGTGCCTCTAGATGTGTGTAGTGTAGTGTTTGCAGCGCTTATTTGTATATCTGCGATAATATCTTTATGAGATATCTTTATGAGGAGGGCCAATCAATACCATTTGGTACAGGATGGCAAGAACTACATCATTTCAACCTACAAAGGTGATTCTACTATCAAAATTCATTTTAAATCTTGTTTTGGTTACTTACCTCCATGTGCATTTGATGTTGTGCCTCTAGATGTGCGTAGTGTAGTGTTTGCAGCACTTATTTGTATATTTGGGATGATATCTTTATGAGGAGGGCCAATCAATACCATTTGGTACAGGATGGCAAGAACTACATCATTTCAACCTACAAAGGTGATTCTACTATCAAAATTCATTTTAAATCTTGTTTTAGTTACTTACCTCCATGTGCATTTGATGTTGTTTTGAGACAACCATCCAAAGGAAATGGGAAAAAGGATCAAGAGATCCACAAAGCTGAAAGGTTCACTAATCAAATTCAGCAAATTCACCTTCAAGTGCAAGAGAGGTTGAAGGAATCACAAGCCAAGTACAAAACAAGGAATGATCAGCATAGGACTAAGCATAATTTTATTGTTGGAGACAAGGTATAGTTGTACTTCAGTAGAGAAAAACTCCAAGATAAGTCTAAGAAGCATAAGCCACTTTGGTATGGTCCGTTTTAAATTCTGGAACAAGTGATAAATAATGTATTTAGACTTGATTTGCCTCCTTATATGAAAATTTACTCAATTGTCAATGTTGATGACTTACATCTCTTTAACCCTTCTATGTTACACAACAAGATGAAGGGTTGTTACTAGCTTCAATTGAAGACCTCACACCTAATAGCCATTTGCAATTGGAGGATGTTGTGCTACATAAAATGTAGAAGACAACAAGAACAGGGTTGCAAGAGCATTGGTTGGTTAGGTTAAAGGGTCAGTTACTCAGAAAGGGTAAATAGAAATCCAAAGAAGATGTAAGGAAGATATTTCCTCACTTACAAAGGCTTTGAAGATTTTATAGACTTAAATGCTTCAAATTGGAGAGGTATGATCCAAAATATAGATCTAATATACTAATTATGCTTGCTAGATGTTCCCACTATGCCAAATTTATGTAGTTCATATTTGTAAGACATTATTGTTAGATACTTCATGTCGAAACATTAGCCCAGATAAGTTGCAGTGGCAAAATCATTATAAAGATGATCCAAACATCCTCATAATAATAAAGTCGGCAATTTGCAACCCCTAAATCTAAGGGGTTTGTCACAGAGGATGAAACTGTATATTTATGTAGGTGGCAGTTACATAATTGCCACTAGTTGCAAGTGGCAATTGTGTAACCACCAATTTGCAAACTTCGACAATTTTGCCACCATAAAAAATGCAGGAATATCAACAATTGCAAACGTTGCCACTTCCTTATTACGGTTCTTTTGAGTTCTTTGGCAGGTTCCAAAGTGAGAGGGCATAAATACAACCTATGTTGAAGGCAGAAGACATTATAAACTGTAGTGAAAAGTCTTGGAGTTGGATTCACATCATAGTTTGCAAGTTTGAGTATTTATTCATGTTATCGCATTGTTCCTATTTGTATATGGGTTTTTTAACTGTGTTTGGAGTTTTATGAAGTGTCTAGGAAGTGCAAAGCAATTTTGTATTCAAGCTTTGAATAAGGTGGTAATGAAAATTATGTCCATGAAAGCCATGTTTGGTAGTAACTTACAAGTTTCTTAAATTACATAGTGGAAGGGGAGTGCAATTCCCAGATCTAGTGGAATTTTTTCCACACCGGGTTTCTCTAGACAAATTCTTGTGTTATTTTTGTGCTTTGCCTCATTTTCATGCTTTATGTTCATGTTCAGAATGTTGTACATTTCATTTTCAGCACCTATTTATTGTTATTTAGCATTGCAAGTAGCTTAGAACAATAACCTTTCAATCATTTGTTAAGCTAGGAATTATGGGATCCATGTTAGTGAAGCTTAATGTAGAATATCCATCTAGTTTACGAATCAATGACATCAAAGCCATTTGTAAGTCAAGTCTACATAAAGCCACGACCATACCAAATATTTGTTATGTCCAAACATGATAAAAGGTGTGTTAAAATTGTGTTGAATGCTAGTACTATTGATACTTTGAATGGGAACACTATAGCCACCATCGATGCGGTTTTTTTAAGGAAATGTATCAACTAGAGTAAGCTCAAAATGATCATTTAAAAGAGGTCAAACACTGATGGAAAACTCATACAATCCCTAATGCCCTGGAGGAATGGGTGGATGAAGGTAAGAAATGGGTCGATAAGAGAAATATAAACCAACACATTGTTGGGATTTTTAGACTCAATGTAGGGGTTGGAATGGTTCTCATGAACCTGTGGTTTGGGGCTTCAAGTATAGAACATGTGCAATCAATCTGGATTCCCTTCCTCTCTATTAATCTGATTGATGCTCCTAGGTTGAATTTGGAGTTGTGATATCAACACCAACATGATCTAGAGGAACATGCCTATTATCTCAATCTTGCTAGTAATGAATAAATGGTGGAAAGGTTGGTTTATGCAAGAAAATTTACATCTAGATAGGGATCGAGGGACGAATAAGAGCGAGACCTTGAAGGTCTAAATGAAACTATAAAGGACGTGGCTTAGATCTTTAGAGAAGGACAACCTAGTCCACATGTTAATCCTACAATGTCACCTCCATCCTCAGCGAAAAAGGTCAACCCCCTCCAAACACTTCCAAATTCCAAAGATTTGTTTTCTAGAAATGATAGTATTGGTAATGATCAATGGGTTAAAAAGGGATAGTGTGTCTGCCAATTCAATTGTCTCCGTTGTCCCTACTTCAATACATATCCTTGTTCCCAATCCACCACGTAATGTTTTGTTTGCACTTCCTCCCACCATTATTTGCACTAAGAAGAAAAGGGGACCTATTGTGCTAATTCCAAGTGATACTCCCCAATTGATAGAAATGCCAATTAGTCCCATCATCTCTCCAATTCCCTCAACACCTAATGCATCACTAGCCATTCCACCCAAAAAATGCTCTTGGCACTCCTCTCATACACATCTTCCACCTATGTTCAATTAAAGAAGAAGCCCCCCAAAAGAGGAACAAACAATATTGCCTTCATTGGCGACTATCTCATTAGATAATCCCCATGCCTCAGCCTTAGTAGAACCTATTAGGATAACTACTGAAGAAATATTATAGGTGTTCATAGGTGTGCCTTGAGACTCCATTACCACCTATTTTTAGGAATATCCCTCTACCAAAGCCTCTAGGATATGGAGAGAGACCCTTGGCCATTTCATCCAATCAATCCCCACACATAACAGCCCAACTCTAGGCTCTCCGTCTTTGAATTGGATACAAAAGGTACATAGGGAGGTCTCTGAACCAGATTGGATGGTGCATCCATCATTTGGGAGCCCATGGTGGAAACCAAATATGAAAAGAGCACTTGGGAGTTCAAAAAAATAAGCAAGAGGAGAGTGTAGGTTGGAGGGCAAATGTTGGGACTACAGACGATGGATAGTATATTCACTCCCCCGCTAAAAAGAATAGAATAAATTGGAGAAGAGGAGGTGATTAAGGAAGATCCAAGTTCTATGGATAAAGCCTTAAGCATGTTCAACAAACATACGATGGATGATGATAAGGCAAAAATGAAAGGTCTCCAAGACAAGTCTATATTATTAGTTCCTGTTATTTTCAAAAAAAATAATAATAATATTAGCTTCGTAACCATAATTCATTCTGAAGTTAAATGCAGACTCGTTCTCAACGAAATTGCAGCAATAATATTTGCTTCGTAACCATATTTGCCACCTCATTTCCACGTTTTCCTAATTCCATGAATATGCATATTCTTATCGTAAGAAGAATTTTGAACTCCGTGGCTGCCTTAGGATGCTTATCGGACCCCCATAAAATTATTTTTGAGATCAAATATCTATTTAGAATTTATTATTGGACCATCTGGTTTTGAATCTGTTTGTCTTATCCAAATACAATTTTAGGAAAGCAAATTGCCCACCGTCCAATAGGCGCTCAGTGCAGTCATGGTGCTTTGCTTCTTTCTTATCATTTCAAACACTATTTAAATTGATAGTATATATGTAACCATCTAATTTGCAATGCGGATCTTTAGTTCGTCTTGCTTACAATATTTTCAAACAACCAAAAATTATAGAATTTCCCAATCAATGTGAGTTTGTTTAGTAAACTTCACTAGGATATAGATCACCATGCATCCTCTGTAAACAATCAGCACAGAAATTTCAGAACCAGACATTTGAACGCCAGACATACATGACTGCCCATGAAAAACCACATATATTCCCATTATTTAGGATGAATATTTAATCTTGTAATGCATAAATCCAATATCCGTGCAGTCTTTCACAATTACCCACAATACCCAATTGCAGTAATAAACATAGCTTTGAGCAAAAGTGAGAAGCAAGAGCTGGCAAGAGTAAGAAGAAGAAAGAAAACGGGGATTAAAGCCGAAGGCATAATGGGAAATATTGTTTTGACGTAGACAGGACATATAAACATTCACCAAACCACCTTGGCTATGTGCAAATATGAGACAGGCCTGGATTTATTAAAATTAGAATTACAGCTACAATAACTGAATCTAGTTACCTTTCTATAGCCAGTTTATGCAACTGCTGCTTGTTGGTCCTCTTCTTGACCCCATTCACTCGGCCACCACTTTGGTCTCACAACTTTAACCTGAACATTTTCCAAACCTTTCACGTTCAAATGAGAAGAACTTTTTAGGGCTGATTCTAGTCTCAAAAGGGCAAGACCCCTAGATCCAAGCACTGTTGTGACAGTGCCAACTGTTTTTCCAGAATCTGAGTTAATTATCTCTGATTTGGGTGCAACTCCTTGCTGGAACTCTGTGCATGAACAAAAAATCCATCAAACGTTATTCTACGTGAGCGCACATGCAGGGTGGGGAGAAATGGGGGTAGAGAGGGGGAAGAGGAGAAAAAGAGAGGCGAAAGGGGAGAGAGAGATACACATGAAGCAAGCTGGCACAATTCAACAAAAATATCCAAAAAGATGGACAAGAAACCAACCCTCCTCCCTTGTTTTTCCTAGAAACAGAAAATATACTTATAATTAATCCTAATTAGTATAAAAATTTACCTTCTCCATTATCTAGTCTGAAGTTGACTGGTAATATTCGCTTGCGAATTACACCACGGTGATGAGTTCGAGCCACCAACTCTTGGCCAACATAACACCCCTTTTCAAAGCTGATAGCATTTAATCCTGCCAAATTGTACTCAAGTGGGATCGCTTCTCCTGTATAAAATAAATCCAGTTTCAGATAGCTTAAATGACACTTATTTCAACAATTACCAAATGCTTATACAAGAATGAAGATGTGTTTGGGCAAAAGTGGATGCACATTTCCACAATTACGAATTTGAACACAAAATGAGATTTGGTGTTTAGCCATATGTAATGATGAAGCTCCAATTTAAGATGGAGAAGGTTTATGATATAAATAGACTCCAGAATATGCATAAAAAAGAAAATCTATGATATGCCAAATCTATAATAAGCTATGGTATCACAGTATTCAGATTGGAGACCAACTTGGACAAACAGAAAAATTGGAAGTTCTCTTATAGAAAATTTGAAGTCATATCAGTATTTTAATATAGTATACATCACATAATCAAGAAAGCAATAAGATATATCCAGTAGAGCCTGCCATCCTTTACAAAACAGGATGTCTTGCCAAGATCCAAAACTCTTGGCTCTTGATTGGCAAAAATGTTCATTTCAGGAACAACAATAGATGTTATCCTGAAAGAGCTACTTATATCACCGACCTCTTTCCAGGAAGATATTCAAGCTAAGATGTTGCACAAAAATGACAGATATTGGTGCCTCTTGACAGACATGCGCATCTTTGACAAAGGTAAAAAAAAGGAGAATTCATAGCTAATATCTCACAAACTTAGATACTCAAAATATAATCACTCCGAAATCCATCCATCCCTAAAATAAGACATTTTGCTTGGACAACTGTCGCATAGCTCCATTGCAGGCTATGCAATAGAAAATTCAATGATTGCCATATTGATGCAATCTTTGATTTTGGCCATCAATTTTCGGTTTGTTGCAGGATTTGTCAATTTGAAGTTTTTTAGTTCCTCCCATTTCGGATGCCGCAGCCATTGCACTTAATGAACGTTTTCATTGAATGACTTTTTAAGTCACTGATACTGGGTGAAGGAACAAGATTCAAGTTAAGGTATGCAGTTTTATAAAGCATCACACCTTGCACAGAATACCTCTTTGCATTGTTCCAACTTCCGCCCCACATCATGCAAGTGATAATGGATTCAACTGTAGAGACCAATTTTCCGAGTGAGGAAATTGGTTGTTCCAAGGAAACTGTCTGAGACATTGTGGTAACATGGTGATAAGCAGGATCCGGAGGGAAGAGAGCATTCTCTGATATCCCATTTTCCTCACTGCAAGCAACTGCTCGTGTAACTCCCATCATCCATTATTCTTTCCCTTAATTTCAAACCAAAGACACAGTGACAGACGTTTGCCATAACAAATGACAACAGAAAAATAAATTCTCAAGAACATCCAAACTCTGAACACACATTGCGAGAGTCCACTATGTAGGTTGAAAAATATTCATGCAAAGGAACAGACATGTCAAAGGGTGGCTGTTTAGACGCATATACAAGCCATCTAGATGCATCCCACGATCCTTGCAAACAATGCCCAATTAAACTTTACTATTAGCCATGCATATTAAAGTGGCCAACAATCATTTGTAATGTCCCATTTTCTAAAAATAAAAAAGTATTTTTAAATACTTTAAATAAAAGTAATAATATACCTTAGTTGCCAAAAGTGAATATATTGGCAACTCCTTTCTATTTTGATTTGTAATAAAGAAGGGGGCTCCTCTAATTTGATATAAGTCGGTCTTTAATTTAAAAAGTAAATTGGAGGAAAAGGATATAAAAAAGGGAAGGAGGTTTATTTTGAATTCTCATGTTATGTTTATGAATTGAAATCACAAATTTAAGCACGATTTGCTTGACTTCATCCATTGAAGATGGAAACCTTCAAGGGAAGGCCGAAGTAAGGACAAAAACCCTTACCTATCAGCTGGGCAGCCTTAAATCAGAGGTTGTATCGGGCATCATTGGTCATTTTGAGGTGTGTAAACACCAAAATTGGTTTCAATGCAGCAGTAGGAGCTTCAAGGAGTGTGGCAAGCAAGTTTGGAAGGTTGGCGAGTTGGTTGAGGAACCCTAGAAGGGCAGCGAACTACCTAGGGTAGGAAGCGAGCTTCTTTGAAGTGCAGCAAACCCCCTCTTGGGGTTGGATGTGACACTTCCAAGGGTGCTTTCAAGCCTAATTGCTGTTTGAAAGCAAAAAAACATTTTTGGTATTTTTTATCATATTTTTCCAGCCATATAATTGGGCTAAAAATCAGATTTGAATGGATAATAATTGGCTGTAATATTTCCTAATTTTGGTAATTATTTGAGAAATTAAATAGTTTTTGTGCCCTAAATTGGCACTTTTAAAATTCTGCAATTTTCATGTGCTTAGGGTTTGAAAATAAATTCAGAAATTTGCATGTATTGTTAGGGTTTGTTGGGAAACCCCTTTGGTTCTAATTTTGTCCTAAAGGAGACATTATAGCAATATCAGAGCCAAATTCTTGGCTAGCTGTGGGGTTATGAGTTGGCTTCATGCCAAATAGTGATGGGGAAATGAAATACTACAAAAAGCAAACATGGAACAGCCAATGCAGAGTAACATGGATGACTTAGATAGGGTTAGTTTTGAAAGATTCATCCAAATCAAGAGCAATTGAGGGAAACAATGGCTGAATTCATCCAAACCATGAAGGATATGAATGGACTCAAGCCACACAATGGTGAAGGCAGCACTTCAAGTACATACAACCACCCTCCCCCTCCACCTAGGGTGATGGTTGGATCTACATGAAGGCTTGATCAGCCCAACTTCCTTCGAAAGGAGGAAGGCATTCCAAAAGGGGAGGAGCAGCCTTCTATAAGGAATGATGTTGCTGCAGACTATGAGGAATATATGACTTTTCCACCAGCAATCAGAGAAGAAATGAGCCTTATAGATTTTGTGGCATTGAAGAAAGGCAAGTATAGTTCTAGGGCTAGTCATAAACCAAGGAACAATCCAAGAGATCTTCAGCATACCTTGAGAAAAGAAGAGGAAAAGAATTTCCAAATTGTAAGAAAGGAAAATGAAGAAAAATCTGAGTTGCAAGTAATTTTAAAGGTAAATGATGGAAATTCAAACCCTCAAGAGAATTCCAAAAGAGGAAATCAAGAAGCAAGAGAATTCAAATCTGAAAGAAATTAGTGAGCAGCCCATAAAGGAATCCACCATGCAAGTGGAAAGTGGAGAACCTTTAGTAGAAACATGTATGGTTCTTGATAAACACAAGGATGGTTGTGCCAAGGTAAGTCCCTCAAAAGGTCCTACTAGTAAATCTGAAAAAAGAAATAAATAATTGGATTCCAGCCCAAGGTATGAAAAGAAAAGTCATATTTCAGGGTGGTTATTTCGTACTGGACCATTTCAGATTTATTGTTATCATGGACAACATAGTGAAAATGATAATAGAGTGATGAACACTTTGAGTGGCAAAGGGCACATACAAGTTCCAAATTGCTTGTACAAAAAAATTTGGGATCCGGGTGACCTTTTGAAGATACAAGAAAGCATTTTCAGTCACTATATGGTTGATTTCAGCCCCTATATCACTACCATTTCTGAATTTTGTGAAGAAATTAAAATATGACAGTTGTTGTCCTATTCTTTTTGCTGCTATGTGCAACAGAACCAGCCCCTTAACAATTTTTATGACATTCACAAGAGTATTTTCAGTCAGAAGGTGGAAGAAAGGATGTTCTGCCTACCATCAATGAGGGATTGTTTGTCACTATTATGGAAGAGTTTCCAGCCACTGCAATGCTGATTATGAGTAAGAAAATGCAACGGTACAGAGACAACCATGTTTGGGACATCAAGAATGGACCTTTGGAAGTCCATCACACGAATGGAAACTATGAAGTTGTAAGCATGGGAGGAGAATTGAACATGATGCCTACGAGACATGGTGAAATGGTTGAAGGAGTGGTGGAGAGTTATTGATTTCATTGACATGTTTATTCTATGTGCAGGTTTAGGAACAGCCCATATGAATGTTGAGAAAGAGACTCTTATGAGTCAAATAATGCAGAGTTTGCATATGTCGAAGGAAAGTACAATGTTCATGACATGTGACAAGCAGGAGTGGGGGCAGCTGAGTCTATTGTCAGCCCACAGTAACAATATAGGACCCATTGAAGCTCAAGGCTATATCCATGAAGCAAGTGTTTGGGGTTGCAAGTTCCCAGAATTGAAGTGGGATCCAGGTATTTCAAAGATAATAGAAAATGCGCTTGCATTTGCTTGAAGGCAAACAAATTTCAGAAAGGCGAATTGTAATGTCCGTTTTTCTAAAAATAAAATAATAATATTATTAAAATAAAGAAGTACTTTTAAATACTTTAAATAAAGGTAATAATTTACCTTAGTTGCCAAAAGTTAATATGTTGGCAAGTCCTTTCTATTTTGATTTGTAATAAAGAAGGGGACTCCTCTAATTTGATATAAATTCCTTAATTTAGAAATTATATTGGAGGGAAAGGATATAAAATAGGGAAAGAAGGTTCATTTTGAACTCTCGTGTTATGTTTATGAATTAAAATCACAGGTTTAAGCACAATTTGCTTGACTTTATCCATTGAAGACGGAAAGCTTCAAGGGAAGGCTGAAGTAAGGATGATAACCCTTACCTATCAACTAGGCAGCCTTACATCAGAGGTTGTATCGGGCATCATTGGTCATTTTGAGGTTTGTAAACACCAATTTTGGTTTCAGCGCAGCAGAAGGAGCTTCAAGGAGTGTGGCAAGCAGGTTTGGAGGGTTGGTGAGTTGGTTGAGGAACCCTACAAGGGCAGCAAACTACCTAGGGTGGGCAGTGAGCCTCTTTGGAGGGCAGTAAACCCACTCTTGGGGTTGGACGTGGCACTTCCAAGGCTGATTTCACGCCTAATTGCTGTTTGAAGGCAACAAAACTTTTTTTGGTATTTGTTATCAGAGTTTTCCAGCAATATAATTGGGCTAAAAATCAGATTTGAATGGATGATGATTGGCTGTAAATATTTCTTGATTTTGGTAATTATTTGAGGAATTAACTATTGCTTCCGTGCCCTAAATTGACACTTTCAGAATTATGCAATTTCATGTGCTTAGGGTCTGAAAATAAATTCAGAAATTTGTATGCATAGTTAGGGTTTGTTGGGAAACCCCTTTGGTTCTAATTCTGCCCTAAAGGGGACATTACATCATTCTCTTTATCATTTCTGTCCTCGTAAATGAAAATATATCAAAAACGTGTTTGGAATACCCAAAAACTGCAAACACATCAGAATTTTGTTTTGAAAGCCCAAAAGGTGCCCCTAAACATTTCCTTATTCGGAAACTGTTGGAAACGTTTCCAGACATTTCTGATGCATTTCTGAAACTTTTCCATCAGTTTTGGCACCTTACCCACAAAATTCATGTATTTTGAGGGGCCGTATGGCTTCGACACAGTCCCACATAACACCCTTAGTAAAATGTTAAATTTAATATATAAAACACTTATATTCTTCCAGAAATCAGCTAAGTGCAATAGCTCGGCGGAAAAGGACTTGGGAAACTCTGCATCAATCGTCTCTAAAGGGACAATATTCTTCTCAAAGTTCAGCATCCACTTTTATTCAATTTCTAGCACGGATACAAAGTTTGGAAATGTGGATTTGTACAGGAACAGAAAAAATCCCAAAATTCTAGACCTCTAAAAAATAAATTGAAGTCCAGTTAAGAAAAAATAAAAGTTATGTAAAAATAATATAACATACACGTGAAATTTTAATTGATGGGCTTAGGAGAGAAAGGAAGCTGGGATGCTGGTTTGCATAGAAATCAAATTTTACTTTGGAAAATGGAAAAGATAATAAAATATGTCCATATCAGAACAGTCTGATTCAGTATGTCAGAAAATTCCAATTTTCAAAACCATCAAAGTTTCAAATGCCAATCCCCAAAAACTTTTGGCAGCCTATGATAACTGTAACAAGCGCCACATTGTTTTGAACAAATTGCAATTTTTTATTTAAACATTTCAAACACAATTTTTGAATTATGTGATATTTTTTTGGGAAAAACAGAAGGTTTGACTAACTGAATCAATACTGGGTTTGGCAAGGCATGGGAAGATACCCAGTCTGATTAATCGCATACTTAGTATTAAGTAATACTACCATGGTTATCCATTTTCCATTCAGTTTCCCCATTTCCAAGGGATTTTGAGGATCGTGACATTATTTCTGAGTTGGAGGCACATATAAATTTGAGGTTGGTGAATGTGGAAAATATTCTGGAGAACCATCTAGCAAGCAAAGTTGATTCTACACTGAATGATTTTCTAAGTAACATGGAAAACCAACTTGTACCAACTTGTATTGCAGTGGAACGCTGCTATTGGTGGCATGGGACACCAAATGGATAACCAGGTGGATGATGCTCCACGCAAATTTCACGACATCAATAATGCTTGGTTGGAACTATGTTAGGTGATTTGACCAGGTTGAAGATTTAAGCACTGAACTGCAGGGAATTGAGAATAGATTTGACAGTCATGAAGATATTGGCAGCAACATCCAAAGAGGCATTGCATATGTACACCAGGGCATCAGTTCCCTGAATATGTACACCAGGACACCAATTCCCTGCACTGCAGCTTGCAGTTTCTTGGATGCTGTCTGCTGGGAAAAGATTAGATATTGTGTGGAGGATGGCCATGACAAGTTCTTATACATATCCTACTCTGGGTTTTGCCTGTTACATCTATATAAGTTTTCTAGGTCTGTCGCTGACTCTCTCGTTCTTCAGTCATCTAACAGTGTCTGCTGGCTTCATTTGACAATGGATGGCCTAATTAATCTGTATTCAGGTAAGCAAAAAATATTGCTATCTCGTCATTCACAGGCTAGTATCATGTGGACCTGAGTGGATATTTTACTTGTTTGTAAATACTAAATACCAATTTTTCCAACATTTTTTTTATCACATAACTATGAAATATAAAAAATAAGCAGGTCGGAAACATCATAACACACTATGGTTCGAATCTTTTTTTTTTCCTTTTTTATCGAAAAAATTGCAGGTTTGATCCAAAGCAGTTTGGCTGATCCAAAATTTTCAAGGGTATGGTTCGACTTACCATTACACACCTCAGACTCTTTGAAACTGCTAATGGAAAGTAACTTGGTCGGTCTTTATGACGAATGGAATGGAACAAACGGATAGTGGAACTACAATTAACAGTTCCACAAGAATATCAAATGTACAACTATGGTGACTTGTAAAATCTACAATGTATTGTGTAACAAAATACATTTTTCCTTCCCAAGGAAGAGACTAAGGCCTCTGAAAATGCCTCTGTTAAATATTGTAAAGGCATAACTGCTTATTAGTTAAAGCCTAACTGATAACTAGTAACCTCCATAACCGCTCTTGTAACCAATTTTGGACTGCATAAATAAGATCTTGCACTGATCACAAAACATCAAGTGCTTTCAAACATATCTTCTCATTTGCTAATAGTGGTATCAGAACCACCACTCAAGGAAGCTGGGAAAGGTATGGGTGATTCGTTAGGGTACGAACGGGAGGAGGAAGAGAAACTGTGAAGGTTCGCGAGTTGAAGTTGCAAACAGTCACAAGGTCATGGAAATGGCACGAGGCATAGTCTCGTGGGAAAAGACATACAAACTCGAAGGAAGGGGTCAAGTTGCAATCACGATGCAAGGGCACAGTCGTTTTTGTGTAGGATCGTGGAAAGGCAGTCCTCATCTATAAATCGTGGAAAGACAGAATGTCAGAACTTGCAGAAGGCTCACACAAGAGAAAACTCGCAGCAGTCTTTGCAAGCATACAGACGTCGTCATGGGTTTGCTAACAAAGGAAGATCGAAGGAAATCGCAACAGACATGAAGAGGAAGTATGCAGCACAATGGAGGCATTGGACGGGACTAAGTTCAGGGTGCTCGAGGTCGTGGGTCATGAAGGTGAAGGTGCTCGAGGTCGTGGGTCGTGAAGGTGCTCGAGGGACGATACAAACAACAAAGGTCGTCGATTGATAGTCGGCAAAGGTTGCTAAGGTTTCTATCACGTATCAAAACGTAAATTCCAGTCAAAACAACAAGTGTTGGAAAGGCACGAAAACCCTACAATTATTTTACACCTGCATTGCAAGCAAGGCATGAATGCCAAGGCAGGCCCGATAACAGTTGAGGTTAAGGGCATGAACAAACCCTAGAAGAATTTCGTGGAAGTTGTAGGCAAAACGCTAGGGCACAAGGCTCGAGTTTGCAGTCCCAAGGCACGACGAGATAGAACACAACGTCCACCAAGAAACTACAGCAATAAATTCCCGTGAGTTCAAATTTTTTTCGGATTTTTTAATAATATTTTTTTCGAATGGTGAAAGATTGAAAGGAATCTGGGAATAAATAAATTTAAATTAAATATATATATATATATATATATATATATATATATATATATATATAGTTCAATTGTGCGGAAATTTTATTTTCTTGGTTTCAAAATTATTTTTCGAAGTGAAAAATGGCCAATATCCAAAACATCATCCTTCTTGAGGCCCAAAAATTGACTGGGCAAAATTATAATGTGGAATCATAAAATTTTAATGATTGCGGAATATTGCAATTGTGACAAAATTGTTCTTGGCACTGAGGCAAGCCCTGTTACGGATTTTGCGGATTATGACAAGCGTCATAAGGAGGCCTTGTTGTTGAGGCTATCGGTATCAGATGATATGATCCTTGAGGTCCGAAATGCCACTATGGCAAGTGTGCTATGGATTAGTTTGCAGAACAAGTATCAGACTTCGGAGAAAAGTCGGGTGTTGTACCTGAAAAATATGTTATTCTCTGTCAAGATGAATGAGGGTGATTCTCTGTCAAATCACCTACTTCGGATGAAAGATCTCTGAGCCCAGCTTTTAGCTATTAACAAGAAGGTTGATGATGACGACATGGTGGCACTGGTTCTGAACAACTTGCCACCATCCTACGAATCTTTCATGGAGGCTCTTCATTTGATGGCAGAATCCCAGACACTGACATTTGATCAGGTGAGTTCCTATCTGCTACAAAAGGAATGGAGACAGGCACAAGCAGAGGAGTCCAGTGTTGGACAAGAAGAAAGCGTACTTGCTACTCAGGCGAAGGGGAAAGAGAAGTGGAAATGTATTTCCACGGATCCATCTTCTAAGTATCAGGTAACATGTTTTTACTGTCATAAGGTTGTGCATATGAAAAAGGATTGCCGAAAGCAATAGTTTGCAATTTCCCAACAAACTAATCAAGCAGCAAATGTGGCAGTAATTGGAGAAGGGGAATCTGAAGAAGAGTATGCCCTTGTGGCATCATACTCACACTCACATACCAGTAGCCGGTTCATTGATTCCGGTGCATCCAGGGATTTTACATGTCATAAATATTGGTATGTCAAATTTACTGCAAGTACAAACCATTTGATTCAGTTTCTTTCGCCGATGGCATGTCATATGTAGTAGAGGGGATAGGAGATGTTCATATAAAATTGAACAATGCAAAAACAATCATAGTTAGTAATGTTTTGTATGTTCCTAGCCTAAGTAAAAATCCCTGTCTATTATTCAATTAACGAAAAATCCCAGTATTGCTATAAATTTCTCTAGAAAACAGTGTTGTGTCTGATATAAAATAGGATAAGGTAATTGCCTGAGGTATTGGGCAAGGTGGTATGTATAGACTCGTTGACTCTACCACAGTCAACGTAGATGCACGAGTGGAGGGTGAATGATGTGCGGAAGGATAGGCTTGTTGACCCTGATCCAGTCAACTTACATGCATTCGTGGTGGTGGGAATATCCACTATACAGGATGTGTAGGAAGATGCAATTCCTCAATCTCAGTCGGATGCACTAGTAATTGTGTAGAAGGATGAAATGCCTTGGTCAAATTCACTGGCTCAGCAAACCAGGAATAAGGTTGTTTGTTCAGTAGAGCATGGTCATTTTTCTCTAGATTCTAACCTTGGTATGGTACCTGAACGGCCAGTTCTACACTCCATTGGATACAAACGGGTGGATACGTTTTGTACTTTGCACAAGTACATGGCTCATCTTGTTGCAAAAGACTTTCTCCAACAAGGGAAAATTGATGAAGATGCTTATACTGCGAAGATTGTCACAAATCAATTTCTTCTCTCCAGATATTTGAACGAGGAAGTCTATATGGTGCACCCTGATGGTTTTTGGGTTCCCCATAGTGATCATTTGTTTTGCAGGATGATTGAGTCCTTGTATGGACTTCGGTAGGCTTCACAAGCCTAGGATATCTTATTTGATTAGCATCTCCAGGGTTCTGGATTCAGACTTTTGGAGATTGGGCTGAAATCATTAGCCATCGATGATTCATTACCGGTCAATGAATCACTCATCAGAGATGTGGACAACTTGCTACATCTTATGTCCACATGGTCGGATCTTCATTTTGTTGTTGGCTATCATGTTCTATTGTTGTCTACACCAAAGTTCCCACATTGGATAGCAGCAAAATGTCAAAGGACTGCGGATTTCATGTTGATATCTCTTGATCAGTCTGTATAGGTAATGACTAAACTATTTGGTCCTATTTTGTTTGTAAAATTTCGGGACAAACTTGGTGTTGTTTCCTGTTTAGTCATTAAGAGGGGGTGTTAAATATTGTAAAGGCTTAACTGCTTATTAGTTACAGCCTAACTGATAACTAGTAACCTCAATAACCGCTCTTGTAACCAATTTTGGACTGCATAAAAAAGATCTTGCACTGATTACAAAACATCAAGTGCTTTCAAACATCTCTTCTCATTTGCTAACAGCCTCTAAATACTTGTGTATGATTTGAAGTTAATTGGTACGTAGCAACTAACCGACCAATCTGTTACCAATGTAATCACATTAAATTGACGAGGCTATTATAAAATACCATTAAATAGGCAAATCGCTGACTACGGTTTTCATCAATTAAGTTTTCATGGAGAAGCTTTAGTGTAGGTACCCGTACACTTGAGTCACTGTGTTGTAAAGTGTCTCAGATCATCATTATGAACTTCCTGCAACTTATGAGCAAAGCATCCAGAAGGTCTTACTAAGTTTTGCATCAAAGACAAGTAGAACAATATATAACTTACATCAGATAATCTCTTCTAACATCTTTAACAGAGACTGGTCAATTATCACATCTATGTGTTCAAAAATGTTTGCCTCAAATTTAAGAACATCCCTATGACATACAACCAACACTGCTAACTCCATAAGCTTTTCCGAAATATATTTATCTCAAAACCAGGATAGTGTCTCCAAGTACCTACAGGACAGAAGGTCAACTCCTAAGGCTTTTCCTACAAATCTCACTTCCCATGGATAACTCATTATGCAATCCACGGCTTGTCCCCTGTAAAAGCTTCTAACAGCCTTTTTCAAAATTTTGAAAACAAGTTTTGAACCATGCCATTTCAATGGCGTGAGCAAAACTGGTGTGATACCAAACGTCAAGGATGTGCTACATACTAAGCTCAACACTAGAACCCTGTACAAGCTAATACAACAAAATATTGCAATATTTCTACAGACACCGCAGACAATATTTCACATATGGTTTTGGACAATCTTAGCCTCAAAAGCTAAGCAGAAGATTAAATCCACCAAGATAAAATTATGTATAAACATACAATAAAAAGAAGAAATTCAACCTTTAGGAATTTCTGCTGAACCTTCTGGTACTCCTTCCTCCAGCCTCCATAAAAGATAATATTGCTCATCAACTTCTTTATCAGCTTCTACTAGTGGCGCTGGAAAAAAAGGCATTTAATACATTAGGATGAAGCTTGAAACTGCAGAGCAATAAAAACCAGCACTTCCTATAGAAAATGCTTCAACTAACACAGTGCACCTATTGTGGAATCTATAGCCTGAGGAGGTCCTTACGTAGGCTATCTGACCGAAAAATTCCCCTGAAACCAAGTGACGCCAATCTTGGATCCTTGAACCACTTCCACACTTGAGGACTACCTTGTGCAGCAGCACGGCCAGCAAAGTTAGTGCCACCACCCCAGCCAATGCCTTCTGCTTCAGCATCCTTATTCAGAGCGGATTCATCTACCAAGGCACCACCAAAATGTTGCCAAGCAGTCATATCTTTTGAGACATCCTGTATTTCCACCTTTGCACGTAAACGGTATCTACAAGAACAATGCAGGATCAACACTTTAGTCAATTAGATGCTTATTAAACAAGTTAAGATTTGAGGAACAATACAGATTAATAATCATGAAAACAAAGTTAAACAAGACTGAAAACACAACAATATTACTAGCTCGTCATATTCTCTACCTTTGTTCTTACAACATAGATTTTAAAGAATTGCTAATAGATTTAGAAAAGCCACTCAACTCAATTTCTTTGCCTGTGTTTCTCTTTTTCTAAATACATCTCGAAAGAATATAAAGTCCACTTTACATCAATCTAGGCCCAAGAAATACAACAATCAAAACCCAAAATGCAGGTATTGCAATAACTAGAAGAAAATAGAACACTTAACGAGAAAATGTAATAGTGACAGTATAGTTTTGAGGAAACCATAGGTATGTTGCATTTGCTAGAGACAATAAGGGTAGAACAACGACAATGTGGATGCTTAGATAAGATAACGCTGCTTTCTAAATTTCAAAAAATTGTCTATTCAGGAAGATCTAAAATGTAATTTGAATAGGTTGTATCCAAGGAACAAATAACAATCAAATTCAAACACAGTCAGATTTCAAAGAAAGAAGGAGAGTTGAGACCATACCTGGTGCAAATCTATATCATTTCTTGCATTTTCCTAGTGCAAGTAGCAGTCAATTCATATCAACTAGACACACTTAATATGCCAAGAAGAGGATAGAAATTAAATTAATGTCTACAAATAGCCAAATTAGGTCAATGGGACTTGCAACAAGTTGCTATAGTTAATTCAAAGTGTGAAAAAGACTCCAACAATCAAAAAAAGTTTAAAAAAATAGAAGTAATTCTAGAAAGAAACAATAAGTTCAATAATTGTAATACTGTTAATATCAATAACGCTTAGGATACCAAACGTGAGAGAAAATGAGTGCAGAAATAGAGCACAGGAGCAGCAGGACAGCACGGGAAAGCTGCAAACAAGAAGAGATGGTAACAGAGTGGCGGACCTTTTGGCTAACCTTGTTGTGGATCAAACAAAATCGCATAATAATAATAATATTCAGATATTAACACCTCCCATCATGATTGGAAATATTGATTCAATCTTGGAGTTTGATCTCCAAAGCACTTCCAACTATTTGACATGATTTGCATTGCACTGCAATTAATGCAAACATTTTGTTGGAAGTCTAAAATGGATTTGATTGGCGTTGGTGTAAAGTGGCAGGGTATTCGTTCGAGAGGCTTTACAACTACCACCTCTCCCCTTCCCTTGGTCATTCTGGCCTACAGCGGAAGTGACAGTCGAGATAGACCCTCTCAGGTATGCACTCTTGCTCCTTTCTCTGCTTTTGGGTATCGTTTGCATCGGGGCCCTGCATGATGAATCAACAAGAATGACTGCAGAAAAATCCATGGATTCCTAGAAAGCAGCCCTTCTGGAGGACATTAATAATGAAAAAAAGTTGAAATGGACTGCAACAAACTTGTTCCCTGCTCAGCTAGCTCCTAGGTTGGGGAAGGGGCATCAATGGACTGCATTCTACAAGCAATGAAGGACCCAAACAATTCCAGTCCAAGGGGGCCTAGCTGATTGGTGTGCAAACAGTTTTTTTCAGTGCTAGAAATACTTACACCATTCATGAGGATGTCAAACAGTTGGACTTTAGTTTGATGGGTAGATTGGATCAGGCGTGGATGCTACTGAAAGCTATGGCCGTTGATGATATCTCCAAGGGGCAGAAAAGTGATATCTACTCCAAACTAGGCATCGACACCTCCTCTTTTTCCTCATCCGAATTGGCCAAAACTCTTGGCACTTTGGTTCTGGAAGACAAAGAAAGGGAGCATGGACATACTATGATGGTCTCAGATTCCAGTGATGAGGCAAATGATTAGTTGTTTGTGGTTGGCTGCTAATTTTACTTTCCTGTTTCTATATCTCATAGAACCTTCTTAGTAATAGGTGGTGAACCTTTTTCGTAATGAACTTTCTTGATTCTATCAAGCCTTTTTTATTATCTTATCATATTATTAGTTGGGCTGTAGCATTTTTTTACCATACAAACAAAAATCTAGAAAGCAATAGAACCTAATAAGAGGGGAATAAACACAAACAGGTAAAACCTAAACAAATCGGTACATACAAAGCCATGTAATACAAAACAATCCTATGAAAGAAAGGTTCCATGTTAATACAATGTTAATATGCATCCAATTATTATGTTAGTATGCATTCAAATATTATGTTAATATGCATTCAAATATTAGTCAACGGATGATGCAATGCCAGATCAAGTATAAACCTTGGAGGTTGTTGGTTATTAATATTTTCAAAACTGTACTTAACATGCATGGTATGTTCCTTGAATTATATGCACGCTGCACGAGTATATTCCAGAGAAAAAGAAAGTAGAATTTTGTCTGCCGACCACTTATACAATGCAAACAGCTACAATATATCTTAAAAATGATTGCATTACCTAGCCAGAGAAAAATGAAAATACTTACAAGAACAATGGACAACAATCACAATTGCATCTACAATTTGACTGGGTCTATATCAAGTATGAGCCAATTTCACATCAGCCCCAAGTAACTACCAAGTAGCAGATATCCAAATTTTGCACCATACAATAATTTGCTCAAGGCAATGTTCTATGCTTTTTCCCAATGCTCTGTTATTTTCCATAAACCAGCTAGGACTCGAATCTAAGACCTCCCATTTGCATGCTGGGGTGGTACTGCTCTACCACTGAGCTACTAACCCCTTTTTGGCCGGGGAATTCTGTTACGGTTCAAGTGTGGCTCATTTTCTCCAACACATTCAGCTTTGTCACCTGCACTTTCTAGAGAAACCTTCACATATTGAAACCCTTGCTACAGTTTATCTAGCGACAATATTCTATCGCAAATATCCAACAATAGTGGGCAATGTCATAATACTTTCTATACCAATCCCCGAGTCCCAATCATCACTCTCTGATTAGGCAGTTGTTTTCTTTATTCATTTACTCAAATGATAATAGCTGGCTGTATTTGAAGCTTAAACGAATTTCAATACAATTGGCAACTACAGACCACAATCGGCGAAAATTTCGATAGAGGGCTTCAAACGGCCAGATTCTAAGAGCCTAAAGTTTAGGTTAAGCACACTACTAGTCCCAGCTGCTATGCATGAAACTCCATTATAGGATCATCAATAGAGCCACATTTTGAATAAAACGATAGAAGAGTGCTGAATCAGGCACTGTAAACGATATCTAATTTAAGGATTTGGGATTTCTAGTGCATTATTTTTAAGAACTAATTAGGGGAGCGCTTACCAAATTTAAAAATTGACTCAATTGCAACCAATCACGCCAAACTGGGGCCTGATTAGGCCTATTTGCGCACACATTGGAGTCGAGTCATCACCACAGACTGCACATTTACCAGATTAAAGACTACAAAAGAGAAAAGAAGGGACTTACTTCTTCAAATGATCCAAAAGCTCGTCGAGCGAATCACTGTCCACGTCAGCGACCAAGGCAGGCTGATGTGGATCGCCACCTGGACGAGACCCCGTAGCATCGAGCTTCTCCTCTGCTCTGGGTGGCCGGTAGATAAAAACATCGAACAAAAACCTTCCCTGTGAATTAAGAAACGCTGCATAGATAGGGCCGCTTTGAGCCACTGGCTGGTTCGGCGTGGGCACAGGGGTCACCACCTGCTGTGGCTCCTCGAAGCGTCTTAGATCATTTGTGACGAGACCCTGCAGAAATTTTACGGTGTCGGGCCCGTCAAAGCGCAAAACCCCGCGGCTGTTGAGTCGTGAAACAAAGGGGCCGCGCTCGCTCAGAGGCGTTGACCCGGCTGATGACTGGGGTTTTTCTGAGCAATTACAGTGTGCTGCTGAGCTGTGAAAATGAGGGTAAAATGATGGAGAATTTAGCGTGTTTTTGGATGTAAGCCATTCTTTGAACCTTTGCTTTGGTAAAATTGATGCCCTTATAGAATTTAACCTCTGTGGAAGCATCGTAAACTGTGTTATCTGAAAATATTAGACTGTTTCTTGTGAATTGTTTGCAAGTCTGAACAGTTCCTTTTTTTGAATCTTATCATGTGTTGGGGCATTCAAAATACAGGGGGATCGGGGGGGAAACTCCTGAGTGTAGGAGGACCTAAGGCACGTGTCCTGCACGTGGAATTACAGGAAGGGAGATGCCATACACTCATTGAAGTTTAAATTTGACGTTGTCAGCTTAAAAAAACCTTTCTTGGGCGTACCCTTTATAATTTTCAGATTCAACAAACATCCTAAATATTGAAAATCTGTCAGCCATTTTGAACAGGTGCGGTTGCGTTTCTACTAAAAATTGTTTATGGTTGAGTTTATATGCGAAGATAGGTGCATAGATATTTATTTTAATAAAATCTGTTTAACGATTAGTATTAACGATTAGACTCTGTTTTTATATTGTATTTGTGAAATTAAAATAGATGTAAATATAAAAATTATTATAGATGGGAGTTATTTATAATAAGAATATTGTGTGGTTTAAATATTAAAAGTCGTGAATAATTATTATTATTACTATTATTATTATTATTATATATTTTTTTTTGCATGTTTCAATATGCAGTGTTTACATAGAATTATTGAATTGTATAGGATATCAGATTTTAGTTAATATTTTGAAAATAAATATATAGTAGATTATAATGATGAGTAAGCGTACATTTAAATCAGTGAAATTTTTTGGTTACGCAGTGAGAGTAAGGAGCATCCACGCTGTCAAAATTGTGAATTGTCTATTTTGAACAAATTATTAATTAACTTTTCTACTAATCGAAAATATCTTAAGTGGATGGTAATGGGGAAAAGTAATGAAATGTTTTTTTCATACTAAAATTAACTATAGATATAAATGAATAAATACCCACACATCACAAATTAAAACATTTAAAAAAGAAGTATGTAATATTATGCAAAACTTTTTATTTGGAAAAAGTTTGTAAATATCATTTCTTTTGTTGCAAACCCCATGCTAACTAGAGTAATTAGTTAAGAATATTAAGTTCAGTTTAAGTTGTCTAGTATTGGGAATACTTATTTGTAATCCATAAATTGTAGATTGTAAATAGTAATCGACATTTTGCATTGATTTTTTATAATGATCTTTAAAGAGAAATACATGTAACTGATGAAAATATCAATTCTTATTTACAAAGAAATAAAAGAATACACACAAAAAGTATCATAAAAAGAGGCAACCAAGTCCATTTGATGTGTTATGTTGTTGTATAGAAATATAAGTCAATATGCATGCGGAGTTAGTTTCAACCCTAATCCTTTTACTAGGAATCAAGTGTAAATGGAATATTTTATGTTTATGTTATAATAGACAAATAAATTAGCATATCCATATTTATGATTTTTTATACGTTGTCCTTGGTATAGGTGCCAATGATGTCATCAAGCATTGGTTGGCAATTATAAATATTAGTTTTTTTAAATTATTAAAAAAATGGTTTAATATATTTAATTATTTATTTGTGTGTTTCGTACTATTTGTTTTTATGTATAATAATATTATTAGTATGACTAATGTATGAATAAATGTTATTGTTAACAACATTAATGTATGCATATTTTAATTCTTAGAATTATTAAAAATTATCAAAGGAAATGTTCTCAAATCATAGTTTGTGGACCAATAATATATATTTCATACTCAATACATATGTCCCTTATTAATGAAGAGTGTTTAAAATTGCATTCTACCATATTAAATGTTAAATTTTGAAAGTGCAGGAATGTAAAATAAATAAAACTTAGACCAATCATTGACAAGTAAAGGGAATATGCTTAAATAAGACCCTAATAAATATTTTAATAATTAAATACTAAACCTTATAATTACTAAAATAATATGTCATTTCAAGTCTTTTGATTGGTTCAAAAAAAATAGTTGAATGAAAAAGTGATTTGTATAGTGCTGCCTTGGCAGATACCAAAATAATTTATGGGACTCCAAGCAAAAAGCATAACCAAATAAGTGAAGAAGCCACCAAAAAAAGAGAGAATTTATGCAACTAGACCCTAATTCAAATATCTTTTATTGTTCTACATTTGAAGGTTCATTCTTTTGTTATCAATTTTGGTTAGAAGTTCCCCATTTTTTCAATGTTTTCTCTTTCAAATAAGGTGGACATAGACACCGCCTGTAGGTTGCCTAAGAATCTATCTCGAATGTCATCATACTTAGAACATTTCATGATAAAGTGGCATTCTGTCTCCACCAACCCTAATGCGTAGAAAAGATATTCTCTCTCCCCACTTTTCTTGTAAGATCTTCCACCTACCCATCTCACATCTACGTTGTTGTGATCCAGTTCTCAATTGAGTTGTGAGCATCTTCATTTTTCATTTGATTTTTGCTCCTATATAAGTTTTTGGTCATGTTCATAAGTGGGTTAAACTCAATCATGTAGTATTATTTTTCCTCTTGAATTGTTTTGTCCATGTGCTTAGTTTAAACTTTTCCCTCACATAATTTTTGATCTCTTAATTCATCGTTCAACATTCATGTAGGTTGATACCCATTAATCCATCCATAATTTGTTTTGTTTTGTCCATGCCATCTTTATTTTCTTCAACTATTTTCTCATTATTGCATTTGGCCACCTATCCTGCTTCATGTTCTCTACTTTATTTATGTAGCCTATGAGACATATTATAACTAATGCTTTTATTGGAGAAGTCTTTGTTTTTGAAAAAAAAATCTCGTATGGGATTGATGTTTTAATCTTGAAGTTGTTTGTGATTAAACATTTTTTAATTATCTCAATTTTTCTCTACTTTAGAATCGACATGCAGTTGGTCTAAACTTCACACCCGTATAGCACCATTAGGACTACTAGTAGCTCAAACAACACTTCAGTGGCCTTCCAATCCCAAAAATAAACATCTTTGAGCTTGTTGTGAAGAAAGCATAGTGCTCTCCACCCTCTTTAGATTCTCTTCATTATGCATGTTTCCCAATTGAGCTTGCTAGTGAATTCAAGCTCTAAGTACTTGTATTCCGAGACTATCTCAAGCGGGTTTCCCTCAAATATGAATCTTATATGCTTCTTATATTTACAAGACAAGAAGATCTAAATCTTGTTTTTGCTAGTGTTGACTTACATCCCGACCTATTTGCTAAAGAGTTTTAAGGCTTTCAAATGATCTCTTATATTTGGGGTTGTCATTACAGTCAAAATAAGATCATCTGCATATAGAAGGATTTTAATCACATAAGTAACTACGTGGACTTTGCCACCCCTGAATCTTTATTTTCATTTTCAAATTTTTCAATTAACAGACCAAATAAGGCAGTTGATAATGGACATCCCTATTTAATCCTTATGTCACTAGTGAAGCTTTTTGATAATCATAGAGCTATGTATGTATGATCTATATATAATTTATATATTTTTTGATATGCTCTCTTGTTAAACTTGCTTTGCTAAGGTTTTTTGCATGGTTGCCTTACATTTCATTATTTTTTCCATCTATAGTGTCCCTAATCAAATATTTTTAATTAATTCCAGATTTATCAAAAATCCTATAACAAAATTAATTAAATTTGAATTTTTATTTCAAACCCTTATAAAAAATGAACTGAATTCTGAAATCAATTATAAACCCTCTAAAAAAAGAGTTTACAACACTCTTCAGCCAAGAGCTCATTATTACAACCATAGATGCTTCAATATACACAAGAGAATAAACCAATTGAAAACAAAACAATTGTTATTCACAAAAGAGATCTGAAAAGGATATGAAAAAAATCATATATTACAATGTAGAGCCCTTGCTTAAATAAGCAAGGCAAAACAAGATGCAAGCTAAACTAGGCAATGTATGATAAATCTTCACATAGGACAAAACTAGGTAAAGACTAATAACCTAGCTAGAATTTAGCAAGCATAAGTAATAAGATACGCTAACACCTCCCCTCAAGTGAAGCTAGGGGCTAATAATATAGGGTGTAGTGTGAAGCCACATGTCCCTCTAGATGCCAATCCATCTTGTCAGAGTACATGGATATTGAGTCGTTGTAACTACCAAGTCAAAGTAGGAATGATGTTGAATATGAAGATCATTGAACATGAACACTGTGCTCTAAAATACTAGGTAGAATGATAAACATGAAAAAGTATTGCTTGAACACCCTCTAATAAGATGGTGAGAAGTGAGCACAAAGACTGGTGGGGCTACCACACTAGTGTCACTATAAGAATCACCAAGAAGGCCATGGAGTCAAGTAAAAAATCTTCATATGGGTTCTGGCAAATAAAGTGCCTGAATAAGATACCCATATACAAAGGAGAAATCCAAAAAATACTCACAAAAGTGAAAAATAAACATATAACTCTTATAAAGTGGAGAAAAGAGAGAAAACTCGTAGGAAAAACTCCCCCAAAAAAGAGAGAAAAGAAGAAGAAAGAGCTAGAAACCCCCCTAAAAATGATGTTGATGTAATTCGCACTCCAAATACTCGCAGGTCACAAAAGAACTCAATCTACACGAGTGGTCTGAATCCACTATTTGATCACAAAAATAACTAATACTTGGCTTCACCAAAATAGCTTCAATCAAAAAACTATCAGTGGCGATGAAAATACAAAAAAGTACTTCATATGCAAGGAACGCTCAACACCTAAGAAGCAAAATGTATACCACACCCCCCCATATTGTTGACTGGGTGGAGTGATAACAAAAGGTCTGCACAAGTGGTCTGAATCCACTACTTAAACATCAAACAAGCTGATAATGTATATACTATAATAGCTCCATAGCTCCATATCCACTACTTTTCCTGGTCTTACATATTCCAAAAATATCAAAAAAATCAACAACATTCAAAAATCCAAAAATATGTTCGACACCTACATGTTATATTATCTCCTTGGCATCTATTTGTTAGTTCCATATTGATGAATGTCATATTCAATTACTCCTACACACACATGTGTGTTACACTTCTATTTGAGTGTGATACAAGTATATGCAAAATACATGATTTGTTCATATTTAGGATGTTGGGTCTTCCCTCTACTCATGTCATGAATATATTGGGGGCATTCACTTCTTTGATTTAGATACACACATGGTATATGGTTTAATGATCACATTTCATTATCATATTTGAGCTTACATATATAATTATACATGCCTTTATCTATGATTATATATTACACATGGTACTTGATATGCTATACTCTTGACATTTTTTCCTAACACATTGGATCCATGGGTTCATATGACATTTTTATGTTGGTTGTTTATTCTCTACTTAAAACACTTCCTTGAGTGTCTTACCTTACTATTGTGTTCTTTGTTCGAGCATTTGAATATGCTCTTTTGCTTACGGCCCCTATACCCACATATGTTTTGTTTGACATTTGCATATATTATTGTTAATTGTATGGACATTATTATATGTCATTCTTGTTATTATGGACATTTGACTAAGTCATGCCTCTTTGATTGTGTAACATTTGAACATGACCCTCATTTATAGTCTCTTTGGACCATTGCCTTTTGATTTGATTTTGAGTTTTCTTATGTGTGTGCTTGATTTTTTTGTTTAGCTTATACTGTTACTATCTAGATGTTTCCATGATTCTTATCATACATCTTAGGCCTTCATGTGATCGCATTGGTTTTATGTGTTTCAATGCAATACCTAGAGACATGCTCCTTCTATATGTTACATGGTTACATTCACATATTATATAGTTGATTTTTTCTTTTGAAGTGAGGTAACTACCATTTCTTATATTTCCCTCACCTCAAAGGGGGGCATATTAGTGGGGGCATGATTTAGAAGCATGTTCTACACACTCATTCATTATTTGATACTTATATCAGTTTTCAAATTCAATGAGAGTATGTCATATGGGCATGGCTTCCACACATTCATAATTTTTTAGATTTAATGGGGGCATGCTTTGGAAGCATGTTATCCACACCTATTCAATATTTAACATCTCCATATTATAGTGGGGAAATATTTTGAAAACATGTCCTCCACATTGGTACTTATATAAATTTTTAGATTTATCCATATATAGCAGGGGCATGATTTGGAAACATGTTTTCCACACACAATTTTTTGAATTGGCCAAAACACATAGTTATATCATTCAGATTCATAGTTGTGGTAAAATTCTATACATTAGTATCATTCTTATAAATAATTTAAGCATGAGACATATCTAAGGTGCATATTCTATGTAATTTGTGCTTAATATTATAAAATATAAATTAGTTTCATATTCTAAATCTCTTTTACATACTGATACCCCAACCAAAATAGCTAATTTTCAAGCTATGGGAGACTATCAACTATTTAAAAAGTGGTGTCAAAAATATAGAAAAGGTCTCTCAAAGATGATAGCCCATGGTGGTGATGGAAGAGACAAACAACTGACAAAGTGAAAAGGTACCCAAAATAGAGCACACAAATTCATGAAAGAAGACAAGGTTGAATCAACAAATGCCCCATGGCACTTTATAAATTAGTGCAAGTACAATATAACCAATACATAAAAAATATCAAATAGAAACAAGGAAGACATTGGACTTCACTAGAATAACTCTAAATAAGGAGACTATCGACCTATCAAATAAGCCATCAAGAGAGATGCTCCAAAAATAAGAGAACAAGGAGGTGTCCCCATTAAAGAAGGTGAGGCACTAAGAAAGGGGCCTCAAGGAGACATGACACAAACTACCAGTATGTCAAAGTACCAATGCATATCATGGGTTGATGGAAGAGTGTGGCAAATGGTAAAAAAAGCCATCATGTATGCAAAAATATACCAAAAAAAGAATCAATGACAAAAAATTGACAAGCTACAGGACATCAGTTACCACCAAAAATGCATCCGTAAATGAGATCACTAAGTGGCACAAGTGGGTACAATGCAAGCAAAAAAGGAGCAATGTGGGCCAAAGCTCATGCAAATAAGATGTCGATCACAACCGAAAATATGTCCAAAAATTGCAGTAAGAGAACAAAAGCAAAGAAAGAGAAAATAAATTATTTGCTTATAAAGAGGTTTGGCCACTTGCCAAACCGTACCTCATTGACCAATCTTCAACAAATGAAATTGAAAATACGATTAAAAAAAATTGTTCCCCTCTCTTTAAAATTGCACACTTACAAATTCATCCCATTTTACAATAAATCAACTCGCCATGTTTATATCAACCACCATTAAATGATACCATCTTTAATGAAATTTACCTTGAAGGTAATAAAGTCCACCTCTTACCATGTATGTCCCCCACCCCTTTTAAAATGTCACTTCCCACCAAACATAATTGTCCACCACTAATTAAAAATGTCCCACCATAATTATGTTCTCTCCTTTTTTAATTTGAAAATTGTTAGGATGTGGAGCTAAAAGCTTCAACTAGTGCAAACAGGGAGGAGGTTGCTGAGTTCCAGGGAGACCGGCGTCGACAGGGTGCAGTGCACAGGGAAACCGACGACGGCAGGGTGGACAGGAAGACAACCGACATCGGTAGGATGTCGGCCAACGACGGTCACCTCCAGGCAGACAGGGACTGACGTCGGTCGCCTGTGGCAGTTCTAGAACTGCTTGGTCCACGGATAGTTAGTTCGTTGAACCGAGTGTTTGCATGCAAAGGCTATTTTTGGTCTTGAGTTGCATGTCTAATTATTGTAATTAGGTTAGTCTAATTATTGTATGCATGAGATCTATATATGGACTCATGGGCTGTAGTGTAAACTTGTAGCTAGTGAGTAAGAGAGCAATAAGCTCCTTCAGAGAGAAGAGAGTAATGGTGCGTTCCTCCTAGTGCCACAGTACCAAGGTGGGTACTGGATTGGAGAATCAGAAGGGTTCTTCGTGTGTGTATGATCTTGGTCATCATGTGGGCATGACTTTCTATAGGATATCTACAATGGTGAGTAAGGTCTAGTTATTTGCAGGTAGCAGCAGAGAGCAGGGGATCTACTTGGAGTACGGTTGTGTACTTGGTGAACTGGCAGCGTGTTACTGACTGGTTGGAGAGGTGAACATCAATTCTGTATTGGAGTTGATTGTTGTGACCAAGAGAGAGAGGGAAGAAGGTCTTGAGGAGTGGCGAACCTTTGAGGTGGAGGAAGAAGTGGCATCTTCCTTATTGTATATTCTTCTGAGTGATTATTAATACAATTGTGTATTGTCTCTCAATTCCTGTGTTGTTTCATATTTCTAGTTACTTTATATTTTTGGTTAAATTTCGTGATTAATTGCTAATACGAGAAGTAATCATATGTGCTCTAATTGGTAGAGCAAGATCCTGACAAAGTAGGGATCAGAGCATGTTTATTGTTCTGTGGTTTCCCCTGACAAAAAGCATTTCCAAACTTGAAAATCTGCCAAAAACTAATGCAAATGGAAGAAATCCATGAATGGGTCAAAAAAATAGTGGTTTTGAACTTGGCCATGGAAGGATGTGAGGGCACACCAAAGGATTTTCAAGGCATGTGGGGGTCATGAGAGGAGAAATTCAAATTTTCACCAAATGTAGGTCATGGGTAGTATTGTGGCATATGGCAAGTGGAGCGAAACAACATGCATGGTTGAAAGACCTATGGGGAGCCATAGTGAAGACATTAACCTTAGATGGCCATATAGATCTGACGATGGTGGACATGCCAAAGGATATAGAAACTAGGGTAAAACATCAAATAAATACTTGATGAATAGAATGCAGGCAGTATATGATCAATCGGAGAGAACCAACATAAGGAATGGGAGCCGATGTGTTGGACAATAGTCATTGAAGGAGAGTCACCAGGTTCTGAAGTGATGAAGAACAAACACATGAAACATTATTCAGATTCTCATTAGAGAGTAGGTATTTAGAATGACTTTATAACAATAGATATGGGATGTAAAAATTGTGTATGATTAACGAGTACATAAATCCAATTTCAACACCACCTCCTTAACATCTCAGATTTGTCAAACATACATAAAACATGTAGATTCGTAAAGATCCCATAAATTATTTTCAAAACCCAAAAAGATTTCAAGAAACCCAGAAAAACCCATGTTTTTTTTAAAATGTCGTCATACGAATCAATCCCTGGTTCGTAAAAAAATTGCAAAATTTTGAGTTTTTGTAAAAATCTTCATTTTTGATGAACTGACAAGCATCCCTAATGTTTTAAGGCTTTTTGGACTCAATGGCGCAGGTTAGAAGACTTGAAAATGCACTAGAAAATAGTTGACTGCAAAAAGTGGCTCAAAAGGATGGCTTGGCCTCTAAAATTATGGACTTTTCAAACTGATTGGAACCCCAACATAGGATGTGGAATAGTTGTTTTATCCAAAAAAAACTTTAGATCTACAAACAAAACCCTTTAATGACAATGCAAAACTTGCATGTACACATAATAAATCCTATGGATTGCAAAAAACTGTAAATCCAAATGAAAAGGAACCTACAAGCTAAGTAGTGACTATTGGAGGGTGGCTATGATACCATGAAAGAGTTTACAACACTCTTCAGCCAAGATCTTTCCAAGATCTCATTATTACAACCATAGATGTTTCCCCTAAGTGAAGCCACCAAGAAGATATTGAGGTTTTGTATCCCCAAATCTGAATGTTGAAGAGGGTTTTTGTCCTCAAAAACAAAAGTATAAGAAAATGCTCAAACTCAGTATGTGTGTTTTTATGTGTAAAAAGGGATCCCCCAAATGAATCCCCTAAACCTCCTTTTATAACCTCTTGTTGCCTTTTCCCAAGTTGGGCGCTCCATGTGGGATTTTATATTTTTAATTTATAAAGTGACTTTCTTATTTTCTATTTTAGCATTAAGTCACTTCAAATAAAAAGTTTCTTTTATATTAATAATAATAACATAAATTGTTTTAATAATATAAGGTTCCTTTTGGCCGATTTAATTAAATTATTGATTTGACTTTAAGTATTTAAAAATATTTTTTAATTTAATAATAACATTATTATTAAGTTTCCCAAAGATTAGAAATGATCGGGCCCAACTTAAATAATATTATTAATTATTTTAATCTAGAAAAGGAGACATTATAGTCCACTCTTCCCATTATTTGCTTGCCCTCAAGCAAATGCAAGCTCAACTACTCAAGTTTTTCCTAGATGACCATCTTTGTAATACTTAAATCCTACTTCATCCTTGGGAACTTGCAAACCCATGTTTTGAATAAACTCTGCCTCAACTAAATATTTGACTGAAAACTAACATGAAATTGTTCCTCTTGCTCTTCTAAAATATTTAGTTTTTGTTGCATATTACCCGTAATAGCTCTTTCTAATTCTTCACTGTCATTATCTACATTAGGTGCCTTTTGTTTGCATTTTTTAATTGCCTCAGATAATCTGAAATTGAACTAAAAATCATAATGCTTGAAGTTAGATTGACTGTCGAATTCATCTGACTGCACTTGGAATTTATCTCTAGTATTTTGTCTCAGTAGCTTTGTAAAACATGAGGTCTTTATTATTGTGTTATGAGCATGAATGCCTACTGCTAATTCACTTACAACAATACAAGCTATCCTTTATTCTTTTATTATGCTCAATGTCATCCCCAAAGCTTCCTTGACATTCACCACTTCAAGAAATTTATTCTTGTTCTCCTTTATGCCAAACATCATAAAAACTGACTTTACATTAATGCTTTTCATATTAAAACCATAATTTTTCCAATCAACACCATTTAAAGCTTGTACCATGGGAACTGTAACAACACTTAGAAAGTTTTTTCTCATAATATAAGGCTTTTTTAAAAGCCTCAATCAATTCTTGTTTAGGAAGTACAACATGATACTCCAAGATTTGTTCATTAACTACCACCAATCTTTGATGTAATATCTTTGATTGCATCAAGTAATATTCCATTGCTTGTAAATCTTCTTAGAAGTCTTGTTTGACACTTTCCAAATCAATTATTACCTTTTTAATTTATGCACTAGTTGTTCCATAAATTTTTTGTGCACTCTCTATTATATGAGTTGGTAGGCCAAGCCTTTCTACAATACTTATTGCATTTGAGTGTTCTAGAATGCCCTAGAAAAACTTATATATTGGCCTCCAATTTTTATATTTTTTGCCTATAATTGTCTTAACTTCTCAATTAGGTGTGTGTTCTCTTGTTGAAGCAATCTCAATTGTTGTTGTAAGAATGAAAACTTAGAATTCATAATTCCTTTACAATCCTTGATTTCCTCTTCAAAGAGTCCCTCCTCCTATAACTATTTTCCCAATGCAGTTGTATCCACATCATAAGATTTGCATATGTTGTTTTCTATAATATATAATTGAACAACCTTATGAGCATAATACAAACCTAAATTCTGTAGACAGTATACAATATTTCCATGGATGTTCCAAATTTATTCCCTTAATTTCTTCATGAATATTATTTCATCCTTGAACTAATATGAAAAATACTCACTCTGGGTATTCTTTTCTCCAAGAGAAACTAGTTGAACGGTTGGTGCCAGAAATACTATTATACCTTTGTCACTTTGAGCCCTTAGCTTATGATCGGTTTGCTTCATAAGGAGTACAACATTCAAAGTTTTTATAGCACCTATTTCTAAAACAACAATTGTGTTCCTCCTAATAGCAACATCCAATATTTCCAATTGATACAGTTGATTACATATGGATGATATCATGCCAATGTTGAATGGTAAACTATCAACTAAATTATTACCAATGTAAGAAGATAACGATGTTGCCCTATCTGAATTTTGAATTATTCCCTTGTTGCTTTCTTTAATTTCTTGCATTTGATCCATGTGCTCCAACCACTGAATCATGTTTTTATTCATAATATCTTCCTTATGTTCAACTAAGGTCAATTTTGATTTCTCTTATCCATTTGTATAGGATGATAAAATCATCAGTAATAATGTTATTGAAATTATAAACTCTACCATGTATAGATATCTATCTATCACTAGGTTCCCACATTATTATGCATAAATAGTTTTGAGTCAAAGGATATATCTTCACACTTTTACCCTTCCTAGAATGATGGCAAAACTAGAATAGTTCATTGTTGTTGTTACCACATATCGAGCTAAAATTATAAGGTTGCTTAGCCTCTTGACATGATATTTATAATGGCATAATATGGAGCAATGAATATGGGATATGACTATCATACCTTGGGCTGTAATCAAGATGCTTACCTCCTTTGGTTGAAGTAGAAGCTTTTAATAATGTTGCATCACCACCACTATTCTTTTCAAGTGCATTTCCATAGCTATCCTAAAAATCCATCTTATAAGGCAATGACTCAATCTTTGGAGGAGTAATAAGTGATTCTTGGATTAGAACAAGTGATAGTCTATTTTCCTTGACATTATTGAAATAAATCTTTTGTTGGTCTTTTGGAAGTTCGAAGGATGGTGCATGTTCCTCCATCTGTAACTCTTCACATCCAATAAGTAAAGCCCTTATTGGCTTGTCTTCATCACTATTTTATTGAAACATGAAATCAGTAGGAGTCAATAAAACATGTTTTCCAAATAAGGTCTCCTTATATTTGACTTACACACTAAATTTATTTTGCTCCTCTGTAGATTTTTGTATTTCTAGTTGTAATTCTTTTTCTAGGAACATATTATTTAACTCTTGCTCATTAACTTCTTTTGGTTTTGAGGACTTTTTTCTTGGCTCTTTTTTCCCTTTATCTAACCACACTTCTTCATAATGCCCTTTTCCATTTTATGTCTCCATCAACTTCATAAAGTTTGTAAAAGATATTTCTTCTCGAATCTTTGTTGGAAGAGTTTTGTATAAATTAAAACTGGCCACAATATCCTCATGTAGTGACTCCATGGTTTACAAGTTAGCAAGAAAATTGTTCTGATACCACATAATGTCATTAATTGGACATTTTTTAATAATTCCAAATTTACCAAAAACTCTAGGACAAAATTAATTAAATCTAAATTTTTGCTTTAAACCCTTATAGAAAATGAACCAAATTCTGAAATCAATTATAAACCCTCTAAAAATTACAACTTTAAATCTGATTTTTATTTTATTTTCAAGATGGAAATTAATTAAATCATATTTGGTCTTACAAATGCAAAAATCAAGCATAGATCAACTGATTCCAAGTGCCAGAACATGAAGAATGAAAATGAAGAAGGTACAACCACCTCAAAAGGTGACATCAACATCTAACAAGTGATGTCAGCCTATAATAAGCCCTCAAACTTGCTCTCAAACCCCTACACCAACCTTGGAGGATGCCCTAGAATGTTGTGCCACCTTAGAGAATGATGCCCTAGCTTTGATGATTTGAATTTATGCTAAAAAATGACCCTTAAGTGAAACCACCAAGAAGATATTAAAGGTTTTCATTCCCAAATCTGAATGTTGAAGAGGATTTTCATCATCGAAAGCAAAATTATAAGAAAATGTTCAAATTCATCATGTATTGTTATGTGTAAAAAGAGATTCCCAAATGAATCCCCCAAACCTCCTCTTGTTGCATTTTCCCAAATTGGGCACTCCATGTGGGATTTTATATTTTTAATTTATAAAGTGACTTTTTATTTTTTATTTTAGCACTAAGTCACTTAAAATAAAAAGTCTCCTTTATTTTAATAATAATAACATAAGTTGCCTTAATAACATAAAGTTACTTGTGGTTGGCTTAATTAAATTATCAATTTGATTTTAAGTATTTAAAAACACTTTTTATTTTATTAATAATATTATTATTAAGTTGCCCAAAAATTAGAAATGACCAAGCCCAACTTAAATAATATTATTAATTACTTTAATCTAGAAAAGGGGACATTACACCATCCTTGTATCAAATCTCTTATGCAAGATTTTTAATACTAACTCACATTTATTTTAAATCTAACTCCACCTAAAGCCTTTATAAATGGCCGTCAGCCCCACCGTCACAACCATTATCTCTAATGTTGGGAATAATGGCACTGAAGCAAGCCTAAAAATTTATCTCAAAATTTTATGATGAAGTACACATTCTAAAAATCCTCAACCCTTTTTTTTGCAGATAGATGTTGTAGGATATGTTTTTAAATGATATGAAAATAATTTTCTTTTATATTATCATGCTAGTTGCAACCCCTCTGAAAATTCCCTTAATGTTTGGATTAGACACCACTGAAAGCCCTTAGGATTCCATGTAATTAGGGTTTGCAACCTCAACAATACTTTTTTGCTATTTTCATTCAAGAAACCATCATAAGTGCAAGCTCTAGTTACTAATTTGAGCTATTGATTCCTTCTAAATAACTTTATGATAGCATCCCCATAGTCCCATAGCTTTGGGGTTTTTTAGTAGACATCCCTAAAGGTATCAATTTGGGTCGAATTACCTAGTTTCCTAATCCCTTTGTAGCCTTTTCCCTCTGAGATTGCTAAACCCATAGGGTATATTCTTGTAGACACCTAAACTTAACTAATAAATGCTTGATAATGGTTATCCTTGACACCTTTACTTTGCTTGGCCAATTCACCATTCTGAAAACCTGTAATCTCTAAAAAATATTTCAAAGTCTTAAAATTACTGAGAACATCTTCTAAAATTCTTTATTTTATCCCTATTCATCCCTATGCAACTTACACTTTATTGTCACTCTTGTTTCATAAGCTTATGTTCTTTTTGGACAAGTGTGCACTACGCAGACATGGACACACTATGCACATGTACAATAGTGTGGACTTGTCCCATGCACCCTAATGGTCATCTTTTTGAAATGACACAATTTCTAATATCTTTCTCGTGCATTTTAATAAGTTGATTATCGTAAATATTCAAAAAATATCTTTATAAAAGTACATCGAGGGTTACACTTGAAAGGACCTAGCTCTCACTAATAAAGCATCTCTTTTATGATTTCAAAAGCACCTATTTTATGAGTAAATACTCCTATTGTAATTCTATTACAATTTTATAGTCCTCGGCCATATCTAATATTATTTATTACATGTTGGGGGTATCATTTTATCAAGCATTCTAATCAAATTTGATAGTTGCATTTATATTATCTTCCCTAAAGGAAGAAATACATCAGCCTAAGGCCCTTTGGGCTATGTAGGCATTACTCAATCAACAAGGAGTTTTCTGAGGATAGCTCAATCATTCCCACTTCATTTTTTCTTTTTTTGCATTTGATCTCTTTGGCATGTTTCTATAGGACTAGGGTTATGATTTTACAAGTCCTTCATGTGTTGATTCGATCTCCACATAAAAATAGATTATAATCAATCGTAGGCAAACAAATCCATATTTTCAAATGCAACACACAATATAATAAGATAAAGTCGTGGTAAAGGACAATATTAGAGCAAGTTATTTATCTTAGCTCATGTTCACCTAGGTACTTTATTATTCCCAACCACTTATATGTGGATATTTCATTTATATTATTTTAGATATTATAAGATATTATATATTTATCTTTTTAAATATTATGGAGATAATTTCCAGTTATTTATATCCTTTAGGGATAGTTATCTCTTGGTCTTAGGTTTGATATCTACCTTGATATCTTAGTTATGATTGATCTCTAGCTTGATCTTTTAGTCATGATTAATCACTTACCTTGAACTCTTAGTTAAGATTGATCTTTTTTGCTTATATAAGCAAGGCTCATTCATTATATTTGCATGGAATCTATGGAGATAGAGCTCTATATGGAAGGTTTGAAGATATAGAGGATTTATTATTGTATGTTATATTGGTGTATAATATACTAAGATATTATTTAAGCAATGCATCAATGAATTTTACTGTGATAATGGTTTATATATTTGACCTTGGGTGAGAGTTTTATAAACTCTTTCATGGTATCAGAGTGATCTCCAATAGCCATTACTCAACTTCTTAGCTTTCCTTGCTCAACATTTAATATTTTTTTCATGTTGTGCAAAAAAATTCTAGTTTCTGGAGGAGACTTACTTTTTTTTTTTGTTTTTTATTACAAGTAAATTTTGGAGATTGAAGGAGTAAATTAAAACTCATTAGTATATCCATATTCTCTGAAAAAGACATGATCACCTCTAATTTCATCCCAGTTGGGTATCATAGCCAAGATCTACAAGCTTTTTGCATATCTATTTTTGATTTAAAATGATTGTTCTTTTTTAAATTGTGATAAAATTATAAATGATCTCTTAGACATTTTTAGGTTTTGTGTGCCTTATTTTTAACTTTACAGAACCTTTTGAAATTTTGAATTTCATTAAGAATTTTAAAAGTTATCATAGTTTTTAAAAAAAAAACTATTTTAAAAAAATATGATTTTTATTTATTTAATTGTGAGAAAATTTTAATTGATCACTCAAAATAATTTCTGAGTTTTGTGTGCCTTGTTTTCAGATTTTTAGAACATTTTGAAATTTTAAATTTCATTAAAAACTGAAAAAAATATTGCAGTTTTACTAAGTAATACTATTCAAAAACAAATCCTTTTGGGAGATTTTATTTTTTATTTTTTATAAAACAATATTCTTGGATGATTTTTTGATTATTTTTTATCAAAAATAATATTTTGTATTTAGGAGATATTGTATTTGTTAATTGTTTGGCCATATATCTTCTTTTTTCGATCTTGTTTGTTGAAGACCGGAGGGTGAGGCTCGGTTTGGTAGGTGGCCAAACCCCTTCACAAGCAAATAAACTTTTTCTTTCATTAATTTCAACATCTTGATTACAATCATGGATGCATTTTTGACTAAGTCCGATGTCCCTTTGCAAATTACTTCACATTTTACTGTTATGAATTTTCTCATCCACGTCTATGCAGGCATCTTTATCCACCATTCCTATTTAACTTGGGATGGATTTCAGATCACTTATGGTGGCACCATCATTCTTTGTAAATATTTTACCAATATGGTTCTCCCATTATTCAGATCCCCTCACATTTTTTTTTTATTATATTCATATTTATTTATGTGTACATTTATAGACATATTTTTGGTAGAGTCCAATGTCTTGCATTATTTGAGTATGCTTTTTTGTGCACTTGTATTTTTAGCCCACCTTGCTCTCTTATTTTTGGAGCAACTCTCATGATTTATGATAACTTCTTTGATAGGTTGACAATCTCCTTGTTTCTATATATTCTAGTGTATATAGTGTCTTTCTTGTTTTTATTTGGTGTTTTTTGTGGATGGTATATATTGTACTTGCATTAAATTATAAAGTGCCATGGGGAGTTTGCTTTTATAACCTACTCTACCTTCATGTGTGTGTACCATAGTTTGTGTACCTTTTACTATTTTAGTTACCAGTCTCTTGCATCACCACCAAGGCCATCTTATTGAAAGATTTTATCTACATTTTATAGATTTCTCCTTTGTACATGGGTATTTAATTCAGATACTTTGTTTTCCAAAACTCATATGAGGATTTTTATGTATAGTGCCATTCTTGGTGACTTTTTGTGTAGTGACACTAGTGTACATCTCCACCAATCTTTGTGTTCACTTCTCACCATTTTCTATCCACTTCTTTAGATACTTTCATTATCATCTTCTTTTAGTTAAACATTGAGGGAGGATGTTCAAGAAATGCTTCTTCATATTCATCATTCTACCCAATATCTTAGAGTGTGGTTTTCATATTCAGTGATCTTCATATTCAGCACCATTCTTACTTTAGCTTGGCAGTTATAGCGACTTGACAATCATGTATTCGATCAAGATAGATTAGCATTCATAGGAACAATTGTCTTCACTCTACATTTTTTTGTATGAGTACCTCATCAGGCCTTGTTGTTGAGACCCATTTCCTTCCTTTATTTCTCTTTTTTTAGGGGAGTTTTATTTTCTTATAAATTTTTTCTATTTCTCCACTTTATGAGAAATTATTCTATAGATATATTGCATATGAGTACCTGATCAAGCTTTATTGTCGGGACTCATATTGTAGATATGCCACTCTATTTTTAGCCCCTAGCTTCACTTGAGGGGGTGTTAAAATTTGGTTATTTACCTTAGTTCATATTTACCTACGTATTTTATTATTCCCACCCACTTATGTGTGGATATTTTATTTATCTTATTTTAGATATTATGAGATATTATATATTTATCTCTTTAGATAATATGGGGATAATTTTTAGTTGTTTATATCCTTTAGAGATAATTGTCTCTTAGTCTTAGGTTTGATCTCTAGTTTGATCTCTTAGTTATGATTGATCTCTAGTTTGATCTCTTAGTTATGATTAATCTCTATCTTGATCTCTTTGTTATGATTGATCACTTACCTTGATCTCTTAGTTAGGATTGATCTTCTTTGCTTATATAAGCAAGGCTCATTCATTGTATTTGCATGGAAGCTATGTAGATGAAGGTTTATATGGAAGCTTTCAAGATATTTAAGATTTATCATTGTATGTTTTATTTGTGTATAATATATTGAGATATTATTTGAGCAATGAATCAATGAATTTTACTATGGTAATGGTTTGTAGATTTGATCCTGGGTGAGAGTTTTAGATAAAAATATATTGTGCCCATGTCCACCTCCCATAGACTTGTCTCAGCAAACAACAAGTCACTATTTTTTGATGCATATGTGTTTACGAGTTTTCTAACATAGTCTAAAATAAATCAATTGCAACGATAATTCTTTAATCCTAACCCTAGTTTTCTATTTTATAAGTTATAGATTATGTAAATTTTATAGATCTTTGTATGCATTGTATATTGTTTTATGTTAATAGTTTACATTTTTAATTATGGTTAATTGTAATTCATAATTATTTATAGTGTAAACATTTTGGTGAACCCGCTTTAGTTAGAACATTGCTTATTGTTTATTAATTTTTGACTTAGGGTTTCAGTTTAATTATTTAAATTCTTGGCATTGAAATAATATAGTCCTCAACCTTGGATACTATATGTAACATAATAATTCAACTTTTTCAACTTTGAGGTAATCTGACACTGAAAAAGTTTGTCTTGTCATCTCGAATAGATACTGACACAGAGGCTCTTTCTTTTGACTTCAGGTTGAATTTTGTTGTTTTCCCATTCAAAAATATTTCACCTTTTCTTTCACGTTATTTTTCATTTACTTTTGCTTGTTTTAAAAACTTGTTCTGAAAGTTTTATAACTACTTAGCTACTATCGTGAAGAGTTATGTAGTGTTTTATGTATAGACATCATGGTATGAGGGATTTTAATCCAATACTCATAGCCATAACATAGAGATAAACATGTATTTTAGTTTTCACGTGCCTCATGATATATTATAAATACCTAAAATTATTTTGTTTACACCAATAAGAAGTCTCTTTTATCTATCTGATTTGTGGTGCACCTCAAAGGATCATATCATTTAGGGAAGTTACTTTCAACTTACCCTAAAACTAGGGTTACTGGGCTACAAACATGGTTCTATCTCTGTAGCCAATGTTATAAAATATTGGGTCAGCACTAATCAATGAATGAACAAATATATGTGAGAGCCTACAAATCATTCAAACCCTTGCCTAAATCACTCTTTATCCTTGATATTTGCTTGGATTGTCTTCTTAGCTAATAGATTTGTTTGATTCATCTTCTATAAAATATTATAATTATGTTGGTTCATTATATAACACTAGATTACATAATTTTAATTTTTGTACATAATATAATGGGTACACTAAATGAAGGTTTATTTGATATTGTACATAGCCTTGTTCAAATTTTTGTAAAGTGTTTTTTCACTTTTCACTATGCTTATTATTTATTTACATGCAATGATGTTTCCAAGGTTACCTTAAAACAATGTCCATCACAAGCTAGATCATATTTTTATAATGTTCATTCTAATCCACTTTCATTTTTTGGTATATACACCTCATAATATCCACGTTGTTAATCCTAGATGAGATAGAGGTCCACATATATTCTTATTCACTTGGGCAAGTTAATCAACCAAAAACTTTGATATTTTAGATCAACTAAAAAATACTAATGCTAAAATTTCCCTATTTGAGCTTTTACAAAAGACACCAATGTATAAGGATGTTTTATATGAAGCTTTACACACTACTCTTTTACCAAATGTAATATCCCCTCCAAACAGGAAATATAGCAACACAAAAAAACTCTGAACAAGATATAACTTATGTTGAATAAATTCAGAATGATCACAATAATATAGTCTCTTAATAACAAATTACAGATTGTATCACTTGTCCTTCTAAACTATTACAATTGTAGTCCTTTCTTATGCATATAAAAATGAAATACAGTCTTAAAAACCCTGACTTAGCAAAATTGGAAGCGAAAACTGGAAACTGAAAGCGAAAATTAGATTCTAGAAGGTCTCGGCCTGCTGTGTCAAACACACAGTCGCCGACGTCGGTCACTGCAGGTCAGCTTTCTGCCGACGTCGGTCTTCAGTCGACCGATGGCGGTCACTGAAAACCCTCTGTCTGCCGAGGTCGGTTCCTGAGTTGATCTATACGGACCTGTACGGACTTTGTACAGCCGCTAATTAAGTAAGCTTCCCTGTTTTCAACCCCTGATCTGAAAATATACGTTTCTAGCACAGAAGATCTCTAGCTGTATAATTTATTGAATCAAAACAAGAATAAAGAAATACCTGGAATATCTGTAATAACTTCTGTGTGAAGTTATCTCTCAAACCTGAAATTCTGTGATAATTTCTGGATGAAGCTATCTCTCACTTTGGCAATAGATCAGCTGATATTCCACAGCCTCTTAATTGCACACACTGAAGAGGGAATGTTCTCCAATGCAAATGGAATCCTTGAACCCTAGGCTCAGTCTTCACAGAAGAAATTCTCAAAATCAATATCAATAATCAATAGCATAATGAACAATGGCCTCCATGAGAAACCCTTATACCCTCAAAAAGATATGCTTGCCCTAATTAGGGTTTCTTAAATTAGAATTAGGGTTTCTAATTAAAAATAGGCTAAATAATTAATATTTGATTAAATCAATCAAATATTAGTATCTCCCTCAATACATGTCGGATCCACGAACCGATCGAAGCTAGTGAATCAGGGAGTGATTCCGCACATAACCATACCACAATAAAGGCGCTCCGCTGCATATCAAATATCCCTAAAAAGTAGGAGCTCAGGCCAAATGTGTCTGAAATACCCTGAATGAAAATCAAATGTAGAAATCCTGTGAGTCAAAGTCGAGCCAAGCTCCATTATGACCCTCTATCCATCTTATTAGCCTACGAAGGTCACATAATAGGCTAACCATGAACTCAGAACATGTCAATTGAAAAGGGGACATGACACCAAATAATGTTGAACCTTCATACGTCTCTTGTATAATTAATACCATTTGATGGATGGAGGAAAGAATTTCTTTTGAAAATGAATATCTTACCCCATGTCATATTATCAACCACTATTTACCCTTGTATAATCAAGTTTTTATATAAAATAAAGTGGTTAAATTTATGCTTGTTAATAATGGATCTAACTTGAACATTTTTAATATATCCTTATTAAATTTACTAGGCATAACAAAAAAAACCTCACCCATTCAAACATGAATATTTGTGGCTTTGACAATATCCCACACCAAGTACTTGGGTAGATTACATTAAATATCATATTGGGCCCATGTACCCTTGCAATAGTGTATCAAGTTATGCCTAATGATCTAAATTACAACTCATTATTAGGATGACCTTGGATCCATGACATGAATGGTGTCTTGTGATCCTTGAATGTTGTTTTAACCTTTTAGGGTTTAGCTATGTAAATCCTATGTTTGATTAAAGGGATGAGTAGTCTAAATCAATGAAATAATATGCATAAAATAATCATTGATTTATTACAAATTTTGACTAGCTTTGACTTCCTAAAATAGTAATAAATATATGCAAATAAAGACTTATATAGAAAATGCATGATACAAATGATCTGAGTGCTAGAAATTGAGATTAGAACATGTCTAAATGTTGTCAACTAGATCCCTATGTCAAAATCCCTCCTAGACAGTAGTGCCTCATTTGGACACTAGTGCTATGTGGCTCTAATGTCTTAAAAATGGTGCTAGTGTCCTCTATGTAGGACTACTCTAGACTTTTGGGTGTACAGGCGCATGTGTTTATGGGTTCTATTCATACACATGCAAAGTTTAAAACTCTGTATTGTGCATGTAATAACTAATTTATGATGCAAACGCTAATCCTCCTTGAAAGTAAGCCATGAGCTGAAAAGTGTGTTCATTAGTAGAATAAACTAGACATCTTCAACACCCCACTATGAAGAGAATTTTCTACATACCAATAATCCAAGTAAAGATCAATCATGATGTAGTTATCCACACCTAAGTGTTGGTGCAAGTGCAAGTGTAAGTAATGCTAGAATGATAGTGGTCTTGAATGTCTTAAGTGTGCTTGAGATTAGAAATCTAGAAAATCTGAGCTTAGGGTAGTTGTAGATGGTAGTATGCATAAGTAGGGCATAATAGGGATTAATAATATTGATTTTTCACAACTTGTTTCATGTTTGAATAGGTATTTTGCATATAGTGGATAAAGGTCTAAAAGTCATGTATTTATAGTTTTTTTTAGCTTGTGTAGATAATAAAAAATGCTTAGGCTGACCTTAAGAGGGTTTTAATTTTGAAAGTATATTCATTTAAGATAGGGTAAAGGGCATTAATGCCATTTTGGAGACACTAGCACCACGTGGCTCTAGTGTCTTTAATGTGGTGCTAATGTCTAACTGGCAAGTTGTTGGGCACAAAGGGGCAAGATCAAGAAATAAGGGGTTGAGACTTTAGTTATGCTGACTAAGTATGCTTATGGTCTGCATAAAGGTTGGAAAAGTGTGATAATAGGTTGTAGGATAGGTCTAGGGATAAGCTAGGAAAAGGTTGTCTCAAGTATCACTCTTAGCACTAGGTGATTACATTTACCCCTACTTTATGCTATAAATGTAGCAAAGCAAAATGACTAGTATAAAGGAAAAAAAGTGTACCTAGACTTACCTAGGAAGTGAAGCTCATGAAGTTAAGTTTGAATATGTAAATTTGGGATTGCGTATGTGAAACATGATCCAAAGCATGACCTATAAATGAAACATGCATAAATCAGTCCTTAAGAGATATCAAAATCAAAATACTATTTTGAATAAAGAAGTAATTGAGTAAAATTGAATAAAGAGATGGGAAAGAGGAAAAGAACAAATACATCTCATTGGGTACATGAATCAATGCATGAACCTGGTGATAACCTATGTACATGTGAGTATATAGTGATTAAATCATTGAATAACTTGGACTAAGTTGATATATTGCTCAATCCTCATGTGTGGGTGGCTCAAGAACTCAATCCAATTATGATTCCATCATTTCCCACCCTTGATTGGTGTATCGTGACTTGTGAATAACTTGGATTAAATTGAAAGTGTGTCCAACCTTCTCATGTGGGTGGCTAAAGAAATCAAGTAGGATATGAATCCATTAATGCTCACCCATGTGTAGTAAATGCATCTAAAATTAAACTACACAAAGTGATGAAAATATATGTGTATGTCAGTTTTATGGCCACTCAGGTATATTAGATGACTCTAGGCCACTCGAGAATGCCAACCATTGTAGATGGAGTAAGGCATGAAACTAGTGATAACCTAGAATATGATGTCAACTGTATACAATGTAGAGAATGACATGGAGTTTGTCATTTTATCTGATCAACCTGTGTGTAATTGAGCATATGGAAACAATGTACTACACATGTGGCCCCAATCTAATATATGAGTATACTGATTCTAGACTGAGTTGCAATGACTATATTTGAATATCTAAACTAAGTACAAGAATTATAATACCATGCATGATGCCCCTAATATGAGCAACTGATATGAATCTAAGCTGAGCTAATGTAAATCTAAGCAAAATTTGAGGATAATTTTCAAACTTGTAACTAAATATGTGCAAAACTGTATTGTACCTAGTGTGTTATTCTGGCCAATTTGAACTATCCTAAAATTGGGGCTACTAGACATTAACACCACATATTGGATAGTAACACCATGTGGTCCTAGTGTCCCTATTTGGGTGTTAATGTATGTTTGATCTAAATTTTGTGTCATTGTACTACTATATAAGTCACTATCTTTTCTTGTGTTCACCTGTATCTAATTTTTTGAAATTGAGTCTGTGAGCTAAAAAATGTCCTGTGAATGCAATATAGGAGCCTTATCTCTGTGACAAGTCCCTGTGAATGCCCCCTCTTTTGAGGGTAGTTGTTAAACATGTGCAAGAACTATCTTAAAAATAAATAGATCTACAAAATGTGTGTTAGTCAGAGCATATATGATAACTATGTGATAATCTAATACAATGTGCAAACATAACATCATAATGTAAGAGAATCTAAATATAATTATGTAATGTAAGATGTATGTTATGTCTAGCAGTGCACAAGGGTGTCAAGATAGATGTAATCAATGTATATAACAACAAATATGAGTATAATTAAGTAGTTACTTACGGGGATATGGGCATGATGTTCATCACAACACCCAAATATGAAGGGTAGATGCATGAGGTCCCTCATGGCATTGAGAACTGGTGTGTGTAACAAGCAAAAGATAAATATCATGGTCATGATGTAGACAAGAAAGCATACATAAAAAACACATGAGGCCCATGAAATAGGCCAAGGGGGCATAGTATAAGGGACATGGGCACATGTCACTAAATCTAAGAAAAGAAGACATACAATGACATGTTCAAATGTCCACTTATGAAAGTAACAAGTAAGTTGGCTTAGAGTCACATAGAAAGACATGTTCAAATATTCACATACATAATTAGGAAAGCACACACAAGGGACATGGGCACATGTCCAAAGCATACATGAATATAAGTGGTGTAGATCCAAAAAATGACATATCCAAATGCCCTCAAATAGAAGAAGCATAGAAAATACAATCAATTCTAAATGTTTCACTCAAATTTTGTTATTATTCAGAAGAAGGTAGTAAAATTGGAAATATGGGTAGTGGTATAAAATACTTATAAAAGTGTGCACATTAGATCAAAAGATTGTGAAGATCTCCTCTTTAGCTTAGGAAGAAGACCTGCAAATAAGAAATCACTAAAGCAAATTTATTGGTTAGACAAGTAGCTAGGTGGATTGCCTTGCTATGGATAGATCTTAGAAGCGTGAGCTTCTTTAGGGGTTGTCAATCCACCATTTTAAAATAATTAAGCTGATAAAATAGAAAGAAAGTACTTGCATCAATAATCAGAAATTACTAAAACTGATAATAAGAATTGCTTGATAAAGAGATGTGCTAGAAATGATCTAATTAATGATAAGTTGATTAGTGTTAGTGTTAATAGGCTGAGTTATGGTTCAAAAAATTAGGCAAAAGTTTATGGTTATGTAGAAGCACAAAAGAGAGGGTCTGATTAGGTGTAGGTGGTAAAAGGGAACTTATTGTTTTAGGTATGATAGTGAACCATCGATGGTCAAGATGACCATCAGCGGTTAAGGGTAACTGTTGGTGGTTAAGGGTAACCATCAATTGTTGGGATAACCATCGGTAGTTAGGCTAACCATCAATGATTGAGATAACCATCAATAATTTCCTGTAGGTGAATTGAGTTCAATATTCTAGGTATGAATCCTGAGAGTTGGGTGAGGTGTGTACTAATTTCAAAGTGAAAATATGACAAATAAATATAAAAAATAGATAATTGTCTTATTGGGAAGGTGGATAGGATGGATAGTTGAGATGGATTGCTTGATGTAGAAGCTAATCATAATTTTTATAGAGTGATGATGCTTGGAGTGCTAAAGCACCTAATGATGATCAACCTACAAAAGAGATTCTAAATACTAGAGCTCTTGATAATAATTGCAGATGATTTTTCCTTGCAGCTCTCCTCTTTTTATAAGCAAAAGCAAGAGGTTGAAGTGGGAGTGTAACTAGGGCTTCAAATCTTAACTCATCCATCCAATGCCTCACAAAAGGATTTGGATGAATTATATTTAGAAAATCTGAGTGATAGTTTGCATGTCGATTGCATGTTAAGGTTTCAGTCGATGAAGCCTAACCATCGACGGTTAGCCTAACCATTGATGATCAAGGCAAAAAGGCCAAATTAGGTAAAAAGGGTTAGTTTAAGCTAGTTAGGTCAAAATGGATAGCAATGGGTTTAGGTAAGGGTAAAAGGTTTGAGGGGTTATGATAATTGGAATCACACGTGTGTATTTTTGTTGTCTACATTTGCCCCTTTTTGTTATGTGGCTTGAATCAAAAAGCTGCAAAATAAAAATGGAAGTTGGGTGAGGTCAAGGTCAAGGTTGCCCCAAGAATGGAAGGAGGTGTTCCCCCTCAAACTGGGAAGTGATAAGGTAAAAAAAATTGGGTCAAGGTTTGAAAAGTGGTAGGTGGAGCTGGTGCGTGAGACGTAGAACCTGTGCATAAAAGTGACTAAGTGCAAATAGTTTAGATCGCATAAAGACTAAAGTTACCAATGTTAATGAAAATAAGGTTGGTACGAAGAAGACAAGTGACCAATGTATCATGAGACTGTTGTAGGCATGAGAGTGGGATACACCTATTAGTCTCTAAGACAGATTTGAGTGTTTCATTGGGTATCCAAGGCAAGAAGTGCTCTCAGGAAAACACCAAATGGGTCAATTTATGATGGGTATATGAGGTAATAAGTGCTCTCAAAAAGACACAAATGATCTGGTTGTTGCACTAAGTGGTGCAAAAAATAGTGAACATGGCAAGGTCAATTGGTGTGGTCAAAATGATCCACATAAAGTCATCATAAAACATGTGAATAGTTTGGTAAAAATGATCAATGTCAAGGTAGACATGGGAAAATGGGTACGACAGTGCTGACTGCATATGCACTAGGCAAGTAGATGTTGCCTATATAGTTTAGGGGATGTCAGATCCCACAACAACTTTAGGATAAATGTAGTTCTTTCTTGGAAAGGTAGTGATTAGGTGAGTGCTTAAAGTGAGGTAAGTAGATTACATGGGCTACACACTGAATGTGACTAAGTGTGATAGTCTTGATTATAATGGCCAACATCAAGGTGGGCAGGGTCAAATAGGTCAATCAAAGAAGGGTACTCTCAAAAAGGTTAAGTACTGGTATGTTAAGTGGAGATGAGGTGATCTTATAAAAGGGCACCACCTAGGGGATGCTAGTGAAAAATTAAAGGAAAGATGTGGGACCCTGACCATACCCTAACCGTTGATGGTCGGGGGTTTTAAGGGGTCAACCATCAATGATCACCCTGATCATTGATGATCAAGGGGAAACCCTAAAAGCTAAAACATAAAAGTGAAAGTGAAAATTCATTTTCACCTTTTGATATTTTACCATCATGCTTTTTGCTCTGGTGATTTTGTACTGAGGGTTGGCCAGGTTGACTACGAGGTGGGGAGTGGTGATTGCTTAAGCTAGTGTGTGAGTAGATTTAGTGTTGACCGAGATGGAGGGTAGAGGAGGGCATGGTTGAGCAGAGGGAAATGGGCTTTAACCATGTCAACAATTATGGAATGAGGTAGGGGGTGCTCTAAAATTGATAGCCTGGTTAAGTTAGTTGTGTTAAATGTTCATTTGTAGAGAATGTGGAATGATTTGGTTAGGGTTTAAAACTATTTTTTTTTGGTTTAGGGAAGATAATGCAATTCCTTAATGTTAGGTTTTTCCTTAAGTAGGCAAATGTGTTGGTGAAATTGAGAGTGGGAATGTGTGTTGGGTTGGGGATGGACTGTAGGTTGGTTATGGGTAGGTTAGTGTGGTAGGAAACAATCATGGTATGATTTTTAGAGGTCTAGGGTTTGAAGGTCACGCTATTGACAGTCACACACAATGACTATCAGTGGTTGGACCCAACCATCGATAGTCAAACCTGGGGGAAAAAAGGGCTTATAGGAACCATCGATGGCTCTAATAACCATCGACGGTCGAGGGTGTGCTTAGAAAATGTTGAGAATTTATTCAACGAAATGGTGGAAAAAAGGTTTTTCATATTGAAAGTTTGTAAGTATGATAGAGTAGATGTAATGCTGAAAATTGGTGGAATAGTGTAAAAAGGCTTTTAAGATAGTGTATCTATTGGTTGAAAAGGAAAAGTAAAATATAGGGGTGATAGGATGAGATGATTTTGTTGAAATGAGTTAGTGGATAGAATGATGTGAGAGAAATGTTAGGTGGGAGATATAATAGGTTGGGTTGGAATAGGTAGGGTAAAGTTATACAGAAGAGGGTAATTATTTGTGATAGTAGTTTTGAATACAAAGAGAGATTTGTTGTGAGTGTTAGAGGTAATATGGGGAAGGGGACGTGTTAGATGGGTATGAAGTTTTGAATATAGGTATAGGTTGGTACTTAACTTAGTGTCCATACTAAGATGATCAAATTCCCACACTATTTACAATAGTACAAGATGCGATGACTGCTAACGAGTGGAGACATATGGAGACTGTGGGCTTAGGCATGATGCATCACTATCATCCTGTACCACAAGACCCAACTATGGTTGTTGTGCTCATTGAGAGATGGGATCCCATGGCAAACACCTTTTGGTTACCTATCAAGGAGATCACCATCTTATTAGAGGATGTGACCAAGATCACCAGGTTTCCCATCTGAGGAGATCTCATGTACCACATAGAGAGTGATGAGTCAAATTACCACATGGACCTCTTACATGGTGCAAACTGAGTTCATGCACAATTACATGTAGGTAGATTTAGGTATAGCCCATTATATCAGAGGGATCTTGGGGATAGGTGCTTGATGATGATGATGATGATGATGATGGCTTTGATGAGTTTTATGTTGCCAAACTCCATGGGTGGCCAATTTCCATACTTGCTTCTTGGCATGTCAGTGGAGATGTTTCTACGAAGGACCATTTTTAGGTGGGCACAGGTCTTGCTTGTGTAGATTTATAGAGAGTTATGGGCCTTTAGAGTGCATAGTTGATATGGGATTAGTGTTAGATTTGTGATACATGATTTGGCTTTCAAGTACATTTAGGTATTGATTCCTTTAGGACCGTTAGAGGATACTCATACATCAATTAATTATGTTGTCAGCTTCATGCGGTGGAGGAGAATGATGACCTATACAAGAGTAGGTTTTGGAGTCAGGGATATTGAGTGGTTTTGAGATGACTTGGAGGGTCTAGTGCTAGGGGATGTCATATAGAAACCATATGTTGGGTGGCCACAGTGGGCAAGATTTAGGTACCACACCATAGGGCCACAGAGTTGGAGGTGGGTGTATGGGAGGAGAGAGATGGAGATAGAGTTGATCCTATTTGATTGGGTATAGAGACAGTTTAGCTTGGTATAAGGGATTCCACCTAACCCACTAAGGTACTGAAGAGAGGAGGTCAAGTTCTTTCTACTTGAGCCATAGCTATAAGAAATAGTGCATGACTTCAAGGAGTTACCAATGGGAGGCTAGGTCGATGATGCAAGTATTATTGATGGTTATGTATCCTATACCAGGGTACGTATGTTGTAGCGGATTTTGGATGGGGCATGGTGGTCATCAAGCTATGGATGTTGATTCAATAATGGCACAGGTGTTGGGTGATGCACATGTAACAACAACATTAACAACAGCCTAAGCATAGAGAGATGCCTTAGTGGGATAGTGGCCACTTTGTAGGGCCAGATCATGACACTACAGGGGTAGGTGGGGGTATTGATGATGGAGAGGGACCAGGAATGGGCCTAGGTCATAAATTTATAGGGGTAGATGACCACTTTGTAGGGCCAAATTGGCTCCTTATAGGGATAGATTGGGGTTGGGATGGTAGGTGCAGTAGCAAGAGGGCCACTATATTCAGTACCGCAAGCATGATATCTAGCAACTATATAGGAGCTTAGATATTATGAGGTGATGATGCTTGATCAGTTTCCCCATGCTATGAGATTTGCAGAGTATAGAGCTAGTTTGGGTGGTGGGGCTACATTAACTACTCCAAGGCAGTGGGTTTCTATAGTTGGGTAGATAGGGGTCAAAGGGAAACCACGATTAGGTACATGTATAGGTTTAGATGGGGCTAGAGGTAGTGAGGTAGGTGGTCTGAGTGCTCCAAGGGCCTGATTGATATATGATATGTACATGATTTTTGATTCTGGCCTACGTGCTGATGATGTGAGATGTACATTTTGAGTTATATACATGTATATTGCTATATACCCATGATGATGATATTTATTGATGATTACAAACTCATAAATTTATAGATATGACCTTAGTTTATGGTTTATTGTGGATGATTTTGATGGTTATCAAGATTATTGATGAATGTTTAGTTTTATTATGCTCATGATGGTATGGAAGTACCCAGCTAGGCATGTGGTGAGATAACATTTGTTCATTTATGATTATGATGATATTGATGATATTTATGGTTATGATGATGTCAATGCTAATTATTTAATAAGTATATGATTCTTTATGAAGGTTTAGACATGTGGTAAAGGTCATTTATTACTTTATTATTTATAGATGCCATGATTTTGATATGATATTGATGGATATGCTAATGTCTTTTTGGTATTGTGGATGTGTTGATGCCATATGAAAAATCTCTCGTTCTTTAGAACTTAAGTGAAAATTTACATGAAACAAGTGAATAACAAACTAGATGTATAAGAGACTAAGCAGAATCTGGAGGAGTACACCCATGAATAAGGAACGTAAAGCCTTTTCATTGGTAAGGACTAACATGAAACCTTAAATTTGGATTAGCTTGATGAAGATAAGCCTTTCAAGTGCATTTCAATAGCATGCTTAATGTTGATAACAAGGTATCTTGATCACGATGTGTCAAGTAAGCTCATAACCATGTGCATATGTGATATGTGGAGGGAGAATGGGTGAAACTGGAACTATTTGTAAGACTAGTATGCCTTTTCTACAGGGTTTCCAAAGAGGTAGTATAGACAAGTCTATGTTTATATACAAAGTGTAGACTAATAGATGTAGGAAGTCTACTAAGGAGAGCCAATTGTGGCTTTCCAAGATTATTACTGATAAGAGAGCCCATTGTGGCTTTCAAAATTCTTTTACTTTTGCTTGAGGGTATTTTGCTATTTTGCTTTAGGGTTGGGGAAGTTGATCGATGTAGGAAGTTTCCATAAATTACTAGATTTTGAAAAATATTTTACTTAGCCATCCTTCAAGGGAGTGGTCTAAGTTTATGTTTCAAATGCTTTTGATATTTGTCCTTCTAAGGAGCAGTCCACCTTACATTTTTGCAATTTCAAATTATTTTCAATAGCTGTCCTTCAAGGGAGCAGTCTGTGGATGTTAGGGGCGACCCATGATTTATTTGTTTGACTTTTGTTATTGCTCTTGCTTTTGATTTTATTTGACATGGACTTGCATATACATGTTCAATGGGTTACCTTTATGAAGGCAAACCTAAGCTGATATAAAATTTTAGTAGGCAAAAAGAGGTATAGGTAACAACCAACCATAGGAACCACTTCTCAAAGAGAGGGGAAGTAATATGATAATCATGCCTTGGGTATAACCATGGTACCCAAAAGTTCAAGATGAGGCTATGTTTGTGATAGATAATCACATGATTTAGTTTTAGTGGGTTACCCCTAAAAGAGGAAATGAAATATGGTATGCCAGGGATGAGCTTAAGTTAGACAAGTGGTGATCTCAAATTTTATTTTAACAGTAAAAAAGATACAGATGTGAAGTATTGAGAGGCTCAGGTTCTGGGTTTCCTTCGAGAGAGGATAATCGATAAGCTCCTGATCTATACTTATGGGTTATGATGTAGGGTCCAAGCCAATTGAAAGTAAATTTGCCTCATTTAATTTTCTCCATGTTGGTGACATGTTGATTTTATTTAAGGACAAGATCTCTAATATTAAATTCTTTCATTTTCAAGTATTTTTTATAATCTCACTTAATTCACTCTTGATAGACAGAAAGATGGGAAAGAGTACATAAACGATGTTTATCAAGTAGCTTGAGTTGGGCTAAACATTCTTGACAGTAATCATCTTCTGAAATGAGGTCGTGCAAAGATATGTGAAGAGAAGGTATTTATATTTCAAGAGGCAAGATGGCCTCATCTCCAAAGATGAGAAAAAAAGGTGTAGCACTAGTGGGGGTTCAGATGCTAGTACGATATGTCCATAGGGTGAAGGGGATGTGCAAGTGCCAATCCTGACTTGAGGCATTGACCATTTTGGTAAGCATGTTGTTAAGGGTTTTGTTAGAGGCTTCAGCTTGTTCATTTGCTTGTGGGTGATAAGGAGAAGAAAAGCTAAGTTTAATACTAAATATGTCACAAAAGCCTTGAACTTGTTTGTTTTTGAAAGATTTTCCATTGTCGGTGATGATCTTATGGGGAATAATGAAATGATAGATGATATGATGGGTGATGAATTAGATAATATTTTCAGCTTTTGTCAAGACAAGGGGAATAACCTCCACCCATTTGGTAAAATACTCAGTTACGGTAATGATAAAATGGTGTCATTGTGAAGAGTGGGGGTTGATTTCACCAATAAGGTCTAGACCCCATTATGAAAAGGACCAAAGGTCTGTATAAATGAGAAGATTATTACTAGGTGCATGATGGAAATTAGTATGTTGTTGACATTTGACACACTTTTTCAAATAATCACATCTATCTTGGTTAAGGGTAGGCCAGTAATAGCCCAGGTAAAGGATACGCTTGGCCATAGTGAGGCCACTAAAGTGACCCCCATTGATACCATCATGTGTCTCTTTGATGGCATGAGAGGTTTATGAACCACATAGGCAACAAAATAGGAGGCCATCCAAGCCTCATTTGTAGAGGATTCCTCCCATAATGGTATAATAAGAGGTGCTTTGAACAAATGCTCAATGGGTATTCCTAGAGAGGCTAGAGGGAACTATGCCGAGGTGAAGGTAGTCGAAGGTTTGCTAATACCAAAGGTTAGGCAGAGTTTCATCCACACTAAATATGGTTGGAATGTCTGATTTAGTGTAGGAAGTTTTAGTGAGGTGATGGACAATGATGGATAGTTTGGAGCCTGAGGGTGTTGACAGGATCTGAGAGGCAATATAAGCCATGGTATCAACAAATTTGTTGGTAGACCAAGGGGTGGTTTGGATATGATAGTGTTTGAATGAGGTTAATATTTTTTTAATGAGTTGTTTATATAGCTACATTGTTTTATTCTTACACTGGTAAATACCATTGACTTGGTTGACCAAAAGCTGGGAGTCCCCAAAGATATTGATTGTTTTGACTCCTGGGGCTAGGGCAGTTTGGAGACCTATTACTAGGGCTTCATACTCAGCCACATTGTTGGTGCATTCAAAGTTGAGTTTAAAAGATAAGGGAAGTGGTTCATCAATAATGGGTATAAGGAAAATATTGGCTCCCCCAACACGCTGACATTTGGAACCATAAAAAAACATGGTTGCATGATTGGTGAAATCTACTTGAGATAGGCTTATGAAAGACTCATTTGGAAATGCAAGAGGGAGAGGTTGATTTTTCACTAGGGGTGCTTCGGCTAGTTGGTCGACAATTATTTGCCCCTTGATTGACTTCTACTAGAGGAATTCAAGGTCAAACTTAGATAAATGCATGAACCACTTAGCTGTACATTGGTTTTGATATGGTTTAGAGTGCATGCATTTGAGGGGGTCAGTATTGGTTATGACAAAAGTTTTGGTTAAGAAGGTAGTGGCAAAGTTTGGTGGTCATGAAGACTAGGGCCAAACATAGTTTCTCGATATGTGTGTATTGAGTCTCATATTTGACAAGCGTACGACTAATGTAATAGATGACTTGCTCTTTTTGTTGTTCATCCCAATGGGCAAGCATTGCCCCTAGGGAGTGGTTTGTGGTAGAGATATAGAAGTAGAAAGGATGGTCATCCTTAGGAGGTGTTAGGACAAGTGGAGATAACATGTATTCTTTGAGTGTATCAAAGGCCTTTTGACAATCAACATTGCACTTGAAAGAGATGTTCTTTTTCAAGAGGTGGTGGAAGGGTTAACACCGATCAGAGAGTTGGGAGATGAATGGATTGAAGTTTCCCCTATAAGCTACAGAGTTATTTAAGATTGGTCAGAGGTAGCATCTCAAGGATGGCTTTGATTTTGGCTGGATCAACTTTGATTCCTTGAAGGTAAATAATGAAGCCAAGAAGTTTGCCTAACAAGACCCCAAAAATACATTTCTTGGGATTGAAGTGAATGTGATAATGGATAAGTCACTCAAAGATAATCTTAAGAATAGGTAAATGGTCTTTGCGAAGCTTGGACTTCCAAAGAAGGTGATCCACATAGTCTTCAATGATTGTATGGATAAGGTCATGGCACATTGGTAGGTGGTGCCAGTGTTCTTAAGACTGAAGGAAATGAATCTGTAACCCATGGGGTAATAAAGGTAGTTTTTTGTTGATCTTTAGGGGCAATCAAAATTGGAATATAACTCATGAATCCATCCATGAGGGATGGCATCTCGTGGCCTACTATAAGATCAATAAGTTGGTCAATGCTAAGTAGAAGAAAGTCATCCTTTGTGCAGGTGAGGTTGAGGTCATAAAAGCCCACACAAATACGTAGTCCCCCTATGGATTTAGTGGTAGGTGTGATGTTTGAAACCCATTGGGGATAATCAATGGGTTGAATAAAGTTGACAAAAAGGAGGCATTGAAGCTCTTATTTGACAAGGAGGACTATGCAAGGGTGTATTTGTTAAAGTTTTTATTTGATAGGTTTGGTGTCATGATTGGTTACAATGTTGTGGGTGGCAATGGCTGGGTCAATACCAAGTATATTGATATATGACCAGGTGAATGTAATATTGCCATCTTTGAGGAAGGTACAAAAGTCCTATAGTTCCTCAGAGGTGAGAGTTTGATGATGTGGGGGTTGTTCAAAGTGTTTATGTCAATGTATATGGTAGATTGATTCAACATGGTTGAGGTTTTTAGAGTTAAATATTTGTGGATGTAGGAATTCAGTGCACCAAAGTAGGTGAGAATAACATCATCATCTTGACACTGAACAATGTTAATGGTAGGAGAGTCTTCTCCCATGAGTTTAGGATGGGTCAAAGGGATGGATATGGATGCCCCTTATTTTTGATAAGTTAAGGGGTCAAGGGTAATCATGTTTATAAAAAAAAAGTTGGGTCAGATGATGTCCTCATCCTTACCCATAGGTGGAGGGGGTGTTGGTGAGGAAGGGGTTTCTTTTTTGACAATGGTAGGGGTAGTTTGTTTGGCCTTCTTCTTATTGGGTAAATTGAAGCTGAGGCCATGCTTCTCATGAGGTTTTCAAGTCTCAATTGAGGTCATTGTGTGTGGGCCATGCTCATATCATCCTAAAACAAATTCATTCTAGGAACAACTGTGAAGGTATAGCTTGGTGAAGTCAAGGTTGTCCAAATAAGAGAAGGTGGAGGTGAGTGGTTGAGCTAGAGAGGGAGTGATGGTAGTGTTAAGTGGCTTGTAAATTCCATCATAGATTAATTGGGTTTAGCAACTCAGAGCCCCAATAGGGTAATGGCTCTAATATTGGGGTCATAACCCAATTAGTGGTGGAGTTTCCCATATTATTGGGGAGTAAGGAGGGCATCAAGGGTGAGGAGATGGTATTCTCCAAGGGTGAAGTGTTGGAATGTAGGCTCTAAAGGGTCCATGATGGGTATCTGGTCTGTGGGGATAGATGAGCTGGTAGAGGCCTCAGTAGAAGGGGAAGAAGTAATGGCTTTGGCTTTTATGGGTGAGGGTTTGATGGTGGTTGTTTGTAGTGTTTTGGAGGAGCAAAAAAACATCATTAGGTCAGTAGGTCATATTACATGCTATAAAAGGGCTAGGGTCAACTTGTATGGTAACAACTTGACCTTCATGTTCAAACTTCATGCAATGGTGGAGGGTAGAAGGTACACATCCCATGGCACAAATCCAAGGTCTCTTAAGTAAAACATTGTACTAGAATTCACCTTTGACTACATATAAGAGTTCAGGGAGCATGTGAGGTTTTAGCCAAATGTGGAGGATGACAGTTCCCAAGGTAGTGGTCATAGTGTCATTAAAATATCAAAGGATGGCTAAAGTTTTAGACATGACATTGTTCAATAGCTTAAGTTGCTCATAGGCATGGGAAAAGATGATGTTGATATTGGCTCCCCCATCGATCATAACCCATTTGATGGGGGTTTGATTGATATGGGCTGTAATAAAAAGAAGGGGATCTAGGTCTTCGAGGTGGATAGAAGGTATCTTTGAGTCTTTGAAGGTAATAAGGGTGGAGAGTTGGAGATCACCAATGAAGGCCTCTATGGGTTGGGAATCCCCAGATCTGACTTCAATGGCCTGCATAGCCTCGATCATGGCTTGACAATGATGGGGAGAGGTGAAAATGAGCTCATATAGGCTCATTTTAGTAGGGGTCTAGTGGAGTTGTTCAAGGATGACCCTCCTGATGGATTCAGAGGAGTTAGTCTCTAATGTGCCTAAGACAGTAACTTTGGGCTTAACTACAAGCATGGAGGTTTTGGTCTAGTTGGGTATGGGGTGAGTTGGTAGGTATGTCCATGAAATAGACACTTTGGCCTTCCCTTTATCCTTTTTTTGTGGTTGTGTGACCATATTAATGGTATGGATAGAGGGGGAAGGTGTGATGGGGGTTGGGTAGATTCTCTGTCACTCTAAGGTGAGAGTGGGGTTGGTTGTGTTGGTCGGGGATTAAGAATGTGTGGGTGGCCAATTGTTGGGTGTAATGGTGGAAGAATGGATGGAAGGTCATCTACCAAAAGATCATCCTCATCATAGAGTTGGTGGATAATGGCCTGGAGAGCTTTGTAATTCTTTGTGTCATGTCCAGGTGTCTTGTGATAGGAGCATATTTGACGATCATTGTACCAAATTGGTTTCAAACCAAAAAAATTAAAAGGTTTGATGGGAGGTAATGTGAGTTAGGAGGTTTGTACTAACCTTTGAAGAGTTGTTGTATAGGATTTTGCTAGAGGTAAGGAAGGTTTTGGACTCACATTTTTGGTTGGTAAGGTGGGTGTGTGGGTTGTAATAGGTTGGGTGAGAGATGACTTGGGTGAGGTGGTTTGGGTAAATGGTTTTGGCCTAGACACATTGGTAGTTGAGGCAGTTGAATTTGGTGGTCTGACTAGCTATGATCTGGGAAGGACCTATACATCAGATAATAAATGTGTGTTGTAATCAATGATAGTAGGTGACATATGTTAAAAGGGGGTTTATTTTTGATTAAATTAGAAGGGTGAGGCCCTAGGATAGAGGGAAAGGTAGAGGCTTAGTTATGTGTCCTTTTAATGCTTTTATCCTTTTGGTTGGTGTGGGTCAAGACCTGGGTATAGGCTCGAGTGAAGTTAAGTCTACTTTCAAAGATAAGTGAACCAAACTTTGAGTAGGGAAGGCACCAAGAGTTTTGAAAGGTTTCATTAGTAAGGTGGTGGCTATTTTGGTTGACTAAGAGTTTAAGGGTTTGTTAGAGGTTCAAATTTGTTTAAGAGGTAGTAGAGAGATGACAGATTGGTTGGTTAGTGGTGTGCTAGGTAGTTCAAGTTTGTTGATGGAGGGAAGCCCTAACTATTGCTAGAAAGTGGCCCAATCCATGTCTAGTTTTAAGATGAATTCTAATTTTTATACTAATGTGTATAAAGGTTTGTGTACTGGTCCTGATCCATGGGTAGTGGATGCAATAGATAGACTTGTAGGTTGGGTGGGATGCTTGGCAGGTTGGTTGATCTCTTGAGGTGACGGAAGTAAGGCTGAGATAAATGTCTCATCCATAGGAGTGGGTAAGAATGCTCCTCCTTTAGGGACAATATCCATAGGAGTAGAGGTTTGATGGGCAGTTGGTAGAGGTGGCAAATCAGGAATGTTGATTTGCCCAGGTGTACTAGTTGAGGTATTATGTGATGGTTTGCAAATTTTTATGAGGGTAGTTAGGGAGAAAAGAACTTTTTTGGTTTGGCTATCCAAAGGAGGGTAAGGTGACTCCATGACCTCGATAGGCGAGGTGAGGGAGGAATGGGCAGATTGGTTGATTGGGTCCTCATGGGTAGGTGTATTGTTAACCATGTTGACCATGTGGGTATTATGAGAGCACTCAGCTTGCCTGTCCCTTGCTTTGATAGGGGCATGGTTGGGAAAAGATTTCCTAAAGATGTCAAGAGCCTAATTTTGAGGGGCATTGGGATTGTCCAACATGAGTTCCTCTTTATCAATAAGACTTTGAACAATATTCTTGAAAGTATTACATCAATTGATGTCATATCTAATTACCTAATGAAAATTATAGAGATCATTCTCATTATACCAAGTAGTTGCTGGATGAGAAGAATCAAATTGCTGGGGAGGTTTGATAGGTGGAAGTTGTATAAGGTTAACTTTTAGTAGCTTTTCAAAAATTAAGGTGTACGATTCTCCAAGTGGAGTTAGTTATTTTTGGTTGTTTTGGTTTAGGTTTCTTGCATTTGGATTGGAGGTAAAGGGAGAATTTTGTTAGTTGACATTAGGTGGAGGGGCAGTTTTAAGGATGACGACGTTCACAGTTCCCCTAGTCTTAGTTTTGATATTGGCTTGGTTGCTTGGTTTGGAGGAAGAGGTCTTGTTGGTCTTGAAGGTAGAATTCTTGTTTCATAAATTCAATTTACCCTCATATATGGACCAATTTTCTAGCTTACGTGCCATGGTAAAAGCCTCACCAAAGGTCCTAAAGCTCTGGACACACAATGTAGAAGATATATGTTTGGCACAAGCTAGAGCAAAAAGTTCTATAAGTTCAAGTTGAGGAAAGGAAAATGAAAGTTGATTAATCAAGCTTCTCCAAAAGGTGACAAAATCGGCAATGGACTCATCATTGAATTGTCTGATAGAATAGAGGTCTGTGATAGAGACCTTCTTGGAAATGTAAATGGAAAAGAGATCCAAGAAGACTTGTGGTAGTTGGGTGAAAGAGAAAATGAAATGCTTGGTAAGGGTGCTATACCAGTCAAGTGTTGGACTGGATAATGACATGTGGAAGGTTCAAAGGAGAAGGGCGTCATCATAAGAAATCATGTAGCATGCATGCCTAAAATCCCTAAGGTGTTGTTGGGGGTCCTCCTTGCTTTGAAATTTGATAAATTTTGGAAGCTCCCATTGAGGAGGGTAAGGTCTAATAGGAACAAAAGGATGAATAGGTTCGTTACAAATCTAATCATAGGATAGGATGTTATGAGCTCCTAAAATGGATGACTCAAGGTTGGTCATTTTATCCATGAGAATTTTCATTAGGTCAATTTTAGGTGCTGTGCCAAAAGGATTGTAAGGATGATATTGTAGTTGAGGTTGGGTGACATATTAGTAATTGCTTGGTGATGGAGGAGCTGCCACATATTAGAATGTAGATGTTAGAGGTTGGGTAGGGTAGGTGGATGATGGTGGTTGGGTAGTGGGTATATACCTTTATGGGTTAGGGATGTATCCTAGGTTGGGTGAAATGGGTAATTACTAAAAAGTCCCTATGGATTCGGTGTGGATGGTAGTTGGGTTGGTGACAAGAGATGAGGTTGTGACCTTCGTGTTAATGGGTGGTGAGGTAGAAGGGATAGGTAACCCTAAGTGTGGTAAAGAGGTATTAATTGATGGGCTAGGCTTGACAAAGGTGAGGTTGGAGATGCCAGTGGTGGGTGCCCCAGCTATAAGTGGGACATGATGGGTTAATGGTTGGGTTATCCCCAAGGTAGAGGAGTCATTAGTAGGGGTGGAAGGTGTAAGGGTAACAATTGGTTGGATAGGTTGGTTCTCAGCCATAGTGTCAAAGGGGTTAGTAAATGAAGATTCTTGGGTGGTCAAAGGTTAGGTGGTGACCGTGACAATAGGGATACCCTCCATAAGGTAGGGTAGCATGCTATAAGGAGGATCTTGAGGTGGAGTTGAAATCTAGATATGGTGAGGATAGGTGTTAAGATAGTGCTAAAGGGCCACTGGATTATTGTCTAAAAAGATGGTAAAATCCATGTCTCCTTAGGGGAATACCTGAGGGAAAGTAGGTATTCTCAATGGATGAGGTGAATCTTCTGCCTTGGAGATGCATTCCATAGATGAGGAGGTAGAAAGGGTTTATTTAGGTAATGGGTTTTGTTCTGCCAAGTCTCTCCACTGTTGATGAGTGAGGATCATACAAGGAAAGGGGAGAGAACAAGAATAATCTCACCACTCAAACAAGAAGAAGACAAGAAAATGATCAAGGCAATCAAGACACACACTATGAAGTATGTCCATCATAGAGGTTAGTTTTAATCTCACTTTTGGATTATACCTTAGTTTATGAGAGTGTGTGATAGAAGTTGGCTTGTAGATCAGGTACTATAGAAGCAGTCTATGGTTAGTTACAGGTTGTTTAGGTGCTCAAAAGAATATATATTAGAATCAATACGTATCTTGGTATTGGGTCCTACCCCCTCACTTCACAGTCTCGTAGCGATAAGGGTATTGGGTGCTTAGCCAATATATATTGATATCCAGAGTTTATACTCAATCAGAGAGTTGAGTTGGTTCTCCTCTTGGTAATGACCACCAAGTAGGATTATTGAGAATGGGTAAGGTGACTACTAGGTGATGAAATCCCAATCGGGCTTGGTCTCAATTTTTTTTGATGTTTGATTGATGAAAGTGGTTTAGCTAGTGTGTGCAACAAAAGTGGTGCTACGATGAGATTATTGTGCTTTAATTCAAAGTGAACTATTATTAAAAGTAAGCAATGGATGTAATTGATTTTAAGCCCAAAATAAATTTTAGTTTCAATTATGAGCACAGATAGAGAGAAGAACATACAAATACAAAGAAAATGCAAGTAAAGACTCTAGGTCCCACCGAGCATGGCAGAATGTTTCACTCAAATTTTGCTATTATTCAAAAGAAGGTAGTAAAACCAAAAATATGGGTAGTGGTAGAAATACCATTAAAAGTGCGTGTATTAAATTAGAAGATTGTGAAGAGCTCCTCTTTGGCTTGGGAGGAAGACATGCAAACAAAAAAGCACTAAAGGGAAATTTGTTGGTTAGACAAGTAGCTAGGTAGATTGCCTAGCTATGACTAGATCTTAGAAGTGTGAGCTTCCTTAGGGGCTATCAATTTACTATTTTAAAACAATTAAGTTGATAAAATAGAAAGAAATTACTTGCATCAATAATCAAAAGGTACTAAAATTGATAACAAGAATTGCTTGATAGAGAGATGTGCTATAAATGATCTAATTAATGATAAGTTGATTAGTGTTATTGCTAACAAGCTGAGGTATGGTTAATGTAATTAGGAAAATGTCTATGGTTAGGTAGAAGCATAAAAAATAGGGTCTAATTAGGTGTAGGTGGTAAAATGGGGCTTGCTAGTTTTAGGTATGATAATGAACCGTCGATGGTCAAGATGACCGTTGACGGTTAAGGGTAACCATAAGCGGTTAGGTAACTGTCGGTGGTTGGGTTAACTATCAATGGTTACCTATAGGTGAATTGAGGCCAATATTTTGGGTATGAATCTTGAGAGGTGGGTGAGGTCTGTACTAATTTCAAATTAGAAATATGACAAATAAATATAGAAAATAAATAATTGTCTTATCGAGAAGGTGGATTGGATGGATAGTTGAGATGGATTGCTTGATGTAGAAGCTAATCATAATTTTGACAGAGTGACGGTGCTTGGAGTGGTGATGGCAATTTGGGCTTATTGGATTACTAAAGTGACTTATGATGATTGACCTGCAAAAGAGATTTTGGATACTAGACCTCTTGATAATAATTGCAGATGATTTTCCCTTGCAGCTCTCCTCTTCTTATAAGCAAAATGAAGAGGTTAAAGTGGGAGTGTAACTAGGGCTTCTAATTATAACTCATCCATGCAATGCCTCATGAAAGGATTTGGATGACTTATATTTAGAAAATCTAAGTGATAGTTTGCATGGTGATTGCATGTTAAGGTTTCAGTCGATGGAGCCTAACCGTCGACAATTGAGGCAAAACGACCAAAATATGTAAAAAGGGATAGTTTAATCCAATTAGGTCAAAATGGATAGAAATAGGTTTAGGTAAGGGTAAAAATTCTAAGGGGTTATGATAATCATAATCATGCATGTATATTTCTAGTGTCTACACTAAACTAAGAAAGTTAGAAATGAAAGCATGCATGAATGTAGTACAAATCTATGTAAGAGATAGGATGTACATATGTTGAGTCTAAACTAGTGATAGTCAATAAAAAATATGAGTATAAGTGGCAATGATCAATATCAAGATATAACAATGCAAAAATTGAAATGTAAAGAGTGTAAGGATATAACCTGGTAATAGAAACTATGTATAAGATGCCCCTAAGTGAGTGAATGTGTCAAATGAATAACCCTGAATTGGTGTATATGCCCCTAATGGGTAGATGATAGCAAGTCTGGATTAGTTTAGTGGACTTGAGTCATGTAAGCAATCTGTAAGCACTCAATAAGAACAAGTGAAGCATGTATGTATGATAAAATTGACTATACTAGGATAGCTAACATATGTAGTGTTTGACAAATGTAAGAAAGGCAAACATAACAATGCATACAATCTATAAATTTTGTGATTTCTAAGTAATATTTGAATTTTTTTTCTGTTTTGACATGTTATATTATTTTTGTATTTTCTAGATATATGCTATGTACAAGCAAATGAAAATGACTAGTGCATTGTTTATATGTAAAATCTCCTTAGATGCACGATGTTCAATGGGTTTTTGATTGCCTTTCCATCAAGTGAAGCTAGATGATATACTTTTGGACTAAGATTTTTTGTGATGATGTATTGTCCAAGCCAATTTGGTTTAAATTTGTCTTTGTTCTCTTCCTTGGCATTGACATTTATGAGATTTTCTTTTAAAACCAAATCATTGATTTCAAATTCCCTGTTGTGGACTCAATTACTGTAAGTTCTTTGGATTCATTTGTGATAAGCCCTGAGATGCTCTGTGGCTTGGATACATGTGTGATCCAACTATTCTAATTCATGGAGGTGTATCTCTTTGTATTGATCATCTATGATAAGCCCTTTTAAAGATACCTGTAAAGAGGGGATTTCTAACTCCAATGGGATGACAAATTATGTGCCATATACTAGTGAATAAAGAGTAGCTCCTATTGGTGTATGTATGCTAGGATGGTAAGCCCATAATGCATAGATGAGTTGATTATGTCAGTCATTTCTAAATTTGGTAACTATTTTGCTAAGAATACTATTGATTGTCTTATTTATTGCTTCTACGTGACCATTGCCCTGTGGGTAATATGCAGTGGAGAATGTGTGTTGGATTTTATATTTGGCACATAACCTTTTTGTTATTTTATTCTTGAAATAGGTTTCATTTTCTAAACTTGTGGCCGTTGGGAGGCCAAAGTAGGAAATAATATTGGTCATTAGAAAACAACAAATATCCTCCCCCTTTGTTGATTGTAATGGGATGGATTTTACCCATTTTGTAAAATATTATGTAGCTATGATAATGAACTTGTGACCTCTTGCAGATTCTGGGTTTATCTTACTGATCAGATCAAAGCCCCATAACATGAATGGGCAAATAGATATGATAGGTTGAAGTTGTTACAAATGTACATGGTACAAGTTGCCATGGCATTGACATTTGTTGCATAATTTGGCATATGCTTAGATTTCTTATTCCAAGGTTAGCCATTAGTAACCTTGTATGAGTTACTTGTGTGACATTGTTTTACTGCTAAAATGACCACCACATTCACTTTCGTGTATTTTTGAGATAGCCAATTTAATTTCTTTGGATGTCAAACATCAGAGTAAGTGTCCTTAAATATATATCTTAAATAAATCACCACCAATGATGACATATCGAATGGAGTTTCATTGTAGTTTACGTCTTTCATTTATTTTGAAAGTATCATGTGTAATAAATTTATTCAAAAAGTTTTATATGTCAAAGAACCATTCATATGGTGTTTTACTACAAGTGGTAACTAGAATTGTTAGAGAAATAAGGTCCACATGGGATACTAATAGATATTTTAATTATTTGATAGTAAAAAAATCCTAGTTTGTATTTATATCAATGGGGATCAACAATGCGACACTGGCCATTACATCAGCATGATGGTTGTCTTTGCATGGGATGTTCTCAATTAAAAAATTATCAAACTGAGCCTGTAAACATTGAACCACGTTCTTATAAGGAATCAGGTGCTCTTCTTTTGTTTGGTAGATATCTGTAACTTAATTAACAATTAATTGGGAGTCCCTGTAAACTTTTATCGATTTATTATTGAGTGCCCGAGCTGCTTGAATGCCTTAATAGGCTAAACACATCTAGAAAACCTGAAAAAAAGGGGCATGTATTTTGGGGCCTATGTTTTCCTTAGCTTAATTATTACTAGATTCATAAAAAAATTGTACAATTTCTAAAATAACATACCAAGTGTAATGTATATTTAACTAGGTAATCTAATGATGTGCGATCTACTCTATATGATTTTCATTCTATAATGAATGCATGATGGTGGTCCAAATATGCTTGTATTTTTCTCTAAATTCTTGAATTAATTTCTTTGATGCATTCACAATTGATTTGTGAGGCCCCAATTTTCATAATGTTACTTTGGTTGAACCTTTTTTACTATCATACACATGTCCTGTTATGACATGCTCCTTATGTTATAGATACATGAGATGTTTCTTATTTATCATTATGGAGACAATGGACCTTATGCTTTTTATATATTGGTTACACATTTTAATACTATTCAATTATTAGTTATGGATGATTTCATTTGATTATGGATATATGTGCATACCAAATTATTATATTATTAAGATAATAATGTTTATCACATGATTGGGATTATGAGTATATAATGTTAGCACGTAGTGATTACCTCATGTATATTAAAATTTTATGATTTGATTTTTTTATGTATGCAACTGTGTATTATTATAAATCACTTAATATGTTTACATTTAGTAGCTGTGGGTACCTAAGGTAAAAAATTTGATGTGTGAAATGATGTACAAGAAATAGGGGAGGCCAAGCGAGTGAATTGGGACTACGTTAAGCATAAAAACATTTTTGGTTTTTATCAGAGTGGATACTCTTGAAATGCCCCGTCTCCCCTCCTCCTACCCTTTAGACTAAAATCTAACCCTTGTGTTATCATCTAGTCTAGTAAATATTTGTTGAAATCTCTAGAAGGTCATAAGGTTGATAATGGAGATAAATTTTTATCATCAATTAAAAAATTCAAATGGAAGTAAAAATCCAACTTTGGAGGGTGACATAAATTGATTTTGTAATATTTTATGTTTAAATTAGAGTCTCTTGAAAAATAAGGATGTACAGGAGTATTTTAAGGAGCCAAATAATACTTTTGAGACAACCCACATGCCATTTATGGCATGGGAAAGTGAGATCATTAATTGGTATGGACAAGTATTGCTTGCCCACATGGGTGTGAAGGGAGAGTTAATGCTAGATAAAAAAAATTGGAGAGGGCCCAAGGAATAGAAAAAGACAAGTATCACCTTTCCATTAACTAATAGGTTAGAGTGTTTTTCTATAAGAGCATGGAAAGCCTTCCTTGGAGGAACTTTTCCCTCATTTTGAATTTGAGAGTAGAGGAGAGCTAGATAAAGAAGAGGAGGAGATTAGAGAAGGAGGAGGAAAGCTAGCATCCAAGACTTGTAGAAGATTTGATTGAGTAGATCCAATAGGTGGAGCTAAGGTAGGCTTCCTTTTCACCTAGTTATTGAAAATTTGGTTTTTTTTCTTTTTTTTCTTTCTCCATTCTCTTGTCTTTGATTTTTACAAGAGGTGTAAGGCCATTTGGCTCACCCTTTTCTTTGTTGATTTCCATGGATTGTACCTATGGCCACAATGTATATTTTATTACCCATTTAAGTTTAGAGATACAACATGCCTCCTTTATTTGTTGGTTATTTTTACATCCTCTTTTGATACTTAAAATGTCAAAGTTATGTTTCCCAAATGAGCTTAAATTATTTTGTATAATTGTGAATTTGTATGTAGGGTTAGGGTAAAGTAACAAAGTTCAAAGTTATTTTACAAAGCTCTAATGCATTGGGTTTTGAAAAAAAGGAAGCCATTATGTTTCCAAGATCCTCCCATGTCAAGGGAGAAGGGTTTGTGAAAATGAATGTCTCAAAGGTCCTCTTTCACCCACTCCCATAGTGTGGAGACTAAAAATTTTCATCAACAATGCATGATTAAGTAGATTTGATATGTTTAGTTTATTTGTGGTTGCCTTGAGTGTTTATACCTCTTATTATTATTTTGTTTAATTGTTGTGTTTTGGGTGATCTTGGAAGCCTATTGTTATAAAGGAGTGTAGTTGAGACACATAGTTTTACTAGTTTAGTGTGTTGCCTTGATATTAACCACCTAATTACATACCTATGTCATTTTAATTTAAAAAAATGGTGTCACCTATGTTTAGAGGTGGGGAGCCTTAGGCTTGGGGGTGCCTAGAGTAGCCACTCGATATTAATGGCAAAAGGATGGGAGGTGATCCCCTCCTTGGCTTGGCCTTGTGGTTAATATTGGAGCTTGCATGGAGTCTTATTACACATTTTTATGGTCTTGCTATGTAAAAGAAGACACAAATGATCTTGGCTGTAATTTATTGTCATATTATTTTATTATTCATATGAAGAAAAAAAATGGATCTAATGAGTAGAAGCTCTAATCCTTTTGTTATCGTCAATTTACAGTTGAAATAAGCAAGAATGAAATGTAATTATTATTTTTATAGCTGAAAACAAATTATAAACATTATATGGATAATATAATTCTTTGTATTTTACTATTAGAAACAAAATGATGATCTCTTCCCAAAAATTTATATGATATTATTTTCATGAAGCCCAATAAGGGCTTGAAGCACTTAGGAAAATTTTATGCAATTTAAAGTGTCCCATTTTATATAAATTTTAATTTCAATATTGAATACACTCAATCAAAATTCTAACTTAATTTACGACTTATTTTTTGGACACCTGATTAATTTTCTATGAATTTTTGAAGTCTAGTTGTTAGATTTGCTTATATGTCCTTTGTAATCCACTCATGCTTCGCATGATTTTTGTGCATGAAAAAAGAGGCATTGAAGTGCCCAAAATTATTTAATATTAAAATTTGTCATTTTTGAGACTTTTTCATTTTATTTCATATTTCTAGACCCTTAAGTTTACTCGTTGTGATTTTTTGAAATTCAGTTGTTTATAGGGCAGATCTTGAATACACATGCCCTTTTGAAAGGCAATGACCTCTTGTTGTAGGGTAGTTAGATAAATAGTTGGTGGTCACCTGTGTAACCACACGACATATGGGAAATACACTAAAGGTCTCGTGCGTTTAGCAATGTAGTTACCACCATGGGAAATGTAGTTAGGGAAGAATGTGTGGATTTTAAGCCACATGGTTATCTCCCTACCGCATTGACAATAAATGTGGCAGTTATACTATAAACCATTGGGTATAATAAAATAATTTTCTAATTATTCAAATTTAATTTTTATTAAACTATGAAATTATAAAGTCTTTTACCTATACAAATAAAATTAAAACCGGAACTTATACATATAAAGATACTTGTTTGCAAAACCATTTGTGGAGACCTAGGGACCCTGAGGTGGGGGAGCCCAAAAGGGACCCCACACCCCCTCAATTTTTAATCATCTTCCATATTAAATAGGTTTTAGGACTTGAAATGGCATTGTTTTCAAGATATGCTACTTTTGTCCCAGGGAGGTCATTTTAGACATTTTCTACAATTGTGGGCTCTTGGAAGCCCCAAGATGGGTGGACCCAAAGGGGAACCCACCTTATTTTCCCCTCCCATTCCACATGAACTAAAAATAAAATATTAAAACTGAAAATTAATATAATTTCCTTCTTAAATCTTGTTAGTGGCCATTAATGATTGCTGTGGAGCTTGAAGCCTAGAGACATTTTCAGAAACTATAAGATTTTGGAATCAGGTAAAGATATTTATTGAATACAGTTACCTACAAAATAAAACCAAGCATGCATGTATGAAATAAAATTTACAATCTGAATAAAATGAAAAAAATACTAAAATTGTGGAGGCTTCATTGATGTTATTTTTCCAAAGCTGAGGAAAGAGAGGAGTAATGGCTATGGATAAGTCATCCTCCAAAATTCCCTTCCTCTTTTCCAAAATCTAAGTTTGTAACTTAATGATTGATATTAAGCATATTGACCTCCATAATATTTTCTAGGGTTTCTTAACCTTTGACTAAATTTCATGATTGAGTTAGAAAGGATCCATCGATGTACACAGAGTGCTCCATCCTCAAGTTGTTAAGGACCCTTTAGACCATTTTTTAGGTAATATGATGAGTATGTGACCTCCTTTCCAAGCAATTTATTCAAAATTTAAGTTGAATTAAATTAGATTCAATTAAAACTTTAGGTGTGAACCAAACTCTGTGATTGGTTGGAATTGCTCAAGACTCTCCTTGAACCCTATTGAGAGTTAGGATGAATTGTTGAAGCTAGTGGTTGCTTGAATTTACCTATGTTTAATTGTACATCCTTTATAAACCTTGGGCTTTGGCAGGCACTACGATTACTTAGAGAGTTTTAGGCTTGTGTGAGAGCCTATAGGTTGATTAAAGTAAGTGGGGCCTACATGGTTGTGTATCGATTGTGTGTCCACTTGCGCATTATCACTCTTCATTAGACATGTTAGTTTTCTTTGACAATTTGTGCATTTTATGACTTAAGGTGGTTAACCTTTGGGAATTGTATATGTGTAGAATGTGTTTTATACATTCTTAAAAAAAAATTACATATTTTTGTGTAGTTCAATCATGTGAATTTTGGGCGTGATATGATTTATCAAGGATGGATCATGTCCTATATACAATAATGCACATGTGTATTTATAAATTATCAAATTCAACTCAAGACCCCATTGGTAAGTGATTCAACACAAAAAAGGTGGGAAAAGATGAAAATTTATGAATATACGACATGGGTGACCCAAAATAGGGATCAAAAAGGCCCATTTTAGAACTATATAGTATATATTTCTATGGAAATTCTAAAAAAACAAGTGAAATAAAAAGGGAAGAAAGAAAGAAAAAGAGAGGGAGAGGAAACAAGGAGAAAATGAGGCAGGGAACAACCAAAAATATATAGAAAATGTGCCAATATGAGCCTCATCCAAACTTATAATAAAAAAACATACAAGTACTTGAGAATAACATACTTTTATCACTAAAAGCTACCTTTTATCAAAATTAGGTGTCTATGTGACCTTTTATCTTTGGTGAAATTAAGTTTTTTATTTTCAAATACGAGATAATTGTCATACCCTGAGGATATGTTGTTGTTTTGTTTCTTAAAAGTCACCAAGGTATTCCATTAGATCTCTTATATTCCTATTATGAGCATAAAGTGATAATAATATGTTGTTTATAACAATATGGTTATCTAATGACCCTATACAATCTGTAGACTATTATGCAAGATGTGAAGGTTAGTTTTTATGTTTGCGTTAGTTTATAAATGCATGAAATTTGAATTGAAAATTTAATGAACAAAAGAGTAATTTAGATATTTTGGATAAAATAAATAGGCAATAGTCATGATGTGAAGTTTGGTTGAAGGAATTATCATTTCATAACAATGGTGTTTTGTTTGTTTGGTGCGATAAAAGTTTATGAATCTCATTGTAACAATTATTGTATTTTAAAAAAAAAACGAAACCTTGTTCTTCTTATATGATTTATGTGAAATGTTATAGTATGATAACTCAATATAAAAAGAATTATGATATAATATGAACAAAAGATACTAAGAGTGTATTGTTGATGTATTCATTGTCTAATAAAACTATGTTGTTGAATGTCAACATGTACTAATTCTTAATACATGAGAATATGATTAGGATTCTATGTATTAGTTTGTTGAAACCATTGAAGGAAATGAATAAATTGCATGTGAAAGTGACTTACTAAGTTTTAGGGAAATTATTGTAGTGTTGAAATTCCTTTGTTCTAAGAATTGACTTTAAAAAAGAACTGTCTAAAAGTTGTGACAAACTCATTGTTTTGAGGATTTATTAAATAAGAGAATTCAATAGATGTTTAAGTGAGTTATAAAAATTTATAATAACTTAACATTTAAGAGTTTTTATACTTTTATAGTCCATAATATTTGTAGAATGATTTTGGGAGAAAAAATAGTGTATATTTTTAAATTGACATGTTTTGAATTACCTTTTGGGATTCATCATCAAGAAAGAAAGAAATCATACATAGAACTTAGAAAATTGCCTTCTTATAAAGATATTCCATGTGATCTGATATGGTTGAATGGACAAAGTTTATAATTAATGTTGAAAACATTGTATGAACATTGCAAACTTAAGTCCATTGGATGAGCTGTTCAAAATGCTCTTAGATTATTATATTAATGGAGGGAAAGTTGTTTGGTTAGTCAAAGGATGAGGGAACAATAGCTATATATTTTTATTTTTTATTTCTTAAGATTGAAAAGTTCAAAATTTTAGAGTTAGAATTGCAAATGAAAATGGTACTAACCCTGAGGTGGGTATCTAATGATAGTGTTTTTAACTCTATTAATAATGGGTCTCCACATTGGATTAATCCCTACCCCTTCATCTCGATTGATATTTAGAGAATGATGACCTATCTCTATGGATTATCGTAACTTGAATTTGAGATAATGTTCTTTCATGACAAGAACCTTCATCTATTCAATACAAATAGAATGTTTGATTTTGAAAAAGTGTTCTGCTAGTGCCAATTTTTTGTATCTTTTCTAGTCTAATGTTGATCGTGTGTTCCTTAACCCCGATGTGGATGGATCTACCTATTTTTTTGATATAGATAATTCCACAAGAACACTCAATTTTGTAAACTCCACTTTTTTACAAAGGTTTCACCTAGTCTTTAACTGACTTTAGAGATCGACTTAATTTGTTTATGGATAAGAAGGTGGTGGAGATGTTTTGTCATTTTAAAATATTAGTGATCTTATTAGAAACCCCTTTAACATATGGTAAGAAGGATATTACTCTTGTAGTCGATGTAAAGTGGATTACAAGATTGGATTAGTCAAGCATTAGTCAATAAAATAAAGAGAAATGAATAAAGAGCTAATCAAATCAAGCCAATCTATTTATGTGGGGGTTGCTAATGATAAAAAGATACAAATGAAAGAAAGCAATAAACCATTACCTTCCCAAATGACTCCATTACTCAAAATAAGCTCCAAACGTGTTCTCCCCTTGATCAAGAATTTTCGTCTTTGTCAACAATGGTGGAAAAACTCCTCCAATGTCTCAAGAACACTTTGTAAAACCTAGACTCATGATAAGAACTATCTAATTGCGTATCAAATGAAGCTAATCCAAATGCAAATAACACAATAATAAAAACACAAAGTAATTATGGAGATATTTTAGCATTATAAGTTTAAACAATTTAAGCTTAAAAATGGTGGTGTGAGGCCTTTCGTTTATAGATTTTTGAGATTGGTCAGGATTAACCATGACTATTCATCTCAATATTGACATATGTAGCCATGGATTAATCCAATATTTGTAATTAAATCCATAAATATCCTCATCATTATTTGGGAAGAAAGGGCATTAATGAGGCATGGGAGGCATTAAAGAGGTATGGGAGGCCATAATTTAGATATTTTATGCATTTATGGCCTAGGGATGCCTTCCCAAAAAATGATGTCATTAGGTGATGCAGCTAATAGGAATCAATTTCAAAAAAGAAATATTAAATAACCTCCATGGAAATTCACTTAAGCTCTTGATTTGAATTAATTACCCTTGAACAAGATTAATCAATATTTGTGTAATTCTTTGGAAATTGGCCCTCAATTAATCAAAATGGTCATAAAGTTATATTACTGGGTCATAACTTGACTCAGGAAGAATTTGAAGGTGATGTTAGATGTGTTGGAACCGTATTCCCATTTAAGATGTTTCCAACACAAAATAATAAAGGTACATGATGTGTACTAACAAATTAGAAGAAAATAGTGATCCAAAGCACAAAAGGCAAAATCATCATTTTGACTCGAAATAAATTGATCAAAGTTAGAAATCACATAAAATTCATTACCTTATTTAGGTATGTTTTAGCCTAAATTAGTATTTATAAATGGAAAGTTTGAACCTTTTAGTGTGTTTTAGTGATTTTGACCTAAATTGGGTATTTGAGTGCAATTCAAATAAGATTGACAATTTCAACACAAATGGTGTTAGGAATTGGATGTCTACATTTTGCCTCTATTTGAGAAGGCATAGTGAGACATTCAAGTGAAGCAACATATTTTCAAAGAAAAAAGTTGTTAATAAGAAATTGAAAATGACCCATGATGCCCCATTGAGAGGATATACTAGGATGAAAGAGAAGGATGAACTCTCAAAAAGAGAGAGAAAGTGGGACTCTCCAAACAAGTTAATTCTTGCACACATGGTTACCATCAATTATCAAAATATAATTAGAGGTATAATGGGCCCCAAAGATGGGGGGAATGGGAAGGATTCAATCCAAACATGTAAAATACACACTTTGAACGTACCCAATATGAGAGTGCAAGATATGTGCTTATGGCATTGATCAATCCCAAGACAAGTTGCACACTAAAACATTTCCATTATGGTAAAAAGTGTGTGAGGATAAGGAGAATGTAGTTCCCAAAAGATGATAATAAAGAGTTCCTCAGTAGGTCATATTTGATCATGATAAGATAGTTGTGCCCTAATATGGCTAATTTTTATCATTGATAAAGAATAAATAATGGTCTTGCCCCCATAGGGCTGATTTATATTTGTGAATTGTTTCAAATATTTTTCCCTAGCATGGGAAATTTGGTAAGCAATTAGCTCAAGGATATAACCTAAAACATTGATTAAAATGAGCGAGCATAAACATAGATGGAATGGTGGAATGGTTACAAAAGCCACAAAAATTTAGCATACGAGAATGTACGAAGTGATGAAAGAGATGAAAATAAGAATGAATATGGCTAAGATAACTCCAGATGTATAAGACAAGTGAATGCTATCTACATAGTTCCGTAGATGTATATTCCAACATGAACTTCAGGCCAATGTAGTTCACCCAGAAACATGAGAGAATGGAATGATGGATGATGAAAAACTAACCAAATATTGATTAGAATCATGATGTATGTGAAGAGATGCATGTATAAGAATTGAGTTAGGTGTTAAACCTATTGATCCTATTTTATGCATTGTGATCTTGAGAGCTATTCATTGGAGATGTTTTGACATTTAGACTTGAGTCTAGAGCACAAAGTGCTTAATATTTCAAAAGAAATTAGGAATCATAAGTATGAATAACTCATAATGACATGGCATTTCAAATGCATAGATCTAATTCAAATGTAATACCTATAACTAGGATAATGGTAAATAATGACCAAAACTAAAGTGACAGCTATTTACATTTAAATAAAAAAGTAAAGATAAAGAAATAGATAAACATAAATAATCATAACTTAAAAGTAAGATATGAACAATCAGAATTAAAGTAGGAACAACAAATGTTTAAAAATTAAAAAGCAATAAAACAAAGAAGCAAGACCAAATAGGAAAACAAAAGACCAAACAACACTTATAACAATCAAATAAACACAAAAGAAACAAGCAAAAAACATGCATGGAAACACAAGACCAAGGCGAAACAAGAAGTAATAAAAAAGAGACAAGGAGAAGAAATAAAAGGAAAGGTGTGAAAGCACAATAAAACACCAATAAAACACAACAAAACACCAATAAAACTCAAATAAACACACACAAACAAAAACCAAGTTAGTGTGGTTTAAAGGAAATTGTTCATGCAGGTGTGGTAGAGACATTACTTTGCACCACAACGTAACAAAAATCAAGGATACAAAATTTGATCTCTAATTAAAGAGGAACAATGGCATAAGAAATGGGAGAAGAGAAGAAAAAGAAGGGGTTGTCTGAGTTGACTCTAAATGTATAAGACAAGTGGATGTTGCCTACATAGTTTCATGGACACATGTTTCAACATGAACTTTAGGCCAAATGTAGTTCTCTCAGGAAGTGGTATAGAAGACATGATGATGACCAAAAACATATGATTAATGTTGTAGAAGAAAAGGGAAGAGTTTACAAATGAGATTGGTCTTGGAGAATGACAAGTTGGTGGGATGAGAGAAAATAATCTTGCAAAATGGCAAGTGCATGGAACAAGCCGACTTGCACAATGGAAAGTCAGTAGAATAAAATGCTTGCAAAATGGTAAGAGCATGAGATGAAGAATGTACACAAGTATAATATAATGCTTTTGTTATTTTTTGGATCCTTTTCTAATGTTTTTGGTGTTTTTGGGATAAAATATGTACAAAGGGGGACCAACTAGTCAAGGAGATGCTCATCCGAGAGTATAAGTTCTAATAAATAGCTAAGTCAGCTGCAATGACAAACATGGATATAAATAATAAATTAGGGAACTAACTAAAATCTCTAATAATAGATAAAGCTGATAGAACAGTGTGCAACGTGAAATCAATCCAAAGAACCATGTGATAGGCAAAGATCCTAAGCTAAAAATGTGTTCGTGTTGACTTGTTTGTAGAATAAGTTGCAAAATATTGTTATGGTTGAATTGCTTTGTAGAACCGGTGTCAAAGGTGTTCATAATGTTGATGAGACATAATCAAGATCATAATTGGTCAAGAGAAAAAAGTGTTCAAATTACAACAAGCCTAAGACATAACAAAGAATAGGGTTATCAAAGAGAATGGTCCAAAGAATATGGTTTTTAAAGAGAATGACATATGTTATGATAAAATGCATTCAGAGTACTAGCAATAAAAAATATTTCATTGTCTAGAGTTATGAAAGTAATTAGGTTCATGTGAGAGCGGTCCAAGAATAGAAAATGGTAGGATGAAAGTACTTTGACATAAATTGCCCCTAAGTAAGGGGTCTTGTAGACAATGGTTCAAAGTTGTGTAGGCATATAACCTCTTAAGGTGCACAATATCCATGGGCTCTGGAAGTTCCTCACCATTTAGTTTAGCTAGTCGATATAATTTTGATCCATAGTTTGCTGTGATAACAAATGGTCCCAACCAATTAGGTTGAAACTTACCTTTTTATTTGCATTTAGAATTTGTGTTCTTTTGGTTCTCTTTTAGGACCAAATCACCTATCTCAAATTCTCAAGGGAGAATGCACTTATTGTAGCTTCTCTACAATCTATTTTGATAGGCTTATAAGTTTTCTAGGGTAACTAAATGCTTGCCATCAAGAAGTTCTAGTTCTTGCAACCTTGAGACTATGTAGTCCTCATCATCTTCAATATGCTCCAATGATACTTGTAAGGATTGAAGCTTGATCTCTATCGAGATAATAACTTTTGTTCCATAGACAAGGGAGTATGGAGTGGCTCTTATTGGGGTTTAATGCCTAGTTCTATAAGCCCAAAGGGCAAGAAATATTTTCAAGTGCCAATTACGGCCAATGTCATTGACAATATTTTTAAAAATGGCTACAATGGTTTTATTTTATGCCTCAACTTGTACATTGCCTTGCGGGTTATATAGAGTTGATTTATTATGATTGATCTTAAATTTTCTACAAAGAGCTTTTACATATTGGTTAATAGAGGATCTACCATTATCAGATATAATGCATATAGGGATGCCATATCAATAGATGATATGGTAATGGATGAATTTGGAAATTTGCTTCTCAATGATATAAGTGAGAGGAATGGCTTCAATCCACTTATTAAAAAAATCAGTAGTAGTTAGAATATGCTTATGGCCATCTGAAGATGTTGGATTTATTTTCTCAATGAGATCGAGGCCCCATGTTGAGAATGGCCATGGTGTTATGATTGGTTGTAGTGGTAAAGAAGGTGCATGTATCAAATTTCCATGTTGCTAACAAGGAACACATTTCCTTACATAATTGTAAGTATCAGTCTCTATTTTTGTCTAATAATATCTTGTTTTTACGAACTTCTTTGCTAAGACCACACCATTGGTTTGGGTCCCACACATTCCTTCATGAACCTCCCTCAATGATTGTTTGGATTATCCTAAAGATAAACAACGAAGAAGCATTCCATCATAGACTTTATGATAAAGCATGTCTCTTAGGAGCGTATAACGTGAGAAATGGTGATGGAATACTTTATGTTGATTATTGGATAGATCAGTTGGGAAAATGTGATCATGAAAGTAGCTATAAAATTCTTGGAACCAAGGTAATTTAGGTGGGGGATTGGACCCAACAACGACATATACCCTTTCTAAATCTGGTATAACAAGTGCAGGCTGAAGAAGTTTTTCAACCCAAAACTGATACTCTTTAGATCTACCATCAATTTGTATCATGGATCCAATCATTGCCATTGTGTTGATAGATTTGTTATTGGCCCTTGGAACTTGTTGAAAATGCAAAGATTTAAAATGACCTTTGAGACTATCAACAATTTGCTTGTAAGAAACAAGCTTATCATCTCTAGTTTGATACTGATTGATGGTTTGATTAAGGATTAATTGGGAATCACCATATACCTTTAAGATCTAAATATCCCACTATATGACAAGGTGAATCCCTATAATTAATGCTCATACTCAACCATATTGTTTGTACAATGAAATTATATATGAAATGCTTTAGGAATTAGATCCCCCTGGGGTGTAATCAATAATATGCTGGCTCCAGATCCACATAATGTATAGGATCCATCAAAATATGGCTTCCATTGTTTAGGTTCATGTGATTCTTGTTCTATTTCCATAATAGAATCATCTAGAAAGTTAAATTTTAGAGGTTGAGTATTTGTGATATGGGCATCTACAATTTGATCAGCAATAACCTGCCACTTGATTGCTTTTTGATTCTGATACTCAATATCAAATTCACTTAGGAGCATAAACCACTTACCCATGTGTCCTTGAAGAGTTGCTTTAGATAATAGGAATTTGAGAGGGTCCACCTTGGTGATGACAATAATTTTGTTTTTGATTAATTAAGGTGGCAAACTAGGGGCCGAACCCTGTACAGTCAAAAAAGACAGGAAGGCTGGCAAACAAAAGATGCCAGCACCGAACCAATAACACAGTCGAGAAACAAAGTTAGAAGCAAAACAAAACACTAGAAATACTAGAGTCATAAAGGATGAAACTAAATAACTATAGAATTAACAAGATCCTTAAGGTTCTCATTGTCTGCATTGTCAGCATTCCCTGGATTACCCACCGCTTCCAACATAGTCATATTCAGTAGAATGTTATTTCGAAGGCCTTTGGCTCTGACCTTTTCCAAATTTTGAATGTGGAACTTCAAGGCCCCAATATCTATTTTCCAATCATTCTCATTCTCTAAACCCTCACCAACTTCTTCTACATGCATCTTCTCCTTATTATCAACAGTTCCCCTAGAATCGGCACCCTGCTCTTCAGTGACCTCAAAAACTCGAGAAGCCTATTTTCCACTAGTGTCCTCTGAAATTTCTTGAATTTCTGGATCTTCATACCCCAATTACCACCTTGAACTTCAAACAATTAACAAGCCCTCAGTTCAGTTTGCACTGAATGCAGATGTGAAAGCTCATTTTACAAAATGACCCACCGCGGTGATGTCTACTTTCATGCTTGAAAATAATTCCCCCTTGGTTTTCATGATGCGACTCTCACACCTCCACCTCATGATACAAGGAATTAATCATGACAATCAAGGAAATACTAAGGTTATCATTTTCCATGATCTGCAATGGCCTTCTCCACGTGGACCGCCTTCGAAAGCTATCTTCATCATCAAAGTGCGTCATTCATGCTCTGTCATCTCCTTCTGAATGATCTCTCTAATGTTTGGGGGTATATGAGCCCCTTGTTGCCATACCCTCCATCCTGAGAATTGTTGACCAAGGTTGGCACAAGCATCAGCGACCCTGTTACCTTCTCTGTAGGTGTGGGTAATCTCAACTTTGGAAAATTTTTGCAAAAGAAACTGGATGTTTGTAATGATGTCTTTTAGATGGATACCAAAATTACATGCTTTATTAATGGCATCTATGACCAACTTAGAATCTCCCTGAATATTCAAATTTCTAATTCCTAGGAATATAGCTAACTTTAATCCCCAAAGTAATGCCATAGCTTCAACATAGTTATTGCTCTGACAACCCATGCCACCAGCATAGATAGCAAACATCCCTCCTTTTTCATTTCTTATTATTCCTCCTCCACTTGCTTTACCACTCAACTTGGATGCCCCATCAAAATTGAGTTTCATCCAATTGGGTTTAGGTGGTATCCATTTAGTATGAAGTCTCTGAAGAATTTTGGAATTATCATGCCTAGGGATAAGGTTTAAAACCTTCCATTTGGCCACAATTTGACTTTAAAATTTAGATAGGGGTTTTTCCGTAATACTAATATGAGCTATTGTAACACTTTCCAAGATGGTCCTAGCAAAGGAGTTAAACACCTGAGTAGCATTTCTAGCAGTGTCCCTAAAAATTTTGTGATTTTGCTCTTTCCATAAAATCCAGCTCAAGCATGGCAGAGCTTGCTTCCATAATTCCTTAATCCAGGGATGTGTGAAGGTTGAGTTCTAGCTGAGAATTACTTCTTTAAGGTCAGAATTGCAAACCCATTCAATGCCAAAGTTGTTAAGTATTGTAACCCATAAATCCTGGGTAAACTCATAGTGTATGAATAGGTGTGAAACTGATTCCTCTCTAGAACCACACAAAAAACATCTGTTGACCAAAGTAAACCCCCTCTTTTGAAGGTTGTCCTGAGTAAGGATTTTGTTATGGGCAGTAGCCCACCAAAACAAGTTAATCTTTGGAATTAGTTTATGATTCTAAACCTTTTTCCATACCTCCTTATTCTGAGCTTCAGGTGTAAGCAGATGATAGGTAGAATTGATAGAGAATGATCCATTCTTATCCAGCCACTAGTATTGTTCATTCTCCCGAGGGAAGAGCTGGATTATGATCTCCTAAACACATTGCTAGATCTCCTGAATTCTTGGGATAAGCTCAGGCCTGTGCACACAGCAATCCAAAAGGTTTTTCTAGCTCCTTATCCCATTGTTATTTTCCATATAATCACTAACCCTATCACCAAAGAACTAAGTAGTCAGGTATATAATTTCTCTGTAGTTTCCTTGGGAGATGAGAGGCTTATCCCTTAACCAATTATCCTCCTAGAATTTAATCTGCTGGCCATTTCCAAGCTTCCACCTAATTCCCTGTTTGAGAAGACTTCTACTTTTTAGCATTTTATTCCATATCACAGACCCCTAGGGTAATCTCGCCTATTGAAGAAAGTTGGAATCATCAATGGTATGCATGTATTTGGCATACATTATTTCCTCCCACTCACTGTTGTTGTGAATCAGATTCCAACTAACTTTTGAGAGGAGGGCTTTATTCATTTTCCTGATGGATCTTATATTAAGTCCACCATGAGATTTTGGGAGACACACTTTTTCCCATATGACTAAAGACATTCTCTATTTGTCTTCCACTCCCGTCCATAAAAATTTCCTTTAGATCTATTCCAGCTTTTCATCAAAATACGTAGGAATTTTAAAAAGAGACATGAAGTAAGTAGGAATACCTTGCAAGGATGCCCGAAGAAGTTGCAGCTTACCTGCACTACTGAGTATTTTCCCCTTCCACCAAATAATTTTGTTGTTTAACATATAATGTCATAATTTTTGGGTAGCAAACACAATAACTAAACATGCCTTCTCAATAGGTGTATAATTATGTTCATAACCCACCATAGTGTAGCTTAGATAATATACTACATGTTCTTTACCTTGATCATCATGTTGGGTGAAAAGTGCCCCTAATGCATACTTTATCACTGATATGTAAAGAAGTAGTGGTCTTCTAGGTGCTGGTGGTCTCAAGACTAGTGGATTGGCCAAATATTTCTTGAGTTTCATAAATGCTATCAAACAATCTTCATCCCATTGATAAGTTACCCCTCTCTTCTAAAGGTGGGTAAATGGGTGGCACTTATTTGCCAATTGATAAATGAACTTGCGTATAGATTAGATATTTCTTTGTAGGATTCATAGTTATTTAAGATGATTTTTTGGAGGCCATAATGGCCTTGACCTTGGCAAGGTTGACTTCAATCCCTCTTTGTGATACAATGAAACTTAGCAATTTCCCTGATGTGACTCCAAAGATACATTTTTTATGATTTAGACAAACTTTATATTCATGAAGCCTTTCAAAGATTCTTCGTAGAATGTTAGGATGTGCAGCTCTTGTTCTTAATTTTGCTAGTATATCATAAACATAGTCCTTAATAATATCATCCATCATGTCATGGAAGATGACAATCATGGTACATTGATATGTAGATGTAGCATTCTTCAAGATAAATGGCATGACTTGGTAACATAATGTTCCCCATGAAGTGGTGAACACAGTCTTGTGTTGATCTTTTTGGGCTATTTTAATTTGGTTGTATCCATAAAATCCATCCATTAAGGACAACATCTCATACCCAGTAGTTGAGTTAACAATCATGTCGATGTTGGGTAGAGGAAAATCATCTTCAGGGCATGCTTTATTGATATCTCTAAAATCAATACAAAGACATATACTCGAGGTCTTTTTATTCACTGGGACTATGTTTGAGATCCATTTAGAGTAATATTGTGGCCTAATAAAACCTACTCCTAACAACTTTTCTAGTTCTGCTTTAACCAATAGGGTGATGCATGGATGCATCTTCCTCAATTTTTTCTTAACAAGTTTAACATCAAGATGGATAACAAGGTGGTGCACAACCAAATCTAGGTCCAAGCCTAGCATGTCAAAGTATGCCCATGCAAATATGTCAATATAATCCCTTAAGAGGGATATAATTTTTTCACATTCTACTTCAGTAAGGGAAGCTCCAAGATAAATAATTTTGGGATCCTTATAGGTTCCCAAGTTCACTTATATCATGTTTTCCATAAGGAGTGTGGATCCATCTTCTAGAATTATAGTCAAGGTATGATCATGATCATATTCTTCTACCACATCTTATTGTTCCTCCCAAAGTTCTAGATAGTGTGATGAATCAGAATCCACCATCTTAGGTAAAGGTCAAGAAGCAAAAACCTCTAGAAACTCCAGAGTAAGATGCTCAAACATTTGTTGTTGTTCTGAAGAGGTGCTTGTACTGGCTATAGAACTTGGGCTAGATGGATCTTCTGCATCCTAAGGAGATGAGAAAGCTTTCCCACCTAAGAGCGTCTAAAACACATTTTTAATCAAAGGCTTGTCTTTTTTTTTACTTGTTCCTTGATCGTTGAGCACCTTAAAGAGGATTTCACCTGAAGATCTAGATGTTTGATCTTTATTATGACCAAGAAAGTTTTCCTACTCTCCAAAGAAGGTATAAGGATCTAATTAAAAATCTAAGCCTTGTTTGTGATCACCAATGGGCAATCCATCTATTAGGCCCATGTATTCTGCAAGTGATTCTTCATTCTAAAACTCATCAAGGCATATGACCAAATTTTGCTAGTCCCAATCAATGAGTTCGAGATGGAAAAGGCATAGGTAACAATGAGTTTTTAATTTAGGATGGGAAGATCCAATGGTGAAAATATGATGTTCTGCTTAAAGAAGGGAAGCACCAATAAAATGGGTTCTTGTTTTAGAATGGGAAGCCCCAATGGTTAAGGTTAATGTGGCATTTGAATCAAATAAGTCAGTGTCAACAAGCTCATCAAAAAGGCTATAATGGGATGCTATGTCACTACCAAAAGTCTTATCGCTAGTCAATTCAAAAGAATCGCTATCAAAAGTTATGAGGTCAACCTCAAGAAGTATAAATCCAATACCATGATTCAACTTAGGTATTCCAACTGATAAGGGTTGCAGGATTCCTTGCACTCATGGGCCAAGGCCTTTTCCTGTATAATCAAGATGATCCATGATTCAATTAGGGATATGATACTTTGGATTCTGAAAGTAATTAGCAAGGATTTTAGAATATAACCAATCTCCCTCGGTAAAAGCCTCTCGATTTTTCTTTGGTGTAATAACGAGTACAAAAACCACATGTGGTTTTTGTTGTTTCTTCTTCTATTGCCAAATCATTGTGGGTTTATTAGGATTTTTAGAAGGTTTAGGCTTACCAAATGTTTTTGGAGTTTTAGGAAATTTTACAACATGGAAGGTGTCCTTAAGACTGTACATGGAAATTCCCACATATTTAATAACAACCTGTTTCAATAGAGCTTCAAGAAATGGATCAGCCAAAGTGGAAGTGAGATCACTAGGGTTGATATAATTAGATGGAGGTGGATGTGAAACTAGTGCCTTGTTTTTATTTACAATGAATTAAAAATGGGTAATAGTTATATTTGTGGAATTGGGCCTCAAGATGTTTGACATATTTATAAGGTTGTTAATCAGCAAGAATAGTAACCTGGATCCCATCATGGGGAAACTTAAGGCACTAATGCATGTGGAAAGAATGACCTGTACTGCATGGATCCAAGGATGACCAAGAAGTATGCTATAAGGCAATTCAATGTCCATAATTTGAAGTAATGTATGATGTGAAATGGACCCAATAATGATTAACAACCAAATAGTACTAGTAGACTCCCTTTCAGTGTTGTTATAAGCCTTGATAGTGATTATCTCTAGTTGAATATCTTTTGTAGTGTAGCCCAATATTTGTACCAACTTAAGAGATATGATGTTCAGACCTAAAACATTGTCTATAAGAACCTGCTTGATCTTATGGTTTTTAGTGATTACTTCAATGTAGAGTGGGTTATTATGGCTAGGTCCAAGTGTAGACATGTCTTTTTAATCAAATGTCACTTGATGAAATGAATATAAATGTCCCACAAGGTTCTGGAATTGTTTAGGGTTTATATCATTGGGAGTAATGGATTTTTATAAAAGATTGTTTAGGATACTTCTATGGACATGTTCGTAAGAGATCCAAGATGGAAATCTATGCAGGGGTTTTGCTCAATTGGTCTGATAGAATATAAGGCTTTTCAACATTGGGATGAGATAGCTTAGCTTTGGTTGGGATAGTAGACAACTTTAGATCTGTTGGTGCAATTTTCACATTAGGTTTTGTAGAAGAAGTAGGTGAAGGGCACTAGAGAGTAACTCACGAGCGTCTAGTTATGATTGCATAACCAAGAGGTGGTGAGGAGCCAATATAATCAAAAGATGAAGGCAAAGGGCCTTGAAGGGTGATTCATAATTGTCTAGTTGTAGTGATACAATTTTGAGTCAGTAAGGAGCCATTATAATTAGAATAAGGGTGTTGTCCATAAATAGTAATCCATGTAAATGGAGTTCCAACAAAATTTTGCAGACTTGACACAATATTACTAGAGAGAGAGGGTGTTGTCTCTATAATGATGGGTCCCATACTATGAGGAATATGAGATGGTTCACATGGTTTAAAATTAATAGTAGAAATATGGGTTGCATAAATGCATCCCATGGTATTGTTATAATTGTAAGGCATCTTGTTGTAACCCACATTATTAGTATGGTTATTATGATCATGATTATGCTCATGCTAATTATGATTTTGACCTTGATTCTGGTTCTCATTTTGCCTCTATATTTGGTTTTATCCTTGTTAGTGGTTGATTATGTTGAGGAAAAGGGTCCTTGTAGATTCCCATATCCTAATTTGTGTTCTAATTAGGGGCTAGTTTAAAATCAACTTCACCACTCTCAATGAGATATTCAATAATATGTCATAATTGGTTACAATGATAAGCATCATGACCAATTACATGATGAATGTTGCATCACTGATTCTCTTTGTACCAATATAGTTTTAGTTGATCTTGAGGAAATGGCCTTGGTACTGGCCATACAATCAGGTCAGTTGTCACGAGATTTTGGAACACTATTTCAATTGGTTCTCCCAATTTTCTAAGGACCCTAAAATTTTCATGGTTTTATCTTCATGGAGGTTGTATTTACAAATTAGGTGGTGGGTTAGGGGGAGCTAATTGTATATTTGGGGCCAACAAAGCCTGCACCATTTATACATGCCTTGTTTTAGTCACCCTATTTCTAACCATGTTCTTTTTCTTCTTAAAGCCTTTAGGCTTCTCTTGCACAAATTTTTGACTAGTAGAGGGGGTATGATTTGATGTTTTACCATGCAAAAAAAATCTTGACAAGGACCTTGATGATAAGAGCTTTCTCAATCTCCACACCTTTGTCAATAATATCTTCGAATGAGTTAGCACATGCTAGACATAAATTGTGCACAACCTCAAGATGTAAGTTTTGTGTATATATATTTGCCAACCATTTGTTTGGAAAATTATGTTGAAACCAACCCAATAATGCTATCCATCTCTATAAATATGCGGTGAAGCTTTCTACATCATGTTGTTTGGCTTTGCCTAAGTCAAAAATGGTTAATTCATGCTCAATGTTGTACAAAAAATGGTTGATGAAATTTTCAGACAAGTCATTCTAATCTATAATTGGTATTTTGGGTAACTTAAAGTGGAAAATATAAATCTTATATTGCTAAATTTCACAAAAACAATCGAAGTAAGAACACATTATTGTAAGCAACCTCTTGGCATAATATAAAAAATGCCTGGATATGTTTTCATGGGTCACCCTTTCCTTTGTATTTACCAAATTTGGGTGCCTCAATGATCTGGAAAGGAGACTCGGAGAATGATTAAATCAAATGGATATGTTCATATCTCATTAAATTTATACTTTTTGATCATATTTCTAGTCTCAAAATGTGGCGCAATCTCCTTCATGGAGTTCCACTCTTGCATGTTTGGTGTATTCGTGGGTGGAACATAGTTTTATTGGGGTGGAATGTGCCCATGTTGTTGTTATTAGGGTGGAATGTGCCCCTATTTTTGCATGGATTTGTGAGGGATGTACATCTTACATTTCATGACTTAGTTTTGATTTGCTCTTATAGTCAAGTAAATATGCCATTGTTCCAAATTATCTTGGGGGATTTCCTCAATTTGAATTGAATGTTTGGGCTTATGTGTTTGTAAAGTGATAAGAGGATCTTGGTGATTAAAGAATGTGTGTTCCATGTCTAGTGAAACATTTTTCACAACCTCTTGTGTCTTTTTCTATTCATTTGAGACACCTTGATCATTTGTTGGGTTCTCAATCAATGTTTGGTGTGTAGCTTCAATCACATTTCCTTATTCTTTGGAAGCATCATTATGGATTGAAATAGAAACTAGAGAGTCTGTTAAGTCCTTGATAAGATGATCGGCATACAATTAACTCATTTTCTAAATCTTGTTAACAACATCTTGATCATTTGGTTTTGAATCTATAAGTATTTCTTTACCTTTGTTAGAGGAAGAAGGTATGTTTGATTGTGCAAAAGTTTGCTCTTGTTTTTGTTGTTTTCCTTCTCTAAAGTTTGAAATGCTCCATATGAAAATTCGAAGGTAGTATAGCACCATATTTTATCAACCTAAGGAGTGTTTCATCTTAGTTCTCTTGATATTCAATATAATCCCCTTTAGATCTTACAATTAAAGGAGTGTCCTCAAAGACAACGGAATTGTCTTGTCCATCATAAAATGCTCATCCTCATAACTAGGTCTGTAAGGGACCCCACTATGAGTGAACCTTTGAGTCATGTCTAGAAAGGGTTCCTCTATACATTTGACTATATTTGGATTAATGTTTTACAAATATTTAAAACAAGGTATGGATTTTGATTCTTCTTCCAAATGAATGACTAAGGTACCAAAGAGACTATAAAGGGAGGGTGGCTTAGAACCAAACATAATTAGAAGAATGTGTTCACAAAATTACTCAACCTTAGGTAGGGTTGAAATCGTATTAATTAGAAGAGGGTATGATAACTCAAAAAGCCTAGAGTGTCACTAGTACACTAAAAATTAGACTTTTAAGATACGTCAATATCATAAAAGCTAGTTCAATTTCGATGAGTTGCTAGTATAAAACTAAAAGAAAGCCCTTTAGATTAGGAAGGAGACAATGCAAACCAATAAACTCATGATGTGGAAACATGCAATAATTCTTAAGTATAAAACTAGAACCAAACAATCAACATAATGCTACCACATGGTAATAGGAATGGTAGTATAAAATGTGTTCTAAGACTCAAAGTGTGAGTGATACATAAGATGACTTTAGTCCACCAAAGATGATAATGTGATAATGAGTCTATAAACAACCCTCAATTCAAATGAGAAATTGAAACCAAGTTAAAACAAGTCAAGTGAAAATGGTGAACCCAATTTAACACATCAACCTTTAAAACTTAGAAAGGTCTAATTCCAAATTTAAATTATCAATGAGGGACTTAAGAAAATTTGGCAAATGATCTAGACTCAAATAGGCAGCATAACTAAACCACAATGGATGATATGCCACAATGTTTTAGATGATAATTTGAACAAGGAAAAAGATGATTTTCACTTGGATAGTGTAATGCCTCCTTGTTCAAAATTTTTTGGACAATGTGTTTGGTTTATGATGTTTGATTAACAAGTAAGTTTTGACTCAAAACAAGACCACGTAATCTAAGACAAAGATAAATCAACTAATTAATCATCTTAAGCCTTAAACTAACAAGGTGTTAGGTTGTGGAGCTAAAATCTTCACTGATGCAAACAGGGAAGGAGGTTGCTGAGGTTACAGAGGTTGCTGAGTTGCAGGGAAATCGACGTCGGTCTGATCAACCGACATCGGTCATATTACAGTGCAGAAGAAACTAATGTCGGTTATGAGTTGGCCGACATCGGTCAGGAAGGAGCCAACGTTGGCAACCTGTGTGTGCATGCATTTTGCATGCGGGTTCTGGACTGGTCTATTTTTGGACAGGAAGTTTGCATGTAAAGACTATTTTTGGTCTTAGAGTTGCGAGTCTAATTATTGTAATTAAGAAAGTCTAATTATTGTATGCATGAGATATATATAATAGACTCATGGGCTGTATTGTAAAAGTGTCTTAGAAAGCCATTGTGCTTGAAGAGAGAGCAAGAGTAGCTCCTCCTAGTTCCAAAGGGGTGTTGAGTGTGTATGATCAGGGAGAGTTACAGGTTGTGCAAGTTCTACTATGAGATCCACCGGGGTACTAGTTGAAGAATCATGAGGACTTGGTGAGGCAAGGACAAAGGTTCTTCAAGGGTGTAGAGATATCTACATGGTAAGTAAGGTCTATTAATTTGCAGGTGGCAGCAAGGAAAGGGAGATCTACTTGGAGTACGGTTGTGTACTTGGTGTACTGGCAGTGTTGTTACTGACTGGTGGAGGTGAACACCAACTCTGTGTTTGAGTTTTGTGTTGGGACCGTAAGAGAGAGAGTGAACTCTTGATTGAGAATTACTGGGAGCCCTTGAGATGTGGGAAGCCTTACAGAGGTGGAAGAAGTGTGGCATCTTCTTTATTGTATTTTCTTTTTGGATGAGTATTAATACAAGATTGGGTATTGTCTCTCATATCCTGTGTTGTTTCATATTTCTAGTTACTTATTCATTCTGGTTAAATTCCATGTTTAGTTGCTTATACAAGAGGTAATCATATATACTTTTATTGAGGAGTAGGATCCCGACACAAGGTGTGGCAAAGTGGGGTTAGCTAAACTAGAGAGTTTTCAAATGTTTTTAGATGGATCAAATGTATACAACTTTCACATCAACATACAAAATAAATAACATGTCAATTGGGTCCATGTCATATGGCTTATTGTAAAAATGTCTTGCCCTTTTTACAACTACTACATACATCGCTCACTCAGTGTCGTATGATGTCTAACATGATCATACATCCTAGGCTTAACCTCTACTAATAGAGATGGTTTAACTATTCAAACCATCATCCCAGTGAGGGGATCCTAATTTACATATCCCCTATGGAGAGGGGTTGAAGATGATGTTAGGAGATGAAGTCCCAAGTTAAAGCTTCCATATAAAACTTATGGGAGGTAATGAAGTCCCCCACACAAGCCAAAATACAATGAAATAAAAATTAAGTAAATGAGCTATAAGGTTGTTTCTAAATCAGCCAAGCCATACGGGTCTTGGGGAGAACCTTCACAACATCTCTTCTATGCCTTTGGACTAAGACAATTTGTAATGAAGATGGTGCTTGTGATCCCACAAGTTCCCTATAGGGGATTGGGGGAGAGCATACATGCATAATTTTCTTACTCAAACAAATTTATACTAAGTAAACAATGATAAATGACATACTTAAAACAAAACTTTGAAGTGAGTTCGGTTTTAGAGCACTAAATTGAAATGTTTGGTGGTGTTCTTTGGTCCCTTGGCCTTAAGTTGTAAAAACTTTTAAAGGACTAAAAAACATTCAACATAAACTAGTCATTTTTCCTTAAGCACTAAATGAAAATGTTCTTAATTATTTTTAAGAACCCAAAAAGAGGCTAAAAAGACTTAATCAAGTACAAATAGATCACTTTCCAAGTAGGCTCTGTAAGAAAATGGTCAGCATGTAGTTTAGCTTTGAAGCACTTTTTCAAATGAAGTATGTAAATTTGAAAATTAAACTCTTGGGTTCACACAGTGCAATACCATGACTCCATAGTCCAATACCAAAACTCTATAAAATCATGGTTTGTTAACATAATATCATAACTCACAGGTTAGCCAATAGAAATCGACAATATCGCTACTTAGATTGACAATAATGCAAGTTATAGTGCAATATTGCAACTACGAGAGTTGTGATATCGTCACTTAACTGTTAATGTTTTAACCATAATATTATGACTCATACCAGTAATATCATGACTATGGAGTCATGGTATTGTAATATCATAACTATTGAGTTGTGGTATTTCAATATTGTCACTTGTAAGATTATGGTATTACAATATTGCTACTATCGAGTAGCGGTATTACAATATCATACTTAACCTACAGATAGAGAAAATGTTACTCCAAAAAACATAGTCAAGATGTAATATCATGATTGAAAGATAAAACCATGACTGTATCAGTTGTGGGATTGTGGTCCAGATGAAAATATCACAACTCCATAGTGACAATATTGTGACTTCTAAAAAATGTGTTTTTAAGCAAAATTTTCACTCTCTTTGCTCCCACACTCCAAGATTTTGCATAAAAATGGTTAGTAGGTTACTTGTAGGAGATATTTGATCAAATTCTTGGGGTGCAATCGCACTAGGTTTGCCAAAATGTAGAGTGGATTATGAGATTGGATTAGTCAAGCATTAGTCAATAAAACAAAAAGAGATGCATAAAGCGCTAAACAAATCAAGCCAATCTATTCATGCGGGGTTGCTAATGATAACAAGATACAAATGAAAAAAAGCAATAAACCATTACTTTCCTAAATGACTCCATTACTCAAATATGGATCCAAATGCGTTCTACCCTTGATCAATCATTCTTGTCTTTGTCAACAAAGGTGGCGAAACTCCTCCAATGTCTCAAGAACACTTTGTAAAATCTAGGCTCATGATAAGAACTATCTAATTACCTATCAAATGAAGCTAATCCAAATGCAAATAACACAATAATAAAAACATAAAAGAATTGTGGAGATATTTTAGCATTATAATTTACACAATTTAAGCTTAAAAATAGTGGTGTGAGGCCTTTTATTTATAGATTTTTGAGATTAGTCAGGATCAACCATGATCGTCCATCTCAAGATTGAGATGTGTGGCCATGAATTAATATAATATTTGTATATAAATCCATAAATATCCTCATAATGATTTGGGAAGAAGGGGCATTAATGAGGCATGGGAGGCATTAAAGAGGCACAGAAGGCCATAATTTAGATATTTCATGATTTATGGCCTAGGGATGCCTTCTCAAAAATGATGTCATTAGGTGGTGCATTTAATAGAAATCAATTTCTAAAAAGAAATATTTGATAACCTCCATGAAAAATCCATTTAATCTCTTGATTTGAATTAATTAGCCTTAAACAAGATTAATCAATATTTGTGCAATTCTTTAGATATTAGCCCTCAATTAATCAAAATGGCCAGAAATTCATATTATTGGGTCATAATTTGACTTGAAAAGAATTAGAAGATGATGTTAGATGCATTGGAGAAATATTCCCATTTAGGATGTTGTCAACACAAAATAATAAAGGTACGTGACATGTGTTGGGTGAATATTTTGTCACCAACTAACTGATGAGTAAAATAGGTCTCTTCAACCACAGCATAGGGAGATTGGTTGTCCAAATGTGCAGGTTTACCACATCAAAAGGGGACAAATCTCTCCTCTCATCAAGGGGAGGTTCCCTTTAAGTATGAAGGGGTTATATACTATAAATATAAGTAAGAAATAACAATTAGGGGTAGGGTATCACCATCCATCTCTCTTTTTTCAGAGATGATGCTCACAAACAAAGGAGAAATCCAAGTGAAAACACTAAAGGCACTTCTCTTCTTTTAGAAGTGGTCTTACAGGAAATAACAGGAGTTCTTTTAGGTAGTGACAAGTAACTGGTGACAAGATGTAGTAACCAGTAGAATGAAGTGTAGCACAAAGTCTCCACTTTAACTACCCAAAGAGTGAGATATGAAGAACAATGAGGGCACAAAGTCATCCCAAGGTCCTTTACACAAAAAAGAGAAAAATACAAACACACTAAAGGCAACTCTAGGCAACACAAAGTCTTCTTACAGTTGGCTTCAAGACACCTTCCTGATTACTTTCACAAGTTTTGATTATTTCATTAAATGGACAAGAACGCATTCAAAAGATAGACATAAGAACAATCTCCTAAAATGACACAAGCTATAATAAAATAAAGTTTGAAAGTAACTTGAATTCTCATTCAAACAAATAAATATGATTAACAATCTGAGCTCAAAGTCTCAGTAATCACCTTTCAATTTTGGTAGAGTTTTTGCTTCCATAACAGAGAGATCTCTCTAAAACAATAAAAGAGATTACAATATATAGCAGCCAAGAAAGAATTGGTGCTTTATTTCATGGAATGGCCCATGTTGTGCATTCAATGCCTTGAATGCATTTTCAATTCTATCAGGGGGCCATGCTAGAATAGGGTGGCTATCTTAATTATGGCATGTCAATTCATCTTAAATGTCTTCTCCTGGGTCTGGATCATCTGGTTTCTACACAGCTATCCATTTTGTCTTTACTCCAAGGGAGATAAATAGGCCGTGTCTTCAATGTTTGCCAGTCAAAATATCTACTTTGCATACTGTTCCACCTACTAGAATAACTACTGTGTAGATATTTCAGTCTCTTCATCTTTCCACTATGATTTGAGCCCTCAGGCTATCTTTTCTCCTTTCTAATTCCTTTGGTTCCTCCTCTTGGTGGTTCTTCCTATTGGCTTGAAGGTATTTGAATGCCTTCAGGTCCGTGTTTAAGCCTGCAAAGATCAATAGGCACTTTATTGCCACAAATTTGACATCTTTGGGTCCGTCATCATTTGAAAGCTAATAACTAGTTGGTTGTCCTAAATTTTATGACTGCGGGCCTATCAGCCTCTTTAACGATTCCTTCATGTCTTTGTATTGGGAGTGCTCTGCCTTTGACATCTGTCACAATCTGCTACTTTGAAACTTTACCAATCTTACAAAAAATGGGCCCCACAACACTTCTTGCCTGAGCAGCTTCAAAAGGGGAGCAGGGACAGGTGGCACTTTCCACTGATCTTATGTGGCATCTTCTATCGTGAAACAGGCGAGGACACTTGGCAGCATCCACTTAACTTATAGAAGCTTTAGATACCTTTTGAGAGTCCTAATGAAGATGACACTTGGCGGCTTCTACTGAGCTTTTAGAGTCACTATAGAAACATTTGGGACTCATTTGGATTCACACAAATGATGACACTTGTCATGCTTCACTTACTTTTAGCAACTCACTTGGGGCCCACCACAGTCCTTACTCGATAATGAAGCAAAAGGAAGAAATTGCAGATGTTGACACATGGTGGCTTTCATTGAGCTTTATAAGGGACACGTGGCATGTTCTACTACTTTTTAGAAACAAGTTGTAATGTGTCCTGGCAGATGACACTTGGCAGCTTCCACTCAACTTTGAGACTCAGACAAAACTTTAGGCAAAATGAAAAACCTGCACGTTGAACATTGAAACTATTGAACCCGCTAATTTCAAGCCTGCAGAGTTAGTAGTTTTGAATCTGTAGAGTCCATAGAAATCTAAAAAAGGCTTAAATAATAAATCATTTGAAGGCTTAGAACAATTTTTTGAGGAGAGAGATAATTTTGGTCTTGCAGGACCAAAATAGTTCATATGTTGTCCCAAAAATGAGAAGTCAGATTTTGGGGACAACAACTAGCTCCAGTTGGGGAACTTCCTTCAGATAGAAACTTGGAATAGCTGAGGGGACTAGAAACCAAAGTCTTCAGTGACTTGAAGTATGTCATTGGGCTATGGAGTCATGCTACCCAAAAAGAAAGGCTCCAAAAAATAAAAATAAACAACACACAACAGAAACAAAGGCTATACAAATATACATATGTACATATGATCTTATCTGATGCCTCAAAAATTGAAGCGCTTCAAATTCCACCCACTGTGGGATAGTGAAAATGGCATTCCATTCTGATAAACCAGTAAAAAACCATTTTCTCTTCAGAATCAGTGATGGGTGAATGGAACTCTCAACCAGGAATCACATTTTCTGTGCACTCATTTTGGTTTTCTCTTCTTGCCCCATGGCAAGGCATGGTCTCCAATCTGAAAACCATAAATCTTTGTTCTCTTGTTGAAGAGTTATTTTTCTTGACTTTGGCATGCAGCAGTATGGTCCACTACCATAGTTTTTTGCTCTTCTGGTTCAGTCCAGCACATGATTTGATTGTCAGCATCAAACTCTTGCCAATGGTTAGCTTTATTAGGCACACTTGGTCGAAAGAAAAATTTGATAGTGTACCTATTATCTTTGAAATCAAGGTGAGGAACCATGAAAGTTTGAGGGATAGCCAATGAATTTACATGGTTATGAGGCCCTCTAGGCACTACATATATATTGAAAGCACAAAAACTTTCAATACAATCCCATACTAGATTGTGATAATGGCACAATATTTTATTCTTGGTTTGACACAGGTTCCTCACCTAACAAACCATCAGTTCAGCCTCTCTTTTAGCATGGAATTTAACACCTCTGTCTTGAGCAGCCTTCAACCTGAGTAACAGAGATTCATACTCGACAGTGTTATTGGTGTTGCTGAACTGCAACTTATGTGAAGAAGGAAAAATATCTCTTGAGGAGATATTAGAACAATCCCGGCTCTAGCACCAGTAGAAGAGCAACTGCCATCAAATCCTAGTATCCATACATCATCAAAAATTGCTCCTTTCTCAAATTTGTCTTCGTTTGGAGAGGAGAGTTACTTTGGGATTACATTGTGCTCTCTCATGCCTTCTGCTATCTTAGTTGAACTAATTCCTGGATCACCGCCTGCAAGACTTTCATCTACTAAAATATGCACATCCTCTATGGTCAAGAAAAAGTTACCTATTCTTGAAGACTCAAACATAATTTGAGCTTTAGGGGTCGATGTTTGAGTGACCACATATTTTGCCTCCTTTTTAAGGAGCAACTTCTTCATGATGCCTCTGACAGGGATCCTCACCTGAGATAGGTCTATGCTCAATTCTCCACCAACATCCTTGCAAAAATTTTGTCCAAGAAGGATGCTGTATGAGGCTTGGATGTTGGCCACCAAGACTGTCATCTTGATCCTCTTGTCTGGGAATGTTGCAAATGCAAATTAGGTGTCCTTGATTTGTCTCAATAGTGGCACTTATTTGTTCTCCATGGAGAAACATCTCCCAAATGTCTTGGTCAGTGTGAGACCAAGAGATTTTTCCACTTTGGTAGGCATGACATTGTCTGATGCACCAGAATCAATGATGTAATTTCTAAGCTTGTGACCATTTATCAACAGGGAAACATAGAAAGGCTCTATTTTCCTAGGGGAAACAGGAGTAATGACAAGGTTGTTTGGGATAAACATGTTCCTTGGGGGATCATGAGTTACCTTCTTATCTTCTTGTCTTGTAGGGATGGTTTGGTTCTTCACACACTCAACCAACCTGTCCAACTGCTCAGGGTTGACTTGTAAGAATTGAAATTTAGACATTTGAATTTTGGTTTTCTTGACATGGTCGATTATGTCAAATGTCTGAAATGAATTAGGAATAGAGGAAGGGAGTTCATCCTTTTGATTTTTAGAAGGGAGAAGACTAACCTACAAATTTAAAGTTGGAGGTGAAGGCGTATTTGAGGTACTCACCTTTTTAACAGTCACCGGGTCCTTTGGCTGGAAGGGCAGAGTGGTTCCCTGCTTAGCAATTGAATTTGTAGGCTGAGTTCACTCTTCTGTTCTTTCCTTATCAGCTTGTTGGGTTGATTGGTTCTGGGACTAGGTAAATACAGCGTATGATCCATCAAACATTTCACCTTTACTTCTAGGTTCATCCTAGTAATTCAAAAAACTAATGTGGGAGTCACCAGTTGATTCTTCTTGGTTTACTGCAAAGAGATCAACGTCATTTTCTTAATCAAACTCAGGTTGGAAAGAGAAATCATGTTCTATTTCTAGATATCCAACTACTGAGTTGGCTGGTGCTGCTTTAATGACAAGTTTCCCCTGTGGGGGAGGCAAATGATTTGGTTACCCTTGACTTCTGGCAGCATTGCCTTGATATGACTGGTTCTAAAATGTCCTCTTTGGCATATCTTAATAAGGAGGAGAAAACATGCCTTGGGCCACTTGTCTTTTCAAGGCTAGCAGTTCATTTATCAGCTTTTGCACCATTTGATCAGTGGTGCCTGTAGATGAATTCTCAGAATATGAAGAATATTTGCCTCTATTAGGATCTCTTCTTATCTTTCCTACCAAGATGAGATCATCTTCCACTTCAGTGGCTAAATCTTGAGCAATAACAAGGTCTATGTGGCCAACCCATCTCAATAGAAAACTCACTTCAAGCAGCTGTGAGTTGATGAAGAAACATTCAAGGTTCTCAGGTGTTGGCTGAGCAATCATGAGAATTCTATTCCTCAACATGTCAAATTTGGCAATGAAGTCCCTCATAGGTTCATGAGGTTCTTTCTTCATTTGTGTGAGCTAGGCCAATAGGGCATGTGCATTTTCTACATGCTTGAACCTTGTTTCGAACTTAGCTTTGAGGGTATTCCAGTCAGTCATGGTCTAGGCCTATAGATGGTAGAACCAGTCTGCAGCAGGGCCTTGCAATGTTTCCACAAACAACCTGATTGCTACGTCCTCATACTCCACGACTATCACACCATAGGCTATGCTGAAGGCTGCAATGTGTTCATCAGGGTGAGCTCTCCTATCACCAAAGAATTTGGGGAAATTCTTCCTTAAATTGTGTGGTATCTCATGTAGAGGTGGAGTTAGATTGAGTGGGCCAAAAGAGTTACCCCATGGGCCTTGAACTGCCATGATTTGATAATGGAAAGTGGGGATAACAAATCTAGGTGGAGTATGTATAGGCAAAGCTCTACTAATAGTAGAAAAAGAAGACCTACCTTGTATTGGTGACCTGGTATTGGTAGGAGGAAAACTCCTATTTCATTGAGCTTGAAGTTGTGGAGGGAACAAATCAAAATTACCCTCTGCACCAACTCAAAAATAGGGTCAACAATACCTTGGGCTCTATGACTTATGGTATAACATGGAGTTGCCAAATTGTAGGACAAAAATGGAAAAGAGCAGGATCTACTTTAGCTTAAAGCTTGAGACTTCAAACTGCGCACTCTTCCCTAGTGGAGTTGTTAAAAAACTGTTAGCATGGAGCTGGCAGAGAATTGACTTTTGACATGAAATTCTCGATCTCTAGCATCTCAAGTTTTGCAGCTCAGAGTATATAATGGAAATGGATAAGGCTATAATGATAATGGATAAGACACAAGTGATGCTTCAATCTGAAGCTTGAGGCTTCAAATTGCACAAAATTGTTGTGTCCCTAGCGGAGTCACCAAAATGGAAATGGATAAGGATAGGGACTGCTTCAATCTAAAGCTTGAGGCTTCAGACTACAGTAACATCCCTAGTGGAGTTGCCAAAAACTATTGGGTGAATATTTTGTTACTAGCTAATTGATGAGAAAAATAGGTTTCTTCAACCACAACATAGGGAGATTGGTCGTCCAAATGTGCAGGTTTACCACATCAAAAGGGGACAAATCTCTCCTCTCATCAAGAGGAGTTCCCTTTAAGTATGAAGGGGTTATATACTATAAATATAAGTAGAAAATAACACTTAGGGGTAGGGTATCACCATCCATCGATGCTCACAGACAAAGGAGAAATCTAGGTGAAAACACTGAAGGCACTTCTCTTCTTTCAGAAGTGGTCTTACAGAAAACAAAAATTCTTTCAGGTAGTGATAAGTAACTGATAACAAGATGCAGTAACCAACAGAATGAAGTGTAGCACAAAGTCTCCACTTCAGCTACCCAAAGAGTGAGATACGAAGAACAAAGAGGGCACAAAGTCGTCCCAAGGTCCTTTGCATAGAAAATGGAAAAAGACAAACACACTAAAGGGCAACTGTAGGCATTACAAAGTCTTCTTACAGTTGGCTTCAGGACACCTTCTTGATTACTTCCACAAGTTCTGCTTATTTCATTAACTAGACAAGAACACATTCAAAAGATAGACATAAGAATAATATCCTAAAATGACACAAGCTATAACAACACAAAGTCTGAAAGTAACTTGCTTTCTCATTCAAATAAAGAAATATGATTAACAATCTGAGCTCAAAGTCTCAGTAATCACCTTTCAATTTTGGTAGATTTTTTGCTTCTATAATAAAGAGATCTCTCTAAAACAATAAAAGATATTACTATATATAGTGGCCAAGAGAGACTTGGCACTTTGTTTCATGGAATGGCCCATGATGTGCATTCAATGCCTTAAATGCATTTTTAGTTCTATTAGGGGGCCATGCTGGAACATCGCAGTTGTCTTAACTATGACGTGTTGATTCATATCAAATGTCTTCTCCTGGGTCTAGATCATCTAGTGTCTGCACAGCTATCCATTTTGTCTTTACTCTAAGGGAGATAAACAGGCCATGTCTTCAATATTTACCAGTCAAAATATCTACTTTACGGACTGTTCCACCTACTGGAATAACTACTGTGTAGATATTTTGGCCTCTCCCTCTTTCCACTATGATTTGAGCCCTCGAGCTATCTTTTCTCCTTTCTAATTCCTTTGGTTCCTCCTCTCGGCAGTTCTTCCTTTCGGCTTGAAGGTATTTGAATGCCTTCAGGTCCGCGTTTAAGCCTGCAAAGATAAACAGGCACTTTATTGCCACAAATTTGACGTCTCTGGGTCTGTCATTATTTGAAAGCTAATAGCTAGTTGGTTGTCCTAAATTTTATGATTTCAGGCCCATCATCCTCTTTAGAGATTCCTTCGTGTCTTTGTATTGGGAGTGCTCTGCCTTTGACATCTGTCACAGTCCGCTGCTTTGAAACTTTACCAATCTTATAGAAAATGGGCCTCACAACACTTCTTGCCTGAGCAAATTCAAAAGGGGAGCAGGGAAAGGTGGCACTTTCTGCTAATCTTATGTGGTGCCTTATGCTATGAAATAGGCGAGGACACTTGGCAGCATTTGCTTAACTTATAGAAGCTTTAGATACCTTTTGAGAATCTTGTAGAAGATGACACTTGACGGCTTCCATTGAGATTTTAGAATCACTATAGAAACATTCAAGACTCATTTGGATTCACACAGATGATGACACTTGGCGCACTTCACTTAATTTTAGCAACTCACCCAGGGCCCACCACAGTCCTTACTCGATAATGAAGCAAAAGGAAGAAATTACAGATGTTGACAATTGGCGGCTTCCACTGAGCTTTACAAGGGACATGTGGCACATTCCATTGATTTTTAGAAACAAGTTGTAATGTGTCCCGGCAGATGACACTTGGTAGCTTCCACTTGACTTTGAGACTTAGACAAAACTTTAGGCAAAATGAAAAACCCACGCGTTGAACCTTAGAACTGTTGAACCCGCTAATTTCAAGCCTGTAGAGTCAGTAGTTTTGAATATGTAGAGTCCGTAGAAATCTAAAAAGGCTTGAATAATAAAGAATTTGAAGGCTTAGAACAATTTTTTGGGAAGGGGAGAGATAATTTTGGTCCTACAGGACCAAAATAGTTCATATGTTGTCCCAAAAATGAGAAGTCAGCTTTTGGGGACAACAACATGTACTAATGAATTAGAAGAAAAGAGTGATCCAGAGCACAAAAAGGCGAAATCATCTTTTTGATTAGAAATGAATTGATCAAAGTTAAGAATCACATAAAATGCATTGCCTCATTTAGGGATACTTTAGCCTAAATCAGCACTTGTAAATGACAAGTTCAAAATTTTAGTGCATTTTAGTGATTTTGACCTAAATTGGGTATTTGAGTGCAATTTGAATAAGATTGATAATTTCAACACAAATAGTGTTAGGAATTGGATGTCTACAGTCGAGGTGTCAATTTTAATGTTGTCTAATGTGAGATTTATTTGTTTGTTTAAAATCCCTTAATATTTGATTTCTTTTGTAACCTTTTTTAAAAAAAATTAAAGACCACTTTTAAATTTTTTTAATTCATGCTCTAAGTTTTTGTCATCACAGACCCTGAAAACCCTAGTGGCTAGAGTTTTCAACACCCCTACTTTTCGAGTTGGATGATGGTGAGAAGTGGGATGTAACTAAAGACCAATGTGTGTGTTTTTTTGTACACTTTATGCACTAGAGAACCATTTTCATTAAGATAAATGAGGACATGCAACAAAAGTAAGTTGCCTTCTTGTTTTACCTCTTTAGTGAATTGAATACTCAGATCTAAAAACACATACACAATTTTTTCTCTTAAAAATCTTTTTATCAAACCTAACACTTGTTGGAAGGCTTTGGTATTAGGTCTCAATAAAGTAGTGTGGTTAAGAACTCTAAAGTCCTTAGATAATTATATTAACAACTAGATTATTACAAAGAGAATGTAACCTAAAATTTTAAGGTTTAATAATTAACATAATTTTTAAATTAAATGAGGTGCCAACATAACTCTTAAACCAAATGAGGTGTAAGTCAAATATTTTGGGATAAATATTTACATATTATTATTATTAAATATTTTAATTTTATGAGACTTTTTACTAATAAAATATTTGTATTAAAGTGATTATTATTTTTTATGAATAATTATTTATTTACGACTTTTATTCAATTTTATATATTTTAATTGAAAATTAAAGAAAAAAATCATAACTCATAACTAACTCTAAATATTTATTTATACAAAAAAAATGCTTGTTAATATAGAAAAAACATTTATCGATATATAGAAAAAATTATCACTTCCAAAAAATTACTTTTATTTTTAAGGAACAAGTGTTCCATAAAAAATGAAAATTATAAAAACATGAACATATAAATTTTTAAATGGAAAATTTAATAGGTAGAAAAGGAAGCATTCATAATTTATAAAATTAAATAATTATTTTGTCAAAATGTAAATTTATAAATAAAAGAAATCATAATATATCAAATGGTTAATATCATGAGAATGCAACATCGAATATTGTACTTTTTTTTGATGAGTTAGAGCTTATAATTTTATTATAAATAAAATATGTACAAGACTATTAAAAAAAAAAGGTGGTAAAGAGCACACCACCAAAGTCACAATAGGCAACCCCTAGAAAACAAAAGGCCCAAGGCCATAAAAGTAACAAATAAACTAGGTCATGTCTAGAGAAAGCTTTGGTACATCAAAAAAGAGGACAACTTAAGTAGTAACAGTATAAAAACTAGCTGCAAGTGGGTTATTGTTAGGAGAACCACCCCACCCAAAACCTGGAAGATCTTTCCCATCATTCAGTAAGTCCTATCCAACGTCAGTGTTCACCTGGTCAAGATTATCTTTTTCTTCAATAACATGCATGGGAGAAATGGCTAAATTAAGTCACGAGAAACTTTTATCCAACTGCCATCCTGGGAACTACCAGATTACAACATCCCTTGAGGTTGGGCCACCAAATATGGGGATCCCCATCATTGATTATGCTGAGGTGGCAGAGGTGGAGATCCCTATCCATCACATCGATCAACAAGGGGGGAACCCTAACCACCCTATTGCATCGAATGGGGAGAGTGATGCTATTACGAGGCACTAGAAGCTTGAGAATAGTGGTGAGAGACACCCCTAAGAGGACCATCCCTGCCATGAGGTAAGGTGTCCCTAGGTGGGGAAGGTAACACATGAGCAATGGTGTAAGGCATGTCACCCCAGTAGAGGAGTTGTTATAGGTAATTAGTCAAGTTCTATAGCCACTTTATTTATTTACACTTGAACTGTAGTATAATATTATAAACAATGCAATTTTGTCATAAGTAGCAAATAAAGTGTTAGTAAAATTATTAGAAAATATTGTTGACTTACGTTCTTTCTAGAGCCAAAATTAAATTTCCATTCTAAAATCATGCCAAATTTGGATGAACTAAAAAGGTAGACTCAGGTTATCCCCAAATATAATATGGCACTAGCTAAAGGGAATAGAGCTAAGTGGCTGATTTTTTTTCCTAAATCCATAACCAGGCACGTTGGGACTTCGAGCAATGCCAAAAAAGGTGCAATATAGTTTCAAGGTGTAACAACCCCACTAGGTTTGACTTAGAATAATGTGATAATTTTTTTTAATTTAATCTACGTATTATTTCATTAGATTTCACCATGAGAATCTAATTAGTGATCTAGATAAAACACTCTAAGTATTCCAACTATAAAATAAGCTTGTAACATCTACCTATTACAAATCACTAGCTTCAAATGAAATAAAATATAATTGATTATAGAAATTAATTACATATTTCTATCCATAGATGGTATAAACATACAACCAATGTTTTCAATGTACAATAAGTAAGCAATTATATCTCATTAGAGATAATGTTTCAATAATAATAAATACAATACAAGATACAAGGCTTCACAGAGCACGAGTTACCCAAACTCCAATAGCTATGGCAATCTCAAGTGTAGTCTCCAAATAAGTACAATTTTGGAGAGGGAGAGAATCATTCAAGTGATTTTCCACACTAACCACATACCATCAATCTCCTAAATAATTTTTCATCAAGGAATGACCCTCCCTTCACAGATGAGCAGATAGTGATGGTGCAATAATCTAGAGAGACAAGCTAGTATCCATGTGTTGTATAATTTCTAAGAACATGAAGTGTACCATAAATAAATTTTTTCTAACATGATATCACACAAATATGTAAATCATACATGTTGAATGATAATATCTAACTAACATTACTTTGGCCAAAGTTTTCAATAGTTATTGATCTCTAGGATTAGTCAAATTCATACACACCACTTGATCAGATTACCTTCATCTAGAATTGGTGATGGTAGTAAGCAGGTGAAGTCCATCTCATTACTTACTTAACAATACAAGATTTGGTTAACATATATATAACCAATAGATTCATACATATTACTTTCTACTAGTAGGCATCAAACATGCTAAACACAGGAATAATCAAAATGCATATATTTAGTCTGTCAAATGTATGAATGAATCTCTATTATATTATTTATCACATAAATAATAAGCATAATAAGCATAGTTCATACCATTTGAGTATAATATATATGAGACTGTATATTTCTAATTTTCATAAGTAGATACAATTACAGTACATTGTATGAGAAACACTAATATCATTGATCCATAAACCGTGTTTACCCCTTAGGCTTTCAAAATAGTTTATAAATAGTTATTTAAAAAATGATCAAACTGAATCTTAATGTGTTTAAAATTAATTTAAAATTGATTGTGAGTGTTTGAAAACTCGTTCATTCCAACTACACATCCAAAAATGATCAATAGCCATTTCCCTGATTTTCTCGTATGTGTCATAATTTAATTAAATTGCATCCATAGATTAAATAACTGATTAAAATCTATGGAAAATTGAATACAAAATTAGAATATAAAGACACCATAATCATTTATAGAGTTCACCCAAATGGGCTATGTCTCTGGTATTACTAAATAAAAATCCAATCCATTAAAAATGTATTTGAAAGTAATAATACAACTCACAAAAACAAAATAGGATCTCAAAACTTACAAAATCGTGCCACCAAACCTTTAAAAAAATCTGACAATTATTAACAATCATCCTCCACCTTCTCAAAGCACTTGCATAATCTCTTCCTAACATTCTCTATCAAATCATCACTTCAATTTCTTAAAAAAATGTCAAAAAAATACCAAATTAGGAGTACCAATATACCAAACTAAGCGTCTCATAATTCTAAACAACTTTCTAGTTTACTTTGAGATCTGAAAATGCATGTACATTGGTCAAAAACACCAATTTCTAAAAATTTCCCATTATAAATTTTACATAGTCATTTTCAATCTCTTGTACAAGCAAAAATTCATGCCTTTTATAGCACTTACAAAGGTGTGGCAAGGTGCTTAGGCCGCTTTATCATCTTACCATGGATCATAGTTCAAATATCATAGTCTTTACTTGGTTTCAAATGACATTTTCCATATATGACTTAATATCTTACATTTGTGGGGTGGAAACATTGTAAGGGCTTCAAATAGCCTTGTAACCACTATTTAGTTCGTGGCTTTGGCCACGTATTAAACCATTTTGCCTCAGTTTAGAACCTACGCCAAACTTGGATGTTTGAACTCAGTTTTGAAGATCTTAGATATAAATTGCTTATCATTGGTTGGTTAAGTTTGTTTTGAGCTCGACTGTATGGACTTAGGTTGGCAATACTAATCTTAAACTCAACATAGAGAGCATGAGTGACTTGTCTTGAGCTCGGTTGAGCTGGCATAATAGCATTGTGACTTTGGGATAAATACGTGGTATTTGGTTTACATAATGGGATTATTAGTCCCACATGCACCACACATAATACACATAGGCATATATATTCAAAATCATTACAATAGTATTATGAAGTAACGGAGGCAAAGGCACCCCTCCATAACAAGAGTGTGTCAACCTTGGATGAGGGTCCCCAGCTAGTAAATAATGGATCCCATTTATCTGAACACAAGTGTTGAAGACCAGAGGTGAAAACAAAACAACTTTTTTACCATTCATTTTTTCACTACCACATGTCACACACTGATTGGTCCACTTGTCAACCATCTATATCACTATTTTACTAGGTTTGACCATAACTTTGATTGGCCATAAAGTTTACATATGGACTTAGAATCAGTTTGTTCAAAATGCATCGAAAATCTTGTGATGAGTTCTACGCCATAGAACTAGTTTAAAAATGTTCCAAGACCATCAATTTTTCTAGTTTGATTAGATTTGATTGTCTATTGACCAAACTTTGACCAATGATTTTTAGAGCATATAATGCCTATTTTACTTGTTCCAATAGGTGTTGGAAAGCTCTCCAAATGATCTTTAGTTATGTAATAATTTTGGGAGATCTTTAGAACTATTAAGGATGAAAAATCTTCTAGATAAAACCTCCCCACAAATAGGCTTTAGGTCTCCAAAAGTCCAATCACTCACTAAATATGCTAAATGGCTCTCTACATCACACCAAAGTACATAAACCAGAGTATAATATAGTGGTTAAGGTTTTCAAATGTATTGTAATGCCAAAATTATTATAATAAATGGATTAGTGTAAATAGACACAAAGTTCTTTCCAAAGAGGTGATGTCTAACTAAACCCATGTGAATTGGCCAATACTACAATTGCAAAAGTAGATTAGTATGAAATAGATAACTAAATGCCAAACATAGGCAAGTGTCCACTAACCCTACAAAATTGCCTACAAAATATCACTAAAACATATCATGGTAATGATTCAAAAGTCAAAATGAATCCATAAAACTATCAATGAAGAACATCTCTCTCTAATATCAAATTATAGATAGGAACAAACTATCTGTACAAATGTCACATCTTCAAAATACTGAATCTACCAATCACTGCAAAATACTATTGTTAAGGTTTAAAAATAAAGTTTTTTTCAAAAACCAAAATGTGAGAAAATAATCCAAGTATGATAAACCTATCCCTTTGCTTTTCTCTACAGGTTACTCCAATAAACCATATTCAAATCTTAAATCATTTCAGAATATCTCCAAGTTTAAACATGAGTTAATTCCTTTGACCAATGCATTAGAAAATCAAAAACATATTTGGAGATTAAAAATAGAGCTTTAGAAAAACCATGAGTGTAAGAAAACAATTCAATTATGATAAACCTATCACTTAGATTTTCTCACAGTTGGTAACTCTAATATATGCTCAAAACCAAAATATATTCCTTTTAATGGAATCCCAAAACTGCTTTAAACATATGAATGCTAATTAATACCATAGCTATTCAAAATCACCACTAGAAAAAAAATGATCATTACCATCTGAATCAAAAATGAATGGAGTCATTTGTGGATAATCAAAAGAGAAGTGGTCTTCCTCTTATTTGTTTCCAAAACTGGTGGGTTTAAAACAAGTTCTTTTTTGCTTATGGACACATCATTCTTCATAAATGTCTTCCTACAATACTTAGGACATAGTTGTGGATACAATACCAAACATTTATTATTTTGGTGACCACTTAGATTACAATGAGTACAATAATTATTACCCATTTGTTTCTCCTTAGAAAATAAAGATATCCTACTAGCTAGTTTTATTTTCCAACATAAAGCAATGTAGTGATTATCTAATCCATAAAAACTGCATGGATATTTAGACCAAAAATATTATGATAACAAGTCCTTGTTTTCATAATTAAAATATACATTATAATATTTACTAGGTTTAGGATTGTGCGATGGTTGAAGTTTCCAACATTTCTCAACTCTATGTCCAATCTTGTGACAATGAGTGCAAAAGTTCCTCTTATCCTTCTTCTTGGATGAGGAAACATGTTTACCATTTCTCACCTCTAAATGATGAAATTGATCATTATAACCTACCTTATCTTTCAAAAAAGGTAACAACTTCTTCAGCAAAGGTTTTCTCTTCTAACAATAAACAACAAAATGATTACTTAACCCACATAAATTACAAGGAAAAGCATACCACATTTTATGTATATCATAGCCATATTGTTCAAACTAAAAGAGTGCAATAGAAGTTTTATTTACCAAATTCTTAGTGCTATGTGTTTTGTACGAAAGAAGAGGTGGAATCTCAATACCTCTTCTTCCATTTCTCTTACACCTCTCATCCACCTGTGATGGTTTATTTTGAAAAGCTAGTGGCTTATACACTTTGTAGTTGGAAGCTTGTCTTCCTTCTATGGATTTAGAACTCTCTCCAATTTCCATCTGCTCACTGGTATACCCCAAACCTTAAAAATAAGGCCTATCTTCTACCTATATGGGGTTAGTTATGCCTTGTCCATTTTTACCAAGGCCTCTTCCTTCAAATACCATTTTATCTAACAGTTTAGACCCAATACCCTTAGTGTGTTTTTCAAAAACTCCAAAATCAATATCCAAAACTGAATGAGAGGAAGTACTACATGAGGCCTTACTTATAGTGGATTCATCTATCATTGTTTTTACATCTGATGTGGAAGGCAATTCCTTCATTCGTTCACCATTCTACAACTTTGCCAAGAGATCATCCTTGGTCTACAAATCATATTTTATTTTTTCAATCTCCTCTTCCATGGAGTAGAATTTTGATCTCAAGAGAGAGTTCTCTTCCTGGATCTGTTGATTATATAAATCAAGCTCATTGAGCTTTTACTATTTTGACAACTTGCCCATAGTTCACATATTCCTGTATTCAACACACAACTAAACCAATTACAATAATTGTTAAATAGCAAACTATTAACCACAGAAAAACCACACTATTAAATCTCGTTGATCAACTTCTCTAATACCAAATTGATTCATAAAGTGTGCTTACCCCTTAGGCTTTCAAAATAGTTTACAAACAAATATTTAAAAATGGCATTTAAAAAATGATCAAACTGAATCTTAATGTGTTTAAGATAAATTTAAAACTGATTATGAGTGTTTGAAAACTCATTCATTCCAACTACACATCCAAAAATGATCAATAGCCATTTACCTAATTTTATCATAAGTGTCATAATTTAATTAAATTGCATTCATAGATTAAATAATTGATTAAAATTTATGGAAAACTAAATGCAAAATCAAAATGTAAAGACATCAGAATTGTTTACAGAGTTCACCCAAATGGACTACGTCTCTGGGATTACTAAATAGCAATCCGATCCATTAAAAATATATTTGAAAGTAATAATACAACTCACAATGAAATCTCAAAACATGAAAAATCGTGCCATTAGACCTTCATAAAACTTTAACAATTCTCAACAATCATCCTCCACCTTCCTGAAGCACTTGCAGAATCTCTTCCCAATGTTCTTCATCAAAGCATCATTTCAATTGCTCAAAAAGACATCAAAAGAACCCCAAATCAAGAGCACAAATACACCAAACTAAGCATCTCAGAATTATGAACAACTTCTTAGTTTACTTCAAAATCTGAAAATACCTCTAATTCAGTCAAAAATGTCAATTTTTACAAATTGCCCCTTATAAATTTTACACAATCATTTTCAATCTCCTGTACAAGTAAAAATTTGTGCCTTTTATAACACTAACAAAGGTGTGGTGAGTTGGCCAGGCCACTTTACCATTTTACCATGGATCACAGTTCAAATCCCATAGTGTTTACTCAGTTTCAAATGGCATTTTCCATATATGACTTAATATCCCACATTCATGGGGTGGAAACATTGTAAAGGCTTCAAATAGCTTTGTAACCACTATTTGGTTTGTGGCTTCGGCCACATATTAAACCTTTTTACCTCAGTTTAGAACCTATGCCAAAATTGAATGTTTGAACTTAGTTTAGAAGATCTCGAATAGAAATCACTCGTCATTGGTTAGTTATGTTTGTTTCGAGCTTGATTGTATGGACTCGGGCTGGCAATACTAATCTTAAACTCAACATAAAGAGCATGAGTGACTTGTCTCAAGCTCGGTTGAGTTGTTAGAATAACATTGTGACTTTAGGATAAATAAATGGTATTTAGTTTACATAATGGGATTATAAGTCCCACATGCACCACGTAGAATACAAATAGGCATATATATACAAAAGTATTACAATAGTAATATGAAGTAACTGAGGCAAAGGCACCTCTCTGCAAAAAGAGTGTGTCGACCCTTGTTGAGGGTCCCCAACCAACTAATAGTGGGGTCTATTTATCTGAACAAGAGTGTCAAAGAATGGAGGTGAAAACAAAACACCTTTTTACCATTCATTTTTACACTACCATGTGTCACATGCTAATTAGTCCACTTATCAACCATCCACATCATTGTTTTACCATGTTTGACCATAATTTTGACTGGCCATAAATTTTGCATAAAGACATAATTGGTCCATTCAAAATGTGTCAAAAATATTGTGATGATTTCTATGCCATAGAACTGGTTCAGAAACATTTCAAGACCATCAATTTTTCTAGTTTGACTAGTTTTGACTATTTGTTGACCAAACTTTTACCAATGATAATTGGAGAATATGATGTCCATTTCATGCATTCTAATAAGTGTTAGAAAGATCTCTAAATGATCTTAAGTTATGTACTACTTTAAGGAGATCTTGAGAACTATTAAGGATGAGAAATGCTCCATATCAATCACATTCCATCATTTTTATGTACACACTACTCAATTTCAATAGTCAATCATACTAAAGAAATTCATAATTCTCATGAAAACATAATCTTTTATATCAACAACTTATTATATTTTTAGTAGACTACATTCACATAGTTATAGTTTCTTATCCCTCAGGAACCTATGACTTATTATTATTTATAATAGATGTAGGCACACTTCTATATGTTGTATATGCATATGAGTATCTAAGTCCTCATATCGATTTTTTTTCATTTATACGGGCACTTTTTCATACTAAATATATTCATGATATGTACCATATATAAGTGCTCAACAATATATCAATACTATATATAGATGTCAACAATCATAAATCTAATCAAACACTTAATCATTATAACTTTTATATTCACAAAATACGTTGACGATCTATTATAAGATATTAATAATCTCATAATATTAATGAACATATTATTATAGTTAATAAACTATTTATATCTATATTAAATCACCATCTAGTTATAACATACATCACTCACACAGATTCTTATATTAATCTATACATAAAGATCACCATTTCTAACAATTAATCAAAAATCAAAAATAATTATAATTTAATAAAAATCATCCTGATTTCTAACAATTAATTAGAATAATAGTTATAAAATATATATTATGGTTTTTATTTTGACAATATATACAAATTGCTACCCCTTATTTCTCACATCCTGATAGTCTGATTATGTGTATACAACACAATATATAAATCACTCTGATACACTATCATAGCTCTTATATATATATATATATATATATATATATATATATATATATATATATATATATATGTTATGCTTAATACATACAATGCTACCTTAAATATTTAATTCTATTTCCCTAATTTGATATTATGTTTTTCTATATGTATAAGCAACTAAAACCATCACCTTTATTTGCACACAAATCCTATACAATAGAAAACATAAATAATCACATTAGTCGTAGCTTGGAAAAAACATAGTATCAGAATAAGATGTCCAGTTTTTTTATTTTTCTTCAACTTATTCGCCATATATGCACATATCACTTTATATGGAAAATTTTGTAAAAATATGTATCCGTAACAAAGGTCATCAAATATCATGAATACATCATTATTTGACATGTTCATTATATTCAATTTATACCACCTGTATAAATGTTGTAATAAAAAAGGTATCCATGAATATCTTTTGTTATAATAACAATATATGTTACATCCTAATTTCACCCTAGATTTTATAATCTTTGAATCCATGGATTATTATGGTTATAATTTGATTATCATTACTTTGATTTAAACTTTATGACATATACTGGTTATGGGACAGTGATATGCTGATTAGTTTACATAATGGATTAATTATGTGACAACTATACTTTCTTATTTTTGTACATTGTGGATGTATATTTATTAGTTATGCATCATTAGTTTTTGATATATATGATGACTCAGACTAATTACCTACTTGTTATGAGGTGGATGGAGGATTGATTCTACCTTCAGATCATGACGGAGAGAGAGCATCATTAGAGAGGATGGCGTAGATAGGATGATTGGGGGATGACAGAGGAATTGCTAGTAACCAACACACACCACATTAGAATAACTTATTTAACTCCTTGTGTGATTTAAATAGTTTGTTTTTATGTGCTAATATACTTATAATATGATCATATTATTGATATTTACTCTAATCTGATCGTCTAACATAGTGACTGATTAAATGATATTCGGTAAATATCATTGTCTTAATTTGATGTCTTTTTGTATAAGAAATAATCAAGGCATTAGTATTAATTCTATGACTATATGATGACAATGCTAACATTATTATAACATCTCAATGTGTGATGAAAGATTATATTGTACAATAGGATTCTCTTTGTGGTTGAAAGCTGGTTATTGATTTCACCATGGTTGTATTACTATTAAAATTAATAATTATGTTAACAGTAGAACACTTGAGACATTAAAGTTGTTTGCTATGACTCAAGTGGTAATTAATTAAATAGTTATTTTGTTATAAATATAATTTTTTTATCTTTTATTAAGATAATTACCGGTTACATTAAATTAAGGAAATTTAACTATAATGATAATGTTAACTTAAGTGCTAAAGTCCTATACATGGAATATGTTGAGTATTAAGGGTTTAAATTTATCATTTATAGAATAACTTAAGTAAGTGAACTTAATGAACAACTAGGCCATGAACAAAAATATTAGCATGCATAATTTATGAAATAAACAAAATCAAAGTTAAGTCATTGGGATAAGATTTTAAAAATAAATATAAAAAAATAAAGGAAAGGCATTGAATTACACACGATAAAAAAGAATAAAGATTTAAGCATGCAGAAATTGTGATTTAAAAAAGAAATCCAAATTAAGATTTTAACCCAAAATGGAAATAAGCGGTGACTTGCATGTAAAATGAAATTTAAAAGATGAGATTATTATAAGAGTAGAATAAAAAGAATAGAAGGGGACAACAAAGAAGAGAGAGAGGAATACGGTGATGCAAGGAAGAGGGTACGATGAAGGAGTGAAGGAAAGGGTGGAAAAAATAAAGAAAAAGGATGCAGACAACGTATTTTGGAATGAAAGGTGGAGAAGAATAAGGGACAAGCTACTTCTATTTCCAGGTTTGTGATGTATTAAGATTCTAGCACATAATGTTTTCTGTTAAGATTGTTTCCTTAATAGATTGGGTAATTAACAATTATAGATTGAAATTGAATTCTCTCCTTATTCACACTTGCATAACAAAATAGAATTATGTGGATACACAGCCTGAGTGTATTGAAATGGGTAGCATACATATATATTTGAACAATGATCTGTATAGCTATATGTATACATATGCTTGTGTAATGAGAAATAAAAGACAATATATATATATATGTGTGTGTGTGTGTGTGTGTGTCCATTGCTTAATATATGCATGTTATAATATCAAAACAATGATCTATTTAATAAGTGCAATGGTTTACATCATTTATTACAACGATTCAATATATTGGGTGATTCACTATATATAGTGAATCACCCAATATATTGAATCGTTGTAATAAATGATGTAAACCATTGCACTTATTAAATAGATCATTGTTTTGATATTATAACATGCATATATTAAGCAATGGACACACACACACACACACACACACACACACACATATATATATAATGATTTAATTTTACCTTTATAGAATATAAGCAAAATTTTATATTACAGTGATTTTATATATAGCAAAAGTTATTAGCAAACCATTTACTTATGGTAATGTTATAGTAAACTTATTAAATGATAGCGATTTTGTTGTACAATACAAAGATTTTCCATTCTATCTAAAAAGAAGGCTTAGCTATAATAGAGAGGGAAAAAAAGATCGATTCCACACCTATTTGATTATCATAATAAAATTAACTCTTTAAATGTGGGTTCAAAAGAGAGGAAATAAGTAGAACACCCAATAGAAGAATTGAAAGAATGTGGTTGCATAGAATCACAATGTGCATGGATTTGAAAGAATGTCTTGTGCACTTGATTTGACAAAAAATGATAACTATTATGATGTGATTCAATTGAAAGAGTATATCAAATCAAATAGAATAATGAACAAAACATCAGCTAAAAGTTATAATGATTATATTAAAAACCTAAAACTTAAAATCTAAAAGAGAGATATGCATAGTATAGGGTGTGGCATCAAAGTGACAACCAAATATTTTAGAAGCGCGAATACAATCAAATACAAGGAAGGTATCAAAGCTTCAAAAAAAAATACCCTTATTTACATATGATATCTAATTAAACAATATCAATAGGAAACACGCCCATTGTAACAAACTCATTTGAATAATGTGATTAGCAATGCTAGTTATGCAGAAGACTACATATGATATCTAGCAAAAATTTATCAATGATTCAATAGAAAGTAGGCCCATCAATAAAATGCAGGCCATAGGAAGAGACCCAATTGAGCATTATGATTAATAATGCTAGTTATGCTAGTTTAGAGGCAACACGAGTGTTCTAATTTATAATTTATATTTTTCAAGGAAGAGTATATGTTCGTAATATGTATAAGTTGATATTATAATAATTGCATTAGTTTTGTGTCTTATATACACAAACCTATGAGTGAAAAATTTTATAAGACTATTTTTTAGTTTGGTACCACCTAATGTGGTGGGAATTTTCTTGTAGTTGAGTGTAGATGTCTTGGTTGATAATTCCTTTATGTTAGGAGTTTGTTTATGTGGATTAGTATTTTCCTTCTAGTTGTGAAATTAGATTGCGATACTACACATACTAGTTTGGTAAGTGAATAGTGACTTGGCAACTTGGGTGGCGGTGTTTTCTTTTAACATGTGAGGGTATGTAGGAGCTTTGTTTTTGAGATGTTAGTTCTCTAATTTCCACTTGTGAATTTTTAGAGTCACTACTTTATCTAACTTGTGAACTTGACCTTGAGGAATGGTGAACCTTGAATTTATATTAATTCTAGTGATTATAATTATTATGTTATTATATACCTTTGTTTAGACTAATGTTATTCTCTTTTTGAAGCATGTTGTTTTGAAGAGTTATTTACGTACCTTTCATTGGGAGAAAGTAGGGTATGGGATGTGCAAAACATCTTGGTAGTCTGAAAAGGGTTAAGATAAAAATTTAACATGTTGAATACTAACCAAACAAACAAGGAGACATTATCTCGCTAGTTCTTTTATAAGGTGGTAAGAATGGAGTGATCATTGGTATTTTGTATGTTATGTTAATTTTAACATTATTTTCTCTTAACTATGAATATAACACTATAGGTTAAGCTGAGAAATATGATACTAGTTATGTTGGGCTAGTGGCAACTTAATACAATTATGGAATGATTGTATGATTTTTCTTAAATGTATGTTGGTACATCTAGAATTATTTAGCATATAGTACTATTTTTTGTGATATGCTAGTAAAGAATTATAATTCATAGAACCTTGTGCATATTTTGGAGATCATTAGGTTGTGGAGACCTAAGAGAAGAGTGGTGAATTAGGAACATGAGTACTAAGTAATAGGAGTGGATCTTACTTAACCTCACATTAACTCATTAGTTATTGAGTTTGGATCTAACATATGGACTTGTCAAATCCATGATTTGATGGAAAAACTTATCAAATTTAGTCGTATGACCATATGCATGTATAATGTGGAATAGTTATTATATAAATTTGTATACCTTGAAAATTTAGTATTTCCAGTTCTTATTCATCATCATACTTGTTAGAATCTCCGTGGAGTAGTGACAGTGTTGACATTTTATACTTGTCATAAACTATTCAAAGTAGCAATAGTATTAACTTATACACATTATTCTTTTCATGTTCCCTAAACACTTTTCTTCGGGATGAGAAAAAAAACTCTCTAGGTTAGAGAGATGTGCAGAAGGGATGTAAGGTTTTGTGGAACTCTCTCTGGCCATTTGTTTTTATATTTTGTGATGATCTCATGTATTTTTGGGGAGGTCAGTAAAATTTTCACTGAGGTTCTAGATCTCGAGATAGTCATGATAGAATCAATCAGAGTAATTGACACTCGTAAACTTTATTTATGTAATAAAGAAGTGTCATAGTGCAAAGTCTTGTGGGACCAATACTATGAGGTTAGTGATATTTAGGAGGACTATGATGAGTTCTACAAGCTCTTTATATATTTGTTTACTTTGATACTAGATACTCTATTTTTATTTTTTTAAACTCTATTTGTTATTCTGAACTATTATATGAATAATTGTCATCAGGATGATGACTAGTTTTAAGGGGGAAGGATGTTACATACCCATTTCACCTTAAGTTTTATAACTTTTGAATTTGTGGATTATTATGGTTATAATTTGAATATTATTATTTTGATTTGAGATTTATGACATAAATTGGTTATGGGATAATGATATGTTGATTACTTTACATAATGAATTAATTATGTAACAATTGTACTTTTTTATTTTTGTACATTATAGATGTATATTTTTTAGTTATACATCATTAGTTTTTGATATATATAATGGCTCAAACTAACTACTTACTTATCATGAGGTAGATGCAAAATTGATTATACCCTCAGATTATGATGGAGGGAAAACATCATCAGATAAAATAGCATAGATGAGATGAATGGGAGATGATAGAGGAACTATTAGTAACCCAACACACACCACAATAAAATAACTTATTTAACTCATTGTTTGATTTAGATAATTAGTTTGTTTTTATGTGCTAATCTACTTTTGTTATGATTATGTTATCAATGTTTACACTAATGCGATCATCTAACATAGTGACTGACTTAAATGATATTCGGTAAATATCATTGTCTTAATTTGATGTCTTTTTGTATAAGAAATAGTCAAGCCATTAGTGTTAAATCTATGACTAGATGATGATAACGCTGCCATTATTATAACATCTTCGTGTGATGAAAGATTATAATGTACAATATGATTCTTTTTGTGGTCAAAAGCTGTTTATTGATTTCGCCATTGTCACATTACTATTCAAATTAGTAATTGTGTTAACTGTATAACACTTGAGATATTAAAGTTGTTTAGCTATGACTCGAGTGGTAATTAATTAAATAGTTATTTTGTTATAAATTATTTTTTTTAATCTTTTATTGAGATAAATACCGGTTACATTAAATTAATAAAATGTAACTATAATGATAATGTTAAGTGCTAAAGTCCTATGCATGGAATATGTTGAGTATTAAGGGTCTAAATTTATCATTTATAGAATGACTTAAGTAAGTGAACTTAGTGAACAACTAGGCCTTGAACACAATTATTAGCATGCATGATTTATGAAATAAAAAAACTCAAAGTTAAGTCATTGGGATAGGATTTTAAAACTAAAAATTAAAAAAAAAAAAATTTAAGCATGCACAAATTATGATATTAAAAAGAAACTCCAATTCAGATTTTAAACTAGAATGGAAATAAGTGATGACTTGCATAAAAAATGCAATATAAAAGATGAGATTATTATAAGAGTAGAATAAAAAGAATAGAAGGGGATGACAAGGAATAGAAAGAGGATTACAATGACTAAAGGAAGAGGGTACGATGAAGGAATGCAGGAAAGGGTGGAAAGAAGAAAGTAAAAGGACACAAACAACAAATTTTGGAATGAAAGGTGGAGAAGAAGGACAAGATACTTTTATTTACATGTTTGTGATGTTATAAGATTATTTTGTGTAATGTTTTTTGTTAAGACCATTTCCTTAATAGACTGGTGTAGACACCAAAAATCTACACACCTACTATTCTGAATGTTGAAGTAGCCTTGAAAGTATCCCCGAACCCTCTTAGGACTAACATACACCTATCAAACCTAAACCAACCAATCTACACTTAGTTTCACCTAACTGAGTAATCCTAGCCTTTAGGACCCTATCCTTGTGGACCTTGACCATCGACGGTCAGTTTTGGGGACCCCTGACCATTGATAGTTAGAATCCACCTTCTCACCAAGAGCATGCAATCTCTACCTCCCATTTTATAAATATAAACTTGTTTAATTTGTGTTGTGAGCCTTTGCATGCAAAAATTATATTTAGATGACCAAGTTACACCTTCACTTCCATCTCTTGCTTATGCCTATAAGAGAGACAGGCTTGGGAGGTTAAATCCATCTGCAATAATTATCAAGAGCTCAACCATTCACGAGTTTTATTTTGTAGGTCAATCAAGTTAATTAGCATCATTACTATTATCAAGTATTATCAACCATTTTATTTAGAGAAAAATTGTTGTCATCTCTCAACCAAGCTTTCAGCTACTATTTCTCTACTGGAATCGAGCCAAATTCCACCAACATGTTAATTACATCAACCACCCACCCAACTAACTTTTGGTAAGACACGTACTTGTTTGTTACTATTCACGTAATTTTATTTCATTTTTTAATCAATCTATCCCTTTCTTAACTCCAAGAATTCATCTTTGAAATTTTGTCATCTTCTATTAATCAAACCCATAATTTCACAGTCAACCATTGATGGTCCCCTATGGTAGAAAAACCAACAAGCTGATTTCACCCACCCACACCCAACCAAATCCACTTTTCTATGTTTTCAACCACTCATAAACCCCCTTCTGATTTTTTGAAGCATACTCTGATCTGTTAGCACTAGTATTAATTAGTTTATCAATAATTAGATCATTTCTAGTCTATTTTTCTACTGAGCTTTCTTGTATTCAATTTTAGTACATTTTGATTATTGATGCAAGTATCTTATTTCTAGTTTATCAACTTGATTGCTTAAAACATGTGGATTGACAGCCCTAAAGGAAGCTCTCGCTTCTAGGATCTAGCTATTTCTAGGCAATCCACCCAACTATCTATCCAACAAATAATTTTTTTGGGTGCTTTCTTATTTGTAGATTTTTCTCCCAAGCCAAAGAGGATCTCTTCACAATATTTTGATTCAATGCATGCACAACCAAATAAGTTTTTCAACCATACTTGTATTGAGTTTCTTTTCTCTCTTTCCTACAATTTTAGCAAAAATTTACATGAAACATTCTAGCACACCTTGTGAGACCTAGAGTCTTTAATCATGTTTTCTTTGTATTTATATGCTCTCCTTTCTATCTGTGCTCATAATTAAAACTAAAATTTATTTTGGGATTAAAATAAACTGCATCTATTGCTTGCTTTTAACATTAGTTCACTTTGAATTAAAACATAGTAATCTTATCATAACATCACATTTGTTGCACACACTAACTAGACCACTTTCATTAATCAAACATCATAACAATTTGAGATAAGGACCGACTGGGATATCATAACCTAGTGGTCACCTTACCCATTCCTAGAAATCCTACTTGGAGGTCACTACCAAGAGGAGAACCAACTCAGCTCTCTGGTTGAGTATAAAGTCTAGACATCAATTTATATCGACTAAGCACCTGACACCCTTATCGTTGCAAGACTATGAAGTGAGGGGGTAGGCCCTAATACCAAGCCATGTATTGATTTCAATATAGATTCTTTAGAGCACCTAAACAATCGTAAACCAATCATAGAATGCTTTTATAGTGCCTGATCTACAAGCCAACTTCTATCACACATTCTCATAAACTAAGGGATAAGCCAAAAGGGAGATTAAAACTAACCTCTAGGCTTAAACATACTTCATAGTGTGTGTCTTGATTGCCTTGATCATTTTCTTGTCTTCTTATTGTTTGAGTGGTGAGATTGTTTTTGTTTTCTCTCTCCTTTTTCTTGTATGGTTCTCACTCGCTAATAACAAAGAGACCTAGTAGAGCAAAATCAAATAGCCTCCTCTACCTCCTCATCTATTGAGTATATCTCTGAGGCAGAAGATTCACCTCATCCATTGGAAATCCCTACTTTCCCTCGAGTATTTCCTTAAGGAGACATGGATTTTACCACTTTCCTAGACAATAATCTAGTTTCCCTTCAACACTATCTTAACACCTCTTCTCACCATATCCTAGTTTCAACTCCACCCCAGGATCCTCCTTATGGTATGCCATCCCACATTATGAAGGGTATCCCTATTACTGTGATCACCACCTAACCTTTGACCACCTAAGCATCTTCATCTACTAACCCCTCTGATGTTATGACTAAAAACCAACCTATCCAACCAACCATTACCCTTACACCTTCCACCCCTACTAATGACTCCTCTACCTTGGGTATAACCCAATCATTAAACCATCATGCTCCACTTGTAGTTGGAGTACCCACCACTGGCATTACTAACCTCCCCTTTGTCAAACCTATCCCATCGATCAATACCCCTTTACCAAGCTTAGGGGTATCTATCCTGTTTACCTCACCACCCATTAGCACAAAGGTCACTACCTCACCTCTTTTCACCATCCTAACTACAACCCATGCCCAATCCAAAGGGACTTCTCAGTAGTTACCTGTTTCACCCAATCTAAGATACATCCCTAACCCACAAGTGTATGTACCCACTACCCAACCACCATCATCCACCTACCCTACCCAACCTCTAGCATTCACACTCTAATATGTGGCAGCCTCTCAACTACCAAACAATTACCAATATGTTTCCCAACCTCAACCATAATATCAGCCTTACAATCTCAAGGACAGGATGACCAACCTTGAGTCATCCATTTCAGGTGCTCATAACATCCTATCCTATGATCATATTTGTAACGATCCTATCCATCCTTCTATCCCCATCAAACCTTACCCTCCTTAATGGGAGCTTCCAAAATTTACCAAATTTCAAAGTAAGGAGGACCCCAACAATACCTTAGGGCTTTCAGGCATGCATGTTACATGATTGCTTACAATAATGCCCTTCTCCTTCAAACCTTCCTCATGTCTTTATCCAACCCAACACTTGACTGGTATAGTGCCCTCACCAAGCATTCCATCTTTTCTTTCACCTAACTAGCACAAGTCTTCTTATATCACTTTTTCATTAACATTTCCAAGAAGGTCTCTATCACGAACCTCTATTTTATCAGACAATTTGATGATGAGTCCATTTCCAATTTTGTCACCCATTGGAGAAGCTTGCTTAATTAGCTTTCATTTTCCTTGCCTCAACCTAAACTTATAAAACTTTTTGCTTGAGCTTGCACCAGACATATATCTCTTACATTGTGTGTCAAAATCTTTAGAACCTTTGATGAGGCTTTTACCATGGCACATAAGCTAGAAAATTTGGCCATAGACGAGGGTAAATTGAAGTTACAAAACAAAAACTCTACCTTCAAGACCAATGAAACCTCTTCCTATAAACCAGGCGACCAAGTCAATACCAAAACCAAGACTAGGGGAATTGTGAATTTTGTCATCCATAAAACCACCCCTCCACCCAATATCAATCAGCAAAATTATTCCATTACCTCCAATCAAAATACAAGAAACTCAAACCAAAGCAACAAAAAACAATTCACTCCACTTGGAGAATCTTATACCTCAGTTTTGGAGAAGTTACTAAAATCTAACCTTATACAACTTCCACCCATCAAACCTCCCTAGTAGTTTGATTTTTCTCATCTAGCACTTGCTTGGTACAATGCGAATGAACTTTGTGCTTTTCATCAAGTAATTAAACATGATGTCAGCCAATGTAATACTTTCAAGAATGTTGTTTAGAGTCCTATCGACAAATGGGAACTCATGTTAGATAATCCTAATGCCCCTCAAAATCAAGCTCTTGACATCTTCAATAAACCTTTTCCCAACCATGCCCCTGTCAAAGCCAAGGACACATAGGCTAAATGCTCTCATAATTCCCACACTATCAACATGGTTTGTAATACACCTACCCATGAGGACCTGATCATCTAATCAACCCATTCCTCCCCTACCTCGCTTACCAAGGTAATTGAGTCACCTTGACCTCCTTTGGATATCCAAAACAAAGAAGTTCCTTTCTCCCTAGTTACCCTCATAAAAGCTTTGGAATCATCACATACTACTTCAACTAGCACATATAGGGAAATCAACCTTCTTGATTCGCCACCTCCACCAAATATTAATAAATTGCTACTCCTATGGATATTGTTCCTAAAGGAGGAGAATTTCTACCAATGCCTCCCATAGATGAGCCATTTATCTCAACCTTAATTCCTTCACCTTAGGAAATCAACCAACCTACCAACCGTCTTCCCTGACCTACAAGTCTATATTTTGCATCCACTACCCACGGAGCAAAACCAGTACATAAACCTTTTTCTACATTAATTCAAAAATTAGAATTTTCCCTAAAACCAAACATGGATCAGACCACTTTTTGGCAATAGTTAGGGCTCCCACCCATCACCAAACTTGAACCTTCTAGCATGCCCCTAACGAACCAATCCATCATATCTCCACCACCTCTTAAACCAATTTGAACTTCTACCAAACCCCTACCTCCTCAGTCGACCAAAATAGCTACCACATCACCAATAAAACCTTTCAAAACTCTTGGTGCCTTCCCTACTTAGAGTTTGGTTCAACCATCCTCAAAAGTAGACTTAACTTCACCCAAGCCTATACCCAGGTGTCAACCCACACTAATGAAGAGGATGAAAACATTGACAGGATGCATGACTAAGCCTCTACCTCCCTCTACCTTGTCCTCTATATTAGGGCCTCACCCTTCCACTTTACTTAAAAAATAACCCCCCTTCAACATATGTTGTCCACTATCATTGATTACACTAACATATTTATTATCTGATGCATCGGTCCTTCCTAGATTGCAATCGATTAGACCACTAAACTCAACCACCCCAACTACCAACATACCTCAACCAAAACCATCAACTAAAAACACCACCTTACCCAAACCATCTATCACCAAATCTATTGCAACCAACATGCCCATCTTACCAACCCAATCACGAGCCCTAAAACCTTCTTACCTTTAGTAGAATCCTATATGATCATTCTTCAAAGATTATTGCAGACCTTTGGCCTCACATTACCCCCTATTAGACCTTTTGATCCTCTCAATTCGAAGCCAACCTGATACAATGACCATCAAATTTGCTCTTATCACAAGACACTTGGGGATGATATAGAGAATTTCAAATCTCTCTAAGCCATTATCCACCAACTCTATGACAAGGATGATCTTTTGGTAGATGACCTTCCATCCATTCCTCCACCACTACACCCAACAACCGGCCACCAACACATTCTTAATCCCTCACTCTCACCTCAAAGTGATAAAGAATCTACCCAATCCCCCATCACACCTTGCCCCTCTATCCATACCATTAATATGTTCACATGATCACAAAAAAAGGATAAAGGGAAGGCCAAAGTGTCCATTCCAGGGACATACCCACCAACTAAACCTAAACCACACCAAATCTAAACCTCCATGTCTGTAGCTAAGCCCAAAGTTACCATCTTAGGAACATAAGAGGCTAACCCCTCTGAATCCATTAAGAGGGTCATTCTTAAACCAACTCCATTAGACACCAACTAAGATGAACCTTTACGTGCTCATTTACACCTCACCCCACCATCCTCAAGCCATGATCGAGGCTATGCATTCCATTGAAGTCAGATCGGGGGATTCCCAACCTATAGAGGCCTTTGTTAGTGATCTCTAACTCTCCACCCTTGTTACCTTCAAGGACTCAGAAAGACCTTCTATCCACCTTGAGGACCTAGATCCCCCTCTCTTTATTACTACCCATATCAACCAAACCCACATCAAATGGGTTATGATAGATGGGGGAGCCAATATTAACATTATCTCTTCCCATGCCTATGAGCAACTCAAGCTACCAAAAATTTTCATGTCCAAAACTTCAGCCATCCTTAGATCCTTTATCAACACCATGACCATTACCTTGGGAACCATCATCCTTCATATTCGGCTAGGACCTCTCATGCTCCCCGAACTCTTCTATGTGGTTAAAGGTGAATTTTAGTACAATGTTTTGTTAGGGAGACCTTGGATCTAAGCCATGGCTTGTGTACCTTCCACCCTCCATCATTGCATCAAGTTTGAACATGAAGGTCAAGTTATTACCATACATGCTAACCCTATCCCTTTTTTTGCATGTAATATGACCTACTGACCTAATGATGTTCTCCTACCTCCATCTAAAACACTACAAACAACCACCATCAAGCCCTCACCCATGGACACCAAAGCCATCACTTCCCCCCCTTCCATTAAGGAATCTACCAGTTTGTCTATCCCCATAGACCAGATACCCAACATTGATCCTTTAGAACCTACCTTCCAATTCCTTACCCTTGGAGAATACAGTCTCCTCACCCTTGATGCCCTCCTTACTCCCCAAGAATATGGGAAACTCAATCACCAACCAGGTTATGACCCCAACATTGGAGCCATTACCCCCTTGGGGCCTCCAAGTTGTCAAACCCACTTTATCTATGGAGGAATTGACAAGCCACTTAACACTGTTGCCACTCCCTCTCCACCTTAGCCATTCACCTCTACCTTCTCTTATTTGGACAACCTAGACTTCGCCAAACTATACCTTCATAGGTGTGCCTAGAAGGGATTTGGTTTGGGATTATATGAGCATGGCCCACACACATTGAACTTGATTGAGACCCAAAATCCTCATGAGAAGCATGGCCTCAAATTCATTCTACCCAATAAGAAGAAAGCCAGACAAACTACCCCTACCATTGTTGAAGAAAAGACCCCTTCCTCACCAACACCCCCTCCACCTATGGGTGAGAATGAGGACATCATCCCACCTAATTTTTTTTTTACATCAACATGATTACCCTCACCCCCCTGACTTATTAAAAGTAAGGGGCATCCATATCCATCCCTTTGACCCATCCTGAACTCGTGGGAAAAGACTCTCCTATTATTAACACTATTTAGTGTTAGGATGATGATGTTATTCTCACCTACCTTGGTGCATCAAATTCTTCCATACACAAATCCTTACATTTGGAAACCTCAACCATGTTCAATGAATCTACCATGGACATTGACATAGGCAATCTGAATAACCCCCATATCATCAAACTTGGCCAAACTCTCACTCTTGAGAAACTACGTGACTTCTCTACCTTCTTCCAAGACTATAGTATTGTATTCACCTGGTCATATACCAACATGTCCGATATTGACCTAGCTATTTCCACCCACAACATTTTAACCAATCATGATGCCAAACCTATCAGATAAAAACTTAACCAAATGCATCTTCACATAGCCCTCCTTATCAAAGAAGATCTTCAATGCCTACTTTTTGTTAACTTTATTCAACCCATTGATTACCCAAAATGGGTTTTGAACATCGTGCCCATCACTAAAGCATAAGGGGACTACGTATCTATGTGGACTTTTGTGATTTGAACCTCACCTACCCAAAGGATGACTTTCCTCTACCTAGCATTGACCAACTTGTTGATCTTATAGTAGGCCATGATATGTTGTCTCTCATGGATGGATTCTCAGGTTATAATTAGATTTTAATTACCACTAAAGATTAGAACAAAATTGCCTTTATCACCCCATGGGGGACTTTTTGTTATAGACTCATGCCCTTCATTCTTAAGAACACTGGCGTAACCTACCAATATGCCATGACCTTATCCATACAATCATTGAAGACTATGTGGATGACCTTCTCAAGAAGTCCAAGCTTCACAAACACCATTTAGCCATTTTCAAGATTATCCTTGAGTGACTTATCCACTATCATGTTCACCTCAATCCCAAGAAATTTATTTTTGGGGTCTTATCAAGCAAACTTCTTGGCTTCATCATTTCCCTTCAAAGAATCAAGGTTGATCTAGACAAAATCAAAGCCATCCTTGAGATGTTACCTCCAACCAATCTTAAACAAGTTTGTAGCTTGCAGGGGAAGATTCAATCCATTCATCATTTCATCTCCTAGCTCTCCAATCGATGTCAACCTTTCCACCACCTCTTACAAAAGGATGTTTCTTTCAAGTGGAATATAAATTGTCAAAAGGCCTTTGATGCACTCAAAGGATATATTCTATCTCTACCTATCCTTACACCTCCTAAGGATGACCAAAATTTATACCTCTATATCTCTGTCCAAGACCATTCCCTAGGGGTGATGTTTTCCCATCAAGATGAAAAACACAAGGAGCAATCCGTCTATTACATTAGCTACACACTTGTCAAATACAAGACTCAATACACACATACTAAGAAACTATGTTTGGCTTTGGTCTTTGTGGCTACCAAAATTTACCACTACCTTTTTAACCACAAAAATTTTGTCATGACTAATATCAACCCCCTCAAGTACATGCACTCCAAACCATACCAAAACCACTGTATGGCTAAGTGGCTCATGATTTTAGTTGAGTTTGACTTTGAGTTATTCTAGTAGAAATCAATCAAGGGGTAAGTCATTGCCGGTCAATTGGTTGATGTACCCCTAACAGATACCCAACCTCCCCTTCTTGAATTTATAGATGAGTCAATTGTAAGTCTATCTCAATCAAATTTTACCAATCACATAACTATGTTTTTTGATGGTTCCAAATGTCAGCGTAGGGGAGGGGATGGTATCATCCTTATCCCCCTTATTGGTGAACCACTTCCTTTGTCATTTAAACTCGACTTTGAATACACTAAAAATGTGGTTGAGTATGAAGCGCTCATAATAGGTCTACAAACTACATTAGCCTCAAGAGTCAAAACAATCAATATCTTTGGTGACTCCCAACTTGTGGTCAACCAAGTCAATGGCATTTACCAGTATAATAATGAAATGATGCAACTATATAGATAACTAGTCACAAAAATCCTAGCCTCAATCAAACACTACCATATTCAAACCACCCCTCACTCCACCGACAAGTTTGTTGATACCATGGCTTCTCTTGCCTCTCAGATCCCATTGGCACCTTCAAACTCCAAACTATTAGTCATTATCCATCACCTCACTGAACCTTCCTACACCAAATCAAACGTGCCAACCATATTCAGTGTGGAAGAGATTTTGCCTAAATTTTTGTATCAACAAACCTTCGACTACCTTCACCTTGGTATAGTTCCCTTTGGCCTCTCTAAGAATGCCCATTGGGCATTTATTTAGAGCTCCTCCTATTACACCATCATGGGAGGAATTATGTGAAAAGGTGTGTCAAGTGTCAACAACATGCCAATTTACATCATGCACCTAACAATAGTCTTCATGTTTATGTAGAATTTTGGCCCTTCTCATAATGGGGTCTAGACCTTATTAGTGAAATCAACCCCCACTCTTCACAATGAAATCAATCTATCATTACCACAATCAAATATTTCACCAAATGGGTGGAGGTTATTCCTCTTGTCTCAATGAAAGCTGAAAAGATTATCGTATTTATCACCCACCATATCATATGTCATTTCAGTGTTCCCCATAAGATCATCATCGACAATGGCAAATCTTTCAAAAACAAATAAGTTTAAGGCCTTTGTGACATATTTGGTATTAAACTTAGCTTTTTGTCACCTTATAACCCACACACAAATGGATACGTTGAAGCCTCTAACAAAACCCTTAACAAATGATAATTGGATAATTAAAAGAATGTGGCTACGTAGAATCATAATGTGCATGGATTTGAAAGAATGTCCTGTACATTTGATTTGATAAAAAATGATAACTAGTATGATGTAATGCAACTGAAAGAGCAGATCAAATCAAATGGAATAATGAACAAAACATCAACTAAAAGTTATAATGATTATATTAAAAACCTAGAACTTAAAATCTATAAGAGAGATATGCATAGCATAGGGTGTTGCATCAAATTGATAGCCAAATATTTTAGAATCATGAACATAATCACATATAAAGAAGGTATCAAAGCTTTAGAAAAAAAATACCCTTATTAACATATGATACTTAGCAAAACATTATCAATAGGAAACACACCCGTAGTAACAAATCCATTTGAGCATTATGATTAGTAATGCTAGTTATGTAGCAGACTACATATGATATCTAGCAAAAATTTACCAATGATTTAATATAAAGTAGGCCCATCAATAAAAAGTAGGCCATAAGAAGAGGCCCAATTGAACATTATGATTAATAATGCTAGTTATGCTAGTTTAGAGGCAACGTGAGTGTTCTAATTTGTAATTTATATTTATTAAAGAAGAGTATATGTTCATAATGTGTATAATTTGATATTATAACGAGTGTATTAGTTTTATGTCTTATATACACAAACCTAGGAGAGGAAAATTTTATAAGACTATTTTTTAGTTTGGTACCACCTAGTGTGGTGGGAATTTTCTTGTAGTTGAGTGTAGATGTCTTGGTTGATAATTCCTTTGTGTTAGGAGTTTGTTTATGTGGATTAGTATTTTCCTTCTGGTTGTGGAAGTAAGTTACGATACTACACTTACCATTTTGGTAAGTGAATAGTGACTTGGAAACTTGGGTTGCGGTGTTTTATTTTACCATGTGAGGGTATGTAGGAGCTTTATTTTTGAGATGTTAGTTCTCTACTTTCCACTTGTGACTTTTTAAAGTCACTACTTTATCTAACTTGTGAACTTGACCATGAGGAATGGTGAACCTTGAATTTATATTAATTCTAGTGATTATAATTATTATGTTATTATATACCTTTGTTTAGACTAATATTATTCTCTTTTTGAAGCATGTTGTTTGAAGATTTATTTATGTACCTTTAATTGGGAGCAAGTAGGGTATGGGATGTGCAAAACATCTTGGTAGTCTAAAAAAGGTTGAGATAAAAATTTAACATGTTGAGTACTAGCCAAGAAAACATGGAGACATTGTCTTACTAGTTCTTTTATAAGGTGGTAAGGACAGTGTGATCCTTGGTCTTTTGTATGTTATGTTAATTTTAAAATTATTTTCTCTTAACTATGAATATAACACTATAGGTTAAGCTGAGAAATATGATACTAGTTATATTGGGTTAGTGGTAACTTAATATAATTATAGAATGATTGTCTGATTTTTCTTTAATGTATGTTAGTACATCTATAATTATTTAGCATATAGTATTGCTTTTTGTGATATGCTAGTATAGAATTATAATTAATAGAACCTTGTGTTCATTTTAGAGATAATTAGGTCGTGAAGACTTAAGGGAAGAGTGGTGAATTAGGAACATGAGTACGAAGTGATAGGAGTGGATCCTACTTAACCTCACATTCACTCATTAGTTACTGAGTTTAGATCTAACAGATGAACTTGTCTAATCTAAGATTTGATAGATGGAATTATCAAATTTAGTCATATGGCCATATGCATGTATACTGTGAAATGGTTATTCCGTAATTTTGTATATGTTAGAAATGTAGTATTTCCAGTTCCTATTCATCATCATACTTGTCAGAAGCTCCATGTAATAGTGATAATGTTGAGATTTTATACTTATCATAAACTATGTGGAGTAGCAATAGTATTAACTTATACACATCATTCTTTCTAGGTTCCCTAAACATTTTTCTTTAGGATGAGAAAAACACTCTCTAGATTAGAGAGATGTGTAGAAGGGCTAGAAGGTTTTGTGAAACTCTCTCTGGTCATTTGTTTTTATATTTTGTGATGATCTCATGTATTTTTGGGGAAGTCAGTAAAATTTTTACTGAGGTTTTGGATCCCAAGATGGTCATGATAGAATCGATTAGAGTAATTGACACTCACAAACTTTATTTGTGTAATAAAGAAGTGTCATAGTGCAAGGTCTTGTGAGACCAATACTCTAAGGTTAGTTCTATTTAGGAGGACTATGATGAGTTCTACAAGGTATTTATACATTTGTTTGCTTTGATACTAGATACTTAATTTTTATTCTGTTAAACTTTGTTTGTTATTCTGAACTATTATATGAATAATTGTCATCGAGACAATGACCAGTTTTAAGGGGGAAGGATGTTACATACGCATTTCACCCTAAGTTTTATAACCTTTATATCTATGGATTATTATGGTTATCATTTGATTATTATTACTTTGATTTGAGCTTTATGACATATACTGATTATGGGACAATGATATGCTGATTACTTTACATAATGAATTAATTATGTAATAGTTGTATTTTATTATTTTTATACATTATAGATGTATATTTATTAGTTATCTATCATTAGTTTTTGATATATATAATGACTCAAATTAATTACTTACTTATCGTGAGGTAGATGCAAAATTGATTCTACCCTCAGAGCATGACGGATGGAGAGCATCATTAAATAAGATGGCATAGATGGGATGATTAAGCGATGACACAAGAAATATTAGTAACCTAACACACACCATAATATAATAACTTGTTTAATTCTTTGTTTGATTTAGATAGTTAGTTTGTTTTTGTGTGCTAATCTACTTCTGTTATGATCATGTTATCGATGTTTACACAAATTTGGTCGTCTAACACAGTGACTGACTTAAATGATATTCAGTAAATATCACTATCTTAATTTGATGTCTTTTTGTATAAGAAATAGTCAAGGCATTAGTGTTAAATATATGACTAGATGATGATAATGCTAGCATTATTATAACATCTCTGTGTGATGAAAGATTATAACATACAATAGGATTCTTTTTGTGGTCGAAAGCTGGTTATTGATTTCACCATGGTCACATTACTATTCAAATTAATAATTGTGTTAACTGTAGAACACTTGAGATATTAAAGTTGTTTAACTATGACTCAAGTGGTAATTAATTAAATAATTATTTTGTTATAAATGAAATTTTTAAATCTTTTATTGAGATAATTACCGATTACATTAAATTAATAAAATGTAACTATAATGATAATGTTAAATTAAGTGATAAATTCTAATGAATGAAATACATTGAGTATTAAGGGTCTAAATTTATCATTTATATAATGACTTAAGTAAGTGAACTTAGTGAACAACTAGGCTTTGAACACAAGTATTAGCATGCATGATTTATGAAATAAACAAACTCAAAGTTAAGTCATTGGGATAGGATTTTAAAAATAAAAAAAAGGAAAGACATCAATTTATGCATGATAAAAAAGAATAAAGATTTAAGCATGCACAAATTATGATATTAAAAATAAACTCAAATTAAGATTTTAAACTAGAATGGAAATAAGTGATGACTTGCATGAAAAATTAAATTTAAAAGATGAGAATATTATAAGAGCAGAATAAAAAGAATAGAAGGGGATGGCAAGGAAGAGAGAGAGGATTACGACGACGAAAGGAAGAGGGTACGACGAAAGAGTGAAGGAAAGGGTGTAAAAAAGAAAGTAAAAGGATGCAACCAATATATTTTGGAATAAAAGGTGGAGAAGAAGGGACAAGCTAATTTTATTTCCATGTTTGTGATGTATTAATATTTATGTGCATAATGTTCTCTGTTAAGACTGTTTCCTTAATAGACTGGTGTAGACACTAAAAATTTGCACACCTACGATCATGAATGTCAAAGTAACCCTGGACCCTATTAATACCAACATACACCTATCAGGCCTAAACCAATCAAACTTCACTCAGTTGCACCTAGTTGAGTAATCCTAGCCTTCAGGATCCTATCCCTATGGACCCTAACCATCGACAGTCAGCCTTGGGGACCCCTAACAATTAACAGTTAGGATCCACCTTCTCACCAAGAGCATGAAATATTTATCACCCCTTTTCTAAATATAAACTTGTCTAATTTGTGTTGTGAGCCTTTACATGCAAAAATTATATTTAGATGACCCAGTTACACCTTAATTTTCATCTCTTTCTTATGCCTATAAGAGAGAGAGGCTTGGGAGGTTAAATCCATTTACAAAAATTATCAAGAGCTTAGGGATTCAAGAGTTTTCTTTTGTAGGTCAATCAGGTCAATTAGCGTCATCAGTGTTATCGAGAATTATCAACCATCTTATTAAGAGCCAACTTATTGTCGTCTCTCAACCAAGCTTTTAGGTAGTATTACTCTACTAAAATCAAGCCAGATTCTACTAATAGACTAATTACATCAACCACTCACCCAACTAACTTTTGGTAAGACACGTACTTATTTGTTACTATTCATGTACTTTTATTCCATTTCATAATCAATCTTTAACTCTCAAAATTCATCTACGAAATCCCATCAACTTCTATTGATCAAACCTAAAATTTTATAGTTAATTTCCAAATTTTGGGAGTTACCCAACTGCTAATGGTTAGCCTAACCGTCGACGGTCACCTGTGGCAGAGAAACCAGCAAGCTGATTTCACCCACCCACACCCAACCAAATACATTTTTTTGTGTTTTTGACCACTCACAGACCCCATTCTAATTTTTTAAAGCATACCTCAACCTATTATCACTAGTATTAATTAGTTTATCACTAATTAGATCATTTCTAGTCTATTTTTCTAGCAAGCTTTCTTGTATTCAATTTTAGTACCTTTTGATTATTAATGCAAGTACTTTATTTTCAGTTTATCAACTTGATTGCTTAAAACATGTGGATTGAAAACCCCTAAGGAAGCTCTCGCTTTCGAGATCTAGCTATCGTTAGGCAATCCACCCAATTATCTATCTAACAAACAAGTTTTCTTTAGTGCTTTTTTATCTGCAAGTCTTCCTCCCAAGCCAAAGAGGAGCTCTTCACAGTCTTCTGATTCAACACGTGTACAACCAAATAGGTTTTTCAACCATACATGTATTGAGTTTATTTTCTCTCTTTCCTACAACTTAAACAAAAATTTACATTAAACAATTGGGTAATTAATAGTTATAGATTAAAACTGAATTCTCTCCTTATTCACACCTACATAACAAAATGGAGTTATGTGGATACACAACCTAATTGTATTGAAATGGGTAGCGTAAATATATATTTGAACAAAAATATGTATACCTATATGTATACATATGCATGTGCATTGAGAAATAGAAGACTATATATATCCATTGCTTTATATATATGCATGTTATAATATCAAAACAATGATCTATTTATTGAGTGAAATGATTTACATCATTTATTGTAATAATTTACTATATTGGGTGATTCTCAATATATATACAATGATTTTATTTAACCTATATAGAATATAAGCATAATTTTATATTGCAGCGATTTATAATTATATATAGCAAAACTTATTAGCAAACCGTTTGCTTATGGTAATGCTATAAATAACTTATTTAATGATAGCAATTTTACTGTATAAATACAAAGAGTTTCCATTCTATCTAAAAAGTAGGCTTAGTTATAATAGAGAGGGGGAAAAATATTGATTCCACACCTATTTGAATATCATAGTAAAATGAACTCTTTAAATGTGGGTTCAAAAGAGAGGAGATTAGTAAAGCACCCAGTAGAAGAATTGAAAGAATATGGTTGCGTAGAATCATAATGTGTAGGGCTTTGAAATAATGTCTTATACATTTAATATGTATGATGTAATGTAACTGAAAGAATAGATCAAATCAAATGGAATAATGAATAAAACATCATCTAAAAGTTATAATGATTATATTACAAACCCAAAACTTAAAATCTAGAAGAGAGATATGCATAGTATAAGGTGTGGCATCAAAGTGACAGACAAATATTTTAAAAGTGTGAACACAATCACATATAAGGAAGGCATCAAAGATTTAGAAAAAAATATACCCTTATTTACATATGATATCTAGTAAAACATTATCGATAGGAAACATGTTCGTAGTAACAAATTTATTTGAGCATTGTGATTAGCAATGCTAGTTATGCAGGAGACTACATATGATATCTAGAAATTTTTTATCAGTGATTCAATAGAAAGCAAGCCCATCAATAGAAAGTAGGCCGTAAGAAAAGACCCAATTAAGCATTATGATTAACAATACTAGTTATGCTAGTTTAGAGGTAGCGCGAATGTTCGAGTGTATAAGTTATACTTTGCAAGGAAGAGTATATGTTCGTAATGTATATAAGTTGATATTATTATATTAATGATAATCATGTATTTAAACATATGCTTTAGATAGTGCATGCTATTCAAGTTGTATGATAAGAGAACATAGATACTTTTATATATACATTGAGATGCGTGACTATAAGTATAGATTCAAACTAATACATTGTGTTGACTTTGGTGATTCATATATCTATGTATCACATAATATTTTGAGTATCATTTAAGAACAACTTGCATGATATTAAATACTTATATGCGAACCCTGATACAAAAGACTAAGTAGTTTTGAGAACTTGTGTTCAACTTATATACGCTTGGTGTATATCAAGATGAAAATCTATTTAGCTAGGGATAAAAATTTGAAGGAAATTTTACAATGTTGAATCCTTTTGTATCGTCAAAAAGTTTTTGAACATAAGATTTTTTTTGGATTGTTGAAAACATAGGAAATTCTTAATTAAGAGATATGAATGAGCTTTGATATATTATTTTCATATCGTTTGAGTACTCCCATACGGTATAAATATTACGAAGTAGAAGTACTCATTTATAAGAAATATACCTATAGCTAAATTGACATACATTGAGTCATAAAGTGTTTGAGGAACTGAAGTTATAACCATTTGAAGACAATTTCATAGGAACGAAATTAAGTTGTTTAAATGAAGGATTATGGTATAACCTAAAATAGCTTGTCTAAATTGTTGAATATATTACTTACAGTAATGAAAACTTATGTGTAGTATATATTGTGAATATACTTTGAGCAAGTGTTTAGACATATATAACATATGATAGTGCATTGTGATGTGCATCTATAAGTTATGTTTCTTTTGAATACTAGTATGCAATTTAAACGTAGGGTATACCTGAGTGGTATAATCCATACTTGCTCGATTATTATTTATGAATATAGGTTATTTAATTTTTAGATTTATAAGACTGGCGGTTCATAATTGAGTAGCATGCTTATGTGCAATAAACTATGATATTATGGGATGTTATAGAGAATATTTTAGTTAGAACTATAATCTAAATGTATGAGAGATGGTTATTTCTCGAATATCTTGGTTATGATAGTTATTGAGAACTTTAGATATGTGTGCATACAATCTTGAGAGTGTCATGAATGCTAGGCTATAATATTAATTGTTTCATGGAAGCTGTGACTTACTTTGTTATATTTGGTTGCTGGAATATAAGCTTATGTTTTCATGTATTTAAGACAATTTTATATGATTAATTGTAGAAAACTAGTAGTTATGTCTTAAAATACTAGACTATGGTAATATGGGTTATCATGAGATGTAGTATGTTTGAAAACTAATTGTGATAATTGGAATCTGAAGTTAAAAGTGTATTTTATCCAAGTGGTATAAGTGATAGTCATTACTTTTAGTATGAGATAGATAATAATGTAAGATTCATTCATACATTTGATAGAATAAATGTATGCTTTAATTACTCTTATGTTTAGCATGTTATGTGATATGATTGCTAGTAGAAAGTAAATTAAATTAATCTTAGGGTTAAATTATGTTATCAAAATCTTGCTTTGTTGATACTGAGTAAGAAGTGAGACATACTTCAATGGCTTATTAACATCACAATGCTAGATGAAGGTAATCCGATCTAGTGGTGCATATGAATTTGATTGATCTTTAGATCACTATTAATTATGCTTAGTGAGACATTATCATTTCATGAGTATAGTTTAAATGTCTATGAAATATCTTACAATAGAATGGGTTTTCTATGATACACTACATGTTTAGTCTTAGAAATCATACATCACACACATACTTGCTTATTCCTCTAGATTCCCGCACCATCACTATCTACTCATCCATGAGAGGAGTTTCATTCCCTGATGAGATTAGTGTGGGGTATCATTGGTCCATGGTTGGTGTGGAAAATTTCTCGAATGATGCTCTTCCTCCCTACAATAGTACTATTTTGAGATGATTCTTGAGATTGTCATACATACTGGAGAGGTCAGGGAACTCTTATTTTGGGGAGTCTTTTATCTTATTTTTGTACATTATATTATATTATATTTATTATTGGAAGAATTATCTTGAAGAATTATAATTTTTATTTGCTGTAGATTGATAACAGTGGTTGTATATTGTACCAGCAGTGGTTGGTTATTTGTAATTCTTTTTTATGATTGTATTTTGATGCATTTTCATATATTGTTAGTGATAAGTGATTGTTAGATGTCATGAGCTTATTTACAAGTAACACGCTTAGAGTGTTTTGTATGATCACTACTTAGTTTCTCGTCGTGAATTCTATTTATGGTATATGTGTTTTTTTAAAGAATTTTGTATTTATAGTTACCTCCCAGTGGGGTTGTTACAATATATATTCAGTATCATATATTGTTATTCAGATGGATTGATTTATGTATTATATGTACAAAGATATCAAACATAAATCAAATTCATGGATATCGTAACATAGGTCATCAAGAGGGTGAAATCTATATGTAGAGATTGTTTGAATTATATGTAGTTCATTATATGTTATTTAAACATTATATACACAGTCCAAAACTCACATGGTTAGAATTTTAATGAATGAAGAACCGAAAATGCAGCGAAGATATGGTGAAGTCGACTATTATTTATTTATTGAATAAATTAAAAAAAGAACATTTGACAATGAAAGAGAAGATCATACAATTTACTACACTTCACACATGGTTTGCTACACTTCATACACGCAGTCGATGATACTTTATAGCAATAATCAGTATTTCACACACTATTCATGCAAATTTACATTTTCAAAAAAATTAATTATTATGAATACATTAACATGATATAAACACATAGTAAAATTATATATCCAAATCTACTTATAACAACAAAAATGAAATCACACAATATTAATTTCACATAATCAATAAACTGAGCTAACACAAAACTAACATGCATAGATAATTATTTAAATGCAAACAACATTAAAAATATACTAATGCTAATAATTCAAACTATACATATAATGTGTACTAGTTAATGTGGTGTGTGCATGGATTTTATTCTTTCTTCTATCATTCTCCAACACCTCCATCTATGTCACCCTCTTCGATGATGTTATCCCTCCATCATGCTCTGAGGGATGGATCTCTTCTGCATCAAACTCATGATAAAAAAGTAATTAGTCTGTAACATCATGATATATATTATAAAATAATGTTGTAATAACAAATCAACATGATCATTAGGTAAAGAATATACAATATAACTAGCTCATAGCATGCAATCATGAAATTAAAGCAACATACATTTGTTCTATAACAATATATGACTTACAAGTTAGTAAAATAATAATCAAATCAAAATTTCAACCATAAAAATCTATGGATAATCAAGTAAATTTTCTTAACGAGAAATCAGGTTGTAACACAAGGTGGCCACAAAAGGGACATTTGGGAAGAGAAATCTCTAATTGGACCAGCCTTTTACTAAAAGGGAAGCCTTGATAAAACATACACCAATTGGAGTGAGCAATTTTGGGCTCAGTACAAGCAAACCAGATAGTGTGAAATCATTTCTCCCAGAGAGAAATGAAGGAATGTATATCCCACCTTTGGTTGAGTTTATCCACCATAGGCATGTGTGGAAAGAGCCATTCATATCCTTTTCTAGCAATATAATTTTGTAAATGAGTCTTTTTTTTACCATTTCCAATCCTTCCACCAAGAGTGGGAAAAGGTGACAAAGACCTTGTGAAGGAACTCCATTGGCAAAACTACAACAATCTCATCATAAATATTCTTTGTTAGTTGGAGAATCTTTGTATTTAGATTGAGTTTTTTTACAGAAAATGTCTTGCATGGTGTAGATACCTCTACGATAAAATCTAAGTGCATGAATCCAAGACACTTCTACTAGAGGCACCTCTTACATGTTTATGATTGAAAACCACCAAAGTGATTTTTGGTTGATAAATAGACCATCCCTAAATCCTGAACCATTCTATAACATCCAAGGTTTGATTTTTTTATATGTTTTCTAAATACTCTTAATAACAAAGGTTCCCACCACTTTCATCGGGGTGACTGGAGTAAGGAGAATGGGAAAAACAAGCCCTTTTTAAGCCGTGCGATTATAGGGGGACCCCTGAGCAATGCAATTCCTGACAAGAATATTCTAGGCTTCTTTACCCTCCACTATGTAAATAATCCACTTATCACATAGAGCAAAGGCTTGTCAAGAGATATCAATGAGGTCCATACAACTAGCCCCTCGTGGGAGACAACAATAATCATAGGAAACTCTGTGGAAACTCTTATCGGAGGAGGGATTGGCCCAAATGAATTCCATCAACAAATTTTCAAGTTTGTTGACAATGTGTTTGATGGGCACCCAACATGAGGAGTAGTACACATAGGTGATAGCAAACACTTTAGAGAAGATTTGGAATTTTCCAGCTAAGGAAAGTAGCTTGGTGATCTAATAAAAGAGTTTTTATCAACACAATCAACCACGTACTTTCAAAGTTGAGAGGGGGAGGCCTGAAAGGCAAAGGGGATCCCCAAATAATTAAATATCTCATTGTGCTAAAGTTAGTGCCAATTATATTTCACCATCCAGGTAGGTTATGGAAGATAGGATTCCCTGTAGCACTATATTTTATGCCATTGAATGGCAGAGCTGGAGGCAAGACAAAAGACCTCCAGGCAGTGCATTGCATTGGCTACAACATCTTTGTCCTTGATGATCATAAGAACAGAGTCATCAATGAAGTGGCCATTGAGAATTTGTTGGGGTTCTTCAAAAGGAGGGCTATAGCACACACCGGGCCTTGTGATTGAGAATTAACCAAGAGATATCTAAAGCCTTCTATTGTGAGAACATATAGCATTGGGGCTAAGGGACAACCTTTTTTGATGGATCTAAATAAGCTAAAAGGCTAAAAATTGACTCTATTAATGGAGAGATATGTTGAAGCATAAAAAAAACATGCGTATAGACTTAATGAGTGGGACCAAAACCCAAAGCTTATAGCATATCAAGGATAAATGTCCATGAAATGTGGTCATAAGCTTTTTCAAAATCTTTTTTGACGAATAAGGCCTTTTAGTGTGACTGACGAGCCCATTCCATGCCTTCCCACACTACTATGACAATATCTAGAATATATTGGCCTTGAATGAAGCCTATCTGTTCAGGTTGAATGATCGATGGTAGCATATGCCTAAGACACAAAGCCAAAGCCTTGGCGATGATTTTGCAAGAGACATTAAGCAAGGTGATAGGATGCCAATTACAAATGAGTTTAGGGTCATCAACTTTCAAGATGAATTTCATATGTCCTTTGTTGATGGTTGAGCCCAAAGTCTATGAGTGAAAGACTTCAAGGTAGACCTAGTAAAGGTCAACCCCCACTATATCCCACATTTATTTATAAAAATCATAGAGGAAGCCATCATAGCCTGGGGATTTATCATTGGCCATTTACATCATGAATTTGAATAGGTGAAATGACAAAAAAAAAATACCATCACTTTGTTTAGAGTGTAAGCGGAACTAAGAACATAATTTACTATGCACGTTTGGGATTTGTATAATGCACCCACAACCCATAACCAATGTTATGCATATACAATTCCATTCATTTATCATTTCTCATATTCATGAAACTAAAACATACAATGTTTCATTTAAAATTCAAGAGTCATGATGCAAAATAATCATTACACATAATACAAGTTTTAACCATAATTAGATCAACCAAGACAAAACATGCCCACATCATTCTATAAGAATGTATAAGCTTCCAAAGATGTCCTTGCTCATTTAACTTCATACATATAAGAGATATGCAATGGTACTATCCTATATAGATCTTTATACCAAGATCTCATAATTTAATAATTATTGCACCATGTTTAATCATATACTCATACCTTAATCGATTTAAGAAAATCCACTTGCAAGTTCTACATGCATGGCACCAATTAAGCTTGCAATACCAACTTTCCAAATCCTTATTAGGATAAATATGCATGACTGGAATACCAAGTCCTTTATCATAATTTACAAGAAATAGTTAAATATGTAACCAATTCTTTTTAAATTTCATGAATGCCAATCACTCGATTCAAGCATGCATAGATTCACAATCACACATTCATTTATACTTATATTTAAATGAATCAAGCTTGATTTTATATTAAGAATATTTTTATTATAAATTAAGAATCATTTATTAGGCATAACCAATGTTCAAGAACTCATTCAATAGCATTATGTTGTATCTATCCCGCAGGGCTACTTGCCAACACCGATAGTGTAAATAATATAAATAATCACTTGTCATAGCCATATAAAAATAATAAAAAATCTTACTATAATCATACAAATAATAAATTCAACAGATTACATAGCTCAGAAATTAATTTTTAGCACTCTAAAAATTTATGCATTTAACTAATAACCAGCTCAAGTTCATTTTAACTTGGTTGTAACTTACTAAATTTTTTGTTTAACCATAACAAGATTTAATACCTTTTTACATTCCAAGTGGATGATACATGATTAATAAATAAAAATAATAACTCTCAAAATCATGTTGCAGGAAGAGCATTAAATTGTTGTAGGATATCTCTGTTTTAATAACAAAATAGTCATATTGAAACTCGATTTTCTCTCTTAATACTCAATAAAAAAATACTTCAGATATGTGTTTCAAAGGTTAAACCGAGGATAATAAAACATAAAAATAATTTTTAATATCATTCTACACTTTATGAGAAGTACTACATCAATTTCACATTTATACAAAAAATACAACATACTCTTTTACACCGTAAGAAGTCGTTGCAAGAATAATACATGGAAAGAGTAAATTTTAAATATGTGATAGCAAAGCATTTAATCACTAAAATTGAGTAATATTAGTTCCAAACACATCATGCAACTCCATAATGAAAGAACAACCACCAAATGATCTGCATACCGCCCTGACCCGTCCTATGAGCCCTCTAATCGGTGACCTTCACCATCCCAACCATCAGCTGGGTGGTGGAGTCAGGGATTCGAGCTTTGAGAAAAAATGTGAGAAAGATATTTTATCCATCATTAGGCAATTTATAGTAGTCACATAACATCATTAAATAGATTAACCTCAACATCATGCACCACAGTGCCAATAATATTGCACCAAAATTTTACAAGTGACACTTGCATAAATGGGCCTACCAGATCTATCAAGCATCTAACATAAGATGAAACACTCAGATCTATATTTTTTAACCAATAACAAAGCAACATCGCATTCAAATTTTGATCCAAGCAAGCAAAATGAAAGAGGTAAAATAAGAGGAACAACTGTTTTGCACCAATACCTCTAGATCCATTAAAATCTAAGCAAAATAAGCTAAAATAAAAACATGCAAGCTTGGCTACGGTGCCCTCTTTTAACAAGCTACCATTAAAGATCAACATGGTCAAATAAAATTAGTAATAATAAAAACCAATGGTTGTAAAATAATTACAACAGAAAAGAAACATACATCTGACCATTAAATGAATACCACACAGAAAAAAAAACACCTAGCATGCCATTTTAAGGCAACACTTTCCAGTGATGAATAAAATAAAATAAACAACCAGGGTTTTAATGTTTTATCCCTAAAGACATTTCAACAATAAAACTGATTTCTTTTAAACTTTGTACACCAGGTAAAATTTTAACTCATATCCAGGTATGAAGAATCAATCCACCCCTACATAGCCATAGAAAGATAAAACTCAAACAATAATAAAAAAAAACATCACTTGGCATAAATTTGTCCTATGAAGAAGAAAATAAACTTCTCCTTGATTATCCTTCACAAAAACAAACCCCTTGCCCAGCTTCGTCCATCTCTTCCATGGCCAATTCCATTCTCTTCTCTTTTCTTTTTCTCTCTTCTACCCAAGCACAAATTTTTCCAAACCATTAAATCCTACTAGAATGAAATCCGAGCTTGCATTGTTCTCCATGGTCGCCATTTTTTCTCCATAAGCCAACACAACAAAATGATATTTTTCTCCAAATAAAATATTTGATTACTCTTTTGTGTGAAGAGTCAACCCTTAAAAACCATCATTTGCCTTAATGATTAAACTTTTTTATTTATATTTTTGTGTTTCCTTCTTTTTATTTATCTATTTTAAAAATAGATATACTTTATTTATCTATTGTTTTATTTTAACTATAATGCATGGCCAAAAATCCACAACCCCTTAATGGTCATCATGACCTAAAACAATTTATTTAATAAATAACATTAAGCATAGGTTACTTCTTGCCCACATATTTATTAAATCAATGCCATCATGGAGTCTCGCTCCATTATAATACATGACATTAACCTACTTGAGACCTCTTGATGATAAAACCAAGTCAAGAAGACTTAGATTAAATAATTTTAATCACAATATGATCCACGGTGGGCAACAAGTTAGCATCCCGAAAAGATAATTAAAGTATTTAAGCCCCTTAATGGTCAAAATAAGGAAAATATCAGTTGGGATAAAAAAATAGCTTACACTAAGCCAACACACACAAGACATAAAATAAAAATAATAATAAAAACTAAAAGTGGACACAACCATAATCAAGTAAAATAAAAGGACAAGAATATCAGTCAAGATTAAACGAATAAAACAAGACAAAAAGAGAAATATAAGGAATGTTGCAACTACTCAAGGACTAGATGACTCATTATCATTATATTTTTTATTTAGTGCTGGTATTACCCAACTGCTCACCACCTCCACCATTATTACCCCAACTATCGAAATCCACCACCAGCCTAGCTCATGTACCTGTGAAACCTGCATCCACCAAAACATGGCATTAATAGTATCTTCTCTAGATGATATATATATATATATATATATATATATATATATATATATATATATATATATATATATATATATATATATATATATATATATATATATATATTTGAACTATATAATCATCGCAATATAAAACTATATTGATGACATCATTAATAAGCAAGATCAAAGTATGTTGCTGCAATATCAAAGTATGTTCCTATAGGATCAAAGTATGTTACTGCAGGATAACATTATGTTGCTACAAGATAACAATATGTTGCTTTAGGATAACAGTATGTCACTGCAAGATAACATCAATCAACATCTATATGTAAGCATCAGATGATCAACACTCAAAAATATGCTAATATATATAATAATGTCTATAAAAAAGAGTCAAATAATAGGTTGTGACAATAGGTCCTCCAATGAGAAGAGTATGTCTTAAATGACCCTTTGGGTGGAGGAAACTTTAGTGGGAACCATTGAGAGGCATTGGTTCAGGGTGTGTTGGCTTTCCATGGACAACGATTGCGTATAAAAGACTTGTCAATAATGTTTGGCAAAAGCCTTGACCATCTTAGGTGTCTCTGTCAATCGCTGCCCATTATCTTGAAAGACTACCATTTTTTGGACAGTGGATTTGGCATTGAACATGTGGAAGAATTCCTTGGAGACTCGATTGCCCATTTTGAACCAAAATGCATATGAGCTCGAAGTTGAGCACTACAGGCATTGTACTGATCAACAATTTAGATTTTATGGTGTAATCTAGCGACTTGCATGTGACAGGCTTTACCTAATGGGTGTTGCTCTAGCAAGGCCATCGCTCAGCTTAGCTCAAAAGAGGTGGTGGAGTAGGTTCTCCACTAAATCTTGGCTAATTGGTGCCCATGAATGCGCATAAATCTAGCTATCCAATTGATAGCATCTGCCCACCACTGGGTCCACCCTAGCTGCTGAGTAGGCCTAAGAACAAGATTCTAGACCCGCTTGATGTGTGCCATGATGGGTCCATGATCTAGGAGGGTTGTATTAATAAAGAATTGCATCTTATGAAATTTAGGTTTTTTGAATAGCCAAGTAATACGAACCCTGATCGGAATGTGGCCAAATAAAGTAAAATCTAGCAAGGCTTCCATTGGTGGTGAGAACATGCTATCAAAGGAGAAGTATAGTTGAGAAGAAATCATGGCACAATCAAGCCGTTTAAGGACCCTAACATACCAACCTTGAAGATTGATCCAAGTGTACCAAGTTTTTTGAGTGGAGTGCCACCCTAAATTAAGGTCATGAAGGCCAAATTTATTTCGCATGTATAATCACACATCCCTTTCACCAGTGGCCCATATCATAGGTTGATTACCAATCTTGTCAATTGATTGTTCAACCATATTAAAATCCCCACAAATAACCTAGTAGGCATCAAGTAGATAATCAACAATCCATGAACGTCATTCAAGGCATTAACATTAATAATGCCAAATGAGAGATTCTTAATATTGAAGAGTGCCCAATGACACAGTGGAAGGGGTCTTTTCTAGACGTCACAAAATGAGGATACCATTTGGGTGTAATAAATGTCATAACACCACCACGACCTACCTCATGTTCATTTGAAAGCACTAAACTATCAGGGTAGATAACTCTGGCAGCAACCATGAGAAGGAAACATGTCACCTTCACTTCTTGAAGGCAAAGAATGTCCAAATCTACAAACTTACTTCTAAAATCTTGAATCACATACTTGAGGACCGAGTTTGTCAAACACTAAACATTCTATAAGAAATAATTCATATATTATGGGTGTCGAGAGACATATTCTCTGCATCTAGCCCTTCAAGGGCTTCATATCTATTCTTTAAGAAATGCTTTAAGTTAGCAAGGAGAAATCCTGGCTGCTAGGCAAATTCTATTGTATACTTTGAATCCTCAAAACCATCTCGATGAATGGAGCTTCAAGATCAAATCAAAGATTTTCAAGAGGGGCTACACGAGCGCTTACCAACACCAATATGAGTGAAGTGTGACAATAAAGCCAAACTGTCTGTAGAGACATTTGATGAAACTTAAGAACTGGAAAAAACATTCATTGCTATGGATGTGCTTTGAAAAAGAGATTGAGATGGTGCTACTTCTGTAGTCGTTGGTTCCTTGATGGGGATCATGCTATGAGACACTTCTTTGTTCGACAGAGTCAAGGGTTTAAGTGCCCAAGGCACGAAACTAGAGGAAGGCTTGTTAATATTCCCATTACCTATATGAGCATGTCTGTTGTTGCCATTGTTCTTCTTCCCCCCAAATAGTTTGCCATCTGTCTTCTTGGGTATTTTTAGGAGATGCAGTCACAGTCTTGGTGGGGGTCCTGTTATGAGGGAGATACAATGGGCAGTCCTTAATCTTTTGGTCTATGGCTTGGCAACGGAAGCATGTGTTAGGGAAGTTGATATACAATTTTTTTTAAGAGTATCGGGAATCACTGACTTGTATTTTGATACATTCCTTGAAGTCTTTAGAAAGATCGACTTGCACACAGACCCTCCTTTGTGGTTAGGCTGAGTAGAATCTTTGGGATTTGTGAGTGACAATCCAGCATATGGAGCCAACTTTTTGGTCCAAGAATGGCCAGCAAGGTAGGGGTAAACCCAAAAACTCAACCCATACAAGGACTTTCAGAGCAGCTTGCTCTGAGATAACAAAGTCTCTATTCCCAAGGGATAACAATATGAGTGAGTTTCAAACATACCAAGGGGCTGACTTGTTTAATATGACATCTCCATGGGTGAGGTCAACGAATTTTAACAGAAAAAAGCCTTTGGTCATGTTCTGGACACTTTCAAGTTTAATGCCATGAGCCACCCAGGGAAATTGAACCCATGATTTGAACATGCTTTCAAAAAGAATGCGACCAACAAAGTAGCCTACAAGGCATAACTCTTTTAGCCATTGCCAAGTGGAATCAAAAACAGCTTGAGAAAGAATGACATTAGGAGGAAAATCCTTACTTGGTGATAAATTTTCTCGGATGCTTGATCGATGAGGCCATTGTTGAGTGCTCCTACTTCAATCGTTGTGGCTTCAACAACTGAATGGAAAAATAGGGAGGCCATTAAATAATTCACCCACAAAGCAAAACTATTAAAACTCAATAAATGCTAATATCCCATGGAAACATGGTATAACAAGAAGATCCAACCATGAAAACACTCTAACTCTCAACGTAAATATAAACAAATCCTAACAAACCCTACTAAAATGAAAAATCACATACCACATTTTTTTACCTTTTGAACACTTAATCTAAACTTTTACATAAATATGTATATGTTCTTTTGTTTTACTTTTCTTTAAAAAAATTAATTTAATATTGTACTTTTTCAATAGTACTGTATAAAACTGCAAACCAACCAATCTTAAATACCATCTAAAAGAAACAAATTAAAATTAATCATCCCATAATCCGTCCTCCGGAAAAAAGAATATTGATGACAAAAGAAGGGAAAAAGAATATCCCTTCTATTATATTCTATTATGAAATATCTCTCCTTACAAAATGACCACGAAAGCCCGAATGAATCGTTGCAGAGAGCCAATCGGCAACCCCAGTCAAAACGCAGAAACACTAACTGCCAAAAAAATAAACTCAACGAGAAAACAAAAGAGAGAACGATGAGTGTCAAGACGTATTCATCGACAGTCAAAGTCGCCTAAACCATAATTTCGGATTACTGCGATTAAATATGACAGGGAAAATGAGCACGCCTACGAAAGCCCTAACGGATCGTTGCGCAGAGCCAACTCCACACCACAATGAACCCCAGCGGCAGAGCAACCACAAGTACATATTTTCATTATCCCTAATCATGAGGCCAGATAAAAGCAGCCATAGCATAATTCCTCTTGTATGCCACATCGCCTGTAACAGCCATACCATACTCTTGAAATAGATGGTCCAGCTTCCACTCAGCCATTGACCCGTAGTCAGCCTCGGAATACCTGGGATAATTTACAGGCATCTGAAACACGCAGGGCACCCCATCTGAGCGCGACCTAAGATCGGTCTTTGAGATTTCTTCCGTGTTGATGTATTTGTCCTGAGATTGCACCGCACTCCTTTCCCACCGTAATTTCTTCAACAGATCTTCCAACGAATGCACGCGCCGCATCAGCCTGGAAATGCTTCCGCACTTGTGGTTGTGGCCATCCTTCTGCTCGCTGTGAATGTCCATGGTATTGCTATTACTATTGCTATTGATAGGCATCTTTACCAGTTTTCGCAATATAAGGAGAGGATGCTTGGGAAGCAAGCCAAAACAAATTTTATTTAAATGAACACGAAACGGAAATGCTTAAAATGCGGCGTCGCTTCGGACTGCCCGAGTGCCCTCCTGCCAACTTGCCGGTCTGGCTGTGTCCACGTGGCATTTGCGGAGCGAGGGCCGTTCGGCGAAGGCTGAACCCCGTTATTTGCGGCTTTTGGCAGTCAGTCTTGTTATTTGAAATGCCTTTTTTGGAGCCTAAATATTCTTTTATATTTTATTTTCTAATTACTAAATAAAATAAAATAAAATCAGAGGCCATTTGAACGATAATAAGCTTAGTTCGCTCGGGTGTTGTTTACAACTCCCTTCGATGGAGCCTTTTTTTAATGGGAAAATGGGTTTACGTCAAAATGAAATTTATGCAAGATACGTTTAAATCTATGATGCGGGTAGTTTCATTACTCGTGGGATTTGATTTCGAAATGTATTCATTTTAATGGTCAATTATATTTAAAGATATTATATGGAATCATTTAATTATGTAAAATATTGGTATTTTTATTTATATTTTGGAAATAAATATATAGTAGATTTACAATACCAAGTAAGTATATATTTAAATTAGTGAGTTCTTTTGACTAAGCAGCCATGATTAAGGAACATCTATGCCGTCAAAATCATCCAAGGTACGATCTTCACCTTAACCCCTTGACTCTCTGTGCCAAGGATCTAGAGGGATTTATACTTTCGTAGATGGATATAAACAACCATCATCCTCACCAATCGGTTCTAGGTAATTTAGAAATAGTCATTGTAATTTGACAATAGAATTAGTAATTTGTAATAATACAATGAGAACTATAAAAAATCATTATGACAAAAACATTTCCCCAAAACCATATACTCCACATTTCTAGGCCTCAAAACAAGAGTCTACATCTCTAACAAATGGTAGACATGGACATTCTAATTTGACGAACAAATTTGTTCATCAAGTTAGGAGGTCAAAAAATTGTGTTCAACATCCTAAATATTCAGACCAATTAATGGAAAAGTATTCTTATTTAAACTTTAATAGGATAGTTGAACCAATAGAGCATAAGAAACAAGATTAAATATACACTTATTCAAGTCCGAGACATAATTAGAAAAGCTTGATATTTGTTTTTCATAATGCGAAAATTAGATTCCAACTTTTCTATTATTGTTTTGTGTGAAAGTCGTTTTAAATCAAAATATAATGCAATTAGCCTATAAATAATATGCAATCATATCTACTCATTTTTACTCTAATATAAAAGTAAGAATCACACCTAAACGTATGAAAGAATATTTTAGAATAATTTAAATGTGCAAAGATAGGATTTAAAAAAAAATGTTGAATTGTCATAAATCTGAAGACAATTACAAGATAAAAACAATGGAAAATAAGTCTATATAGAAAGGTAAACAAAAATCACATTGAATGAATAACTTTTCAATTTTGGTCAAAATTGTACCACTCGGCATATCTTGGCATGTCAAAACTGTACTAGTACATTCCTGGAAACTTAAATATTTTACGAAACAAATTTGATGACCATGTTCCTTTGCTCCTTGGATTTGAAAAACCTTGCTTGCTTTTCCATAATTTTGTGTGGATATCTAGGGAACTGATGCCATACCTTGGAACTATAATCACTCATCAAATAGAAATAAAAAAAGGGATAATCATTAAAGGGAGAGTTTTATACCTTTATTATTACTAGGCTCATATTCTAGAATAAAATTTGAAGGCATCACTTAATGCAATTTAGCAAAAAATTTATGGATGCAAGCTCTAATCCTTAAATAACTCTTCACTAGCAGGAATAAGTAGCATAGTGCAATATAAAGACTCCAATATTGAATCAATTCTGCTCTAGACATTCAAATTATGTACTTTTAATAAAATTATATATTCTTTGTTTCAATTCATGGCACACACGATTTTTCATGTTATCTCTTATATGTATTAATGACCCTTTGTAAATATAGTCTTGTCAAATTCAAATTAGGACCATATTGGCACATAAGCAGAGACACAATGGACAAGAAAGGCTAACAAAAAAGGAACACAAGACATAAACACACAAATCAAAAGGTCAAAAGGGCCCACAAAGAAAAAAGCCAAAACTGTAATGGTATAGTCCTAGAAAGAAATACATGAAACAAAAATAGGGGAGGAGAAGACAAAAACATGGATGAGAGAAAATAAGAGGAAATTGAAGCAAACAAGGCCCAAAAAATAAGAAACATGTGCCTCTAAGAGCCTAATATATATTCGTAATTGATAAATATAAAATTGATCTAGAACAATAAAATTTTACAACTAAAATTATCTCCATTCAAAAATTAGATGTCTACATATTTCAATAGCAGAGGTATTGGATTTCATTATCAAAATTATGAGATTCCAATAGTGTCATTTGTGTTTTTTATATTGTTGAAATGATAGTTATTGAAGCCCATCAAATTTTTTTTCCTCAATAAGAACAACTAAAAATGCTTTCTCTTTCCGCTATCCATCTATACATTAGTTATACCCACTCCATTTAAATCCCTAAGATAGATATTTAAATAGTTCATTGGTTTTTATATTAACTTACTAAACTAGTGTAGGTTCTTTTTCCATTTAATGGTTTTCCCCCACACATATTTAATTAGTTTGATTAGGTATATTTTAAGATTATTGTGAAAGATAATCCCATATTCATGAGGACATGAGGACATATTTATCTTTAACCTATATAATGTACTTTCATAAATTTTTTATGGCTAATGTTGCTAATATAGAAATTTTAATTGTGAAGACAAGTTTCTTGCATTTGAGTTTTTTTTTAGATTTCACTAATCCATATAGGTATATCTTTGTGCATTTGATCCCATCTAGACCAATCCTCGATTGTGGTCCACTTCAACATGGTATCAGAGTTTTTATGTAGTCAAATGCCATAGCTTCTATTGTGAGATCTAGCATTCCTAATTGTTCAGGGGTTTTTCAATGATTTCAATTTTCAAGGGTTTGGTGGATTTTATAAAAAATCTATGTAGATCTATATTATCGCAGTCTCCAAATGAAAAATGGGCATTGTCGTTGGATTTAAAAAGTGTCAAAACCTTAGGACTAGTTGTAAACATGACATAGTTTTGTGATAGACATTTTAAACTATTTTTGGAGGGTTTGAAGATAGCTTTTTTAAATCTACAAATTCCTTACCATATGGTACTTTAAGTGGAAAAATATTTATATGTTTTTCTGGTTTTTTCAAAATACCAAGTTGGTTTTTACCAATTTTTGAAGAAACCTACATATTTTTCAAATTTTTTCAAAATCTAGGGCTTTCCTTGCTAATATTTTGCCATTTGCATTGGTTCAACGACTTATGAAAACTTAAACTTTTGTTCACACTTAAATTTGACCTGTGCCCACACATCCTTGTAAGTCATTCTAATGTGAATCATGCCTTTGCATCCTTGTGTGTAATGTTACCATGATTTGCACTTGCATGACCTCACAAGCCATGTCCTGGCATGTCATCACACCATGCTTGCTCATTGCATCTATCAACCCCTGCATGCCACATCTATTTATTCCTCCTTTGGATATGTACCTATATGCACTCATGTCTCCTCATGCCCACACATGCCCATGATGTTGCAACAACTGTCAAATTTAAAGTCATCTATTATGGAACTATTCATTAGAAAACTGGAGCCATTTTTTAGGTGACATCACTCCTACATAAATAAAATCAATCAAGAGGGGGAACTCGTCCTAGATGTTAGCCTTTGGTCACATGATAATTTAATATTTTGGTCACAACCAAACCAAGGGGCTTAACTTTTCCTCACAAAGTTGGGCTAAACTATTTGTACACCAAAGAAAATTATGCAAAGTGGAGAATTATTTTTTACAAGCAAGAAATCATCAAGCTTCCATAACTTTCAACATATAGCTCCTTTTTTGGTGGTTTTTAAAAAGTGTGAATTTTTTCAATCTCTATGCATTGGTACTATTTTTTTGCCTTGTAAAATTAAACCTCTATAGATTCAAATGGGTTGCACATCATTCTAACACACTCAGTTCAATGCATACTTACTTTTTGCACCATAGATCAGAGTCATATTCCAATTCTTACATCGTTCAACTATCACGAGTGGAAAACCCAAGTTCAAATTTTCTTGAGGAGGATGATAGGTTGTCGTTATACCTCTCATTTAACAAATTAATGGATTGGTGTCATTTTCTATCAGGGTCATTGTCCAAGGCTATATGCAATGAGACTGTTAGATATTTGAATTTATATTTCATTGTTTGGGGGGTTTACTCTATTGTAATGTCTAAATCCTAAGGACAAAAAATAAGATTATAATTCTATATTATAGAAAAGTAAATCTAGAAAGTTTGACTAACTGAAAACCCCTATGACATTCCTTGTTTAAAGGAATTTTAAATTCACACTATTAACATTGAGAACTTAAACATCTTTCATAAGACATTATGATGTCCTCACTCAACTTGTCCGACTGGGTAGGACAGTGTGATATTTTAGAATATGAAAATGTTTTGTATTATCACTTAAACCACTTCCCGACAAATTTTGAATATAGATATGAGTTAACAAACTTTAGTTCTTGTGAAATTAAAAGACACTCTCTTGTATAAAGAAAACTCATTTGCATTGAATTGAAACAACATTTGCATTAAATAAAAACACACTTGATTTAAAAATAAATTCTCACTTTCCTTTGAAAAGGAAATCACACTTGCACTGAAAAAGAAAGCACACTTGTGTTGAAAAGGGAAATCACACTTTACAACAAAATGTAATATACTTGAATTAAAGAAATATAATTTTAAACTATAAACTCAAAAATACTAATTTGTCCTAATCTTTAGAGAGAAGTGGGCCCTTGCTCCTTCCTCAGAAGAGGGACAACTTTTACTCAATAATGAAAAGGAATGCTTAACTTTATTTCATTATCAAAATGAACATATACAGATATGAAAAATTACACTTGAATACTTCTCTATTTTTTGATCACTATCTATTGATTAATTCCTTCATTATCTGGAATGAAAAGGAGACATGTATTTAAAGCACATCTCAACAATTTTTTATAGAATACAAAATCTGGAGATCTAAACAACCAAATCCACTTATTCAAAATAGAATATCTAGGAATCAGATCCCACACTTATAGAGAGGCATTGAAACTACTCAAATAATAATAGATAGAAAATAACTAAAATAGATTCGAAAAGATTATGTTCGATTTTAAAAAATAGAAATATACTTATATCCAAATTATTTTTACTATGAATAATAATGTCTAAAAGAATATATCTAAATATTGAAAGTATATATATATATATATATATATATATATATATATATATATTTGGAGTTACTATTTTGATTTGTAGGATCTAGTTGGACATCTTTAGAGCACACATAGGTGTCTTCAGAGCACAGCTACACAGGTCTTCAGAGCATCTTTGGGGCTTATTCAAAGTGTCTTTAAACCTATAGATCTTTGAATCTTGATGTGTTCTTTGCCAAATCTTCAAAACTATTGCCAAAATTGTTTGATGTCTTGTCAAAATGATACCACCATAGAGATGTATTTTTGTATACAAAACTATGCTCATTTTATCCAAGTTAGACATAAATAACAAGATAAAGAATCAATAATGTATCACATATAAACAAATGATAATTGCACTCATTTCGTACTTAGATAAGACCTTAACTATTAAATATAATGCAGCATTTAACCAAAAGGCAAAACTTATGGATAGTTTATATTAGATATAATGAGCTATATGGAATGCTCATCATTTTTCCCCCACTCTTTACCTTTTACAAGTCCTCTTGCAAACCAGTGGGATACCTAGTCTTCAATCCAGGAGTCTGGATTCCAACCTCTGATTAAGATCATAGATTTAAAAGTGGTGCCCCAAATCATGATGATTCCTGAGTAGGAATCCCAAATCTCTTACCATTGTATGCATCCATGGTTGAAATTTAATTTTTGCCTAATTGTGCCAATTTTGATAGGGAGGCATAGGATAAAGAAGAATGGAAGGCCTAAATCTCATTCCAATCCACACATCTGATCCTCCTTCATCCAAGAGTTAAGTGATAATATGAACTACCACCTGAGATCTCTGATTACTCGACTTGATGGTGGTGGGACTCATAACTTCCTTGCATTTTAAAGCAATTGACAAAGTCTCCCACCTAGCTATACTGACATTGATGGAGCTGGTGGAATGCTAGCTCATTAAAGATCTGAAATCTACTACATTTTCTATCAACAATTCATGATATTTATTTTTCATGTACATATGGTACATAGATTGTAAAGTAATAAGAAATTTATGGGCCTCTAAAAATTGAGGTCTCATGCACATACCTGTAATGTTTTACAATTCAAGGAATTTCTTATGTGCTTGCTCCCATGTTGTTTGATTTCTCATGGTAGAAATAAAAACACATAATTATATTTCCCCTATAAATAAGTTCACTAAAAATCCATATTGGTAAACCAACATGTTAAAAAGATAGAACTCACAAACTTAATCCTGTCTCTTTGTGGTACTTTATAGAAAGACATCCATAAACATATGTTTATCCTCAATAACATGAGGAAAACCAAGAGAAATCAACTACATTTGTCATTTGTAAAAAATTTCATGAATAAATAGAACATAGAAAGAGGAAGGTTGTCTACATGATAACATTGTTTCAGAAATTTCACAAATATTCTAAATGGAAGTCTGAGCTTTCTACAGCTACTGCTGAGACTCAGTTTTGATCCTGGCATTTTCTTCTTCCAATTTCTAAATCTTATGTTGATATTTATTCAAAACTGAAATCATTTCATGAAGTGGTAGAGGGAAGGAAGGAATATCCCTTGTAGGTCCTTTAGTTTGTACAACTTTTTCCCTACTTTCTTTCTAAATAGCTTGTAAATAAGCTTGCAATTCAACAGTTTGAGTGGTTAGTTCTTGTATACGAGTAGTTTGTTGAGTAATCAATGCATTTTACCATCAATAGAATGTTGTAAATTATTAATCTGAGTATCCTTACTAGTAATATAATTTTGTAAACTAAAAATTTGGGTATCCTTATGTACAAGGGAATTCTGTAAGGTGCTCAGTTCAGAAGACTGGGAAAACAATTGATTATTTGTTCTAGTCTACTTAGCATTAACTACTATAATGATTAATTATTGTGCCCTAAATTGAGCAATAGAATCTTCATATCTTCTTTCTAAATTATAAATAGTTTGATTCTTACTTTATAATATCAAATAGATAGAATCTAACTCTGCTTGTTATTATCGAATGGTTTCCTCATGTCAGGATAGAGTCATTACATGCTGAAACTCATTAAATTTATGAGAAAGCTGGGGAGAAGATGAGACTTCTTCTATAAGTGGAGCTTTACCCTTATCATTTGTAGAGGGTAAAGGTCTTTCTTCTTCTTCAACTATAATTTCTTGTGTAAGGATTTCTTCTTCAACTACAATTTCCTGTGCATGAATTTCTTCTTCAACTATTTGTTCAACATCCATAACTTCTATGAGAGAGCTTATACTTCCCAAAATTTTGGATACCTATACATCACCTTCTTTTTCCTCTTGAAGAATTAGTTGATGACTTTGTCAGAGTTTGGCTTATGGAATAGGGTTTTCTGATGAAACCCCCATTTATCTTTTTGACCTTCAACGCAACATATTTGGATCTGAGGGTGCTTAAGATGGACCTTATTCTATTTGTGTTGATGTGGGAGGAGGAGAAATAGGATGTGGTGATTTTTTACAAGGGGTTTGGGATGATTTTTGTAGAAAAAAGGACTAGGCTTTTTCACCCTCAGGTTTTTATAAAAAATGATGCCAACAGATGAGGTTAATCAAACTGTGATGTATGGTTGACCCAGTTCCTCTTTTTAATTTTTGAGCTACATTAATTATAGTATGGTGAAGAAAGGATGGTAGGTTTACTTGGTATTATAGTCTAGTGGCTCCTTTCCTCAAATGAATAAGAAGTTGCATGGTATCTCCATCGACCATAGTGAATTGGCCATCACAGGTAAGATACTTCATGATCCAATAGGCAACATTATGTCAAGGTGGTGGAATACTATCTCGCATGATTCCTCTAGCCGCACCTTGTGGGGTTTTGGCCAATCTAGGATGTAACTCATTTCCATCAATAAACATTTGAATTAAATCAACAAAACTTAATTTATTAGTGACAACTACATCCTCCTCAAGAATTATAGAGAGTGCACTGATTGAGAGGAATCCATAGGAATATGCTCACCTCTGACAACATAATGATCCTCATCAAAATTTGCAAAAAAAACCTGGACAATATTTTCTTGAAAACCTTGAAATATTTTTAGGAAATTTAGCCACCCTACCATCTCAAAAATATTCCTAAATGGTTCATCTTTTAGCAATGCTTTTGTTGACTCTGGTTCACTTTTATTCTTCTTGCCTCCCATCTTTGGAGTTATTCACAAAAATCTCATAAACTTTCTTGCATGATGAAAAACTGAGCTTGAAATTGTAGAGTATAAAGGAAGGTAAGGAAATGGGTATGTAATGCAACAATGAATACCAAATAAAGGGCATATTAAAAAATTATGGGAAAAATTATAACTAAGCACTTTGGAACATGCAAAGTTTAATGAGAAAGCACTTTTTAGGGTCACTATCAATGACGTTGTGTAAGGGGTCATAATTGGAAACACTTCTGCAATGATTTTTACATCAAGTCATATCTTTTTGAAAAGATATTTGAGAATAAATTCACATCAAATATTGAACTTCAGAGATGGTACCAACTTCAATCTCATCGACGTGGCATCACAAGAATTTATCCATTATGAAAAGTGTTGTCTGCCTAATGGTCATACATGTAGAACATAAAATAGAAAATGCCTAACCTTTTGGGAAAGAAGTAAAATTGTACCTTTTTTATAAATATCCATGCTTATCTCCTAAAGTATCCATGTGTCTTGCAAGGATAAATAATTTTGACAAGATAGGTTAGCTTACAAGACAACAATTCATGTTTATTGCAAAAGTTTTTCCTAAAAAGTGCCATTTTTGGTTTTCACTTTTCAATATTTTTTTTATTTTTATATTTTTATATTTTTTAAATTTGAAAGGAGAAGAAATTTCATTTTTTGGTTTTCAATACTCCTCCTTTATTGTATGCCTGCTACAAAGATTATTTGGCTTTAGTGGAAGAACTAGGTTCTTCCACAAGGTCAAATTGGTCTTGATTTAGATCAAATAATTCTTCCTTACTGAGAGGTCCTCTATACACCTTAATTATATGGTCATTGACCAAAAGTGTCCTTTGATCACCATCAATTGGTTGAAATTGGATAGAGCCATTGTTGTGAATGGTTTTGATCAGGTATGGCCCCAACCATCTTATCCCAAAATTACCTTTGAAATATTAGAATTTAGAATCAAATAGAAGTGCCTAATCACCTTATTGAAACTATCTTTCTCTAATGTAAGTATCATGCCACTAATTTATATGATTATAGATCATGTTTTTAAGTGAATGCATCCATTCTCAATTCATCCAGCCCATTTAGTTGCATGATTCTTTCTTTCTATGCTTTATCAACATCAATTCTCATATCAGCTAATGTCTTCAATGTCTACAATTTAAACACTATTGGTAATAAATAAGTTCATTGGAGAGAATCCTGTGGTAGTCTTCCATGTTGTATTATATGCCCAAACTGCTTCATGTACTCTATCTGCACAATCTTTTCTACTATTGTTCATTATTTTGATCAGAATATTTTTCATCTCTCGGTTGGTGACCTCCACTTGCCCATTAGCTTGGGGATGATATGGTGAGTATTTTTGGTGATTGATCTGGTACAATTCTATAAAATCCTTGATCATATTTTACATGAATTAGGGCCCTTGATTAGAAACCATAGATCTAGGAGCTCCAAATCTTAACATGATCCTATGATATAGTAAATCAACAACCATTTCTTCCCTATCAAAGGTGAGTGCCTGCACTTCAACCCACTTAATAACATAATTAGTACACACTAATAAATATTCTTTTCTTTGAGATGGTGGGTTGATTGGTCTAACAAAATCCAAACCTCATTTTTCAAATGGTTCTAAACTTATTTGAGGATGGAGAGACATTTTTGAGGATAAAGTAGGCTTACCCATCCTTTGACAAGGATCACATTGCTAGACAAATATTTTTACAATCTTGTAAAGAGATGGCCAATAATAACCTACACCAAGGATCTTATGAATGGTATATTTTAATGAATAATTTTCTCCTCTTAGTTCACTATGGCATGCTCTTATGATGTCAAATACTTCATCTTCTCTGACAAACATGCAAAGTATATGATCAGGTCTAGTTTTAAATAACATGCCTTTAAACTATTTGAAATGAGAACTAGCTCTAACCAAATGTTTTCTCTCTTTTGAACTAAAGGAATGAGCAACCTTATTTATTTTTAAGTAATTTTTCATGCTGCAAACCATGGAGAGTATGTAGATATAGAAAATAGTTGTTCATCTGGAAAAGAATCCTCCACAAGTTCATCTTCATCTGTAGTGATCAATCTAGATAAAAAGTTAGCAATAACATTATACTTCTTAGGTTTGTCTATGATGGTAATGTCAAATTTTTTCAATAGCAGTATCTATCTAATAATTCTCCCACCTACTAATGGTTTATTCATTAAATAATTAATATCTGAATGATCTGTATAGATAAACACCTAATAAACAATAATGTGATGCCTAAACTTATTTATGACATAAATAACAACAAGAAATTCCTTTTCTATGGTAGTGTAGTTTTTCTGTATGGGCGCAAGATTCTTGTTGATATAATAAATGACATATATTTTTTCATCCTCATTTCTTTATCCTAGAATGGTTCCTAATGCATTATTAGAAGCATCAATATAGATATGAAAAGGCTTTTCCTAATTAGGTCCTTTCAAGACTGAAGTATTCATGAGTTTGTTCTTTAATGTTTCAAAAGCTTCTTGACACTTATCAGTCCATATAAATGCATTATCTTTTGTTAGCAAAGAAAATATAGGTGCAGTTATTTTGCTAAAGTCCTCAATAAATATTCTATAATATCCTGCATAATCGAGAAAAAATTTAACATCTATTTATGTTTGAGGAATGGGGAGATTAGAAATTACCTCAATATTTTTGGGATCTACTTTTATTCCTTGAGAAGAGATATGATGTCCTAATACCATCCCTTCATCAGCCATTATGATACACTTCTCATGACTCAAAGATACTTGGTGTTCCTAACATATGGTAAGCACTTTATCCAAATTATTCAAAACTTTAACAAATGTAGTGATATAGATAGTGAAATAATCTATGTACACTTGCACACAATCATTTGTAAGATGGTTAACATTGTTCTTTGAAAGGTAGCAGGTGCATTGCACAATCTAAAAAGAAGGACTGTATGAGCAAATGTTCTCTAGGGGTAGGTAAATGTAATTTTATCTTGATCTTCAAGGGCTATTTTGATTTGATTGTATCTGTTGAACTTGTCTAAGAGATAAAAATACTACTTTCCTACCAAATTGGCCAAAACTTGATCAATAAAACGCAACGAAAAGTAGTCTCTCATAGTGACTTTATTCATTTATTTGTAGTCTACATATACTCATTATTTTTAGTACAATGACTAGAGGTGAAACCCATTTACTATCAGATATGGGATAAATGAAACCAACTTCCAATAGTTTTTCTATTTCTTTATTTATAATTTCTTTCAAGGCTGGGTTAATTCTCTATTGTGGTTGTCTGACTTGTCTAACATCTTCAATGAAGATATGATGTGTATATAAACTGGGATGTATTTATTAGATCAAACAAAACACAGAGAGAAAATGAGATTGAGAATAACAGAGTACATATTCAACGTATTCAACCAAGCATGAAGTCCTATTAAATAGGCAAACAAATGAAATACCTGTGAAGCATGAGACGGGTATATGAAAACTAACCTACGTCGGCTTGCATGAAATAACAAAGACCGAATAAACAACTAACCTCTTAACCAAAGTGGTTAAGGCAACTAACCAACATAAATTACCTTAGTAAATAACCTAAGGTAAATATAATAATATGCTAACACCCTCTCTTAATGACTAAACCAGAAACAAGACCAAGTTTATCTCTAAATTTTATGAAATTGTCTGTACCAAGTGGTTTGGTCATTATATCAGCTGGCTGCTCTGCAGTGGGGTAGTAGAAGAGACTGATGTCTTCATTTGTAACCAACTGTCGGATGTAATGATGGTGAACCTCAATGTGTTTGGTCCTGGCATGAAATACTGGATTCTTCACCATCTTCAAAACACTTTGGTTGTCACAAAAAATTGGAGTAGGCTTTGATGACTCAAACTGAAGATCCTCCAAAATTTTCTTTATCCACATGGTTTCACAACCTGCACTGACCACAGCTTTACACAGACAATACACTACACCTTACACTCCACAGTAAAATGGAGTTGTGGAAAAGCGTAATAGGACGGTAATGGACATGGCTCGTTGTATGGTCCAAAGCAGAAATGTCCCATACAGGTATTGGGCAGCAGCAGTGAATACAACAGTATACATCCTCAACAGAAGTCCTACAAAGGCTTTAGAGAATATGACTCCAGAGGAGGCTTGGTCAGGTCGAACTCCAGATGTAAGTGATTTCAGAAATTTTGGTTGTGTAGCTTTTGCAGTTATTCCTAATCAAAAGAGAAAAAATTTGGATGCAAAAAGCAAAACATATATGTTTGTTGGATACAGTGATCAGTCAAAGGCCTACAGATTACTTGATGTTTCTACTAACAAAATTGTGGTAAATAGAGATGTCATAGTAATTGAACAAATGCCATACTTCACAGCAACTGGTCAAGTTTCAGATATTGAGTCATTGTTATCTAATGATTCCATTATTAGTTATAATGTGAAAAGTGAGCAGGATTCTTGTTCATCAGTGGAATCACATTCTAGGGAGGGAATTGATACAGGTCATTATGCGGTTCCAGTAGAACAACTAAAGAAGCCAAAGTGGTATACTACCACAATTGAAGCACTAAAAGAAGGAGACTTGCCACAAGGTGTGGAAGGTAGAAGACTGAGATCGGGAAAGCAATTTGGTAATAGAGGTGAGCATGCCAATCTTGCTCTAATAATTGATATTTCACAAGTATTTGAGCCTAATTATTTTTCAGAGGCCAAAGGGAAGTCTGAGTGGGAATCAGCTATGCAATTGGAATATGATTCCTTGATGAAAAATAAGACTTGGAAGTTGATGGAACTACCACCAGGAAAGAAATCCATTGGTTGTAAGTGGATTTATAAGGTAAAATACAAAGCAGATGGTTCCTTGGACAAACACAAAGCCAGACTTGTTGCAAAAGGTTATGTACAAAAGGAAGGGGTTGATTATGAGGAGACTTTTGCTCCAACCACCAAGATGGTAACTTTTCATTTGATTATTGCTATTGCTGCTCAGTTTGGATGGCAGGTGCACCAAATGGATGTAAAGAGTGCTTTCTTGAATGGAGATCTGGAGGAGGAAGTCTACATGGTTTAGCCACAGAGTTTTCAGGTTCCTGGTAAGGAACATCTTGTTTGCAGGTTGATCAAGTCCTTGTATGGACTTAAGCAGGCTCCTCAAGCCTGGTATACAAAAATAGACTCATATCTTAGGGAGTCAGGTTTCAAAAGGTGTAACTCGGAACCAACTCTCTATGTAAAGGTGTCTGGTGATGATATCTTTTTTTTTTTTTTTAAATTTTTTCTACACACTGATTCTAGTTTTCATAGCTAAGCTATCAATCTTTGGAGTTATGATTTTAGACTTCAAAGCTAGGATTTTTCGGTCCAAATATTTTGTTATTTGTTCCTAAAACTCTTGAACATGTTCTTTGATGGTAACCATGCCTAAGGAAGACACACTAGTTTGTTTTTTTCAGGATGATCCACCCATATTTGTTCATAAAAACCCATTGAAGGTCTAGTAGGTGGATAAAGAGATATCTATTTAGCATGAATTCCATTGGAAATGGTCATGTTTCCAGATATATAGTTAATTCGTGCCACAACTATAGCTAACCAAGGTCTTCTAAGAATGATTGGATATCCTACCCTCTTGGGTTTAAGTTAGAGGATTATGAAATCCAAAGGATATTCTTAAGATTTTATGGTGACTGACACATTTTCTATGGTTCTTTTAAGGGCAGTAGTGGATTGATCTAACATTTGCAATATTATAGTGGTAGGCGAAGCCCTGTGAGGGATAAAGATTATATTGTATTGATAGTCATTATGTTGATGGCATCACCTATATCTACAAGCACATTTGGAATATACTTGTTCCCAATTATCGTAGTCATCATAAGACTGTTAGGATCTCCATATTTAGGAACAAGTATGTTTCCTACTAATAAATTAATAATTTTACCAGTTACCTAAATTATTTTAGGATATTACTTCTTCCTTTCTAGTGCTTTGATGCACAATCCTTTAATGATTTGATTTAACTCAAGAATATCTTTAATGTCTCTTAATAGTGGAATTATTATCTTCATCTCTTTTAATTCGTGCATCAATTCAGAATCTTCCCTAGGTTTTTCTTCCTTAAAGTCTTTTAATAAATAAAATAGTAGGAGGATCTTGAATTGTGGTTAGTGTGGTTGTGGCTTCTACCTTGTCTTCATTTGGTTCTTGGACTACAGGTGACTCAAGAGTATTTTCATCATTGTAAATTTAAGTTATGGTAATGGGTGAATCTCTTACTACCTTTTTGATCTGATATAAACATTATTACACTCAACTAAATTACTTGCAACATTACTTTCTTGATCAGCTATATAAACAAGTGTATTTTACCTATTCTTAGGATTTACCACTAATTGAGCAGGTAACTGTGGTTGGTTAACCTACTGCTCAATTAGTGATAGCTAAGATTGTGAAGGCATCAAAGTCTATTGTGGAGGAAACCTTCTCTACACTTGATATTGTTGATTTGGCCATTGATGTGGTAATTATTGTATCCAGGGTGGTTATTGGTTTTGCTACTATGCCTAGGATTGTGAAATTTTTTGAGGCATCCCTGACATTTATGACATCTATTATTGAGTACCCCATGGTTTTGGTTATGATGGTGGTCCCCACATTGGTGGTGTGACTTTTCCAGCCCATGGTGTCATCCATGGATGGGGAGGAAATATTGGACCAAATTGATTTTGAGGCTAGGAGTACTAGTTTCCTTGTATTTGGATAAAGTTTATTTCCTCAACTGCATGTCCTTGTTTTACTTGGTGTCTCATAGTAGGAAGATGTTTACAATTCTTGGTATCATGGTCTAGGTCACAAATACCACATACCCCTATTTTAACTAAAGGACAATCTTTTATCGCATGTTTGAGTCTACATCTAGGACAATATATTGACAACTATTCAGTGTTGGTGGCATTGGATTTTGATTTGAGGCCATCTAATGTGAATGTAAATTGTATTAGAATATCTATTTTAAAATTAGAAAATTCTTCCATAAATTGGCTAATTTTAGGTGATTTACCTAACCTTGATTTCCTTATGCTAGGTCTTGTCTTAGAGTAGTTAGTACACAATGTTGAAATATGATGAAAGGTTAACTTGTCAATGTCACATTTTTTCATTAGGTTCAAAGCATCATGTGTATCATCATATAATCATTTAAGAAAGACTATTTTGATGACCTCCTCAATGAGTTGGTAACCACTCTATTTATGGGTAAATATAAACCTATCAAGGTAATATTCTAAGGTTTCATCTTCATTTTGTTTGATCTTAGTTGTCGGGGAATCCAAGAACAAACACACTTGTTCTGATCCCACTTGTTAGGATCTTGCTCCTCAGATAGAGCACAATATGATTACCAAATATAAGCAATTAAACATGCGAAAATAACCAGAAGCACAAGTAACTAGAATTCACCAATAACACAAAATATGAGAGATAATACACTATCTTGTATTAAAACTTGTATAGAAAAGAATACAATAAAGAGCCGCCACACTCTTCCACCTTACAGAGGCTTCTCACACCTCAAGTGTACAGTAATTCTTCTTCAAAAACACTCTCCTACCAAAAATGGTCCCAACACACAACTCACACACAAAATTGGTGTTCACCTCTCCAACCAGTTAGTAATAACCCTGCAACAAGCACATCATACAGTAATAGGATAATGTAGCTAATATTATCCAACCTGGTAAAGAGAAACACAATGATCAAACCTCCATTGCCCTACAGCTTATTCAAGACCATATACCCTGGCCTACCATCTCACGTATCCATTTTCGCTCTTCTTCATCCTGAACATCCATTCATCTCTTAGTGCTTTCTTCCAGCTGGCAACTCCACCCAAAACTCTTGTTTGGTTCTCCTCCAAGGAATCACATCCTTCATCCATGCCAAGCTCCCACTATTTCCTGGATCTACCTGTTTTGCTTCTTCAATAACTTCCTGGTCCTATACCATAAGTGAGCAACAAGTAGTGTAAAGAAGGGAAATGACGAATTTGAGGCTTACATACCCTTTAATTCCTCCATATGGGTGCTTGAGACTCCTTGACAGCTTGCTGTCCACCCAAAATTCATCTAAGTAACCGATGTCGGTCACATCTCAGTCTGCACCTGACCGATGTCGGTTCCCTGCGACTGCCTCATCACCGACGTCGGTTCCTCCTTTCCGATGCCAGTGTTTATCTACCCTGAGTCACCGACGTTGGGCTGCACATAGCTGACATCGGTCCCTGTCTGGACGTCGATGCCAGTTTTCCTGCCGTCGTCGGTCTCTATGTTTTTGTAGTGAGAACTGACCTTTTCTCGTGAGCTCCTTTTGGATCAAACCCTTGTCCAAATCACCCTTGCTTTGCTCAGAATTCTTCTACCCCTTGTGATGAACTCTGTCTGTCACCTTCTCCTTGAAAACCAAGGCTTTCCTGTTCTTGTTACTAACATCGGATCTCTCAAGAAACGTCACTTTCTTCTTCTGCATATAGAAATCTCGATCTATACCCTTTGAATCAAGAACATGCATCTCCTTCTTATTCATGTGACCAAGCTTATTAAGCCACATCTTCGAATCTACAGCTGAAGTAGATAACCCAAAAAGAGAATCAGTAATACAATTAGATAGATAAAGCATACCTACTTTCTTACCTCTAGCTACAACAAGTGCACCCTTGGTAACCTTCCAAGAGTCCACTGTGAGAGTTACTGTGCAACCCTCATCACCCAAACTTCTTACAGAAATCAAATTCCACTCTAGAACTGGGACATGCATGACCTCCTTCAACACCCATGTGTTACGTGTCTGCAATTTCAGCTTCACTTTCCCTTTGCCAACCATCTGACAAGGCTTACCATCCCCTACACAAATTTCTCCAAAGTCTTCCTGGACATACTCATGAAAAAATTCCCTATTTGGGGATGCATGAAAAGAGGCACTAGAATCTAAAACCCAAGATTCTACTTTATCCAAAGAACATACCAGAGCATCCTGTGCAACGAAATCCGCAACATCTGCTTCTTCTTCATGTCCTTCATGCTGATCTTCACCCGATCTGCAATCTCTCTTTAAGTGCCCTTGCTTTCCACATTTCTAGCAGGTTATTTTGCCATACCTAGACTTGGATCTCCTACCTATCTTTGACCTTGATCTCCCACGCTCAATATTCTCTCTTTGCCTTCCTATATCTTCAACACTCAAAGCATTCCCTAATGATTCACCTGTGCTTTTCCTGCGTATCTCTTCATTCAAGATCACACTCACAATATCATCCACTTTTAAGATTTTTGAAGCAGATGCAGTATTAGAAACTACCATTACCAAACTCTCCCAACTTTCAGGTAATGAACATAAGATTAAGAGAGCCTTAATTTTATCATCAAAAACAATATTGACTGAATTTAACTGGTTTACCAAACCATGGAAATCACTAAGATGACTATGTACAGATCCACCTTCCAACATTTGTAAATTAAATAATTGCTTCATAAGAAATACATTATTCGAAGCTGAGGGTTTTTCATATAAATTTGCCAAAGATTCCATCAACTTTATCATTGTCTTACACTGTGATAAGTTGGAAATCACAGACGATGCAAGACTCAATCTTATAGATCCCAGAGCCTTTCGATCAAGAACCTCCCATTCTTCATCCTTCATATCCCGAGGTTTGCAATCAACCCCACCCAATGGTAAGTACAAATCTTTCTGATACAGATAATCCTCAATCTGCATCCTTCATAATTGATAGTTCTTGCCATTAAACTTCTCCATTCGTAGCTTACTGTCTTCTGCCATTGCTCTACTCTCACTCAAACAGAAACCCCTATGAGTAACCTGTAATCAAAACACACTAACCAGATCTAAACCAACCTATTAGTATCCCAACCTAAAAGCTCTGATACCAGTTGTCGGGGAATCCAAGAACAAACACACTTGTTATGATCCCACTTGTTAGGATCTTGCTCCTCAGAAAGAGCACAATATGATTACCAAATATAAGCAATTAAACATGCGAAAATAACTAGAAGCACAAGTAACTAGAATTCACACATAACACAAAATATGAGAGACAATACACTATCTTGTATTAATACTTGTACAGAAAAGAATACAATAAAGAGACGCCACTCTCTTCAACCTTACAGAGGCTTCCCACACTTCAAGTGTACAGTAATTCTTCTTCAAAACACTCTCCTACCAAAAATGGTCCCAACACACAACTCACACACAGAATTGGTGTTCAACTCTCCAACCAGTTAGTAATAACCCTGCCAGTACACCAAGCACTCTAAAGCACTTCAAGTTGATCTCCCATGAACCTGCAACCTGCAATTCAACAGACCATACTTACACATGTAGATCTCCTATGAGCTTGCAACAACCTGCAACTCAATGATCTTACAATGGAAGGATCTTCCTTGCCTTCCTTTCTAGCTCACATTTACAATACATGCCAATGGGTCTATAAATAGATCCCAGACTTAAACAATAACTTAGACTCTTAGTTTACTATAATTATCCACGCAGCTCAAGACTCGAAATAGCCTTTACATGCAAACACTTCATTCACTTAACTAACTGTTCATGCAACGAACAATTTTGGAACACACAGGCGATCGACGTCAGTCCCTGTCTGCCTGGTACTGCCGACGTTGGCCGACTCCCTGCCGATGCCAGTTGCCTTCTGCTTCATCTTGACCGACGTCGGTCATGCTGTCAATGTCGGTTCTTCTAGATCTTCAGCAACCTCCTATTTTTGTCTGCATAGTTGAAACTTTTAACTCCACAACCCAACATGTATCATCATATAATCATTTAAGAAAGACTATTTTGATGACATCCTCAATGAGTTGGTAACCACTCTATTTATGGGTAAATATAAACCTATCAAGGTAATCTTCTAAGGTTTCATCTTCATTTTGTTTGATCTTGAAAAAGTCTTCTTTTCATTCTCTAACTCTATAAAAATCCTAATATTTTTTAAGAAATGTAGTTTTCATTTCATCCCAAGTGCTTATGGAATTACTTTCAAGGCCCATGAACCATCTCATGGTTGCATTCTTAAGTGTAGATGGAAATAATTTCAACTTTTGATTATCTGTGACATAATCATATGTTTGGCAAAGAACCTAAAATTCAAAGATAAAATGATATGGATCCTCTGAGGATTTACCTCTAAAAATAGGTAAAATGGACGGTGAGATAGTTTTCATAGAAATTTTGTCATCAGGACCTAAGCTGATTGGATAGGAAAAAGTGTTGTCCTGTTGAGGCTATCAATAAGGGTTTTCTACATGTGCTTGTTCATCTCCCATATTTTCTTTCCAACTTTGGTTATCAATCCAATCTTGGTTTTATTCTTGGGTTCTGAACCTATGGTCTACCTCAAGAGTAGAATCTTTGCTGGCGATCAAATCTTCTTCTTGTAGAGCTTGTGGATCAAATTTGACTATTCTTAAAAGGAGACTTTTAGGCTCAATTCTTCCTATAGGAGAAGATATTATGAATATGATTCTTCTTGTAGGATTTGTTTGTAAGGATAAACCTTGTTTAGGAGAGGAATCACAAAAAAATTGTATACAACTTTCAATTGCCTTTCTTTCACTTCCTGATCTTTTCTAGCAAGGATATGATCCTCTCTTCTTCTTGTTTTATATGGAAATCTTTAGAGATAAATCATCTATGAGAATCTCTTGGGCAGTTCATAAATCTAAATAAACCTAGATTATTTTTATGTTTTTAGGGTATATGAATGTTTTTGAATTTTCTCTATATAATCTAATATAGGATCTCACTAAAAATTATTGATGAGGTCTTGAAAATGACACCAAAAATGATAGGCTATTGTTATACCTATGATTTAACCAATCAATGGATTGGTTTCATTTTCTACCAGGGCCAGTGTCCAAGGATATATGCAATGAGATCATTGGATATTTGAATTTACAGTTCATTATTTGAGGGGTTTACTTTGCTGTAATGTCTAAATCCTAAGGACAAAAAATAAGAATCTAATTATATATTGCAAAAAAAATAAATCTTGAAAGTTTGACTAATTGAAGATCTCCTATGGCATTCCTTGTTTAAAAGATTCTTTAGTTTGCACCATAAACATCCAGAAATTAAACATCTAGTATAAGACATTATGATTTCCTCACTCGACTTGCTCAATTGGCTAGGACAGTGTGATATTTCAAAATATGAGAATAATGTCTACTATCACTTAAATCGCTTTCTAATAGATTCTGAATATAGAGATGAGTTAACAAACTTTACTTCCTATGAAATTGAAAGACATTCTTTTACATTAAGAAAAATCACTTGCATTGAATTGAAACAACCTTTGTATTAAATAGAAACACACTTGCATTTAAAGGAAAATCACACTTTGATTTGAAAAGGAAATCACACTTGTGCTAAAAAGGAAATCACACTCACATTAAAAATGGAAATCACACTTTACAACAAAATGAAATATAATTGAATTAAAGAAATATACTTTTAAACTATACAATAGAAAATACTAATTTATCCTGATCTTCGGAGAGAAGTGGGCCCTTGCTCCTTCCTCAGAATATGAATAATTTTTACTTAGTAATGAAAAAGAATGCTGGACTTTATTTCATTATCAAAAGGAACATATATAGATATGAGAAATTACACTTGAATATTTCTTCTCTATTTTTTGGTCACTATTTATTGATTAATTCTTTCATTATCTAGAATGAGAAGGAGACATGTATTTAAAACACATCTCAACAACTATTCATAGAATATAAAATCTGACAATCTAAATAGTCAACTCTGCTTATTCAAAATAGAAGATTTAGGAATCAGATCCCATGCTTATAGGAAGGCATTAGAGCTAACTCAACTACCAATAAATGAAAAATAACTAACATAAATTCGAAGAGATTATATCCAATTTTACAAAATAGAAATATACTTATATTTAGATCATTTTAGACCATGACTATGAAGAGTAATGTCTAAAAGAAGATATCTAAATATGGAAGTATATATATATTTGGAGTTACTATCTTAATCTGTAGGATCGAGCTGGACATCTTTAGAGCACTGCTATACAGGTCTTCAGAGTGTCTTCGGGTCATCTTCGAAGTAACTTCGAAGCTTCTTCGGAGTTGTAGATATTTGGAGCTCGATGTGTTTTTCAATGAATCTTTAGAATTTTTGCCAAAACTGTTTGATGTCTTCTCAAAATGATCCCCACATAGGGATGTATTTATGTATACAAAATTGTGCTCATTTTATCTAAGTTAAACACAAATAATAAGATAAAGAATCAAAAATTTATAAAATAAAAACAAAGGACAATTGCACTCATTTCTAACTTAGATAAGACTTTAAATATTAAATGTAATGCAACATATAACCAAAAGGCAACACTTATAGATAATTTATATTGGATATAATGAGCTATATGGAATGCTCATCAGAGCAAAGGTTTACACCAAATCACTATGAGTAAAAAAAAGAACTGACACTTGATATAGAGAAGGTGAAGTGGTTTAACAAAAATGATGAAGCCTATGGTCTATTATGCTTATCAATATCTCCTGATCTACTATTTCATATTGAATTTTCAATTACTCCTAATGAAGTTTAGACCATATTGAAAAAACTCTTTGGAAAACAAGACATAATGAGATGTCATGAGTTGGAGAATGAGCTTATCAATTTAAGCCTAGGGAACTTTGATACTATATAAGACTTCTTCAAAAAGTTCAAATCACTCATGTTGCAGTTGAAACTATGTCACATTGATAAAAATGATGATCACTTGGTTCTTTCCATCCTTGACAAATGGGTTCAGACTATTTTGTTTTTGTTGATACCTTCCATGCTTGGAACCATGTGGACCTTGTCATCCTTGGATGATTTTGGTATGAAATTGACTTGGGAGCATGACAAACTTATTTAGATGGGTACACTAAAGTCATCTAAATTACATGCCTTAATTATGAGTCATGACAAATAAAAGGCTTTCAATAACAAGGAGAATAAATAGAATAAGATGGACACAGAGAAAAGAAAGGGTAAAAAATTTGATGCTAAGTCTAAAGCATCAAAATCATCCTCTTCAAATGGGAAACTCAATAAAGATAGACTCACATGTGCCTACTGCAAAAAATATGGGCATGATGAAACCAAGTGCATGAAGAAGCAAATTGACCAACTAACTAATATGCTTCAAAAGTATAATATAAATGTCCTTGATTCTCCTAATTAGAGTTCATCAATGTATGTGTCTTCTAAGAGCAAAGATAGTAAAAAGGACAAAGATAAGGACAAAACACTTGTTGTTGTTACATCCTAGCCTTCTACATGGGTAATTGATTTTGGGGCCTCACACCACATGATTTCATATCATGGCCTTTTCTCATCCTTGGGGCCTTATTCTATGCCTTACATCTTATAGGGACATGATAATTCTATAAAATTTAGTGGGAGAGGATATGTTGAAGTGAATGATTGTATATTTCATGATGTTCTATGTGTTCCCTCTTTATCCACCAATTTCCTATCTATTTGTTAGTTCACTCACATTGATTCAGGCAAGAGAGTTGAATTTATACCAAATTTAGTGGTTATTAGGGAAGCAAACAATGACTATGTAGTTGTATTTGGGAAAGTTGATCACTAGTCATGATTATATACTTTCTCATATTTTACTCCTGATTAACCCTCTACTACACTTCTCACTCATTTGGATGGGGTGAGTAAATTATGACATGAGCGATTCGACCATCTCAACTATCACTACCTAAAGTAACTCACTTGTCATGACATGGTTTCAGGGTTGCCACATGTTCATTTTTTTGATAGATTTTGCCAAGGTTGCATATTTGGTAAGCATCCTATGGAGAAGTATGACAGAGACAAATCTTGGAGAGATACATAGATACTAGAGCTAGTTCACATTGAAATTATTGGACCATTTTCAAATCTTTCATTCAACAGGTATAAATACATGCTTACTTTCATCAAAATTTTTTTGAGGTATACTTGGGTTTAATTTATTAAGCCAAAATTTGAGGTCTTTGATCATTTTCGGGACTTCTAGGCACTTGTGTAAAAATAGTCAAGTAAAACCATCAAGAATTTGTGTATCGATAATGTTGGTGAGTATGTCAGTAACTATTTTGAACAATTCTACATTTCAGAGGAGATTGAACTACAATGTATAGTTCCATATTTAATCGTCAACAAAATAGTGTTGTAGAGCATAAGAATAGGTCCTTGAAGGAAGTGAAGAATTATATTTTACACTCCAAATCTCTTGCAACTCAATATTGGGCTGAGGCTAGATCAACTATGTTTGTTATATCCAAAATTGATTTCCTCAAAAAACATTGAAGGGAGTCACTCATTTTGAAGTTTGGAGAGGTCAAAAACCCATATTTAATCACTTTCAAGTGTTTGGATCTCATGCTATGGCCCACATTCTTAAAAATAATCATAAGACAATGAGACCTCAGAGTTAGTCTTGCATCTTCATTGGATATCTTAAGGGTGTTATAAGATACAAGATTCTCCATCCCACCACTCATGAGTTGTTCATTAAGAGTAGTGTTCATTTTCAAGGTGATCCTTTAGAATCCACACTCAAAACCTCTCCCTCTTCCTTGGATGCACTAAGATTTGATGGCATTTATGATGATTTAGATTCACCTGAGCAACTTTATGAAGATTTAGATTATTGTTCTAGTTATGATGATGAGAGTAGCGATGAGGACTCACCTCCTCCTATATCATAATATATCTAGAGGATGAGGAATATCCTCCCAACTCTCTAAGCATTGGTCCTCTTTGGGCTAGACAGACATTGCAAAGTGTTGGCCAATGGATTGGATATCCATCAAACAATAGGGGAATCTGTTCACAAATTCAAGAATGTCCCACATGGTTTAATTGTATCTACTTTGATCCAAAGTCATTTCATAAGGCATCAGACACTACTGAGTGTGATACTATTATGGAAGAGGAGTATGGTTCTTTGCTGAGGAACGACACTTGGAATTTAGTCCCTCTTTGAAAGGGAACAAAACTTGTTCAAAGTAGGTGGATCTAACAAACATAATTTATAGCAGATGGGTCCATAGACAAGTTCAAAGCATGTGTGGTAACAAAGGGTTTTTATTAAGGACCCAACATTGGCTATACTTAGATGTTCACCCTAGTTACCAAAATGAGCTCAATCTGAATCATTCTGGTCATTACCACAACACATCACTGGGATATTCATCAAATGGATATGAAGAGTGTCTTTATTCATGGTGACCTCAAAGAGGAAATATACATGAAGCAACCACAAGATTATGTGTAAGATTCTTCCTTAGTTTGCAAACTTTAAAAATCTATCTATGGCTTCAAACAAACTCCTTGATCTTGGTATGCCAAGATAGACTCCTTTCTTATTTCAGTTAGGTTCACCAAATGCTATTTTGATATGAATGTCTACATCTTGTGATAGGATGATTCATTGTTGATTCTGGTTCTCTACGTGGATGACTGATTTATCACAAAGAGTTCTTCATCCACCATTGTAGTAGTGAAAATTGCTTTATCTGATAGGTTCTCAATAACTGACTTGATCTTGTTGTATTACATCCTCAGGATTGAAATTTTTGAGTCAGACTCCAACAACATAGATGTAAAGGAGTTAATAAAAAAATGATAATATTGCATATTTTTGGATTTTTTATTTTTTTGGTATTTTGGAATATTTGAAAATAAAATACTATCCTATGATCTCATCTAAGGGATGGTCATAGGGATCTCCCCCCTCAAAACTAGGTAAAATACATTGGTGGTACTTCCAAGGAGCATGTATAGGTGTAATATATAGCATTGTATGATCTATGATGCTCTGTGTATGTATAATATGACTCTATGGTTGTGAGGAAACAATGTAAGGAATGGGGATTTGTGGAACCCATCATTGAATGCTCTATGGTTTTTTTGGAATAATAAAAAGGGAACATGTTTGGTTGCTCTAGGTAATTGGATATGTTATGTAAAAGCATATGAGGATTCCATAGAATCCATTAAATAAATCTTACGCATGGTCTCTCAAGTATTCACTGCCTAAGAAATAGGATTGCTTGTTACTTACCATTTTGAAGAGGATTAACCCTATTAGGTTTTATAATTAATTTCTTGAGTATAATCATTCTTTGTTCAAGTGGAGTTCATATGGAATTCTAAAAAATGTAATTGTCGTGGTGGCATGAGTGTATTTAACACACCCATGCACTGCAGAAGGTATTGTGTAGAAGTTATGTATCTAAGGTCATCCCAATAACATAATAATATTCTTGTGTATGGTATAACTAAGAATGTAGTGACCACATGTGTTGGGCCAATCTGTAAAGGTAAATCAATCTCACCAAGGACCTACTATGTGGTTCCAACGAATGCTGTGACCACTTTGATTGAATTTTATAAATCATCATGTGTATATCCCAAATATGTAAGTAATGTGAAACAAAATTTCTTAGTAGCACCATTATCAATCATAACCCTATGTATAGGTTGGTGATCAATGTATGCACAACTAAATAATGAATGAAGATTTGAGTTATTATTCACAATCTCACTATTATCAAAAGTAATAGAAGGTATCTGAATCATGGGAGGTGTATATCATGTATAAATACTAATAATCCCATCTAATCGGTGCCCATAATGTGGTGGAAGATGTGCATTATATGTCATTTTCACTTTTGGTTCCTTCTTAGAATGGTCTTGCAAAAGGTTGTTAAATATATTTTGATTCTGGTGATCACCGAGTTATTACCCTAATTCCTTTGGAGGATCATCAAATATAAATTTTTAGTCATCAATAAGGTCTTGAAATTTATGCTTCAAGGTAAAACATATGTTCATAGAATTCTTAGAGTCTTGATGATAGTCACAATAAGCATTTGCATAATATCCTTTGGGTAGAGGTCGACTCATACCAACATCCATAAGATGAGAGAGAGATATGAGGTGAAACTCCATAAGCTTCAAAAGTAATGAAGTTGGAGACAAGCCAAGCTTAGATGGTAAGCATAAAAATTGTCTCCTTAGTGCATTAGATAAGACAAGCCGATTAGGTTGTTGCGACACTGCATTAACTATAGTAGTTTTTTTTTCTAGGTTTCATAGGTTTTAACTTATAGCTTTGGTTTGATAGAAAACTTGGTATTGAATGTAGTTGGTGTGTTTACTACATACTTAATTTGTTTTAATGAAATAAATTTTATTTCACTATCATGAACAATATGGCATAAGTCATCAAAATATTTGAACTTATTGAAAACAATGGACTCATGTAATGGGGCAAGCAAACTTTGCTTGAAGGTGTCTTGAAGCTCTTTATCTATTATTTAATTTGTCAAATTCACCAACATTGTCTTATAAATCAAGACATATTCATTGATAGGTTCATTGGTTCCTTGTTTGATCTTTACAATTTGGGCATAAGGAACATTTTTGGTAATGTTGATAGAGAAGTGTGCCAAAAACTAATTTACAAGAGGTTTGGATTTTTTTACTAATCAGATTGGTAAATAATAAAACCACCTTAGAGCATAGTTTTTGAGGATCCTTAGAAATAATTTAGTAAAAAAAATCATTGGAGGCATAATCTGTCAGATCTTGCTCCACCAAAAAAGAGCACAATATGATTACCAAACCAAGCAACTTAATATGCGGAAATTAACCAGATTCACCAAGTATCTAGAATTCAGAATAACACAAGATATGAGAGACAATACACAACTTGTATTAACACTTTATACATAAAATAATACAATAAAGAAGATGCCACTTCTTCTCCACCACCTTACAGAGGTTTCCCACACCTCAAGTGAACAGTAAATCTTCTCCCCAAAGCTCTCCCTCTCAGGTCCCAACACCCAACTCAAATACAGAGTTGGTGTTCACCTCCTGTGCTCCACGCACACCACAAGTGCTACACGCACTCCACAAGCACTCCACGTGCTCCACAAGTACTCAAGGTACTTCAAGTAGATCTCCCATGAACCTGTAATAACCTGCACTTCAACAGACCATACTTATGGAAGGAACTCCCTTGCCTTCCTCTTTGCTCTATCCGAGTACACACCTGTACTCCAAGTAGATCCTGCCGGATACTGCTCCCTGTTGTGTTGTTGTCTATATGATCCTGCACACCTGCAAATCAAACACGGTTCTGCTCACCTGTGAACCTTGACCTTGCACACACATACACCTGCAAATCAACGATCTTACTTACCATGTAGATCACTCTACACCCTGAAGAACCCTTGTCCTTGCCTCACCAAGTCCTTATGATTCTCCAACCAGTACCAAGCTTGGCACTGATAGGGAACTAGGAGGAACACCCTTACTCACTTCACACACAGAAGGAGCAAACTTTGCTCAACTCAAACTAGAACAACTTTTCCAATACAACCATGAGTCCATTATATAGATCTCATCCAAACAATGATTAGACATCTAATTACAATAATTAGATCCGCAGCTCTCAGTCTAAAAATAGCTCTCTTCATGCAAACACTTGGTTCGTTAGCTAACTACCCGTAATTAGCTCGCAGTCGAACCACACAGGCGACCGACGTCGGTCCCTGTCCGCCTGGGGATCTCCGACGCCGGCCGATCCATGACCGACGTCGGTTGCATCCTGTCTCCCACCTGCTGACGTCGGTTGGCCAGACCAACGCCAAAGACTTCTGACACTCAGCAACTCATTCTGCAACCTCCTCCATGTCTGCATCAGTGAAGCTTTTAGCTCCACAACCTAACATAATCAAGGTATGCCACATACAAATATCAAAAATATTATTTAGGATCATCCCTGTCATCATAAAATGTGAACTTAGGTGGAAAAAAAACAATTGGCAAGGGGTGCAAAGATATTTTAGGTGCAAGAATGCAAAACCTCTTGTGAATCAATAACATAAGGTGATTTCACAAAATTTTGTTCAATATTTGTAACCTTAACTTGCAATTTTTTTATAGTTTGGACAACATCTTGCACATTTTGATCACTAAGATTTGAAGTTTGAGAAAACACCAAAGGAGGTGTGCCCATAATTTGAGTTGATATAATTATTGAAATCAATAATTAGGTTGAAGTAATAATATTTCTCATGTAAGATGTAGCAATAGTAAAATTTGTTTCGAGGAATAATGTTATAAACATATCTCATGCCCCCATTATAAATATGAAGCGATGATGTGCCCAAGGGGAGGGTTATTGGCATATGGGGATGACCCATAACACTAATACCCTGATCAATGGATGAACCTGATTGTTTATCTATGTTTTTCATTTTTTAAGTCTCCAACATGGTGTTGAGGACCTCAACAAGATTGTCTAGGTTTTGTCAAATATAGTGTTGAAACATAACAAGAACTTAGACTTGCTCTTGATCTATTTATTCATATTCATTGTTTTTATTAGATTTATTATTTTCATGATCAGAATCATTTTTTATGATAACCTCTCAAGTATGTGGTTCAATTTCATTATTGGAATCTTCAATAGGTATATGATCGGTTACATCATTGTTTTTAGTCATCTTAGCAGACAACAAGGAAACTCTACGTGTTTGATAAAAACATCAACGAATCTAGGGCTACATAGTTAGGTTGCATATAAATGATAAAGTAGATTTATAAAAATATAATAAAATATCTCAAAATGATGAATTTAGATATGCAGGGTTATCTAAGGTTAACAATATAAAAATGAAGAAGCGCAAGAGTGATAAACATATTTATAACATGGAAATTAATTTGAACACTTAGATAAATAATATTCTGAGTTTAAATACTTAGATGTGTCTAAAAAATAAAATAAATCTATTGATTGATATTATAGTAAATTGAAAATAAGAGTACTTAGATGGTTTATTGTGTGCGTGCATATATGGGATGAAATAGATTTAAAGTAGAATCAATCATAATCTTGGAACAATTTTCATATTCTATAATGGTACATTCTATAGCTTCAGATGCTTGTGTCAGATTTAGATAGTTACATCAGATTTAGATAGTTACATCGACATTGATTTCTAAGTTGGACATAGGTAGGTGTGACCAACTGGAGCCTTCTAGGTTTTGTGTCATATTTATTCTTATATACAATGATCATGTGCATAGGGTGTCATTTTTCATCAAATAATCAAATGCTAGCTTCTTCACCCTTGAAGTGATTGTAGAAAAAATGGATTAGTAGGCGCTAGTTTTGAACTTCTTCAATGACCTTTCTGTTAATGAGTGTTGCATACATAACCAATACTCTGAAGAGGGTATCAAACTTACATAGTTCTTCCCTATGTATTGACTTGTGTATGCATAATGATGCAATATATGATAAACAAGTACATAGATTGACCTAGCTTGTAACTTGAAAAATATAGTTCATGGGATACTCCTTCAATACTTCAGACTTGCAAAGATACTTTTATTATGACTGATATAGAAATAGGGAGAAATATGACACATTTATTCACTTGAATATTTGGTCGAGTGTTCTTGGTAGATGCCTTTTGAATTCCCGATGCTTTATAGATGAGGATTGAATGAAGGTTGATCTTGTAGATATACCAATCCTTCTTGAAAATATCTTGCACTATAGAATTTAGGTCAATCATAAGAATACATTTTATTTGAAAATTAAATGATTTTTTGGCACTCATCATTTAGTTGGAAAAGGGACACACACCTACATGAATATAGACATCTCGCTGAGACACAAGTGTCTAGAAAACTAAAAAAAAGTACATACCCAAAACTGATAAAATAAAAATGATTAAGTTTAGAGTATTTTATATGTTGGAAATATTGTCATTGATGTCAAAGGTCTAGTATTATTAGTGATAAAGGCTCCATTGCATTTAATGTTTTTTGTAATAAATATATCTTGGCTAATATGAGTTAATATTTATTTAATATTAACGAATATATTTTTGGTTGCATATGAGACAAAAGAAGGGCCCATGGAGAAGTCAAAGAGCCACGGGGTAAAGACAAAAGAAAGATGGGACACATTTTCCCATGAAGAGTCATCTTGGGGAATACCAAGAGTCACCAAGTGAAGACAAAAGAGTAAGGGCACAATTTCTCATGAAGGGACACCTTAAGGAATACGAAAAGTCACCAAAGATAAGGACAAAAGTGGGAAGGACATTTTTGGTCATGAAGGGTCACCACATGACTTTTCAAAGGCTTTAATATGAAGGGTCATCCAAGATTGGCACCATTTGCCATGAGTATTGAAAGGTCACAAAGGGGAAAGGCCAAAAGTCATTTGAAAAGCTATATATAAAGGTTTGAGAAGCCATTTGTAATATGGTTGAGAGAGGTTGATTTGATATTGTAATATCTAGCTTAGAAGACCAATTGTGAGAGATGAATATGATTTGTATTTGTTATATCTAGCTTAGAAGAGCAAAGGTGAGAGAGAGGAAAGAGATGTTGTATTGAACTATCATTTGTTGAGATAGCAACATTGAGAGATAGGTGTGTGGTATACACAAAGGGGTTGGTGCTCCTGTGGGTTGGTGCTCACGAATTATTGCTGGATTGGTGCTCGACAAAGGGGTTGGTGCTCCTGTGGGTTGGTGGTCATGAATTATTGCTGGGTTGGTGCTCTGCAAAGGGGTTTGAAGCTCCTGTGGGTTGGTGCTCATGAATTGTAGCTGGGTTAGTACTCGGCAAAGGGGTATGGTGCTCCTGTGGGTTGTTTCTTATGAATATACTTGAGATTGTTCTTCGTGGTTTTTCCCACATTGGGTTTCCACGTTATATCTAGTGTCTCTCTCTATCTTGTGTGATGTTTATTGTTTGAGTTTTATTGCATATCTTGAATTTTTGATTAAGTGGAATTTGATAAAGGAAAAGTTTTAATAAGATATATGATATACTGATTTACCCCCCCTCTCACTGTATTCCATGCTTAACAATTGGTATCAGAGCAAGTGTGATGAACCTCCTACAGCAATTTACCTCTTACAACAGATTTAATCAAAATATGCCAAAATTAAATAACTCTTACCAATAACAGAAACACAGAAAGCTTATATTGATCGCAGGCCTCTTCGAGGGGGCAACCTCCTTTGAGCAAGCTCAATACAATGAATTCGTGGATGCCTTTATTCGGCCTTAACACTTACTTATATACTAACTCTATTCTAACAACTACTACTTCCCCTTGTATGTGGGATAATTCGAATAAGCTCTAAGGGACGACTTACAAAGCATATGCGTCCATAGCAATTAAGCACAGGTTCCTAACATCCCCTCCCTCTTAAAAAAAAGCTTTGCCCTCAAAGCTTCAAATGTGGAAATTGTTGTTGAATCTGGAAGAGTGGTTCCCATGTTGCATCTTCTAGTTGCATGCCGTGCCATTGGATTAAGACCTCTGTGATGGAGTGGGATCGAAGTTGGCGGGTGCGCCTGTCCAAGATTGCTTCGGGCTCGAGAAGGATGGAGCCTTCGTTATCAAGTGCTGGTAAAGCTGTCTGCACTTGGATGTTGGATCCAAGAACTTGTTTCAAACATGAGACATGAAAGACAGGATGAACTTGGGAGGAAGGTGGAAGCTCTAACTTGTAAGCAACTGACCCAATCTTTTGAAGAACCTTATATGGCCCATAAAACTTTGGAGCAATCTTTTGGCGCCCTTTTTGTTTTAGTGATGATTGCTTGTATGGCTGTAGATGAAGAAAGACCATATCACCAGGTTGAAAGGTACGCTCAGAGCGGTGTTGATCAGCCTGCTGCTTCATTCGGTTTTGGGCCATGTGGAGATTGTTTCGCAAGGTGCGGAGAATCTGATCCCGGTTTCAGAGAGTAGTGTCAACTGCCTGAACTGGTGAGCTACCAGGATGATATGGAAGAAGTGGTGGCGGTGCTTGACCATAAACTGCCTCATAGGGAGTCATTTTGGTGGAAGTGTGGTATGAGGTATTGTACCACCATTCAGCTAGGGGAAGCCACTTGACCCATTGATGTTGTTGTTCTGAAGCAAAATAATGAAGGAAGGTCTCCAAGCATTTGTTGACGATTTCTGTCTGGCCATCTGTTTGTGGGTGGTACCCAGAGCTCATTTTCAATTGTGTGCCTGTGCGACGAAATAGTTCCGTCCAAAAATGGCTAGTGAAAGTGGCATCACGATCTGAGACAATTGAAGAAGGAATGCCATGAAGATGGAAGATCTGATCCAAGAAAACCTGTGCAACTGTGGACGCGGTGTATGGGTGGCTGAGTGCACAAAAATGACTATATTTGGAGAGGCGATCGACAACAACTAGGATCACTGTCTTTCCCCCAGATTTAGGGAGGCCCTCAATGGAATCCATGGAAATATCTGTCCAGATCCTAGTAGGAATGGGCAAGGGCACGAGCAAACCAGGAGTCAATGTGGTTTCACCTTTGTGTCGTTGGCAGGTTTCACATTCAGCCACCATCTGTTTAATTTTGGTTTTCATGCCTTTCCAAAAGAAGTGTCGACGTGCCCGCTCATAGGTTTTGAGAAACCCTGAGTGCCCTGCTGAGGGGGAAGCATGAATTTCATAGAAGATAGCCTGATGTAGGTCTGAAATTTGGGGAAGCACCAAACGACCCTTGTATCGCAGAGAAGCACCATCCCATGAATAATGTGGTATGGCAGAGGGGTCAGTGGTCAATTGATGAATGATGTGGCATAAGGATGGATCATTTACATACCCTTGTTGGACAAATTCCAACCATTTAGGAATGGGCATGGAGATGGCAGAGAGGGAAGGGTGGTCCTCGAAGGTTCTTGAGAGAGCATCAGCCACAACATTGTCTTTTCCCTTCTTATAGGTGATCTCATAGTCATAGCCCATGAGTTTGCTGACCCACTTCTGCTGAGCTGGGGATGAGACCCGCTGTTCCAAGAAAAATTTCAAACTCTGATGATCAGTTTTGATGCAAAAATGGTTTCCCAGTAAGTAGGGTCTCCATTTTTGTACTGCATGTAAAATTGCCATCATTTCCTTTTCATATGTAGACAAAGCTAAATTGCGGCCAGAAAGGGCTTTGCTGGTGAAGGCAATTGGTCGGCCCTCTTGGAGAAGAACAGCACCCAAGCCAATGCCACTGGCATCACTTTCGATGGTGAAAGTTTTGCTGAAGTCTGGCAGTGCCAAAACTGGTGTACTACACATAGCCTGTTTGAGTTGGATGAATGCCTGATCAGCTGTTGCACCCCAGGTGAAAGCATCCTTCTTCAATAAGGAAGTCAAAGGAGCCGCGATCTTTCCATAATCTTTGACGAACTTGCAATAGTATCCTGTCAGGCCTAAGAAACCACGAAGGCTCTTGAGGGTGGTTGGTTGAGGCCAATTCTGCATAGCACTAATTTTTTCTAGGTCCACGCGAACCCCATTGGCTGAAACAATGTGCCCCAAATAGTCAATTTCCTCTTGAGCGAATGAACACTTGGATTGCTTGGCACATAATTGATTGTTGGCTAACAACTGTAATGCCTTGTCAAGATGTTGGAGATGCTCGGCCCATGTGCGGCTGTAAACCAAAATGTCATCAAAGAAAACTAAAATAAATTGACGGAGAAAAGGCCGAAAGATTTTATTCATGAGTGCTTGAAAAGTGGAAGGGGCATTTGTAAGGCCAAATGGCATGACAAGGAACTCATAGTGACCCTCATGTGTACGGAAGGCTGTCTTGGGAATGTCATCAGGATGCACTCGAATTTGATGATAGCCAGAACGCAGATCCAACTTGGAGAAGAATTTGGCCCCATGGAGCTCATCAAGAAGCTCATCAATGACAGGAATTGGGAATTTATCCTTGATAGTGAGGTGGTTAAGGGCTCGAAAGTCTATGCAAAGGCGCCACGACCCATCTTTTTTGTGGACAAGAAGCACTGGGGAGGAATATGGGCTGGTGCTGGGGCGGATAACGCCAGACTTGAGGAGTTCCCGGACTAAGTTCTCAATTTCCGTCTTTTGCAGATGGGGGTAACGATATGGCCGAATGTTGGGTGGAATGCTTCCTGGAAGGAGAGGAATGCGGTGATCTTCAGGGCGTGAAGGGGGTAGCCCTACTGGTTCTAAAAAAATGGTTACATGCTTGTCGAGTATGGCTTGTAAGTCTGTAGGGTGGTTAGAAGCAGCAGAGGGCTGGAGTTGAATGGAATGCAGTTGTGCAATGACCCCATGTGAGCCTTTTTTCAAAAGTTTTTCCATGCGATGAGAACTGATGATGCTAGCAGATCCTGGTAATAACCCTTTTAAGGTGTGCTTCTGACCATTATCTGTGAACTGCATCCAAAGCTCAGAGAAGTCCCATAAAATGGGTCCTAATGTGCGAAGCCATTGTGCCCCTAAAACCACATCACACCCACCTAAGGGTAGGGCAAACATATCAGAGCGACGATTATAATCGCCGATTGCAAGACGCACATTTCGACACTTCCCTTTACATGGCAATGTGCCCCCATTAGCAATCATGACTTCAAAGCTAGAACAAGGGTATATAAAGCAGTCTGCTGCCTTAGCAATGCGAGGATCAATGAAATTGTGAGTACTACCCGAGTCAATGAGGATTGTGAGAGGGATCTTTTTTAAGCACCCTTTGACCTTCATGGTTTGGGGAGTAGTGACACCTGCTAGTGCATGTACTGAGATCTCAGGTTGAGTCTCTTGAACCATTGGGTCCTCTTGAGTGCCGGGTTCATCTTGAGCATCTTGAAATTCTGGAATATCAATCTTGCTGTCTTGTTCTGGTGGTGACTCCACATCTAGCAAGTAAAGTTTTTGTTGGACGCACCTGTGACCCTTAACCCATTTGTCATCACAGTTGTAACATAATCCTTTTTCTTTACGAGCCCACATCTCTGTCTCAGTCAGGCGCTTGATTGGTGTGGTTATGGTTGTCCGCTGATTCACTGTGTTCTTGGTTGGTAAAAAGGTGGGAGGTCGACGCTGTGTGGAGAGTTTATCTTCTGCTAACTTAGCCAGACCCAAAGCATCCATCATATTTTTAGGTCGAAACATTTTTACCTCTGAGCGGATCGGCTCTCTAAGGCCACTAAAATAGCAACTTTTGAAGAAGTCATCTGACAACCCTTCAGTGTGATTAGCGAGTTTTTCAAATTCAAGCTGATATTCCCGAACAGTTCCTGTTTGACGGAGTTTGGTGAGGGTGCCTGTGAAATCCTTGAATGTTGAGGGACCAAACCTACCCAAAATTAAGGATGCAAAAGTTGACCAATCAGGTTCATCATTGGTCTTGAGATACCAACGGTACCACTGAAGTGCTTCGTGTTCCAAATGAAAGGAAGCAATTGGGACTTTGTTTACAGAATAAGTATTGTGGAGGTTGAAGAATTGTTCAGCTCGATATATCCATCCTGTAGGATCTGTACCATTGAACCGTGGAAAGTCTAGCTTAGGTCCACGGGAGGAGTTGGAAGTAAAGGAGTAACCTGAGATTTCAAGGTGGCGATTTCTTCCTCCATGATTTTTGTGCTTGCACGAGTGGTGACCATAACCAGTTGTGAATAGCCGGGGATCCTTCGGAAAAAAAATTTGGACTTTTTTTTTTTTTTTTGGTGCTGCTATTTTTATTTTTTTTTGCTGTTGTTGTTTTTTTTTTTTTGCTGCTATTTTTTTTTTTTTGCTTGCTGTTTCAGGAACGGATTGTCTGCAACTGTGTGGTTCGAAATATCATCAACTGTGGGTATGCTGTTGTTTGCTCTCTGAACCTGATAAGTTGGATATGGACCCCAGGTTTGTTTGGCTGCCTAAAGGATTTTAAAATTCTCTCTGGCCACCAAAGCTGTCTGAGCGAGTACCGCTCTCCAGAAATTTCTGGCCGCGGGTTTACCTCTTAACGACAGCTTTTGGTTTACCTCACGGGTGGGATCTAGTCAATCAGGTTGGGGTCGTTGCCCTTTTCGCTGGCAGGTCCTCTCAATGGGCCAGCTACTTCGGGGTTCCTGTGGTACTCCTCACAATGAGTTTTAGGGCTTATGCCCAAGCACTTCCCATAGTTAAGCGGATAGGTATTTACCCAATCCGAAATGATGGAACTTGCAATGAAAAATTTCTTGCCAAAAAATGGCGCAGCGCCTGGAAAGCCCTGCTTTGAAAAAAAATTGTGCCAAATCTACCCACAAAGCCAAGAAAGCGCTCTGATACCAAATGTGATGAACCTCCTACAGCAATTTACCTCTTACAACAGATTTAATCAAAATATGCCAAAATAAAATAACTCTTACCAATAATAGAAACACAGAAAGCTTATATTGATCGCAGGCCTCTTCGAGGGGGCAACCTCCTTTGAGCAAGCTCAATACAATGAATTCGTGGATGCCTTTATTCGGCCTTAACACTTACTTATATACTAAATCTATTCTAACAACTACTACTTCCCCTTATATGTGGGATAATTCGAATAAGCTCTAAGGGACGACTTACAAAGCATATGCGTCCATAGCAATTAAGCACGGGTTCCTAACAGCAAGTTCCTTCAGAAAGGGTTTAATAGCTTGAAGGTAGATCAAAGAAAAGCATAAGATGGCCAAGCAACTAAAGAAGGAGAATCAAGAGTTGAAATCTGTGGTTGAGGCTCTTAAGGAAAAGGTGTGTATCTTGGATTCTAAGTTGGCTATAGAAGTAAAAGAAAATAAAATATTTATTCAGGATCTTAAGAATCAATTAGAGGTTGCAAATTTAATTTTAACATCAAAAGAAGAAGAGTGTAATCATTTGAAGGATGAGTTAGGTTCTTTAAAGGATAATCATGAGAAGCTTATAATCAAGGTTGAGAAAGATCATGAAAAATTGGTCCAAGGAAAGAAGGATGCAGGTTTTGAAGGCAAATCAAAGAAGTCGATCAGGCAGCCCAATGCTTTTAAGTTTTCAAATTCTTTTTATGGCCATTGTTTTGTTTGTCATCATGTTGGTCATAGGGCAAGAGACTATATGAGGAGAAGCAATCAGTTAAATGGAGATCTCAGTCACATTCAAGAAAAAGGTATGAGAAATATTGTTTGCTTTTGTTGTCATAAGGTTGACCATATTGCTAAATTATGTCCAAAACAAGTAAAGAGATCTTGAAAGTATGTCAAAGGTTACAGAGCCCCTAAAAGATATGAGAAGAGTCAAATTAAGGTTTGGAGACCTAAAATAGTAAAGGTTGATCAAGTTGAATTCAAGAATGAAAATGAATTACTTGCTATAGTAGATAAAGAATCAGATAAGAAGGATTGTGTAGAATCTCTTGTTATATTTGAGCATGAGCTTTGTCAAGATAAGATAGTTGCAAAAGTTGAGAAAAAGAAAAACATCATAAATGATAAGGTTAGTAAGTCAAAAAGGTTAGACATGCTTAAACGGATTCTAAAAGAAAAACACAAGAAGATCAAAGAAGAAACAGAGGAGATGTGGGAATCTCCTGAGATTTATTTCTAGAACCGTATTGTGTGGGGTGTCTCTTCTAGGCTTCAAGGAGACACTTTTAAAAATTGAAGCATGGTGGATGCTATTGGGTCTTGGTTATGTTGCATGACAAGAAGTGTTTTAAAGTTTTAAAGTGTTTCAAATGATTATGGTCACAAGAAATTAAAAATTTGAAAAAGAGCTAACAGTTTCAGAAAGAAGGAGAAGGATATTCATGCAGATTCAATGAAGAAGGATCAGAGTTTCAAAGTTCCATTCATCAGGAAGAAGGTTCAGTCGTGTTCATGGCAGAAGAAACAACATGAAGATTCTATGTTGGTGCAAACAGCTTTGCATGTAAGAAATAAAGATCAGCCATGGTTTGTTGATAGCGGATGTTTAAAGCATATGATAGGAGATAAGAGTAAAGAATATCAATGGTGGCATAGTGAAATTCGAAGATAAAACCACTGCCAAGATAGCTAGAAAAGATATCTTCTCAAAGGCATGATCAAATGATACATTCAAAGATCGGCGAGAGGAATTGGGAGTAATTTCTATTACTTCCTGCCATTGATGTTCAGCATCAGCTGAGGGGGAGCTAAGTGTTAGCTCCAGGTAGGCCCTTTGCCATTGATGTCAAAGGGGGAGAATAACAGGTACAGGTGCAAAAAATAGGTATAGAGAATAATAGGTACAGGTTGCTACAGTAAGGGGGAATTACTGTATATTTTCAGATGACAGTATGTGCAGGTGACAGGATGTGGTAGTTTCAGGATTGAGGTTGCCATTAATGACAAAGGGGGAGATTGTTGGAAATATTGTCATTGATGTCAAAGGTCTAGTATTATTGGTGATAAAGGCCCCATTGCATTTAATGTTATTTGTAATAAATATATCTTGGCTAAAATGACTTAATATTTATTTAATATTAACGAATATATTTTTGGTTGCATATGAGACAAAAGAAGGGCCCATGGAGAAGTCGAAGAGCCACGGGGTAAAGACAAAAGAAGGATGAAACGCATTTTCCCATGAAGAGTCATCTTGGAAAATACCAACAGTCACCAAGTGAAGACAAAAGAGTAAGGGCGCAATTTCTCATGAAGGGACATCTTAAAGAATACGAAAAGTCACCAAAGATAAGGACAAAAGTGGGAAGGACGTTTTTGGTCATGAAGGGTCACCACATGACTTTTCAAAGGCTTGAATATGAAGGGTCATCCAAGATTGACGCCATTTGCCATGAGGATTGAAGGGTCACAAAGGGGGAAGGCCAAAGGTCGTTTGAAAAGTTATAAATAAAGGTTTGAGAAGCCATTTGTAATATGGTTGAGAGAGGTTGATTTGATATTGTAATATCTAGCTTAGAAGAGCAATTGTGAGAGATGAATATGATTTGTATTTGTTATATCTAGCTTAGAAGAACAAAGGTGAGAGAGAGGAAAGAGATGTTGTATTGAACTATCATTTGTTGAGATAGCAACATTGAGAGATAGGTGTGTGGTATACACAAAGGGGTTGGTGCTCCTGTGGATTGGTGCTCACGAATTGTTACTGGGTTGGTGCTCGGCATAGGGGTTGGTACTCCTGTGGGTTGGTGATCATGAATAGTTGCTGGGTTGGTACTCGGTAAAGGGGTTTGAAGCTCCTGTGGGTTGGTGCTCACGAATTGTAGCTGGGTTGGTACTCGGCAAAGGGGTATAGTGCCCCTGTGGGTTGTTTCTCATGAATATACTTGAGATTGTTCTCCGTGGTTTTTCCCACTTTGGGTTTCCACGTCATATCTGGTATCTCTCTCTATCTTGTGTGATGTTTATTGTTTGAGTTTTATTGCATATTTTTAATGTTTGATTAAGTGAAATTTGATAAAGGGAAAGTTTTAATAAGATATATGATATACTGATTCAGCACCCCCCCGCCCCTCTCAATATATTCCGTGCTTAACATTATACAGTATAAAAGCCTTGATCATCAAAATAACAATAATTGGATTAAGAGATAACTCATTTGACACAAGAAGATAGTGAACATGAGCCTTTTTATAATGAGAGCCTTTAGACAATAAAAATAATACTGAAATACTATATTACCCAGATTTAATGTGTATAACTATATATAACCTTAACCTTAATAAAATATGCATATGAGAAAATGGTTAATATTAGATCAGCATATTAAACATATTTTCATAAAAATATTGCAACGTTGTGGATGTGTTGGCTTGATCCTCTATTTGAACTATTACGTCTAAGAAAATGTTTACTAGTAGATAGCTGGCTTGACCTTGACCTGCACTATTCACATTATCGATGTTCCTATCAAAGTATTGGTTGGTGATTAATTTTTCTTTTAAAAAATAACAAAAAACACTTAAAAGAAATTGATGTTAAAGGTGGATGTTTCCTTAAATTTGCTTGAAAATAGTATAATTTCTGAGATTGCTTGCTTGAAAATAGCATGTATTTTCAGAAAATAGTCCGATTTTTTAAGAAAAAGCATGATTCAATTATATTACGCTTAAGAATGATCAATTATATTACGCTTGTATATAGAATTCTTACTACATACTGCTTAGAAATAGGATTTTCGTTAGGACATCTTTGAGATAGGCCTTCCATTAAATGTCACTAGCCCTTCTTGTAATAGTTTAAATATGGCAAGATAAGTAGCCCTTCATACAAGCGAAAGGCCGATCTAGCCAATAGACCATGAAAACTCTACCGCAAGATACAATCTCACCCCATGCCGGCAAATACTACTCAAACTTGAAAACGGAATATTGCTGACATAGACTGTCATGGGAGACAAAAATAAAGATTTATGGGTCATGGTAATTTTCAGTCATCAGGCCAGAGAAAGGCACCTACAGCGTAATTTCGCTTGGATTCCAGATCGCCCTTAACAGTGAGCCCATAATCCGCCTGTGGTTGCGCTTGCACCGCACTTCTCTCCCACCGTAATTTCTTCAACACATCTTCTAACGAATGCACGCGCCGCATCAGCCTGGAAATCCCCCCGTACCTCTGGTTATCCTCATGCTCAATATGCTTGTAAATTTCCATGGTAGGCATTTGGGGAGCGTTTCAGATCTGACTGGGGGAAAGACGGACTAGAAGATATTAGGGTTGAGATGAGAGAATACGAGAAGGTATATAAATAGGGGAGTGGAAGTCGAGGGGATGGTTGCTTGACAAGCAAGAAAACAAACAGCTAAATTTGCCACGGCAACGGAATTGGTTTCAACGGTAGAGGAGGGACCCGCGTGTTCCACCCTGTAAACTTTCCTGAAATTAATCAAAGTGAGCGGTGCGACTGTTCTGGTGGGCACGTAGCATCTGCTATATTTAGATATATGTATAGATGCGTCTCACTCTACTACTAGTGGGGGACTCGAACATCAGCGGACAAAATTTCTCTACATATTTTGATATTTTATTTATTTTTAATTAAAAATATATATTTTTAAATGTAAATAATTCATAAATTTTATAATTTCAATTTTAATTAATAATCTTTAGTATCAAAATATATATATATATGATTTTATTTTTACGGAAATTAATTATTAATAAGTGAATTATATTTGTTAATGTAGAAATTTTATTTACTTTAAAATAAAAGAATTTATTTATTTACTGCTGAAAATATATGATAAATGAATTATATTTGTTATTGTGATAATTTTATTTACTTTAAAATAAAATTATTTATTTATTTTGTATTTGTTATTGTGGTAAATTTTTTTACTTTAAAATTAAAAAGAATTTATTTATTTATTTTATATTTATTATTGTGATAATTTTATTTATTTTAAAATAATAAAAAAATTATTTATTTATTTAAATTTGTAATTATTTAATTTATGTAAAATCGATATTGTAAAAAATAAATAAAATAAAAAAATATAGCGAGGTTCAAAATAATTTATAAAATCGTACAACATATTCCAACGTAGAATACAATCACAATCATAATGAATTTCGCCACTTATTTAATATTAATATTTTGTCTTTTTTCCTTATTAATTGAGCAATGTTGGATTTAATATCTAATAAAATGAAAATGAAATGCTTGATTTCTTGGATATCAAGAATTGAAAATTTTCTCGCAGAGAATATAACTAGCATATATATTTTAGATAAATCTATGTAAAATACACCGATAGATGTCATTCTCGAGGCCCCGTGAGTGCCTCGAAAATGATATCTATCGATGTATTTTACATAGATTTATCTAAGATTTTAATTATTTTCAAAGAGTAGACGCTTCTCATTTTAATATGATATTCATTTTAAATTTGAATCACTTTATAGTGTATAAAAATATATTCAAAGAGTGACCACTACATTAGATTTTATTTATTTTAAGTTAAGGTGGTCCTTTATTTTCCACGTAATTTCATTTTCAATTTAAATCAAAAATTAGTCGCATACATGATTGTGACCATTATTATCTTTATGATAAAACTAAAGCGATCACATAGGATGTATTTTCATACAGATACATTATATTGAAGAAAATCTAGAAGTGTAATTTAAATTAAGAAATCTTAATCTAAACTATCTCAAACTACGTTAGAGATACAAACAAAAGAAATAATACAAACTTATACCTTAGTTGCAAAAGTTTCATCCATTGCAATGCATATTTGATTAAGTCTCTTTGAATTGTGGTTGCTCACTCTTACAATACAAGGTAAAATAGACAACGTTTTAGTTCAAAATATTCTTTGATAGTTTTGATTCACTTGTGATTTTGATAGCACTTTGTTAGCATTTTGATAGTACTTTGTTAGCTTAAGTCAAGATGATAAAAGTGATAGATTTCATGCTTATTTATATATTTTTGAAAGAAAGATCTAACGGTGGAGAATTATTTGGATATTTTAAATAATCTACAGTGGCTAATGAGTCATCATCCATGTGGATTATGACCATTTCAAATGGTTGGAAGAAACATGGAGATGGTTAACTAAGTCACCAAAAATAACTCAAACTATTTGACAACTCAAAGGATGATTCAAGGAAGTTGAGAAAGTTGTGGGATTGATTGGGGTGAGTCAACGTGTGAGGGAGATTAAAGTGGAAGATGTTGTGTGAGGTTTAAAATCTAGATGTAATAATTAAATATGGATTTAACGTGTGCACAATTGATTATATTTGATTTATTCAATTGTTTAAGAAGAGGGAAATGCCATGAATTATATTTTGAATGTTAAGAAGAATGATTAATAGTTTTTATGTGCATTTTGACACCAAAAATAATTTAGGTATCTACATTTGTCCCTCTTTGAAATAGTATTGCAAAGCAACAGTATTTCAAAGAATAGTAAAAGAAGTAGAGCGTTTATGATTAAGAAAAAAAAAGTTGACTCAAATGAATGAGAATGAATGTGATGATGGTCCCTCGAAGGTTTGTGTGATAAAATAAAAAAATGTTCAAAATAAATGAAAATAAGAGAATGAGTTATTGATTTAGACTATCCAAAAATTAAATTATGAGAATCCACATCAAACTTGCAAGATTAAAGTATGTGTAAAAATGTTGCCTTTAGTTGATAAAAACTAGATTATTGATCAGAAAAATAATATTTTTACCATTCAAACATTACACACTTAATGGATGTTTATGATGTAGGGGTCAATCGAGTGGATGTGGGAGATCCGAAAATGAAAAAAATATAAGTTTTCAAATTATAATGAAAAATTTATGAGGTTGATAGTTGTAAGTTATTGAAATAAATTTAAAATAATTATGATTGAGTTTGTCTTGAAAATTAAATGAAAATGGATGAAAAATGAATATAATGGAGGGACGATGAAGGAGGGGGGAAGGGGGCAACGGGGGGAAATATTTGAAATGGGGTGTCAATAAATTGAAGATTTGGGGATAAGAAATTAGGTTAAGTGTTGTGAATTCATGTTCTTGCAGTTGCAAAATCAAAGAATTGAGAAATGAATTCATCAATATGGATGGCAAAATTATTTTAGGAGGAAAATTGAATAGGTGAATGTGAAATTGAAGACATGAGGAGCAAAATTGAATAATTGGATCGTGAAATCAAAAAAATGGGGAGAGAAAATGCAAAATGATGCAAAATCAAAAAAATTAAGGTCAAATTCATCAAAATATATTTTTAAAATGTGAATTTGAGAAGCAAAAGTGTGATTTTTAAGAATAAAGGAGGAAGTTGGTAAAGGATAAATAAGCAAAATGATGAATTTATGTAAAAATAATATGATTAAAAATGTTGTTTGTATGTTTTTTTGTGCTTTTTGACTGTGTTAAAGTAGTGGTAAATTGGTTTCTATGTTGATAGATAGAATCAACTTTATGCTAATGTGTTTTGTTTGCATGAGGTATTAACAATGCTTACTACATGTGATTAGAGTTCCAGTGCACTGGAGCAGATTGTTGGATTCACAAAGTATGAGTTTGGGGTTCAAAGGTGATGAGGTTATCATACAATGCTCAGATGCTAGAGATTCAAGCAGATAGGGATTTACTGATAGCACTAGATAAGAGGTAGCATAGTGAGAACAATACTTTTCACCTATCTACAAGGGAGATGATGGTGACACTAGATCATGTGTATCATATTTTGGGTATTTCGATATGAGGGAGAAAGGTATATTAAGGTCAAAGTCCTCAAAAGACTACAACATACATGATTTTTGATTATGGATTGATTTTGATTCTCATGGGAGGAGTAGACATTGATTATTACATGTGATTGAAGACAAATTCTTTGACCATGGTACTTATGGCTGTTGTCAGTGGCATCATGCTATTCGACAAGAGCGATAGACTATGTCTGATTATTTTATTAGATGTTAGTGGAGACATGATGGATATGGGTGAGAGGTTCACATGGGGTCCATGCATTCTTGTACATTTATATAGTAATTTGAACCATGTGGATTATACTAATCGAAAGGAAATTGGTTCTTCCACACTATTACAAGTTCGTTGTTGGAAGCACAGTGCAGAGGACCATTGGTCATATTCTCACTCATTCTTTGGATGATCCATTAGCATATGGATTACATATGATCATTGGTACCTGTAAACCACACTTGGGTGACCTAGAGTTCTACAGGAGGGTCATAGATGAGTTAGGTGATGACCAAATCGCCTGGAGACCATATAAAGAGATTGTATTTTAGTGGCCTCAGGATGATTTGTACATGGATTAAATGATGATTTAGTGTTATGTTATTGGGAGACATGATTACATTATAGAGACATATTTCCCTGATAAGGTGATGTGGTAGTTAGATTATATTAATAATAGATAAGCTACTATAAGGGAGAACCTCCCAAATGCTTGCACTAAGAAATGAATATTCTGATATGATGATGAATAACTAACCGTACCTCTTATTTATAGTTTTCCAAGGCTATGAAAAACCCATGGGCTGACCTACTAAGCATATGAGTGCATAGATAAATATAAAATAATGTGCAAAAGTGTTATGCAAGCCACAATTCGGCTACACATATCTCTAGACACAACAATGGTTAAAGGTGTAGCATGCCCCTCCCCTTCAAAACAATGTTATCTTAAATGTTAAAACAATCTCAGGTGTTATTGTATGAAGGATTCATCCTCCCTAGTATCATCTTCAAAAGGCAAATTCTTCCATTTGATCAAATACTCTATAATCATTCTAGACTATAGCTGATCACTGTGCATTTGAAGGACTGCTTTAGGATCAAGAATAACCCTCCCTTCCCCATCTAATTATAGTAACTCGATTTGAGTGGTAAATTTATGTCTAATGAACTTCTTAAGGCAAAATACATGAAATAATGGATGAATGTGAGTGGATGGAGGAAATCCTAACTTATAGACCACACTACTAATTTTATGAAAGATCTGATAAAGGCCATAATACTTGGGAGATAACTTGTTATCCTTTTTATATTACTTCAATGAAATCTACTTATATGGATGAAAGTGAAAAAAGACCCAATCACCAATTTTAAAATTATTTTAAATCCTATGTTGATCTGCTTGTTACTTCATATGATTCTAGGCCAAAGTTAAATTTTCATGCAAACTAGCAAGGACTTCCTATTGATGTTAAAGGTGTTCCTCCACTGCACGCACCTTTGGTTGGGCCTTAAAGGGTGAAGTGAGGGATGGAGTATGGTATCCATACAATGCCATAAAAAGAGACATTTTGGATGAACTATGCATTGAAGTATTATACCACCATTTAGACAAGGTTAACCATTGAACCCATTTATCCTATTTATTTGACACAAATCAATGAAGGTACCCTTCCAAGCACTTGTTGACTACCTCAATTTATCCATTAGATTAAGGATGATAGGATGAGCTATGAGCCAGTTGGGTTCCCAAACATGCAAATAATTTTATCCAAAAATTACTAGGGAATATGGGATCTCAATCACTGATAATAATCTTAGGAGTACCATGCAATTTCTGAATTGTATTAAGAAAGGTAGAAGCTACTTTACTAACCACCAATGGTTGAGATAAATAATAAAATGATCATACTTTGTGAGTCTATCCACAAAAACCATGATAATATTTCTACTTTCAAATTGTGGTAATCCAGTAATGAAATCCATAGAAACCTCTTCCCATCATTGAATAAGGATGAATAAGGGTTGTAAAATACTTGGGGCTTTAATGGTTTCACCTTTATTTTGATGACATACCATACATTTGGACACATATTTTTGTACATCCCCCTTGATTCCTTCCTAAAAAAAATTTGTTTTGACTCTATGATAGGTTTTCAAAAGGCCCGACTGACCCCCAAGTGGAGATGCATGAAGTTCTTGAAGGATTTTCTATTTGAGAAGAGAATTATGACATAGATATAATCTATCTTTGTACCCTAATTCATTCCCCTTCCATGTAAACTTTTCAATCCCATCTGAACCCTATTGCAAATTTTAAATCAATGCATGGGTAGCATTATCATTATCCCATTCTGACCTTATCTAAAGCCAACGAGTCTACCTGCCAAATGGTCATGGCACATAATAATTCCTCAATTGGTTTATCTCACCTGGATATTTCATCTTCCACCACATTTTATTTTCCTTTCTTATAGACTATTTCAAAATCAAATCCTAACATTTTTGTCACCCATTTTTGTTGTTCTTGAGAGACAACCATTGTTCCAAAAAATATTTAAGGCTATAATGATCATTCTTTGCTTGAAAGTGATGACCCAATAGATAAGGTCTCCATCGTTTGACTACATGTAAAATAGCCATCATCTCTTTCTCATAGATGGGTTTGAGTTGATTTTTATCCTTCAATTGATGACTTTTAAAGGCAATGTGCCTACTCTCTTGCATGAATACTACACCCATACCATATCTAGATGCATCACATTCAACCATAAAGGTTTTATAAAAATATAGAGTATCCAATAATAGAGTGGTGCACAGAGCCATTTTTAGCTATTCAAATGCCTTGGCAGATATATCAATCCACTAAAAGGAGTCTTTCTTCAACAAAGAATTGAGTAGTGCTATAATACTATCATAGTGTTTGACAAACCTACGATAATAACCAGTTAGCCTTAGAAATCCCCTTAGTTGATTGAGTGTCTTAGGAATCTGCCACTCCATTAAGGATTGTATTTTTTAAGATCAACTTTTATTCCCTCATGTTATACAATATGACCCAAATATTCCACTTCCCAGACTCCAAAAGCACATTTGGATGGTTTAACATACAATTGATATTGCTCAAGAACTGAGAGTACCTGTTTCACATGGTGTAAGTGCTCTTCCCAAATTTTTATATAAATAAGGATGTCATCAAAAAACACAAGAACAAACTTTCTCAAAAATGGCCTAAAAATCATATTCATCAAACTCTAAAATATGGATGGTGCATTGGTAAGACCAAAAGGCATGACCAAAAATTCATAACAACCTTTGTGAGTACAGAAAGTTGTTTTAGGAATGTCCTCCTTATGTATCTAGATTTGATGATACCCAGAGTCAAGATCTAATTTGGTAAAATAAAAAACATCATGTAATTCATCTAATAAATCATCAATTATAGGAATAAGAAACTTATCTTCGATAGTGAACTTGTTGAGATCTGAGTCAAGATCTAATTTGGTAAAATAAAAAACATCATGTAATTCATCTAATAAATCATCAATTATAGGAATAAGAAACTTATCTTCGATAGTGAACTTGTTGAGATCTCTATAATTTGGGCACATCCTCCAAGTTTCATCCTCCATTCACACCATGACTATTGGAGAAGAATATTCACTTTGGCTATGGTGAATGGTTCCTACCTCCAACAAATCTTGTACCATTTTTTCAATTTCACTATTCTAGGCATAAAGATATCTGTATGGTCTGATGTTAGGTGGTGTACTTCTAGAAATGAGTTTGATGGCATGATCATGGGTATGGGTAGGAGGAAGACATTTTGGCATGGGGCAAAAAATAATTGAATGGTAATCTAATATTTGTTGTAAATCAGGATGGGTAGACTCCTTAGCTTATTGAACATCAATGGAAAACAAGCACACCATAAATCCTTTAGCACCTTTTTTCAGCATCTTGGTCATCTGATGTGAACTCTTATAGAGATTTAAATCTTAATCTCCACACTTCCACTAGCTTGCCTTCATAATGAAAGTGCATGAATAGTTTTCGGAAATTCATCTCAATAGTACCCAATGTGGTGAGCCATTATAATCCATAAAAAATATCAATCTCACCCATAAGAATAACAAACATAGGAGAATCTAGTAGATAATCTCCCATTGCTAACTTAATACTATGGTATTTACTAGAATAATTAATTGTACCACCATTTGCAATCATGACTTAAAATTTTAGGGTTGGGTAGATGAAATAATTCAAAAGAGTAGCCAAATTACTATTGATGAAATTATGTGTACTTCTCGAGTCAATCAACATTGTGACCTTCTATTTCTTAAAGAAACCCACCACCTTAAGAGTCTAAGGAGTAGAAATACTTGTAAGGGCATTCTAGGAGATAATAGGTTGAGAATCTATAGCTTCATCCTTGGGTCCTTCAAAACCCTCATCATATGCCTCCTCATATTATTCATCCTCATTGGCCCCTTTGATGTAAAATAACTTCTTTTCAGCACATCGAAGACCTTTGATCCATTTTTTGTTGCAACCATAACATAACCCCTTGGCATGTTTCTCCTCAATTTATTGTGGTGTCAATTTGGTAGGTTTTAATAGTGATGGAGCTAGGAAGGTGTGTTCTTGGATATTAGTGAAAGGATGACATTTTCTCATCTCTTTTTATTTTGCTAAGCGTGCCCTTGGTATACCTTTAGATACAGTTGTGGGGTTAAACACGTGAGCCTCCAATTTAATACTATCAAAAGGTCAGCCATATTTGCCTTAGTGATGTACTCCACATGTAAGGATAGATTCTAAAATTGATGAATATAATCCTTCACTGTTCCCATTTGTCATAGTTTCGCTAACTGAATGAAGTAGTTTTCAGAAACATTATCTTGATAGTGAGACATCAATTCATTAAAGAATATTGACCATGTAATAGGGGCACCCATCTTCTTCTTTTTAGCACATAACTAATGATACCAAATAAATGGATCAGGTTCCACATACAAAGATGCCACGACCACCTTTTGAGATTTAGGAGTTTAGTGCAAATCAAATAGATTTTTAATTTCAATGATCCAAGTGAGTGTATCTTTACCATCAAACTTGAACAAGTCCACTTTTGGCAACATTGGTTTCAACCCCATATTGGCGATGTTAACATTGAGAGGAGGAAGACCAGAATGAAAAAATGGAGGTTTTTTGAGTGGAAAATGAGATGAAATGGTAACCAGTTGTGTTGTGATAGAGTGCTACTGATTTCTTACACCATTAAGCTCCCATTGCATTGTTAACATTTGATTTTGGACTTTCACGTCCTTCTATATCAAGTCATGTAAATTTGATTGAATTTAAGAACTCATCTCCAAATACATCATATCATAGGTTTCATACTCCATGCCATCCCTTAAAGGATTTCTAGGGGTGTCTTTCCCTTTCCCCCATCTGCAAATGTTAGGAATATCCATAAGAAGACTTGATGGTGAACCTTATTTTGCCTTGTTGACCCAACTTTGACCATAATTTTTTTTAAATATGTTGGAAAAAAATAAAAAATATCAAATAATAAATCCAAACTAATTTTTTCCAAGATTTCCAAAACTATAAATAAATTTCAAAAATTCTACAAATTGAGAGTTATGGAGTGAATTTATGAAAAACCCTAAAATGGCGATAACTTCTGAAAATAGATCCAAATGTGCTAAAATTTTAATTAAATATTATTTTAATGATTTCATACCTTTGGTAAAAAATTAAAGATAAATTCATAATCATTTTTTAGATATGGCTAAATTCCAAGATCTAGGGTTTTTGACTTGATTATGGTCCAAATCCACACTCTAATACCATTTTTAATGAACCATTACATCAAAACATTGAGGTTTTAGTGAAATACACACATTAGGATCATAACATTTAGGATCAAACAACACATTCTAATAGGTTTGCATATCTTTGCATGAGTGGTTAGGGATAGATCATAATGGGAGTTTACTATTGATCCAGTTATAGTAGACCATAATTGGTCACAGTTGTAGGTAGTGAGATGGAGTGGAAGAAGGGATGTTTTTGATGTAGGAGTAGTATATGGGTATGCATATTGGTGGGATTGATAGCAGTCAATGAGATTGATGGTACCATATGCACCACCACACACATGGAGACAGAGGTTGGTCGCTAGTTTAAGTAAGAAACCATAAGGCACATGTTTAGGAGCCCATATTAGAAGGGCAGTGATAGGAGATAAATGATGTACATGAGGATGAGGTAGAGGATATGATTTAGAAAGGATCCAACTGCATGACATAGAGATTACTGAGGTTGAGGATGTGGAGATTCTATGAGAGATAGGCGTGGATTCATGGGGTGGATTTAATTTCATGGAGTGGATTATTTATTACTCCTATAAAGTTAAATTATTTTCATATACTTTAATTATTTTCATGGATTTAGAATTTAGTTATTTTCAATAGACTTTAATTTTTTTCACATATTAGCCACTTCTCAACCTAATATGGCCACTCCTCAACTTAATATGATATTCATTTTAAATTTGAGTTACTTTATAGTAAATTAAAATATATTCAAAATGTAGCCAATTCATTATATTTTAATTATTTTAATCTAAGGGGGTCCCCATGTTTTCCATGTAACCTCATGTTATTTTTTAGTCAAATTATAGTCACATATATAATTGTGGCAATTATTATCCTTCCACTGAAGCTAAATGAATAAAAAAATTATTTCCACGTGGCCATATTGATTTAAAATTCTTCATGAATGACATAATAAGTCCACGGAGTTCACATAATCACAAACTAATAATTTAGGGTGATCATTAAATTATCCACTTAATAAATTTACCATTTATAAGTAAGTGTTTTCTCAAGATTCTCAAGTCCACAAAGTGAGTTGGCAGAGATGTAGATTCATGACGTGGATTCACTTTGATGGAGTCGATTTAGGAATACATTTATCCAAATCATGATATCAAATATATATGATATAAAATAGTAAAATAATGTTAATATATACCAATAATGATTCTTCATAATTGCATACTTCATTAATTTATGTGAATGACAATTAATTCCATTAATTACAAATCACATAAACATATGATGTAAAATAACAAAATTTAAATGATTCACTCATATAATGAAGTTAATCAATAATTAAAACTTTTAATTTCACAAAAATTATTTAATATTCTCATTATTAAAATTTTCTTAAAATAACATGTAAAGTTAATTACAAACAAGTGCCTTCAAAATTTGGCAATGGACATGATTTGTTATGTGAGTTGTTAAAATAAAGAGAGACATCAAATGAGAAAAGTAGAGGGAAATTAGATAAGTCACATAAATCACCCTTCTCAACAATTAGGAACATATTTCTATCGAGAAATTAATCATATTATAATGTTTTTTCATACATGACTTCATAATAATTACATGTGCATAAAATAAATTGGAACACAGATACTTGTGGGTAGCACTTAACATGTAATATTACATAATCAATTATCTAATATGTCGACATACACTAATTAACAATTTTATCCAATAATATAACATGTAATAATTATTACTTATATGCATTCATACTTATATACCTAAAATGTAATAATTAATAATTCACTATAATAAATAACATTAATAAACAAATAAATATTTACATTTATATACAATAAGTAATATTAAATTATAAATAACTATTAATATTATATCTAATAAATAATATGGACCCATAATTAACTTGTACTCATCAATAATTAATAATTCATGATGATTGCCAACTTCATAATTAATAATCTACATAGTATTCAATAATTACAGTATTCATAATTGTAATATTCAATAATTAATAATCCACATTGATTTCTATCACACCCTACAATCACAACTTCCATCCATTTTTTAATAACAATCTGTCACATTCAATATTCACAATACTTAAGTCCTTCATAATCTCTTCTCTTAAAAAGTAGATGAGTGGAAATTATTGAGAATTTAGATATTAAAATGAAAACATACATAATAAAAAAATAACTATCTAAAAAATCAATAAAATTATTTTAAATAAGAATCTCTTCAATAAAATATCAACATGATGTTAAAGGAATTTTTTTTTGGGTCTATATTGTATTTAAAAATAGCTATAGTAGTCATAAGGCCAAATAAAAATTCCCTCTCCTCTACCCCAATGTATGGATTAAACCCCTTATTTTTCACTAAAGGGAATATCCCATATAAAAGACACTGATAATTAACTAAGAAAATTTAAGGAATACAAAACTAGCATTCACCTCAGGGAACATGAATATACAATAATTATTATCCAACACTTTGATTAAAATGAGCCAACTTTCTAAAATTAAAGTTAAAAAACTATTTAAAGGGGTTTAACTAAACCATTTATAAATTTAAATAGATAACCCTACTATAAGCATTGTGATCCATAGTACACCTAAACATCATGATAGATATAACAAATCACATGGTTATATTATAAAATACATTTTTATATAAATTATCATCTAATACTAGAAATAAATGGGTCATAATTCTTTTGGATACACCCCTTCCTCTTTATCTGAATCCTATAAGAAATTTGAAGATAGAACTAAAACAAGGGAAAATATAAGAGGGTTTAAAGAAAAGGCTGTGAAGTGAAAATGACATCCATAATGTTTACCTTTGATTATTTTTGTACCATGCTTGTTAACGTGTCAATGCTCATATCACTAAGCAACCAATTTGTATTCGACTTGGCATTGTTTTGGAGTGAATCTTCATTAGTTTTAGTAAATGAAAGTTTTAACTCTTGTTCATCATATATATCCTTGAAAATGGTGAGAATACAACAATATTTTGGGGTTAGCATACAATGGCAAGGTTGGCCCTACTCAATAGAGAATATAACATCTTTTATAACCATGCAACTTTCAATGTACAATTAAACATTGTCACGGGGTGTACATCAAAATGGGTGGAGGAGGAAGACTTAGAATTGGTGTGAGTGTTGTCAAAGGTTGACCATGTATCCTCATTATTAATTTTAAAATTACCACTCAACACTATAACAATTTATGGTAATCATTTTTTCTCCATGACATTCCACTACAAAAGATGGATATCAAATATTAGAATGAGCTTAGTGTTAAAAATAACTATAATACAATTTTTCTTGGACATGTGAATTGACTTTACTTACTCAAAGTAGCTCATCATCACCATATTTTTAGTAGTTTTTCCCTCACAAACCCTTTTCACTTTCCTTGATAGGTACTAGCTCAACATAATATCATCATCATCACTAGAACAAGTCTGTGACTCATGTGACTTATCATTTGGCAATGATGGTTGTTGAGGAAATGGATCATTTGTTATTATTTTTCATGCATGTGAACTATTCAACACATTGCATCTCACCTAGTGTTTGCATTTGTTTTCACTATCTCCTTGCTCCATTCTTATTATTTATTGTTCCATTTCTTGAAAATACTTTCTCTGCTTAATTATGACTTGCCTTCTCTATTAAATGTTTTCAATTGATTCATATATACTCATTTTTTCAATGATTGATTTTATGAATGTGTTATCGAGATAAAAAACTTGAAATCCATTATATGTATCCATCTAAGATCTTCCAACCTATTCCTCTTACTCGAGCTTTGATTCTTTATTAGCCACTCTATTGACCTACATTAAAATTTGTCTTAGTGTGGATGTTTTTCCTCTTGGCTTCCTGTTTCCACTTCCTACATAAACTGTAGGCCTCCTTGGAATAGGTATCTTACCATTAATCTTATTAAAATGAGTGTTGAGTCTCTCCACTGACCAAAATGGATGTCCACCCTCATCAAAATATGTGGTGCATGGGTGTAGTGAATGGTAGTGTAGATTTTGCTTATCAATAACCTTGTCAACAATCTTGTGTTCACTTGCAAACTAAAATTCAAGAAAGTATTACAAGGTTATAATCCTACAAAGATAGGATTAAATCAAAAATAATAACCAACCATCCTTGTAATTGAGAAACTACACTTACAATTAATTTTCCTCCTCCCGATTAGATTGTAAAGAGTATGGCAACCAATGACTATCATCTTTTCCATTACTATCCTCTCTATGTTTTTTGGCCTCACTTTCTTCTACCAAATTGGTCAATATATATATGCCAACATTGTTGCATGTAAAAAATAGAGTCTATATAAAAATGATGATGAAAAATAATAATAATTACAACAAAAAATTACATTCATGGGGACAAACTCATTGACGAGTGTCGTCTAACTCCTCATTTAACCAATATTCAATTGTTGTCTTATCAACCAGGGCTGATGTCCAAAGCTATCTACAATAAGGTATGGGATGGTAGATCTAGAAGTTTTGCTTATGGGGGTGCTTCCTGATCCTATTCTAACTTTGACTAAACTACTTGATTCACGCTTTTGATGAAAAAGAAAGAAATCAAATCAATCAACTCTTTTGCTAGAAGCAAAAGATCACACTCCTATTTTACGTTTGCAGGGAAAATAAATTCACACTCCTACTAACGAAAGGAAATTTGCTTCACACTTTTGTTGTAAAAGAAAAGATACTTTGCATAGAAAAGAAATGAAATAAAAAAATGCTCTTTTTAAACTATGAATTTGTTTTGATATTTTTCTAAATAAATGCAAATAGTAACAAGATTCTAACTAATAAAACAGAACATAAATACCGTACACAGTTCCTGGTTCCAAGGAGAGTGGGCCCTTGCTCCTCTCAGACTCAGGAACAAAGCTTAATCAGTGCTGGAAACTTGAAGTATTAATTCATAAAAATAAAATAATTACAATCTGATTGAAACCTGTATGCTTATCTAATTCTCAATCCTCTATTTTCTTCTTTTTCTAAAAAATCCTCTTTTTATAGTCGAAAGTCTTAAAAAATCCTCTTTTTAAAGTATTAATTCTTTGGTCGATCCATTCTTCCAAAGATAGGAGATTGGATTCCCAAGAGATCCAATTATTCCAATGAAATAAATATCCTATCATATAATAGTCGTAAAATTTGATTATATACAAATTTATCAAAAACAATTCCTTCAAAATAGCAGGCAATTATTTTCCTTATTTGATTCTAGTTGGAATGGTTCTTTCCTATCCTATCTGGTCTCCAACTTCTCGTTGTCCTTACGGAATTCTCGGTACTAACCCTGTAGAGTCTGTAGAAACGAGCCTGAAGAGTCCATAGAAATGAGCCTGTGGAGTCCATAGAAATAAGCTTGCAAAGTCCGTAGAAACAAGCCTATGGAGTTCATAGAAATAAGCCTACAGAGTCCATAGAAACAAGCTTGTAGAGTCCGTAGAAACAAGTCTGCAGAGTCTGTAGTTTTGTTGGGTGGAGAGCAAAATGGAATGTTCACTGTACATCGCCTGTGTCTTCTTCCTGAGCATTCTTCACACAAAAGATCACTAAAACATGTTATATATTAGACATTAATGACAAAGTAAAGATTTAGTCTTTGGTTTAATATAAACAAGACAAATATCTATTTTCCATGTAATAGCTATCTAAGAATCTAAGATTTATATAAGATAATATCCTTTGAGAGATGATTTGAAGGAAATAACATGTCAATGATGAGCCATATTTTGAGCTCATCATCTCCCCCAAGATTTACCTTTTGCAAGTCCCATTGCAAACATGTATTAGCATTCATAGCTCTAGCTTCTGCTTTCTACACTCTGACTCAAGTCATATTCATCAAACTCATCTGTTATGTGTCTGTCTGAATTGCTGGTAAATCCCTGATGTGTTTGAATCATCTGTTTCCATATACTAAATTATTCTACTAATTGTGGGGCCCAACTCTACCATCCTGGAATAGGTATGATCAACAAAGGGGGTCTATATCTCATGCCAATCCATTTCTATTCTCCCCCAGAGTTGATTACCTCTATTAAAATTTATAGAATTGAGGATGCTCTCCTCATACTCCATCTTAAGTTATTTGGGGACATGACTTCTCACCTTTTAAGAGGCACTGAAAGTTGGTCCCATCTGTTTACACTTGCAGTCACTACTGAATTAAAATTATGTCTTGAAAACAAATCAAAAGAAATAATACAATCATATAGAGCCTATAAATAATGTGTTTTAACCTCATCATTTAACAAAGCACAGTAAAAATTCTGTTTAATCAATCTGGGAATAGGAAAGGCTGGTCTGACACATAATCCTGTAGTCTTAACATGATTTGTACAATCCTCAAATCTACCTTTCCATGCTATCTAATTTTTGAATGTACAATGTAATGCTCTCAGTTGAACTTCTCCTACATGAAAATTTATCAAAAACTTATTGTGCTCATGATCTCCTAGAATCAAGTCATGCAAATAAAATTCACAAAGAAAATCTTGTTGATCAGGTTCAGCACTATAAAAAATTTCCAAAAATGTTGTTGGCTGCAAAATTTTATAAGGAAGATGACAGGAGATCCGTAGAAGCTGCCACCTATAAAATTGTTCAAATAAAAGCAAATTGTATGCAGGAGACGGATTCCTACATGGCAAAAGAGTTTCTCCTAATTTGCATGCATCCTGCAAATTTTCTTCTAACTCTTGGACTTTAACCTCTAATTCTTTATTTTCATTTTCCAAGAGTTTGTTCGAAGAAGTTGCCTCTTTGTTTTTCTATTTAAGTACAAAATATTTTTCTTCAATTTGATGTAGTATTTGCAAGGGAGGAATACCTGGATCACTTGTTTGACAACCATGGTCAACAAATATTTTGGGGGGAGAAAGTGCAACAGCAGGTGCTTCAGAAGAATTCACCAAATTCTACAATCTCTTATTTTATTTCTTCAAACTTTCTACATAAAGCCAAAGATCAATCTGTTCATCTTCATGTTCTTTTATTATTTCCTTTAACCTGTGAATTTCTACATCATGATCAACATATATTGTATCTAATTTTTGTACCAAAGACGAGTTGAGATGGTCTTTGTCTTGCAATTTACTGATCAAGTCAACAATGTTAGATGTTTGTTGTTGTTTAAGAGCTTGAGCTTGAGAAAGCTACAAAGTTAGCTGCATAATAGGATCATTTAGATTTGATGATTCACCTTTCTCATTGGTACATATATTTTTCCCTTTATCCTTTGTAGTTTTAACTGGAATAGGGGGTTGTTCTGCCATACCTAATTCCTTTGCCATGTGTGGCTCTTCCTCTGAATTTGTCTCCTCCAATATGATTGGAGAGTTCCTTTCAAAAGGAGTTTCTTCAATATTTGTAGGTGTAGGAATATGCTAATGTATGGGGGAATGAGACACTGTTTTAAGACTATCTAAAATATTTGTAACTTCTTGTTAATCTTCTTTTATTAAAATAAGCCTTCTCCTTATTTTAGTTACTCTTTGAGCTACACTTGGTTGATTTTCCTTCTCAACCACCAAACCCTTGGTCTTCTCAAGTTCTGTAGCAACCTTCTATCTCAATTTCCTTCTTCATGTCAAAGGAACTGGTTGTACTACAGACTCATGAGGTTCTTGTGGAGACCTTGAAATTTTAGGGTTTTGAGACCTTGTGATTCTTGTTGAAATAGAAGGGATTTCTGTGGAGATTACAGTTTGAGATTATTTTCTTGGTGTTGTATTCTCAGTTGATGGGGTAGGTGGAGATGAGTGTTATTGTGGTACATTTGGGGTTTCTTATGCTATACTGTTCTGAAATTCCTCCCATACCTCTTGACCTTGCTGAAGGAAATGATGCTGGATAATAAGCTAAATAAGGCCATGATGCCTAAAAGCAGTAGTAGGGGTTGTAGACATAACTTGCAGAGCACCATAAAAAAAAGATGGAAGGTTAATTTTGTACTGAGGGTTTTGCCTCCCATGTTTAAGATGTATTAACTTTTTCATGGCATCTCCCCCTAAAAGACTGTGTTGCCCTTCAAAAATGATATATTTAAGTACCCATTTGGCTACAGATTTCCAAGGTTCAGGAAGTGAATTCCTTTTAATCCCTTTTGATTTTCCCTTGGAATCTACTAGACATGAAGTTTTGGTCTACTTATTACCATTAAACTGACTGATTAAATCACTAAATGAACTCTGTCTGTAGATCTCATTCCTTCGTCTAGAACTTGTATAATTTTGCTTATGATTTGAGTTGTAACATGAATAACAATGCCTTTCACAATTGAAAATTTAGGGGTGAGATTGGTAATAAATTCACTTACCATTGTTTCATCAAAACCCTAGAGCTTTTCAATGAAAGGTACCCAACAATTGGCTCTAAACACTACTAAAGAAGCTTTGTCTTTATAAAACTTTGTTGGATCCTTCAGTTCTGATCTTGTCTTCTATCCCATTTTATGCGGAGTTACAGTTAGCTTGGTTCCTTTAACTTCAATTAATGTGTAGACCAGTCTTTTATTGAAGTCGATAGGCAAAAGGCTTTGAGGATCAATTTCTATTGAATTTCGTAGAAAGTAAATAGTTTATTTGAAATGCTACAGCTGCATGAGTTCGTAGTGATGTGATACAGTTAGGCACCGCACATTTCTACAGAGTGTGCCAACCGTTTGATCTCATCAATACAAGTCATGTGAAATGATGATGTGTCATATTGACGGTGATAATGATTCATTACTTCATTTAAAAACCCCTTTTTATGATGTCCCGTCATTATGGTACTTGATGACTCAATTGATGATATCAAATCCGCACACTTATCCATGCACCTTTGGTGGCTTCGTTGCATGCTTTTTCATTATGGCATGTGTCATTCCATTTCGAAAGATTCAAATCTAGGTCATCTCGAAAGAATAGGGTCTTAATCAAATCGAAGATAATTAGTTAATTAAACATAGAGAAATGAAATATATGCCTTACTTTAACCTTAGATGTTATCCTTTGCTCACCACGTGTCCTACACAAATAGGTTTGCATGGATTAGTTTACTGCATGGAGATGACCAATTATAGTGTCATGATGAGATTTATAAATTTTAGTTTTTGCCTTTTGGCCAGTCATTGCTAGTTTTCTAGCCAAAGCCCTTTTTGCAATGCATAGCCAGCCAACAAACTGGTTTTTTGGACATGCATTGTCAATAGCATCCCTAAAAGGATTTTCACTATTGATTTGATTTTTTTTTTGCTGGATTATCAAGGAGCATGTTCACTGGAAGAAGTAGAGCTTTCTAGAACAACGACTTGATCCTTTACTTTTTGAATAAATTCATCTTTATTGAGAGGTTTTTGATAGAGCTTCAATCTATGTCCATTGACTAACAGAGCTCTTCTACTGGTATCAATAGGTATCAACTTAATAGAACCATTTTCATAGACCTCTTCAATCTCATAAGGTCCCAACCATCTTGTTTGTAGTTTTCCTTTGAACTGTTAAAATTTAGAATCAAACAACAGTGCCCAATCTCCTTTCTAAAACTTTCATTGCTTGATTTGTGCATCATGCCAAATTTTTTGTTGATGTTGTACCAGTTATGTTCTTTGTAATGCTTCCATCCTCATTTCATCAAGTTGATTAAGCTGTAGGAATCTTTCTTTATGTATTTTTTCTAACTCAATTCCTACTTCTACAACTATTTTCAAAGTTTGTAATTCAAATTCAACAGAGAATAAAGGTTTCTTACCATAAACCAATTCATAAAGTGAAAATCCAATTGTTGTTTTCCAAGTAGTATTATAGGCCCAAATAGCTTTTGGTACCTTATCTGCCCAATCCTTTCTATTGGAATTAACAACCTTGGTTAAAATGGTTTCCAGTTCTCTGTTGGTGACTTCAACTTGTCCATTTGCTTGTGGATAGTATGGAGATGTTTTTCTGTGCTGAGTTTGATACACTTGCATAAAATGCTTTATAATGTTTGACATGAACTGCAGTCCTTGATCTGAGACTATCTCTCTTGGAGAACCAAATCATTGCATAATTTTGAAATATAAGAAATTAGCTACCATCTCCTCTCTTACATGAGTTAATGCTTCCACTTCTACCCACTTGGTCACGTAGTCTATACAAACTAGAAGATATTCTTTTCCTCTAGAAGGAGGATCCACTGGACCAATAAAATCAATTCCCCATTTCTCAAATGGTTCTAAAACCAGTTGAGTATGAGGGTGCAGGGGCATCTCTGTTGAAAGAGTAGGTTGTCCAATTCGCTGACAAGCATCACAGTGTCTGACATATCTTTTTACTTGATGATGAATATGAGGCCAATAATATCCTGCTCTCAAGATTTTATGTATGGTTCTTTGAGTTGAGTAATGGCCTCCTCCTAGTTCATCATGACAAGCTCTGATGATATCATAAGCTTCACCATTTGTCACACACCTACAAAACACATGATCAGGTCCAAGTTTAAATAACATTTCATTAATCCTTTTAAAAGAAGAACTTTCTTTGATTAACCATTTTTTTTATTTTTGTGAAAAGTACAGAGAAAACTTCCCTGTGGCGAGGTAATTGGCTATATCAGCAAACCATAGAGATTGTGCTAAAATAGTAAATAATTGTTCATCTATAAAGTCATCTTCCACTAGTTCTTCTTCACCTATAGTGTTCATTCTTGACAAGAAATCAACAACCACATTAGACTTCCCTGGTTTGTCTATAATAGTAACATCAAATTCTTGTAAGAGCAGTAGCCATATAATAATCCTACCTCCCACAATTGGTTTGTTGGTAAGATATCTAATAGTTGAATGGTCTATATAGACAAATACCTTGTAGCCTGTTATGTAGTGTCTGAATTTGTTCATTGCATAAATTACAGCTAAGAATTCCTTCTCAGTTGTGGTATAATTCCTTTCATTAGATGTCATTTTTTTGATAATATAATATATAGCATACATGTTACCTTCTTCATCCTTTTGTCCAAGAATTGCTCCTAGTTTTGTATTGGAAGCATCTGTGTATATATGGAATGTCTTAGTCCAATCTGGTCCTCTTAATACTGGAGCAATAATAAGTTTAGCTTTAATGGTTTCAAAGGCCTACTGGCAACTATCACTCCATTTGAATGTACTGTCTTTTGTAAGCAAGGCAAACATAGGGGTAGCTATTTGGCTAAACTTATCTATGAAGTGTCTGTAGTAACCAGCATGTCCTAAAAAACTCTTAACTTTAGTTTGTGTTTGTGGAATGGGCAAGTTGGAAATTATTTCAACTTTCTTTGGATCTAGCTGAATGCCTTTTTTAGAAATATGGTGTCCCAGGACTATTCCTTCATCCATCATCAACAATCATTTCTCATTGCTCAAAGATAATTAATGTTTCTCACATCTGATCAATACTTTTTCCAATTTGGTAAGAGATTCTTCATAAGTTTCACCATAAACAGTGAAATCATCCATATATACCTCTACACAATCATTTGTAAGGTCAGAGAAGATTGCCATAACTGCTCTCTAGAAGATTGTTGGAGCATTACAGAGTCCAAATAGAAGTACTCGGTAAGCAAAAGTTCCCCAAGGGTAGGTAAATGTGGTTTTATCTTGATCTTTAGCTGCTACCGTTATCTGGTTATACCCACTAAACCCATCCAGGAAAGAAAAATATTTCTTTCCTGCCAAGTTATCAAGAACTTGATCAATAAAAGGTAAAGGAAAGTAATCTCTTAATGTTGCCTTGTTCATTTCTTGATAATCCACACATACTCTTAACTTTCCATTTTTATTGGGCACAATTACCAAAGGTGACACCCACTGGCTGTCTGAGATGGGGTAAATAAATCCAACTTCCAGCAACTTTTGAATTTTTGTTTTGACTATTTCTTTTAATGCTAGTTTTATTCTTCTTTGTGGTTGTCTGAGCAGTTTGACAGACTCTGTGTAAATGTGATGAGTGCATATGCTAGGGTGAATTCCTTTCATGTCGGTATAATCCCAAGCAAAAACCTTGGTGTGTCTTTCTAACACTTCAAAGAGTTGATCTTCCTCTTCATTTGTTAACCAACTATTGATGTTCAAATTTTTTCTAGGTAATACCATGATTGGTTTTGTACTTGGGTAGTTGGATTCTATTTACTTAAACGCACTAATTAATGAGTTCAAAGGACATGGATGAGGAAGTAGCTTATGAAACATAGTTATGTTATCAACAAACTCTTTTCCAAGAGGAATAAGTCTTGCTAAGGAACAATGAAATGCATCTAAGAAATGAGTTTGTTGTTGTTTTACCAATTTCCACACACTTGCTTGAATCAGTCTATGATCATATGATGAAGTACTAGCAAACGTAAAAGTGGAGGTTTCAAAATTTTCTATCTGACCCAAGAATCCTAAATTAAGGCAGTCCGTAGCTTTCAGACTGGCAGAGTCCATAGTTTCTAGACTGGCAGAGTTCGTAGTTGGTGGACTGGCAGAGTCTGTAGTTTCTGGGTATATGTCTCCATTCAATTCTTCCAAGTGTTTTTTGACTGTGATCATGGCTAAGGAGGAAATGTTGTTTAATGTGTTATCTGATTCAACCACCCAAAGTTCTTGTATGCAATTTGTTGATGGTTTTGCAGGAGGATACAAAGAGATGCATTTGGATTTTAACCCATTGGAAATGGTCATGTCTCCTGACCTGCAATCAATCAATGTTGCTACAGTAGCCAACCATGGTCTGCCTAGGATTATAGGATATCCTAGATTCTTTGTTTTGGGTTGCAAGACCATGAAATCTACTAGATATTCCCAAGATTCTATTAATACTTCAACATTTTCTATAGTTCCCTCTGGTTTTGTTACCAATTGGTTTGCCATTTGAAGAATGGTAGTTGTAGGTTGCATTTTCATAAGAGATAATGCATGGATAGTATCAGTTGTCATGACATTGATTGTTGCTCCCAAATCTACCAAGACGTTAGGAATTTCTTTTCCTCCAATTGTGACTGTGATTACTGGGCTTCTCGGATCTGCATATTTTGGAACTAATAGTTTTCTTGCTAATAAATCAGCAACTTTTCCATCAACATGAATGGTTCCAGGATATTTTACCTTCCTCTTAGGTGTCTTAATACAAAGGTTTTTGATGATCTTATTTAATTCAGGTATATCCCTAATAGCTTGTAGAAGGGGTACCTCAATATTGATCTTTTGCAACTCATGGACCAAGTTTGAGTCTGGTTTGATATCAATTTCTCTTAATCTTTCAGGAAAAGGAACTGCTGGTGTAGAAGTGTTTCCTTTGTTTACTTCAGGGCTCCTTTTGATTTCAGCTTCTCTAGTGCTTAATTGAGATGATTTTGTCTTTTCGTTTTCATCAAGTATCTCAAAAATGAGTACTGGAGGTTTTTGTATAGTTTTTCTTGATCTCAAATGTATGTCTGAGCACTCAATAGCTCCCACATTGATTGTTTCTTCATGTTAATAAACATAAACAGGTGGTAGTTGTTTATTTTTTGGATTCACTATTGGTTTTGCAGGTATTGAGGGTTGATTAATTTGTCCTTATTGTTGAATAACTAGGGGTGGCATAATGGTTTGTTGTTGAAGTGGTCTTCTTGGTTGGGTGAATTGTGACTATGGGTTCCACTATTGATTCCATTGTTGATATGGCTATGGTATCCAATGTCGCTGTGGTACCCATTATTGTTGTGGCTGTGGCACCATCCATGGAGGTGTTGGCATCCAATCTTGTCTTGCCCATGGATTTTGAATTGATGGAATTTGAGGTTGATTCCAAAATGGTGAAGGGACTGAAACAATCCATGGTGCCATCCATGGATTAACTAGATTTCTTGGACTAAACTATCCTTGATTAAGTGGACTGGACTTGTGTTTTCATTTGATTCTTTAAAATAGGCAGAAGGGTGCATTATTTGGTATCATGATCTACTGCATCATAGATCCCACATGATGAAATATTGGTTCTATCTAGAGGGCAGTCTCTAAGGGTGTGTTTCTGTCTACACTTAGGACAATAGATTGCTAAAGGCTTTGTTGCATTTGCCTTAGCCTAAAGGCCATCCAAAGTACTATTTAGTGTAACCAGAATATCTGTTTTGAGATTAGCAAATTCTTCCATTAATTTACCCACTTCATTAGATTTTCCCAACTTTCCTTTCCTAATTCTAGGTTTTGTTCGAGAGTAATTGGTACAAAGCTCAGAAATCTAATCGAAGGCCAACTTATTTATGTCTCCTCTGCCCATCAGATTTAAGGCATCTCTAGTGTCTTCATCCAATCCTTTCAAGAAAACCAATTTTTGAATGTCTTCAGTGAGTGGATAATTGCTTCTTTTATGAGTGAACATAAATCTATCCAAATAATCCTCTAAAGATTCATCCTCATTTTGTTTGATTTTTAAGAAACCCTCTTTTCTTTCTCGCACTCACCAATAATCTTGGTATTTGTTCAATAATTTTGTTTCCATGTCATCCCATGTTCTAATAGATTGCCAGGTAAACCCATGAACCATCTCATAGCTGCATCTTTAAGTGTAGAGGGAAATAGTTTTGATTTCTAGCTATCAGTTGTGTAATCATAGGTTTGACATAGAACCTTAAACTCAAACATGAATTGATCAAGATCTTCTATAGATCATCCCCAAAAATTTGTAGATTAGTTGGTGAAATATTTTTCATGGGGGTTTGATCACTAGGATCTGCAACAATAGGAAAGGAGAAAGTCCTTCCTGATTGTTCAAATTGTTGATTTTGTTGGAGATCCATTTCTTCTTCTGATGATATTTCAAAACTGGGATGATCTTACCACTAAATGTTTGTGGTCTCAGTTATAGGTTGTTCCAAATTCTCAAAATTTTCTTTAGCTATGGATCTCTGAAATGCTTCTTCTAAGTCCTTGGCAATCTCTAAATAATGTCTTCCTGCAAGAGATTGATCTTGACGAATTTATCCTATGGGGCTTTCATGTGGTAATGCCCTGGTTCCTATCCCAGTTTCAGAATATTCTTGTAAATAGGTTTCACTTGTATCTTTTGGTTCACTACTCAAAGATGTTGAAGGGGTGTCCACTTGTGTTCTTGGTGGAAACTTTGGAATAAATCATTTTTTAGAATCTCTAGGATGGTACATCAATTTATTAATTGTTTTTGTTTTATGACTTTTACAATTGTTTTTTTAACTCTGGATCAATAATTATTACCTTACTAACACCTTATGTTCCCTGACAATAGCATCAAAAATGATGAGTGTCATCTAACTTCTCATTTAACCAATATTCAATTGGTGTCTTATCAACTAGGGCCAGTGTCCAAAGCTATCTGCAATAAGGTATGGGATGGAAGATCTAGAAGTTTTGCTTATGGGGGTGCTTGTTGATCCTATTCTAACTTTGACTAAACTACTTGATTCATGCTTTTGCTGAAAAAGAAAGAAATCAAATCAATCCACTCCTTTGCTAGAAGTAAAAGATCACACTCCTATTTTACGTTTGTAGGGAAAATAAATTCACACTCCTACTTATGAAAGGAAATTTGCTTCACACTTCTGCTGTAAAAGAAAAGATACTTTGCATAGAAAAGAAATGAAATAAGAAAATGCTCTTTTTAAACTATGAATTTGTTTTGATATTTTTATAAATAAATGCAAATAGTAACAAGATTCTGACCAATAAAATAGAACATAAATACCGTACACAGTTTTTGGTTCCAAGGAGAGTGGGCCCTTGCTCCTCTCGAACTCAAGAACAAAGCTTAATTAGTGCTGGAAACTTGAAGTATTAATTCATAGAAATGAAATAATTACAATTTGATTGAAACCTGTATGCTTATATAATTCTCAATCCTCTGTTTTCTTCTTTTTCTAAAAAATCCCCTTTTTATAGTCAAAAGTCTTACACTTTATACTAATATAATTAACTCGAAATAGGATGCAAAGAAATAGGATTCTTTGGTCGATCCATTCTTCCAAAGATAGGAGATTGGATTCCCAAGAGATCCAATTATTCTGATGAAATAAATATCATATCTTATAATAGTCCTAAAATCTGATTATATAAAAATTTATTAAAAGCAAGTCCTTCAAAATAGCAGGCAGTTATTTTCCTTATTTGATTCTAGCTGGAATGATTCTTTCCTATCCTATCTGGTCTCCAGCTTCCCATTGTCCTTACAGAATTCTCGGTACTGACCCTGCAGAGTCTGTAGAAATTAAGCCTGTGGAGTCCGTAGAAATGAGCCTGTGAAGTCCATATAAATAAGCCTGCAGAGTTTGTAGAAACAAGCCTACGGAGTCCGTAGAAATAAGCCTGTAGAGTCAGTAGAAACAAGCTTGCGGAATCCGTAGAAACAAGCCTGCAAAATCTATAGTTTTGCTGGGTGGAGATCAAAATGGAATGTTCACTGTATGTCGCCTGTGTCTTCTTCTCGAGCATTCTTCACACAAAATATCACTAACACATGTTATATATTAGACATTAATGACAAAGTAAAGATTTAGTCTTTGGTTTAACATAAACAAGACAAATATCTATTTTCCATGTAATAGCTATCTAAGAATCTAAGACTTGTATAAGATCATATCCTTTGAGAGATGATTTGAAGGAAATAACATGTCAATGATGAGCCATATTTTGAGCTCATCACTCATCATGAGTTTCATTACCATCCTCGTCACCCTTGTCCCACTCCAACTCCAATCTATACATGTCAATCAAAAAATATATCATTGCATATATATATATATATATATATATACATGTACCATGCAAGTATGTAAACCTTAAAAGTGGATGTGGTGGTCAAATGTTGAATATTATAGAAAGCTATAAAAAAATCATATTTAACATGGTTAATAGATAAGCCATCATTAACAATACCTTTGTTGAACCCATCAAAATCCCATTCCTATTGTTGGATGCATCCCCTACAATCCTCTTAAAAAGTTTATCAAACATCCACTAAAATTTCAATCTAAGACATTCATAAATGAATGATTGTATGGTTAAATGTTGTTTCCTCTAAACAAATCAATGTAATTAACCCATTAATATTGTCCAAAAAATAGTGGATGCTAAATGGTCAAATGCATATCATTATAGAAAAGATTTGAATTTCATTAGATTTACTATGAGAAAGATGAGAGATCATCAATAAAATTACCTTTCATGACATGATGGGAATCCCACTCTCACTAGTGGATGCACCATCTACAACCCTCTTAGAAAAATTTGTCAACTTTAGACAATTATTTGTACCTTGGGGTAGATCAACACAGATGCCTAGTTTTTGAATATTAATTTATCCTAAAACAATTCATATAGCAATCCATTATTATCAGAATTTTTTTTTTAACTAAAAAAATCATATTCATATGCAATAGATAAAATTGCATATCATGTGGTTTGTCTTGGCTATAATTTCATCTAAGCATCGATTTATTTTAGCGATCCATTTAATCTAAATTACACATCATAAATCTTGAAAGAAAGAAAAAGGTAAACACTACAAAAGTAACCCTTAGACTATTGAAATTTGTATAAGATAGTTGTGAGATTTTTCAATCCTTATGGTAGATGTTTTACAAGTCTCTTCAATTTTTTATAGGTATGATAAATTTATAATAAAATTTGTCACTCTTATGTTGCGACAAAAAGACTACAACATATTCAAATAGATAAATTAATAAGTATATCTATATTAATAGACATATGATATATATAAATAAATATTCTAAAGAGTTGAGGTGCAACCTCCAAAAACCTTATGTAACTAATACATATACATGTTACATTATGAAATTATCACAAATACATATTCACATGTATATGATCAATTATAAAGAATGTTTTAATTATGTAATTATAATCCAAAATATAAATAATTCCTTAATAAAAAAATATATAAAATATTTTGTGGTTACTTTTTATTTTTCATATATATGTTTCTTCAAAAAGAAGAACAACTAACTTTACTTTCAAATGAATTTAATCTAGATCACATATTTATAAATAAGATTTCTAGGTATTGACATGGGTTAACATGGGTTGGTAGAGAAGACTTTCATTTATTTCAATGATATTATATTCAAATCTAAAGATTTTGACTCTTAAGTGTTATAGATATAAAATATTTTAACCCTTTAGCAATATGTCCATTGGCATTTTCCCTAAATGATTCATAAATAAAATTGGATTAAAATGTATGCAAATGTCTAGGCACTATGTATTAAAAGAAAAAATTCACCAATATTAAAAAATCAAGAATAATAGGGCGTTAACATTAGTGAAATTGTTATATTCTCTTAAGTTTATCAAGTCAATAGATTTTTGTCACATTCTTAGTCATTTCTAGACTGTATAAAATTTAAATTAATAGTATACAATGAATAATATTAAAGTGTTAAAGATTATGAGAAAGATATTAAAAAAATTAAACTCACACACACATTCAATGTTTATAATTTTTTTTTTTTTTTAATTGATTAAAACCATAAAACTCTTGCATTTGACCAAACCATAATTACATCCATCAAGCACAAACGTATGTGACATTTGAAATGTCCTAAGTTAACTAGTATCATTATTAGTTATTATATTAATAAGCATAACCATGGTAATAAAACATATAAAATTTGAAAAAATGTTAACCTCTTTTTCTTTCTTACACACCTTCCATCTCTTCTTACACACCTTCCATCTCCTCACATTTAATGAGGGTCTTTTGTAGTTTATAAAATGCTCACATATATATAAATAACACTTATTATAATATAAATAATAAGTGTTATAATATCTAATTCACAAAATGATCAATTAGATGTAAATAATAAATATTAACAAAGAATTTTATTAATCCATCTATCTCCTCTTATCTCACCTTACATTTAATAAAGCTCTCTTGTAGTTTAAAAAATGTAGTTCTATTTATCTATCTTTCGAACAATTCAAAAATACTTTTTAATATTTATTTTACATTTACTGAACAACTCTATTACTCCATTTATAAAGTTTTGGCAATTCTATTACTCCATCTATAGAGTTTTCTTACTCCATCTATAGAGTTTTATTACTCCATCTATAGAGTTTTATTACTCCATCTATTAAACAATTCAAAAATATCGCTTATTGATATTTGTTTTAAATTTGCTAATATTAGCAATCTATTCCTCTCCACCCAAGAAGAGGTTCAAAAATATCACTTATTGATATTTGTTTTAGATTTGCTAATATTAGCAATTTATATATAAAAAGAAATTCAAAAATAACTATAGGTAATATTTAAATTTAATATATTAAAAAATTAAATTATAGCCACAAATGATTAAATGTAATTCAACCACTACTTATTTGTTCCATAGAAAATAATAAAATAGTGCAAATGACAATGCAAATATAAAGTATTCAAGAGTTTAGTGTATTGGTGCAGTACAAGTAGTTTGTACTCATCAACCCAACTTTTTTAAAAAGTGATCATATGAACACCTTAAAATAGGGGTCACACTTCTCTTGTATTTAACCCACAATTAATAATGCACTCTATTTTCAATATTAAATAGAATACCACATTACAAGCTATTTCCGATGTCACATGCATAATCTTTATACCCCATAAAATTCCCTCTAATGGATCAAACCCAAACCCTAACCCTAACCCTACACAATTCACATAGTTGTGAACCTTGGATTCGGTGCACATAAAGTAGAGGGCATATAAAAACTTTATCCCCACACAACGGCTATACATTTCTCTGCAATGGACCAAACTCCAATCCTTACACCATTTACATAGTTGCAACCCTAGATTCGGCGCGCATAATGCAGAGGCAACGAAGCTGTAGTATAATGGAAGTTTTCAATAAAACCCTAGCCTTTCTTCTCGTCGCTTCTGCCAATTTAACTCGTCACTTCTGCCAATTCAACTCTTCTTCCTTCGATGTGTATTAAATCCTCAGTCTTACGGAATTGTCGCTAGCTCTACATCACTAATACCAGTTGAAAACAGGATATCTGTTTCGCACTGACAAAAACATTTGGAAGCGTCACTCGTTAAATGCTACAAAATTCTCACCTCACAGCTTTCGGCTTGGCTGCGTTGCATTTTGAGGGAACGATTATACTTTAGTAAGGTTTTTAGAGTCGTAGAAGCAAAGATTATACGACGTGAAGGAATTGCACGACCTATTTAAAAATCTTCCCAAAAAAAACTAAGAATAACTACAATTTAAGATAAAAATTTCCACCTATCCATGGAGAGAGAGGGACATGAAAAAATATTCACGAGTCTATTTTCCAAACCAAAAAAACTCGCAACTTCTTTGAAAATACAGGAAGCCCTCTTCATAAGACCGAACAGGTACTTATGCTTCATATTTCAAAACCCTAAATCGCACCATCAATGAGGATATAGAATACAAACAGTGACCACTACATACAAATCATCCTTTTTATCTAATTATTTTATATGCTTTATATGGACAAATCCTCACTTCTCCAGGCAACACATTCCAAGAGCAGTGTGAATTTATTTTTTTATTTATTAATTCTAATCAATTAATGATATATTAATCAGAATTGCCATAAAATAGCAGACAAAAGGAACACTAACGGCCAACCTAACCATCTCAGCCCATATACTGTCATAGGAGACACAAATAAAGATTTAAAAACCATGGTATCTGTAGGTATATGATTTTCAGTCATCAGGCCAGAGAAAGGCACCTACAGCATAATTTCGTTTGAATTCCAGATCGCCCTTAACAGTGAGCCCATACTCTTGAAAAAGGTGGTCTAGCTTCCATTCGGGCATCGACTGGTAGTCGGCCTTCGAAATCCTCGGGTAATGCACAGGCATCCGAAACACATATCCTTCATCACGCTGAGAGTATGCGTGAGAGATTTGTTCCGCCTGCGGTTGCGCTTGCACCGCACTTCTTTCCCACCGTAATTTCTTCAATAAATCTTCTAACGAATGCACGCGCCGCATCAGCCTGGAAATCCCCCCGTACCTCTGGTTATCCTCATGCTCAATATGCTTGTAAATTTCCATGGTAGGCATTTGGGGAGCGCTTCAGGGGACTCAGATCTGACTGGGGGAAAGACGGACTAGAAGATATTAGGGTTGAAATGACAGAATACGAGAAGGCATATAAATAGGGAAGTTGAAGTCAAGGGGATGCTCGCTTGACTAGCAAGAAAATAAACCGCTAAAGTCGCCACGGCAACAGAATGCAATAAATAGAGCGAATGCTTTCAACGGTGGGGGAGGGGCCCGCGTGTTCCACCCTGCAAACTTTCCTGAAATAAATAAAAAGTAGCGGTGGAGTGTTGGGCATGCTTATGGCACGTAGCATTTGCAGGAGCGGTGGACCGTTGAGCAATGCACAGGCGGTGTGCTGTCTTTTAGGTCTATATATAGATGCGTGTTACACTATTACTACTTTTTTCTTTTTCTTTTTTTTAATATGATTTTGAAATCTGGGAGGCGGTGGATGGGGAGCAGGGCTCAACCCTGAAGCAGTTGGGTGGGTAGGTCTTTGGCCTTATCACTATTATTATTATTATTTGAATGTGTAATTTTATTTTTACATAAAGCAAGATATTATTATGGTGGGCTACTTCCTTTTAACCGCTTGTTATAGAAACATCCATTACATTGCATACATGTTTTTGTTTTTGTTTTTTTTTAATTTGTTAGTTTTATTTTTATTTAAAATTTAATGAAAAAATATTAATTAATAGAAAGATTATTGGTTTATTGGTAAATTTGTTTGGTTCACAAAGAATTTAGTAGGAATTGATTTTTGTTGTATGCAAAAATATAATATTATAAGATATGAGGTGAGCTTACATCCATGAGTGAATTTGATGGAAAGGAACCTCTCAATCAATGACATTAAATCGAAAAGCTTTTGTAAGTAAATATTAACTCTTTCTAACCATAGCCCTACCAAAAAAAGTAATGCATGAAATTTGTTAGTCAAGGCTCAACAATCCAATCAAATGAAAAAGACATTATTATGTCGCAAGAAAAAACACAAAGAGACATCACTCACTCAAATTACCCTACCAACCCAAAACGTCCATCAACCGAGGAGATCACACACCACCTAACTAACAGAGGAACACCAAGAATGCCACAAAATCACCAAACAAATTACACAGATAGGGGAACCAAATCATGATGTTACTCTTGCTAACAACTTTAGCATGTTGACTCAGGATGATGATTCTATTAATCTCCATCATGAATTATAGATTACTCTCTTGGAACACGAGGGATTTCACTCCCTCATCGTAAGTTTAAAGTAAAATAGGTGGTTATGAAATGGAAGTCAGATGTGTTATTCTTCCAAAAAGTCAAGCTCAGTAACACTAGACTTGAGGCGTCTTTACGTAATATTTAGAGATATTTTTTTCGCATACATCTCATATAGATGGTAGAGGTGGAGTTGTCATTGGGATTTCGCCATGGATCTCAAAGTATGTCATTGATAAGGGTGAGGACCCTTCACATAGTTGTGTTTGGGCCCTTACCGTTATCAATGGACAACTCATTGGATTTTGCCCTATTTATTCCTCAAATTTCACCAAAGAATGAATAGAGCTTTGGGATTGGTTGTTCAATAATTTACCTAATGCGGATTGGATCTTAGGTGGTGATTTTAACATGGTGGAACATCATCAAGACCGTAGCTAGCCTAAACAATTAAATCTAAGCAAAGAAGAATTTGATGGTTGTTATGTCAAAATTCCTTGGGTGTTGCTGACCACATTCATGAAAATTCACCAGCCACTCCACAAATTGGTTTACTTGGTCCAACTATAGGATGGGAGGTGATAAGAAATTGAGCAGGCTAGACAAATTTTATTTATCTCCTATTTTATTACTAGTCCATGACTCTATGGGTTTGTGTGTTCAGGGGGACTATTCGACCACCCTTTCGGATCACTATCCCATTTTTTGTAGCATTCCGTTCTCTCAAAATTTAAGTATTGACAATGCTCTCCCCTTCAAACTCAATATTTCTCACTTAAAGAATCTTGTTTGTCTAGTTGCCCTTGAGGGAATCTGGAACTCTATACCCAAATCAAAAGAAGGGGATTCTTGGATCGATTGGTGGTGTGCAGCCATTTCGCAAAGAATGGCTTGACAACGAAAACAAAGGGAAAAATCTCTCCAAAGGAAACTTGTTCATGATAGAAAACTTCTTAATGTTGATCCTAACAATACCAAACTTCAAACTTCCATTTTTGCAACAAAAGCACAATTGTGCAAAATTGATAATTATGGAGGACAAGGGGAAAAAATCATATCCAAACTGCTCTAAATAATAGAAGGTAACAAGGGAACTAAGAATTTTTCCCACTATCTTAATTACAAACATAAAAAGGAAAGAATTGACGCTATAAGGGATGAATATGATGTTCTTCAATCTATTCCTGTTGATATATGTAACTTATTTAAAAGGTTTTATGATCCAAAACTTATAACTTTTGGTTGATAAATATTTCAAGAATACAGAAACAACATAGTAACAATAAATTCTCTGAGAAGAGATGTATTATTACTCAATATCGCAATACAAATATATGTTTATCTCTAGGAAGAGATGTCTGATTTTACATTTCGGGTTACATCTTCATTTATAACTATTTTGAAAGTAGGGGGAGGATGTGGAAGGTCACCAATCTCGAGGGAGATTAAGTGGTTCGACTTCCATGCTTTAAAACAATACATAATTCGAGGAATTACTATTTTTAGAAACTTACTATTTTTAGACTGCACTACTAAAATTGAAATTTTGGGCACTTTTTTGGGGTTTTAGGGGTCAAACTTCATTGAGCAAAGCTCAATGTTATCTCACGGTGTTATCCTCATTCTTAGCTTTCCAACAGTTCAAATAACAAGTCAATTGGAGCTACAGTGCAAAAGTTATGGCTCCCGAAAGTTCCATCATCAATTAGGGTGGAACCGTCACCCAAATTGTCGCCTAAATTGCTGCCCAGATCATTTTATGAGGAGATTTTCAAAGATGACCAATGGCAGAATATTCAACAAACCCTTGAGGATGTTGTTAGGGAGCATATTCATAACATAATAGACTTTGAATATAGTCATTTTTTAGACAAAATTCTTTCTTTGGAAGAATTGGACAATGCTCTTTTCTCTATGGCCCCTTACTAAAGTCCAAGAAACAATGGGCTTCCAATGGAATTATACCAGGTTATGTAGCATCTTATTAAGGAAGAGTTTTATCGCTTATACGTGGAGTCTTTTAAGAAAGGATCATTATGACAGACATTAATGGTGGCATAATCAAACTCCATCCTAAATAGAAAAAAAAAAGATACTATTTTTGGTTGGCGCCCCATCACATTGCGTAATAACTCTTATAAAATTATTGAAAAATCTTTGGTTATGAGGATTAAACCAGTGATGCAAGGAATTCTAAGAGCTAAACAAATGAAGTTTCTAACTCTTAGATATATACTTGACAATCTTAATCTCACATGGGAAAATTGTGAATGGGCTAAAAAAATGGGACAAAATGCTATTTTAATCAAACCTGGTTTTGATAAATTATAAGACATAATACATTGGAGTTTCATCCTTAAAATGTTACAATGGTTGCATTTTGGTCCAAAAATTTGAGTTTGTGTTCAAATGCTAATTCAAGATGTTGATGTTTAGATTATTATTAACTATATGATGATAGACCCATTTCCTTTACAAAGATCCATCAAACAAGGATGTCCTTTAGCTCCATTCCTCTATGTTCTTACAATTGATGCCTTGGGTTATTTTCTTCAATATGCTAATCAAATGAAGCTCATTTCATGAATTTATATTCCTCATAATGTTGTTTTAATTAATTCACACTATATTGATGACAATTTATTAATTTTATAAAACTCTAAAAAAAATATCTCTAATATGAAGGATATTTTAGAATTGTATTTTGCAGTTTTAGGATCTAAGCTTGGTCATGATAAAACTGAATTTTTATTAGGATCTAAGCTTGGTCATGATAAAACTGAATTTTTTATGACTCAAACAGGGTTTGTTCCTCAATGGATACCTCATGAATGGAAATAAATTAAACATGGCAAAATTATGAGGTATTTTGGGATACCTTTTGGTCTTGGGGTTTCTCTCTCTGATATGTGGAATTGGTACCTCAATAGAGTTAAGAACAAAATTTTTAGTTGGGGGAATAAATTCCTCTCTTTGGCAGTTAAAATCCAAGTAGCTAACAATTTTTTTCTTGCCACACATGTTTACTACTCATCTTTCTAGATGCATTCTAAAAAAGGTTATGAGGACTTAATTAAAATTATCCAACAGTTCCTCTAGGCTAAATGGGATGGTAATGTTGGTTTTATATCTACATAATGGGCTCATTGCATTCAGCCCAAACGTAAAGGTCATTTGGGGCTAATAGATCCAAAAACACAAGGGGTCTATTTAGTAGCCAAATGGATTATTAGAGCTGCAAGAGGTGAAGAATCATGGAAGATTCTTATATGAAACATAATTAGCCTAGCCTCAGTTAAAGGCAAATGGTAGTCAGTGGGATGTATATAAAAAATTCTTCATGCTTCATTCTTCTCTGTGAAAGCTTCACCACCCTTACAATATATTTGGAAGGCTTGGAAATATACTTGCCACTTCTTAAAATGGAGGGATGCCTCTTTGTAACATGGGTTCAACTATTCCACCTCTTTTATTTGGTGGACCAAACATATTTGTTATCAAGGCCATCCCCTTGCCTTAAGCTATCCTAAACAATTATATTTTCTATTTAACAAGGGAGTTGGCTATGTTGGAGATCTCTGGTATTTTTATACGTTGAGTTGGTTATCATGGCATTCTGTTAAAACTCGATTTGGTCTGACTAATGAATATAAACCATTTTTAATTTTTTTGTAGTCCTTGGTGCTACAAGAACTTTCTATAAAGTTATGTACCCTTGTCCAATATAATTTTTTCAAAGACTGGTTATGGATGGATTCTTATCTGTACCTTTTTTTCCTTTAAAAAAGATATACTTCCAATTACTTCCTGACTTGACTTTAAAGCCTCGCTTGAACATCAAATGGAACTGCAGGTTCAGTGAAACATATTGGATAAAACTCACTTCTCAAATTTGAAGATCAAAAGTCAATTTTGATGCTCAGTTGATGGCTTGGAAGATACTACATTGAAAATTGCCCATTGGGGATAGGTTGAAGTGTATTATGATCCAACCGGTCAACTGTCCCTTTTGTCATCAACATGAAAATATGAGCATGTTTTTGGGGATGCTTTTTTATTAAAAAATAATGGAATCCAGTGTTCAGTGACTTACTTAATATTTTTGGACATAAGCTTAGCTAGAAAGAGGCCTTATTGGGGATTGGATTACATGATAATGCTATAGCTCATAGTGTTATACATGTTATTTTGATGCACCTTTAGGTAAATATATGCAAAGTAGTTTTTGATAATCATAAACAATATGTTATGTATATTCTTAGCATTGTTCATTATTTTATGATGGTTTATGATTGCTTCCAACACTTTTTCACTTTCAAATGCTCTTTTGAGCACTAAACTTGTTATGTACATTTGCATTTCTTTCAATACAAAAAAAATCTTGGGATGGCCATATTGAATCTCAACTTCTTGTTTACATTCCCACCAAATATTTAGATCAAAAGATTGAAAATATTTTACAAACACATAAGAAATGAAAGGAACTATATGAAATCTCTATGTTGTGTGTGGTAGCGAAAATAAAATTTTATTTCCTAAAAAACTTAAGGATGTTTGAGTTCTTATTATAGATATAATAGCAATGAGTCACAATTTATCAAAAAAATGTAATCCAAGGTCTTGGGTAACTTACGTAATCCCCAAAATTCTAAATTCATATACAATAAAAAAAGGAAAGTTGATAGGATCAAGGAATAACTATGGCCTTAAAAAATCCAACTTCCTCCATATTAGAGTTTCTCCTATCCAAGATTGGTGAAGGAGGTAGAGGAACAAAACTAGGCTAATAGTATCAACTAAGGCTTCATCACATGGCTAGAGATATTTGTTATGTTTGAGAACCTTTCTAGTACCATTGTGTTCCTTTTGTGGTTAAATTTAATATCAACATCAAACACAAAAAAATTATGGTTCATATGGTAAGAGGTCATGTTATCACTCAAAATGTGCACCTATATGCGAAGGGCTATCACATGCATTGGCGCACAGCTCTTATATGCCTAGAACCATAGACTTGTGCATCGAAGAGTGATTCAATGTCTCATTGTAAAAATGGGATCATACCCCAAGGTGTGGGACTCATGCGCTCCTTGGGACATACCTCCAAAGTAGGTTGAATTCCTTCTATTCTAGATGCACCTAGTTTATGACCAATGCACAGACCTATAAATAACAGAATGAAATTTACAAATAGTGTTAAACCTAAAATTGACAAAGGGGAAAAGGAAGAGAAAAGGTAATAGAGTTGATGGAATGTAAAATTTGATGCATCAAAAATAGAGTGAACACCTCACCCACTTAATGACATAATCTTCAAATTGGGCACACTATGTAAGTGTTTCGTATGGAGGTAGAGGAACACAACACAATGCTAGGAGGGATGATAAATGGTCCATAGATAACATATACATAGACCCATATATACATAACATGAGACTGTAGATACTTTCAATTATATACAAAGGTGTGATGGGATGAAAAAAATGAGAGGGATGAACATTCATAAACAAGGTTCAATAACCATGAATGCACACATGACACAAAGCATGAATAAAATTAAATAAGTTATTATTAATATCAAGTTTTAAGGGAGAATTATAAGCTCAAATAGGTAGAGATTTTTTATACTAGGAGAGGGATATTAGAGGACAAATTTTTATAGCATTACAATGCCTAGAAATGTTGACCATTTTATAATAAAAATTAGGGTTTATATAACATCAGGCAAGACCCTGCATAATCAATTTGCCATTGGAGGTAGTAGATAGGAATTCTAATTTGAAAGTGTTGTCCAGACTCCAAGGCTGATTAAGATCACTAAAGTCTTCACAATAACTGCTATAGGCCATGCTTATTTAATTTAAATCTGATGATTTGATCATAAAAGTAGTTGTAAGGTCATTCTTGGATCTTTAGGTAACCTACATGTTTATTGAACAAACTCTGATAATATGACAATCACCTTTACATTTAATCATGTTCAGATTCACCCCCCTTTTGATGTCCAATTAGGCTCAACTACCATCCCCATTTATGGTGGTCACCCGCCAATCCACTTGAACTAGCATGATGACATGGGACTATGTAGGTGTATCTTTAGGCTATACCTCATCATCCTACATAGGTATTAGGGCCTTTATGTGAATCTCCATTTAGGACCTTATGAACAGTATCCCATGCACACTCCATTATTTTTTGAGTCTCACACACAGTTGCACACATATAGCTAAGTATATTTTATGCAAAGGGTGTGCATTGAAGATTGTGCAAAGAGTTTGTTTCATAGTGAAGCTACAATTTTGTGAAGGGTGTTGAGGGTGATATTTTATGAAAATGCACAAGGCCCAAACTCCTCCTCTACTTAGTCTCTTATGATGGCCCTCATAGTCCTTCATATAGAACTTGTATTGGTCTATTAAGGGAATGGTGCATGTTCAGATCAGAGTTTGTATTTTATAGGGGCAAAAAATGTGAAAATCTATGACTTGGCATGGGACTTTATCATTTGAGTGTGAGGAAGTATTTGAACAAGAATGCACAAGAAGATAGAAGATATTAAGAGCGCTCATCATGATTTAAAACAAATCCCTTTGCATCTCTCTCTTTCACTGCTTAAAGTTAGGGAAACCCATGCACTCTACTTTACACGTTGTATTGGTGTGATGAAGGATATTTATATAGGGTGTGCATCAAAAACTTATCATAGGCACAAATCAACACTTGGTTAAGGCGTGAACCCATACTGACTATTGAGTGTAGGTGCAGATGAGAAGTGTTTGTGCATAGGCTCACTTTTAGGAAACTTGACACCATGCACTGAGTTCAGTGCCTGCTGGAGGGGTGACTTGGAGAGTCAAAAAATTTGGTGATCTCTATGGGTCGTTTGCCTCCTAAGTGGGAATCTAGTATCCTTGAAGTAATCCATTGAGAAAAAAGTCATCTAGAATCCCTTGATATTCTTTCTCCTAATTGTGATTAGGCATGAGAAGCCTCAACCTTAGAAGGAACTGAGGTACCTTCCACAATGAAAAACAAAACAAACAACTACGTTGAATGATGTTTAGAAGAAAGGTAAATCTAAGCTAGCAGAATTGTGCTTAAGTGCTTGGAAGAAATTAAACTAATCTACAGAATAACATGTGTGTGCGACACTTAGGGAAATTAAAACATCAAAAGTACTATTTACAAGGGTGTTAATGATCATCATAGATAGTGATTAAGGTGAATCCCATTGACTAGGATGGGAAACACTTCTCCACTTAGTCTTACAAGCTAGTAAGTATTGATTTTTTTGTAATTGGATATGGTATATGGGCCACTCCATATAGCATCAAATTTTGTATGCTTCAAGGCCTTGACTCTATTTGCATCCCACTTGAGTAATAAGTCTCTTTCATTGAAGTTTATATTATCAACCCTTTTGTCTAATTTTATCTTGGTTTGCGCTTGTTAAAGCTTCATAGTGCATATGGCCTATGCTATGAGTTCTTCAAGCTCCATTATCTTGACTAACCTTACTATCATTGGATCACTCTCAAGCAAATCCAATTGATGAGCTAGCTATAGTGAAGGCAACACAAGAGACGTGGGCAACTTCACTTCCCTTCTATAAATCAACATGAAGAATGAATTCACTAACACACTTTTTAGTATTATTCAATCAACCCAAAGGGTTATCCTGAGCTTGGTATGCCAAGATCCTTGATTATGTTCCATGGTTCACTTAATGATATGAATCAATTTCTTTTTAGTTGACTAGGCTAAACCATTACCTTAGTTGTAATAGTTTAAAGATGTGCTCAGATGAATGCTATGTTTGACCACCCATTTGTTGATCTTGGCTCCAAGAAAGTTAGTGCATTGTCTGAGATAATAGTGGATAAAACACCAAATCTTGTGATAATGATTTCATAAAAGTCAAGGATGGAAACTTCATTAGCTTCTTCGAGTGCTATTACCTTCATCCACCTCATGAGGTATTTGGTTTCCATGAGAATCCATTTGTGTCCAACCCTCGATGACATATTTATCATGCTAATGAAGTCCAGGACCCACTATGCAAAAGGTTGATCAACTTGTATTAGGTACAGGGGTAGGGTTACCAATTTTTGATTGCCTATAAATAAGACACACTTCTTATAGCCTTGCACCTATGTGTGCATATCCTTGAATAAAGTTGAAAAAAATAACTAGCTCGCATGATTTTGATGGCAATGGTTTTAGGTGAGTAATGGATCTTGATGATCCATCATGGAACTCTTTGAGGTCCTACTCACTTGATATCATTTTATGCATTGTAAGAGAAATCCATTAATGTCTCTTCTAAAAATTGCACCATTGATAATCACATAAGGAATGGATTGTAATCTAAAATGTCTATCTTGGATTTATTCAAGCCATGTGAATACACACCATTATAGAGGAAGATCTTCATGTCCTGAGTCTGGCTTGCTAGGGCACCTTTGCCTTCTAGTTGGTTTTCATGTAGTGTAAGCACTACATAATCTTTTATCTTCACATCCTCTACCACTTGGTCACTGAGTCCTTTGTCTCACACCAACTTGGTGATTTGGATGTCTATGTCATATTCCATCACCTTTGTGACCTAACAAGCTCTATTCTCATTGATGTCCTTGTTGAGTAATAACTCCTTTATACTTGAGTGTGAGACCATGAGCTAGATCTTATTATTGGAGATCATGTGCTTGAACATCTTGAGCTCTCTTATTACCTCGAGGGTGTGCTTCTCTACAAATATGTAGCACAAGTCATAATCTTTGAGTGCCTGGATAAAAAAATCAATAGGCTACTCTAGTTTATCATTATTTTATTGTGCAAGAATGGATGAGATACCTTCACCTCTAACAAATGCATAAATGATGAAATATTTGTTTTAATATGGGTTTATCAATGTAGGATCCTTTGTGATGGCACACTTGATGGCCTTGAAACTACTTCTGCCTTCCTGAGTCTAGTTGAACGCAACACTCTTCTTGAACATTGTTATGAGGGGCTTGACTAGAGTTGCAAAAAATTAGCCCAAACCTTTTTAAAAAGTTTATTTTCCTCAAGAATCTTTGGAGACCCTTCTTGTGACCTGAGAGAGGAAGTGATACAATGGACTCAACTCATTTCACATCAATGGTGAGTCCCTTTTTGGAGATGATGTGTCCTAAGAGATTGCCTTAATGCATTAAAAATACATATTTGCTTGGGTTCAGAGAGATCTTGAACTCTCAACATTTTTCAAAGACTTGACTAAGTGACTCAAATGATCTGTTTCATGCCTTGAAAAATATTTATATCATCAAGGTGAACCAAGATGATGTTTTTGAGGAGTCCCTTGAATTAGCTATCCATGGGCCTCTAGAAAGTAACTCTTATGTTTGTCAAATCAAAGGGCATCCTTTGGTATGTGAAGGTACCCCACTTAGTGGTGAAATCCATCTTAAATTGATCACACTCCCACATAAGTACCTGGTTATATCTTGAATAACCATCAAAAAATGAAAACCTTTATGAACATGAGATTGTTCTTATAATTTAATCCATTGGTGAGAGGGGGTGGTTGTATCTAAGGGAGGATTTGTTTAGTTTTGTGAAGTTTACACACAAGCAAATCTCTCTTTTATACTTGTGCAATGGGACCAAATTGGCCACCGATGAGGAACGTTTGATTGGAAATATTATGTTGGCCTCAATTAGCTTTGAGAGCTCATTCCTCATTTAGGGCTCAAGTTTTAGATTAATTGGCCTTTACTTCTGCCTGACTAGACTAGTATTGGGATCAATCTTAATCATATGTTAGGCTAAGCTTACATCAAAGCCTTTGAGGTCTTGGTAGCTCCATGCAAATATATCATCATGTCTTATACTTAGATCAATGAATTATTCAATTTTAGATGGGGAGCATACCTTACCAACTTTCAAGAGCTTATCAATAGAGATGGTCACCAGCTTGAAGATTTCTTCCTTTATCATCATATTTCTCCTCTCACCCTTGAGATGTGTTGACCAAATTTTGACCTCAAGTCAAAATTGGTCACCCCTCTAGGTGGAAACTACATAAGGTTGTCAAAAACTTATGTACATTCTTGTTATGGTCTTGTCATGATCCTAAATGGTTTCATATGGTCATATTTGCCCTTGTCTAACCTTGTCCAAGTTTTGGTCTTATGTACACTTGTCTAGTCTTAGGGGTTAATTATAAGGTATTTATGTTTTAAAATATGGTCAAATGTTTGGTATGATTTAAGGTCATTATAAAAGGTTATTTAGGTGTAATTAAGATCATAATATCATACACTAACCTTTTATTGGGCTCATTTATGCAAAAATGCCATTGGGCCACCTTTTGGCCTATTTAGAGAAGTTGCACGTACCATATTTAAATCCAAATGTTTTAAGAATAGTCATAAAATACCTGAAATCATAAATGGGTTAGAGAATGTTCAGGGATAGTTAGAGACTGACAACATCTATATTTCAATGCCTAAACTAAGCAAAAGGACACTTTACAAGCACTTTTAGGCACTTGTACGACCTTACAAGATCAAATTTCATTTAGAAATGGTTTAAAATGTCCCTTTGGATCCATAATCTCATTTTATAGCTTTGGATGAATTTTTAAATTGAAAAATTACATCATGCATTCTCTCTCCTCCATCGTTTCCTTCATAAGCTTAGAAAGGCAAATTTGAAGTGAATGGTATGGCTAGGAGAGAGAAAGTTATGAGATAAAACTTTGGAAATTATTAGGGATCCTATTAATATTGAAATTAGTGGAATTATTTTGTAGATTAATGACCCTTATTTATGAACAATCGATAAGAGTGAGAATAACTCACTATGACTTGTCCATTCAAGGAAGGTCTGTTCTTGCATCTGTTTCTCCACTTCAGAATTTGATGGAGAAGAATGGTTTTGAGGGATTATTTTATAGGTAAAATAAATAATTTTCATGGTGTTTTCATTAACTAACTTATCTCCATGAAATTATTTCAATAAAATGAAAAGTGTTTTGGTGTACTAGGTGTTTCAGTGAGTCCTACTACAAGTTTTGGTTGCCTGAGATGTTGGTAAGTTGTAGATGTTTCACATAATTAATTTCTCATGGAGAATCCCTCAATATAAGATATTTCATAGTTGTTTTTAAAAATATATATATTTTCCTCTTCAAGAGATACCAAGTTTCTCACTCATGGAAACATGACACTGTGGATGAATAGTTTCCTACAATAAAGAGGTTTATCTTGTCTCAAATGGAAATGAAAAACCAATGATATCACATAAGAATGACCATTTATAAGGCTAGAACTCAATATAAGTGAAAATAAGTCCAATTATACACTCTAAAACAAGGCTATAAGGTGTTATGATCACTCACAGATCTGTAAACCTGTAAGTGACCATTTATGGATCTTAGGTTTCAAGTGAGAAGATGCTTAGAACCATGGAAATACTTAATGCATCTCCTCATCCATTCATATGGCCTTGACTACCCCAATACCATCATAAAGTGATATAAATAGACTATATGATCCAATTCTCAACACACAGACTTTATATAGTGGTTGACTGTGTATACAGTCCATACAAACTAGTTAGGTAAGTGGAAGATGATATGATGCATTGTCATAGGATCTATAGGCCATTAAAATAATGACAAGAAAGTGTGATGAAGTTAATAGTGTTGAAAGGTTTAAGAACTCAAGAAGTGGATTTTTGTAGCCCTAAACAAGAAAGTAGAGACCGACAGTCCCTAAGCCTGTATCTCCTCACTTTGGACCAAAATCAATAACAAAATCAATAAAGCAAAGTGAAAGTCTAAAAACCTAACTTAAATGCAGATGATGATAGTGTCACAAACTCATAATAGTAACTAGGTGATTGCAAGTCAAGGGATTGATTTCATAAACCTAAAAGACCACCTATAGGTATGTGCATGGAAGCAAGTGAGAAATGGTTTGAAAATACCATAAAAGGAGTTTACAAACTTTGAAATATAATGAAATAAGCTCCTCTAGTTTGAATCCTTCAAAGCATCATGACATAGTGAGAAGATCAACTTTCAAGGTAAGCTCAAGAACAAATTGTCGAACTCTCTCTTAATAGTCACCTATTGCTAGGTAGAAGGTCAAATACATAGTGACTAAATTGGGGCCTTGGAAATTAGATGAAAAAATTCCATTAGTTTTTTAAAGTCAAATGAATTTAGAGGGAAGGTTTAGATGAGATGATCATATCAACATCTCAAAAAAACCCATATGTGCAACCTCTATGAAACAACTGGTCTTAAGCTGGAAGAAGGGGCAGAGGTGTATGAAAAGATGCTTAAAACCTAATTGGGACTTAAACCAAGTTCAATAGCCATTGAGAAACTTATTGGTATGAAAGTGAAAACCTAAATAAAGAATGCAATCGAAATCATCCTAAAGGTCACCTACAGGTTATTAGGAGAAGGCAAGCTGGTTTCAAGCCTGAGTAAGGAATAAAACATAATGAAAGGGATCTAAGGCATATCTTAGTTATATAATAGGGTCATAGTTCCATCTAAAAACCAAAGTAAACATGATGAATCTGGTCAAAATAGAGTTTAAGACCCTGCATACATAGTCAACAATAGCAACCTTCATGTCTACTTGCTTTATGAGAGTTTTTGCTTCATTTGAAAAGTGTTAAAGTCCTGTGAGAGGTATAAAGTGATGAAGTATATTTGGTGAATGGTTTCATAGTGTCATAAAATTCTCATCTGAACCCTTAGACCTGATAACAAAGGTGAAAAAGTCAAAACTCTGTCTAGACCTAATGAGCCTATGACACACACAACCCTGATTGCATTGTCAAGGGAAAACTATTTGCTTAGAAGGGAGAAAGAAGGTAAGGAGAATGGTTTGAATTACATGAAGATATACATAGTGATTACATATCTCTATAAGACTCCATACTCCAGTGAAAGATAATAAAATGAAGATAAGACCCTGTTCAGGCCTAATAGGTCCAATACCATGCATAAACCATAAGGTACAGTCATGTGCAAATGCCTTGTTGAGAGGTAAATTTATGGTTTTAAGGTGTTGATGAGTTTATATACATATTTAAGAGTCTCCATGAACACCCATAGATGGAAAAAATCAAGGAAATACTAATTTTGGCCTTAAACCCTTTCTCGAGTTCCTTTCATGCAAGCCTGCACTTCAAAAACAATATTCTGTTGATTGGTAAGACCATGAAAAAAATGTATGATTACAATTGGTTTTATGAGGTTGTATCAAGGTCCACACAAAACTTTATTGAGGCATAAACTAATGGTTTAGGTCCAACACCTACATGAAAAAAAATTAAGAGTCCAAAGCCCTCTCAAAAGGCTTGCTTGCAACCCGAGGAACATCTTCTCACACTCAGAACTTTCATGAGGTTTTGTATGTGACCCATTGGTGATTGCAGGTAATTTTGGGGTTCTCTAAAAACAATCTTGTGGCATTATGATAGATAAATAATATTTGTTTTTTATGAACAATCCTTAAGAATGAAACATGCCTAAAACCTTGATAATGATTAGTCAAGAGAAATGGGATTATAAAACACTTTTAATGACATATTTTTATCCTAAAACTGTTTTTATGTTATTTATGACTCAAATTATGTTCTCCACATGTACTTTTTCCATACTTATAGTTGTACACACTACAATAAATGCCCTATTTTAATGTTTTTTGTTGTTTTTTAGGGGTTTTGAACAAATGAGAAATTTAAAATAATTGGAGGAGGTAATTTTGTATGTGTTACACCTATTAAATCCCCAAAATATACCCAGTATATTATATAGGTGGTCAAACAAATCTCATTTTCCAAGGTAGTCTCAAATAGGCCTAAAATGAAATAGTGTTTAAAATCATACCTCTTATTCATCTACCTTGATAAATGCATTGCATCATACCTCCATGTTGAAATACTTATGTTAGATAAACCTTGGGTGTTGAGATCAGTTTTGTGAATCACCTTTCATACTGCAAGTTCATGGTACTCCACTGGAGTTAAACTTCGTGCATCACCTTTGTTATGTTAGTTTTAATCCCTTCTATCCATTTTATTTCAAATCAATAGACTAGTGGTTAGTTTTAGTGTGGTGAAATAAAGCTAGCCCTTCAATCTAAAGACTCATCTCTCTCATAAGTCACCCATAATTTAAGAGATGTTTTTATGTTACATCAAATTGAAGAAGGCTAAATTAGACCTACTTTAGGGTGAAAAATTGATGCATAACAAGATGGTTATTAGAATTGAACATGATTTCTAGTGTAACTAGCCATTTAGGCAACTTGTTTCCCTTCACTTGAATGATTTGATCCTCATATTGAGCTTGGAACCATGATTGATTTACTTTGTATTGTAGGAAGTTGAAAATTTATTCTTCACTCTCAAAAACTTTCTAATTACTTATGTTTTCCAAGACTATGGGTCTAACTACAAGTTTTACGAGTTGTTCAAACTCATTCCTTATACTGTGTGGGAGGTCATATTACACACCCATGACTGTGATCTTGTCAACATCATCATTCTTCACCCTTGGTATTGAATGGATATTGAAAGAATCAAACTTATCAATTATGTCCCATGCCTCATGTTTTTAATCTCTTAGCAAACTATTTTTGGACATGTTTCATGCTCTGACCTGGTTCACCACATATTCATTGTCTCTGAAATCTTGAAGCACCTTGATTCCTTTGTCATGTAGTAATTGGAGACCTTGGATTAATGCCTCATATTTAGAAACATTATTTAAGTAGCTAAAATTCAATCTGAATGCATGGAAATTTTAATCCTTTTGAGGGGATACCATTACAACACCAAATCCTATGCCACTTTTACTTCGGGAGCCATCGAAGTATAATTGCCATATACCTTTAAGGTCTTCCTACACCTTTACAATGTTAGGCAATAAGGTTTCCTCCTCAAGAATGCAACATGTGCCCAACCCTATCTCCTCTGCATTGTTGTATGGGTCAAACTCATAGTTCTCATGCACCCATTCATCAAGTAGGTTATCTAAAATTCCCTTAAGAGGCATGGTGGCCTCATAAAGATTTAAATTCTCCTCTTGGTTGAATGAGGTGTAGTTTGTATTGATCAAGCTAGGAGTGTAAGGCTCTCTGTGATTTTTTGAAATAGGTTCAGCGTTAATGGTCACCTTGGTCCCATATCTGGTCCTGAGTAGTATGTGTGACCAATCCAAGAATAGATATCCACCCACCTTAATAGTAAAATATCAGGAGAGGCATTTAGAAAAGTAAGGGGGTAAGTCAATGAATGTGATGTCCTACATAATAGAAAGGCTCAGACATGCATGTAGAGTGAGACTTAGGTCCTTGACAACTCCCATAGTTTTAACCATTGTTCCATCTAGTTGGATGAACCCTTTTGAGATGGGATAATAAGTTATTCCTAACATGTCTATGATTTTATTCAACATCACTGAGCCTATCGCACCTAAATTTATCATACAATTATGTATGAGATGTGTTGGCCCCAAAATTTTGACTAAGTGTTATCGTATTTTGATGCAGAACTAACATGATGCAAAAGGACCATGTCACAAGAAGACCATGGTGCATGACTTCCAGGCATAGAAGCATCATGATAGGGGACCTATTGGGTGAAAAAGGATAATGATGCAAGAGGAAAATGATGTAGAAGGGACCAACTTGAGAGGACCTAGTCATAGGAGAATAAGTCATGGAGAACCCAAGAACATTGGACTTGGAATGAAAGTAGAAGACTAAGGGAATGCATGGGAAGTAGGAGAAATTAAGAGAGTGATTCATATGGGACACTTCAACCTTATTTATAATAGGTTTTTCACCAATCCACAAGGAATAGAACACATGGCCACCAGTATATAGTATAGAGTGAGGATCTAGGGGGCACAAGGACCTAGGTCTTCAGGAAAAACTTATTGTAAATGTCATAACTCTCAATTTATTGAGGGTTTATGTGCCATTCACTAATAACATTAATGATTGTAACACTTGGTCAAGGCAAAACAAGTAGAAATACCCATGTTGTAATCTTTTGCAAAAAAATGATCTTTTGGAGAATATATGATGAAACTTTACCTTTTGGTTCATTAAGCATCTAATATAAGATATAAGATTTTGCCAATTTATGTCTTGAACGAAGGAATACACTAAGTGTTAGAATTGGATATGAGTTATTCCTTAGTCTCTTTATATTGGTATCTTTTTCTTTTATAAGTCACTAATGCTAGATAATGGTGGTGATCTATGTAGTAATAAAATAACCACATATGGAATTAGAAGGATCAAAGTAGTATATTTGTGTTGTTATATAATCCTTGTTTAAAACTACATAAAGAGAAAGGCATGAACAATTATATAATACTATGTTACAAAGCCTTTGCGAACTGGTCTTTCACTATGCACTTTAGGTGAGCATATGAGACCTAAGTCTAGTGTGATAAGGCCAACACATTATCCCATTGGGATAGACTTCAACACTAGAGCTAGAATCAACTCAAATAAACCAACATTTTGATTCCATTATTGGGACTTGAATAATTTGAAGCACAATCATGGAAGATGTTTGGGTGAATTACTCTTGAGAATATAGAATAATGGTTAGTAGTGTTGAAGATAATTTTATAGTTTTGTATCTCAAGCTAGGAATCTTTGCATGACAGTGGGTAGAGTAGAATCTCTATAGTCCCTTGTATGAAACCTTCTTTTTAGAGCTCCCAGTTATTTTACATGTTTGGCTAATAGCATATTCTCAAGGACGATCAAGGAATCTTGGAAGGAGGTAGTCTTGGATGCTAGAATGGTAAAGGGTTTTATCATGACTTAGAGTTACGTGGATGCAGGCAGTTAAATTTGTTGGAAAGGAGTTCTGAACAACTATATCCTAGAGTATGTTGTCACTACCTACTCATGTCCTGAAGAGGCCAAGTTATAATTTATTTGAGAACCAAAAGGTAACTATCTTAGGCTTTTTTATTTTGAAATAAAAAATTTATTTGTTGATCTTTGACTAGAAACTATACCAATGGAGGGCTAAATCCTCTTGTGCATGAGCTGAACATTTGGAAAGGGAGAATAGGGGTTGATAGATGATTATGGGTTTACAATGGTAGCCAACTAGTGTTCACTACAAAAATATAAGTATGATGAAGCTCGACAAAGAATCATGGGAGTTAGAAGTGCAGGAAGAGACTGAGATAACTTAAGGAGTGCTATTAGGAGCCATAAGGAAATAGAAACACATGAGGATCCCATCACTTTCGAACCATGTTCTATGCCACTTCTATCTTACAAAGGAGAAACAAGCTAGATAGAAGGAACTAAGGAACCAATTTTGAACCAACCTAACTCCCCTAACATCATGCATACTCATGCCTTTGAGTAAGATGAAGTACACATTCAGAATTGGGATACAAATAGTTTAGATTCAGAAGCTGAACTGGTAAGAGATATTGAAACTAAGCCATTTAAGGCTCATTTAGATTTAACACTATCTTTCCCTCTTCAAGGGAATTATATGGCACAATTTGGGATGCATGGTGGACCTAGTCTTTAAGGACATAATACAGGCCCAAACCTAGTTAACTGATTGGCTACCACACCCCATATCATGAACACTACTACTAGAGGCATTGGAGGAGGACTAAGAGGAGGCACGAGAGGAAGTGGACTCCCTACCTAAGGGACTAGAGCTAGAGGTTCCTAGAAATCACCCATTCCAACACATTAACCAACTATAGTTTACTATGAGATGGCATTACATTTACCTGAATACCAAGGGTTAGAGAATGTAGCTAAGCATGTCTATAAGTGTGATTTGATTTGGAGGGCATGAGACATCACATATTTTGAATTTAAGGCCATATATTTTACAACTACGCTCTTAGACCATGTAAATAAATGGTACCAAAAGTTAGACCCTTAGCAAGTGGTGGTTGACTTTGATCAACTCAAAATAGCCTTCCTTTAGGAGTTTGACATTCCTAAATTCGAACAATAGAGTATAACAATGTTGAAGGACATAAAGCAAGGACTTATAAAAAGTGTATGTGAGTATGATGCAAGGTTTAAGATCTTAATTTATAAAATATCCTTTGATATTAATGCTAACCAATACACACAATGGTTTGTGGGAGGACTGTTACTACCTTTTTGGTGAACCCTATCACAACGAACCTTCACTAACCTACACAAGGCTTTGGAAGATACTCTTCACATTGAAGCAGTTGGAACCATTAATACTAGGATTAATCCATTTAAGGAGGCTTAGACAACCTCAATGGCATCACAAATTGAGAATTTGATGGAAAATAATGTGCATGAGACACATAGTGGTGTTTGGTGTACTGACTGTGAAACTGAAGGACATACACAAACAACTGCTTATGTAAGAACATCTATGCAATACTTAAATAAACATGTGACATTTATAATGAGGATCATGATTTACACTCTTGTACTCTTTTGTATTAGGCTATACATACTAAAGTGTATGAGTATTGTAAAATTTTTGATGCCTACACTCATGACACTAATGATTATCATTTGATCAATGACATCCATGAAGCTCGAGTGTGTGGCATGTGCCAAACCTTAGTAGAAAAAACTCAAGACAATGATGGCTACTATGGATGTGGTAGAGGGTGAAGATGAGGAGGTGGAATTTCCAACCTAAGACCTATTACAAATATGGGTCATCAGACCACCATCAATGGGATTGCCTAGATTACCTAATGTATATGTTTTATAAAAAGGAACACCGACTAGAATAATGTCCTAATCTATATGTGGATATCACCAAGGAATGAAATGAAAAGGGAACAAATATGATTCAAATAGATAAACCACAATGGCATCCATGCCCAACCATTTTGATAGTTTAACAAGTAAACATTACCACTCGCGGTGGGGGACAAACCCAATTGATAGCTAATTTGATCAAGAAGGTACAATGAGAAGAACCACAAGCTAGAAAGTACCTTGATGTTCAACAACAAAAATATGTCCTCCAAGATACAATGGCACTCATATAAGAACTTCAGGGTGAGATTCATTTCCTCAAAGATAAGGATGTAATGCAACGTGCTTTTATGCAAATAGAAGCTGAAACTCAACAAGTGGTGCAGGCTGACTTCTAGGAACTATGCAAGTGTATGTTGGATGAAGATATTATCCCTTAGATCAACATTTGGCAATACCAAATGGAATCCACCCTCACCTTAGTTGGCAAAGTGAAGACTGCTACTTAAATCATGATCAATGACATGAAACTCCTAGTTCCTCTACTCCCTTGGAAGATAGAGAAACATTGGTTAATGTTGTCATTAATAGATGGGTAATCTGGGACATCTTAGTGGATACTAATGTGGAAGTAAATGTCCTCACCAAGGATGCTTGGCACAAAATTTCTAGTCTAGCGTTGTAGCCTTCACCTCATGTCTTATTCATGGAAAATAAGACTCACATACACCCTATTGGGGTCCTCAAGAATGCCATGGTTGACATACTTGAAGTGCCATTCAAAACATATTTTGAGGTTTTGGAGTTAGCTAAAGTTGATGATTACCCAAACCTATTGGGAAGGCCTTGGTGGTATGAGAACAATGCAAACTTGAGCTTTAAAAAGTGCTACATTAGTTTTGAGAACATTGATCAATGCATAGTAATACCACTAGATGAAGCACAAGGACCCCCTTATATAGAGTCCATAAATGTTGATGAAGACATCAACCACTTATATAATGTCATTACTACAAGTGATGAACATCATGATCCCACCCCAGATGATGTTCTTTGATGGAACAATAACCAGTCTATTTTTGATACTACAAGTAATGCTTGCAACTATTGGGCCCTTGGTGACTATGATCTCACTGGAAGGATGTGTATCACTATAAATAAATGAGAAAACTTTCCACACTAGCTTCCTAAATATCACAAGTTTGTTCACCTTATGAGTTTAGTAATGAGAGGGCCACTGATAGTACCACCATTATAAAGACTTGATGAAGCTCCATGGTTCCATGGACAAATGGAGGTACGTGACTTTGTCCAGTGCCTCAAAGAATTCTATAACATCAAGGATGATAGGATAAGGTCATTGGATCACCTTTTTGATGGCACCACCACAAGATGGTGGTGTACCCATAAAGAGTGCCTTTTATACTAGGATCAAGTATGTTCTTCTCGACATCATAGATTTCATTACAATAATAAGGTCAAGGGAACAATTAGTTATAGTGGTGTGCAAGCACCTAAACCTCACATTGAAGCTTATGAGATAATTTGGAGAAATGAGGAAACATACTTACCAGAGTACCTATGGGTACATGTATTCTATGGGACCTTAAGCATGGGCATGAGCCGAATATATTCATGAAGAGTGACACATGGGAACCAAGTTTTGGAAGTTACTGAAGGAAAACATGACCTTGGCACTCTCATATTCATCACCAAGGATGGAATTGCACCTTACTCTCCAGGCCATGTTTGAAGCAGTTATTGGAGACCCAAGTCCCATGGAAGACCACCTATGGAATATCCATCAGGAACCTAAGGAACCTTTAAACTTTTTCATTGAGCCTTCAACATGTCTAATTCATGTGCCTACACCAGTTCTTGATGAAGAATAATGTGAAGAGATTCACTTGGGAAAGCAAAAGCTTGTCTTCAAAGTAGACGAAGGTGAAGGATCTACTTCACTTGACCCCTTGACCAACCATTTAGAATTTTTACAAGTATTAGTACATGAACTATTCAAGACACAAGTCTTCAAATAGATAACCCTTATCATAGGCCTATTTAGACTATTCAACGTAACATTAGCATCGAACAAGAACAAAATATGGCCATAATTAGAAACTATTGGACTGATATAGAGATTATAAAAAATTGATTTTTTAAAATAATATCAAGATGTTTTCCCAAGGAACTATAGAAAAATGAATGGAGTCCACCCATCTTTAGGGAAGATGCACATCAAGCTAGTCGATGACACTTTACCAATGAAAAAATGACCATACAAGAGGAACCCTAATCTCTAGGTGTGTGTTAAAGAGGAGATTGACAGTATACTCTATGCTAGATTAATCATTCCCATTACCAAATCTGATTGGGTTAGTCCCATGGTGATTATTATCAAAAAATATGGATGCATCTATATATGTGTAGACTACCAAGTGCTCAATGCATCCTGTAGGATAGATCCTTTTCCAATGCCATTCATGAAGGATTCTAGGAGTATGGATTGTGAAGTACACTCCTTCATAGATAGATTCTCAAGGTACCATCAGGTCTAAATAGGTAAAGAATACCAGCCTAAGAAAAAATTCACCACCAAATGGGGATCATTTGCATATAATTTTATGACCTTCAGATTGAAAAATTCTCTAGCAATGTTCTCATGCATAGCAGTGGAAGCCTTTAAGGATTTCATTCATAAATTCCTCCAAGTCTATTTGGATGATTAGATAGTATATGGTTTGGTCAAGGACCATTGTGCTAATCTTAGACTCATGTTTAAGTGTTTCCAAGTATTGAAAATATCCTTAAACTTGAAGAAGTGCCTGTTAGTGACACCTTTTGGTGTGATCCTAGGGTATATTATTTGTAAGGAAGGACTCTTAGTAGACCCAACAAAGGTATCTATGATTCTTCACTTGCCAACACCCAAGAATCAACATGAGGTGCATGCCTTCTTAGGGCACATGGGTTATTATATAAAGTTCATTCATGGTTATGCCAAGATCATCACACCCTTAGAAGAATGTTTAAAGCATAATGAGTAGTTCATATGGACTAGTTTTTGTAAAGAAGCCTTTGAAGCACTCAAGGAAAAGTTGGTCACTACTTCTATTCTACAATTCCCTAATTGGACAAAGCCATTTCATGTCCATGTTGATGTCTCTAGCATGGTAGTTGGCATGACTATTGCACAACCAGGTGAAGGTCATGTAGATCACCTAATTTACTTTGCCATTAGGAAGTTGACACTAGATGAAAGAAATTATACCACTACACAGTACAAATATTTATCTATGGTCTATGCTTTGAAAAAATTTAGGTAGTACCTTCTAGCCACTCCTTTTACATTTTATATAGATCATGAGGCCTTGAAGTACCTTGTAAACAAACTCATACTGCATGGATGGATCTTTCATTGGATTGTATTATTTTAGGAATTCTAATTTTTCATAGTGGTAAAACTTGGGAAGGCTAACTGTGAACATGACCACCTATCTTGGATTGAGAAAAGAGAACCCACATGTGCCCTAAAGGAAGATATTGTAGTATTTTTAAACACTAGCTCCATGATCGAGTCTCTCACCTCATAGGAAAAAAATCAACTTGTGGTTCATGCCACACCATTTCAACTCATAGTAGTTGATTTTTACAAAATGGATGATGATGAGGTGCTTCACCATTGTGTAATGCAACATGATCAACCTAAAGTAGTTCATGAAGTTCATGAAGGTATTATAGGCAAAACTTATGCTGGAGAGGCTACCATGCACAAGGTTCTACTAGCTAAGCTTTGGTGGCCAACTCTATTCCAAGATGCTAAGGCATATGTTAGGCAATGTGACATTTGCTAGTGTGTAAGTAAACCTAATATAAGAGATGCTATGACTTTATGACCCATCCCTTCTCAAGAACATTTTAAAAAGTGGGATATTAATTTTGTGGGGATCATCACTCTAGTAGGATGATGAATGATTTCTTGATACATCATTGTAACAACTGACTACCTTATGCACTAGGTTGAAACAACGCTGACAAAGGACTATACTATAGCTACTACTATGTAGTTCATCAAGGAGAATGTCATAACATGGTTCAGGTGTCCCCTAAGTTTCACTAGTGATCGAGGAACCCACTTTTTTTAATCGAAGGATTTGCATCTTGCTAGCTGAGTTCATGATCATGCACCACAAGACAAAACCATACCACTTGTAAGCCAGTAGAACTATCAAGGCTTTCAATAAGATTGTAGGTACCACTTTAACTAAAATCTGCAATGTTGGCTACACTTATTGGGATGATAGGGTATCTACAGTACTATGGGCTTACCAAATTACCTACAAGCACCTCAACAAAAACATGTTCAACTTGGTGTATGGCAAGGAAGTAATAATGCCAGTAGAGTTCTTGGTGCCATCCTTTTGTATCACACACATGGGATAACTGGATGATGAGGCATCCTTATAAGCACATTTAGACACTTTAGTAAAACTAGATGAGAACCAATTTCTTTCTCATTGGATCCATAATGTAAAGAAACACAAGCAGAAGGCATGGCATGATCACCATATAAAGTATAAAGTATTTTCTCTAGGAATGAAGGTCTTGTTGTATGACTCTAAGTTTGTACACCACCCTGGTAAGCTCCACATCCATTGGGATGTTCCATTTATAATACATAACATTCAACTATCAGGGCATGTCAGTTACAATGAATGGATGGTCAGTTCCTCTTAGGGAACTATAATGGAAGTTAGTTTTGGCCGTATTTCACTTTAAAATAACTAAACTTTTATAATCAATAAGGCTTATGCCAATAGATTACGATTTATTGATTTCAATAAAAGTGTTGCCTTTGTTGTGTGCAACTCTTCTTTATTATAATTTTATTTTTATGTTATTGTTGTTTTCATGGAGAACCTCAAACCATTTTAGTGTGGGGTAAGAAGTCATACATGAAAGGGAAAAAATAAAAAGCGTATAAGTTAGCTAGGCACGTAAGATATGTGGCAGTGCAAGTCTCAAAGGCATTCAATTTATTAAGATTATGTGAGTCATTTAAGGCACTAAAGGGTAAGGTTACCACCATATGTTAGAAATTTAAAATGCAACAGCTATCTTCCACCATGTTGAAAGGGTGGGATACAACTACCACCCACTTCCAAGAAAGGCATGAGAAGGGACGTGCCATTAATGTGACAAGGTTAGTTATGGCAAGAATCATGCCAATAGCGTGATGGGATAAAACCATTAAGGCATTAATTACATAAAATGAGGATCAAAATATGAAAACTATTAAAATATTCATATTTGTGATACAAAGTGATAGGGACGAGGAAGGAATTAATGAGGGTAAACCCCCCTTAGAGCCTATAAATTGGTAGGTTAAATTCATTTCACTCTTTACAATGCATTGATTATTGAATTACTAGAGCTAAGAACAAATGATGAACCAGAACTAAAGATCAAGCAACCACACCACAACCAAACTAATCAAATCCTGAGCAATGAATAGTTTTTATACCCTTGGCAAGACACGTAGGTTGTTACCTAGTTGAGGAGAGAGTTTCTAAGTCCAGTTTGTGGAAAATAATGGTAATTTTTGAAGTTACAGGTTGTAGGTTCACCATTAACAAAGTGCTTAAGCTAAAAAATATGAAGTAATTTATTTATAGCCACATATTCATTTAGAAATGTGGGATAGCCATGCATTAACATTTAGGCTCCTTGAAGGGTAATGTGGCCTAAGAAAAAGGCTAGGCGACTTGAAAAAATACCAACTATACTAGAATAAGAAGTGAGCAGAGGAGACTAGGTTACCATTAGGGAAGAGACTCTAGAGGAATAAGAATAGTGCCCAACAGAACAACTACAGATCATGGAGGGAGAAGTGGGAAAACATGTGGAAGTAGAAAAGGAAAAAATGGTGAGGAAAGGAAAGCAGGTGCAGACATCAAAAACACGGAAGGCCCAAGCATCTCCAATTCCATCTTTATTAATAGAAGAGATGCAATACCTAGATTCAATATTGCACATGGAAAACTAGGTCTTCAAAGTCTCAACAGCCACCATTTTTTATTGTAACCACTACCAACTAGGAAATGAGGTCGAGCTCTAGAATGAATACCAAGTCAAGACCATGAATACAAGGAAGTAAGTGGTCTATAATTTAACAATAAAAAACCAGCTAGACACCATAGGACTCTTCCAACTTTTTAAATTGCCATATTTTGGTAAACCTAAAGAGGTAGTATAGTTTATCCTCTTAAATGTCCATGAAGAATATATCTACTTCATTGGGCACAACATGAAGATCACTCCTGAGAGAATTAACAAAGTCACATAACTACAATGCTCAAATTTGAGTATGATCGATGACTTGGCTGACATGGAGGAGATACAAATGACCACTATGGCACTGATGTATCAAAAGCAGGGGCATGAAATGCACATTAAAAATCTATAATATCTTGCCCTCTAATTCATGGTGTAAATCATTTCCACCAAGATTGAAGGGACTAATCGCTAGAAGGAGGTGGACATATCACAGCTTTATATTTCTCACCAAGTCTCACAAAGACGAAAGTATAATTGGGCCTTATACTTTGTTCACAAAATAATTCAAGGTGTAGAAAGGGCCCATCAAATTCCCAAGTATAGGTTTCCCTGGGGAGTAAACCTCTTATTAATGGTCTTCAATGAGATCAAAGTGCCAAACTATAGTTTGAGTGCATTGAAGTGGGTGTACCCTCCCACTCACAAGTCCCCCATTGAGTGCTACAAGGCATTTACTTGCCCCCAATATATCACCCCCTCATAAAAGATAAAGATGATGTATTGATTTGATGGGATGAAGGTAGCATTCAAAAATGAGTGGTGCATTCCAAAGGACTTACCCCCTAGTTGCAGAACAAGCACAATTCACTGTAAAGCAACATTTTTCCCTCACATAGATCTACATGAATCCATCTGGAGAGCTTTCAACATGGCTCAAGCTACCCTATGCCTTATCCATGTGGTAATTCATAGAATTTGTCAATAAAATATATGACACATAACCTATCATTTTATAGGCTGAGAGGATAGATGTGGAGCTTCACACCATTTGAAAACTTTATATATATCTAGGCAAGAAGGCCTATGTGGAGCGGTTGGAGATGGACTTGATCGATATACAAGTCAAGCAGACTTTGATTAGAGAGTAAGTTAACAAGTTATTCTACATGCTTTGCCCCCAAAAGAACCCATAGGGTGGAGACCCTAAAGAAAGACTCCCCCAAGCATTGTAGATGAAGAAGAAGAAGTGATCGGATGTAGGTGCAAGTTCAAATGCGAAACATGCCCCCCCAAAGAGGTAAAGGATGATAGAGGTATAACCCTCTAAACTCGTTTCTTCTCATCCCTCTACACGTCCTCCACCCCCACATTTCCCTTCACCTTCACCTTCACCACTTCATTCATCTCCATCCCTTACCCACACTTCTCCATCTCCTCCCCACACTTCTTTATCCCCTTCTCACTTTACGCCTACACACTCATCAATCTTCAACCCTTTATCCCCTCAACCTACTCCTCCACCTTCTCCACCTCTACCTCCACTTCCACCTTCTCCACCTCTACCTCCACCTCCACCTTCTCCACCTTCACCTTCTCCACCCCCATGCCCATCTCCCCTAAGTAACACTACCACAAGAGATACCCCATAATAGCCTCTAAGACAAACACCCCAACAAAAGTTTCCTTAGGTACACATCCATAGTTTAGGATCATATTTCAATTAAACTCCCTCCTAGTGTAGGAGAAGACCACATCTAATGATTCCCTACTTGATCTTGAAATAGGTTATAATGAGGAGGATGATGAGGAATATAGTGATATAGAAACTAGTGGCCATGAGGAGACCAAGCTTAAATGCGACCCCAATAAGGGAAAGGAATCGATCAAGTCAAAAGGGTAGGAAGATGAAAGAATAATGATCACTACATACAAAAATTACCAGTTCAATGTAAAGGATAGAAGACTCTATCTTTATCTGTACTTCCATCCCAAGGAAGCAACTCCTAAAACCAAGAAGAAAGTGTCCTTCCTTTTTGATATGTACAATGAGGAACATGAGTTTGAGCTCTTATTGAATAACGTCTCTTCAGGTTTAGATGGTCTAACATTGTTAAAATCTATGAGGGTTGATCCATAAAAGCTCACCCCAATGATAGCAAGTGCTACATTTTTTAAACTTGGCATGGAAATAACATGCTAGAGCATTTTGTCAAATTTGTATGCATGCACAACAAAGAGAAAACATGCCCAGGTTGTAAATATGTATAATAAAGTGCTTGTTGATAAATAAACATTCGTTGAGGAAGTGACCTTAATGAAACAAAAGCTCCAAGAGGTCATAGAGGAAAAAATAAGGGTTTTAACCCTTTGTAAAATAATTTTGAAGGAATTTCTAGCACTTGAAGATGATGCATCTCTGGATGGGGATGCCATTGGAAAGCTAGAAACCCCAGTTGAACTAATACTCAAAAAATATAAGGAGTGACCCACACCAAGAGATGAGTGGATGGAAATAGTTGAATAGTTCACCATGACTATTGACATCTGCAAATGTGCCTTAGGGAGAGTTGGGGAAGTTATCCCCATTTTGGATGGCATTTTTGCATGGCTAATGCATCGTAATAAAGGCTTAGAGGCTTAGCTACAAGCTGAAGAGGTCTTGAGGAAGCAGTCAGTTGATGATGTACTCCTTATAAAAGATGACATCGAGTGTGCAAAAGTATTTAGAGATGTAGATATGATGGAGGATACCATAAATAACCATCATCAACAACTAAATGTAACTTTTTCAGTCCTTTGAGGACAAGTTGATAAGGAGGTCTCTACACTAGAAAACATCTAGAAAGATACTAACAAAACTTTGGATGACTAGGTGAAAAAGACTAGTGAGACTTCGACCTAACTCGAGTAGTTAAAATCATTGAAAGATGCCATTAAAGGAATAGCTAGGTGTCTTCGAGGCATTGTCCCATCGGGACAATCTAAAAAATGAACTTGCGCAAAAGGGCCCAAAATTTTGGAAGATGCTAGCGTAACTTAGTATAAGATGGAATAAGGGCATAGTGTGGGGTGATGTTAGCCCTATAATTTTGACTAAGTGTTGTCTTATTTTGGTGTAGAACCAACATGAAATAGAAGGACCATGGTGTGGGAAGACTATGGTGCATGATTTCAAGGTGCAAACACACCATGGCATGAGACCTATTGGGCATAAGAGGATAATGGCATGAGAGGACAACAACATAGAAGGGACCAACACAAGAAGACCCAGTTAGAGGAGAATAAGTCATAGAGAACTTGAGAGAATTGGACTCATAACAAAAGTGAAAGACTAGAGGAGTGTGTGGGAAGTAAGATATTGTAGGAGAGTGATTCATATGGGACACATCAACCTTATTGATCAAAGGTTTTTCACTATCCCACAAGGAATAGAATACATGAACATCAATATATAACATAGAGTGAGGATCTAGGGGCACAGGGACCCAGGTCTTCAGGGAGAACTTATTGCAAGTGTCATGACTCTCATTCTGTTGAGAGTCTGTGTGCCATTTGCTCGTAACATTAATGATTGTAACACTTGGTTAGGTTAACATAGTATAAATACCCCTATTGTAATTTTTTTGCAAAAAATAATCTTTTAGAGAATATATGATGAAGATTTACCTTTTGGTTCATTAAGCATCTAATATGAGATATCAAATTTTGCCAATTTGTGTCTTGAACAATGGAATACACTAAGTGTTAGAACTAGATATGAGTTAATCATTAGTCTCTTTTTATTGGTATCTTTTTATTTTCTAAGTCATTAATGCTAGATAATGATGGTGATCTATGTAGTAATAATAATAAACACATGTAGAATTAGAAGGATCAAAGTAGTTTATTTGTGATGTTATATAATCCTTGTTTGAAACTACATCAAGAGAAGGATCAAAGTAGTTTATTTGTGATGTTATATAATCCTTGTTTGAATGTCCACTCTTCAGTGTGTGTGATTCAGAGGCTGTGAGATATCAGCTGATTTATTGCCAATTTGAGAGATAGCTTCATACAGAAGTTATCACAGTATTTCAGGTATTTTGAGAGATAACTTCACACAAAAGTTATCACAGTAATTCAGGTATTTATTTCATAAGTTTTTATTCAATAAATTATACAAATATAAATCTTCTATATTAGAGCCATATATCTTGAGATCAGGGGTCCAACAAATAGGGTGTCCTTTATTGGCACTCGTACGAAGTCCGTATAGATTCGTACAGATTCGCACAGAGACCGACATCGGCAGGCAAGGATCCACAACGACCGACATCGGTCGACCTATCACCGACGTTGGTAGGTTAACAACCCAAGTCGATCGACGACGGCAGTATAATCGACATCAACGACTGTGTTTTTGACACAACAGGCCGAGATGCACCAGATTCAGGTTTTATTCCCAATTTGCAAAATACTCAGGTTTTTAAGACCGTATTTGAATATTATTTTATATGCATGACAGAGGATATCTATTGTAATCATCTGGATGAATAATAAGATTAGTGATTTGGCAGTTAAGAGATTTACTGTGGTTTATTTGAATTTATTCTGCAAAATTGCATCTTTGTTCAGAGCTTTTGCTTTCTTATATTCCCTATTTGAAGGGGATATTATAGTGGTATCAGAGCTTTGTTAAAAAAAGGGAGCCCCTAAATAGGGGATATTACAGTGGTATCAGAGCTTTTGTTTTGGTATTCGAAGGGATATTATAGTGGTATCAGAGCTTTGTTAAAAAAAGGGAGCCCCTAAGTAAGGGACATCACATGAGACCTAAGTCTCACTTGATAGGGCCAATGTGTTATCTCATTAGGATAAACTTCAGTGCCAAATCTAGAATCAACTAAAATAACTGAACAAGATGTTTACTGATAATTAAAGAGATGTATAATGGGGGTGATTTACTAATTCTATGCACCTCTTTCTCTGCTTGACATAGACTTGTTGGTATAGTAGGCATAGTCTACAATGGCTTGTGAGATTAGAAACTCCTTAGGGCATCCTATAGTAAAATACTTTGGGAAGGAATAACAAGAAAATTACACATTGCAATGTTCAAGTCAATCTTTTTCATCTGCTCAACTATGTTAAAGGGGATTTGAGTCCCTTTAATCTGTGTTTTTTGAATTTTAGCCTCTTCTCACACCTTTGCACTATTTAGAGGTTGACTCTCTTTATGCATGGTCACTTCCATGCATGCATATAATCTTCTTATAGGTGTTATACCCTACATGCACTTAGAACTTGGGGTGTAGAGGTTGAGGATGTTGAAGTTAAGGGCACTGAAGGAGATGACTCTCTTTTTGGTGATCTCTTTCTAAATCTTGTGTTAAAAAAAACTGGGTTACTTCTTGCACTCAACATTTCATTATGATTCACATAATTAAAGTCACCCTCTTGATAATTTACGAGGGTGGATCTACCTTGATCTTAAATCCATGCCTATGGTTTATTTCTTGGTTGACATGGAGTAGATGGAGGATCCTACGGTGGTGGCACATTATACATTATATGTGCCTCATTTATTATTCTATTTACACGCACAACTTGATCATGCAGTTGATTGCATGAATGACACTATTTATAGTCCCACATCATATTATTTTTCATAGGCACAAGAGTTCTAGAGGTGTTTGTAGTGTTAGGATTTGGTGCATATGGAAGTTTATTATATGTGAGCTGGGTTTGAGCTTGTGCAACATGTTGGTGGGGAGGCTTGTTTGATTGATATTATTGGTTGAAGAGTTGATAAGGCCTAGGGTGTTGTGATTGATGTCTCTTGAGTTCTACTAGCTCATTGCCAAAAATATTCAATAAGAACTTGACTTCATGTAGCTCATTCAAGGGCATAAAATTTGATGGAATTAGTGGGATAACGTCAATAGGAATGGGGGCCAAAGTTGAAGTGGAGGGAAGGTAGGTGAGCTTGTATATGAGGGTTCAGGATATAAAGGCATAGGGGTTCTATGTCAAATTTTACCTACTTGAATCAAGTATTTTTATGTGTGCATAACAACCTCATTGCATTTGGTAGTACTTCACCACCCATAGATTGAATCATTACAACCACATCATTGTTCAGTGCTCTAAAAAGATATAAGAATGCAGTGTTCAGATTTGGCCTTACCAAGAGTCAAACTTGGTCCCAAGTCCTCTATAATCTAAAATTGAAGTTGACCATCTGCTCATGTGGAGCCCTTTTGATGGTTATGAGTTGTTCCATTAGTGATAGGTGGTTACTATTTTATTTAAATTATCTACATAGTATCTTACCTAGCTTGTCCTAATTTTGAACATAATTTAGTGTCAAGCCTCTGTACTATTAGGGTGCCCTCCCTTTCAAATAAGAGGAAAGGATTCATATTATGATGTTGTATTTAGTCACATTATGGACAAAGCAAATATTTGTAATGTCTTATTTATGCTCTACTAGGGTAGTAGAATTTTTTATAGTAAAGTAGGAGATGATTTGAAGAGTAGCTATAGGAATATCATCATACCGAGGAAGGTTCAAAGGGATACCTCATTTAAAAGGAACAAAGGGTTGGTTTTTTAGAGAAACTATGAATGGGATGGGGAATAATATTCCTCTATGCACATGAAATTTTCCAAACGGGGGTGTAGACTGAGCTTTAGGATAATGTTGCCCTATGTCACTATCCCTCCTAATGTGGGATGAGGATGCTATGACTCTTATTATTCTATAGGGTAAAAGTAACTCAATGAATTTAATGCCAACACCTTTTGTAGATGATCTTATCTATCTTTGCATATAGGTGAAACACTGATCTTTATGAACTAGGAATGCTTGGAGTCACTAGGTGTTCTATGGGTGTATTTAACACTGTCAACTAATAATTGCACCAAATAATTAGTTAAATATTTAAAGGGTTCTACCAAGAATTCTAGAAACTATTATCACTTGAAACATGCACTTGTGTGTGAAGGGCTCTCATGCACGCTAGTGTGTGGATATTTTGTGCCTAACACATTAGACTTACACACTGGAGAGAGAATCAGTGTCTCATTGTAAAAATGATGTCATCCCCCAATGTGTAGGAATCTTTCACTCCTTGGGATTAACCTCTAGAGTAGGGTGCTTTCATTCTATTATAGATGCACCTAGTTTATGACCAACACACAAACCTACATAGAGCATAATGTAATCTACAACTAGTTTTAATCCTAAACTTGACAAAGGGGAAAAGGGAAAGAAAAGGTAAGAGGGTTTTTGAATTGTAAAAGGTGATGAACCAAGAATAAATCAATCACCTCACCTACTTAATGCCACAATAAAAACAATAATTTGGATACACAATCTTTAGGTTAGGTGCACTGCATAGGTGTTTTGCATGGATGTAAGGGAGCACATCATGGTGCTAGGAAGGATGACAAAAAATCCATAGATAACACATATAAAGACTTATATATACACAACATGATACCTATAGAGACTTTCATTTTTATGTAGGGGTGCACATGGAGGATGGAAATGAGAGGGATGAACATCCATAGACAAGGATCAACAACCATGAAAGCACACAAAACACAAACAATGAAGAACCTTGAATTAATTATTATTAATCTCAAGGTTTAAGGCAATATTAAAAAATCAAATAGGTAGGGATTTATTATAATAGGAAAGGGCTCTTGGAGGGAAAATTTCATCAATGTTATGATGCCTAGAAATGTCAACCATTTTACAATAATAATAAGGGTTTATATAGCAGTGGGTAAGACCCTATGTAATAAATTCACCATTGGAGGTAGTAGATAGGAATTTAAATACGAAAGTGGTGTATAGAGCCCAAGGTCAATTAATATCACCAAATTCTTCACAATAACAATTATAGGCCATACTTATTCAATTTAGATCTAATAATTTGATCATGAAAGTAGTTGGAAGGTCATTATTGGATTTTAAGGTGGCCTGCATGTTTATCAAACAAAATCTAATGCTACAAAAGTCACTTTTACATTTAGTTATATTCATAATCAGCCACTTTTATGTTGAATCGGGCTCATCTACCATCTCTATTTATGGTGATCACCTACCAATCCACCTGGACTAGCCTGTTAATGTGGGACTATGTAGGTGTATCATTAGGTTCTACCTCATCATCCTACATAAATAGTTGGGCCTTTATGTGTGCATACCCCTTTGGTACCATATTTGCACTATCCCATGCACATTCTATTATTTTTTGAGACTAATGCATGGCTATGCACAAATAACTAAGTACATTTTAAACAAAGGGTGCACACTAAAGATTACATAGAGAGTTGGATAGGCAGTGAAGTTATGAGTTTGTGAAGGGTGATAAGGGAGATATTATATAGAAATACACAAGTCCAAAAATTATCCTATGCTTAGTCTCTTATGATGTCCCTCGCATTATGTGCCTTTATCTAGAACTTGTACTAGTCTACGAAGGGAATGGTGCACAACCTAAATCGTACTCTATATTTTACAAGGATGCAAATGTGAAACTCTATAAATTGGCATGGAACTTCATCATTTGAGTGTGAGGAAGTCTTTGAAAAAGATCATGCAAGAATATTGAATACCTTGAGCATGTTCTTCATGATTTGGAACTACTCCCTTCACACCTCTCTCTTTCACTGCTTAAAGTCCAAAAGACCCACGCACTCTGATTTATGCACCATATTGGTATGATGAATGATATTTACATGGGGCATACATAAAAAACTCCTCATAGGAAAAATCAACACCTAGTTAGGTGCAAACCCATGATGACTATTGATTTTAAGCATGGATGGGAAGTGCCTGTGCACAAGCTTGCTTTTAGGTAACTCAACACTGCACACTGAGTTCAAGGCCTACTAGAGGGGTGACTTGGAGAGTCAATAGGTCCTTACAATTCCCAATGGAGTCATAATTCCATATCATGAACATCATCAAATAAGTTACAACAACCATATGTGGTTCCCAAATCTCTCATAATTGATTTGATGAGGTCATTTATTGAGTCCACATCCTTTTTATCCATCCCTCTTCCTACCTTGACATAATCCACAAGCCAGTTATGCATTACATATTGATGCACTAGTCTATATAATGTTGATAAAAATTTGTCCATAGGGTTATTTTTATTTGATCTCAAATCACCCATTTTGAAGTGACCATCCCAAACCAATCCCTATCCCTTAATGTCAAACTCTTTCTTTGCCTCATTATTTGAATGTGTTTGTATAGGGAACCTAGAGGGCAATCCTAATCTTTTACCATTCTATACAAGAATTATAAAAAATAGGAGAGATTAAAGATTAGGCCAAAAATCCATTTTAACACTTCGATGGTAGGAAATCAAGGATCCCCTGTAGTAAAAATCAAATCAACACTCCCTGCTCTCCCCTCCCCCCCCCCCCCCCCCCCCCCCCCCCCGCCCGCCCCACCCATATTAATAAAAGGCAATCCATAATTCATTCTTATCCTAGTTGAACTAAGACTCTCTACCGAGCTAGCCCTATCATTTCACTTATAAATAATAATCCGATTTGTCTAAAGTAAGGAAAAGTATGAAATCTCAACCCTTCAAAACCTCCTTCTAGTTTACATGCAAGGCCAAAAAAATTACTTTACTTACATCCAATTTTTCAAAAAAAGAAAAACCCTCCATAATGCACCAAAAACCCAAAACTCTTTACCCTTATAAACTTTATTCTTGCAATACCACCATTGACTCTCTCTCACTAGCCAACAAGCACTCTTTTACTCATAGAATGGAGTCATGAAAAGGAAAGGGAGGGGAATAATCGACTTACCAAAACCACCACAGAAGATCACTGAACATATTCACTCCATAACTTCTCTTCTCTACAACAGTTCCTCACCACCACACTTGCCTCTTTAAAAATGCAATGCAAAGAAAACCAACTCAGACACTTAAAGGATTGAGCCTAAGGTTCAAGTAATCGATTCAATAAATTTAAATGAGGGGAAAGGAATAATGAATATCAAATTATTAATGATCAAAACAACCACTACTATCCTTCTAAATGATTTAAATTTCTCTCTCTCTCTCTTAAAAATATTAGGTGGTGAGATTTAAGTAAGTAATGCTCTATTTTAAAATCCAATAACATCATTAAAAATAAGCTCTAGTAATGCTCTATTTTAAAAGTCAATATCATTAAAAATAAGCTCTCTTAGTTTCTTAGGAATGAAATTTGAACAGATTTAATCTAGGTTTCCAGAATGAGAAATAAGATCAACCCCTAAATTAACTAGTTTATTTACCACCTTTTTCCCTTCTTTTCTATGAGTGAAATTTTCCACCACCCATTGTTTATATTAATATTTAAGAGTATCCTTCCACTATCAAATGGGTCCACCCTTTTGTAACAACTACCTCTAAACCTTTGAGAAAAATAATCATTTTCCTTCATTATTAATATTTTTCCCAAATTACAAAATAGTAAGGAGTGATTGTCCTTGATTATTTATTAACACCCACCCACCACCAATTAGGCCAAGTTTACCTTTCATTGCCTCATTGAAATTGAGATTTTTATAACCAAAGGATTGTGTAACCAAAAGACATTCTTAATCTTAGAACAAAGTAAACCTCAGTTATTATCAGATAAATTTTTAGTATTTTAATTATATATTTTTATAATTTATTTATTCTTATTTAAAAAAATTATAATTTTATATTTAAATATAAATAATTAATAAATTTTATAATTACCATATTCCAACCCATGCAAGCTCCTTTTTTAAGGTATCAAAATGTTTTTAATGTAACTATACACAAATACATACATAATAATTATATTAATAAAATGAAGTCTTCCAAATTTTAAATATTTATATTGTTTTGATATTTTTTAGTATATATATTTTTTAATTTAATATTTTTAAAATTAAAAATATATAATCTAAATATATTTTTTATACACAATAAATAGTATAAAAAGGATTACATATAAAATAATAATAAAATTTATAAGTATATAAAAACTAATTAATAATGTGCATGAAATAAGAAACATCTATATAAATATAATGAAATAGACATTTAATTTTTAATGTCTTAAACTTATTTATTTTTGATATTTCATTTTCCAAGTTTTTTTTTTTTGTTTTTAGATATATATAATTTATATCTAATTTTATATTAAATTATAAATAACTAATAAATGTTATAATTATAATAAATAATAATATATTATTTCTAGATGTAATATAAATAATAGTTATTTTCAATTTAATATAAAAATAAAAATAATTCTTAATTGGTATTTCATAATCCAAAATTAGGGAATTTATTAGATTAAATAAAATACAGAGAGAAAATGAGATTGAGAATAGCAGAGCACACATTCAACATTCAACTAAGCATGAAGGCCTATTAAATAGGCAAACAAATGAAATACCCGTGAAGCATGAGACGGGTATAATAAAACTAACCTATGTCGGCTTGCATGAAATAACAAAGGCCGAATAAACAACTAACCTCTTAACCAAAGTGGTTAAGGAAACTAACCAAAATAAATTACCTTAGTAAATAACCTAAGGTAAATACAATAATATGCTAACACCCTCCCTTAATGACTAAACCAGAAACAAGACCAAGTTTATCTCTAAATTTTATGAACTTGTCTGTACCAAGTGGTTTGGTCATTATATCAGCTGGCTGCTCTGCAGTGGGGCAGTAGAAGAGACTGATGTCTTTATTTGTAACCAACTGTCGGATGTAATGATGGTGAACCTCAATGTGTTTGGTCCTGGCATGAAATACTGGATTCTTCACCATCTTCAAAACACTTTGGTTGTCACAAAAAATTGGAGTAGGCTTTGATGACTCAAACTGAAGATCCTCCAAAATTTTCTTTATCCACATGGTTTCACAACCTATACTAACCACAACTTTATACTCTGCTTCTGTTGAAGATAATGCTACTGTAGTTTGTAGTTTGCTCTGCCATGAGAAAACTCCTGAACCAAAAGTGAAAACATACCCTGTTGTAGATTTTCTTGAATCAACTGAACCTGCCCAATCAGAATCAGAATATCCTAAAAGTTCAAAATCTACAGACTTCTTATACAGTATGCCAAAGTCAAGAGTACCTTTAACATATCTTAATACTCGTTTTGCAGCTAACCAATGGACTTCCTGTGGTTTAGACATGAAGCGAGATAGAAAACTCACTGCAAAACAAATATCCGGTCTAGTGGTAGTGAGGTAAATGAGACTACCCACTAGCTGCCGATACACTGTTTCATTGACCGGAGGTGAATCAGTGTTTGTTGAAATTTTAGCTCCTGTTTCCATAGGTGTGTGAGTTGGATTACAATCCATCATTCTAAACCTTTCTAGCAATGAACTGGCATACTTATTCTGTGACACAAATATAGTATTACCACTTTGCCAAAACTCAACACCTAAATAGTATTTTAGTAGTCCTAAGTCTGTCATGTCAAAAGTACAACAAACATCAGCTTTCATTTGCTGAATGAGACTAGTACTACTCCCAGTGATGGCTATATCATCAACATATATAATGAGAATCAAGATATCATCACCAGACACCTTTACATAGAGAGTTGGTTCCGAGTTACACCTTTTGAAACCTGACTCCCTAAGATATGAGTCTATTTTTGTATACCAAGCTCGAGGAGCCTGCTTAAGTCCATACAAGGACTTGATCAACCTGCAAACAAGATGTTCCTTACCAGGAACCTGAAAACCCTGTGGCTGAACCATGTAGACTTCCTCCTCTAGATCTCCATTCAAGAAAGCACTCTTTACATCCATTTGGTGCACCTGCCATCCAAACTGAGCAGCAATAGCAATAATCAAACGAAAAGTTACCATCTTGGTGGTTGGAGCAAAAGTCTCCTCATAATCAACCCCTTCCTCTTGTGCATAACCTTTTGCAACAAGTCTGGCTTTGTGTTTGTCCAAGGAACCATCTGCTTTGTATTTTACCTTATAAATCCACTTACAACCAATGGATTTCTTTCCTGGTGGTAGTTCCATTAACTTCCAAGTATTATTTTTCATCAAGGAATCATATTCCAATTGCATAGCTGATTCCCACTCAGACTTCCCTTTGGCCTCTGAAAAAGAATTAGGCTCAAATACTTGTGAAACATCAGTTATTAGAGCAAGATTAACATGCTCACCTCTATTACCAAACTGCTTTCCCGATCTCAGTCTTCTACTTTCCACATCTTGTGGCAAGTCTCCTTCTTTTAGTGCTTCAATTGTGGCAGTATACCACTTTGGCTTCTTTGGTTGTGATGCTGGAACCTCACAATGACCTGTATCAATTCCCTCCCTGGAATGTGATTCCACTGATGAACAAGAATCCTGCTCATTTTTCACATTATGACTAATAATGGAATCATTAGATAACAATGACTCAATATCTGAAACTTGACCAGTTGCTGTGAAGTATGGCATTTGTTCATTTACTATGACATCTCTATTTACCACAACTTTGTTAGTAGAAACATCAAGTAATCTGTAGGCCTTTGACTGATCACTGTATCCAACAAACATGTATGTTTTGCTTTTTACATCCAAATTTTTTCTCTTTTGACTAGGAATAACTGCAAAAGCTACACAACCAAAAATTCTGAAATCACTTACATCTGGAGTTCGACCTGACCAAGCCTCCTCTGGAGTCAAATTCTCCAAAGCTTTTGTAGGACTTCTGTTGAGGATGTATACTACTGTATTCACTGCCTCTGCCCAATACTTGTATGGGACATTTCTGCTTTGGACCATACAACGAGCCATGTCCATCACCGTCCTATTACGCCTTTCCACAACTCCATTTTGCTGTGGAGTGTAAGGTGTAGTGTATTGTCTGTGTATGCCTTCAGTGGCACAAAAGTCCTTGAACTGTTTTGAGATGAACTCACCCCCATTATCCGTTCTAAGAGATTTCACTGGCCGTCCTGCCTGTTTTTCAACCATAGCTTTCCAAGTAAGAAAGTTAGAAAAACAATCAGATTTCTTTACTAGAAAGTATACCCACTTTTTCCTAGAGAAATCATCAACCAGTAACAAGAAATAACGGGCACTAGAAGGGGTAGGTGTCTGCATTGGACCATGCAAATCCGCATGTACCAAATCCAATACTCCGTTTGCTCTCGAAGCTTTACCAACATCAAATGAATGTCTAACTTGCTTCCCCAACTGACATCCAGTACATACATGATGATTATGCCGAATAGAAGGAATCCCGTTAACCATCTTAGTCTTACTCAATGTAGTCAAATACTGAAAATTCAAATGCCCATACCTTTCATGCCATAGTGAACTTGTGCTATCAACTGCTGCAAGTGCACTTTCTTTTGCTTTGATTGGATCTGCAAGCTTATACAAGCCTTTCTCACCGATCCCAACAGCAATAATCTTGTTATCTTTAGTGGTGACTAAACATTGTTGTTCTTGAAATTTTACAACAAAATCAGATTTTGAGGTGATCTCACTGATTGAAAGAAGATTTTTGTTCATATCCGGTACATACCTAACATTCTTGAATGTATAATTTACTGTACCATTAAAACTTATATGAACATTACCAAATCCTTTCACAAAATATGTTGTACCATCTCCTAAAGATACAGATTCATTACTACTGTTATCTTCAACAAAATCCACATACCAGTCCTTATGGCATGTATAATGGCGAGATGCCCCTGAATCAAAGTACCAAGCTCGATCCACCACAGAATTACCACTGGAAGCCATGAAAGCAAAATCTGGTGATTCCTCGCCTTCACCTTCAGCTACATTCGAATGATGAGCTTTCTTTCTGGGGTTAGCCATATCATGTTGTCTTTTCCTACAATCTTTCTTAAGGTGACCAGGTTTCTTACAGTAAAAACATTTCCATTTAGATCTCTTATTACCACTTACTTGTGAAGATTTTGATGGATAGCTATTTTTACCAGACTGCTTACCCTTTTCCTTAATAAAGAATGCATTCTCTGTGGAAGTGGATGTAGACAATACTGCCTGCTCCTGTCGTCTCTCCTTTTGCAATAGCAATGTAGACAATGTTTCAAAATCCAAAGTCTACATCTCAGCAATCATGTGCAAGGACTCCACAAATGACTCAAATGATGGTGGAAGATTTTGCATAACAAGAGCAATCAAATCTTGCTCATCAACAGGTTTCTGCACTGCTTTCAACTGGTCACTGATGTCCTTGATCTGCAATAAAAACTCAGAAATGGAGCCACCTTCCTGCATCTTAGTGGAAAACAACAAATTCTTCAAATACAACACTCTACCGGCTTCAGAAGCCTGAGATTTTGAAGATAAATTTTTCCATAAATCTGATGCTATAGTTGCATTTCTGACCTCTGAGATTAGATTATCTGCTACTGACAATTTTAACAACATGAGAGCCTCACGATGACGTTTATCATAGTCATTGGTAGTAGTGGCAGGTCTTTGCTCTTTACCGAGCACTATTTGATCAATATTCAGATATTCACATATTGTCAAAACCTTGTGACTCCACAAACTAAAGTTCTTGCCAGTCAATTTCTGAGAATTTGGTAGTAACAGGTGTTGAATACTAGCCATTTTACCTAGTTTTTCACGAAAATGATAAAATTGGAAAAACTATAATGACTTTTTTTTTTTTTTTTTAATAAAAAAAAAAAAATTCCTTCTACACACTGATTCTATATTGACACTGAACAACCTTATCCGGTTTTTGGCAATAAACTCAATACCGTTTGCAAGATCACAAAAAATCTACCACTGAAACAATTAAATCGGGAAAACTACAATTCCGATTTAAAAAATTCTTTCTCCGTTGACATCCAGATAAAAAACCCAGAAAACGGTAAAATTTTTAGCTTTTCAGACGCTTCCGTGATTATTAGTCAGCGGTAGGTCCCCAATAACCCTTATTGGCTAAAGTTTTGATTTATTTCAATTAAAAAATAAAAATAATTGAAATATTAAAAACTTTAGGCTAAAAATTTTATAAAAAAATTCAGCCAATCAGAAAATTGGCCTACCTCTGAAACTTCAGGCGAAGATTCTGAGCCCGTTTCTCAACCAAATTGCAAACCGTTTTCACCAGTGTCTTAGTTTTGATTTAACTTGCAATTTAGACTTTTGTTTCGCTGAAAAAGATGAAGAAATGAATTTTTCTGATTTTGCCGAATCGGTACGGCGCCCAGCACACAGATAAATTCAACAGAGGCTTCTGAGCCTCTAAAACAGCTTGTTTTTGCTTCCTTTTGGTCTTATTTACCCTTCTGATGCTTCCTGGCAATTTTCAGACCTTCTGGTTGAGTTTTCCGAATTCTGTGATGCTTTCTCTCTCCTCGGCTCTCCACTGGGCGCCTGAAGCTCCTCCCTGGCAAGACACCGACCTCTCTCTGGCTTCCACAAACCTTCACTTAGGTTCTACAAACCATAGGCTCTGATACCATATTAGATTAAATAAAATACAGAGAGAAAATGAGATTGAGAATAGCAGAGCACACATTCAACATTCAACTAAGCATGAAGGCCTATTAAATAGGCAAACAAATGAAATACCCGTGAAGCATGAGACGGGTATAATAAAACTAACCTATGTCGGCTTGCATGAAATAACAAAGGCCGAATAAACAACTAACCTCTTAACCAAAGTGGTTAAGGAAACTAACCAAAATAAATTACCTTAGTAAATAACCTAAGGTAAATACAATAATATGCTAACAGAATTCACATATGGTTTAGAGGCATACTTGTATATTATGAAATTTAGTAACAATTCTCTGAATTTGAATGTGGAATTGGGCAACCAAAAATGATAATGTGACCTCATCTAGAAATTTAATAGTGATTGGAGACTAATGTACATAGTGTCATGGATTCTATACATAGGTACAAAGTATTGAGGGAACCCAAAAAAATTGATAGATAGTGTAGATACCTAAATACGGTCATAAGGTCATGACAATGTTAATTTTTGATTTATTTTAAACCACTTGACTCATGCTTAAATATATGATTCTTATTTGCCATTCCTCTAACCATTTAGCTATGTATGGACTTGAACCCTTTATTTTCTATCACTATTACACAAGATTTCCCAAGTCATTTCTCAAACCACTTTATATCACTCTTAAAATGATCCAATCCTTAAGCTAGTTATATTCCTACTTTATGTGATAGTTATGCATTATGTAGACATGTCATTTATCACAAACCTATGCACTAAGTGTGACCTTATCCTTGTGCCATTTAATGATTAGTTTCCAAAATTTAGAATATCCATATGGGTCATTCCACACATTTTGTAAATCGGCTAAAGGAAATTATTCAATTAGACTCCTATAAATGCAAATCAAAGGTCATTCATCACCACTTGATCTCCCTAGAACTTGACACTACTATTTATAACCTATACACCACTAGACATTGATAAAATCTACTCTATTCTTCCTATATTCAATATCAATCACAAGGAGAAGTTGCAAGCCAAGTCTAAATCATTCCAAATCAAGTCAAGAGCAAAAATTGTCAAGTATCAAAGTCAAATTACTATCTGCATGCATATAGTGAAGGAACATAATTGCAAATCATGCTAGGTGGGAGAACCACATGTGGTTTGATTCCCTCATCGAAGTATCTAAATATGTAAATAGTGGTCAATTATCAATGGGATTGATTGGGGTCACCACAACCAATTACTCTTCCCATTTTTTTAGGTTTCTAACTCTCACAAGTGCACCTAGGTTTTCAAGGCAAGGTGAAGGAAACTATAAGTATTTTCATGGCACTAAAACAATTAGAATATCTCATCCCTCTCAATTGACATAGGTGTAGGTGGTAGAGTTATTATAGTTCCATCACTTTCACAGTGTAAAAATACATAGTCAATAAATAAGGTCTCATTGCATAGTTTTCCAAAGAGCGCAAATATAGCCACATACTTTGTTCCTAGACTTGAATTATCAAATGCTTGTTTTATTCTATTTTCCACTGTTAGATACTTGATACAATCAACCAAAAATAATAAAAGATAAGTATCTTATTATTGATTATACTTATTATATTTAGCATATGCCACTTGTCAATCAATTTCAATTAAATACACTTTACATTGATAATTATGTTTGAATGCCATGTATTACAATTTGAATTATCTTTCAATATTTTATGCCTATTAAATATTAATAAATAAAAATATTATAAAACATATTGGTGAACCCATTTATTTTCCCAAACCTTGATTTTTATAGTTTTTGTCCTACTAAGGGTTTTATTTAAATTCACAATTTCCATACACTAAAGAGGAATATGATTGTCTTTTTAGGATTTGATTGAGCATCGTTATGATATTTTTATTTGACCTAGAGGTTTTTGATTGAATTCTTGATTTTCATGCACAAAAATATTTTCTTTTGGATTTAAAATTTATTTTCTTTCTTTCTATAACTATGTTGCAGTAATTGTAAAACTCATAGGAGTTGTCACTTTGACAAATGCAGTCATTAGTTTTACCTGAGTTATGGTGTGTGAGGTATTTCTCAAATACTTAACCCATTATACAATAGTATATATTAAATTTAGATTGCACATACCTAACATGTATATTAGAAGCACATAGGGTTCTGATTTTTAGCAATATGAAGTCTTTCAACCATTTTGTTATGTGGTGCACTTGTAAGTAGTTAGCCTCAGGAAGTTACACTCAATGTACCTCAAAAGTGAGATAGTTCAACTATAGAATGGTGGAATCCTTTTTAGTTAGTGTCCCTTTGGGTCTTATTCAATATTTACAATTGGGATTAGTATATCTGAGAGCCTACAAATTAAACACACCTTGCCTAGTTACACCCATAATGCCATTTGCAAATTTAAATTTTCAAAATAAAATCATGGCTACAATGAATGCATTTTGATTTTATCTTTTGATCCAACTCACAAGGTTCATCATCACATTTTAAGTTACTTTCCAAGTTGTTATTTCGATTTAGTATATATTTGCATGGATAAAATTTAAATATAATAAAAAGGATAAAATGAAATATATGTAATCTAAAGCCTTCCTCAATTCATATTATTTCAGTATCCAATATGAGTTACTACTTGCCACCACTAGTTGCCAAAGGGTAGGCATGACTCCCTTTGTTCTTCATAATCTCTCTATGGGTTTTACCATGCATAATACACACCCTATTTATATAATTATCATGGTTATTGAGATTGATAAAGCTAATGCAAATAAATTTAATGAAATTAATGATAAATAATTCATTTAATATATTAACACCAATTCATGTAAGATTGACACATTAGTATACATTATAAGACATGAACAAAAAAATTGGCTCAAGCTTATACATTTGGAGAAACATATGATCCATTTTACAATATTAATAACCCTTTTAAGTTAATACTTCCACTTAAGGTGTCTGAATTTATACTATTTCTTTTATTCTTATATCAACACCTCCAGTTACATACGTGACATAATCCCTAGGTATGAGATCATCACAAAGCTTATAACAGATTAATATTCTTATTTATATAAATGCAACATACACACCTAATTTGATTACTACACATGGTCCACCATCAACCTTACCTAATTCACCTTCCCTTAAGCAAAATGTTACATCCCTGCAGACCAAGGTGTTGCAATTACAGCAAGGTGTCTCTTGAAATAGTCATTCAATATATTTGCATACTTTTATTCATAATCCTTTGGCACCTAAGATATCATCTTACCCATTATTGAAATGTTTTTAATCTCATAGCTTCCACTCTATGAAGTCAAAGGTGATCCCAAACAACATCTTCAATCATTTCATGCAACCTGATAGGATTATGCATATAATGAAAAATCATTAACCAAGTTATTTCCATGAAGCCTCACATAATACACTTTTCAATGATTATATGATCTTATAATCCTATTGGTTAAATAAATCAACCCTTTGGAAGATAATTTTTTGACACACTTCTCTATTAACATTAGTGAAAAAATATCTTATGTGCAAAGTGTTAAACTCAAGTAAGGGTCTAATGAGCCAATAAGTGAATATGTTCTTCAATAGAAAACTATGATATCTAAGATGAAAAATTCTATGGCAGATAATGAGTTAGAAAATATCTTAGCATAATTTTTTGGCACCACTTCATGAGTTTATCATGGTTGAAAAATTCAACTATTTTGATGAATTATGTCATACAATGAAAGAATGAGAAGTCAAGATCATAGCTTTAAGAAAACTTAAGTATGCACAAAATACTCCAACTACTTCAAATACCAAGTTTAAAAATAAACCAAACAACAAGGTTAAATCTAATGAAATTAAGAATGATGCAAAATTAATAGTCAATGCAATATCATAACCTATGAATAAGCTTCAACTGGTAGTTCCACCAAGGAGGCAATTTTAGCGATTACCATCACCTCCTCACATATTGTTATAGAAGTTACTTGAGTGCAATTTCATATCTCTTCCTCCACCATTAGAGGTTGATATGACTAAGCCTCAACATAATATATTCAACAATAATGCATATTATGATTATCATAGATGTATTAGACATTCTTCAAACAAGTGTTACAAGCTAAGGCATATGATACAAGATATTATTGATTTAAACAAACACATAGAGGAGGCTAGATGAAAAAAAATGCAAATTTAGAGTATGAAAAATTTAATAATTCGTTTTTAAATCATGAAATAATAGAAATTAAGGATTATTCATGGGTACACCATGTATGCAATGTACGTCCTCATCCTCTAAGATATGAACATGTAATAGATGGTATTATCAGTACATCGACACCACATCTTATGATCACATGTTAAGCATAGGCTTATAATGAGAGTGGGGGTGAATTAGTATAAGATAATCTTTTGAATTTAATCAACCACAACAACTATAAACATTCAAGATTTATAAATTAATAACATAAGAGAACACATGATTTACGTGGAATCCCTTTTGGGAGAAAGCCATGACAAAATATTGCTTTTATACACACACACACACACACACAGACTCTCTCTCTCTCTCTCTCTCTCTCACTCACACACACACACACACACACACACACACACACACACACACACACACACACACACACACATACATACACACACACACACACACACACACACACACACATATATATATATAAGCACCCACACACTGGAGACACCAATCCCCTTTGCCAACTATCAACCTTGCCAATTCATGAGCACCAACCCATAGACTATGAGGCATTAATCCCAAGCCAAATTGACTCCACCATATATGATTGCTTCTTTAATTGAATGATGGATTTTCTTCCATTACACTTTCTCTCTCACTAATTTTCTTATATACTTTCTGCTCTCCTCTCTTTCACAATTCTCAATTATATTCTTCATTAGAATAAATCTACCCTTCACACTTATTTTATTAAGAGATATTCTATTTCATTTTATGATATTCTCTTCTTCTTCGCTCAAGTGATATGCATAAACAAAATTCTACTCTTCCTCTCTTCCTTCTCTCTCACACTTATATGATCTTCAATGAAATCGAAAATGCTTGTAATTCTTCCACATCTCTTCTCCCTTATATAGCTTTTAAGAGATGCATCCCATCCAGAGGCACCTCTTCACCAAAATATGTGATTGTTGACATTTCCATCGATATTTATATTGACATTTCCATCGATAATTCCATTAACATTTATATCAACATTTCCATTCACTTCTGACAATAATTCCATTCACTTTCGGTAACTATTTCATTTAAAAAATTTGTTCACTTTCGACAATAATTCCATTTGACATTTTTGTTCACATCCATTTCAATTCCTTTTGACATTTCTATTCATATCCATTACAATTCCTTTGACATCAATGAAAATTATTCCAATAATCTCCCCCTTTGTCATCGATGGCTATCCCCATGAATTAGTATATGAACTATCCCTTGTTGTGGTTCTCCTCCTTTGCCCCCCCTGTCTTTGATTCTCCCCCTTTGACATCAATGGTAAAGGGTTGTCCATGTTTCTCCTCTTGTTATAGTGATCCCCTTTTCTTTTCTCTCTCCCCCTTTGATATCAATGGCAAAGGGTTATACACCCTGCTCCCCTTGAGCTGATGTTTCCTCTCATAATCACTCAGAAAAAATATTATCTTCTTCAGATCTCTTCATTGTGATTTTAAATTTATTTTATACCACTTATTGTAATATCTTATTTTATTGTTCCTCTTCATAGAATATTTCCACTATGCACATCATATCTATCTTGCTTCAACATGGTCTTTACTGCCACTTCTCCTTGTGCTTTGTGCTCCATCATGTCCTCCCTACCATTTCTCCTTGTGCCTTTTGCACAAGCACAAATTATTCATTTTAATTATCTAGTTGCTACATACACTTCCAAACTTGTATGAATTCTCTTTTGAATTTTTTTCAAGCATCTTCTTTCTTGTTCTGGTCTATATGATTACTTCCACATTGTCTCACTATATGTACACACTTATTAAAATTATAGCATATAATGTCTTTTGACAATGGAGTAAATGAATTTCTACCTAAGAAACCATATGAATCTTTGTTTTTATTCCAACCATGCCCTTTCCTCTCACATCCTTCACTTGTGTCATAATTCCATGCATTCTCACTTCTTGCATTCCCATTCCTCTTATCAACATTTTTTCCACTATTCCATGTGTATCCATTCCTTGCATGTTTTTTACACTCTTTTTCTCTATGACAAAAAATTTTAAAATTAAAACAATAGCCATAAAATGATCCTTGGTATCTATAAGATTATTTTGTCAATAATGATCTTCTACCATGCCAATGGTTCTTTCCTCTATCTTATACTTGTATAAATTCATTCTTCGAGGAAGTCTTCTCTTTGTCTTCATAGGTTTAGCAATTTTAATATCCTCCTTGGTAACCTTTTGTTCATCTTCATAGCCAAGACTTGACATGTTGAATAGTGATCTCTGGCAATCTAGAATCTCATCTAGAACCTTGGTGCTCTTCTCAAATCTTAAGCTGCTTGTCAATTTAGCATTCAATTTTTTCTAAATCTTTTCTCAAGGAAATAATCTTAGCTTCTACCCTAGTAAAATTTTCCTCTTTTAATTTCAGCTGATCTCTTATTACCTCCTTAATTCTTTTCACCTCTTCTAATTGAGTTTTTAGACTGGTAATGATCTTTTTTGACTCTTTGAATCTTTGAGATATGTTCATTTTAAAATTTCCATCTTCTTCTTCATATTTATGAAGCTGTAATTTTTTCTTTAAATTTTTTTTCTTGAGCTTCTTTATTTCATTCAATGTATAGACAAGTTCTTCTTCTAGATCCACTTCTCCTTCATCCTCTAGATTTTCTTCCTCTTCTATAAATATTTGGTCTTCCTCATTATTTTTTTCTATTATCATGAAAAGAGTTTCTTCTTTATCAATCTATAAATTACTCTCATTACTCTCTCATTCTGAGCTACTCTCCTTGGTGTAAAGGTTTTTCTTATATCTATTAGATTTTTTATCTTTTTCATATTTACTTGGCTTATAGTTCTTTTTTATGAATGTGTGCTTTTTCCTACCTTAGCATGTTATTATTCATCACTATTAACATATTTCTCATTAGGACACTTAGAAATGGAATACCCTATCTCACCATAATTGAAATATTTGAAATAAATCTTACCTTTATACTTGCCAGATCCCTTTTTAAGATTTATCACAAAAAGATCTTCTTCTTCTTTTGATTCATCACTTGACCATTTTTAAATTTATTTGAAGATTAGGCTTCTTTGCACTTTGAAAATTTTCTATTTCTATCCTCACTTCATATGCTCTAAGGATTCCATGTAACTCATCCATCTTTAGTGTGTTTAGATCTTTTATTTCCTCAATTACTGAAACCTTAGGATCAAATCGTAATGGGAGAGATCTTAGTACCTTTTGTACTATTGTTGGATCTTCTATTTTTTCATCGAGTCCTCTGATGGTATTAAAAATTTCATTCACATAAAGAAGATAGGCTGCAACATTTTCTTCTTCTTCTTTCAATTTTAGACTCTCAAACTCCCTTCTATCAGTTTGGAGCTTAGCTTGCTTCACTTGGGTGTCCCCCCCATAGATACTCTATAGTTTATCCCATATATATTTTGTTGACACACAATGAATTACTTTTAAAAACTCTGATTTTGATAATCCACATATAATGGCATTCATTCCTTTCACATTATAATCACATGCCTTCTTTCCAACTTGATCCATTTGTTGATTTGTTGGTGTTATGTACCCCATCACTACTGATAACCAAATATCAAACCCTAGATCCATAATATATGTTCTCATCCTTATACTCCAAAAATCATAATTCGTTCCATCAAATAATGGTGCTTTATTTGTAGAGAAACCATCCTAACCTTGATGACTAGCCATGTGTGCTCTCAAGATCTACTTTTTAGCGGTTAGACTAATTCTAAAGGAACCACTTTAATACCAATTGTTAAGTACATGATTATACTAAGAGGGGGGGGTGAATCAATATAACATAATATTTTAATATTTTGAATTTAATCAACCAAAACAACCATAAACATTCAAGATCTATCAATTAATAACATAAGAGAACACATGATTTACATGGAAACCCTTTTGGAGAAAGCCACAGAAAAATATTGATTATATATATATATATATATATATATATATATATAAATCTTTTATAATATTTTCAAGGACAAACCTACTGGAGACACCAATCCCTAGACCAAGCACCAACTTGGTCAATTTATGAGCACCCACCCATTGGAGATATCGATCCCCTTCACCAAGCACCAACCCAGCCAATTCGTGAGCACCAACCTAGCCAATTTGTGAACACCAACCCATAGATTTTGAGGCATTGAACCCAAACCAAATTAATTCCACCATTTATGATTGCTTCTTCAATCAAATGATGGCTTTGCTTCTCATACACTTTTTCTCTCACTAATTTTCTTATATACTTACTGCTCTCCTCTCTTTCACAATTCTAAAATGATATTCTTCATTAAAATAAATCTACCCTTCACACTTCTTTTCTTAAGAGATATTATGCTCTTCTTTTCTTCCTTCTCTCTCACACTTATATGATCTTCAATCAAATAAAAAATGATTTTAATACTTCCACATCTCATCTCCCTTATATAGCTTCTAAGGGATGTGTCCCATCCAAGAGGCACCTCTTCATCAAAAGATGTAATCGTTGATATTTTCATCGATATTTCCATCAATATTTCCATAAATAATTTTGTTAACATTTCCATCAACATTTTTGTTCACTTTTGATAACAATTCCATTCACTTCTAGCAACAATTCTATTTGACACTTTTGACAATAATTTCATTTGGTATTTTCATTCATATCCGTTACAATTCCTTTTGACATTTCCATTCATATCCATTGCAATTATTTTGACATCAATGACAATTATTCCAACATCACATTTGAGGGTAGTGAAATTATTAATGATGATTCAGGTAGACATGCACTATTTATTCAAGATTATATCAACAAACAACCAATAAATAGTCTCATGATAAAAATTTGGTTGTGTGAAAACATATGTACAATGACACTTCTTAATATTTGGTACATAAAACAATATTTACAAGATATATCAAAAATATTTTAATAATTTTATGTACATATACAAAATACTCTTGGGCATATAGTGCTACCTCTTCAGGTCTATTCAATAAAATTGGATACTCTATTATTAGTCTTATCAAGCACAAGGCTCTTTGACATGTTATTATAATGCCCTTGGATACCAAATATTTATGTAGTTCCATATAAAGTACATCAATGTATAAAATATATACATCATAATCAAGTGATAAAAATTTCAAGCATTCGATATGAATACCTTTTAAAGTCAGTGGTATCTCCTCTTCCTTCCCCAACACCAACATAGAAGCATAGTGTAGTGTTAGTTGTTGTAATTATGTAGGATATTCCTATATATTAAGTTAGAGGATAATATTACAACCACCTAGATATATAGTTTCACAACATCAATTTATTCAGAGGTCACAAAGATCTTCATCTTCTATAAGGTGTCCTAAGGTAGTATCTTGGCAGTTAAAGTGTCCCATAGTGAACACAAGTAGTGAAACCTTATCCTACTATATATCCTAACCCACCAAGTCTTATGTCTCGAAGAGTTACACATTTGACTCATGATTCTAAGTGTAGTGATCAAGGCATTTACATTACAATACCAGATTCCTTTTCAAATTCTATTTCATCTACATGTAGCACTTTTCATTTACAAAAAGTCACCCTCCCATTATATGATACCTGTAGTTACTATGGTCCTCTCATTGATGGGATCATTGGTTAGATTATTTTACATTTTTCACATAGAAAATATTTAAAAAATACAAAAAAATCAAATAGTTCAAAAAGAAAAAAAATCAAATGTTTCAAAAAGATAAGAACATTTAAAAATTATATAAAAAAGTAAAAATCAAGACTTGAATAGGTCACAAGTTTCCAGTTTACCTCTCTACATATGTTATTTACCATATATTAGTAGATAACATATTATTTTTCATACACATGTATTTCATGAGGTATATGATTATGATTCAAGACATACATATTATACACAGATTCCTAAAAACTAGACTCCTTTCTAACTAGTGGTCATGCTTATGTTGGGGGCATATTATTCTATATGTTACATGATGCAGGAGCCTCCATGGTGGACAAGATATCATATATCACACATAAACATAATGTTTTACTTACTTTTTGTCTTGCTTTACTTTAGGTTTGGTTGTGTGTTTTTGGTTGTTATTGTTTCTATATTGAGCCACTTTTACTTATGGCTTGTAACTATTATTGATTTTGGGTTGGAAAAGTTTGCCTCCATACTTGAATCTGAATATCTTAGTTGTTTGATTTGGTATTCCAATAAATAAAGAGCACTGTCTTTGATAAACAACTATCTCATCGTCAAATTGGTCATGAAATACTTCTTTCATACCTAATAGTTGTAAATAGACTTATATTGCCCATTATGCCTTGAATATAAATGTTTCTCCTCACAGTGATTATTCTATGTACTTTTTACTGGCAGACTTGGTTAGTTGACAACTTAAATTATCACGGATAGCAAATCAAGTTTCAACTATCCAATTTGGTCTTGAAGATTTTTGTGTGTTTCTATAGTTGTAATCAAACCTTTTGATGTCTAAACATGGCTTTTAATTTAATGAAGAGCTCTATCTTTACTTGTCAGTTATCTCATTCATTATTTTAGCCTTCAGGTAGTTTGTGCCTTTCCCATGGGTGATCCCAATACTTATCATTGTATGAATACCAATCTAGTCTTAGTAAACATTCAACTAAACTTTTGTTTGAACTATGATTCCCTACTATGTTTAATTTTATTTGACACCACCGTGCTTCTCAGAATTCTATTCTAGGTTTCATCTTTGAAAAAGACCAATACACCATTCATTGCAATTTGAGAAGGTAAAGATTGAAGTGACCTATGTTCTTGGAAAAGTCTCCATACATCATGGTTAGGACTAGTGAATCCTAATAGGGATGGTTCAAGTTAATTTGTATTCATTTTTTTCCAAATTGACATACTCAAGAATGAATTAGATCTCATTCATTTTTTCAACTGTTATGTGCTACCAAAAATCTACCTAGACATTAAAATAAAAAGATGAGTTCCATTACAAATTGGCTTGGCCAATTGAAATCCATCCAAGTCTACCTATAAGTTGAATTTTCTTTATTTTTGTTCTTGTTGTAATAGAATATAAAGGTAATGCTCAAGTAGACAAAAAATTCCTTGAGGTAAGTCGATGGGGTAGTCAATCATAACTGATAATCAAGATGGCAATGGAATGGAAAAGGGGTTTACTATTGGGAGAAAATAGAGGACTAGGACTGTATGTTGTTTTTAGGAATGGTAAAGGAAATCCAACCCAATGAATTTGAAGTATTAGTAAAACAATCACAAAGAAGATACATATATGAAATGAAAAAACAAGGTAGATAATATCTATTTAGAAATGAAGCATATCAAAGCATGCTAGTAAAAATGAAGGCACTTACATATATAGACAAGGCAAAATACTAAATTAGCTAAGCTAGGCAATGTGGGATAAAGACTCACATGGAAAAACTCACTACAAGACAAAAAATCTAGTTAAGACACTAGTAAACATGAGAAAACACATGAAATGCACACTCTAACACCCCCCTCAAGTGAAGCTAGGGGCTAACAAAAGCCAAAAAAATAAATAGTGGCATATCCACAATATGAGTCTTGAAAACTAGGCCTGATAAGGTACTCATGTAAAATGTGTATCCATGAAATGAATATGGAACATGTCTTATGAATATCCCCCAAAGATAGCTTCTAAAACCCCAAGCATGCCATGAAACTCAAGGAAATGAGGTGATGCAAAAGTCTTTGTCAAAATTTCTACAACCTACTACTGAGTCAGAATGTACTCCAAGCTAAGAACACCATCTTAAATGTGTTGATGAATGAAGTGAATATGTACCTCAATGTGCTTGGTCCACTGATGCTCAACTGGGTTGTGAGATATATAAATTGTACTCTAGTTGACACATGAAAATATAGTGGGTGAATCCTGCATGAAGCCAAACTTTGTCAACAATTGATGAAGACAAAAAACCTACTGACTTGTTATAATTGTTTCCTTATACTTAGCCTCTATAGATGAAAGTGCAATAAATTGATGCTTCTTGTATAACCAAACAATAGGTGAAGAATCAAGACAAAATATGTAGCTAGAATTTGAATGCATATTATTAAGAGAACCTGCCCAATTTGAATCACTATATCCAACCAAATGAGTAGAACTCTATTAGATTGTGGAGCTAAAAGCTTCACTGATGCAGACATTGGAGGAGGTTGCAGAGTGTTACTGTCACCGGCATTGGTCAGGCCAACCGATGTCGATAGGGAGGAGACAGGAAGGCAACCGACATCGGTCAAAAGTCAGCCGGCGTCGGCACCCCCCAGGCAGATAGGGACTGACATCGGTCACCTATGTGGTTTGGACTGAGTGTTTTATGGGCAGTTAGCTAACGAACCAAGTGTTTGCATGTCAAGAGCCAATTTTAGACTGAGAGCTATGGATCTAATTATTGTAATTAGGTGTCTAATTATTGTTTGCATGAGATATATTTAAGAGACTCATTGGTTGTATTGTAAACTAGTGCTAGAGAGTAAGAGAGCAAATAAGCTCCTTCAGAGAGAAGAGAGCAATGGTGTGTTCCTCCTAGTGCCACAGTACCAAGTGTGGGTGCTGGATTGGAGAATCAGCAGGGTTCTTCATGTATGTATGATCTTGGTCATCAGGTGAGCATGGCTACGATAGGAGATCTGCATGGGTAAGTAAGATCATTGATTTGTAGGTGTATGTGTGTGCAAGGTCAAGGTTCATAGGTGTGCAGAACCAGATTGATTTTCAAGTGTGCAAGATCAGATAGGACATCAACACAACAGGGAGCAGAATCAGGTGGGATCTACTTGGAGTACAGTGTGTACTTGTGGAGTGCATGGAGCACTTGTGGAGTGCGTGGACCACAGGTGTAAGGTGAACACCAACTCTGTGTTTGAGTTGGGTGTTGGGACCTAGGGGAGAGAGCTTTGAGGGAAGATTTACTGTTTATGCCCTAGAGGTGTGGGAGCCCTAGAGGTGTGTAAGGAAGAAGAACTGTGGCAGCCTTCTTTGTTGTATTTCCTTCTGAAAGAGTTTTAATACAAGTTGTGTATTGTCTCTCATATCATGTGTTATTTTTGAATTCTAGTTACTTGTGTATTCTGGTTAATTTCTGCATATTAAGTTGCTTGGTAATCAATTGTGTGCTTCAGGTTATTTATCCCAACACGTGGTATCAGAGCTAAGGTTGCAGAGAGCAGGTTTTGTGTTTGGTTATATGTCACTCTCAGGGGTTTTTGATCGAGTGGGAGTAGAGCAATGGCAGATCAAAGTAAGCTAAGAATGGAGGAGTTGAAAAGCATAGATAGTCACTTACGGTCCTATGGAAAGGAAGAGCAGGGAAAAGAATATTGTTGGTTGGTAGCAGATCAGCATGAAGGAACTGAAGATGCAGATGTTGCAGGGGTTGTTGCACAAGATGCTCTGAAAAGTTTCTTGGATAAAGTTGAATCTTGGATAACAGATTATGTTGCCTCTTTCCATGTAGCCCCAGGGAGAGGAGCTGGTGAGCCTTGCCAAAGAATTGGCAAAGGGGAAGTGAAGCTAAAATCGTAGGCAGCCAACACATGGGTGTTGAAGGAGGTCATGCAGGTCCCAGGTTTGGAGATGTGGCTAATTTATTTAGAAAGGTTGGGTGATGAGAGATGCACAAGAGCTCTCACAACAGATGCACTTGAATTAGCTGGTGGTAAGAAAACAAGTACTCTTTATCTACTTGTTTATATTACTGATTCTTCTTTTGTTGCGGAGATGTGGCTTCGTAGGCTTGGTCACATGAGCAGGAAGGAGATGCATGTTCTTAAGCGAAAGATAGATATATTTGACAGGCTTAAAAACTGGAAAGCCTTGGTGTTTATGGAGGAGATGGCAGACAGAGACCAGTGGATGGGGCTGGATATTTCTGGGCAGGGCAGTTTGACATGGATTTTGATTCAAAGGAGTTCACGGGGAAAAAGTCATCACTCACAGGTGAACATAGGTACCGATGTCGGCAGGAAAACTGACATCGGTAGGAGGTAAGACCGACGTCGGTCATGAGGATTGACGTCGGTATCAAGAGGACACCGACGTCGGTAGGGTTGGTAGTCAGGACAAGCGCATGGAATCGACATCGGTTGGATGCAGACTGTGTGGTGACCGAGGTCGGTCACTGTAACAGATTTTGGGTAGACAGCAAGCTATTAAGGAGTCTCAAATGCCCATATGGAGGACTAAAGATGGTAATTAAGCCTTAAATTCATTGTTACTCTTCTTTATACTAGTTGCTGACTGCAGAGCAGGAAGGATCCAGGAAACAGTGGGAGCATGGCAGGAATAGTTTGTAGAACCAAGCAGGAGATTTGGTAGGGTTGCCAGCCGAAAGAAAGCATAGAGACAAATGGATACCTTAGTTGAAGAATAGAGAGAATGGACACGTGAGACGGAAGGCCAGGGCATACGGTCTTGAGGAAGCTGCAGGACAGTGGTACAGGTTTTGACAGTGGGATGACAAAGCATGACTTTAGTCAATGTCAGGGTAACTACTATGGTTTGTCTTACCAGGTGGATGATGATTGCAACATCATTCTGTTGTTGTATGTGGATGGTATGTTTGTTAGCAGGTTTGTACATACAGGGTTTTGTTGAGCTAAGGGTAAGATTAGTTCAGTGGTTTGCTATGAAGAATTTAGAGCAGTGAAATTTTTTGGCATGGGAGACATGGGAGATCACAGGGTGATTTTGTCTCGAGTGGGAGCTGATGTGAATCAGGTGTTGGCGAGGTTCATTATGCAGGATGCAGAATTGGAGCACACTAAGGGCTGGACAGTTCAGTGTCTGAAATCACATGAGGTCTGGTATAGGCCTGAGTTTGCCCAAGCGTTGGGTGTTGTCAGAGAGTTAGGAGCCAATTCAGAGAAGTGGGTTCTCAGGTATTTGAGAGGGACCAGCAGCATGGATTCATGCTATTCAGGGTCAGGTCTTCACTACATGGGATTATAGGTTCGGATGTGGCAGGGTACTCGAATGACAAGAGGTACATCACAGGTTGTGTGGTGGGTTGTCTTCAGGATTGAGCTTGAAGAGGGATATAAGCCAAGAAACAAATTAGACAGTGTACAAGTACAGGTACAGTGTAGTTATTTATCTCTAAGTGGGAGATTATTAGGTTATGGAGCTAAAAGCTTCACTGATGTAGACATTGGAGGAGGTTGTGGAGGGTTGCAGAGTGTTACTATTGCCGGCATCGGTCAGGCCAACTGACGTCGGCAGGGAGGAGATAGGAAGGCAACCGATGTCGGTCAGAAGTCGGCCGGCGTTGGCACCCCCCAGGCAGATAGGGACCGACGTCGGTCACTTGTGTGGTTTGAACTGAGTGTTTTACGGGCAGTTAGCTAACGAACCAAGTGTTTGCATGTCAAGAGCCAATTTTAGACTGAGAGCTACAGATCTAATTATTGTAATTAGGTGTCTAATTATTGTTTGCATGAGATCTATTTAAGAGACTCATTGGTTGTATTGTAAACTAGTGCTAGAGAGTAAGAGAGCAAATAAGCTCCTTTAGAGAGAAGAGAGCAATGGTGTGTTCCTCCTAGTGCCACAGTACCAAGTGTGGGTGCTGGATTGGAGAATCAGCAGGGTTCTTCATGTATGTATGATCTTGGTCATCAGGTGAGCATGGATACGATAAGAGATCTGCATGGGTAAGTAAGATCATTGATTTGTAGGTGTATGTGTGTGCAAGGTCAAGGTTCACAGGTGTGTAGAACCAGATTGATTTGTAGGTGTGCAAGATCAGATAGGACAACAACACAATAGGGAGCAGAATCAGGTGGGATCTACTTGGAGTATAGTGTGTACTTATGGAGTGCGTGGAGCACTTGTGGAGTGCATGGAGCACAGGTGTAAGGTGAACACCAACTCTGTGTTTGAGTTGGGTGTTGGGACCTAGGGGAGAGAGCTTTGAGGGAATATTTACTGTTTATGCCCTAGAGGTGTGGGAGCCCTAGAGGTGTGTAAGGAAGAACTGTGGCAGCCTTCTTTGTTGTATTTCCTTCTGAAAGAGTTTTAATACAAGTTGTGTATTGTCTCTCATATCATGTGTTATTTATGAATTCTAGTTACTTGTGTATTCTGGTTAATTTCCGCATATTAAGTTGCTTGGTAATCAATTGTGTGCTTCCGGTTATTTATCCCAACAAACTCCTGGTGTAATGTAATCCAAAATGAGAAGTGACTCATAGATATATATAAATCCTCTTGGTAGCCTACCAATGACTGTCATGATGGTCATGTGCAAACCTAGATACAAGCCCAACTGCAAATGAAATTTTGGGGTGAGCATGGGTCAAATACATAAGACTCATAACCATCTACTTATACAATGTAAGATCACAAAGTGGAGTAGTATAAGAGGTAGTGAGAGTCACTTTAGACTAAAAAGGAGAAAGATTTGGCTTGTAATTATCCATGCCAAACTGTTGAAGTAGATCAAGTGTGTACTTCTACTGACTCAAATAGATCCCTATATTTGAATGTGAAATATGTGGATGAAGGAAGAAATGTAAAAGGCCAAGATCTATCATGTTTAACTATGCTAAAAATTCATACTGAATAGTCTAAATATGAGATGAGAAAATTCCTATGAGAAGCATATTGTCAACATACAAGACTAGAGTAACAATGTCCTCCACAATATGCTGAATATACACTATGGGATCAGAGTGGTATCAAACAAAGCTAGTAGAGAGAAGAATGAATCCATCTTCTCATACCAAGCCCAAGAGGCCTATTTGAGACCTTAAAGACACCTTCTAAGTTGAAAAAAAAGAAAAGAATCATGAACAAACACACTGAGCTGCTCTATATAGATTTATTCATGCATGTCTCCATGCAAGAAAGCACTCTTTATATTAATCTGATATACTATCCAACCCTATGATGCATTAAGAGAAAGTATAAGATAAACTGAATCCATCTTGGAAATGGGTATAAAAGTCTCAAAGTAGTCAATACCTTTGTCTTGATGAAATACCTTTGCAACAAGATATGCTTTATACTTGTCAATAGACTCATCAACTACATACTTGGTGTGGTAAATCCATTTGTACATGCCCAACTTTCTTCCCTTAGAAAGAGTGACCAAATCCTAAGTGTGATTCTTTATCAATGAATAATACTCATATGTCATCACATAATCCCACTCCTATATCCCATGAGCCTATGAAAAAGACTATGGATCCCCAAATAATGCCAGATACAAAAGTCCAGTACCAATAGAATGTGCACAATGATGTCGAGTAGGTAGAAGATCTTATATGAATGGCAGTGCCTCAAAAACTTTAGTATGATCTCACCTATACATAGTGACAACATCAATGTGAATAATATTCTCATCCTCTATGACTTCCTTAGGAATCTCCTGAATTGGCTCCTCAAAGAATGAATCCTTGATATGAGGTGAATCATGGAAAGATGAAGAAGAAGGCATGGAAGAAGATGAAGAATCATGATATGTAAAACTCTCATCAAAATGTGCATGATTTAAAAAATTAAAATCATGAGTATTAAGATCTAAAATACAATAATATCTCATGTCCTCTCAATACCCTACAAAGACCAAAGGTTTGATCTTCTTTTCCAATGCTTTCCTTTTCTTCTTTGGTACAAATTCCCAAACAAGGCTCCCAAAGGCTTGAAAAATGAGACATCAGGCTTGGTTCTAGATCAAGCCTCCTTCGAAGTCATATGATCATATCTTCCATGAGGCGTGTGGTTCTAAATGTAGTTCATAAAGTTAATTTCCTCTACCCAATATATAGGAGATAAATCCCATGAATTCATCATGCAGTTAGCCATTTCCTTCAAAGTCTAGTTCTTCTTCTCTGCTAAGCCATTCTATTTTGGAGTATGTGCAACAAAATGCTAGTGAATAATATCATGGGATACTAAAAATTAGTGATCTCTAGAATGAATTACTCCCCCTCATTATCTGTATGAAGCTTTTTGATGTAACTTGATGACTTTTTATTAAAAAAAGCCTTAAAGACAATGAAGTGAGCAAACACATCAATCTTAAACGCAAGTCCACCTTGATAAATTTTCAATGAAGGTAAGTGCATATTTAATTACATTAAAAGAAATAGGAAAAACCATCAAATCACTATGCACAAGCTCAAGTGGTAAAGAAGCTCTCATGGATATGCCCTTAGGAAATGGATCTTGATGTTGTTTCCCTAATGCACAACTTGGGTAGATTCCATCAAGACATAAAACTATAGGAAGACCATCTACCATAATATGAGTGCTCAACTCCTTCAAATATCTATAGTTGAGGTGTATCATGCCAAAAATGACTCAAAGAATTTTCATGAGAAACTAAACATGTCCCTAAAAGAAGAGTATCATCAAAACCCTCAAAATACTAAAGTTGAAAACTATGATCAATAACACCTTGTCTAATAAGTGTGTATGGCTCTAAAAAATCTCAAACTTTATCACCCTCTGGTGTGAAAGTCACTATCTTTCCCTGACCAAAATGGTAAATTTGATCACTGAAATAAGATTGGTGGTGATGTCTAAAACATATAATGCATCATTTATGTGGACACCACATATATATATGTCACTCTTTCCCTTAACATAAATGAAAGAAGAACATCCAACCTCAATGTTTGAAGTGGAACTTAGACCAATAGATACAAAAAACTCCTTGGTAGAAGTCATAAGGTGTGAAGCACTAGAATCTAGAACCCAACTATCTGAAATAGGTAACTATGATCTCCTGACAACATTAAGTTCTTTCCCATGCTCATGAGATGGATAAAGAGTGGAGATAGAGATATTGTGTTTCCTAATGGCATACTCTAAGGCTTGCATTATTTTAAAACACCTAGAATCTTCATGGCTAGTCCCCCCATAATAGGAGCAAGATAGGTTAGACTTATTCTTGGATTTGGAAGATGGTTTGGGTTTAGATGTAGAAGTGTTGGTGAGCTTAGGTGCATTTTGAGGTGGAGGAGGAGTGTTATTTTTCTTATCCTTAGATTTTCACTTAGACTTAGGATGTGAGGAAACTAATGCTTTTTGAGAGGTGGAAGACTCAAAGTGAGACAATTTGGATTCCTCCCTAGTGAGTCTCTCACAAAACAACAATAAATTTTGCATTTTGAATGTGGTACCTAAAACATCCATACTAGAGAAAAAGGTAGAATCAAATATTTGGAATGGGCCATTCAACTTAGACAAAATCAAGTATACACACTCTTTATCCTTTTTATCTCATCCAATCCATTTTAACTATTCAAAAAATGCTTAAACTTTGTGAATTAATCTACAATGGAAGCAAATTCATTTGGATTTAGTGAAGTAAGCTCTACTTCAATATGCATTTCTCTTAAGTGATCTACTTTCCCAAACAACCCTTTTAATTTAGTCCACATTTTTAATGGAGAATCACACCCATAAAAATGAAATAAGATACTATCACTCACATATCCCCCAATTAAGACCATACATTATTCAAAATTACATCGATACTAAAAATTTTCAAATTCTCGTGTGAACTGTGGTTGTGTTTCATTCATTAGGGACCATAATCCTTTGCACTTTATGATTATTTCCATTCGAGGTCTCCATGTGTGGTAATTATGTGTAGTCAAAGTCTCACAATGGTCAACACCAGAAGTATAATCTATGCTAACTAATCACCAAGAGAAGAAATAATGCAAAGGGTGCACAAAATCAGCTCTAAATAACCCCCAAAAGATTATATTATAGGACCCTCTAATTTTGACACTTTATAAAAATAGTGGATTTTTACAATTTAATGACACCAATGGATATAGAATCAAAAAACATGCACTTTTAAAAAAATATAACTCAAATCTGAGTTACGGTTCAAAAGTTACAAGTGCTATAATTTCTAGTAAGAATGGGTCAAAATAATTAAAAAACACTACAAACTAGTTTTAGTGACCAAAATGAAAATGAACATAGTCATCCAACCACTCATTTGAATCATAATTTAGACTTCCTCTTAAGGCAAAAATAACCAGCTGGTGACCCGTATACACATGCAAACAAACTAGACTTCCTCTTATGGCAAAAATTTAGACTTGTAAAAGCAAAAAAATGAATTGAGATGCTATTTTGAGAGGAAAAAGATGGTTTTACTATTATTATTAGGATAGATTATTCCAAGGACCTTAGATATAATCTTTACATAGTATGTGAAACTCAAAAATTTGGAAGAAAATGATCTGCAACAATGCTCAGATCTGTAACAATGCCTTAAGATGCCTTGTCTTTTTCCAATACTCAGTACAAGACAAAAAACTCAATTCAAGAGACAAAAAACATGGTTAAAAATGATGCTACATCAAATTTCATTTGATACAGATCCAACTCAATAAATTTGGGATAACAACTTAGAATTTTTAGCACCAATCTTTAAGATTTCAATGCTATCCTTCAAAACTGCAATGCATATTTAAAAAGTCAAGGAAATGTAGTATCAAAAAATGCCTTATCAGTATGCTAATGACCCCAAATGCCAGCTTGAGGATGGGTTAGATCATGATGTCAAACTGGACCAAAGGTCAATGCCAATATCAAAATTTTAATACCTATTTTAAGATCTCTTGATTCAAAAAACATATATATGAAATAATATGATGCCACAAATGGAAAAACCAATGTAATGGCAAATGAATAACACAATAAATTTCTTAATTTGATGGTAAATGTAGACTCCTATGTTCACACTTTAACACTTAAAATAAAATATACATCAACCTACAATATTCAACACCTAATTACAAATATGGGATAAGATATAATTGATGCCAAGCTCCAAAGGAAAGGTTGACGATATAATAAGATCTCAATGCCAAAAAAATTATGACGTCAATCTCGAAAAAAGTTTCACAAACATATTTCAATGCCACATTAGATCTTAAAAAATTTGATTAAAAAACAAGCCACAATGTTGTAAGAAAAACTCTAATGCTTCACCTCCAAGCACCTCAGATCTCCTCCAAATGCCACTTTTTAGGTAGATGTGAAAACTTCCAACAAAAAGGAATGCCTATATTCAAAGTGCCAGGATTGGAAAATAAAAATGATGCCAAAGCAAAAAAAAACTGTTACTTGACCTAAAAAAATATCTTTCAATGCTTAGCAATGAGATTTTGATCTCTTAGTAGATCTTTGTAGCCTATATTCTCTTGAATATAAGCAAGCTTTCAGATCTTATAACAAAATAAAAAGAATATTAGATTAGATCTAAAATAAACAAAGAGAATACAACATTTTCATTACCTCAGAAGCAACAAAAGCTTCACAAAACAACAAAATCCTTAAAAAGTCTCTGCCACTTTCAAGAAAAAGCTTCAAAATCTTCAATTTTTTTGAAAATAGGCACCAAAAGAGCACCAAAATCTTCTCACACGCCTCTATTCTACACTTCCTCTCCAAAACAAGAGAAGTATAATACAATTATCTAAAAATTGAAAGCTTATACATGGTTGTAACTTCTTCAGGGCTCTAGTACCATGTTAGGAATGGTAAAGGCATTCCAACCCAATGAATCTAAAGTGTTGGCAACAAAACATCACAAGGAAGATGTAGATATAAAATGAAAAAACAAGGCATATCATATATTATTCAAAAATGAAGCATATCAAAGCATGCTAGTACAAATGAAAGCACTTGCATATATAGGCAAGGAAAAATACTAAACTAGCTAAGCTAGCCAATGTGGGATAAAGCCTCACATAGACAAAATCACTACAAGACAAAAATGCTAGCTAAGACACTAGAAAACATGAAAAAATACATAAAATACATACTCTAATAGTTTTTTAGATATTTGGATAGATATAGGAGTGTATGAGGGGAAAATTGAAAAAAAAAATTGTGTAAAACTAGGAAGGTGACTATGTAAACACAATGATGGTATAACCAGAAGTGATGTCTTCTCTGTGTTAATAAAAATGGTTTATTTTTAGATGTGTGTGTTAATTTATTAAAAAAATGGAGGTGTGTTCATTAAAATATATAAACCCATATAACACATGATATAAAGGTATATATTAATTGATTTTCCCCATCTCAGTGCTATATCATTTAGTATCAGAGCTTAATTTCATTATTGGGATAGAGTGTGCATAGAGGAGACTCAAGTGGAGTCTATTGGAAAGTTGTGGAAGATATTTTTTCACCATTATAGGTATGACACATTGCAAGAATGTTATTCAAAGAGGGGAAAGAGTGAGAGGACCTCGTGTGTCTGATTTGGTAGAGATGATGAGAGGTATACATGTAATGTTGGAGACAATGGAGCTAGCTCAACAAATAGGTGCTCATGGTGATGACATGAGCAATGATGAGGATGGAGAAGATTAATAAATTAGGCTTGAATATATGGATAATGTGGCAGAAATAATATTTTTTAGAGCTATAGAGAGAACTGGTAGTAAGCCGAAAATTGATACACTATGCTACAATGGTATCTTTAATCTCGAAGAGATCATGGACTAGATAAGGGAAATGGAAAAATAATTTGACTATGATTCTATGGAAGAACAAAAGAAGTGAAATTTAAGTGTACAAAGCTAAAAGGCCGTGCCTCTATATGGTGGGACAACATGTAGGAATAAAGACAATGAAAGAATGAAGATAAAATTAGGTCATGGGATAGGATGAAAGAAAATTTGAAGTAAATTTTTTTTACCCATGGACTAAAAATTGACTCTATTCTAAAAATTATAAAATTCGAGGTATAAGAGATGGGTGTTAAAAAGTAGAATAAATAATTATATGGAGTCACAATACAAGTGAGACATGATGAAAATGATCTTGAGAAAATGTCAAAGTATGTGAATGGATTTCATTTTACTATTCAAGATGAAATCAATTTTTTGAACCTACAGACTAAAGAAAAATCCTATCAAAGTACATTAAAGGTGGAGGAAAATATGAAAAGGAATCAAAAATCAAAATCTATAGGTAGAGAATGGTCTTTGAGAGGATGAGGACATAATGGCATGGGAAGAGGTTAACAACACAATAGTGGAGAAATTAGCATTTCTTAAAATCATAATTCTAGCATGAGAGGAGGATACTCTTCAAGAGTGATAGGTTCATATGGAAACGATAGAGGACACCTGTATAAAATGGGATAGGATGAGGTGTTATGAAGGTGCATAATGCAACATGAGCATGTTGAAATCCTTTGAAAATTCCATGATGGTGTCATAAGAGGACATTATGTTGGTGACTAACTATAAGAAAGGTTCTACTAGCTGGGTTATGGTGGCCTACCTTATTTAAGGATGCCAAAGCCTATGCACATAAATGAGATATTTGTTAGTGTGTAGGTAAACCAAACTAGAGGGATGTCATGCCCCTTCATCTAGTGTTTTCTCAAGATCCATATAAGAAATGGGTTATTGATTTTATTGGTCCCATTTAACCTATTGTGAGATAGAATAGTCTATGTTACATCATTACTGCCACAAACTATCTCACATGATGGGTGGAATTTTCGCCCACATAGGATTGTACTAATACTATCATTTTTATATTTTTATGAGAAAATATCATCACATGATAATGATGCACATTAAGTCTAACCAGTGATCATGACACTTACTTTATCAATGAAACAATGCACATCCTCTTGGTTGAGTTCATGATTACACACCATAAGACCACACCCTCCACTCTCAAGCCAATGTCATAGTTGAAGCCTTAAACAATGTCCTAGGTAATAAACGAACCAAGATCTATAATATTGGGTGAATAGATTGGGATGATGATGTTTTAATGGTCTTATGGGCTTATCAGACCACATAGAAAAGGTTGAACAAGAGTACACCTTTTAAACTTATCTTTGGCATTGAATCCATTTTACCAACAGAGTTCCTTATCCCTTCCTTACATATTATGTGCATGGGTAGATTAGACAAATAATATTATCTCAAAGCTCACTTGGACATTTTACTTCAGCTGGATGAAGTTTTCATTTTTGCACACTAGAGTCAAGGGATTGAAATACAAAAACAAAAGCCTGGCATGATCGACACATCAAAACCAAAAAAATTCATCCTAGTATGCATGTCTTGGTCTATGATTCAAAACTTATCTGTTATCCAGGTAAACTATGGATCTAGTAGAATGTCCCCTTTATCATTCATGATATCTATCCAATAGGTGCTTGTAAGTTGAAATTATTAGATGGCTAATTCCCTTCAGGCCATTTTAATGGTAGTCATCTCTGACCCTACCATTCAATGAAACCCTTTAATTTAATAAATAAGGCATATACCACTAATCTGTCCTAGGAATTAGTTTAGTTTTCAAATAAGCATGCATTTATTATTTGTCTTTTTTAATTTGATTCTATCCCTTTTGGTACCCTTTGGTATTCAAAAATCCATTATTGATCACTTTATTGACATGAATTTCACTAAGTTATGGTGTGGAGGCCCACACATATATTTTAATGTGGGGTAGGTTTAAAGGTGGATAAGCTACTTAAGCTAAAACACATAAAGAAAAGGTTGGGAAGAATCACTTGTGATCGAATAAAATATTAGGATAAGAACGTGCACAAGATGTGGCATGTGAAGAAAACACACATGAGGAGGTGCATGACGGAGGTAAGCAAGAGATGTCATGTGACCTAGGAATGTAGAATGATGATGGCAAAATAAATTCCTTTAAAATATGGGTTAAAAATGAAAAGGAAATTCTCACAAATAAAATGGGAAATTTGAATTTTTATAGCTGGCATGCACTATGGGAAAGGCACAACAACTCTCAAGTAAGGATGAGACATGCATTTATTAACAATATAATGGCATTATTAGGTTGTGGAGCTAAAAGCTTCACTGATGCAAACATGGAGGAGGAGGTAGCTGAGTTGCAGTGCAACCAATGTCGGTCAAGCCAATCGACATCGATCATATCTAGTGTGTAGAGCTACCAACATCGGTCAGTATCGGCCGACGTCGGTCACCTCTAGACTAATAGTGATCGATGTCGATCACCTGTGTGGTTCTGAAATTGTCATTTTCATGAACAGTTTGTTAACGAATCGATTGTTTGCATGTGAGAGACTAATTTTAGTCTTGGAGCTGCGGTTCTAATTATTGTAATTAAATGTCTAATTATTGTTTGTATGGGATCTATATAATAGACTCATGGGTTGTATTGTAAAGTGTGCTAGATAGAGAGAGCAAGGTTAGCTCCTTCAGAGGGAAGAGAGCAAGGTTAGCTCCTCCTAGTGCCACAGTGCCAAGTGTGTATGATCAAGTAGATCTGTAGGAGAGCAAGATCTGGTATAAGATCCACAGGGGTGCTAGTTTGGAGAATCAGAAGGGTTCTTCATGTGTGTATGATCTAGGTTGGTAGGTGTGCAAGGCCAAGTTGATCTGTGGTATAGCAAGATCAAGTGAGATCTACATGTGTAAGTAAGATCAGTTGTGTTGCAGGTTGTTGAAAGGTGATCTACTTGGAGTGCGTTGTGTACTCGGTTGTGTATGTGTGTATACTCGGTGGTACTGGCAGTAGTGATACTGACTGGTTAATGTGAACAACAACTCTGTGTTTGAGTTGTTTGTTGTGACCGTGATTGAGAGAGAGAACTCTTGAAGAGATTTATTGTTTGTATGCTCTAGAGGTGTGGGAGCCCTAGAGGAGTGTGAAGAAGATTGTGGCATCTTCTTTGTTGTATTTCCTTCTGGAAGAGTATTAATACAATTAGGTATTGTCTCTCATATTTTGTGTTGTTTTTGATTTCTAGTTACTTGTTACTTCTGGTTAAATTCTGTGTTTAGTTGCTTATACAAGGTGATCAATTGTGCTCCCAGATCCTAACAAGTGGTATCAGAGCTTTATGTTCTAGATTCCTGACAAAGTGGTATCAGAGCGAGGTTGTAGGGAGCAGGTTTGTGTTTGATTATAGGTCACTCTCAGGGGTTTCTAATTGAGTGGGAGTATAATAATGGCAGAAGAAAGTACACTAAGAATGGAGGAATTTGAAAGCAAGAATGATCAATTACGGTGTTATGGAAAGAAAGAGCAGGTAAAGAAAGATTGTTGGTTGGTAGAAGATCAGCATGAAGGAAATAAAGAAGCAGGTATTGTTGCACTGGTTGCTCTTATATGTTCCTTGGATAAAGTAGAATCTTGGTTTATAGATTCTGTTGCCTCTTTCCATGCAGCCCCAAATAGAGTATTTTTCCATGTTAAGGTCCATGGAGACTTTGGAAAGATTTATTTAGGGGTTGGTGAGCCTTGTCAAAGTATTGGCAAAGGGGAAGTGTGGCTGAAATTGCAGACGGCCAACACATGGGTGTTGAAGGATGTCATGCAGGTCCCAGTTCTGAAGATGAGGCTAATTTATTCAAGAAAGTTGGGTGATGAGAGATGCACAGGAACTCTCATAGTGGATGCACTTGAATTAGCTGGTGGTAAGAAAGTAGGTACTCTTTATCTACCTGCTTGTATTACTGATTCTTCTTTTGTTGTGAAGACATGGCTTTGTAGGCTTGGTCACATGAGCAAGAAGGAGATGCATGTTCTTAAGAGGAAGTCAGATGTGTTTGACAAACTTAAGAACTGGAAAGCCTTGGTGTTTATGGAGGAGATGATGGACAGAGATCAGTGGATGGGACTGAATAACTCTGAGCAGGGTAGTTTGGACAGGGTTTTGATTCAAAGTAAGCTCGTAGGTAAAAAGTCATCACTCACAGGGAAAACACAGTTACCAGTGTTGGTCAAGAGGAACCGACATCAGTCATGTGCAGACAGGCAAAGTTGGTAATGTCGAGCAGGTGGACACCAACATCGGTCAGGTGGACACCGGCGTTGGTTAGAGAACTGACGTCGGTAGTCAGGTCAGTTTCATGGAATCGACGTCGGTCGGATGCAAACTGGGTGGTGACTGACATTGGTCATTGGAATGGATTTTAGGTAGATAACAAGCTATCAAGGAGTCTCAAATGCCCATGTGGAGGACTAAAAGTGTAAGTAAGCCTCAAATTTGTTATTCCCCTTCTTTATACTAGTTGCTCACTACAAAGTAGGTAGGATCCAGGAAACAGTGGGAGCATGGCATGAATTCTTCGAAAGAGAACCAAACGAGAGATTTGGTAGAGTTGCCAGTCGGGATGAAAGCACTGAGAGATGAATGGATTATTTGGTTAAAGAAGAGAGGGAATGGACACATGAGATGGAAGGCCAAGGTATATGGTCTTGAGGAAGCTGCAGGATAGTGGTACAGGTTTGACAGGTGTATGACAAAGCATGGCTTTAGTCAGTGTCATTGTAATCATTGTGTTTCCTTTACCAGGTTGGATGATGATTGCAACATTATCCTATTACTGTATGTTGTGTGTATGCTTGTTGCAGGGTCACACATGCATGGTTTTGTTGAGCTAAAGGTAAAGTTAGTTCAGTGGTATGTCATGAAGAATTTGAGAGCAACAAAATTCTTTGGCATGAGTTTTTCTAGAGACATGGAAGGTCACAGGTTGAATTTGTCTCTGGATGATTGTGTGGATAAGGTAGTGGCGAGGTTCGTTATGCGGGATGTAGAACCAGTTTGCACACCTATGGATGGACAGTTCACAAAATAGGGTCCCAATTCACATGATGAGGTTAAGTACATGTGTACTAAACCTATTGTTGCCCCAGTAGTGGGTGTTTTCAACAAGTTCATAGCCAATTTGAGAAAGAAGCACTGGAGAGTAGTTCAGTGGATTCTTAGGTATCTGAGAGGGACCAGCAGCAGGGATTCATGTTATGCAGGGTCAAGTTCTTCTCTACATGGGTATGTAGATTCGAATGTGGCAAGTTACTTAGATGACATGCGGTGCACCACAGGATGTGTGGTGGTTGGTCTTCAGGATTGATCTTGAAGAGGGATACAAGCCAGGAAATAGATTAGATGATGTACAGGTACAGGTACAGGTGCAGTTATTTATCTCCAAGTGGGAGATTGTTAGGTTGTGGAGCTAAAAGCTTCACTGATGCAAACATGGAGGAGGAGGTAGCTGAGTTGCAGTGCAACCGACGTCGGTCAGGCCAACCGATGTCAGTCATATCTAGTGTGTAGAGCTGCCGACATTAGTCACCTCTAGACTAACAGTGACTGACATCGGTCGCCTGTGCGGTTCTAGAACTATCGGTTTCACAAACAGTTTGTTAACGAATCGGTTGTTTGCATGTGAGAGACTAATTTTAGTCTTGGAGCTACAGTTCTAATTATTGTAATTAGATGTCTAATTATTATTTGTATGGGATCTATATAATAGACTCATGGGCTATATTGTAAAGTGTGCTAGATAGAGAGAGCAAGGTTAGCTCCTTCAGAGGGAAGAGAGCAAGGTTAGCTCCTAGTGCCACAGTGCCAAGTGTGTATGATCAAGTAGATCTGCAGGAGAGCAAGATCTGGTATAAGATCCACAGGGGTGCTGGTTTGGAGAATCAAAAAGGTTCTTCATGTGTGTATGATCTAGGTCAGCAGGTGTGCAAGGCCAAGTCAATCTGTGGTATAGCAAGATCAGGTGAGATATACATGTGTAAGTAAGATCAGTTGTGTTGCAAGTTGTGCAAAGGTGATCTACTTGGATTGCATTGTGTACTCGATTGAGTATGTGTGTATACTCGATGGTACTGGCAGTAGTGATACTGACTGGTTGAGGTGAACAACAACTCTGTGTTTGAGTTGTTTGTTGTGACCGTGATTGAGAGAGAGAACTCTTGAAGAGATTTACTATTTGTATGCCCTAGAGGTGTGGGAGCCCTAGAGGAGTGTGAAGAAGATTGTGGCATTTTCTTTGTTGTATTTCCTTTTAGAAGAGTATTAATACAATTGGGTATTGTCTCTCATATTTTGTGTTGTTTTTGATTTCTAGTTACTTGTTACTTCTGGTTAAATTCTGTGTTTAGTTGCTTATACAAGGTGATCAATTGTGCTCCTAGATCCTAACAAGTGGTATCAAAGCTTTATGTTCTAGATTCCTGACAGGCATAAATGGAAAGCATGTCCAATGGGTCCTAAGACATGACCATTTGAATCATTATGGTTGAAGTGATGGACAGTGTAATTGAGGATAGTTAATGTAAAATGTGGTTCCATTTATAAAAGATCTTGAGGACTCTCATTTTCATTTTTTATTATAAAATTATAGTGATTGTAGAGATCAAACAAGCATGAAAAAGTAATAGAAAAGGCATTTTCATAAGTATTTTCAATAACAAAAATTGAATCAAATATTTTGGCAAAGAACATTCAACAAAAGAAGTGACAAGGTGATCATAGGAGTGGTGTGATAGAAGTTACATGTTGTAAATGCTATGACTTCCATTAGAGGAGGTTAAAGTAATAAGCTAAATCATTTTGGGTCTAGGAAAAAGAATCAAAACATATTCATATAGGATAATTAGTCATCTTTACGTTAACCTTTAGGGAACCCAGTTGGTGATGCAACCAAAGTAGAAAGGAAAAAGAGATCCATTACTAGTCATTCTTGAAGTAAAGGAGTGCGATGGTGCAAAACAAGGAATTCCTATTTATATCTAGGAATAATGATTTAGTGTATGTGAGGTGAAAGGTAAGGACCATAAAAATATGGTAGTAGAGACTTCTAGTGAAGAGGCACTAGGGAAGGTGTGTGCAACAAAAAAGGTTGCCACCACATCCTCCACCACCAATTCTGATTGAATAAATGCAGTACCCAAACATAGTTTTGCATGTAGACGATTAGGAATCCAAAGTTTCCACTTGTCAAGTCCTAGATTATAATTGTCACCAATCTAGTAATGAATGTGACTTGCAATGTGACTACTAGGTTAAACACCAAAATACAAGGAATGAGATCACTTATGATCTCAAAGTTTATAAATTTATAGAGGATGCAGGTGTGCTCCAAATTTTTTATCTACCTTAATTTTGTAAAACCCCATGAGGTGGTTCGATTATTGATTTCATGCATCCAATAAGATTATATGAGACTAACATCCTAGAGTATTTCAATAAATAATTGAAGTGGGTCTACCTACAAGAGCACAAGTCTCCCATTGAGAGATTTAAATAATTCAAATGTTTTGGAACCATCACACCCTACTACAAGTCAAATATGAAGGGTTGGAATAAGGGGATGAATGAATCATGTAGAAATGAATGGTGTGTGCCCAAGGATATACCTACTTAGATGGGAAGCTATGCCAAGTTTGTTGTGAAGTAACATTATTCACTCGCATGGATCTGGTTGGAGATCATCGATAATTTGTTGGTGTGGCTTAAGTTGCTTTATTCTTTCATTACCAAATATTTCATAGATTCTATAAATTACATTTTGGATGCATGAATAGTGAATATTGATGTTGACAAGATTGATGTTCAGATTCATACTCTTCACAATCTCTATGTATATATGGGAAGGGAAGCATATAGAGAATGACATGACTATGGTAAATTGATATCAATCCCTTCAAAATAATCATGCAAGGTAGAATTTGGTTGGTGTACTATATGTTTAGGCCATAAAGGAAAACATTAGGAATCTAGGAGGAAGAAAAGGAACCTCTCCCCCCACAAATAGAAACAAGTACAAAATAAAGGGTGTGAAATAAAGATAAAAGGATAAGACCTGAGGCCACTAGGTTTAGGTGGGTACAAAAAGAGCCTAGTGCCACTCCAAAATGACAATAATAGGCCTCATCACCAATAATATCCCAAGGGTTTCTTGTAGAACAAAAATATGACATTATTGTATCTTGATCAGCTACCCAATTAGAGTCAGAGCTTACAGTGCCCTGAGTGGTGATTCTTGAAATGGGTGAAGCATCTTTGGAATCACAACCTAAAAAAGAGACCACTCATGAGCCTAATGAATAACATCCTAATATTGAGCAACAAATGGACATTGAAATTCCAAATCCTAAGGAAGAAAAAGGAAGAGAGGAAGCCCACAACATAGATGACCTTGGCATTGATACTATCGAACAATGATAAAAGAGTCCCAAATATATAGATTTAGATTATGAGCCCTAAAAGGGAAAGGAACCTATGCGATAAGTAAAACAAAAATAGACAGATGTGGGTAATTATGACCCTCCTAATTGTGCTATATTCCAACAAGATATACTAGATAAGTAATTATATTTGTGGGAGTATTTCCTTGAACATGAGTCCACTAAAAAAAATTAGTATGAGTTGTCTTTTACGATGGAGGTATATCATGATGAAGGCCTCTTTGAGACCCAAAAGGCTAGCATTGATATAATCCCAAAGGTGGATGATGTTGTAGATGTGATTTGGGTGGATCCCCTCATAAAGTTCGACATAGAAGTTTTTAGGCAAAAAAAATTCCATAGCCATGATGTTGGCCAAATTCACGATAATCATCAGGAGGTTTTCCACATGTATATATAAGAGCACATGAAGTGGTGAAAGCTCAAATAATAAATAGAATATCTCAAGAAATAATAGGATATAATTGAGGCATCTCAACTTAGGACATTAGACCTTTGTCAAAAAAAAATTCAGAGCAAGCTAGCACTTGTAGATGGTATTCTTGTTACCAGTGAGGCCATCAATAAATTAGAGACACTCATGGACCACTTGATAAAAACATGTTAAAACCTGGTGGATCCTCAATAGGAGAGGGTATGGGAAAAATTACAATTTAAAGATGCCATAGATGTTTGTTGAGCCTATTTGAGTAAACTAGGCACTACTATTCCCATCATTGATGGGTTTTTTATAAATTTAGCATGATCGAGTAAAATTTTAGATGCATGAATACTACCTAAGGAAAAAAAATGTCAGTAATTGGCTAAGAAAACATTGAATATTAAGGATAGGGCCTAGTGCATGAAAGTATTCCAGGATGTAGAAGAACTAGAAAAATAAATAATCTCCCATCAACAAGAGCTTAATTCTAGTTTCTTAGCACTTCAAGGGTACGTTTTGGTAGAGGTTGGGTCAATCGAAGACGCCCAAAATTTTTCAAATGCTCAACTTGAGATTTTGACAAATCAATAAAAGGGTTTTCTTAAGTAACATGAGGAGATGAAAAGACTAGGAGGTGAATTGGAATTTATTACTTCTAATTTTCAAACAAAGCTCAACCAATGGAAGGGATTCAAGTTCTAAGTGTAATAGGTAGGTCCCAAGTTTTTGTCACCTAAATAAACTACAACATAGTCCAGGATAGACTATCAATTTAGCAAGGGGTGATGTTGGTCCCAAAATTTTGTATTAATATATTCTAAGTGTTTTTTATCCATAGAGCATATAAATAATGGCATGAGAAAAATGCAGATGACCTTGGCATGGAGAGAAAGACATGAAAGAGAATGGTACAAAAGAGAGAGATAGGTAATAACAACATAAAAAACCTTGGCATGAAATATCAAGCTGTAGAAGACATGGAAACAAAGAATGAAGGACATAAGATGTAGGACTCAAAAAAGAATAAGACTAGGATAAGGGTGCAAGAAGCAAAGACAGTTACAAAGCAGTTCATGGAAGCATCAAAGATTAATCAAATGTGAACCTAGCACTAGTCCATGGAAGAACAACATGAACATAATTATCTAGCATAGAGAGAGTATATAAGGAATAGTAAGCCCTAATCAAAATGACTTAATTGTAATGGCTCACCATGACTTCTTTTTTTGAAACAATCATTGGCTTGTCATCTATAATGTATTAATGACGTAAATTGAGAGGGGTTAGTGTGTGTATAAATACCCCTTAGTTTTGATTATGAATGAGTTATTTTTGGTTAAGTTTTCAATATAGAGATAAGGAGAGATTGAGTACTAAATGAAATATCTTTGTAATCTTATCAATTAAGATCAATGGAACTACTACTCTATTTGTGAATCTTGATGTGTTAATATTTTTTGTGTTAAATATTATTTTATGATAATAGATAAGTACATGGACCATGTGAATGAATCAAATGGTTAACTCTAGAGTGATGTTTATAGTAACAATAACTAAGTGGTATAACCAAAGCACCTAAGTATATCCACCACCATGTGGTAGAATCGATGGGAATAGGTGTAGGCTATGTGCTTTGGGTGAGCATGTGAGGTCACCACTCATGTGATATATTGGTGTGCTAGCTCGTTGGTTTATTCCTTCTTCTAGGTATGTGATTACTACTTAGTTGATTGAAACTAGGGATAAAAGAACCCCAGCATGGGAAAATAACCCTCTACATGAAATTGGTTCTTTGGTTGGTGATCCATTTGATACTCCTTGCACTAACTCTCAAACCTATGGTATTGATATTTTGGGTCATGCTATTACATATGATCAAATTTTATTCTATGAGGCCACTGGTACACTTGGTGGGATGTTGCTATGAAAAACTAATATTCTTCATTGATAAAGAGTAATACATGGATCTTGTACCTCTTCCTAAGGGAATTTAAAAAATAAAAAATAAATGGTTCTATAAGACTAAGTATGCGACATATGGATTTATAGATAAGTAAAAAGCATGACTAGTAGCACAGGGGTTTCCATAGGTTGAATGGGTTGACTACTTTAAAATATTTATCCCTATTACTAAGATGAATTATGTTTGCCTTGTATTTTCACTTTCCACTTCACATCATTAGATGTTATCTTATATGGATGTGAAGAGTTTTTTATTGCATGATGATATCCTAAAGGATATCTATATGGTCCAACCTCAATATTCTATATAGGACTCATCATTGGTTTTCAAAATTTATCATTCTCTTTATAGTCTCAAACAAGCTCCTTGAGCTTGGTAAGATAAGATGGATAGCTTTCTCCTCATTTCTAATTTTTATCTTTGTGATTCATACCATAATGTGTACAGCTTGAAGCAATGTGAGGAAATTTTGATCTTGGTTTTTATGTTGATGGCCTCATCCCCATAGGCAATTCACCCTCCTTGATTCAAGACATCAAAGACAAGTTAAGAAATAGGTTTGACATGACCAATCTAGGACTTCTGCATTACATTGTTTGCCTATAGGTTCATCAGTCTTCTGAGGGTATCTCTAATGGGAAGTAGAGTTATTCTACATATATTATACATATATTTGGCATGGCTAATTGTAAGCATGCCCCCACTCCATATAAGTCCAGTGTTGTTTTGACATCCACTTGTATGACTCCTCTAATTGATCTAACCTTGTACCAATATCTTGAAGGAAGTCTTATATACCTCTCACACATGCATTCTAACATCACATTTATTGTAAACTTTGCCTCTCAATTTTCTCATGAGCCTCATGAGAGTCATTGGATAGCATCAAAGTGTATTTTTCACTACATTCAGGGTACTGTACACTTTGGTACATAGTACACACCACAAATACCTACACTACTTATTAATTATACTGAATCTTATTAGGTTGGTGATGTTGACACTCAAAAATTCACTTGTGGATTTGTATAAGCAATTAGTTTTGGTCTAGTTATTTGGGATTATAAAAAATAGATAGCTATTTCATTGTCCTCCACTATGGATAAGTATCAAGGTGTTGTCATGACTAGTCATGAGACACTTTAGATTCAATAGTTGTTTGGAGAGTTTGGATTTATGGAACAAGGTCCTACTATTATTTGGTGTGACAACCAAAGTAAAATTTCTATTTCACACAATCTTGTAGAGAATTAACGAACCAAACACATTGAGATACATATGCACTTCATTTGGTATCTTATTTAGGATGGAGGCATTTATTTTGAGTTCATTCCTTCTATTGAGAAGATTGATGACATTTCCACCAAAACCTTGGCTTGGGAGGGATTACACATGAAGTCATTCCTTCATTTTTTCATTTATTTTAAATTTACGCTCACTTGTTACCCACTTGGTCTTCATTTGTTTCAAATTTAGACACTTTTTAACATTACAAAAAGATGCCCTATTCTTCCCATATTTAAGATCTTTCACAAGGAGTAACCACAAGCCAAGCCAAGAGAATTTCAAAGTGAGTCAAGAGTTATCATTCTCAAGTATCAAATCCATATTTATAAATACATATATGTAGTGAAGGTGTACAATCACACAATCAATATAGGTGGTAGAACTACATGGGATTGCTTTCCCTTCTTAGAGTATTAGATCCATAAACAATGGTCTATCAACAAGGCAGTGATTGATATTAGCTCAACACATTACATTACCTTCTTTTTAATAGGTTTTTCAAGTTATCATAGTGTCCTTAGGGTTTTAAAGGCAAGATAAATGAAACAAAATATTATGCATGGCATACTCCAAAGTGAAATATATCATATTGATCAATATAAATAGGTGTAGAAAGTAAAATGATCATTTTTTTTCATAGCCAATCATGACAAGTCTGCAGTCAATGGACTTGAGCAACCTACGCTACTATTCACTTACAATAGTCATATCCATATTTATATTTTTATTATGTTATTTATTTTACAATACAAAAATGTTATTTTCTTTATCTTCCTCTATCATTAAGTTATCACATTTATTTGGGATAAATCCATAGTCAATGGACTCAAGTAGTTTGTGCTCTTGTCCACTTACAATGGTCTTGTCAAGATTGAATTTATGGTAATGTGCTTGATCCCAAGCATGTAAATTCACCTATTTTATTGATATCTAATTTTATACACTCATAAATTGATCTGTACAAAGTCCCCGTACAACTAAGCTTAATCCTCATTCGCTCTACTATGCAAGGCACTCACCTCTTACCCAATATTGCACATTCCTTAACTAAAGTTTTCTCAAAGTCATGCACAGGTCCCGTACCATATCACAAAATTATACACACTAACCCCTATGTATTTTAAAACTCATGTTCCTCTACTACATAATTCATGTACTAAGCTTAGTGATTTCTATGCCCCTCATGATTGAAGTATAATGCACCTCATAGTTCTATGCCATAACTCACAAACCTATACACCACACAAGTTATATGACAACTCAATGACTTGTATACACTTTGTAGCTTATATCCTTACATGCCTTGTTGTCCTGTGTCATAGCTCATAGTTATGCATGCCTAAATAACTCTTGGACTCCACAACACATCCACATGTCAAATAACCTTGGACATATGATTCAAGGGGTTCATCAATCATCATCTAACCTAGAAGATGAACCAACACAACTATCTTATTGACAACTGAAAATGGTTGTAACCACTCTTGTATTCTAATTGTATGAGTATGTAACATACATGACCATCCTAAGGTCAATGCTTGACATAGTCATAACACATTTAGCATGCTCCACATATCTACTTTATAAAACATGCATTGTATCACATTGTACCAAATTTACCTAGTCTCTAATAATGAATAGAAGTTACATTTCTTTCAAGTAAGACTTTCACTCCATTGAATGTGCTTAGTTATTTATTTTTTAATTAGTTTTTCCCATTTAGTCTACATAACCAAAACTCATTTGTTCCTTGCACACTTGGTCCTAGGCCCTGAGGTGTAGATCATTAGTATCAGAGCTAAAAATATCTATTCCTTTCTATGCCCTTTCTATGCTTATAAATACGTGAGCGTAACTTTAGAAGGAAGCTTTGTCAATCATTTTTGTTTTATAATATCTAGAATAAAATCATAGCAAAAGTAAGATGGATGATGCCTAGAAGTAATCTAAGGTAGCCCCCAAGGTATGAAAGCTCATCATCGATGCACTGGAAGCATAATGCACTAAACATTTTGGCCACTTCCATGAATTGATGGTACAACTCAATCCAATACCTTATACCACATCTCCACAATTCCCTCAACAATAGTTTTAGCAACAAACACCCTTTAAATTTCAAGTTAATCTCGACATCCCTCTTTTCAAAGGAAAGATCAATGCCAAAGCATTGGATGCCTATATTTAACAACTCAAGGCATACTTCTTAGTTAATTCTTTCATTGATGCTGAGAAAATCACCTTCACAATACTAAAGATGTCCATATCAGTAATTTACTAGTGGGATAAATTCAATGCTTAGTGAGTGTAAGAGTGTGTTCTAATTAAATCCTAGAAGACTTTTTCAACATTCTAGAGGAATAGTGCCATCTGCACCACTTTGAATATGAATACATCAAGTTACAATAACTGTGCCATTGCAAAGATCAGTCCATGGAAGACTACACAAACACTTTTCAAGACTACTCTATGTGTCTACATGAGAACTTGAGTGAACAACATAAGGTGATAAATTACATCAATAACTTGTCACCTTACATCCACGTGAAGTTAGAGTTGTTAACTTTTGACACTTTAAGTCAAGCATATCAAAATGCTATAAAGATTGAATCCAAGGTAAAGATAAACTAATGTGTCACCTCTTCATCCAACATAACATGCAAGGCCTAACCTTCACACAAGTCCACATCATAGCATTTTATATAGAAGTAACAACACACTCCTTATAAAGGAGATTAGCACCAGAAGACTGATCAACCATTGAAGGATCTAATGCCTTCTACTTTAGATAAAGGCAAGAAGAAGAATTATAGTGATAATTGGTGTCATCACCATCACTCTTCCACTCACAATAATTCTTAATGTATTGTGTAGTAATCCTACTCACATAATATGTATCAAGACCCACATTGATGGATGGCACTGATCTAGATGCCTCTTGTCTAAGCATGAACACCACTATGATTGACATCTTTGAAGATCATGAATGTCTTTTCCACACCAATTTATGGTGAAGGGTCAACATTTCCATGTCATCATTGACAATAGAAGCTAGAAGAACATCATCTCATAATCCATAGCTCAGTGTCTGATGAAATATAAAGAGCAAAATGCTAAGATGGATCAGAATACATTGATTATCTTATTAATCAAGAGTAGGCTCATATAAATACAATGCAAAGTAGTTATACCTATGGTAGATATCAATTTAATTGACTGACTCACTTAATCAATGCTAAATACAAGCTTAAACACTATGCTAACAATGCTCTTGTAACTGATGTGATTAGCTATAAAATGAATGCCATATAATCACTTAACCGACTATAACAGATTGCCAAAATAAATCTAACTAAACTAAATAATGTAATATCAAATTTTTCCAACATTCCCCCCTTTATTACATTGTTTCTACAAACATCATATTTCCTAATAGTGGTCCCCCCTTTATTACAAACACTGTAAAAAGATTTACAGTCTCCATGTAGCCTGCTCACTTTCTGAGGTGGCATGCCATCCTTGTGGCTTCAAGGTCTTGGTGTCACCTTGGTTTTACCTTTCAGGATTAACAAAAAACTAGAAGTTACATGAACACTTATCTCTGCTAACCGTGAACCTGGAGGGTTGCAAGAGGTTTCTATTGCACTTTAGTGGTTTCTCAGATTACCACAAACCTTTTTCTAAGAACCAAGCACTACTTTAGTGATTTTTTCTCCCCAAAACATTATTTTTTAGGAGGTACCAAATTGGAAAATAATGCTCAATTTTTTTTTGAAAAACATATTGCAAAAACATAAAACAAACACACATAAATTTGTCACCATAACAATGGTGCAACCCCGTCATAGGCAACTCACGAGAGGATGCCAAATTTCCTCCAACCTCTGTGTATCTTCCACCCTCCAGTAAATGAAGCTACTTCATTCAATCGATGTATATTTGAAGCTCAGTTGCATGAGGATAAATCCCCCCATAGTTTGGACCCATTTGATATTTGACAACATTTGTCACAAGACGTCACGTATAAGAGATAGTGCATCTTTGTACAAAAAATTAACTTTAATTTTGACAATTTTAATATAAAAAATGACATTTACAGATATTGAAAAATAAAGACTTTAAATTTGATCACACAAATTTTATTTGTCATGTCTCATAAAAATGACTCGTTAAAAAACTAAACTACTAAAAATTAGAAAAGATCTCTAAATACCAACCACCTTTAACAAACATACGAACCTTATGCAAACATTTAACATTGTGTTGGAGATGGTAATGGTGGTAGAATCCACACAACAAAAGATGGAACAATGGTCCACATATTCCTTCTTACAAAAATTGACAAATCATCATCATCACACATGGTCCTCCACCTGTAATGCATTAGGGAGCTCTACATATGGCATTCCCAGTCAAGCGATAGTGGTGTATGGATAACAATGCAGCTTAATAAATAGTAGGCCCGACCCCCATGATGATCTGTTATTAATCATTAATATCATCAAAGTATTAACTTGGCACAATATATTGAACATATCTTGCTAAATATTAGAGACTCCAATCAAACCAGATCTACAGACAAAGTCAATCAATCACCAAGCCAAAGAGGGAGGTCTAACTGCAACTTAATCATGTGGGGGTAGTCAATCAGATCTAGATGGGTTTGCACATGAATACTTTGGCTGATATATGATTGTAATAGAAAATTGATGCAAATATAATTCTTTGGAGGGTTTAATACAACAAGTTGGATTAAATACAAAACAAGATGTGCAAGATCAAAGCGCTTCATCAAACGAGATCAGATCTCCACTGTAAAATAGTTAATTTACAAGGATTCAAATCAAACTAACCCAAATAGAAACTATGTAGATTAATCTAGTCTATGCTATGACTATCTATACTAAGCACTTCTAACATTATTATTTTTCTCATCAGGTGGGGTGACGAATAATAATGCTCACCCGTACAAATAATTTACTTTTTCATCACAAAGCAAGATCTTTGATGCTCTGATACCAATGATGAAATATAAAGATTAGAATGATAAGATGGAGTAGAATACATTGATTATCTTATTAATCAAGAGTAGGTTCATATAAATACAATGAAAATTAGTTATACCTACAGTAACTGTCAACCAATTAACTGACTCACTTAACCGATGCTAAATACAAGCTTAAACACTATGCTAACAATAATCCTGTAACCTCTATGATTAGCTATAAAATGACTACCATCTAATCACCTAAATGGATATAAAAAAATCATCAAACTAAATCTAACTAAACTAAATAATGTAATATCAAATTTTTCCAATAGTGCCTTGGTCTTACCACTGCTATGCATCCAAATCCATACTCTTTAGGGTGCTTATAACAAGGGAAATATATACAAGTCCAGTGACAATGCCCCTTTTAGTACAAATTCAAGCTTATGGAGGATAATGTCACATGTGATATCACACCTTTGGAGGTCTGTGACATCTTATTGGGGAGATAGTAGTTTTATGACTATGAATCTACATATTAAACCAAGCCACATTGTTAGAATATTCGCATGGAAGCTCACTTCTATAACCTTTTTGAGTCAGTGCCCATGACAAAATTAACCTTGGTCTCTACTAAGAAATGTCATAACCTCATCTCATATACATATAATTTCATTTTACTCATGGTTCACCTTGATACACTTGTGTAGTCAAAATTGAAACACACCTTGGTAGTACTTGCACATCATCGTAGCAAAAAAATTGATAAGTTACTGGAATAGATTAGTGAAGTCTTTGCAAAAATTTAAGGCCTTTAAATATACTACATAGTAAAACACCACATTTATTTGGTTCTTGTATCCCTTCTTCTAAATATCCCCCTCTATCATAGATCAATTTGGGAGAATGATTAAGTCTAGTGCCAGATTCAAGAGCTTCTAGATCAGGCCAAGATCAGGCCTAGCTCTTCACCTTATGGAAGTATAATAGTCCTTACACATAATAAGGATGCATCTTGGTGGGTTTACATAGACTATTTCACACTCAACAAAATTATGATGAAGAATCGGTATACATTGTCATACATTGATGGCCTTTTAAACCAGTTTTGAGGTGCACAATACTTCACCAACATTGAATTGAAGTCAGGTTACCATTAATTTCTAATACATATCGAAGGCATATGGAAGACAACATTCAAGACTCAAGAAGGACTATATGAATGGTTGATAATGCCTTTTAGCCTCATCAATGCACCATCCACTTTCATATACTTGATGGATGATCTACTTAGGCCATTCCTGAACTCCTTCATCATCATCTACTTGGATGACATTTTCATCTTCAATAAGACTTAGGAGGAACATATGGATCACATCTCATACATCTTAGACACTTTATACGAAAACAAATTTCAAGCCAACTTAATGAATTGTACATTTGGCATGGCATAAATCCAATACTTGGGCTACATCATTGATGACACCAAAATTAGAGTAAACCTAGAGAAGATAAAAGTGATCTAAGATTGGCCCACTCTATGCAATCTCACATAACTGAAGAGTTTTTTTGGACTTGTTAACTTCTACCACAAGTTCATCCTTGGTTTCTCACACATTTCTTAGACTCTCAACTAGATCACACATGCCAAAGCCAAGGTTGACTGGACACATACATACCAGTGTGCTTTTGAGCCACTCAAGTAATGCCTCTATGCAACACATGTTCTCTCAATTCTTAACATTTTGCAAGCCTTCAAAATTCACATTGATGCATCTGACTATGCACTTGGTGTAATGCTCATGCAACATGGACATCCGGTCACATACTACTCTGAGACATTAAAAAACATGGTGAAAAGGTAATCCACTTGTAAGAAAGAATTTTTGTTATTGTGCATGAAATTAAGTAATGATTACACTACATTCTCGAGAAGGAGATAGTTGTTTATTTGGACCATAAACCACTTAAGTTCCTATAGTCATAGAATAATTTGGAAAATACATGCCACATGAAATGGATGACTTACCTAAAATAGTTTCATCTCATGATCAAGAAAAAAAAAGGGAAGGACAAAAAGTTCATAGATTTCCTTATCTGACCACTAGTTCATGCACTCATCCTGGTATTGGGCATGCATGACCACAACTTTGTAGACTACGTTCCTCTCTACTTAGTTGATCAAAAATATGAAAAAATTACACCAACCTTGCATAAGGTACACAAGTTCATGAGTTAAATTTATTTGATCAACTTCTCTACAAGCTCAGACATCTGTGTGTTCCCTCTGGAATACCTCATCATGACTCATCTGGGAGGCACATTATGCTAAGAGCTTGAGAGAATTTAGCATGATAATGACTCTATCTATATTGTAGTCATACTTATATTAGTCATACATGCACATAGATGTAGATCACAACATCAAGTCTTGCATTCCTTGTTGCATTTCCAAGCCCATGAATAGGAAGTTGGGACTTTACACATCTCTATTGGATCCATCTAGACCATAGAAATCTATCAGCATGGATTTCATGACTCGATTACCTACGACAATATGACAACATGACACTATGTTTTTGTAGTGGATCAATTTTATAATATGGCCATCATGGTCACATGTAGAAAAGACATTAACATATATAACATTGTGCAAGAATTCTTCAACCATGTTTTAGTTCATTTTGGGTTATCAACATCCATCATCTCTGATCATGATCCACTCTTTGTGAGTCATTTTTGGCAAGCACTATGGGATTTGATGGGTATTCAGCTAGATCGGTCAACAAATTTTCATCCTTAGATAAATGGGCAAATAAAAGTGATCAATTACACACTTATTCTTCTATAAATGTACAACTATGCACATGATCATACTTGGGATGGAAATATATTGTACATTCAACATGAAAAAAACATTAGTCTTTAGAGCTATAGTAGACACAATCCATTTTAGACATGTCTTGGGTTTCAACCTTCAGCACCTATAGACATTTATTATCACACACCATCAAAAAATGAATCACGTGCACAAGAATGGGAAGTAGATAAAGCCAGGAAGTTTTTGTTCCACATTTAGTCTATTCACCAACACATTTAGTAGATTCTCTCTTGAGATCAAGCTAATTATAAGGAGAACCATGATGCACATTACACACCTCATGCATTCTAAGTTGGTGATAATGTCTGGTTGTAGCTTTAGAAGGGGTGCTTCAAAGGTGCACACCATAATATCAAGCCTTTGAGCTATGTTCCTTATGCCATTTTGCACACAGTTGGTGAGAAGGCCTTCATTATTGATCTACCTCAGTACTTGGTTATGCATCCAATATTCAACATGGAACTTATCAAGACTTACACTATGCCACTTCTTGATCCAATAGTAACACAACATCCTTCTAATTTGGATCCTGAAAACTTACATCCTGCAATGAAGGACTAGATCATCAAAGTGATAGACACATGCACCCACATGGAACACATCCACTTTTTTGAGTGTTCAAGGTTGTAAAATATGTTGATCAATCCAAGTGGTTCACTTCACAATAACTTCAAGTACAATTTCTATAACTACACACTAATGCAATAGAGACCATTGCTCTTCAAAAAAGGGAAAATGATCTGTGCATAGTACTCATGCAGATGAACTTATTCATCATTTGATCTACTACACTGGGCATGCACTTCTTATCCAATCTTGTACACTCCTTGCCTAAAGTTTGCTTAAAATCATATACACAAGTCCTATTAGGTTGTGGAGCTAAAATCTTCACTGATTCAGACATTGGAGGAGGGTGCTGAGTGTCACAGTCGCTGGCATTAGTCAAGCCAATCGACGTCGGTCAGGTGCAGATAGGAAGCTGCCGATGACGGTCAGAGATCAGTCGACGTCGATCACCCCCAGGCAAACAGGGACCGACGTTGGTCACCTATGCGATTCCAAACTGTGAGTTCCACAAACAGTTCGTTAATGAACCGATTGTTTGCATGAAGAAAGCTAATTTTAGTCTTGAGCTGCGGATCTAATTACTGTAATTGGATGTCTAATTATTGTTTGCATGAGATCTATATAATAGACTCATGGGTTGTATTGTAATGTGTGCTAGAGAGTAAGAGAGCAAATATTAACTCCTTCTGTGTGTGAAGAGAGCATGGTGTGTTCTTCCTAGTGCCACAGTGCCAAGTATGGGTGCTGGTTTGGAGAATCAGAAGGATTCTTCATGTATATAGGATCTTGGTCAGTAGGTGTGCAAGGCCACGTTTGGAGATCTGCATGGTAAGTAAGATCATTGATCTACAGGTGTATGTGTGTGCAAGGTCTAGGTTTACAGGTGTACAGAACCAGGTTGATCTGCAGGTGGCAATAGAATCAAGGTGACAACAACACAACAGGGAGCAAGATCAGGTGGGATCTACTTGGAGTACAGTGTGTACTCGGTTGGAGAGCAAAGAGGAAGGCAAGGTAGTTCCTTCTAAAGTAAGATCATTTGAGTTGCAGGTTGTTACAAGTTCATGTGAGATCTAATTGGAGTACGTTGAGTACTTGGAGTGCGTGGAGCACTTGTGGAGTGCATGGAGCACTTGGGTACTAGCAGTAGAGATACTGACTGGTTAGAGGTGAACACCAACTCTATGTTTGAGTTGTGTGTTGGGACTGTAATTGAGAGAGTGAGCTCTTGAAGGTGAATTATTGAACACTTGGTGTGGCAAACCTATAAGGTGGAAGAGTGTGGCGTTTCTTTGTTGTAATTTTTTTTGGAAGAGTATTAATACAAGTTGTGTATTGTCTCTCATATTTTGTGTTGTTTCTGAATTCTAGTTACTTGTGCATTCTGGTTTAATTATGCATATTAAGTTGCTTGTACATGGTCATCAATGGTGCTTTCGTGGGGTTACTAATAGTTGGTATCAAAGCAAGGTTGTTGGCTCATAGCTTGATACCACTAACAGTTGGTATTAGAGCTAAGATTGCAGGGAGCAAGTTTTGTATTTGATTACAAGTAGCTCTCAAGGGTTTCTGATTGAGTGGGAGTATAGCAACGGCAGAAAAAAGTACACTAAGAATGGAGGAATTTAAAGGCACGAATGGTCAATTACAGTGTTATGGAAATAAAGAGTAGGTAAAGATAGATTGTTGGTTGGTAGCAAATCAACATGAAAAAACTGAAGAAGCAGATGTTGCAGGTGTTGTTGTACAAGATGCTCTGGGATGTTTCTTGGATAAAGTAGAATCTTGTTTTATAGATTTTGGTTCCTCTTTCCATGCAGTCTGAAATAGAGTATTTTTCCATGTTAAGGTCTTTGGAGACTTTGGAAAGATTTATTTAGGGGTTGGTGTGCCTTGCCAAAGAATTGGCAAAAGGGAAGTGAAGCTAAAATTATAGGCGGCCAACACATGGGTGTTGAAGGAGGTCATGCAGGTCCCAGTCTTGAAGATGCAGCTAATTTCTTCAGGAAAATTGGGTGATGAGAGATGCACAGTAACTCTCACAGTGGATTCTTAGAATGTTACCAAGGATGCACTTGAATTAGCATGTGGTAAGAAAGTAGGTACTCTTTATCTACTTGCTTGTATTACTGATTCTTCTTCTGTTGCGAAGACGTGGCTTTATAGGCTTGGTCACATGAGCAAGAAGGAGATGCATGTTCTTAAGTGGAAGACAGATGTGTTTGACAAAGTTAAGAACTGGAAAGCCTTGGTGTTTTTGGAGGAGATGATGGATAGAGTTTAGTGGATGGGGCTAGATACTTCTGAGCAGGGCAGTTTGGACATGGGATTGATTCAAAGGAGCTCACGGGTAAAAAATCATCACTCACAAGCAAACACAGGTACCGACATCAATCAAAGGTAACTGACATCAAACAAATAGGCACCGACATGAGTCATGTGTAGACTAGAGGAGTCAGTGGTGTTGGGCAGGTGGAGATCGACGTCGACAGGATAACCGGCATCGACGACCTGGACAGTCGTATGGAACCGACGTCGATCAAATGTAGACTGTGTGGTGATCGAGGTCAGTCACTGAGAGGGATTTTGGGTGGACAACAAGCTATCAAGGAGTCTCAAATGCCCATATGGAGGAATGAAAGTGGTAAGTAAGCCTCAAATTCATTGTTCCTCTTCTTTATACTCGTTGCTCACTACAGAGCAGGAAGGATCTAGAAAAAAGTGGGAACATGGCATGAACAGGATGCAGAACCAAACGGGAGATTTGGTAGGGTTTCTAACTGGAAGAAAGCACTGAAAGATGAATGGATACTTTAGTTAAAGAATAGAGAGAATGGATACGTGAGATGGAAGGCCAGGGCATATGGTCTTGAGGAAGCTGCAGGACAGTGGTACAAGTTTTGATAGGTGGATGACAAAGCAGGTCTTTAGTCAATGTCATTGTAACCATTATGTTTGTCTTATCAGGTGGATGATGGTCATGAAATTATCTTGATACTGTATGTGGATGGTATGCTAGCTAGCAGGTACATACATATAGGGTTTTGCTGAGCTAAGGGTAAGGTTAGTTCAGTGGCATGTCATGAGGAATTTGGAGCAGCGAAATTCTTTGGCATGAGAGACATGGAAGATCACAGGTTGATTTTGTCTCCAGTGGGAGTTGATGTGAATCAAGTGTTGGCGAGGTTCAATATGCAGGATGTAAAATTGGAGCACACTAAGGGCTGGACAATTCAGTGTCCGAAATCACATGAGGTCTGGTATAGGCCTGAGTTTGCCCAAGCAGTGGGTGCTGTCAGAGAGTTAGGAGCCAATTCGGGGAAGTGGGTTCTCAGGTATTTGAGAGCGACCAGTAGCAGGTATACATGCTATGCAGGGTCAAGAATTTACTACATGGGTTTGCAGGTTCGGATGTGGTAGGTTACTCGGATGACAGGAGGTGCACCATAGGTTGTATGGTGGTTGGTCTTCAGGATTGATCTTCAAGAGGGATACAAGCCAAGAAATAGATTAGACGGGGTACAGGTATAGGTATAGTGCAGTTGTTTATCTCCAAGTGGGAGATTTTTAGGTTGTAGAGATAAAAGATTCACTGATGCAGACATTGGATGAGGGTGCTGAGTGTCACAGTCGCTAGCATTGGTCAGGCCAACCGACGTCGGTCAGGGGCAGACAAGAAGTTGCTAATGACGGTCAGAGATCGGCCAATGTCGGTCACCCCAGGCAGACAGGAACCAATGTCAGTCGCCTATGCGGTTCCAAACTGTGAGTTCCATAGATAATTTGTTAACGAACCAGTTGTTTGCATGAAGAAGGCTAATTTTAGTCTTAAGCTGCAGATTTAATTATTGTAATTGGATGTCTAATTATTGTTTGCATGAGATCTATATAATAGACTCATGGGCTGTATTGTAATGTGTGTTAGAGAGTAAGAGAGAAAATATTAGCTCCTTCTGTGTGTGAAGAGAGCATGGTGTGTTCCTCCTAGTGCCACAGTGCCAAGTATGGGTGCTGGTTTGGAGAATCAGAAGGATTCTTCATGTATGTAGGATCTTGGTCAGCAGGTGTGCAAGGCCACGTTTAGAGATCTGCATGGTAAGTAAGATCATTGATCTACAGGTGTATGTGTGTGCAAGGTCTAGGTTTGTAGGTGTGCAGAACCAGGTTGATCTGCAGGTGGCAGCAGAATCAAGGTGACAGCAACACAATAGGGAGCAAGATCAGGTGGGATCTACTTGGAGTACGGTGTGTACTCGATTGGAGAGCAAAGAGGAAGGCAAGGTAGTTCCTTCCAAAGTAAGATCATTTGAGTTGTAGGTTGTTGCAAGTTCATGGGAGATCTACTTGGAGTACGTTGAGTACTTGGAGTGCATGGAGCACTTGGGTACTGGCAGTAGAGATACTGACTAGTTGGAGGTGAACACCAACTCTGTGTTTGAGTTGTGTGTTGGGACTGTAATTGAGAGAGTGAGCTCTTGAAGGTGAATTACTGAACACTTGGTGTGGCAAACCTGTAAGGTGGAAGCGTGTGGCATCTCTTTGTTGTAATTCTTTTTTGGAAGAGTATTAATACAAGTTGTGTATTGTTTCTCATATTTTGTGTTGTTTTTGAATTCTAGTTACTTGTGCATTCTAGTTTAATTATGCATATTAAGTTGCTTGTACATGGTAATCAATGGTGCTTTCGTGGGGTTCCTAATAGTTGGTATCAGAGCAAGGTTGTTGGCTCATAGCTTGATTCCACTAACAGTGGGTATTAGAGCTAAGGTTGTAGGGAGCAGGTTTTGTGTTTGATTACAGGTCACTCTCAGGGGTTTCTGATTGAGTGGGAGTATAGCAATGGTAGAAGAAATTACACTAAGAATGGAGGAATTCAAAGGCACGAATGGTTAATTATAGTGTTATGGAAAGAAAGAGCAGGTAAAGATAGATTGTTGGTTGGTAGCAGATCAGCATGAAGGAACTGAAAAAGCAGATGTTATAGGTTTGTTGCACAGGATGCTCTGGGATGTTTCTTGGATAAAGTAGAATCTTGTTTTATAGATTCTGTTGCCTCTTTCCATGCAGTCCGAAATAGAGTATTTTTCCATGTTAAGGTCTTTGGAGACTTTGGAAAGATTTATTTAGGGGTTGGTGTGCCTTGACAAAGAATTGGCAAAGGGGAAGTGAAGCTGAAATTGCAAGCGGCCAACACATGGGTGTTGAAGGAGGTCATGCAGGTCCCAGTCTTGAAGATGTGGCTAATTTCTTCAAGAAAGTTGGGTGATGAGAGATGCACAGTAACTCTCACAACAGATTCTTGGAATGTTACCAAAGATGCAATTGAATTAGCATGTGGTAAGAAAGTAGGTACTCTTTATCTACTTGCTTGTATTACTGATTCTTCTTCTGTTGCGAAGACGTGGCTTTATAGGATTGGTCACATGAGCAAGAAAGAGATGCATGTTCTTAAGCAGAAGACAGATGTGTTTGACAAAGTTAAGAACTGGAAAGCCTTGGCATTCTTGGAGGAGATGACAGATAGAGTTCAATGGATGGGGCTAGATACTTCTGAGCAGGGTAATTTGGACATGGGATTGATTCAAAGGAGCTCACGGGTAAAAAGTCATCACTCACAGGTGAACACAGGTACCAGCATCGGTCAAAGGTAACCGATGTCGAATAGATAGGCACCGACATCGGTCATGTGTAGACCAGAGGAGTCAGTGGTGTCAGGCAGGTGGAGACCGACGTCGGTAGGATAACTGGCATCGGCAACCTAGACAGTCGCATGGAACCGACGTCGATCGGATGCAGACTGTGTGGTGACCAAGGTCGGTCACTGAGATGGATTTTGGGCAGACATCAAGCTGTCAAGGAGTCTCAAATGCCCATATAGAGGAGTGAAAGTGGTCAGTAAGCCTCAAATTCATTGTTCCTCTTCTTTATACTCGTTGCTCATTCCGAAGTAGGAAGGATCCAGGAAAAAGTGGGAGCATGGCATGAATAGGATGTAGAACCAAATGGGAGATTTGGTAGGGTTGCCATCCAGAAAAAGCACTGAAAGATGAATGGATACCTTAGTTAAAGAATAGAGAGAATGGATACGTGAGACGGAAGGCCAGGTCATATGGTCTTGAGGAAGCTGCAGGATAGTGGTACAGGTTTTGACAGGTGGATGACAAAGCAGGTTTTTAGTCAGTGTCATTATAACCATTGTGTTTGTCTTACCAAGTGGATGATGGTCACGACATTATCTTGATACTATATGTGGATGGTATGCTAGCTAGCAGTTTTGTACATACAGGGTTTTGCTAAGCTAAGGGTAAGGTTAGTTCAGTGGCATGTCATGAGGAATTTGGAGCAGCGAAATTCTTTGGCATGAGAGACATGGAAGATCACAGGTTGATTTTGTCTCCAGTGGGAGCTGATGTGAATCAGGTGTTGGTGAGGTTAAATACGCAAGATGTAGAACCGGAGCACACCAAGGGCTGGATAATTCAGTGTCCTAAATCACATGAGGTCTAGTATAGGCCTAAGTTTGCCCAAGCAGTGGGTGTTGTCAGAGAGTTAGGAGCCAATTCAGGGAAGTGAGTTCTCAAGTATTTGAGAGGGACCAGCAGCAGGTATACATGCTATGTAGGGTCAAGACTTCACTACATGGGTTTGTAGGTTTGGATGTGGTAGGTTACTCGGATGACAGGAGGCGCACCACAGGTTGTGTGGTGGTTGGTCTTTAGGATTGATCTTGAAGAGGGATACAAGCTAGGAAATAGATTAGATGGGGTACAGGTATAGGTACAGTGTAGCTGTTTATCTCCAAGTGGGAGATTGTTAGGTTGTGGAGCTAAAAGCTTCACTGATGCAGACATTAGAGGAGGGTGCTGAGTGTCACAATCGTCAGTGTCAGTCAGGGCAACCAACGTCAGTCAAGTACAGACAAGAAGCTGCCAATGATGGTCAGAGATCGGTCAACGTCGGTCACCCCTAGGCAGACAGGGACCGACTTCAGTCACCTGTACAGTTCTGAACTGTGAGTTCCATAGATAGTTCATTAATGAACTAGTTATTTGCATGAAGAAGGCTAATTTTAGTCTTGAGCTGCATATCTAATTATTGTAATTGGATGTCTAATTATTGTTTGTATGAGATCTATATAATAGACTCATGGGTTGTATTGTAATGTGTGCTAGAGAGTAAGAGAGAAAATATTAGCTCCTTCTCTATGTGAAGAGAGCATGGTGTGTTCCTCCTAGTGCCACAGTGCCAAGTATGGGTGCTGGTTTGGAGAATCAGAAGGATTCTTCATGTATGTAGGATCTTGGTCAGCAGGTGTGCAAGGCCACATTTGGAGATCTGCATGGTAAGTAAGATCATTAATCTGCAGGTGTATGTGTGTGCAAGGTCTAGGTTTGTAGGTGTGCAAAAATAGGTTGATCTGCAGGTGGCAGTAGAATCAAGGTGACAACAACACAATAGGGAGCAAGATCAGGTGGGATCTACTTGGAGTACAGTTTGTACTTGGTTGGAGAGCAAAGAGGAAGGCAAGGTAGTTCCTTCCAAAGTAAGATCATTTGAGTTGCAGGTTGTTGCAAGTTCATGGGAGATCTACTTGGAGTACGTTGAGTACTTGGAGTGCGTGGAGCACTTTGTGGAGTGCATGGAGCACTTGGGTGCTGGCAGTAGAGATACTGACTAGTTGGAGGTGAACACCAACTCTGTGTTTGAGTTGTGTGTTGGGACCGTAATTGAGAGAGTGAGCTCTTGAAGGTGAATTACTGAACACTTGGTGTGGCAAACCTGTAAGGTGGAAGAGTGTGGCATCTCTTTGTTGTAATTCTTTTTTGGAAGAGCATTAATACAAGTTGTGTATTATCTCTCATATTCTGTGTTGTTTCTGAATTCTAGTTACTTGTGCATTCTGGTTTAATTTCGCATATTAAGTTGCTTGTACATGGTAATCAATGGTGCTTCCGTGGGGTTCCTAACAAGTCCCACACCATATCATAGACTTATGCACACTGACCCCTACGCATTCCAAAACTCATTGTCCCACATGATACATAAGTCATGTATTAATATTACTAATTTGTACACCCCTTATACTAATAGTATAGTGCACCTTGTAGTTCCTTACATTAGTTTATGGACCTATGCACCACACAAGTTCCATGCCAGCTCACTGATTTCTACATAACTTTTAGCTTGCATCCCTACACACCTCATATTCCTACACCCTAGCTCATATTTTTACGTGCCTAGCCTAATTTTGGACTCTATAACACATCCACATATTAACTCACCTCAACCACATGCTTCAACAGGTTTGCCAACCATTGTCTATCTTGGAAGATGAACTGACACAATCATTTTATTATTAATTGACAATGGTTATAACTATTTTGGAGAGTTGTCATGATGATGTCATGGTGTTGTCATGGAAGTTTACTATTGAGTGGATGAATTGATTTGATAGCCTAAGTAAAAATGACAAAGTGTACAATGTGTTTGTTCTAGTGTGTTTTATGTATGGTTGGTTGATCTTCAATATTGACATGGCTAGAGAGGATCAAGGATGAGTATGGTGATTTGAGAATGATCAAGGGGTCCTATCAAAATTCAAGAATGCTTTGAGTGCTTGTGTGCATGAGTGGAATTTACCAGGTTCATCATTGTTCTCATCTAGACACTTTGGGTCTAGTGGCAAAAATTTTGAGTAAGTAATTTGATGACATCATCATTGCCACATGAGAATGAGTCAAGAGAAGTTGGTTATATGGTTATTATCACATTAGTCCCTAGTTTTTATTCACTAGATCTCAAGTCATGTGTCAAAGCATGGTCAAATATACGAGGGTCCAAAGTTGGCTTGTCAGTCAAAATTCATTGTTTTCCCATAACTAAATTTACAATATGGCTAGAAAGAGTTGAGTAAGCAGTTTGATGATGGAATATCTCACACATGTGGAAATTTTAAGAGAGTGACCATATGGGTTTGTTTAGTTTTGTACCTATTTTATTTTCACTTAATTACAGATCATGTGTATAGCATATCAAAAGATATGCATATGCAAAGTTGGGCTCCCAAGTAGTTTGACTATGTTTTCTCATACTTAGCCATTTTTTTAATGTGGAAAGAAGAGTCAAGTGAGAATTTTAATGGTTTTATATCTTACACATGTGAAGGTATAAAGATAAATTGATTATATGAGTTTGTTTAGTTTTTAGTATAGATTATTTGTGCTAAATTTGAGATCATGAGTTGAAGTATGACAAAATTTATGTTTGTTCAAAGTTAGCTTCCCAAGTAGGTTTTGACATAGTTGGCTCTATGACAGAAGATTTTGAGAAGGCATTCTAATGGTTTTATATCTCACACATGTGAGGGTTTTAGGAGTAGTGTGTCATATGGTTGGATTATCCTATGTGAGGAGGTCATCTAGTCCAAGTTTGAGATCATGAAAGTAAGCACACAAGAATTTATTGAGGTGAAAAAATGGCTTCTCAAGCATATTGAAAGGGCCCCCATACTTAGTCATTTTTGAAAGAGTGAGGAAGTAATGAGATGAGGACATGTGCACGAGGTTTAATGTCTAACATTGGTGGATTATGTGTTAAAGATAGAACCAAATTGATAGTGTGTATTCAATCTGAGCTGAGAGCACATGAGATTTGAGCATTATGTTTGAAGGTTAACTGTGACCGTTGTCATTTGAATATTTGAATTTGATAAGGGATAAACTAGAGCTATGTATTTTTTCCATATATTTTTATAGAAGTCAAATTTGCTAGTGCTGTAAAAAGCAAAGTGGTAGAAGACTCCAAGGTGCATCTGGATATATAAATTTGAAGATTTGAGAGTGAGTATAGTAAAAGATATTGAGCCTATAAGTTGACTGTGTGTTCGTGCTTATTCTTAAGTGACCTAATAAGGACATCTCAGCTTGTATTGATGTTATTTCTATGTCTCATGATGACTTTGCTATTTGGGAGTGGTGTAGACTCCACAAAGATGCTTTGTGTGGTTTTTAGAGGTGTGGTCAATCTATCTTAAGTATGAATAATGATTAAGAAGTTGAATCTATGTTTGATAATGGTGTTCCTATGTATAAGGTATGTGTTTGAATTTTTTGAGCATACACAGATGTGAGCTAAGATGATTGTGATCATTGGAGGATGCCTAAGAGAACATAAAGAGTGGACCCATGTATTTGAAAGTGGTATTGTATTATTATTTTGATCAAGGGTGAGTTAAATGGGTGAATAGGTCTCCATGAGACCTATAAGAGCTACAAGGGCCTTATTAAAAGGTGTAGCTACTTAAGAGTGACCCATAGTTGCTATTATTGACCTATGAAGATTTTTTTGAGTTGTATCTTCATTTGAGAGATGACTCAAGGGATAAGGCATGCCTAATGGCTGATCAAGGTACTGATTATCAAGATTGCTCTATAAATAGTGAAATCAAAGATGGTGATTTCTAGACTTTGTGCGAGAGAAAAAGGAGTGATTTGAGAGATCCTTTTGTGTGTGAATTTTGGAGTGAAGGAGAGGTAGAGTGCCATGAGGATGAGTTGAAGATAAGAATAGAATGAAGACTATTTATATGACTTGTAGGTCATAATTATATTGGCAGAATAATGCTCTTATAGATTGAGAGTGAGCGAAGGTGAAGAGTGATAATCAGTGGTCCATCATCAGATGTTGAAGACATAAATGCAAAGGTGGATGTGTTTATAGGTGTTGCTGTGAAATCTCAACATCTAAGGTGGTTGAAACCTCCTTACGAGGTGAAACTTGTTAAAAGGTCTGGTTGTTGTTATTCAACTAGATAGGTGTGGCAACACCTTGTGGGTTTATGGTCTTACTAAATAGGGAGTGTAGTTCCTTGATCATTTGTAGATGGTCTAAATTGGATCTTGTTATTATATGATATTAGTCTAATTATAGGTTCTAATGGGTTTTATTTCCCAAAAGGGTTTCCCATGCATGTCATGTATTATGTGAATAATCTTGAATTATCTCTCTTGCTTATTACTATGAATGATATGTATGTTTCATGAATGTTTGTGGTAAATGGTTAAGTATTTATAAATATCATAATTAAATATGGACTATTTGGCCTCACTTATTCACCCCCCCCTCTCAGTGATTTTACCTCTAATAATTGGTATCAGAGCTAGGTCCTTCATTCAAAATTTAATTAGTCGAAGGTGATCAAAGGTACAATGGTTGACAAAGAGGTTATGGCTTGTCTTCAAGACAATCTATTTTCTGCCTTATTATAAGTTAATAATGTGAAGACACAAGTGCAAAATCTAAAAGCATCAGTCAAGAATCTACATGTCATGGTGAATAAAGGTCTCAATCAAAGGATGGATCAATGTGAAAATAAGGTCTTAACTTACTCATATATGCTCTTATCTAAGGACAAAAATGATTTTAGATCCACCAAAAAGATCAATAATGAAAATCCATTAAGAGTTAATGGTCAAAAGAAAAGAGGGTCTAACATGAACAATGTCTTCAATGGGCATTGCTTCTCCTATAATCAATTTGGTCATATATATAAGTATTGTGCTCTCTCTCTCCAAAGATCAAAAGGGATCTCATATGTTACAACTGTAACCAATAATATCACATAACCAAGAACTACAACAGAGCCTTTTGAAAAAAGGATATACAATTCATTGACACTATCAAATGGTTTAAGGAGACCAAGTCTAAAGAAGAAAAGAATCAAAATCCAAGAAAGTCACAAAAGGAAGAGTCATTGTTTGTTCAAGTAGATTTATATACTCAAGAAGATGAGAACAAGAGATGGTTCATAGATAGTGGATGCTCAAAACATATGACATGAGACAAGATTAAGTTTATCTCTATCAAAAATACCAACCCAGGTGTAGTTATATTTGGTGACAATAAGTTTTCTAACATAGTCAGCAAAGGTACTATGAGTTAGGACAGTGGTCATACTAGGACTGAGAATGTCTTATATGTAGAAGGTTTGAAACATAACCTTTTAAGTGTGAGCCAAATGCGTAAACAAGGAAATGTTTTAACCTTTCATGATGATGTATGTGAAATAAAAAAGGCAAAATTTGGTAGATTAATTGCAAGTATTCATAAAATATATAACAACATGTATGTATTCCATGAATCCAAGAAGGAAGAGTGCTTCATAAGTCAATTGGAAGAAAGTTGGATTTGGCATAAAAGGTTTGGAGATATACATTTTGATAATATGATAAAAATTAGTTCAAAGGGGTTGGTAAGCCATATGCCTAAGATTTCTAAGATTCCTCGTTCTCTTTGCAAGGCATGTCTTCATGGGAAGCAAACCAAGTGAAGATACAAAACAAAGGAATTATCCACTACAGACCACTAGAGTAAATCCAAACTGATATATGTGAACCTCTGAGAATTTAAAGTATTTAAGGTAATAGTTACTTCATGCTTCTCATTGATGATTTTACTAGGATGAATTGGATATTATTTTTTAAAGAAAAATAAAAAGTTTTTGCAAAATTTGTGGCATTCAAATATCTTGTTGAAAATGATAAAGGTTCAAAGATCAAGTGTGTGAGATCAGACAGAGGAGGTGAGTTTTGGTCTCATAAGTTTGATGATTTTTGTGATGAATGTGGGATAAGAAGACAATACTCTATTGCTAAAACACCACAACATAATGGTGTGGTTGAAAGGAAGAATAGGACTATTGTTGAGATGGGTAGAACCATGATTCAAGATTTAAAAATATCATATGGCTATTAGGGAGAGGCAGCCAAGACTTTTATATACATCCTAAATAGGTGTCAAATCAAAGTAAATGGTAATAAGACTCCTTATGAGTTTTGGAAGAATAGAGTGGCTAATGTCAAACATTTTAGAGTATTTGGAAACAAGTGCTTCATCAAAAGAGATGAAGATAATCTTGGTAAATTTGATTCAATATTTGATGAGGACATCTTCTTAAGATATTATTATATCAGTAATGCCTATAGATGCTCCAATAATAGACTTCACAAGATTGTTAAAAGTTCAAATGTAAGGGTAGATGAGACAAGTAGAGTCAAGAAGTCAAAATTATAGCTAAGTGACTCGATTTATAATGTTGTTATAAAAAATGATGAGTTATATGTTCAAACAGATGATGAAGATGAAGAAGAAGAAGAAAGATGATACTAAAGCTCCATCTAGAATAATTCAGAAAGATCATCCAATCTCTCATATTATTGGAAATGTTGGTGCAAGGTTGTAAACTAGAAGGAGAATGTTGATCAATCAAAATCAATAAGACTCAGCTTTATTATCCATAACTGAACCCAAAACATTTATTGAAGCTAGCAAAGATAAAAGTTAGAATGATGCAATGGATGAAGAAATTGATCAAATAAAAAGGAATGAAACATGGGACTTAATTCCTAGACCAAAAGATAAAAATGTGATAGGTACCAAATGGGGTTTCAAAAACAAGATGAATGAGAAAGGAGAATTCATAAGGAACAAGGCTATATTGGTGTGTAAAGGATATGCTTAGGTTGAAGGAATAGATTTTGATGAGACTTTTTATCCTATGGCAAGGATGGAAGCAATTAGACACTTTTTGGCATATGCATGTTTCAAAGGTTTTAAGGTATATCAAATGGATGTGAAATCTGCATTCTTGAATGGAAACTTAGAAGAAGTCTACATTGAGTTACCTGAAGGATACTTCTTGTCAAGTAATCAAGATTTTGTGTGTAAATTAAAGAAGGCTCTATATGGTCTTAAACAACCTCCTAGATTTTGGTATGACAAGTTAGATAAGTATATTTTGAGTCAAGGTTTTAAAAGGGGCATAGTTGATAGTAATTTGTACATTTAGATAGAAGGTAATCATCAATTGATAGTTTTTGTATATGTTCATGATATATTTTTTAGATCTGACAATGATAAAATGAGTAGAGAATTTGTAAATACTATGAAGACTAAGTTTGAGATGTCAATGTTGGGAGAACTATCTTACTTCTTAAGATTATAGATTAATCAACTTGATGCAGAGATTTCATTTCTCAAGCTAAATACATCAAGGATATGCTAAGGAAGTTTGACATGATGGAGTGTAAGCCAATGGGAACTCTAATGATCATAGGATGCAAGTTAAGTAAACTAGATGACTCACCAAAAGTTGATCAAAATTTATATAGATCCATGATTGGAAGTCTTTTATACTCTATTGCATCTAGGCCTGACATCATGTAAGCAGTAGGTCTTGTAGGAAGGTTTCAAGTTGATCCTAGAGAATCTCATTTGAAATAGTCAAAAGGATCTTGAGATATCTCAAAGGCACCATAAACTATGGTTTATGGTATCCTAGGAGTAACGAATTCTCTTTAAAATCATATATTGATGCTTATTGGGTAGGATGTATGGATGATAGGAGTATTGGTGGTGGGGTCTTCTTCATGGGAGAATGTTTGGTGTCTTGGCTAAGAAAAAATAAAGCCTCATTGTCTCTATCAACTACATAAGATGAGTATATATAAGATGGCTCTTTTTACACACAAGTCATGTGGATGAAACAAACTTTGAAAGATTACAAGGTAATACATAATGGACATGTCCTATTTATTATGACAATACTAGTGCAATTAATATCTCAAAAAATCTTGTTATGCACTCAAAAACTAAAAACATTCCTATTAGATATCATTTCCTGATATAACAAGTGATTAATCAATGTGTCAAGTTGGAGCATGTGCCTAGAAAAGAGTATCTAAGACAGTGTTTGGGTGTCATTTCTTTCTCTGTGAATCAATAGAAGGTCTTTTGTTAAGGGGGAGCAATATGTTCATGATCTTGCTCCACAGGTTTGTGAAGGAGATATAGTACAAGGTTAGAATGAGTGTTTTTCAAGTTGATTGAGAGCATGTTTCTTATTTGGTGAGTGGCATGAAATTCTGTTGGTGGTCCTTATGGTAGCTTGAGAGAGAAGGCTAGTAAGCATGTGTGGTGATTCTTCATGGTGTGTGGAGATTTGAAGATGCTCAAAAGGTTAAATTTCTTAGATTTCTTAGGGGGAGTCCCTCTTAGATGTTTCTTGATGTGTTCCATTAAATTTTTGTATTTTTATGTGTTCTTTCTTCATTAGTTGCAGTGTTTGGTTGAAAGGAGTGTTGGCATGAAGCAAGAGGAAGTTTGTCAAGTCAAGAAGAGGTAGGCTCAAGTAACGGGGATTTTGTATCATCTTTCTAAGATGGTCCTTTCCTATTTGTTAGTCTTTTCAATTCCTCAAGATTAGTTGGTTCCCACTTTGTCATTATGTCAAAGGGGGAGAAAGTTCATGTTGTGGAAAGTTCCTATTGTGGGAGTGTTTGAAGAGAGAGAAGGTGAGATATATATTACTTTATATGATGTTTATTGACATCAATGACAAAGAGGAATATTTTTGGAGAGTTATCATGATGATGTCATGGAGGTGTCCTGTTGAGTGGATGAAGTGGTTTGATAGCCTAAGTGAAAATGAAAAATTGTATAATGTATTCTTTATAGTGTGATTTATGTATGGTTGGTTAATATTCAGTATTGACTTGGCTAGAGAGGATCAGGGATGAGTATGGTGATTTGATCATGAGCAAGAGGTCCTATCAGAAGTCAAGAATGCTTTGGTGCTTGTGTGCATGAGTGAAATTCACCTGATTCATCATTGTTCTCATCTAGATCCTTTGGGTCTAGTGCCATAAATTTTGAGTACTCAATTTGATGATGTCACCATTGCCACATGGGAATGAGTCAAGGGGAGTTGGTCATATGGTTGTGATCACATTAGTCCCTATTTTTTATGCACCATATATCAAATCATGAATCGAAGCACGATCAAATATGAGGTTGCAAATTTGGCTTCTCAATTAGAATTCATTGTTTTCCCATTCTTAGCCAAATTTGCAATGTGGCAAAAAAGATCTGAGTAAGTAGTTTGATGATGGAATGTCTCAAATGTGTGGGCATTTCAGGATAAGTTTATCATATGGATTTGTTCAATTTTGTACCTAATTTATTTATGCTTAATTTCAGATCATGCGATGTAGCATGTCAACAGATATGCATATGCAAAGTTGGGCTCCCAGGGAGTTTGAATCTATTTTCCCATACTTAGACAATTTTGTAATGTGTCAAGAAGAGCCAAGTGAGCATTTTGATGGTGTTATATCTTGTACATATGAAGGTGTAAAGATAAACTAATCATATGGGTTTATTTAATTTTGAGCATAAATGATTTTTGATAAATTTGAGATCATGCTTGTTTAAAGTTGGCCTCCCAAATAGGTTTTGACATAGTTGGCTCTATGATAGAATATTTTGAGAATGCATTCTAAAGGAATTATATCTCTCATGCATGAGGGTTTCAGGAGTAGTGTGTCACATGGTTGGATTCTCCTATATGAGGAGATCATCTGGTCTAAGTTTGAGATCATGCGAGTAAGCATAGAAGAAGTTATTGAGGTGAAAAAATGGCTACTCAGGCATATTGAAAGGGTCCCCATACTTAGTCATTTTTGAAAGAGTTAAAGCTCAATCAAGATCAATAGTGAGTGTTGCTCCAAGAAGTCTAGAAGTAGAGACATGGGGATAGGTGCATGAGTTTTAATGTCTGGCATTGGTGGACTATGTGTTAAATATCATACGAGATCAATGGTGCATATTTGATCTAAGCTGAGAGGACACGAGATCCGAGCATTGTGTTTGAAGGTTAACTGTGACCGTTGCTATTTGAATACTTGAATTTTTTAAGGGATAAACTAAAGATCTATATTTTTTCCATATCTTTTGATAGATCTCAAATCTGTCTATGCTGTAAAAAATAAAAGTGGTAGAGGACTCCAAGATGCGTATGGATATATAGATTTGAAGATATGAAAATGATTACAGTCACAGATATTGAGCCTAGAAGTTGATTATGTGTTTGTGCTTGTTCTGCAAGTTACCCGAGAAGGATCTTTGAGATTGTGTTGATGTTATTTCAATGTCTCATGATGACTTTGATATTTGAGAGTGTTTTAGACTCCATGAGGATGATCTGTGTGGTTTTTAGAGGTGTGATCAATCTATCTTGATTATGAACAATGCTTAAGAAGTTGATTGTATGTTCAGTAATGGTGTTCCTATGTATAAGGTTTGTGTTTGAGTTGTTTGAGCATACGTAGATGTGAGCTAAGATCATTGTGATCCTTTGAGGATGTCTAAGGGGACATAAGGAGTGGACCCATGTATTTTAAAGTGGTCTTGTATTATTATTTTTCTTAAGGGTGAGCTAAATGGGTGAATAGGTCTCCATGAGACCTATCAGATCTACAGGGCCTTATTAACAGGTGTAGTTGCTTAAGAGTGACCCATAGATGCTATGGACAACCTATGAAGATTATTTTGATTGATTTATTCATGTGAGATGTACCTTAAGGGCTAAGGCATGCCTAATGGCCAACCAAGGTAGTGATTATCAAGATTGCTCTATATATAGCGAAATTAAATATGGTGATTTCTAGACTTTGTGCAAGAGTAAAAGGAGTGATTTGAGAGAGGCTTGTGTGTGTGAATTGTGTAACGAGAGAGAGGTAGAGTTCCCTAAGGATGATTTAAATATCAGAATAGATTGAAGACTATTTTTATGACCTATAGGTCATAATTTTATTGGTAAAATAGAGCTCTTACAAATTGAAAGTGAGTAAAGGTGAAGAGTGATAATTAGTGGTCCATCATCAATTGTTTAAGACATCAGTACAAATTTGTATGTGTTCAAAGGTGTTTTTATGGAAGCTCAATATCTAAGGTGGTTACAGTCTCCTTTCAAGGTGAAACTTGCTAAAAGGTTTGGTTGTTGTTGCAACTCAGCTAGACAAGTTTGGCAACACCTTATGGGATTGTAGTCTCACTAAATAGGGATTATAGTTCCTTGATCATTTTTAGATGGTCTAAATTGGATCTTGTTATTATAGGAAATTAGTCCAATTGAGGCTCCAATGGGTTTTATTTTCCAAGAGGGTTTCCCATGTATGTCATGTGTTATGTGAATGATCTTGCATTGTCTCTCTTTGTTTATTGCTATGAATGATATGTATGATTAATGAATGCTTGTGGTAACTGGTTAAGTATTCGTAAAGATCAGAATTGAAGTTAGATTATTTGGGCTCACTGATTCACCCTCCCTCTCATTGATTGTACCTCTAACAAACTATTCTTATATTCTAACTATATAAGTATGTAACATACACAACCGGCCTAAGGTCGATTCTGCACATAGTAATAACATAGATAGTATGCTCTAGTATCTACTCTTTTAAACATGTATTGTATCAAATTATATCATGTTTCCCTATTCTCTATTAATGAATAGAGTTTGCATTTACTGCAAGTAAGACTTCTGCTTCATTAAATGTGTTTAGTTGTTTCTTTCTGAATTAGCTTTGCCCATTCACTCTACTTAATAAAAAAATAGTTGTTTCCACATGCTTAGTCCTGGGCTCCATGGTGTAAATCATAATATTTATCAACAATCCCAGTCTAAGGTAAGTTCTTTTCTTCTTAGTAATTTCCTAAAATAACAGTTTTCAATACTTCACAAATTGTAAAAAATAGAATTGTTGATTATTGTACATATTTATAATTTATGTTTTAATCTATTTTTAATCCTATAATTACACTAAACATTTATTTGTTTCTTTAAAAATATGGTAAAATACTATAAAATAATTAATAGGTTAAAGAGATACAATTTATTGTGCATATTTGATTCTAAATCCATAATTGTCTAGTGTAATTTTTGTGAGGCTAACACATTTTTTCCAATATATGTTCCTCTCCTATAAATGTTTTATTTTCCATAATCATGAGGGCTTATATGAAGGTAACTAACACCAAATACACTCTTGCCATTTGTATATTCAATTGGGTATATTAGGATAAAAATTAATTTTTATAACCTCGCATAAATGTTATTCTCCTTATCATAATAACCATACTCAATACCATACAAATAATTTGAAAAAAACATTAAATTCATAGAAGTGTTTTTAATATATCTTGGACATTAAGATTGTTTGTAGTTCATTTTTTTTTTTGGTATTTAATTTGTGGTGGTATTTATGTTGTTCTCAGGGTATTTTAAAGTTGAATGTAGTTGTTCTTGTGTTTGATTTGTCATGTTGTTCTTTTAGGCTTAGAGAGTCCTTAGGATATTTTTTATATATGATCTTCTTGTAGGATTTGAGGTACCCAATTAAAAAAACCCACTTTTAAACTTAATAAAAAAAATATCTTGAAAAAGCACATCCAAAGGGAGAGGCATCACAATCATGTCTTATGGTTAAATATATTTTTAGAAATTTAAATGCCCTAGTGATTAAAACCAAGTGAATAAAAAATCAAGAAAGATAGGGTTATTGGATCGGATAAAAAATAATAGAATTAACCCTATAAAATTATATAAATCCATATTTTACTCTTAAAAAAAGATCCAATCTTTAAGGATAAGGCACAAAATTAGGTATTATAAAATCCTAGAGGAACATTTAAAATTATTATCCCTAACAAAATTATAACATCTAACCTTAAAAAAAGTGTAAGATTACATAAGTTCACCAAAATGTAATAAAAATAAATATGTTTCAATCAAAATGCAATACAAATAGCCATACAAAATTTAACTAGACATACATATATGTAAATAGATAAGTGAAGCCTAATTAAATTTATAAATTATCTATATAAACAAAGAAAAAATGAGGGTTTAAGAATATATTTTTAAAAGGGAATTGTCATGACATGATTTAGGGGATAACAAATGGCACAACCTATTGTGTTTTCTCTCGCCACCAAGGCTTTGTTTCCAAGAGCTTCTTTGATCGATCTGGAGGGCAAAGGATCCCTACACCCTTTAAACCAAAATGCCATTTTTGTTGGAAGATGTGGATGGCGGATTAAAAGAAGACCGATTAGCAGCATCAGTAGATGGGAGGAAAGCCTTGGCCGACAATGGGGAGATAAGGGAGAAAATGAAGGAGACTACAGAGGTCGATGATAGAGTTTTAGGGCATTCATCTACTCCTTCCTAGACAGGTTTGTGAGCAACGGGTCAATCTTTTGGCTAATCGGTTTATCATAAGAAGAAAATTAGAACCCGAAGTGTTACAAAATCCTCACCAATTATGATTTTGAGAAAGAAGCTCTGGAAAAAGTTTTTGAAAGTGAGGTGGGGTTTTGAGAAAGGGGTTTAGTTTTTAGCTTCGATAGGTTTTGGCCTTTCCTTTCTGGGTTACATCAATAGATTTATGAATTATGAAAATCAGTGTTGGAAGTTAGTGTAAAGATATATCCTTGTTCCAGAAGTTTCTTTATTATGGTTTTTGAATCTCTAGCTAATCATAATAAGATATTACAATTTAAATTGTGGAGCTTTGATCAACATCTTCTTCTAAAACCCTAGTTCCTAGAATTTAACCCTTTATCTAAAAATCTTTCTTTCAGACCCGTTTGGGTGTGGTTGCTTTATCTTCCTCTATAATTTTGATCAGATTATGGTTTAACCATTATTAAAAATTCCTTGGAGAATTTATTGGAAATTGATGCATCTTCTTTGAATTTTTCCAGAACAACTTTTACTAGGGCTCTTGTTTTTTAGATATTTCTCAAGCCCTTCCTGATAAGATTGATTTGAGAGTTAAAGACAAATGCTAGTCCCAAACCCTTGATTATGAGGGTCTTCCCTTTAGATGAAGGAATTGCTTCAAAGTTGGTCATATAGATGAATCTTGTCCACATTCTAAGCGTAAAGTGGCATCTTCTTGGTGGCAAGAGGCAAGAGAAGAGGTTTTCATAGTTTTTCTAGTAAATGAACCTGTGTTGTCCTAAGAAATTGTTGCAGAAGTCCTAATGAAGGAGGAATATGAAATAAGGTTATCTAATTTGGTGCCATCGCCTTAGTTGATAGAGGTTGTTGGATTTATTATGATGAGTAATAGGGATGTAGATATCATAAATATGGTTGGTATAAGTTTGACTAAGGAAAGGTATAAATATCCAAGTTTGGATTTGATACATTTGAGTAATTCAGAAGAATGGATGTTAGTTAGAAATAAGAAAAGAGGATGTTGTATACCTAATCCTACATCCAGGATTTTTCACTCTCACAACAAAGCAAAAAGGGGTGAAATGAAGTAATTTTAGATTTTTATTTTAGTAAATTTGTTCCTTATGGATATGTGGAAGTATTTTTTAATAATTTGGGTAGTTGGTTTTGCATGTTAGTTGTTGACCAAATGCCTTGACGATTTTTGTCGTTAAGCCAGGGCTATTTGATTCTTTAAGTAAATTTGTTATCGAGGAAGGGCCCCAAAAACCATGACATCGATCTAATAAAAAAAGAATGTATTTTTAATATCATAAAATCAATTTTAAATAGTCATAAAAGTATGATAGGGAAATTAGGGTTTTGAGGTACGATGGTGATAAAAATGAAAACTCGTGATGAATTAACAACCTTTTTCAAACCATCAACTTGACATTTGAGGGTGCCATAACCATAAAATTTACATTTATGGTAAAATTGAATGAAGTGAATTTTTTTAAGGATTGTACTATTCAGATCTGGTGTTTTAAAAATTTTGTTATGTTTTTTAAATCTTCACTCCGATCACTACAAAAATAAGCAAGATTATTCTATTTAGTCTAATGATCAAAATCCTAATTATTGAGAGAATTATAGATAATCGACAAAGTATGACAATGTAAATAAATAAAAAATTCAAAAGAGAAAGTAATTATGAAAACACTTGGAAAGTAGATAATCTTGTCCAATCCATCGACTAGACATTTATGGGAGCCAAAATCATAGGCTATGCATTTCTAGTAAACTTCAGAGAAAAAAATATGACAATCCTTTGTTTTTCATATCTGGGGATCCAAAAACCTTGTTTTAAAATTTTTATCTTCACTCCGATCATTACGAAAATACACTTCTTGTCTTTACCTTATTTAAGTAGTTATATCTAAAAATAGTAAGGAAAATAATATGTTTTTGGGCCTTCGTTACAAAAAAGAGTACTTGAGCTATCTTTATAATCCTTAACCATTTCAATAGTGTATAATATTGAAAACAATACTTCAATAATTGTTGTAATCAATCAACAGAAAAACTACTGAAATAAATTTGTCACTGACATGAACTTGAATGTTATACCAAATCTCTAATGATTATTTGTTTTATCTAAATTATTTTAGATACTCAATAGATTCATGTGAACAATAAATACTATATTCTTTTTCAAAATTCATTTCAATTAATTTCTCATAAACACATTAAGATACTTATATATTTGTAGATAAAATTTAATTTAAAACCTCATTAATGTACAAATTGATCTCATAATAATCACAAACAACAAAATTGACAATAAACATACCCACATAAAATTTAAAAAAAATACAATGCACAAAACTAAAATTATATAATATATTTTATATAAACACAAAAAAAAATAAAAAAAGAAAACATATATATATATATATATATATATATATATATATATATATATATATATATATATAAAAAAGATAAAGATCGCCAAAAATCAATAACTACATTAATGAAATTTAATATAAACACATAATTAACAATTACAACTTATTTATTAAAAACATTCAATTTAATAATTTATAAATTCACGAGAGCATGTTTATATAAAAACTTTAGTTAATATTATAATTGCTTACAATACTATAATCTATATTATTTTCTTTTGAATGTCAAATGCCACAAAATATGGCATCAAATGTGCACGAGGATTAGCTCAATCAATTTGATTGGTTAACATTTTTATTGTCAAGATATCTCCCTTATTAGTTTCTTTATCATACTAAACACTTCAATTACATATTTTGAGTATTCTTCAATATTAAAGCTGCTTGTAAAACAAAACATGTAATTAAAAAACTATCTTAACATTTAGGAAGATGGGAAAATGTGCTTTCAAATATATAATTTTGACATAATGTTAACAATGTAATATTTTTTCGTTTACTAATCCATGATAGTTTTAAGGATTGAAGCTATTTATTTTATTATGAAGATAAAGGAAAAAATCTTTATATATATATAATATTAATAATATAATATTATTTTTTTAATGGGTTGATAGTATATAAGTTTGATAATAGAAAAAGTAGATTAGATGTTAGTTGGAAGCCTTTTTTTTGGATTGGTTTAAATATAATTTCGTTGGAATTAGGAGAGGCAACTTTAGAGCTTCTGTGGTGGAGTGCATATTGAAAGATTGTAGTGGCTCTTTCATTAGAGTTGCCTCAATCAAACTTTTGGATGGCACTAACAACGAAATAGAGGCTCAACTTATGATTGTTGGTTTAGAATTAGTGGTCGAATGTGGCATAAATTCCCTAATTATTGAAGGGGAATATCAATTGGTGATTCAAGTTCTTTTGAATCAGAAGGCTCAAACATGGAACATTAATAAGATTTTGGTTAAAGCTTGGTAGCTTCTTTGTCACCTTAAGGAATGGAAAAGGGAGCATTGCTTCTCTGAGGCGAATGAGGTAGCCGATTTTCTAACTAATTTAGGAATTGACCAAGTGGAAGGCATTCGAATCGACAATTGTAAAGAAAGGTGACTTGACATAGATGGGATAACTTGTATCAAGTTATAATGATTGGTGTAAGTTTTGGACGATACGTAGATCGGGGAAGGGCAGGGGGAATTCACTCTCATTTTTGTGACATGAGAGATTTGCTTATATCTTCTACAAGATTTATTAGCAGTGGCAAATTATCGTGCCAACACGTTTTGAGCAGCTCTTGGTTCGACGCTAGTGGGTAGAAGGTGACAATCAAGGATATGAATAAAGCCTTGGAAGAAGCAGTAGTGTGGCCAGTTGTTTTTGGTAGCAACCCTAAAAGGGAGATGGGTTTCATGGGTCGTTCTCGTCGTGCAGACTGCAACACATCTTTTGGGCAACTTCACCTTACATTGCGGATGTCATGGTGTGAGTGATTGGGGTGGAAGAGATAAGCCTCAACATACATTGGAGAGTCAATTTAGATTTGACCACTCTCTTTGCTAGCAATCTTCTAATGATGGTTTCTGACAAAGGTATAGTGAAGGAGTTGGTTGAATTTTTTGTTTTGTAGAGATGGAATTGGTCGATTCTGGGCCGTTTAAGGAATTGTCCTTTTCTAGAAAGGATGGCCTCAAATTCATCCCAATCGCTATTTTTAGGATCCTGGAAGAGTGTTTTGATAAGGTTCTTATCTTTGTTGAAGAATTGGGTGGTTTTTGTTCGGTGGAGCAGGATGATGACTCTGAAAAAAAGGTGGTTTTCCCTGCTCAAAGCCTCACTACCAGATTTGGAGGTTTGGAGAGTGGCTCGGCATTCGTCTGTGTGTATTGAAGCAGTGAAATATCTCCTTCGGGGCTTCAGCAGAGGTAAATATTTTACTCCCCTTTGGTTTGGAAAATGAGCATTGTGAGTAGCTGAATATTTTAGTCTAGCTAGTCCGATGTTTGGTGTTGGAGAACTCGAAGGAGAAGCGCAGAGTGTGGTGTAAGGGGTGTCTTGGGGTGGCACGCTGGTTTTGGCTTAGTCTCAGGGGCTTCCATTGACACTAGTAAAACAAAATCTAGATATTGAAATTATGTGTGCAAGTTGGGATGGTAAACCTCTGATAGTTCTAGAATAATAATTAGTAATTGTCTGTTTTTTAGTGGTTCGCAGTCTAGTTGCTCAAATAATTTTGTAAGAGCAATAGATATTGTAATTATGGTCTTTTTGTACTTGCTTATTATAGTAATATAATATATCTAGGAATTTGATTTTTACAATTTTAATTATATACTTTAAAACAATTTATCTTTAAGCTAGACTTATCTCTTTTTCTAATATACTTTAGTATGCAAAAGTCTCATTAACCTTTAAATCAATTAAAATATACATATAATATTATTATTTTAAGAATTAGAGATATTTATTCTATTAAATTTTTCTTATAAACCTATTAAATCTCATTTATTTTTATATCTTCTAAAATTTATACCATATCAGATGGCATGACATTACATTTTTACTATTAACAACACCAGTTAAAATGCAACACTTTCAATACTTTTATGAAAAATGAAAAATAAAGAAATTAAGGACATAAAATCATTAAGCGTTGCGACGATTTCTCATTATTTGAAAACTTCTAGTACAATTACATATATATAATCAGTGTTTCATATTTCATTCTTATAATTTAAGCCTCTTGAAAATATTATTTTTCCTGGTTTTGAGCATACACAGTAATATATTTGTCAGTGATAAAGTAGTTATGAGCCTGGGGACGGAGGATTTTTCCACTCTTCAAGACGACCTCCACATCTGTTGCCTAAAGGGAGAATCTTATGTGAATCTCAAGAAATTGTGGGACACTTTAGCCATGAGGAAAGATACAGTAACACACGGGATAATTCAGCGTTGCAGAGCATCAAAAAAATTGGAGAAAAGAGATTGGATAAATATAGCCAATTTAGACGAGGTTTATGATATCCCTGTTGAAGCTAAACGCATCCTTAATAAAATCAGGATCCATGGAGAAAAGCTGGATCCACAAATACAAATGGTTCTAAGGCCTTATGTGAATTGTAAGCTTAATAACTTTGATCCCGTTCCTTGTTGTGCTCCCTATATTGTTCTTAAAAACAATACTGATCCATGGGCACACGACATAAATGAATATCAGTCCAAGCACGCTAAATGGCTTACAGACAGAGGGAAAGATTTGATGAAGTCTGCCCAGGTTTCTCCACCGCATAATAAGGCGGAGAAGTCCATTCCTAAACGATTTACGCTTCCTCCTCTTCCTCGTGATTCTTAAAAAAATTCAGAAGATTTCTTCACAGGATTTGGAGGTAAAGCCAGTCCGATTATGTAAGAAACTTAATTCTGTTGGAGGGGCTCTGATGATGGGGAAAATAGTGCTCGCCTGCTTTTTGAAAAACAATTTTCCATACCATTTTTATCAATTAAGCTGGATTTCAAGCTATGGTAAAATCACAATACAACAATCATCTAGATTAAATTATAAATTGATACATTAAAATTTAATTTAATTTTAAATATTTGATTTTAATGTATACCCTACAAAAATATATAAGCATTGGGGAGAGTTGAATTATTATCTTTTTAATGTCACCTTCTAAATTTAATTTAAATTAAGATGATTTTAAAAAGTAATGTTGAAAAAACTTTAAAAAGTAAATGTTAAGACAACATTAAGAAATGATGTTTAAGTAATTTTAAGAGACGATTTAAGGTTACATTAGACTAACATTAAATTTTAATTTAATTCAATTTGAAATTTTATATTAGATTAAATATAATTATATGATTTTAGTACACTTTAGTTTAAATTATCTAAGTACCCAATAAACTTTTATTGTAATTAGATTTATAAATAATTAAAAAATAATAAATTAATTGGAATCCTATTTTCAAATAAATAAATATATATCTAATTATTTAAAAAAAAAATCTTTAAAAAAATTAATTAGTTAAAATTGCAATCTTCTTAATTTTCTAATTTTTTTAATAAATTTTAATTAAAATTAATAATCTCTGGAGAACTTTAATTTTCTCAATTTTAAAAACTCATATTTCTAAATTCTTCAATAAATCTTAATTTCTTTAATTTTCATTTCTTTCTAAATCTTTTATTATTATTATTTTTTTTTAAACTTAAATTTCTCTAATTTATCACTTTATTTTTAATGTTTTTTATTTAAATCTTAATTTCTCTAAATGGGTACAAAGTAATGGGGGACAAAGGGAATCCTCAGTGCCTCAAAGGGGTTTTAAGCGCCCTCTTTTTTAAGAATATAGAAAAGATTTAATTTAAAAGAGATTTTTAATGACATTTGAACAAAATTTTATGATAATGTAAGAAAATGAAATTTTAAATCTAATTTTATTAATATTTAAAATAAGAAAAATATGTAAAATTAATGTATTTATGATAATAATATAGTAATATTTTTTAAAAAATATATCTAAATTATATATGTATATGAGAATATTTTTTCTTATTTTTTATATTAATATATATTTTTTAAATTATTTTATAAAATCATATATAAATACAGAGAATATTAAATATTGTTAAAAATATTTTTCTTATTTTTTATATTAATATATTTTTAAAAGTTAAGAAAGTCTAAAAAAATAATGTGCATGTGTGTACAGACATAAATTTTTAACCTTAAACTTTATAAAAAATAAAATAAAATTTAAAAACATAGCCAATGATGTGTATATTTTTAATATATGAATTTTAATAAATTTTGATTAATGATATAAAAAAATATTAAACTATTTGTAGCAATATATGTATGGAACATAATGAGATATGTTAAGTAGAAATTAAGTAATAATTTAACACACACACACATTCAGAAAGTACATTCTCCTCTTTACAAACTTATATAATATATATATTTTAAATTAAATAGACTTTTCTACATAAACATGTTTACTAATATAGATAAAACTTATAAATTTAACAAAAGTTATGTTGGCTAGTCTAACGCAGACTAAGTGTTAGGTTCGGATCCTCCAAGCCTAAATCCATGGCCAATTGGAGGGAGACAAACTAAATTTTAAAAAAATAAAAATAAAGGGCACACACTTTGTAGAGGGCACACACCCTATGTAGTGAAAAGGATGCATGCCTTTTGTAGTGTATGTTGTATTATTTTTTATGTTTACAATAGATATGTATTTATTAAAATAAAGATTTAAGAATTATAATTTAAGTTTATTTTATTAATTATAAAAAATTAGTGCCACTTTGCGTCTTCTAAAATTAGTTATAGAGACGTAAGATTTACTATTAAAAATATTGTTTTTCAAAATCTAATCTCATAAGTACTATCATTTTCACAATCTTAGTGTTGAATATAAGGTCTATAGGTGTAACTTTTACCCTTTTTTACAAATTTCTTTTGGGAAAATAAATGATTGTTTTGTGATATTTTGGGCTTTTTGGATTGATTTCTAACATTTATAGAGTTTTAAGTGTGTCAAAAAATCAATTAAAAAAAACTCTCATCTCTTAGAGGTAGTGATAGTTTAGAATATATTGACACATGGATTTTCATATACACTATAACATTTAAACCATTAAATTTTTTCATCTAAAGTCATCTTAAAATCACTTAGGTTTTTTTTAATATTATAACCCTTAAGTCAAATTTTAGGTTGTATGAGGGAGGCGTCTTTAGAGATTGATGTTAGGGTGTCTTTCGAACACATGAATTTAGTAGGTAACATTAGGGTGAATTTAGGATGTCTTAAAATGTAACATTGGGGTATCTTTAGCAAATGATATTTGCATGTCTTAAGGGATTATGTTAGGTTGTCTAAATGAAATAACCTTAATTTTTTTAATAAAAAACAAGAACAAAATTGTGTTCAAGATACACTTCTTAACTTGGAGACATAAGACAACATCATTTTAAAACGTGCACTAGTGTGTTATTAAATAGAAACCATATTAGGTTGCTTGTTGATCCTTATCCAAGGTTAAAATACCCCTAAAGGATACTATAAGGATTTTTTTACTTTAAAGAAATATAGTTGGGGTTGTATTACTTTTATGTAGACACACACACTCGTAAAATCTAAATTGATACTCATAATGTGTCTTCCTAATAGGACCATTTGTAGGCCCTTAACCTTACCTAAATGTCTCATTTTTCCTAATAAAGTTCAGGTTAAAGGTTTGAGTGGCTAAATATATTCTCCTTAATGAAAAAATCAAGATAACACCCTACAAAGAAGTCAAGTATACTAGGACAATCAAACTTATGAACCAAATTCAAATATAAACATTAAAAAGCTATATAGATGTGTTTTGATTCATAATCACATAAGAAAAGCTTAAACATTCAATAATAAATCATCAACCATCATGTTAACATTAGCACAAGATAAGAGGATCACCTATTAATAATCATTATTAAAAACCACACAAATCTTTAATGCATAATATTAATACCAAAAATAGCAAAGAACCATTCTCATTAAAAATGTATACTAATAATAGCATAAGTTTAACTCTAATAGTGATACCTACTGAGATTACATAAACATAATCACTAATATTAGGGTCATTAAACCATACATCTTTACCAAATAATTAATGACATACTCAACTTTAATGGATAAAGATGACCTCTTGTTTATAACCAATCTTAACATGATTTAAGCCAATCTAACATGTGATAGGATAGTTTAATATGCATCTCCATAATGGATATTTTCACATAAGTGGGTTCACATTATAAGCTATTATTGCCATATATATAACACCATTAATTGATTTAATCCAAACAAGCAATTTAGTGCTAAACATCTCTTGAATTTCCTTCAGATATAAGATAAACCATTTTCCCAATATATCATATCTAATTGATGAAGTTGATAATTATAGATACTAGTATCATTACCTCAAGATTGAAACACAACCTACATCCATATAAAAATAGACTACTTAAATTATCACACTTTTATTCAATATCAACTACAATTAGAAATCATAATACCAAATTTTGGAATAAAAAACCATGCCTATTAATCTTTCAATCTTTGACATATATCAAATTCTACAAACACATGGACAAAAACAAGTTCATACATAACATATCTAATTAGCTAGCTATCATACTAAAAATGAATAGTAAGCAAGATCTGTGGTTAAAAAATATTATTGATTAAGTAACAGTTAACTAAGATTCAATCCTACATAAATATTAATGCTTAAAATAACATATAGTATGTCACAATATTTAAATCCTCAAATGGTCAAGGCATTCCATTGAATAATGAAAATTATTCAACGGCCTTTTTAACACTACAATTATGTTTTCCTACTTAAGATTAATATATTTAAGTAGGTTAGCCTTTAATTTCATTCAACCCTATGCATTTTGAAAAAAGGAGAATAAAAAATAAAGACTAAATTTCACTAAACCATTAATAAGTTAGTCCAATAAATCTTGCACAATGTGCAACATCAAATAAGTCAACATGTTACCAATATATAAAAATTTGTTTGCAATAATAGAATAATTCTTAGAATGTGTTAAGTCAATATTAGGTAACAAACACGCCCTTGAAAATATTCTATACCATCTAATTAATTGTAATAGAGTAAAACACACATAATAAATAAACTCTTTAGCATTATAACCAACACAAACAACATAGTGTATCCATCAATATTAAAGCAACATGATATCAATCCTTGTGAAGTATTATCATAACCATTGGTAGATTAGTAACTACTATAAAAACATCTCATAAAAGGTTTAATATTGTTGTCAACACATACAATATATAAATACACTAATCCTACTTGTAACAAAAATCCACGAGGCATATGATTATTTAGGTAAAGTAACCATTTAACTACTATACAATATTTGCCACAACTTCCACATAATGATTACATAAACATAGAATAATTCATTAATACAACATTGAACGATGCTAATGATATAAAATACATTATTTCAAGTTTTATACAGTAAGAAACATCTAATCTTAACATTAATATATTAATCAATAATTAATTAATATAAGATTCAATAACTATTAACAAATAGCATGGGTTCAAATAAATCATGTATATTGTAGCCAAATTACATAAGAAAACACCCACAATGGATTGTACACCAATAGACCACTGGTAAACCAACATGTCACCAACACAAATATCGAGGTGATAAAAGAAACATTATACAACAAATGAGCAAACCCCACTCTTATAGCCAAAGGATCCCTCCGTTTATAGCCCTTGCCACCCCATCCATCAAATTGATGGTGGATTCAAGCATCTGGGTCATTAGGAAAGGTTAAGATTATTATCAAGATCAAATCCATTAATGTGTTATATTTTAACAAACAACAATCGTTAATATCAACATGCAATCATCAAGACTTAGTGAAATTCAAAATAAAATACTAAAAAGGACAATTTACACCTTCATCAATAATTTCCAAAAATCCCAAAGGAAATAGATATTCATAAATAACATAGGAAACTTGAATCAAGATTGTTGGCTTCCATTTTGAGATTCATGGAGACAAATGAAATTCCAATCTAAATCCATCAATAATAAAATTTAAAATAATTGGAAATAACTCAAGAACCTTAATCTAGAAAATTTAAGGATTTTAATGAATACTCTCAAAACAACACATTCAAAAATAATTTCATCAACCCTGGTAGAGTTTCTTACATTTCAAGCATACAACCAATAAAAACTTAGCTCAGTAAAGTAATCAAATCGACATAGTCATATTTAATTAAAATCCACAATCCATAATAATCTCTAAAATCAAGAGATTTGTTTTAACCTTTTAGGGTTTAGCTATGTAAATCCTATGTTTGATTAAGGGATTGAGTAGTCTAAATCGATGACATAATATGCAATAAATAACCACTTATTTGTTACAAATTTTGAATTGCTTTAACTTTCTAAATATAGTAATGAATATGTACAAATAAATACTTATCTATAAAACACCTGATATGAAATATTTAAGGGCTAAAAACTAAGATATGAACAAGTATGAGTGTCATCAACTGGATCCCTATGTCATATCCTCTCTTGGATAATAGCATTGTGTAGCTCTAGTATCCTAAAATTGGCACTAGTGTTCTCTATGTAGGATTTCTCCTAAATTTTGGATGTACTTGTGCTTGTGTTTCTAGGTTTTTTTCCTACATGCATGAAGTTTGAAACTCTGTATTGTGCCTATAATAGTTGATTTATGATGAAAACCCTAATCCTCCTTGCAAGTAAGGAATGAGCTAAAAAGTGTGTTCATTAGTAAGATAGATTGGACATCCTAAACACCCTACTGGGAATAGAGTTGCCTACATACCAATACTCTAAGAAGGATCAATCATGATGTAGTTCTCCCCACCTAAGTGTTGGTGCAAGTACAAGTGATGATATAATGATAGTGGTCTTGAATGCCTTGAGTGTGCTTGAGATTTGAAATCTGAGAAATTTGAGCTTAGGGTAGTTGTAGATGGTAGTATGCAAAAATAGGGCACAACAAGGATTAATAACCTTGATTTTACTCAACTTGTTTCATGTTTGAATAGTTATTTTGCATATAATTTCTATATAGTGGATAGAGGTCTAAAATTCATGTATTTATAATGTTTTGTAGCTTGTGTGGAGAATAAAAGATGCTTAGGCTGACCTTAGAAGGGTTTTAATTTTGAAAATATATTTATTCAGTAAAGTTAAGGTAAAAAAAATTATCACCATTTTGGGGACACTAGTGCCATGTGGCTCTAGTGTCCTTAATGTGGTGTTAATGTCCAGTTGATAGGTTGTTAGGCATAAAGGGCCAAGATCTAGAAAGGAAGGTCTAAGACTATGTTTTAGTTGATTAGGGATGCCTCTAGTCCACACAAAGGCTGTAAAAATATGATAAAAGGCTCTAGGATAGGTTTAGGGCTAATCTAGGGATAGTTTGTCTCAAGCATCACTCTTATCACTCAAATACCACTTTTAGGTGATTACATTCCCCCCCCCCTTTATGCTAGAAATGCAACAAAGTGAAATGACTAGTATAAAGTAAAAATAAGTGTACCTGGACTTACTTAGGAAGTGAAGCATGTGCAACTAAGTCTGAGTATGTGAACATGGGTCTACGTATGTGAAGCATGATCTAAATCATGACCTACAATAAAATGTGCATAAATCAGTCCTTATTTAAGAGATATCAAAATCAAGAGACTATGTTGATTAAAGAAGTAATTGATTATAACTAATTAAAGAGATGGGAAAGAGGAAAGGAATGAATACACCTCATTGGATATGTGAACCAATGCATGAACCTAGTGACAACCTATGTGTGTGTGCATGTAAATAGCGATCAAATCATTGAATAGTTTGGACTAAGATGATATATTGCTCAATCCTCATGTGTGGGTGGCTTAAAAATTTAACCCAATTTTAAATCCATCATTTCGCACCTCTTATTAATGGATCATGACCTATGAATAACTTGGATTGGATTGAAAGTATGTCCAACCCTCTCATGTGGGTGGCTTAAGAACTCAAGTAGGTTATGACTCCATCATTTCCCACCCATGTGTAGTAGATGTATCTAAAAGCTAACTACACAAAGTGATATAAATATCTAACTGTGTATGTCAGCTTTATGGCCACTCGGGTATGTTAGGTCGATTTGGGTCACTCAAGATGCTAACCACTACATATGGAGTAAGGCATGAAACTATTGACAACCTATAATATGATGTCAAGTGTATACAATGTAGAGAATGACATGGAGTTTTCCATTCCATCTGATCAACCTGTATGTAAATGAGCATATGGAAATAATGTGTTACACACATGCCCCCAAATCTGATATCTGAGTATAATGATTTTGGACTGAATCATAATAACTATATCTAAGTATCTAAACTAAATATGGGAATGACCATGTCATGCATGATGCCCCCAATCTGAGCCATTGATATGAATCTGAGCTAAACTAGTGTGAATATGAGCAAAATCTGAGCATAATTATCAAACCTATAGCTTTATCTATTCAAACATATGTTTTACCTGGTGTACTATTTTGCCTAATATGAATTATCCTAAAATAGGGGCTACTAAAAAGTAACATCACATCTTGGATAGTAGCACCATGTGGCACTAGTATCCCTATTTGGGCACTAATGTTTGTCTGGCATGAAATTTAAGTCATTGTACTGATTTTTTATTTTGTTTTACCTGTATCTAATTTTCTAAAACTAAGCTTGTGTGCTAAAAAATGTTCCATGAATATAATGTAGGATCCTGATCTCTGTGACAAATCCCTATGAATTCCCCCTATTTTAATGGTAGTTATTGAATATATGCAAGAATTATCCTCAAAATAAATAGATCTACAAAATATGTTAGCTTCAGCATATATGATAACTGCATGACAATCCAATATAATGTGCAAACATAACATCAAAATGTAAGAGAATCTGAGTATAAGTATGTAATGGAAGATGTATGTTATATATAGCATTGCACAAAGGTGTCAAGATACATGTAATCAGTGTGTATAACAACAAATATGAGTAGCTACTTAGGGGGATGGGGCATAATGTCCATAGCGATACCCAAGTAGGAAGTGTAGATGCATGAGGTCTATCATGGCATCGATAACTGGTGTGTGTAACAATAAAAGATAAGTGTCATGGTCATGATGCATACAAGAAAGCATACATGCAAAACACATGAGGCATACAAAATAGGCCAAGGGGTCATAATACAAGGGACATGGGCACATGCCACTAAATATGAGAGAAGAAAACATATAAAGACATGTCCAAATGTCCACATACGCAATCAACAAGCAAGTTGGATTAGAGCCACATATAAGGACATGTTCAAATGTCCACATACACAATAAAAAAATAAAACACAAGGACAATGGGCACATGTCCAAAGCATACATGGATATAAGTGGCGTAAAGCCAAATAATAATGGTATATTTAAATTCCCTTGAATAGAAGAAGCATAGAGAATACAATCAAGTTTAAACTAGGGAAGATATAAATGAAATCATGCATGAATGTATTACAAATCTATGTAAGATCTAAGATGTACATATGATGAGTCTAAACTAGTAATACTTGGCAAAAAAATATGAGTATGAGTAGCAATGATCAATATCAAGATATAACAATGCAAAAATTGGAATGTATAGAATGTAAGGATATAACTTGGTAATAGAAACTATGTATAAGATTTCCCCAAGTGGGTGGATATATCAAATGAATAATAATAAATATTTGTATATTCCCCTAGTGGGTAGATGATAACAAGTTTGGATCATTATAGTAGACTCGAGTCTTGTAAGCAATCTGCAAGCACTCGATAAGAATAAGTGAAGCATGTATGTATGATAAAACTGACTATACTAAGATAGCTAACATATGTAGTGTGTAGAAAATATAAGAAATGTAAACATATAAATGCATACAATCTATAAATTATGTCTTTTTTGAGTAATATTTGAATATTTTTTTTGTTTTGGCATGTTATATTATTTTTTTATTTTCTAGATATAAGATATGTACAAGCAAATAAAAATAAATTGTGTACAAGGAGAAAGAGAAAATAAATTATGTAAAAGAGAAGAAAAACCATACTAACCAACGAGTCTCATGGGAGACTCGCTATCATTGTGGCCTGTGTCAAAAATAGGAATGGTAGTCTCTCATATAGTGTGAATGCTATCTTGTAGTTAAATGTTATTGCAGTAAGAATCCGAGTATTGTTCATCACCAAAATCATAATATTATTCAACATTAGAATTATGAAAACCTGAAATGGTAGAGGGACTTGCCTCATACTATGTATTTGACCTTTCTAAATTATGATTTAGAATATTGATTATGATTTTTCCTTTGAAAATGTGCTTATTTTAGACATATGATGTTGTGGAGACTCTTTTGCTAGAAATCCTTATTTGAGAGTGTTTATTGGCTTAGCATGATTTTGAATTTGCAACTTAAGTTCTTAATATTTATATAAAATTTCCTATGTATCTAGACATTTTTCCTTAATAAATTATTTCTATGAATGATTTTATATAGGACGTTCAATAAATCCCAAACTTGTTGGCCAACATTATCAACTATTATAATAGTATTGATGCCTTGGGCCTGCTTGCCTAAACCTTGACCATGATAATAAAACTATTGTAGATATTTGTGACTAAAATCTTACCATTTTGAAAGTTGAGCCTCATTTTAGAGAGTTAGGGTTGCTTGCTTTATTGTGCTTTTTATATTGTTTCTTATTCTAATTGTGTTTTGTGAACTTTTTATTATTCTAAGTTATGTTTTGGTAGCCATTTTTATACTATTTAAGAATTTGACCATTTTTTAATCTATAAATGTCTCATTGTATGTTTTTTGGATGAAGTGTCACTATATGCCATTATCTATTGTATTTTAATTTTCAATGCTAAACATGAATCGGTGTGGTGCCCATGCATTTTATGATATGCACAATAATATCTAGATCTACTTTTTGGGTGTATATGAGGTAGGTTAATCAACTTAGATTTAATCATTTCCCTTAATACCTAACTTAAAATCTTATTTGACCTTTGTATTGTGAATCACTAGTTATAGATGTACTTTTTTGTGATTTATGATTTGGATATATAACATTATTTACCATAGATTAACTAGGTGAAGATGCATATACATGATTTACACTATTGTTCCCTAGAGGCCTTTGTCTTATAAAATTATTTTCCAATATTGTAATAGTTTAATCTGATTTTATAAACCTACAATTATCTTACTCATACTAATAATTTTATCACATAGAGTCTCACAAGTGCAAACCCTAGTTATTTCTGATTGAACATTTAGGCACACACCCTATAGGAAAGAGGTGTGAATAGGTTGAGTATGGGGATTAGTGACATTGGCATAGGTTGATTCATCTTGTGGAGGAGTGATAGCATGGACCAGGTTAGAGGGAAAGTAGTTATCACCCTCATGGAGATGAGGAGGAGAAGTAGATTCTTTCTTATGCATAAGATATGACATTGTAACTTGAAACATAGTTGTTAGCTTATCTGTTAAATCCTCTATGTGTGTATAGGTTTGCTTGTTAATGGAATTCCACATAGAATAAAGATAACATGCTATGAGAGATGACATATATTACAATTTATATAAATCATCATCTATACATGTGTTTATGTCTTTTCTGAGTTCATTCTAAATTAGAGGAAACAAGAATGCAAATGAAAGTATTAAAATTTGCAATAAAAAGTGATTAATTTATTCTACCATTATGATCATGATTATATGAAATACAAATCAAAAGATATGGATCTAAAATCTGAGTTATGTAAATTTAAAACCTATGGTTATCTAGGGTTAGGGTTTGCGTAAAAAAATAAATTACATTAAATAAATGAAACCCTAATGTGAGATTGATTAAATGAGCTAGGTTATGCCAAAAAATAAAAAAAATAAAAGTTTGTAACCCTAATTTAGTGCACAAAAATTAGATAAAGGTAAACCCTATGTAAAACAAGAGTTTTTAAGCAATACTCAAAGTAAGTCAGGTTCACAAAATATTTTAACCTTTTAGGGTTTAGCTATGTAAATCTTATGTTTGATTAAAGGGATGGGCAATCTAAATCAATGAAATAATATGCAATAAATAACCACTAATTTTTTACAAATTTTGACTTGCTTTGACTTTATAAAAATAATAATAAATATGTGTAAATAAAAACTTATCTAGAAAATACCTGATATGGAAGATCTGAGTGATGAAAATTGAGATACGAATTGGTTTGAGTGTCATCAACTAGATCCCTATGTCAGATCCTCTCCTAGACAATTTAACACTACACTTGGTTAGTAGTGCCATGTGTCTCTAGTGTCCTAAACATGGAACTAGTGTCCTCTATGTAGGACTACTCCTAAATTCTATGTGCACCTATGTCTATGTTTATGGGTTTTGTTCCTGCATGAAAAAAGTCTAAAAATATATATTGTGCTTGAAATAGCTAATTTATGATGCAAACCCTAATCCTCCTTGTAAGTAATGAGCTAAAAAGTGTATTCATTAGTAGGATAGGTTGGACATCCTCAACACTCCATTATGAAGAGAGTTACCTACATACCAATACTTTGAGGAGGGATCAAGTTCAATGTCGTTCTCCCCACCTAAGTGTTGGTGCAAGTGTAAGTGATGCTAGAATGATAGTGGTCTTGAATTATTAGAGTGTGCTTGAGATTGAAAATCTAAAAAAATTGAGCTTAGGGTAGTTGTAGATGGTAGTATGTAGAAGTAGGGAAAAATAGGGATTAATAACCTTGATTTTGCTCAACTTGTTTCGTATATGAATAGGTATTTTGCATATAATTTCCATATAGTGGATATAGGTCTAAAGGTAATGTATTTATAGTGTTGTGTAGCTTGTGTGGATCATAAAAGATGCTTAAGTTGATCTTAGGAGGGTTTTACTTTTGAAAATATATACATTCGAGAAAGTTAGGGTAAAGGACAATAGTGCCCTTTTGGGGACACTAGTGCCACGTGGCTCTAGTGTCCTTAATGTGGTGCTAATGTCCATTTGGTAGGTTGTTGGGCACGAAGGGCCAAAATCTAGAAATGAAGGTCTGAGACTATGTTTTAGCTTATTAGGGATGCCTATGGTTCACATAACGGATAGAAAAATGTGATAAAATGCTCTAGGATAGGTCTAGGGCTAAGCTAGGGATAGGTTGTCTCAAGTAACACTCTTAGTACTCAAATACCAATTTTAGGTGATTACAAGACCACAATCAAGCATTTAAACTGAATGACATAGTCTAAGTTTTTAAACCAAAAGTCATAGTCCATCAACTAAGTCCCAATAATAGCATAATAATAATAATAATAATAATAATAATAATAACCATCGAATCATGCCTTTAACACTAACACATTCAAGCCAAAAAACAATTGACCTTCATAAGTAAATAACTATCGAATCCAAATAGTAAGTAAAAAAATAACCTTCAAACTCTTTCTATGCCCAAAATGGGTAAAAAAAAATTAAACATAGGACACTTAAAACTTAAATGCCAAACATAAAGTTGACTATTTTTTATGTTATTTAGGGTTTTACACAAACACACATAAGAAAATAAAATTGTTTAAAAGAAGTAAGACTATATTCAAATTCACACTAAAATACAATCAATAATAAAAATTTACCAAATTTAGCATGTAAAATAAACATAATTAAATATAGTGCAGTCAAGGGATAAAGAGACCATATCTTGTTCAAAGTTTGGATATGGGATGTGACAGTGACATGGAATCATCTTAGTTCATTAATCGAGCTATGGAATTTGTTCACTATGTGTTTTGGCTATTTTCACCTATAGGACACTTGCATCGGCCATAGATAGTTGCATCAATGTTGATGTCCAACTTCGACATAGGTGTCCATCCTAAAGTACACACAAGAGCAGATAAAAAATTCTATTAAACCTATGATATCACGTTGAGGTATAGCCAATAATAAAAACCATTATTATGTTTTTTAAATATGTTCTCCACACTTATTATGTATGCAACATACCTAGATTATAGTGGGGGCATGTTTTGGAATCATATCCTCCACATTGGCACTTATATCAGTTTATATATATATATATATATATATATATATATATATATATATATTGTGGGTGCATGTTTTAAAAACATGTTCTCCACACTTACATAGATTTAGATTAGCCAAAATTCATATTTATATGATTCAGATACACATTTGTGGTAGAATTTTATACATTGGTACCATTGTTATACACAGTTTTAGCATGAGACATATCTAAGGTGCATATGCTATGAAATGTGTTCATAATATTTCAAAATCAAATTAGTTTTAGATTCTAAACACTTTTAGGTATAGTTACCACCCACCAAGTTAGAATTTTATAGATTGTATTGATCTAATCTATTTCATTAATTGGTTAGATTTTAGGTATGGTTAAGGTGATTAAATCAATCAATCTTGCCAAATTTATAGGTTGGAATTGAACTCATTATCCAATCTCACCAGTTTTATAGTGTGAGTTGACTTGGTTCAATCACAGTCACCAAGTTATAAGGATGATTGGGTTGCATGGTTGAGTTAATCTCAACTATCGAGTGGCAACTCATCTTTTCTCAAAGGTTGGGGGAATGTGCCCTCTAATCTCTCTCTTTGTCTCTTTAAATATATACACTTTTCCAGATTTATATTTGTCTGAATCTTAAGTTCACTAATTCATAATGATATATCTTTCAAATCAGATTTCAAAAAGGCAATATGGTTGTATCAATACACAGGTGTACACCTAAACATTGATATATTTCAATTTCAATCATTTTAAAACTTTTAATTTTAGATTATATGCACTAATTATATACTATAACATACTCTTGGCTTCAAGTCAATCAAAAGAAAACCAATAAAGTTGGACTAAAGTAAAGACAAGGTGTATTATACACACCTAGGTACTCATTTCTTCTCCTTTAAACCAATAATTTCATTATTATATTAAAGGGGGAGGCAAATGTAGAAATTATTTCTAAATTATATAGCAACTCAGTCTTGTTCACAATAAACACATATCACAGATGTACCTTTAGTTTCTAGACCTTTCCCATTACTAAAAGGCTCACATACAGTATCTTTATGTGCCTAATTGTTTTTCTATTAGTCTGACCAATATTTTTCTGATGACTTAGACCTTTTATCTTGCCTAGAATGTTATAAACATGTTTATCTTCCATCTCTACAAGTTATAGACCTATTCCTATTTTATAACTACTCAGACACTTATGTCCTAGTTAGATGCTTACGTCGATGCAAGTGTCCTACCCTAACACAAGTGTTTAGTGCCATAAAGTCATCTAATTTTCAAATGAAATGTATCTTAAAGGTCAGCCTAAGTGATTTAATGCAAGATATTCTCCAAATGGATTGGTATAAATATAAGATCAACCCTCATTCATTCCTTACCTAGAAAAGACCTAGAAAAGACCTAAAGAGACCAATGTAACTTACCAAAAGCATTATATCAAGCACTCAAGTGAGCAAAGCATCCCTATTTTGTCTTATTTCCATATCAGTCATAGGGATAACACATTAAAAGGTTTGAATTACTGAAGGAGCATCCCAATAGCTATATTTGTTGAGTTACAAGCTTGGTCACTTTTGCACTTACTTATCACACATTGCATGATTCACACATAATTCAAAATACAAGGGAAAACTACATAAGTCTAAGGACCTATTCAGAATATTAGTTATATAGGCAATTCTCATTTACAAAGGGGTGTTTAAGGAAGCTCAACATCATGTGTCCACAAACTCATTTTTCCCACAAACAATATGAAGATGAAGAACTAGGATTTTTATATTTGATAAGGAGCAATAGTCCATGACCTAGATATGAATGTACTAAAGCAAAAGTGACATAGAACCCAAAAGCATTTAGTTGGTCTCATATAATTTCAATAGGTATTGTATATTGGACACCTATGTCTAAGTCAAAAAGTAACATCAACACAAACATCCTAGGTCGATACAAGCATCCATAACTATAGAGGCATCATTTACAAAATCAGGAAATTATTCCAGAATCTATATCCAGTCCACTTTATACATGTTCCAGATCCATATTTGTTCTATCATCAAGACTAGATAAGTATCTTATTTTTATTGTTATTGAAATATCTAACATAGTTGTACTTGCTTTCTTTAGCATCTCATCATAATAAATTTAGTATTTGTTCTATATGAGTTTCGCAAAAAATTGGTCTACTCTAGAGATTGTCTACAATCATTATGTCCTAAGCTATCTCTACCCCTTTAACCCTAGATTTTGCTTTAATCTATATTTTAGGGTTAAACACCTAATATATATTGAGACATTATATCTTGGCATGTACTAAGTTATAAGTAGATTTGTAGGTTTATTTGAATACTCCTCATTTGTTTCCTCTTGTTTGTTACCCTAAGCCTACGTATTCGAGTTTTTAAATTGATTTCACCCCTTGGATTCTATTTTTTTATTAAGTAAACCTTGATTTTTACTTTTTTTTTATGCCCATAGGCCTTATTTTTTTCATATTCTATCTTCTAAAAAATTATAAAATGACAAAAACATTTATAAAAAACATTTTTTTTAATAGATACATATCTATGCTAGAGCTTTTGATATATATATTTTTTACACACGTGTTTCTCATACTATTTATTTTAGGGAATGATATGGAGATAAACATATTATACATGATTATGAACTTATAGATGTTATGTCATTATATTGTTCTCCACACCCTAGGAAACATTATTACATTGGTGGCATACCTTACCTTTGGAGGCATATCTATACATAAAATTTTTAATGTGATATATTTCATTACTTTCCATATATCATATTGATCCACTTGCATTGGTTATAACATATCTTATTAGTACATATATCTTGTGTGTTTCATAGATATCTACATTGTGTGATTACACATGATTGTTACATTGGTTACATTGTATGTTATGGGTGATTGTTTGTTTAGGTGTGCCTGTATATACATGTTTGATTTTGTCCATGTTGTTGTGTCATTATTCATAAAATATCCTCTTATTTTCATGTCTTTTGATTCTGTCCCCTACAAATTGTCTTACTAACTTATGTGTTGTCACTAACTTAGGTGTGATTGATTTCATTATCTTATGCTTGTTGCCATGATACCTATCATGCATATTATTATATTATGTTTAGTTTCATGATCTATATCATGGACATATATTATGGTACTTGCTTGGTTTCTACATTGCAATGGTCCATACCATGTACTTATGGGGGCATGTTAATTATGTATGTGTTTTTCATTGTTATATCTAACCCTACTAGGGGCACATTTTCTACATTAGGGCATGTTGGTTTTCCCTACCTTATTTTTCCATAGGGTTCCTTGTACCCTTGCATTGTGATTTGTGTGATGTTATCTATCCTACACTACAACACTAGTACTCTCTAGAGTCACATATTTTCTATTGAGATTTGCATGATGTTATATATCATATATGATTAAAACACTTGCGGCATACTAGTTTCTTATCTATTTTAGTAAAGCTTTAGATATAATATTATATGATAGTTACATGTGTTTTATGTGATTTTCAATGACAACATCTATATGCATTATTAATGCACATGGTGCTTGAAACTAAATTATATTGAGATGAATGATTAGAGAGACATTTTTTTCAGTCCCTGACCTCGAATGGGGGGCATATATCGAGGAAATTTTAAAAATATTGGAGCAAAAAATTTGAACAAAATTTGGTGCAAATGTTTTTGAGAAAAAAATTGGTGCTTCATTTGGAGAAGAATTATCTACTTCCTTGATCAAGAAGTGGATTGGTTGTCAAAACTACCAAAGAAGTGGTGGCTATGTCTGGCACTTGTCAAAAAAAATAGAATAATTAGATTTTTTTTTTTTTTTAAAAAGTTGGGAAAGGATTTGATTTACATACAAGCAGATGAATCTATTATTATGCTATTTATTTATTTTTTCAATTTTTACATTTAATATGTTATTTACACAACATTGACTACTTATTGTGATTGGCCATTTTTTCAAGTATGTCATCTTTGCACCAATTCAGTGTGGATGGATCCTATCTCGAGCATCATTTGATTATCCCTAAACTTCCATAGGTAAATCAATTTATGTACTTAAAATATTTATCTTTATACTCTAATGCATGTATCCATTAACTCCCATGTGCACAAAAGTGTGGGCATTATTTATAAACCTAATTTTGATACAAGAACCTTTTCCATAATGTTTTCCCTTATTTTTATACAATTGGTCCACTTATGTATAATTAGTTGTTTCTAGGACTTCTCCTACACCACACTAGCTTCTATTTGGCCCTTAAGCCTTCTAAATGCATTTAACACTTCACTAAGTTATATACGTTCATATTTGAGCCTAATTGCACATATTTTTATATTAATTTTCATGCATGGCACATCTATTTTTATGATGGAATCAACGATCTCACTAATTATACCCTAGGTGGAATTGGTGGGCCCACTATTTCAGTCTAGTGTTATTTTCTAGCCCCTTTCACCTTTGGTTAAATTCCTTATGCCTTGATTTTATCTTATTACTATTTTATATGTTTGACCTTAGCGTGTGTCATGTCCTAAAACATCCTATTTATAACAAGTCATACCAAAACATTTATTTGAGCATTAAGTATAAAATATCCAGCATCATTCAAGCATTTTTACATCTCATACTTCAATTTTAGGCTTATTGATAATATATTGTGTTAAAACTGTGATATTTAAACCTTTTTTACATCAACCTATTATATCAAAATAAGGTTTAGGAAAATGTACATGTAGTTCCATTTCTAATTAGGGAAGAAGAGGTCCATACCCTTACTCTAGATTTTATTTACACTACACAAGAACTACATGGGGTTTGATTACAACTGTTAGGTTGTGGAGCTAAAAGCTTCACTGATGCAGACATGGAGAAGGCCATTGGAGGGGTTGCTGAAGGTTGCTGAGTGTTAGAGCAACCGGCGTCGGTCTGATTAGCCGACGTCGGCAGGATAGTGAAGAGAAGCAACTGATGTCGGTCATAGATCGGCCGACGTCAGTCACCTCCAGGCAGACAGGGACCGACGTCGGTCGCTTGTGTGGTTCGACTGTGAGTTTATTACGGGCAGTTAGCTAACGAACCAAGTGTTTGCATGATTAGAGCTATTTTTAGACTGAGAGCTGTGGATCTAATTATTGTAATTAGATGTCTAATTATTGTTTGGATGAGATCTATATAATAGACTCATGGTTGTATTGGAAAGGTGTTCTAGTTTGAGTTGAGCAAAGTTAGCTCCTTCTGTGTGTGAGGTGAGCAAGGGTGTTCCTCCTAGTTCCACAGCAGTACCAAGGTGGGTGCTGGTTTTGGAGAGTCAGCAAGATTCTTTAGGGGTGTAGGATCTTGGTCAGCAAGTGTGCATGGCCTATATAGGAGATCTACATGGTAAGTAAGATCGTTGATCTGCAGGTGTATGTGTGTGCAAGGTCAAGGTCCACAGGTGTGCAGAACCAGGTTGATTTGCAGGTGTGCAAGATTAGATAGGATAGCAACACAATAGGGAGAAGTATCAGGCAGGATCTACTTGGAGTATAGGTGTGTACTCAGATAGAGCAGAGAGGAAGGCAAGGGAGTTCCTTCCATAAGTATGGTATGTTGAATTACAAGTTGTTACAGGTTCATGGGAGATCTACTTGAAGTACGTTGAGTACTTGTGGAGTGCGTGGAGCACTTGTGGTGTGCGTGGAGTACGGGAGGTGAACACCAACTCTGTATTTGAGTTGTGTGTTGGGACCTGAGAGAGAGCTTAGAGGAGAGAATTACTGTTCACTTGAGGTGTGGGAAGCCTCTGAAGAGGTGGTGGAGAAGAAGTGGCATCTTCTTTATTGTATTCTTTTCTGTATAAGTATTAACACAAGTTGTGTATTGTCTCTCATATCTGTGTTATTCTGAATTCTAGTTACTTGTTAATTTTGGTTAATTCTGTATATTAAGTTGCCTGGTTTGGTAATCAACTGTATGCTTTCGGTGTTTCATGTATCTTGACAAGTGGTATCAGAGCAAGGTTGTTGGCTCATAGCTTGATACCACTGATAAGTGGTATCAGAGCTAAGGTTGCAGGAAGCAGGTTTTGTGTTTGGTTACAGGTCACTCTCAGGGGTTTTTGATCGAGTGGGAGTAGAGCAATGGCAGATGAAAGTAAGCTAAGAATGGAGGAGTTGAAAAGCATAGATGGTCACTTATGGTCCCATGGAAAGAAAGAGCAGGTAAAAGATTATTGTTGGTTGGTAGCAAATCAGCATGAAGGAACTGAAGAAGCAGATGTAGCAGGTGTCGTTACACAGGATGCTCTGGGAGGTTTCTTGGATAAAGTTGAATCTTGGATAAAAGATTTGGTTGCCTCTTTCCATGCAGCCCCAGGTAGAGGAGCTGGTGAGCCTTGCCAAAGAATTGGCAAAGGGGAAGTGAAGCTAAAATTACAGGCGGCCAACACATAGGTGTTGATGAAGGTCATGCAGGTCCCAGGTTTGGAGATATGGATAATTTCTTCAGAAAGATTGGGTGATGAGAGATGTACAAGAACTCTCATAGCGGATGCACTTGAATTAGCTGGTGGTAAGAAAATAGGTACTCTTTATCTACTTGTTTATATTACTGATTCTTCTTTTGTTGTGGAGACGTGGCTTCATAGGCTTGGTCACATGAGCAGGAAGGAGATGCATGTTCTTAAGCGGAAGACAGATATATTTGACAGACTTAAGAACTGGAAAGATTTGGTGTACTTGGAGGAGATGGCAGACAGAGACCAGTGGATGGTGCTGGATACTTCTGAGCAGAGCAGTTTGGACATGGGTTTTGATTCAAAGGAGCTCACGGGTAAAAAGTCATCACTCACAGGCGAACACAGGTACCGGCGTCGATCAGGAGGAACCGGCGTCGAACAGACAGATGCCGATGTCGGTCATATGCAGACCGAAGCCGGTGATGTCGGGTAGAGTAAGACCGACGTCGGTCATGAGGACCGACGTCGGCAGTAGGTAAGACCGATGTCGGTCAGGAGGACCGACGTCGGCAATAGGGACACCGATGTCTACAGGGTCGGTAGTCAGGGACATACGCATGGGAACCGATGTCAGTCAAATGCAGACTGTGGGGTGGCCGAGGTTTTTGGGTGGACAGCGAGCTGTCAAGGAGTATCAAACACCCATACGGAGGATTGAAGACGTAAGTAGGCCCTCAAATTTGTTGTTCCTCTTCTTTATACTCGTTGCTGATTGTAGAGCAGGAAGGATCCAGGAAACAGGTGGGAGCATGGCAGGGATATGATGCAGAACCAAACGGGAGTTTTGGTAGGGTTGCCAGTGGGAAGAAAGCATAGAGACGAATGGATACCTTAGTTGAAGAATAGAGTGAATGGATACGTGAGATGGAAGACCAGGTATATGGTCTTGAGGAGCTGCAGGACAGTGGTACAGGTTTTGACAGGTGGAGGATGAAGCATGGCTTCAGTCAATGTCAGGTAACTACTATGGTTTGCCTTACCAGGTGGATGATGAGTCATGACATCATTCCTGTTGCTGTATGTGGATGGTATGTTTGCTAGCAGGATTGTGCATACAGGGTTTTGCTGAGCTAAGGGTAAGATTAGTTCAGTGGTTTGCTATGAAGAATTTGGAGCAGCGAAATTCTTTGGCATGGGAGACATGGAGATCACAGGTTGATTTTGTCTCCAGTGGGAGCTGATGTGAATCAGGTGTTGGCGAGGTTCAGGATGCAGAGTCGGAGCACACTAAGGGCTGGACAAGTACAGTGTCTGAAATCACATGAGGTCTGGTATAGACCTGAGTATTCCCATGTAGTGGGAGCTGTCAGAGAGTTAGGAGCCAATTTGGGGAAGTGTGTTCTCAGGTATTTGAGAGGGACCAGCAGCAGGTATACATGCAGGGTCAGGACTTCACTACATGTGTTTGTAGGTTCGAATGTGGCAGGGTACTCGGATGACAGGAGGTACACCACGGGATGTGTGGTGGGTTGTCTTCAGGATTGAGCTTGAAGAGGGATACAAACCAGGAAACAGATTAGACAGAGTACAGGTACAGGTACAGTGCAGCTATTTATCTCTAAGTGGGAGATTGTTAGGTTGTGGAGCTAAAAGCTTCACTGATGCAGACATGGAGAAGGCCATTGGAGGGGTTGCTGAAGGTTGCTGAGTGTCAGAGCAATTGGCGTCGGTCTGATTAGCTGACGTCGGCAGGATAGTGAAGAGAAGCAACTGACGTCGGTCATAGATCGGCCGACGTCGGTCACCTCCAGGTAGACAGGGACCGACGTCGATCGCCTGTGTGGTTCGACTGCGATTTTATTACGGGCAGTTAGCTAACGAACCAAGTGTTTGCATGATTAGAGCTATTTTTAGACTGAGAGCTGCTGATCTAATTATTGTAATTAGATGTCTAATTATTGTTTGGATGAGATCTATATAATAGACTCATGGTTGTATTGGAAAGGTGTTCTAGTTTGAGTTGAGCAAAGTTAGCTCCTTCTATGTGTGAGGTGAGCAAGGGTGTTCCTCCTAGTTCCACAATAGTACCAAGGTGGGTGCTGGTTTTGGAGAGTCAGCAAGATTCTTCAGGGGTGTAGGATCTTGGTCAGCAGGTGTGCATGGCCTATATAGGAGATCTACATGGTAAGTAAGATCATTGATCTGCAAGTGTATGTGTGTGCAAGGTCAAGGTTCACAGGTGTGCAGAACCAGGTTGATTTGTAGGTGTGCAAGATCAGATAGGACAACAACACAATAGGGAGCAGTATCAGGCAGGATCTACTTAGAGTACAGGTGTGTACTTAGATAGAGCAGAGAGGAAGGCAAGGGAGTTCCTTCCATAAGTATGGTTTGTTGAATTGCAGGTTGTTGCAGGTTCATGGGAGATCTACTTGAAGTACGTTGAGTACTTGTGGAGTGCGTGGAGCACTTGTGGTGTGCGTGGAGTACGGGAGGTGAACACCAACTCTGTATTTGAGTTGTGTGTTGGGACCTGAGAGAGAGAGCTTAGAGGAGAGAATTACTATTCACTTGAGGTGTGGGAAGCCTCTGAAGAGGTGGTGGAGAAGAAGTGGCATCTTCTTTATTGTATTCTTTTCTGTATAAGTATTAATACAAGTTGTGTATTGTCTCTCATATCTGTGTTATTATGAATTCTAGTTACTTGTTAATTCTGGTTAATTCTGCATATTAAGTTGCCTGGTTTGGTAATCAACTGTATGCTTCCGGTGTTTCATGTATCCTGACAACAACATATGGGATATGTGGCTACAACTTCCTTTTGGTTGCCTAAACCAAAACCTTTTTTTGTTGTGAGTTGATGGAAAGCTAGGTTAAGAAAATAAAAAGACATCATTTTAGATATTCTTCCTATGATTTTTGAGAAGCGAAAGCATAGATATGTATGACATCCTAAAGTGAACTTGCACCATAAATTAGAGATCCAAAAACAATGTACAGTATTGATTCGTTATAGAAACACTTCCATTGATCATATAGAAGTAGCATTGATTCTACTTTATGCAAAATTGTTGGCCAAGAATCAAGCATAGTTTATATTCCTATTGATCCAGAACTATAAATTTCACACACAAACATATACATGTTTGTACAATCTAGAAGCATATTCAAAATTCAAAATTGATCATGAAGTTTGATTGTTCCATCACTTCCATTTATTATATTTTACATTGATTTTCAAATCAATTTCAATCATGCTCATTTACTATTTATGGCCACTAAGTCAGATTTAAATTCTTGTTTTACATATTATAGACACCTAAATTTGGCCATCGATAACCTCCAATCAGGGTTTTGACCAATTTCCACAAAAATACATATTTTGGCCTAAAAACACTAAATCATGCTAAATGATGTAAAACTGACATATTCAAATGCCAATTTTAGCTAGGGTATCCCTAAATGTGGTAATGTAATTTATGAGCCAGCTAACTTTGATTAGATCATTCTGAGTCAAAATGTTAATTTTGCACCTAGGTGCTCTAAATTGATCTTTCATAAATGCTAAAATGCCTTTGTTATTTGTTATTGGTAACATCCTAAATGGGATATTGGATCTAATGCATCTGACATTTCCTTCCAATTCTAATCCATTCAAATTTTGTACCAATAATAAGGCATTATGATCAATTTGGGTAATTTGTGCACAAAGTGCTCAATCATACTTAAAGTTAATTAAACCAAATTAGAGCGTAATTAATAATTCCATGGAAAATTGTTGACTACTTCTTTTTAGAAATGAATATTGAATATCTGCATCATTAGGTGACCTCATTTCTTGGGAAGACATCCCTAGGCCATAAATGCCATAAATATCAGGATTCATGCCTCCCATGCCTCATCAAAGCCCTCCATACCTATTAATTGCTCCTCTATCCCAAATATTGATGAGCCTATTTATCAATTTTAATTACATAATTGGATTAATCCTTAGCCATACATCTCAATCCTGAGATGGATGGTTCAGGTTGATTCTGATCAATCTATAAAATCTAAAAATAGGAGGCTTTACCACATCATTTTTAATCTTAATTTGTGCAAATTTATAATGCAGGATTGGTTCCAAAAGCTTCACACAAACTAGTTTTACCATGCCAAATAGATTCCAAGCTAATCCAATCCAAATCCAAAGGTACCAAAGAGAGATGGAGGTAGCCAAGCGTCCATTGATGAGGACTTTATGAGCATGAACTGAGCAAGCTAGTCGAAGAATACTCTTAGAGCATCAAGAAAGGTAAAGAATGTTTGTTTTCTTGCATTTTAGTTGTTCTTTGTTCATTCGTCTTTCTTCACTAAGCTCACCTTAGTAACTAGGCATGAAGATGTTAGTTTAGAGTGTTTTGTATTTGATTTCATTCACTAACACCATACTAATATCCTCTTCTTAGTCAAATTCTTAGTTCACATAATGGTACACATGGTGTGACCAAACACATCCCACAGATGAAGAATATCATTATGCAACTTTAAAATCTTCATTTCGATCATTAAAACTCTTACAATTTGGTTTTCTAACTTTGTTTTGCCATTTTTTTGTGTCACAGGTTTACACAATAACTATCATCGATTGGCATAGCCATCGTCAATCATTGTTGGTATAAATGATGTCAATTGGATAACCATCATTGGTTAGTATGTGTAACCATCGTTAGTTATATAACTGACATCGATCACTATGTTTTTCTTAAAAACACAAACCTGAGAGCTAATAGACCATTTTAAAATGCTTGGTTTGGGGTCATACAAACTTTGTTTTGGATGATTTTGTTTTTTAAAACCACATGTTTTCTCCTAAATTTTTAGAATTTGACATTAGTTTAGCTTCAAGTTTCATATATTTTTTTAAAAATTTGGAAAATATATTTAAAATGTTTCTAATCTAACATATTTACTTTTGGGGTGATGCCTTAAGGGTAGATAGGTAACTAGCGGATTTCAAGTTTGATAAATCATGTTTTAGAACATATTTTGAATATTTTAAAATGAATTAAGTGTTAGGTTGTGGAGCTAAAAGCTTCAACTTGTTGCAAACATGGAGGAGGTTGTTGAGTTCCAGGGATACCGGTGTCGGCAGTAGGACCGACGTCGATCATATTCAGTGCAGAAGGCAACCGGCATCAGCAGGAAGTCGGCCGATGTCGGTCACCTCCAGTCAGATAGGGACCGACGTCGGTCGCCTGTGTGTTTCAGAACTGTTCGTTGCACGAACAGTTAGTTTGTTGAACTGATTGTTTGCATGTAAAGGCTACTTCGAGTCTTGAGCTGCGTGTCTATTATTAGTAAATTAAGAGTCTAAGTTATTGTTTAAGTCTGGGATCTATTTATAGACCCATTGGCATGTATTGTAATTATGAGCTAGAAAGGAAGGCAAGGAAGATCCTTCCATTGTAAGATCATTGAGTTGCAGGTTGTTGAAATCTCATAGGAGATCTACATATGTAAGTATGGTCTATTGAATTGCAGGTTCATGGGAGATCTACTTGAAGTACTGTAGAGTGCTTGGTGTACTGGCAGGGTTATTACTGACTGGTTGGAGAGGTGAACACCAATTTTGTGTGTGAGTTGTGTGTTGGGATTGTTTTTGGTAGGAGAGTGAACTCTTGATTGAGAATTACTAGGAGCCCTTGAGGTGTGGGAAGCCTCTGAGAGGTGGAAGAAGAAGTGGCATCTTCTTTATTGTATTTTCTTTTTGAATGAGTATTAATACAAGATAGTGTATTGTCTCTCATATTATGTGCTATTTGTGAATTCTAGTTACTTGTACTTCTGGTTATTTCCGCATGTTTAATTGCTTATATTTGGTAATCATATTGTGCTCTTTCTGAGGAGCAAGATCCTAACAAGTGGGATCAGAACAGGTGTGTTGTTCTGGATTCCCCATCAACTGGTATCACTATGTTTTTCTTAAAAACACAAACCTGAGAGCTAATAGACCATTTTAAAATGCTTGGTTTGGGGTCATACAAACTTTGTTTTGGATGATTTTGTTTTTTAAAACCACATGTTTTCTCCTAAATTTTTAGAATTTGACATTAGTTTAGCTTCAAGTTTCATATATTTTTTTAAAAATTTGGAAAATATATTTAAAATGTTTCTAATCTAACATATTTACTTTTGGGGTGATGCCTTAAGGGTAGATAGGTAACTAGCGGATTTCAAGTTTGATAAATCATGTTTTAGAACATATTTTGAATATTTTAAAATGAATTAAGTGTTAGGTTGTGGAGCTAAAAGCTTCAACTTGTTGCAAACATGGAGGAGGTTGTTGAGTTCCAGGGATACCGGCGTCGGCAGTAGGACCGACGTCGATCATATTCAGTGCAGAAGGCAATCGGCATCAGCAGGAAGTCGGCCGATGTCGGTCACCTCCAGTCAGATAGGGACCGACGTCGGTCGCCTGTGTGTTCCAGAACTGTTCGTTGCACGAACAGTTAGTTTGTTGAACTGATTGTTTGCATGTAAAGGCTACTTCGAGTCTTGAGCTGCGTGTCTATTATTAATAAATTAAGAGTCTAAGTTATTGTTTAAGTCTGGGATCTATTTATAGACCCATTGGCATGTATTGTAATTATGAGCTAGAAAGGAAGGCAAGGAAGATCCTTCCATTGTAAGATCATTGAGTTGCAGGTTGTTGAAATCTCATAGGAGATCTACATATGTAAGTATGGTCTATTGAATTGCAGGTTCATGGGAGATCTACTTGAAGTACTGTAGAGTGCTTGGTGTACTGGCAGGGTTATTACTGACTGGTTGGAGAGGTGAACACCAATTTTGTGTGTGAGTTGTGTGTTGGGATTGTTTTTGGTAGGAGAGTGAACTCTTGATTGAGAATTACTAGGAGCCCTTGAGGTGTGGGAAGCCTCTGAGAGGTGGAAGAAGAAGTGGCATCTTCTTTATTGTATTTTCTTTTTGAATGAGTATTAATACAAGATAGTGTATTGTCTCTCATATTATGTGCTATTTGTGAATTCTAGTTACTTGTACTTCTGGTTATTTTCGCATGTTTAATTGCTTATATTTGGTAATCATATTGTGCTCTTTCTGAGGAGCAAGATCCTAACAAGTGGGATCAGAACAGGTGTGTTGTTCTGGATTCCCCATCAACTGGTATCACTATGTTTTTCTTAAAAACACAAACCTGAGAGCTAATAGACCATTTTAAAATGCTTGGTTTGGGGTCATACAAACTTTGTTTTGGATGATTTTGTTTTTTAAAACCACATGTTTTCTCCTAAATTTTTAGAATTTGACATTAGTTTAGCTTCAAGTTTCATATATTTTTTTAAAAATTTGGAAAATATATTTAAAATGTTTCTAATCTAACATATTTACTTTTGGGGTGATGCCTTCAGGGTAGATAGGTAACTAGCGGATTTCAAGTTTGATAAATCATGTTTTAGAACATATTTTGAATATTTTAAAATGAATTAAGTGTTAGGTTGTGGAGCTAAAAGCTTCAACTTGTTGCAAACATGGAGGAGGTTGTTGAGTTCCAGGGATACCGGCGTCGGCAGTAGGACCGACGTCGATCATATTCAGTGCAGAAGGCAACCGGCATCAGCAGGAAGTCGGCCGATGTCGGTCACCTCCAGTCAGATAGGGACCGACGTCGGTCGCCTGTGTGTTCCAAAACTGTTCGTTGCACGAACAGTTAGTTTGTTGAACTGATTGTTTGCATGTAAAGGCTACTTCGAGTCTTGAGCTGCGTGTCTATTATTAGTAAATTAAGAGTCTAAGTTATTGTTTAAGTCTGGGATCTATTTATAGACCCATTGGCATGTATTGTAATTATGAGCTAGAAAGGAAGGCAAGGAAGATCCTTCCATTGTAAGATCATTGAGTTGCAGGTTGTTGAAATCTCATAGGAGATCTACATATGTAAGTATGGTCTATTGAATTGCAGGTTCATGGGAGATCTACTTGAAGTACTGTAGAGTGCTTGGTGTACTGGCAGGGTTATTACTGACTGGTTGGAGAGGTGAACACCAATTTTGTGTGTGAGTTGTGTGTTGGGATTGTTTTTGGTAGGAGAGTGAACTCTTGATTGAGAATTACTAGGAGCCCTTGAGGTGTGGGAAGCCTCTGAGAGGTGGAAGAAGAAGTGGCATCTTCTTTATTGTATTTTCTTTTTGAATGAGTATTAATACAAGATAGTGTATTGTCTCTCATATTATGTGCTATTTGTGAATTCTAGTTACTTGTACTTCTGGTTATTTCCGCATGTTTAATTGCTTATATTTGGTAATCATATTGTGCTCTTTCTGAGGAGCAAGATCCTAACAAGTGGGATCAGAACAGGTGTGTTGTTCTGGATTCCCCATCAACTGGTATCACTATGTTTTTCTTAAAAACACAAACTTGAGAGCTAATAGACCATTTTAAAATGCTTGGTTTGGGGTCATACAAACTTTGTTTTGGATGATTTTGTTTTTTAAAACCACATGTTTTCTCCTAAATTTTTAGAATTTGACATTAGTTTAGCTTCAAGTTTCATATATTTTTTTAAAAATTTGGAAAATATATTTAAAATGTTTCTAATCTAACATATTTACTTTTGGGGTGATGCCTTAAGGGTAGATAGGTAACTAGCGGATTTCAAGTTTGATAAATCATGTTTTAGAACATATTTTGAATATTTTAAAATGAATTAAGTGTTAGGTTGTGGAGCTAAAAGCTTCAACTTGTTGCAAACATGGAGGAGGTTGTTGAGTTCCAGGGATACCGGCGTCGGCAGTAGGACCGACGTCGATCATATTCAGTGCAGAAGGCAACCGGCATCAGCAGGAAGTCGGCCGATGTCGGTCACCTCCAGTCAGATAGGGACCGACGTCGGTCGCCTGTGTGTTCCAGAACTGTTCGTTGCACGAACAGTTAGTTTGTTGAACTGATTGTTTGCATGTAAAGGCTACTTCGAGTCTTGAGCTGCGTGTCTATTATTAGTAAATTAAGAGTCTAAGTTATTGTTTAAGTCTGGGATCTATTTATAGACCCATTGGCATGTATTGTAATTATGAGCTAGAAAGGAAGGCAAGGAAGATCCTTCCATTGTAAGATCATTGAGTTGCAGGTTGTTGAAATCTCATAGGAGATCTACATATGTAAGTATGGTCTATTGAATTGCAGGTTCATGGGAGATCTACTTGAAGTACTGTAGAGTGCTTGGTGTACTGGCAGGGTTATTACTGACTGGTTGGAGAGGTGAACACCAATTTTGTGTGTGAGTTGTGTGTTGGGATTGTTTTTGGTAGGAGAGTGAACTCTTGATTGAGAATTACTAGGAGCCCTTGAGGTGTGGGAAGCCTCTGAGAGGTGGAAGAAGAAGTGGCATCTTCTTTATTGTATTTTCTTTTTGAATGAGTATTAATACAAGATAGTGTATTGTCTCTCATATTATGTGCTATTTGTGAATTCTAGTTACTTGTACTTCTGGTTATTTCCGCATGTTTAATTGCTTATATTTGGTAATCATATTGTGCTCTTTCTGAGGAGCAAGATCCTAACAAGTGGGATCAGAACAGGTGTGTTGTTCTGGATTCCCCATCAACTGGTATCACTATGTTTTTCTTAAAAACACAAACCTGAGAGCTAATAGACCATTTTAAAATGCTTGGTTTGGGGTCATACAAACTTTGTTTTGGATGATTTTGTTTTTTAAAACCACATGTTTTCTCCTAAATTTTTAGAATTTGACATTAGTTTAGCTTCAAGTTTCATATATTTTTTTAAAAATTTGGAAAATATATTTAAAATGTTTCTAATCTAACATATTTACTTTTGGGGTGATGCCTTCAGGGTAGATAGGTAACTAGCGGATTTCAAGTTTGATAAATCATGTTTTATAACATATTTTGCATATTTTAAAATGAATTAAGAACATTATTTTAGTGCTTAAAGTAACATTTAAGGTGCTTAAATAATTGTTTTTAGCATTATTTTTCAAAGTTACAACTAAGACCAAGGGGTCAAATGAACACCACTTCCTTTTTTAAATTTGGGCTTAAAAATGAACTCACATTTCCAAGATTTTTGTATTTACTTAGTTGTTTAAATTAGATTTTTGTTTGGAAAAAAGAGGGGTGTTACATGTATGCTCTTCCATTTGTCCCCTTTAGGGAACCCTTGGAATCAAAAGCACCATTCCTATTGTAAATAGCCTAGTCCAAGGCTTAGAAATAAAGTTATCTAAAGCACTCCCCAAAAACTCATCAAAGTTTGGGTGACCTTGAAAATGACCCTGAATTCTTTCTATTTTATGATTTCTTTATTTTTATGAAAACTTGGCTTATGAGGGGGACTTCATCACCTCCCACAATTTCTTTAGGGAAGCTTTGACATAAGGTTTCACCTCTTAGCATTGACTTCATTTGGCTACTACTTGGAGTTGCACACAAGATGTAGTGGCACTTTGGACATTGCACTACACTAAGCGAACAACAAGATGTAGTGGTTGCAAAAAAGACTAGACCTTTTTGAAATAAGCCAAGTGATATAGACCCAAAATATATGTTTTTCTTTTGCATTGTTTGGCATGAAAGTCATTGTGCAATTGATTCCCCTAGAACATTTGAAAACTTGTAGATCTTAGATAAAACCCCACTTACAACAGAAGTATTGTTGGTGCAAGGTGTGCCTCAAGGTCCATTTCATAGTACTATCATTTGAGATAAGGGGGTGTAAAAACCCTATTATATGATGCACATTTACTTTTGGATGAACACTTAAAATCCTCTCAAATAATTTATATTGACAGATTCCAATAATATCAATCAACCTTGTCAGTTTAGATTCTAAGAGTGATTAATTAGTTGGTTTTATCCTAGATTAAAGTCTTGTTTGGAATCAAAACTTGGTGTAAACAAACTATACAAACCAAAACATAGGGTCCTCCTTTTCTTTTGAACAAATAGGAGTTATGCTGCCCATGTGAAGTAATCAAATTTACCTTGTTCAAAGTCCGTCAAAACTTGGGAGTCATATCATCCACTTTGGCACAGTTACTTTGCCCAATTGAGTTTAAGTCCTTCATTCATAATCTAAATTCAAAATTGCACCTTCATAATTTCATAGGGTCGATGTGTTAAGTGGGTTTGCCATTTTCACTAAACTTGAGAGAACTTAGGTTCAATTTCCAATTTGGGTTAAAGGCCATTTTAGACTCAAGATCATTATGACCACTTGATAGACTTAAGCCATTTTATGCTAAACACTTTCACCTTGAGTCTATTCACCACAACATTTTGAGTCAAGAAAAGTAGTGGTATGCTATCAAAATTATGGGAAACTATCTTTTCTTTAGATATTTTTTAAAATAAACATTTAGCCACACATTTTGGGTAGTATAGCATCGTTACGCTGCCCAAAACATTTCAACTATTATTTCATAGACCCTCTTGCATAGAGTTAAAATTTGTTCCTATATTTTTAAACCAATACGAGTGTACTTTAGTGATCATTTGTCTAACTCAATTATACCATTAACTTTTGTCTAGCTTATTTGATAAAAGAACCAAGTTCTATACCCTTATTTATGAGAAAATAAACTATCTCTAAAGTGCCTTTTGTTTCATACCTTATACCTAGTTGATCAAGTTCATGTCCAAGAATCAAATGCCTAGTTTTTGTTATAAGTGTTTCAAATTCATTACATTAAAACTTTCATCTATTTCAAAGTCTAGCTTTTGAAGTCGTTTGGCCAAGAGTCCTAGCACATGCCCTGTTTGATCCTACCTTTTGATACTGCATTTGGCCAAACGACCTAGCAACTTTTAATTTCATAGATTAGACTAATTTGAAACACTTTGACCTTAGAGTTTGGCATTTTGATTTTCAGCCTATTGACTTGCTCATCTTTGTGTGAACAGTGAGACATTGGACATTTAACACTAGATTATTTCTTTACTAAATCTTTGCATAAACCTTTTGATCCTTTTGAAGAATGTAGACCAAGTATGAACATCATCTATTTTAGACATTATCCTTTTGAGAGTCCATAGAACTTTCTATCACAAAGCATTTACTATGGATCTCAACATGTATTCCTACACTCGTAGTGGACTCATGTACAATTCAGTGATTAGTAATGTGGTTGTGCATGAAGAAATAGTGCAAAACCCCTATGCAGGTAATATTCCTTATGAGATGGATTATTATCCCTCTTATAATACTTAATTAGGGGCACACATCCAAGATCCCTTGGCTAAATATTTGGTTAACACACCACCTTATTCAGAACAAGACTAAGAACAAACCACACAATACCTAGCTACACTACCCATAGTGGATGAGCCAGTTCTTCAACAATCATATTTTATTAATATGGCACCCACGTATGATCCATTTTTATTTGAGTGACATTTTCTAGAGAACAAAGACAAGATTTTGGCTAGAGCCATAGATGTAGGGTCCAAGTTTCCAGCAGACTTCCCCCATAAACATTTACCAAGCCTAGTAAGAGTGCCCCATGACATAATTTACAATCAATAGGCTTCTTCTAGCAATCCTTTGGCTTTAGTCCAAATAACATATCATGACCCTAATCTACCAAATAGAGGTAAAAACATCATGGAAGACCACTTTAATCAAATGCAGACAACATATCAAACCTACCTGAATCTAGCACATAATTTCAATTAGATGAACATGGTGAGTAAGCCTTTTATTGACCTAATTCTTTCAATAGGAGTTTTGATAGAGTTAACTGGTTGAGAGAATTAGAGTTTAGACCCATTTTTGCAAAACACTTCGGTAGACAACTTGTTACATATGCCCATTATTGAAGAAGTTTCTTTTGATTCTACATAGAATAATGAGCAAAATATAGTGGATAATGTGCAAGCAACATCCAATCCTAATCAAAGTGGTCCTAATGCACAAACAACTAGTTAATAAAATATGCTTGTAGTTAATACCATGAGTGGACCATCATACCAAGAAGTAGGAGTTTATGCATCCCAACCTCAACTAGTTGCTTCATCAAGTATGCAACTAATAAGATTAAGTATTCAACCAGCAACCAATGTCATGCCTCAATAGCTGAATGTGACGAATCTTACTCCTCCCCAATAAGTGATGAGTAGTATTCCACAACAACAGGCACAATCTAGTGTACCAACATAATAGAGGATAAATGTATTTCCACCTCAGCAAGGGGAAACTAATGTTCCACCTCACCAAGTAATGACAACCATACCTCTTCAGTCTTAGACTAGTATACCAATCCAAAACCAAACAATGACTAGTCAACAACGTGTAAATATTGGTTAATGACAGATACTAAATCTCCAACCTACTTTCACTTCCCCATAGGGATTCATGTAATAAAGAAGCTCCCATGTTTCTCAAGTACCTATTAGACAACCATTGGTTCAAAATGTGCCACAAGTTCAAAGATAGGGTCTTGGTCCACAAGTTCCCACTCATCATCAAGGTTTTATTAGTTGACAACATGTCCCTTTTCAACCATAATAGGCACAATATAGTTATATCCCTCCATCCCAACCACAAAATCCTCCAAGTCAAACTTTTATCACCAACCCAAACCAAAATATTGTAAAACCAAATATACAATTCCAAGTACATCCTAATCCATGTATGCATATTCTTGGTCCATTTCCCAACCAAACCAACATACCTCAACAGATATCTCCATCATACCCTGGTCAAAGTGTCCTGGTTGTGACCTCCAAACCATTTACCTAAACCAATATTCTCCCTCAAACCAATGTTCCTTCTAGTTTCCTATCCCAAGAATTATAATAGATGAAGGATGCAATTGCCACCATTCAGGCTAGGAAATAGACTAAAAATTTTAAGTTGGATGACGTGTGTTCTTATCTATTCAACATAAAGTACTTGCAGATACTATTTCCTCCAAGATACGAACCACCAAAATTCAATAAATACAAAGAGAAAGGTGACGCTAAGGCTCATTTAATAAAGTTCTTTATCGCATGTCAACTGATGTCATATAATTATATATACCTTTTATTTTTGTTTCCAAGGAGCTTGGCTGAACAAGCCTTGGAGTGGTTCTTAAATTTGCCCAAGAATTTAGAAACAAATTTTGATGATCTTTTTGATAAGTTTGTACATCACTTTTCCTATAATCTTGAGCATGAGATTTCATTAGTAGACTTAACACAAGCAAAATAAAAAGCTGGTGAGAGTTTTTCAAGTTATCTACAGTGATGAAGAGCCCTTGCAAGCCGATTCACCCATAGTTTATTAGATAAACAATTAGCCACTATGTTTACTAAAAATTTGCATAGTGAGATAGCTTATAATTTAGAACTATAATGTGCACATACTATCAAGGAAATCATTGAAAAAGGTTTGTTGATGGAGCAAGCCCTTATCAATAAAGGAGTCATCAAGCTTAATTCAACTAATCAAAATCAAGGTACCAATCAGGGAAGTGACCAAAACTAACATCTAATTCAAGCGCAAGCATTGCAATCTACATAGGCCAATAACCAAGAAAGACCAAAGCAGTTTAACCGCAATAGGAATGTTTTGGGAAATGGAGTAACCAAGTCACATCATGTACAAATGATGAAAACATCATTTGCACCACCTTTTTAGCTTACTCCTACTCAACAACTTCTCCAACCAATTTTACGAGCACAACAACCAAGACTTGTGCAATAAATATAGTAGCCTTCACCATTACAAAATCCTCCTCCAAGGAGAACTATGCTTATGCATCATGTCTTTAGTGACCTAAGATAGCCGATTAAATCTATATTTTGTAAGCGTGATGTCACTAATCTGATTAGTTGGCCTATACCAAAGCATTATTTGCAAGGCATTCCTTATCTTGATTGGTACCATGAAAATGAATTATGTGAATATCATCAGGTCAATGGGCAAAATCTACAAATATGTGTCCAAATCAAGCATTTAATTGAGAATATGTTAGAGAATGGGGAGATAACATTGGATAATGGTGCTTCCACTTCCAATCAAAATCTTGGGATTTATCAAAACCCCTTTCCTCGACATAACAATAAGTAGTAGTAGAACAATCAGCAACAAAAACAACAATAGCTAGTGTAGTAGCAAAATCAATAGTATCAAAATCAAAGGCCAAACTAGCAGAATCAAAAAAAGTAATATCAAAACCTACAATGATAGAATAATGGACAAAACCAAGGTTAGAATGGTAACAACCAACAAACCTACCATGCAATTGCACATGACTACAATAGGGTTGTAGGTCACATTACAGGGGGTAGTTTTAAGACCATCTCTATTAATCCTAGACCAAACACTAATCAGCCTAGACCATTGATAAAAAAAAAATTTAGCCAAATTACATGGATAATAATTCTTTGAATTGGTAGTGCATACAGGCAAACCAACAAACTAGGACTTCCCCTTTTGGAACTTATATCGACAACTCATCCTTGCCACATGACCACATACAAGTACATCAACAACTAAGACTTGTCTTATCTGGTTCCATACCATTCCCAACATTTTTAAAAAATAATGGTCCAATATCTAATCTTGATTGTATAATCATAACTCAGAGGTTGAAGATTACCATCTCAGGACCAAAACCATCTGCCACTTTGCTTATCATTCATCCAACCATTAAGCTTCAGAATAAATCATTCAATACTGACCAAGATAAGAAGTTTGCTATTGTGGAACAATTGCAAAAGACACCAGCACAAATTTCTATTTTAGATTTGTTAAGAATGTCAACAATCCACAAGAACATCTTAAATGAGTTCTTAACCCAATCCACTATTTTCAGTGACATATCCCCTGATAAATTCCAAGCTTTGGTTAGACACCTAACTCCAGCCCAACAAGTCACATTCAATCCAAGTGATATGTCTTCCCTTGGGCCACTCCATAATAACTCATTATACATAAAAGTTTATATAAAGTGGCATAAAGTGAAACATGTCCTTATAAACAATGGATCAGGCCTCAACATAGTGTCTCTAAAGCTCATCATGCTTCTTGGGTACACAATGGCAAATCTCCAACTAGAAATGATAACCATCAAAGTCTATGATAATCAGGGAAGAGAATCACAAGGCACCATTAGTTTGCCAATTATCATTGGACCTTTAACCCATGATACACTTTGCCATGTGCTTGATCTTGAGTTATCATACAATATGATTCTATTCAGGCCTTGGTTACATGAGATTCGTGACGTCCCATTAACATTGCACCAATGTATCAAGTTTTCCCACTCAGGGATGGAAGTGAATATTCTAAGAGATTTACACCCATATGAACACTGTAAACATCTTGAGGCCAAATTTCAAATATATAATTATCAGTATGACATGAATCTAAGTTCCAAGAAAGATAAAGGAAAGGCCATACTTATTGATCTTTCACTAGATAATTACATAGATCCTAATACCTTGGATTCCCTTTCCCACATTCCACCTCCTGAGGCTTCTAATCATTTCACCATTGCAGATAATGGACCAAGAGAGTATGTGACCCATGATACATTTCATATTTCCAGTCTTCCTCAGAATCTAAAAACCTTTGGGCAACCTAAATTCACCCCACATATGTATTGGCAATGAAAGAACAAAGATATATCACATTTATACCAGCATCTGGCTTAGAACTCGACCTTCTTGAAGGGGATGAATCATGGTTGTACAATGACAACCAAGCTAATTGTTATAAAAGTGCAAAGTATCCTATTCCCAATAGGATCATGGAACATCAAGATTATGAAGGAAGAGGACTCAAACCAAATCAAAAAGGAATTATTGAGCCACTTTTCATGACTAAGTATGAAAGACCTTATGGACTTGGATTTAAACCGCCTGGGGGTGACCCCACATATCTTATTTGAATTTCATCACCAACACCTAGTGATGATGATGCCAACAATGAAATAGGGTCTAATCATAGCCTCACCTTTGATGACCTAGCTGAGACCAACCTATTTTATGATGATGCCATATGTACCCTTATCCCAGTCATTCCTCACAATCCATTACCATTATACCATCCCCAACTGATAGATTGGGACCAACAAGAATCTAATCTACCAATTAATGAGTTCCAGAATGATGAGGCATTCTATGAATTTTTTGGCCTTAGAGACAATGTTCCATTGGGAGAGCACAAATCAGGATTCTCAATCACATTGGATCCTAAATCCTATTTTGGAGAGCGAGTGAACACCTTTAGCCAAAAACAAATAAATAAAACATTGAGGTCCCAAAGTGAAAACCTCTTTGAGACACTTTTTTAGCAGGAAAAAAGTAAAGATAAAGGCCAGTATAATGGTGAAACCCTATTTTAGGTGCCATTAGATGGGGGTGTTCATTCTTCTTCAAATTTAGATTAGGAGACCACCAACGATGAACTTGCCTATGGATTTGAATTCAGGTTTGAGAAACAACAAGTATTTGATCAAATTCTTCAAGAATTTCTAATTGTTTTTGTTACATGGATAGATCTCCCATTAGGAGACTCAGATTCATCATGCCTAAGAGATGTTGAAGAGCAAATCCTAATAGAGGACCCTGATATGGCTCAACATTTCAAGTCTTTACCTACTATCCTAGAAGATTGTTTGACCCTCCTAGTCGAGGATACAATAGAGGTAAACATCGGGATCCCATCTGACCTGAAATGGATAAAATTAGGTGTGTCCCTTAATGAAGAAGAATGTGAAAGTATTTCCAGCTCTGTTGAGACACTTTGTAGATATCTTTGCATGGGCCTATTCTGACATACTAGGTTTGGACCCTACCTTAGTTTTTCACCACCTTATGGTCAATCATGATGCCAAACCAGTAAAATAAAAGCTACGTAAGCTACATCCTTGCATTTTTGTATTATTAAAGAAAGAGTTGGAGAAAATCTTAGAAGCAAGATGTATCCAATCCATTGACTACTTAGAATGGATCTCTAATGTGGTCCTTGTTAGTAAAAAACTTAAAGTGATCAGAATCTATACTAATTTTTAAGACATCAACAAAGCTTGTCCTAAAGATGATTTTCCATTACCTAATATTGACATGATCATCAACTCCAAAATAGCTTATGAAATGCTTTCACTCATGGATGGCTTTTTAGGATACAACCAAATCAAAATAGCACTAAAAGACCAACATAAAATAATGTTCACCACTCCATGGAGAAAATTTTGTTATCAGGTAATGCCATTTGGCCTTAAGAATGCAGGTGTTACATATCAAATGGCCTTGACTGTCATATTCTATGATATGATGCATGATATTTTTGAAGACTATGTCGATGACATATTAGGTAGATCCAAAACTAGGGCCGACCATCCAGCAGTGCTACATAAGATATTTGAAAGATTACTAGAGTATAAATTTAGACTCAATCCAAATAAATGTGTGTTTGGTGTAACTTCATGAAAATTACTTGGCTTCATCATGTCTCATAGAGGTATCAAAGTAGATCCAAATAAAGTCCATGCTATAACCAAGATGCCACTACCAACCAATTTGAAACAACTCCATAGTTTGTAGGGTAAGATCCAATCAATCTGGTGTTTTATCTCTCAGTTAGCAAATAAGTGTCATCCATTTACACATCTTCTGAAGAATGAAGTTATATTTCATTGGGATTCTCATTGCCAATTAGCTTTCCAATAACTCAAGGACTATCTCATTAATCCACCTATTTTGTTACCTCTTATGCCAGGAAAGCCACTTTTGTTATATCTATTAGCTACTGACAATGCCTTGGGGGCACTCTTGGCTCAGCATGATGACAAGGGAAAATAGCATGCCATATACTACCTAAGCCATACCTTGGTCACATATGAACATAACTATGCACCTATTGAAAAAGCTTGTCTGGCCATAGTCTTCATAGCTCAAAAAATGTGACATTACATGTTGAATAATAAAACTAGGGTCATTTCAAAGGTAGATCCGCTCAAATATCTACTATCTAAAACAACTTTACAAGGTAGAATGTCCAATGGATTATGTTCCTTAGTGAATTTGACATAGAGTATGTCAATCAGAAGGCAATCAAAGGACAAGTTCTTACAGATTAAATTGCTGAAGAACCCCTTGCAGACATAAATCCACTTACATTTCAATTTCTTGATGAATCTATAATGACCGTCATTAACACACCCCTTGAGGAGCAGCCCTGTAAACTATATTTTTATGGTTCATTTACTGCACATGGATTGCGGGTAGGCCTTTTATTTATTACACCACAGGGGGGTCTAATCCCTAAATCATTTAGAATCAACTTTCTTTGTACAAATAACATGACCGAGTATTGAACACTTGTTGCAGGACTTCGATAGGTAGTGCATTGGAACATATCTCATATCTAAGTTTATGGTGGTTCTCAGTTAACCATCAATCAGGTCACAGATCATTTTCAGCCAAAGATGACAAGTTGGTTCCATATAAAGCCATGTTTGACACTCTTAAGCAACAAATTACCAACATTCAGTTTGAGCACATACTAAGGGCTAGTAATATAACTACAGATGTCATGGCTACTGTTGGCTCTCTGATTCAACAAATAGATAAAGCTAGAGAGTATCGATTCTTCATCAAAAATTTATTAGCATTAGCTCATAAACCTTCAACTGTTGTAATGATTTTTGATATTGTTGGTCCTAATTATATCCGGTACTTAAGACTTTTATAACTACCTTCATGACCAAGTTCTACCACCTAACCTATTTTAGAAACAAACCAAATCCTTTATTCATCATTCCACTCGTTATACTCTACTTGGATCCACCCTTTACCATCACAGTTTTGATGGAACTTTGTTTCATTATTTAACTTTGGCAGAGACTACACTAGCATTAAGGGAAGTTCACGAAGGATTTATGGATCTCATTCTAACGAGGTAGTCCTATCCAAAAATCTCTTGCGTACTAGTTATTATTGGTCCATAATGGATGTAGATGCAGTTGTATATGCAAATAAGTGTGACAAATATCAATGGCATGCTAATCTGATTCATGCCCCAACCCAAACTCTGAAACTAATGTTGACACCATGGTCATTTGCTACATGGGGACTTGACCTCATTAAGAAGATCAACCTCACTTCCTCTGATGGCCATAAACATATCCTTACCGCCATTGAGTATTTCACTAAGTGGGTTGAAGTTATACCCCTCACTTACATGACTAGAAAGCAAATTTCCAAATTCATCTTCAACCATCTCATTTGCCACTATGGTATCCCCTCTGACATTATATCTAATAATCGAGGATAATTCAAGAACAAGGATGTAGACTAGCTATGTACCGAATATAACATCACATAACTTTTATCTACAACATATTACCCTCAAGGTAGTGGCCAAGCTGAAGTATCAAACAAAATTATTATCAATATTGTCAATAATTCCAGTCATGATTGGCACCTATAGATAATCCCTACCCTTTGGGCATACCATACCAATCATCATACCCCCACAAGAGCCACTCCATACTCAATTATTTATGGTACTGAAGCCATCCTTCTCATTGAGGTCGAATTACCTTCACTGTGCATCTTTTTCAAGCATGTCCTAGATGATCATGACTATCGAGTAGCTCACCTTGAAAAGCTAGACCTACTTGACGAGAAACACATAGCTATGCTCAACAATCTTCATGCATATCAGAACTGACTCAAAGGCCACTATAATTAGTGTGTTAAGTATAGAACATTTGAACTTGGTGATCTTGTTCTTAAAGAATACCATGGTTGAGAAGAAGCATGAAGGAAAATTCAAACCAAACTAGATAGGGCCTTTAATCATTACTACAGGTTATGGATCAAGAGCATACAGGCTTACCACACTAAATGGAGATAAACTTCTTGAGCTGATGAATATTATTCATCTCAAGCAGTACTATGCTTGAGTGTTAAGGTGTATTGTTTGTAAGGACCATTTTATGTTGTGCCATTTTATCACTATTCTTATTTGTACAAATATCATTTTTATCTGTCCTCTTATCCATATCCACTTTACCTCTTCGACCTATCGACCCAACATGTTCTAAAACCTAGCCCATTTTCCCTTGGTTTTTTCCATTCATTATGCATTTTCAGCATTGAAGAATCTGATCAATTTCAGTAGTTATTTCAAGTACTTCAAATAGAAATCATATTTTAGAATAATATGACAAAAGTTTTGATAGTTGCATCTTTTATTTGTTATTCCTTTCTTATCACTAGTCTTACTACTAATTATAACCACCTTTGGGAAAATTAGAACCATTGATCCATACTATTGTGTCCTAGTTATAACCACCTATGGGCACACTAGGGGCAACATTTATTTATTGAGCCTTGACGTACCAACTTACCAATTCTTATGCCATATTATGCCTTTTTACTGAATATGCTTGTTTTGTTTAAATTGACTGCTACACTAGTCAAATTCCTCTACTGTAAAGGTGAAACTACGTGACTTGAGGTCCTACTCTGGGACTATGTACGCTTCGCTCAATACTTGTTGAGGTCAACTCAGTCACCCTTTTCTCCATGCTCTCACCATTTTGTGAGCAACCTAAGCCACACTCTCTCCATTTTATGAGCAACCTAAGTTTGAATGCTCTTACCATTTTGCGATCTTAAACCATTTAGTGTCTCATCATTCTTGATCAAGTTGAGATACTTCAAAAAATTCCAAAAACATTTGTAAACTTGTTAGAAAAAATCAAAAACATTTGACCACTTTTTTGCCTTAAGGATTCTGGGAACCCTTACTAAGTTGCAATCAAACCACTTATCACTTAGTTTCCCCATCCTTTTTTGCCTTTTCTCTCATGCTCTTGCCATTTTTCAAGACCATTCCTCTTCTTCTATCACATCCATTATGTTTGTTTTCCTTAGTTATCACATTCTTTCCATTCCCTGAGAAAACTACATTTGGCCTAAAGTTTTTTTTTTGATATTATATCCATGGAACTATGTAGGCAACGTCCACTTTCCTACTGCATATAGAGATAGCTCGGCCACCCCATTCCTTTTATTTTATTCCCCTATTATATTCATTTATTTAGTTGTCACCTATTTTCTAGGGTCAATGTTCATATGGTTTATATTACATTGTTTGTTTGTTTATGATTATTTTGTTTGTTTGTCTACCTGTTTGTTTGCTTTCAGCATTGTTGCCTTGATCCAATTTATGTATGTTTATTAAGTGATTACTTTCCTAAACTTATACTTGAATCCATCCATATTCATATGTTTACATTGTCATCATGGTTTTTATCATTGGTGCATTATTTGCTATTGAGTATTGGATTACGGAAGTCAGTCCTTATGCATATTTCGACCAAGTCCTCATGATGTTATACCATGATGCCTACATGCCTACCAACACATGATACAACAAACCTCATCTTCAATAACTCTATTAAGTAATGATGACATCAACATCTCTTTGACACTGACAACCTGATTCACTCCCAATCATATCCTAAACAGAGTAATTAACCATGAAAGAATTTCAACCTTTATTAGTTCGGATGAGCATCTCCCTACTAATAGGTTATTACAATTTATCATTATGCTCTATGTTAAGTTATCATCATCTTCAACCAATTTTATCATGTTTACCATAATCAGATTCTAATGATTATAAGCGCTTATGGGCAAATCATTGCACACCATCCCACCTGTATTTCTCAATGATTATAACTACCTTTGGGAAAATCATTGTGTTATCACCACTTTACTTTTTCTACCCATACAAGGGCATGTTTTTATCTTGTTTGTCTATCCTTACTAGGGCAGCTCCATCTTCTCAATGATTATAACTGCCTTTGGGCAAATCATTGTGTTATCATACCACGTTGCCACTATCAGGGTACAATGCTTATAACCACCTTTGGGCAAACCATTGTACAGTATCCCACTTCCATTCTCAATGATTTTGACTACTTTTTCAATATTAATGTTTTTTCACCCCATCATCTTTCTTTTCTTTGGTCCCCTCATTTCGCTTCTTTCTTTTTGAGGGACCATTTGCCGACTTACTTGTGCCAACCATTTCCTCGAGGGGGCATCATATAGTTAGTTTATCATCATTGTAGTTGTAGGCATGCAGGACCTTTTCATTCTTTGAGAATATGTTATTATACTTATAACTTGCAACACTTTTTCAAATAAGAGCAAACTATAGACACCTAAATCTGGCCATCGATAACCTCCAATAAGGCTTTTGACCAATTTCCACCAAAATACACAATTTGGCCTAAAAACACTAAAGCATGCTAAATGATGTCAAACTGACATATTCAAATGATAATTTTGGCTAGAGTATCCCTAAATGGAGCAATACAATTTATGGGCCAGCTAACTTTGATCAGATCATTCTGAGTCAAAATGCCAATTTTACACCTAGGTGCTTTGAATTGTTTTTTCTTATCAAATCTTTTGCACAAGATGCATGCCTTTGTTATTTGTTGTCAGTAACATCCTAAATGGGATAATGGATCCAATGCATCTGACATTGCCTTCCAATTCCAATCCAGTCAATTTTTGAACCAATAATAAGGCATTATGATTAATTTGGGTAATTTGTGCACAAAGTGCTCAATCATGCTTAAAGCTAATTAAACCAAATTAGAGCCTAATTAAGAATTCCATGGAAAATTGTTGAATACTTGTTTTTAGAAATGAATATTGAATAACTGCATCATTACGTGACCTCATTTCTTAGGAAGATATCCCTAAGCTATAAATGCCACAAATATCATGATTCATGTGTCCCATGCCTCATCAAAGCCCTCAATGCCTCTTAATTGCTCCTCTATCTCAAATATTGATGAGCCTATTTATCAATTTTAAGTGCATAATTGGATTAATCCTTAGCCACACATCTCAATCCTGAGATGGATGATTCAAGTTGATTCTAATCAATCTCAAAAATATATAAATAGGAGACCTTATCACATCATTTCTAAGCTTAATTTGTGCAAAGTTATAATGCAAGATTGGTTCCAAAATACAAACTAGTGTTACCATGCCAAATTGATTCCAAGCTAAGCCAAGCCAAAGCCAAAGGTGTCAAGGAGAGATGGAGATAACCAAACTTCCATTGATGAGGACTTCATGAGCACAAACCGAGCAAGCCAATCGAAGAATACTCTTGGAGCATCAAGGAAGGTAAGGAATGTGTGTTTTCTTGCATTTTAGTTGTGCTTTGTTAATTTTTCTTTCTTCACTAAGATCACCCTAGTAACTAGGCATGAATATGTTAGTTTAGTGTGTTTTTTATTTGATTTCATTCACTAACACCATACTAATATCCTCTTCTTAGTCAAATTCCAAGTTCACACATAGTTAAATGGTATATTTCCCTTATACATCTTTTTTTTTTAATCAATTGTGCTTAAGTAAATTATTCTAAATCCACAAAATAATAAAAAAGTTATATGTTCATGTGATTCCAATTTGTTTTACGTGTTTTTTATGTGTTCAATATTTAGCATGCCTTCCCTATTTTCTATGTGTTTTAAATGTGTTCCTTGCATGTCTCTTTATATTATTTATGTTTCTTGTATTTGATAAGTTGTCGTTGCTTACTTTGTGTGACTTCATTGTTTCATATGCTTACTCTACCTTTAATATTCTTATTTTCTTTTATTTTTATACTCTAAGTGTGGCATTATTTATTCTATTCTACTCTGTGTGTGACATTTTCTTTTTTGTGTGTGATGTGTTGTTTTCCCTATTTACTCTAGGTGTCATATGTTTGTCTTTCTAATTATGTCTACTTTATGTATGACATTGGTTTTTATATACGTGTTTTTCATACCTACTTTGAATTGTGTTATGTTTATTCTATGTGTGGCATGTTTAATTAATTCAAAATGTCCCTTCTTATTTCCTATATTTACTATGTGTTCTTATAGAATTGATGCAATGATCTATAGCATGCAAAAACCCTCTTGTTTTACCATTATTCATATCATGCAGATGTTCCTTATTAATTTCCTATGTTTCCATGATTCTTGTCATGCATTAGTTGGAGGAAAGACTGTGTATGTGTAAATGACATTGATATATTTACTACTACATTAATTGTATTGAACCATGTTACCTTGGTGATTTATTCATTATATTTTTCCATAATGGGTGTATCATTTATATGCTTATATATTATTTACATGTTGCCTAATTGGGGAATATCACCTTTATGTTTACATTGTTTATGTTTTTCCTATGTGAGACATATTACACTTACACTTACATAGATTAAATTATAGTCCCATATGGCACATTTATCTATGACATGCATTATTCCATGATTATATCTTACTTTGTTATACATCAATGTTTTTATTTTCTATCTTTAATCTGTTTTTATTTTCTATCTTTAATCCTTTCTTTTGAGATATGTACTTGACAAGTTTAGCCCATATCTCAACAAGGATCAATGATTATAATCATTCTTAATTGCACATCGTAAGACTTATGACATTTTGATATTATTTTTATCTTCCATGTGAGGACTATGTCATATTGATGTTTTGATATGTACTTAGCATATAACACTTGTTCCCATCATGGGATATATTCAAGATAACTCCTAACCCTATTCTCTTTTATATTACATAAGAGTTATTTATCTTTGATTTTTCACTAAAATTTTTACTCATAAATGCACACGAGATTTAGCACAAATTCAAAGATTTAGATCTCCACAAGGGCATTCTTGCTTGGAATAGATTTAGATATGCAAGGAACTCATATTTGGGCATCCCCACATTTTCCAACAAACCATTATGCCATTTCCTTATTTTTTTTAAAGATTTCAACAAGTTATTATTGTGAGCCCTCATTCATGCATATGTTATTCTGATTGGACTCATAAGAATGTTCACATAGATTTGGGGATGTTGGGGATTCATACTTGGGTCACTACCAAACAACCAACCAAAACTGGCGGAGAGGGAAAACCGAAAATTATTTAGGTAGATTTTCTCAACTGCCGATAAAATATACAAATTGTGCATCCAGGGAATTGAACCCTGGTCAGTACCGTGGGAGTGTACTATACTTGGGTCACTACCAAAAAACCAACCAAAACTAGATGCATCAATTTTAGTTCTCCTTTCACTAATTTCATGGGGCCATTGATTGTTTGGAAACTCATCCATATACAAGTCTTTTTTGTAAGTCTACAAGAGCATTAGAGTTGATAGGGGAGCATTGGAGTTGTTGCAAGAGCTTCAGGAGTATGAAAAAATTATTGTATCGTCTCCCTTTTGTTTGTTTTACTTTGACATATATGCACACACTCACACACATCAAATTAAGACATTATGTAGATATATAATTTTTGTATGGGATTAGTTACTAGTCGTAAAATTCCATTATTCTAGGGTACTCATATGTTTGTCGATTATTGGTTCATATTGGGTTCTTATTGACACATTTTTCCATGTTTCTAGTTGCTACCCTATCATTTTCCATCTCATTCCTCTCTCTTCTTTCTCTTTCCTCCTCTCCTTGTTTTCTTTGGTTTCTAAGCTTTTTTCAAGAACCATAAACTATACTTTTGTAGGGGTGACCTTTTTTGTGTGTCTCTCATGCTTTGTGTCCCTAAATTGTTGGCCTTTCCCACCTATTGTGGATTAGTGTGCATACCAATAGGGTTCTATTTGGAATTTGAGAAGTCTATAAGTACATAGGCACATTAGTGCATATAGTGCATGAAAGTGCTTGATTTGAACAAGGAATAGCCATGCATTGAATTAAAAGAATCTATTGTGAACGAACAAGAGCAATTATTTCAAACATTTAGAGAAGAATTCAAGCAAATTCGAAGTATTTATTTATTTGCTATACATTCAATTTAATGTGAAAAGTTGTATAGGACGAGTCCGACATCCATTCAATTTCTTGTTGAACATGCATTAATATGATTGAAGTGTTGATTTTTTAATTTGTTCAAACATTTTAAGTATATAATAATAATTATGAGATAACACAAACCCCCAAAACCCCTCTCTCTACTACTACCCTCATTTGTTTGTAATTTGTAATGTTATGTTAGAGTGTTGAAGAAGGAAATCAATTTCTCAAAAATCTATATAAAATTTTAAAAAACAAGCAAAATTTTTAAAACATTGAATTTGATAAATAGAATCATCAAATCAATATAAATAGGATCATCAATTTACTATAAATGACCGTACTCTTATGGAACTTTCACCGCTATATCTATAAAAATCTCTATGTACTTTGTTTTTTAGGAGTATCTTCAAATGCATACTTATATATATGATCGACTAATTAGATTTTTTTTGGGGTAAAATAAAGCCAAAGCGGAGAGGGAAAACCGAAAATTATTTAGGTAGATTTTCTCGCCTGCCGATAAAATCTACACAATTGCGCATCCGGGGAATCGAACCCCGGTCAGTACCGTGGGAGGGTACTATGATACCACTACACCAGATGCGCCCGGTATGACTCAGAGTGTTACACAATTTTTTTGTTACAAGTCTTGATTATTTTTTTAACCAAAGTAGAAATAATTCGTTTGCTGGCTATGGGGTTCGAACCCATGCGCACTTATGTGCAGAAGATCTTAAGTCTTCCCCCTTAACCTCTCGGGCAAACCAGCAGCTGAGTGTCATGGCGGTCTTATTTCTTAACATATTTTTATTTGAAAACGTGATAAACATTCTACATTTAACCTAGTCCTACCCTGTAGATTCTGACGAGAAGTTGACAATTTCAATTTGAAACAGGGGTGTGTAAGGCAGAGAAGCTACTCGCTGTGTATGGATTATTAATACATAGGGAAAGTATTTGTGAAGTAGAATATTATTAATTATTTAAACAGTATTGAATGGATGTTATTTTCACAATTAAAATTTGAATATAAATTAGTTATTTTAAATAATCAAAGTAAATAATTAATCAATAAAATTCTGACATAAAGACATATTAAATATATAATTTAATTTTCAAATAAGGATTTATCATATTTTTTTTAATTTAAAATCATCTCATATAATTATTTTTTAAAATTGTCTTTCACATAATTTAAATACCTAAAATAAAATCAATGAAATAAAAAAATTATAATTTATTAAAGGGTATTTTTTTAAATTATTATGTGGAGCTTACATCATTGTAGACACCCTTGGTTTTAGGTGTAAAGGACCCACTAAACCTTTTTGGATGTATATTATCTTGAGTATTGATAAGTTTTGAGTTGTTGAATAAATTTCAAAACATTGAAGGAGATTAATATGAGATCTCTCACAGGGATAAATTGTGTTGAGAATTGTTACTTTTGCATGTTTAGCTAATTCGATTGATAAAGAAATAAAGAGGAATACTTCTTGTGCTCAAGCCAAAGGGGAATCTCATGATAAGATGCAAAAAAATAGCAAACTTAATAGAGAGGTACTTTGCCTACAACACACTTCAAAGTTGTTACAATGAGACTTTTAGAGTCATAGAAGGAATTCAAAGATGTAATGAAGAAGCATATATGACTTCGGGTGGTAAGGTATGCATATATTTAGAATCATTCGAGAGGGATTTTTTCAGGATTATGAAGCCAAAGAGGAGGAGAAGAGAATGGTGAGCAATCAAAGATACCCATCCCATGACCAATCAACAATTATGTTAGTAGGAGGGACACTCCCATTGTGCCATCGACCCAACTCCATTGGCATAAGGATCATAGTATATTGGGTTTATATATTTTGTGGACCAAGCATACCAACCAATGTGAGACTAGCTTTTTTGAATGAATGAGGATTTAAAATCATAGAAGCAATTCAAGTATACATTGAAAATACAAATCCAACTTGTGGTAGTAAGCCATGTATTTAAAATCATTTGAACAAGAGTATTTTGGGATTATGAAGCCATAGAGGAGGAGAGAGGAAGGTCGAACAAGAAATCATATTCATCCAATAAACAATCAATCATTATGTTAATGCAAGGATCACTTCTATTGTGGGATCACCCTCATTGGCATAAGGATCATCAATGTATATTGGATTAATATATTACCACGGAACAAGCCTACCATCCAATGAAATTAATGTTTTTGAATAAATTAGACTCTTCCTAAAGACTCGCATTCACCAATCCATCCATATGATTGAGAGATTAGACAACATACAAGAGTGAAGCATTTAAATATAGATCTTAGTAGGCCACACTACATGCATCATGGGAGATGATGAAAGTATATAGTCTTAATAAAGTGAAGGCATGTCAATCATTCACAAGCCCTTTTCTCAATAGCCAAGTGAGATACCATAAAAAGAGGTCTAATAGATGCACAACAATTCAATTTTGTGAAATAAACATGGTGACATCCTCCAAATTTCCTATAAATAATTAAACCATTTATCTAACCTAGCATTATGGAAGCAATGTGTGTTTATAAATTAGGTACATTATGGATGGAATAAGAATAATTATTATTAGGGATTAATTCATTAGGTAATGAAATTTATGTTTGTTGATGCATTGATCGTTATGTAAAATTCATCCTACCACCTTGCATATTACAAGCATTTGTACCATTAAGTGTAAATTTTTCTCTAATTCACATCATATGCACTATTATGGAGAAAATTATTTACACCCTACTCATTATTTATATAATTATTGAATTAAAACATGTTAAATGATATTGATGTATACCTTACTTATATTCTTACCAAATAATGATACTATGGATAAATGACAATAGATAAAATGAGTAAAATTAGTGCACAAGGGTGACCTATAGAAATATAGTAAACTATAGGTCTGAAGATGCCCTAATGCTGAAATAGATGACTAATAGTATAATTGAAAATATTGGACAAGTAAAAGAAATGAAAGAAAGTGAAATAAGACTAAAATGAACACATCATGGAACTATAGTTGAATAATGATGCTAGAAAAAGGGTTTGAAATAACACAAAATATCTCCCAAGAATTTGAATGTAATTTGGACAAAGGATAGAATCAATAGACCACAAATTCTGACTATGTCGAAATTGTGGCGTGGTCAATTTTGACCCATGATTCTAATCTTGAGCTAGAATTATAACCACTGCATATTTTCAAGTTTTGTATATTTCTATAATGTTTTGAAAAGAGATGATGATTAGGATCTTGGCCTCTCTTTGTAGAATTGACAAACATAATTTTCTAATTTATTTCCCCTTTGTTATTAACTAAATTATCCACAATTTCACAAGAGGAGTAGAATGTGTAAGTTAGTTGGCTAAAAAAACCTCTTGAGGAGTAGCAACTGCATGCCTCATACACTTGGGATCATGGCTCTATGTAGTTCATGTGCTTGTGAATTAATTCCAACCCAAATAATCTAAAGGAATTCACCTTATCTCCCTAGATAATCAAATGTAACATTATGCTTTGTTAAGGCATTGTCTTGGTAAAATATGTGATGGTATATGACTTAGAAGATGTTGATGAAATGTACACTTAATGTGAAAAATCCTTAGTCATCATAACTCTTGAAAATAATTGATGATGTGTGTGTGAGATGCTTGGCTTGTAAGAGATTCAGATAATTCAAAGGTGTGTACTTGATCACTTGATATCTGATGGCTTATGATAGATTTGTATATATAGGGTTCCTTATGTAACTTCACACATAGGTTGACCCTAGATAATAGTGATAAGCAATAATCAAGGCATGGGTAATTATGATAAAATGGAAAGAAACCATAAAATAATGAGAGTTAGAATTGGTGGACATCCAATTTTGACCTAAATGTTAAACAGGCTAAAAATGGAGATCAAGTTGAATAAAGGATGATTGATTGGGATCCTAGTGTTGAAACTTGACTAATATGAGGTTTTTATGAGTAATTATAGATTAATCAAGGCCAAGGTGGGTCTAATATGGGTTAAAAATTAATGAAAATAGACAAATGTACATAAATGCACCAAGTTTGGAAAAGTATGACAAAGACACTATACAAAAATATCTTGTACCAAAATTATGTGTCTACATAATACCCCACTTTGATGTGTGTGAATACATTCATCTGTCAAAGTAAAACAAAATTTTAGGTATGTACCTAAACATCACCTCAGAGATGAAAGGATGAATGATGGGTAGTTTTGGGATAATATCACTCATGTCCTAATGTTGGAAAATCTTGTATACCTACAAAAAACAACTAATGCATAAAATTATTCAATATCTCAATAATTTGGTGTGAAATATTTCAAAATGAAATAAAAAATGGGCATATGAAAAACTACACCTAATGGTATGCAATCCACCTTGTCACTCCTAGGAAACTCTTGCTACTGAAACTAAAAACTAAAACTTCAAAGGCTTAGGGGAAAGCCTAGGATTAAAAATTCCACTTCTTGATCAAGAAAGTATTCATCTATAAACTCTTGATCTATCTAAATAACTCTTATATAGTTAAACAATCATTTGGAATATTTGGTGATATAGATATCTAGATGTATGCCCCCCTTTTGAGGTGAGGGATTCATACATATTATTGCAAATCACTTATCTCAAAACAAAGAGTCATAAAAATTATGTGTTATAATATAAAAATATAGCTAAATTTACTTAAATTTTTGAAATTATATTTTTAAAACACGTGTATGTAGCTATTGAAAAATATGACCATGTAAATCTCAATAAGAATGTTGTAACCTCGTGTGAGGATGGGATAGTGAGGGGTAATAAATATGCCTTGATGTAACCTAGTGAAGATGAATAAAGCTATGGCCCCAATGTCATATGATATAAAATTACCCTTTGTGTGTGTGTTTTACCCCCATGTGTCTAGGTGTATGGACAACAATGTATTATCCTGATATAAGCAATGCAAAATCAATAGGTACATGGGTGTAATAATCTTTATATGTTTAAGTGTAGTCATATAAAATGTCATTTTAATGCAATGAGTGTCACTTGAGACCACCACATCCTTATCTTGGCCTTAGAACTATTTTAGGGCCTCTTTTGATCCTTTTCCAACTTTTATGTGCATTTATCCCATGCCCAGATATACAAGAGTCACATTGAACCATCACCTAGGCATCCCTGATCCTTTTTCACACATGTCAATCACTTAGACAATAACATTACCCCATTATTCTATAACATAGTGTGTTATTAACAAAAGGGGTAGTGATATTGACCCTTAGCTTCCCTTACCCCTAATTGATATCTTTCCACTTCCCAAAGTGTCTTAGGGTCAGTTTAGACTCATTTCATGTCTCGACAAGCATCACAACACTATATAAAAACCACTCTCATTCATTTATCAAATAGATGTTAATTCTCATGAATAAGCCCAAAAATAATTATGCAAATTAAGTTTCTTGATCCCTATTTACCCTCTTTTTTGCATATATCCATCTACATCAGCCCAAATCTCATTTTTACTCAGGTTTACAGTCTCAATTCACTCTCAAAACATTCAAATTAGCATTCATACTCAAGCATACTAGCATCACTCTCACTTGTACTAAAACTTAGATTGGTATAACTACATCAAGTTTGATCCCCTTTCGAGGTATTGGTATGTAGGCAGTGCTCAACACATGGGGTGTTGAGGTCACACCCAACCTACCCTACTAATGCCACTCTCCTTCCATATGTGTTCATTAAAACCCTAAAAAGCATGGAAACTTAGGTTTTCATAGTGAAATTTGTTAAAATACAGAACAAACAATGATCTAGGCTTTGATCATACAGGGATAGCCTTCTAAAAATAGAGTAAAGGTCTACCCAAAATTTCACTACTTCACCTACACAGGGTCATTAACACTACACAAAAGGTCTATAGTGTGGTGCGCGATTGGTAAATAAGGCCACACTATTGCCCAAAGATGGTTTAGACATTTTTTTTCCATTGATGACACTCTGCCCTGCTCTTGCATCACTTCCCAACCCACCACTTGTCTGTCTCAATCATATTTTCTAGTGAAGTACACATTTTTTAATTCATTACTATTTATAGAATATTTAAATAAATCAATTATTGTACAAATTAGTGGTTATTGATACTGTAGTATTTTATTCCCTAGTTTATTACTCAACTCTTTATAAGCCTAGGGTTACATTTCGTAATCTTAGAAAATATAAATCATTTGATGAACTTGACTTACTTTGAACATATTGCTAAAAACCCTAGTGCACTATTTGGGTTTCCCTTCTTATTTACATAATTTACTCAATTTTTAGATCCTTATCATCTTCTTTTTTCCTTCTCACCCTTTCCATCATGATCATCATGATAGAAGCCATTTTATAACTTTTGGTACAAAGTCTTATGGTTTGTCTTGAATGCTTATTACCTACCATTTTTAGAATGATGCATGTTGGGTTTTTAATATCTTAATCATATTTTCTCAAGCACTAAAGTGTAGCCTAATGAGCTTGCACATTGGCCCTTCATTCAAGATTGTGGTCTTGCATGCTCACTCGAAGTGTGCAACAAGAAACTAGTTCATGTGGGTTATGTTGCTCATTAATGTGTTAATCATACACTTGAGATTATTCATATATCTTATTAGTAGTTACATAGAGAAATAAATACACTACTATAGGCCTAGACTCAATAATTACCACCACTATGAATATAAATAATAATTCCATGAAGTTCAATGAATTTTCAAATCATAATGTATGTTCCATATATCTTATTATAAAAGATAAGCAACAAAATTAGTTAATCTAGTTCGTATTTCATACTCAAATGTCACTTAAAAAATAAACACATAACACCTGAACTTATATAAATATCCGTAAGTCTATATTATATTATTCTATATTCTATTCATACTTTGTCACCTTACATGATTCCACACAGGGGTATTTATACTTGTTTTTCCTAGACCAAGTAGTTACATAATAAATGACAACATGGGTGATTGGCCTATGAACTCTTAGTAGACTGAGAGTCATGGTGGTCTATCCCTTATTTTCTCCAAAGGACCCAAGCCTTTGTGCCCCCTATATTCTTGTTCTATGCTAGATCCTTGCTATCATATGTCCTCTTTTTCATGGACCGGTGTAAAACTCGTGATCGTTAATGTTTGGATGACCCTTGATATTCGTTCCTCAACCATCTCCCACTTCTCATCTTCTCCCCAAGTCCTTTGTTTTTGTTCTGAGTCCTATGCTCTCAGGTTCCTTGTATTTATGTTTTATCTTTAACTAGGTCTTCTCACACTGATACTTTTTCACTCTTGTCCTTTCACACCTTATTGGTTCCACACCATGGTCCTTTTGCACCAGGCTAGTTCCACACCATAATATTTATGTGTTATGCTCCTCTCATGTTGTGTTGGTTTTGTACCAAAATACTTAGTCAAAATTTGGGGTCCAACATCACCCCACACTACACTCTCAGTCCATCCCGGACTAAGTCTCAATTTTGGCCTTAGCCAAAAATTCAAGCCCAATTTGTTCAATCTGCTTCTTGACATTATCCCAATGTGATAATGTGTCAAGCAGATTTGATGTTTTTTCTTCAATGTCTACCTTTGATTTCTTTATCTCCTCAAGTTGGTTAGGACACTCGTTGGCCTTCTTGACCAATTGGTCAAGGAATGTTTTGGCATCCTTTTTAAATTATTTTAATATTGAGACCTCATCAAAAACCTATCCTCAAAGAGATACAAAACTGGCATTGAGTTGTTATCGATGTGCATTTATTTTCTCCTCCATATATTTGACATCTTTGAATCCCTTCACATGTTCATCATAATCCTTTATTAAGAGGTAAACATCTACTAAATATTACCTTTGATATTCCTCTATGTGGATCCAAGCCTCCAAGATTTTATTAGGTCTCTCCAATCTCTAAAAAATCCCATCCAAGATGGGGATTACTTCTCCAACTCTTTTGAGAGTGTGCTTACAAACCTCTACTACCTTAGTAAACTACTCCACCATCAATAATGTTTCATTCCTCAATACAGGATGTTCCTTATAGTGCTTTAATAGGAGATTCACCAATGTCTCCAATTTATTCACAGCTTCCCCATCTAGAGGCATTCCATCTGCTAATGTTGATTCTTGGCCCAAAATTGATTTACACAAATTCAAAGTTTTTACATTGGCCTTTGTGGTCTCCTTCATTTTTTGTTTTAACATAGCTACTTTTTCTTCAAGTGCCTTCCAAGCGAAAACCTCTTTTTCATACAATATCACTACCTAGTCATGTTTCTTCTCTGCATCATGCATGTCAGAATCAAAAAGTATATTTTGGCATGTACTTCAAAATACATTTTCAAAAATGCAGTGCTAGCTTGCAAAGGGGTGATCTTATGGGGATCAAACCATAGTGGGTTTGGTAGTGTTGATACTTGAGAATCTAATAGGAGGCTATCTAGAGGGAGCTCAAAATGGCACTTTTCATTATACATATCCAAAAGGAAGGACATTTACCACCTTGTGTCAATAGTTACATTTTGGGGAAGGAAATGTAGCCATAAGTAGAGGATCATATTTGGGATACCTATTTGATATTTAATGAACAAGTTATTGGATACATAAATCAAATATGGTTCTCCCTCAAAACCATAAGCTACTTTTCTTTGTTTAGGTCACAGTCTAGAATTTCTATCTCTATGTCAGTAGCCAAAGAAGTGCTACTAATAGCCATCCCACTCATCTGTTGAATATCATAACCATCCCCCTCTTCATCAAATGGACCCCTAATATCCAATGGCATGTCATCAAAGGTGGTATCCTCCTCTTATACTAGAGAGGGTGTCTTTTAGGAATCAAGGTCCTCTGCCTCTTCCTTTTGGCTTTCAGGTCCTCCCTACATTAGTTCTTTCTCCAGGGTACTTTGTGAAACAACACCTGATGGTGAAGCCCTTGGTGGTGATGCCTATAATAAGTCCTTAGAGGTGAAGTTGTGGGTAGAGGAACCTATAGAGGTGAAGCTCTAGGTGGAGAAGCTCGTGGTGGTGAGCATCTAGAAGGTGGGGCCTAGGTAGTCCTCAATCATTTTGGAGGATCTTGATGTGAACTTGTGTTGGCATTGTACCTAGCCCATTTATTTTTCATAAGTCATAGTACTGGTGGAATTTTTTTCTTAATTCCAATTTACACCTTTTGAAGTCTTCTTCTTAGGTCGTAGCATGTAGAATAGATTATGCACTTGTTCTCCCACCATTATCTATCTGACGTTGATATTGGTATGACCAATCTCTTACTTTTCTCAGTAGGCCTTCTTTCTAGGATAGATGTATATCTTCCAGAGAGTGTGAATCTCTAAGTCAATTTGGTTTGCTTCCAAGGTGAGAGGTTGTACATCAAAAATGCAGTTTACTGATTTGATGAAGTACCACGCTGAAAAGGCATAGATTAACTTCAACCATGATGAAAGTTCTCCAGAAGGGATCATCTTGATGCATGCCAAAGAGAAATGTTACTTTAAAGCAAACTGATCTTACTCCTCAACCTAGATGATCAAGTCTTTAGGAATGCACCATTTATTCCTAAAGGCTTCTTTCATTCCATTATACGAAGATTTCATCTTATTTTTGTAAGTGGGGGTGATGTACTTGAGACATGTGAATGCCTTATAGCACTCATTAAGGGACTTGTGTTCAGATTTATATGCCCATTTTAACTCTCTCGAGGTGTAGTCAAGTACATCGATCTCATCAAATACCATTAATACCTAAAATACCTCTATGGAAACCTATGTTCAGGTATTTGATGGGTCTTCTCAACATCCTTAATGATTTTATGGGTAAAATACATGGACCAATTATAATACAAGCCCTCAGTTACTTGGTGAGTGATGTAGAGGTGAGCCATATCCACCTCTTTCCAATGATCAATACCATCCATATTGATCATGATGATGTGTGTCACCACTCGAAGGGAAGGATCTTATAGGTTCTTGATGTGTATGGCATGGCCCTAATTTTAGTACATTAGCACCATTGTTGTCTTCTCTATCTCCTCCAAGTCTTCTCAGTCAAACTCTACATCCATTTGATAACACTACAACCTTGACACCTTACTTATCCTCTTGAGTGCAATTTTCATGTTGCATCCAACAAAGTAGAGGTAGTCCTCATGGACGTGTGAGAGTAGAAACTTAATTACTTCCATAGGTTTTCCAAAGTATGGAAGGTTGAACAATTGAAGTAAAACCAAAACATCTAAGTCATTAAAAATTTTGAGTTCATACACCAATTGGTGCTTAACCTGGTAGTTATTTTATAAATCAACCTCAATCCTAGGTTGATGGTGATTTTAGTCAAATATGGTGCAAGAGGGTAATTTTGAGACCTAATTTTTTGTGTGCAGCAGCATCTCTAGGTAATGCATTTCCTCTATCATCAACGGTGGGGATGGATATGATTATGCCTTCTTCACTTGGTGCACCATCCTAACCTCTTCACCTTCTACACGTTGAACTTATTCTTCAGGTGTTTCTTCCTAGATTAGTACTACTTCCCCCCAAGTACTTCTTACTCTAGTATAATTGGCAATGGATCATTTCTTAAGGCCTTATTCTTAGGCCACATCACCCTATAAGGATCCTGAAGGTTGAGGCACAACCATCCAACATTCCTAAAAGAGTACATAATTATGGTGTAGATGACTTTAGCTTTTCTTGCTTTGATACCCTCTAATGGTGGGTGTCTACCTCTGTAATCTAAAACTACTAGTTCTTCCTGTCGTAGGTCATGTTTCATAGTTAGCTTTAAAAACTTAGCTTAATGCTCAACTCAATAATTTTTTATAGAATTTTAATGTTGTTTAATTGTTCTAGAATCACTTTGGATTAATTCATTCTTTAGCTCTATTGACTCAAATGAAAGCAAAGGTAAAAATTATAATGATCTCTCTCGTCCTTTTATAGTTTTTAGGGGGTAACTTGAATTTACTACCCACTTTCTTTTCGACCATCACTTTTATTTATTAATTTACTTGTAACGATCACCATTATTTGAGTGTCACTTCTCACCATAAATACATTTAACAATATTATCTTGTCATAATTTTGGCACATTTATCACAACCATTATTTCTTTCATATTAATGACACATCATGTCCCATGTTTTTCTTTGAAGTGGAAGACAGTTGTGTCCCATGCTTTTATTTAGAGTGGAAGACAATTGTTCTATTTTTTTTTCAAAATTTCAAACTATTTGGTGGGAATATATTATCATTGGTATATTTAACCTACATGCCTTTAGTTTTGCATGCATCCTTAAACATGAATACATATACCTTTTACCCCACATTAAAAATTGCGTTGTGGTCCTCCATGAAATTACAAGTACAAAATTAAACTAAATCTATTTCAAATAAATGTTCCACGTAATAAAAGTAAATCTTTTATTCAAACAACAAATCCTAAACTAATGGCATAAGCCTCATTGTTACAAAATTCATACTATTAAGAGGAGAAATATGGCCATAGTCATCTTCCATTGTAATGTCCAAGAAGAAATTGGTCATCCAACCTTTATAATCAAAAATCACCAATAGGTCGAGTGTTATGAATTACAAAAGGACTATCCTAGTGAATTTGAATTTTTACAAAATGGCACATGAACTTGGAGTTGTAGAATAAGACTTGCATCCCAAGGGTAAATGTTTCATGCTTGATGTGTTGATCATGCTATGCCTTCTATTTTCATTTCTCCACATATTGACTCCATTGAGATAGAAAATGAGATTCATATAACTATAACAAAGCATATAAATGTGCTTTTAATGATGATTCCTCATCTAGTTATCCAATGTGTGTAATATGAAGTGATGGTACCAAGAATTCAACTGGTAGAACTACCTCTTTACCATATACCAGATTGAATGGTGTGTTCTTATTAAAACACTTATAAGTTGTGCGGTAAGCCCAAAGTACAATAGATACTCTATCACCCTAGTCAATTTAGCCAATATTATAAATCTTGGTAACTGTTATGCCTAATATTTTATTGAATGCTTCAGTAGTGCCATTTGCCTGGGGGTGATATGGTGTTATTTTGTGATGGTCAATCATGAACTCAGCAATTAGGATGCGACTAGTTTCATTGAGGAAATGTGTACTATGATCACTATTAAAACTTAATGGGCATCCAAAATGGGTTATGATATTTTCCCAAATGAAGTGCGTAGCAGTAACAACAATATAATCCTTTGTTAGCATAGATTTAGCCCAGTGTGTGAGATAATTAGTTGTTGTAATGATATAACAAGAACATATACATAATCTAGCTGGATTGATGGGGCTGATAAAATCAATGGCCCACTTTTAAAATGGTTCTTGAGATAGAATTAGATGTAATGGCATGGCATCCCATCAATTCCATTTTCCTACGTGCTGATAAATATCACACTTCCTAACATATATCTTGGCATCTTGAAAAATGGTAGGCCACCATAATCTGACCAATAAAACCTTACGCATAGTAGCCTCTCCATCATAGTGTCCACCTACAATGCCCTCATGAACTTCTTGTATTACTTCAGTGTGCTCATGTTTCATAACACAATGTTAGATAATTTCATCTTGACCAAGCTTGTAGAGGTCCTTTCTAATTAATTGAAAAAGTACGGTGTAGAATGTGAGTTTATTTTTATCCTGTGGAGTTAGACATTTGGGCATTGAACCAGTACTTAAAAATTCTTCAATATCTTCTAACTCCTCAAGAATATGAGAAACACAAAAAAAATAGTTGAGCATGATATAAAATTGAAATTATTGAAACAACATTATCCAATGACATATGCATCCATGAAACATAGGTTTATTTACTAGATATTTTAAAGCTTCATGATTTGTATAAAATATAAAAGGAGTTTCCAACAAGTATTGTCAAATTTTTTTTAGAGTATAAAACATTGATAGTGTTTCACGCTCTGTGGTGGTGTAATTTTGTTTAGTTAGATTAAGTTTCCTAATATCAAAATATATAGGGTGATCAAGGTGACCTTCACTTGGTTGTGCAAGGATTACACCAACTTCCATTCCAGAAGCATCGACATGGACATGGAATGATTTTATCCAATTAGGGGACTATAGAATTGGAGTAGTGATCAATTTGTATTTTGAGGCCTTAAAGGCTTCTTGGCAAGAGTATGTCCAGATAAAGTGATTTTTATATTTTAAAAGTTCCTCTAAAGGCATGACAATCCTTTCATATCCAGGAATGAATTTCCTATAATACCTAATATGTCCTTGAAATACACAAACTTCATGTTGATACTTTGGCACTAAGAGGCAAAGAACGATAGATAATTTTGTTGGGTCTACCAAAAGTCCATCCTTGAAAATAATATGTCCTATAAGAACATCAAAGGTGTAGCAAAAAGACACTTATGTAGATTCAGTGATATTTGCAGGACTCGACAATGCTCAAGCATGAGCCGTATATTAGAACAATGGTCCTTGACCAAGCCATAGACTTTCTAGTCATCTAATTAGACTTGAATAGATTTATGAATGAAATCTTTAAAGGCCTTAATGGTTATAAATGAAAACATAGTAGGTGTATTCTTTAACCCAAAATCATGATAATATAAGCAAAGGATCCCCATTCAATGGTGAACGTAGTCTTAAGTTGATCCTCCTTGGTGATCTGGATCTGATGGTACCCAAAGAATCCATCTATCAAAGTATAAATTTCACACCCTGTGATGCCTTCAAGTATTTATTCTTTGACTAGTGTTGGTAAGGGGTCAGTAATGTAAGAGCATTAAGTATCCAGTAATCAATGAATATTCTAATGTATCCATCTTTTTTTATACTTATCACCATGGGACTGATCCACTCAGATTCATCAATTAGGGTGATCAATTTGACATGCATCATATTATATGCAATCAAAAATGTATCATGTTTATAAATCAATCATAACTCATAAAATATGAATCATACTTACACTTCTGATTTGGGATACATTAGATAATCAAGAACATGACCAATATCATAATAAAAAATATTGGGGAGAGTTCCAAAGCCTCCACTCAAACACAATCATGTAATAACCCTAACTAAGCCCTATGTTTTCATATTCACTACACTAATAACAAGTAAAGTAAATAAATCTAATCTAGTGCTCACCAAATTTGGCACTATATGGGGGTTAGTAAACAAACAAACATGCATAGGAAAATCTCAATTAAGCTATGTATGAGTAAGACCCTAATGCATGGAGAAGAAGAGTAATATTATTTGAAGCCAATACTTATGATACTTATATCTACTAAAGAAAGGAACAAAGTTAGAGAATACTTACCTGAAAGATGAACCCGTCGAGACTCAATCTCTCCCTTGGCCAAAGGGGCTTCACAAGAGGTTGTTATGGTTTGTAAGGATCACTAAAAAAGGCCAAAGCATCTAAGACATCTCTACAAGATTATATTCTCCAAGTAGAAACCTTAAGCTAAGACTCCTCAAGTAGAGTGGTGGAAGAGCAGATTGTAAAAAAGCACAAGCAAATAATAATTCTTGATCATTGATAAATAATGATGAAATGAACTTGTATATATAGGCAGATTTTACCCTAAGCCCTTCTAAAAGTTTAAATTGATGGGATCGATCCAATCTACCTAGTGTTGTTATGGACAAAAATTCACTATGTCATGGGCTAGGTCAGCCAAGAGCCAAGCTAGACCTTACATGAATTTCACCCATAAGAATACAGGGTCAACCTAGTACTGCAAACTATTGAAAGGGGCTTAAGGTGAGGAAAAGATAGATGGAAGGTGGGAAATGATTGGGGGAGTATGTAAAAGAGGAGTAATAGCTTAGGATAATGGTTGTATGAGCTAGTTAGATTGGTAATAAGTGGAAATAAGGTACAATAATCCTAAGAAGTATCAATGGTCTACCCACCCCTTTCTCAATGTACCCCTTAGGGTGTGCACTCAGAGAGATTGAGACTTGATGAGTTCCTACAAGATAGAAAGCATCATTATTTGATAAAAGTGTGAAAATATTATGTGTATACATATTACCCACTCGAAGATCATCACATGTCACTAAGGTGCAATAGGGGATGCTGCTTTGACAAAAGAACATAGTAACACACAACGTTGTGGCTAAAAAAAAGTTACAATATTTTAAAGCAAAAATAAATAAAAGTAAATGATTAAAAGAGAAATAACTAAAAAAAGTAAATGTAATGTGTACCTTGACTTACCTTTATTGTTTAATGGTTGTCTGTTGTGTTTGTAGTTTTTATTGTGGAGGGTACATAGACTACTTTTAATAAACCCAAGAATACAAAACTAAAGAGCAAAAATAAACAAACGTCGGAAATCCAAGATAACTGGTGCTATGTGGAGGGAATGTATTTAAAAATTTAGAAAGATGGGGGTGACAAATGCTATGTTAGACCCAATGACCAAGTCAAATTTTAGATTAAAATGGGTAACTGAAAATCCAAGGCTACTAAAGATCAAAAAAGTCAAACAAATACACCTTAAGTATAAAAGGAAAACTCACCAAGTCAAACCAAGGATACATGTCAAAAATGATGGTAATCAAATATATATGTAAAATCAGTAGCAATCCTTACTTAAACAAATATGGGCAAGCAAAAAAATGGTAAAATAACATTAATGAGTGAGAAGTAACAATCCTTACTCAATCTTCAATGGAAAAAAGTGCATAAAAGGGAAAACAACATTGATGAGTGAGAAGTAATAAGCCAACCTCACTCAACAATGAAGAAAGTACATAAATGTAGAAACGACCTTAGGTGTCCAAAAAAAAGGGTGGTACAACAATGATAAATGGTAAAAGAAAGAAATTTATGTCTAGAAATGTAGAGCCATGGTGTAAATAAAATAATCTATAGTTGCTCAAACATGTTTTGCTCTAAGGATAGATAAAATTAAAGCAAAGTAGTGATATCATGTTTTTAATATGTGAAGAAGAAGGTAGTATAAAAGAGGGGAAACAAATTTAGAATCATAATTTACCTATCAAGAGGGGAAATGAAATGGGTGGAGGGGAGAATAAAAGAAAAATTGAGGTAGAGGAACTCTTTATCAAATTCAAGACACTCAAATTAGGTATATAAAAATAAAAGGACTATCTACATTAAGGACTCTGAAGACTTCTCTTAGCCACACAAGTCTTAGGTCAACAAATAAAGTATATATATCAACCAATGAAGGCTATATGCATGAAAAGTAAAATGAACCTACCTTTCTACAGCATGTTCCCTGTTATTCAGGATCCCTTACAGATCCATCGATCTGCTACAAAGATTGGGTACTTATATGAGAAAGTAGGTAGCACCATAAAGTTTGTTGAATTACCTTATTTAAATCTACTGGCCTACCACACCCCAATGGGTCTTTGTTCTATTTTGAGGCCAACTATGGAGTTTGAGCTTCTATTGGAAATACGAGATGTGCTTGTAATCATGTCTTTTTATGTGATTTTGAATTTTAAGATTTGTATGTTGCCTTTTGTATATCATAATCTTTTATTTCAAATGATTTGGCTTTTAACTTTCTTGATGGATTTTTTTTATTCTTCCTCTATATGGATTTGGAAAACCAAACATGGGTGCTAAAGATGAATTTCATTTGAATACTTGGGACTTGGTTGCTAAGAGAGAGAACTCAGAGAGCATGATGTCTAAGAGTCTTGTCAATTTAGGTGAAATAAAAGTCTTATCTTGACTTTGACCTTGTTTTATCCAATATGGAGTGAAAGGAAAAGAAATCAAGAGGAATGAAACATGAAATAATTTGAATGATTTTAAATCATAAAAAATGTGGCAAAGGGCAAAAAAGGGATACAATGACAAAAAAGTGTGATTCCTTATCATAAAAATGAGGGAAATGTAGGAAAACATGATAACATAGATTGTTGTGCAAATTTCATCTATTGAAAGAGACAAAATCTAAAGTTAAGAAAAAAGATCAAGAACTCATAACCATTATAAAACACATTCTAGACAAGGAATGATAAGATGGTGATTTTAAGAGAAAGGTCAAGTCCTATCCATGGTCTTACACTATAAATCATAAAAGAGAAACCCATGAGGGTGCCAAAAAACATAAAAAAAATACATGAGTTAAGAAAAAGATGGTATTTGTGAGGAAGGCTAGGTCTTGTCCATGGTCTTACACTGCAACTCACGAAAGAGAAACCCAAAGTGTGCAAAAAATGTGTAAAAAGTATAAAAACAAAGAAGACTATATTACATAATGAGGAAGATCAGGTCGTATCCATGGTTTTATAATGTAATTCATGAGAAAAAGAGAAAACCACAAGACCAAAAAGGAAAGACTAAGGTTTGTGAGAAGAGAGAACTGGTATAGAGGGAGAGACCCATGTAAGTAACCTGTAAAAAGTGTGAGATAGATAAAATATATAAAAATAATTAAAATAAGGGAAGGATTAGGCAAAATCTTTTTAAGTAATTTCACATTGGTGGGCTCTTTAAAAACATGGCCTTTATTGGTTTGAAGGTCAATATCTTTGACTAAATAGGCGCCCCACCATTTTTGGACATATTTACCTTCTTTGTCATGAGTGTAGTCTAATTTAAGGACAAGATCACCAAAATTAAACATGTGAATTTTAACATATTTATTATGTTGTTTTGTAATACGGGCCTTGTATTGGTGATTATGTTACAAATCAAAAAGACAACGTTCATTAAGGAGATCAAAAACATGAAGGTGAGCTTCACGTAATTCTTAATCGGGTATGATACCATGAAGAGATATACAAAGAGAGGGGAATTTGACTTCTAATGGAAGGACTAACTCATAACTATAAACTAGAGTGAATGATGTTGCCCCAGTGGCAGTATGTATGCTAGTCCAATAGGCCCAGAGAGCAGGATAGAGATGAAAGTGCTAATCTGTGTGAATTTCTCAAATTGTCTTTTGGCGAATTTTATTAATAATTTTTTTTGTGGCCTCATCTTGACCATTACATTATGGATGATAGGGTGTGTAAAAATTGTGATTGATCTTAAATTTAGTAAAGAGTTGTTTGACATTCTTATTTTTGAAATTACCACTTTTGTCTGAAATGATAGTATGGGGAACACCAAAGCGACAAATGATTTGATTAAGAATGAATTTGGATATGGTGGTATTGGTAACATTAACTAGGGGCATATCCTTAACCCATTTGGTAAAATATTAAGTAGTTGTGATGATAAATACATGGTCATCTTGAGATCGAGGTAATTTGTTGATGAGATCTAATCCCCACATGGAGAATGGCCAGGGAGATTTGATAGTTTGAAGCTTAGTTGGAGGTGAATGGATTAGATAATCATGAATTTTGTAAGGGGTACAATTTTTAGTGAATTTGATTGCATAATTTTTAAGAGTGGGCCAAAAAATCCCATGCATAGGCATTTACAGGCTATAACATGTCTACTAGAGTGGCCATCGAAAATGCCCCCATGTGCTTGTTCAAGAAGAGGAGGGACCTCATATTGCATTAAAAAATAGAGCAAGGTACCTTTAGAATTTCAATAATAAAGGATGTTATATCAAAATGTATACTTAAAAGCTTGTTTACAAATGCAAGTCTTTTTATGAGAGTCTAAGTTGGGATGATAAGTTTGGTGTTCCAAAAATTGAATGACGTCTTTATACCATGGGATTTTTAAAATGGTGAAAACCTCGATGTGGGAGATAAGTGAATCTTGTGGTTGAGAAGAAGATGGAGATTTTTTTATTTGGATAAGAAAAGTGGGATCGGAAAGAACTTGGTACAAATGAAAAAGAGATGCCAAAGAAGCAAGGGAATAGCAATAGAATTTTGATCTTGAGGGATAGGATCAATAGTGAAAGAGATGAAATATTTGATGAGAGTAGTTGTAAGTTGATGATAATAAATGAGATTCTTATTCTTGCATTGGTAATCAATATTGACTTGGTGGTAAAGGCATGCAGGTATTGTATATCTAAATCATGAACAACTTTCATGCCTAAGATTAAAGCTTCATACTCTACCATATTGTTAGTGACATCAAATGTTAATTGAAAAGCTAAAGGAATGATTTTTACAAGAGTAATTGTAAGAATGAAACCTTCCCCAACTCCTTGAAGGCATTTAGCACCATCAAAGTGAAGGGTCCAAGTATCCTTGTACAAGTTGACATTAATTTCAAAAACTTTTTCGATAATGACTGTTGGTTTAGTAGTATTAGGGAGGATAGTTAATTCATCAATATTACTAGATTCAATATCAACAGTGAAGTTATAGAAGTAATCTATGAGAGAAATGGCCTAATTGAGACTTTTAATAAAGAGATTATTGTCATCAAGAAGACTATCTTGAAGATGATTGGTAGTTGGCACAGGAGCTGCAACAAGTTGATCGGCTATGATTTGTCCTTTGACAACTTTTTGAGTAACAATGTGGAGATAAAATTCCATGAAGAGGACCATCCATTTGCCAAATTCTATCTCTAGGAAGAAAGGCTTTAGAAAAGATAAGTGATGAAGGGGGTTGGAATGAATTATGACATTAGTGGTCTGGTATAGCATGTAATGTCAAAGCTTTTCAGCTACAAAATATATGGTGAGGCAATCACATTCTGCTTTGGTATAATGTTTTTCATAATCGATGAGGCCTTGTATGATGTAGTAGATAGAATACTCTCTTCTAGTATCATATTGTTGTGCAAGCATTGCCCCAACTGATATGGGTGTGGAATAAGTATATAGGATCAAAGGTCAATCATTTGAAGGAGGATGAAGCATAGGTGGGTGAAGCAATGATTCTTTCATGTTGTCAAAGGCTTTTTGACAAGGATCTGTCCATTATAAAGCATTACCTTTCTTAAGAATATAATTGATGAAGTGGATATGGTATGTCATTTCAGAGATGAAGCATCAAATTTTTCAAAGTTTATCAAGATAAGTGCAAATGTTCATAATGGAATGTGGAATGGTCATGTTGATGATAACACTAATCTTAGCAAGGTCAACATAAATGCCATGGAGGGAGACTAAGAATCTTAATAGTTTTCTAGATATGACACCAAAGACACATTTATAAATATTTAGTCTAACTTTATATTTGAGATGATGGTCGAAGATGATGGTAAAATCAAAAAGATGAGTCTTGCAATTTTTAGATTTAGAAATGAGGTCATCCACATAGGTTTCAACAATTTTATAGATAAGATCATGAAAGATTTAAGTCATTGCTCATTGATAAGTGGATCTGGTATTTTTAAGGCCAAAGGGCATTTTAACATAGTAATAGGTGCCCCATTCCATGGTGAAAGTATTATTTTTTTGGTCCTCAAGGGTAGTGTGAATTTGATTGTAACCCAAGAAGCCATCCATAAGAGATAACATTTCATAACCAATTGTGGAATCAACAATGGCATCTATTGAAGGTAAAGAGAAATTATCTTTGGGATAGGTGAGATTAAGATTATAGAAATCAATGCAGATGTGAATGACCATAGTGACCTTTTTTTGAATGAGAACTATGTTAGAAACCCATTCAAAATAGTCCAATGGTTTGATAAAATTAGCATTAATAAGTCTGATGATTTCCTTGTGACTTAAAGTGGAAACCTCAGGTGGAAAGTTTTGTTGCTTTTGACCCATAGGTTTGACATCAGGATAAGTGATGATGTTATGCACCACAATACTAGGTCAATACTAGGCATGTCTTCATAGGACCAGGCAAAGATCTCATGATATTTATCAAAAAATAAGCTAAATTTATCATATACAATAGGTGAGAGTTCACAAAAAACTATAATTGGTCGAGGGAATGATGGAGTACCATATTCAATGTGAGTAGTCTCTTTGATAAGCATAGTATTGACATCTTGGAAATGGTATGGTGCATTAGGTAAAAAATAAATTGGACTAGCTTTAGGATTAATGCTTGCAATTATTAAAATAAGGGGTTTTGGTTTTGAAATTCCCAATTTTGTGATGTTGCCAATGAAGTTGAGGTTCTTAGGCATGAAGTATTTCAATAATAGCTTCATCACTAGGTAAGGTGGGAAAAAGACCATAATACTTAACATCTAATTTGAGATCAAGGATTTGATTATCATGGCAATCATATTCATAATGTATCTGATGAACATCAGTGGCCTTAGCATCGAGTGTAATCTTGAGAGTAGGAGAAGTAGATAGATCAAATGGGATTCGTATATCATTAATTTTTTTGATGGGGGAAATATCATATTAAATGATTAGATCCATATGTGGTATAGAATATGCAAGAATTTTTGGAGTTTGAGAAGGTATTAATTATTATACCACCTAAGGAGTATTAAGAAGTAGAGAATTAATAGGAGGCACATGACCTTCAGGATCTAATTCATAATCTATAGAAATAGTATGAACATCTTGGTTAAAAGCATGGATTTGAGATAAGGTTTTTTGATAATTTTGAACATCCAAGTCTTGAGATTGAGATTGGGCCATTATGTAATTATCATCATATGTTGGAGAAATTGTACATGCTTGAGATTCAAGGGGAGTTTCAAAGGTGAAATCCCAATACTATTGAAGGTACATAGAGACATGATGAGAGGATCTTGAAATAATTTGGCCAGTCCAAAGTCATTTCAAGAGAATGCCTCTTCAGATAAATAAGGCTCTTGAGCTTTACATAGATGGAAAAAATTAGTTATCTCATCAATGAGGGGAATAGTACGGTCCCAAGGTAATAAAGAAGGAAGAGGTCACTTTGAAATGTAGGGGTGTAGCTTGGTAATGTTACAAGTATGTTGTAAATCATTAGGTTCACCATTATCTAAATCAACAAGAGTGACTTCTACATCAGGATTGATGTTGATGAACTCGGGTAAAGAAGCACTATTGATTTTATGAATGGTAGGAATATGATACTAAGATTTTGGATTAGGAAATTGGATACCCCAAGGGATGGGATCAACCTCATGCTTATATTGTTTTCCATTATATAAGAATCTAATGCATTGGCTACTGAAAGAAGCAATGGCCCACAATATATGAGTCCATGGGTGACCAAGGAGTATGTTATAAGATAAGGGTAAATCAAGGATCATAAACTTAGTTCAAACGATCTTAGGTCTGATGGTTAGGGGAAGACAAATACAACCAAGTGGCCACAAAACCTTTCTTCAATGTTGGCCAATACAAGTTTTTGTAATACAACATATAACTAAGCAAAGAACAAGCAATCAACTTGAAAATCAAATACTATGTGGTCATCCTAAATGTTGTTCAATTATTAGAGTATGATTTTAAGTGTGATAGAAATTTTGGCTGAAAGTAAGGAACTAAAAAGAAATCTATGAATGATTTCAAGACATTTAGGCTGAAATGGATCTATGTTGGCAATGGTATTGGCTTGGTATTGGGGCTTACCTCCTCACTTCACACACCATAGCAATAAGGGTATCATGTGCTTTACTAATATATACCATTAACCATGTGTTTATACTTGACCAAAAAAACAAGTCGGTTTCCCCCTTGGTGATGAAATCCAAGTAGGTGGGCATTAGATAGAGAATTGTTTAAATGCATTTTAATATTATGTGATTTGGTAGTGTGTGCAAGAAAGAGAAAAATCATGAAACTAAATGGTATATTGAAAAACCACCTAATTAGACTATGTGATCTAATTTAAACATGCAAGCAACTAAAAATGAAAGTGTGAAGTAATTATTATCATATAGATGTTAATTCTAACTTTGAAACATAGTACAGGGTCAGTTTAGATGATAGTGTATGCAGAGATTACAATATAGAGATGACAGTGTCATTGTTCTATTGCTGAAGTAAGGGTATGTTAAGAACTATGTCAACAATGTTGACCTAGTATTTCAAATAGAAGATAGAATACAGAACTAGGTCGATCATGTTGACCTAGTTTGTTGTATAAGGATAGTTTTAAAGACTGCAAATTGTAATAAATAGAACTGCAATGAATAATAAAAATGATAGAGAAAGAGATAAAGGAACCTTGGTGGGTTGAAAGATGCAGAGGAAAGTTAGATTATTATTGAAGTGCCTTGATTTTACTTGCAAATTTTGCCAGTTATATCAACTAGGTCGACCTAGTTATACAGTTCCCTATTTTTTGAAGCCTATGAAGAGTATTATATCAAAAATGTTGACCTAGTATGTTTTAGGAAGTTTGGAAGTGTATTATGTCGACAAGGTCGACTTAGTAGCTTGTTTGGAAGTGAAAATATGTACTATGTTGACTTGTTTGACCCAATATCCTATATCTAAAGAAGATCTGCACAAACATAACAGAGTCACTTTGATGTGACTGTGTGTTAAACCTGTACACAGAAGTTAGAAACTATATTGGTATTATTGACCTAGTATCGCAAATATAGAAAAATAATAAATAAAATTATATAATAATGAAAAACATGAAATAAAACCTATAAGAGTTAGATTCACATCGATTTCATCTGAATGTATGCAATCAAAAATGCAACATGTCTATAAATCAATCCTAACTTAGAGAAGATAGATCATACTTACACTTCCAATTGGAGATACATTATATAATCAGAAACATGACCAATATGGGGATCCACTAGACCCAATTAGGGGATCTCTTATCATAATAAACAATACTAGGGAGGGTTCCAAAGCCTCCAATCAATTAAAATCATGCAATAACCCTAACTAAGCCCTATGTTTTCATATTCACTATAATAATAACAAGTGAAGTAAAGAAATCTAATCTAGTGCTCATCAAAGCTTGTGGCACAATATGGGGGTTAGTAAACAAACAAACATGCATAGGATAATCTCAATTAAGGTATGTGTGAGTAAGACCCTAATTCATAGAGAAGAAGAGTAATATTATTAGAATCCAATACTTATGCTACTTTTATCTACTAAAGAGAGGAGTAAAGTTAGAAAATACTTGCCTAAAAGATGAACCTATCGAGACTCAATCTCTCCCTTGGCCATTTGCAAGAGGTTGTTGTGGTTTGTAAGGATCACTAAGAAAGGCCAAATCATCCAAGACTTCTACACAAGACTAAATTCTTCAAGTAGAAAACTTAAGCTAACACTCCTCAAGTAGAATGGTGGAAGAGTGGATTGTAAAGAAGCACAAGCGAATAATAACTCTTGATCATTGATAAATAATGGTGAAAAGAACTTGTATATATATGTGGATTTAACCCTAAACCATTCTAAAAGTTTTGATTGATGAGGTCAACCTAGTCAACCTAGTATTGTTATGGACAAAAATTCATTAGGTCACGGGCTAGGTCAGCGAAGAGCTAACCTAGACCCTATATGAATTTCACCCATAAGAATATAGGGTTGACCCAGTCAACCTAGTACTATAGACTATTAAAAGGGGCTTAAGGTGAGGGAAAGAGGTATGGAAGGTGGGAAATGACTAAATGAGTATGCAAAAAAGGAGTAATAGCTTAGGGGAATGGTTTTAGTAGCCATTTCAATTGGTAATAAGTGGAAATAAGGGATAACAATCCTGTGAAGCACCAATAATTTGTCCACCCCTTTCTCAGTGCACCCCTTAGGGCATGTACTCAAAGAGATTGAAATTCGATGGGTTTTTGCAAGATAAAAATCATCAATATTTGATAAAAGTGTTAAAATATTATGTTTATACACATAATATAAATGTATTCCTTCACGCACGCTTGTAGATTTGGATTAAATCTATATGGCCTTTTCCTGACTAGTTGAGCGTCGTCAACTAATTTGATATGAATTTTGCTTAGAGATGGATGAATACCTTTCATTTCACTATAGCTTTTTGGGAATATGTCCTGATATTCTTTTAATAACTCAAGTATCTTCAAAACTTCTGTGTTAGTCCATTAATTACCTACGGTAGCTATTTTCAGTTCTTATTTTGTGTTGATGTTGTATTGGATAATTTGAATTGATCTTGAGTAAGGGAAGTCTATATTAGGACCAATATCATGAAAAATTCATGTATCATAATCTATAGAGACATCTAAATGTTTTTCCAATGGGTCAAGTGGTTCAAACCCTTCACCTTCATCTACCTAAAATACTAGTTTTTATTTCCTTAGGTATATCTCTTCACAATGTTCTTGATCAAATACTAGTTCTAGTGTGAGAATAGGTTGTGTAGATGGTTCACTGAAGAGAACTAGACCTTATTTTGGGACATCATGGATATATTTCAGGAGCTCTTCAATGGGAGTCAAGCCACCAACAACTTCTTCGTGCATGGCCTGGAGAGTGTGTAAATCCATTTTTTGAGAGGAATAAGATAATGTTGATTTCATTTTTTCTTTCAATAGATGCCAAAAATAGATACCCATATGTCACTCTTCATGAACATACCATGCTATCTCCTAGGTTCGTAAGGTTTCATAGTTAGCATGTACCCATAGGTACTCTAGAAAAAATGACTCTTTAGCTCTCCACATGGATTCACAAGCCTCCATATGGGGTTTAGGTGCTCATACTTTGCTATAGCTGATTATACCCATGACTTGGTTATCATTATGAAACTGATGATTTAAATTACAATGTACTTGGTCCCACTAGAAAAGTCGCTCATGATGGGTGTGCCACTTCCTTATGATGATGTCATTAAAAAGGTGAACTAGTGACCACATACGATCATTGTCAGAGTTATAGAAGTCTTCAAGTCACTGGATAAAGTCATGTACTTTAATTTGTCCATGAAACTAAGGAGCTTCATCAAGTATTTCTAATAATGCATCCATAATTGGTCACCTCATTACTTACCTAGTGATAAGGTGAATAAACTTATGGCATTTATGTTATTGACATGGAATGTTCTCACGACTACTAATGGCACTGCACACTCTTCCAATGAGGTCATAGTCACCATGGGGCTAATAATTATAAGCATTGCTTGTAGTATCATAAAAGGGACTGAGTGTCCATCCACCAAAGGATGCCATTATAGATGTGGTTAATATCTTCTTCCCCATGAACAAGGTCTATGTATGGTGGCACATGTGTTTGATCCAATGGAATAATAATGCATTGATCAATATTCTCAAAACTAATGTAGCACTTTTTGAAACATAAGTTTGTGTTGTTTTCATAACACCAAGGTTGTACCAATAGAGTTGTAAAGTCATCTACCTCTGCTAACTCATTAAATTCAAAGTGACCTTTCAAAGGTACTCCAAGGATATCCATCATTGCATTATTAAAGATGCCAATTGGTAGAACACGAGTTTTATTAGCCATAAATAATACATGTGGAGATGGTTGTAATGTTGGACTAGTCATTTTGTGCCATTCATCCTTGGTGAGGATGTTAACCTTAGTGTCAATATCAACTAAGATGTCCCAAATCACCCAAACATCAATGGTAGCATTTACTAGTATTTCTTTGTCCTCTTAAGGGCTAGGAGGAATAGGGGTATCTTACTATCAAGCATGATTTAATTGATGATCCTCAATTTGTTGAGTCAATTGGGGTTGAGCATCAGTTGGTGTTTGTACCTGATTTTTAAGCCAAGTACTTAGTTGTGGGACAATGTCTCCATCAAACATATGCTTGTAAATCTCTTGGAAATTATCTTGAGCCACATTTTGAGGCTATGCTACATTCTACATATCAACACATTGCATTGCTTTTTGATCCTTAAGAAACTAAATTGCTCCTTTTAGTTCTCATACCAACATCATAGTATCCTAGAGTACATTTTTTTGTTGTTGGGAATTGGGATACTTATTTATCGAGGCTCTTCAAACTGTACCTTGTTAATAGTAATAGATGAGGACGGATATTGTCTAACACTACTCATAGTGATATTCACCTATTGAGATGTTGGGGTGCTTGAGCTTGACCTCCATTGAGGTTTCTCAATGTGAATCATACCTACACCTTTTTAATTTCTTTCCTTAGTGATGGTAGTGTATATGTTAGGACATTATGCCAACTGATGTTACTTTTTACATAAAGCACATGTTAGATAAACTGGACAATCCCATTGATAGTGGTCTAGGGATCCACACTTATATCATGTTCTTGGTGGGAAACAACCACCTCCTTGTACCGCATGTGCATTCTTTATGGATATCACTAATTAGCTAGCAATAATTTGTGTCATGGGTGTAGGCATTGCATATTTTGTAATATTCATACACCTTAGAATGTGTAGCTCGATGCAAGAGAGAAAAAGACCGTACATCATGATTTTCATGGAAAAATTCACATGACTACTTCACTACATCATAAATGTTTTTGCGTGGGCAATTGCTTCAATTATGACCTTCAAATTCATAATTGGTATAGTAAATACCATTACAAGTATCATACACATTGTTTATAGTTAGTTTTCCACGTTGTGATGTCATTAAATCTATTTAGGCTTCCATGAAAGGACTAATCTGAGTGTCAATACTACCAATAACTTTAGCATAGAGGGTGGCTTCCAGAGCTTCGTGTGGGCTAGTAAAGGTCCTATGGGATAGTGTTCATCAAAAGGGAAGAAAAAACCTCCCATAAACCATTGTGCATGTTGAACAACATTTATTTCAAATGAAATCTTTGACAAAAAAATTTTGAACTGTGCATCATATTCATGTACATTTTTAGTGAGTTATTGCTTTATATCTTTTAGTGCAACAATACTTTGTTGCTCAAATTTAGGAATGTCAAATTCCTAAAGGAATGTTGTTTTGATCTGATCATAGTCAATTACCACTTGTTAAGGATCAAACTTTTGATACCACTTGTGCACTCTCTCCAGAAGTGTGGTCATAAATTGTGTGGCCTTTCACTCAGAATAATTGATGCCTCGTGCCCTCCAAATGAATTCGCACTTATGGACATGTTTTGCAACATTTTATATGCCTCGATATATAGGTAGGTAAAGCATCATTTCATAAAATACTATTGGCAATTGAGGTGCTTATGATGGTGGATGTTGATAACCCCCAAATCCTATTCTTTGAGGGGGAAGTCTACCACTTCCTCCCATGCCACCTCCTAGTCTACCTCCAACACTTCTATCAGCAATACCCATATCATGGGGCATGGTAGTTAGTTGATTAATAATATTTGGTCATGTACTCTATCCACTATGAATGCAAGGTCCACCAAGCATTCCAAGTTGATCCATGAAATTCCCTTAAAGAGGAAAAGAATGTGTTAATTCCATATGAGTTACAATTGGCTCGGATACAATTTCCCTTATAGTATTAGTTTTTGACTCTACATTATTTATATCCCAATTATGTATACATAATTCATTTGATTCAAAATCATGAGCATGCACTATGGTTAGGGAACTTGGTTGGTTCAAACTAAGTTCTTTAGTTTCTTCTGTTTGACTAGTTTCTCCTTCATATGATAAAATTGGCATGGGGCATGGTTCAAAAGTGATGGAGTCATCTTTGTGTGTTTTTGCTTCCTTGCAGACCCTAATAGCACTTTCTGAGTTCTCCTGATCCCTTCATGTGTTGTTCCCTCCTATGATCTTCTTTTGAGCTTCATCATATTTTAATTTCCATAATGCCTACTGACTAGCTACCATTCTAAACCTAAAATTATTTACAAACACTTATATATTCCCTTTCCAATTATACAAATTATGCAAGGATGGATTTAACTATCCATTGGCAGATTTTCAATCCCATGCTCAATGAATAATTTCTTGACTTCTAGTGGGAAATGTTTAATATACTGACCACACGACTCTCTAAAAAACTAGAATTTGGTTTCTTTAGGACAAGAGTAAGTGGTTACAACATACTCTAGAATGTAATTATTCAACACTCCTCTCCAAAAAATATTAATAGCTTGTGTCCATGTTGTTCCTAGTCATTTTAAATCCCTTTGACGTTCTAACATCCAAGATTGTCTTCTCCCAAAATTTCATGATCAACCTTGAGTATAAGTAGATAACCAAGAATGCAAATGAATAGGGACTTAAACAAAGAAAGTTTAATATAATGAATTGTAGATATTTTGTTCCACCCATTGATGTGCATAAACTCGTAGTTTAAGATAAGGAACCAAAAAATTATCTTTGACCCCAGTAATCCATTATTCAATACTTTCAAGGGTGATATGTTCAAGCATATTCCATTATTGTGCAAAAAGCGCTAGGGTCCCACAAATAGAACCAAAATTTTGGGTTTTTAATCTCTTAATCATGTCTTCTCATGTGTTAAATTGTAGCCTCAACAAGATTGTGTGTTATCCCTTCATGCAAGACTATGGTCTTGCACACTCACCCAAAGCACGTAGTAAGAGACTAGTTCTCATGGGTTATGTTGCTCAGTAATGTGTTAATCATACACTTGAGATTATTCATATATCTGATTAGTAGTTACATAGAGAAAGAAATACACTACTATAGGCCTAGATTCAATAATTACCACCACTATGAATATAAATAACAATGCGATGAATTTCAACGGATTGTCAATTTGTAATGTATATTCCATATATTTTATTACAAAAGATAAGTAGCAAAATTATTTAATTTGGTTCATGATTTATACTCAAATGTCACTTCAAACATAAACACATAACACCTAAACTTATAGAAATATATGCAAGTCTATATTATATTATTATGTATTATATTCATCCTCTATCACCTTGCATGATTCCACATAGGGGTATTTATACTTATTTTTCCCTAACCAAGTAGTTACATAAAAAATGAAAAAATGGGTGATTGGCCTATGAACTCTTAGTAGACTAAGATTCATGGTGGTTTATCACTTATTTTCTCTTAAGGACCTGGGCCTTTACACCCCCTATATTCTTTTTTTATACTAGATCATTGCTTTCATATGTCATCCTTTTCATGGGTCGATGCAAAACTCATGATGGTTTATGTCTGGATGACCCTTGAGACTCATTCCTCAACCGTCTCCCACTTACCATATATTCCACAAGTATTTTATTATTGTTTTGAGTCCTATAATCTTGATTTCCTCATAGTTATGTTCTGTCTTTGACTGGGTATTCTTGTGATGATATTTTTATGTTCTTGTCCTTTCATGCCTCACTAGTTCTGCACCATGATCCTTCTATGCTAGACTAGTTCCAAATCATAATATTTATATGCTATTTTCCTCTCACATTGTACTAGTTCGGCACAAAAATACCAAAATGTTTAATCAAAATTTGGCGTCCAACAATGCACATGTATGTCACTCCTCTCATGGATCATACTATAACTCACCTTATTTCATACATTGTCCACCTAATATTGAACCCCATTCTATGGATAACATTCTTGCATGGACAATTTTTATTTACCTCTTGTTACTACCTGATGATAGAGAAATTAGATGATTCTTTTTTTTCCTCCTCCACTTATACTCACTCACTACCTTCACTCACATCCCACCTCTACTACTCGCCCTCACCAAATAGTAGACCTCATGGTTCAATTTGTTACTAGACTAAATCAAATTCCTATTTAACCTATATAAGAATAACGTAGTACCATGATCCCTCCTCGTCCCCAACATAATATAACAGGACCTAAGAATCAACATAAAGCTTATGATATTGTTGATTAGTTGAGAAAAACACCAGCCAAGATTTTTATATTAGAATTACTTCAAAAGGCAACCATATTCAAATATATTATTTTTCAAACACTCAATCATACATATTTTTCTCGTGATATAGAGATGACTTATTTTTCATCTATCATGAAATGTATAAAGTATATTGAAGATGTTATGTCTTTTGCCAATGAAGATTTGCCCTCACAAACAATTATTGATCATAATCTACCATTCTTCATTCAGGCCCAAATTAAAACCACCACTATTTAATGAGTTTTAATTAACATTGGTTCAAGTATTAACATATGCAACCTCACATTTTTACAAAATATGTGGGTTGATATAGCATCCATTCAAAATACATAAGAACATTCAAGGTTTTGATGATATTCTCTAACATGCATTGGGTTCTATTACTTTAGATATAATGGTCAAAACAAAAACCCAATCCATAGTTTTATGCAATGCCTAACCATTTGCATTATAACTTATTACTCAAGAGACCTTGGATACATGATATGGAGGCAGTACCCTCTACCTTGCATAGATGTGTCAATTTTTTACATGAAAAATATTTATACACGTATATAGTTGATAACCAACCATTCAGATATTGTAGTCACTGAGCTTACTATCCTAAGTATATCTTTATATGGGACACCTCATGTTCTCATAGAGTCCCTACCTCATATCATTCCTATAGAATAGATGCATACATATGAGGTTTGGGAATCTAGCACCACTATTACCATACCCATTCCAGATCCTCCTACAACACAATTATCCTCACCCATAGTGGATGATGACATTCTCACAGCACAGTTACCATTACTTGTTAACTCAAAGGAAATATACATTAGAAATCCAAACATAGATTCCCAAACCACCACAAAGGATATTATAACACCCATGAACATTGATGATTTTTTATGTGAATTGAGCTTCACACCAGTAGGCCCTGGAGATTACAATGATTATTCTAAGTCATTCATACCTTTCCCTACACAGGAATCACCACAAATTCATAATATCATAGATATAAGCCCAAACAATCACTTGTAGTTAGAGGTATATTCTTATATACACTTAGTACATATGGTTACATCTATTGATATTGAACTAGTTATCTAGATCAAACTAGGTAGTACATAATATATACCATAGCTGATCTTAGAGATACTACTTGATAGATGACTGATGACATTACATAGTTCACCACATATCTGTTATCAGATTATCACATTAGGATGATAGACCCATTTATCTTTTTCACAGGAGTACCAGACATGATACAGATACATGCTCAACATTATAATAATAAATAAATAAACTCAAAGCTCAAGGCACTATCTAGATTTACACACCCTCCACCTCCACTAGTATAGGCACCAAGATGAACTATGTGCTAACTTATACATTTAAGGAATGACTTGTTGACTATCTGGGCTTTCATCAAGTACTAATACATCCCTAATGTTGTTATATATATGCATTCTAATCCCAACACTTGTATTTGGCATTCTTACAACACATAGGGCATCAAGAGACTGAGCTACAAAATTATATACTTTATCAGGACTCCTTAGGACATACCACACTACCAATTGCATGTGGCCCTAAGGTGGACAACACATTGATTTTTGTCATGATCACAAGCACTAACATATATGTTACACTTGGAATTACATGGTTATAGTCAATGGATCCCACATTCGATCAAAAAAATAAATGTTTGACTTTAATTAATGAGGGACACATAATTCACATTTTACATGATGGCCTAAATGAAAATCACATATTTCATACAGACATCCAATGGTCCAATCTGGTTTACCCTAGGACTACACATGAGGTTTCTTACATAGTAGAGTATCATGCTATTCATATGCATAGAACCCAGACTAACACCAAGGATAAGGCTATACTTATATTGACAGAATGGCATGATGATCACAATGATGATGATTTGCTCAAGTTTGGGTAGATTTAGTATCTGACATTGGATGACCTCCCACCATATCTACCATTTGAGAATCCACATCCTATGGATGTGTTCTTAGATCTATAGTATCACTACATTTCATTCGTACATAATCCCATATACTTTTAGTATTACTTGTACATAATTTTATTATTCCAAATTACTTGTACATAGTTTCTTTTATCGTGTTCCTTGTACATAATTTCATTTTCATGTTGCTTATACATATCTTATACTTAGAAAACACAAAAAATGTAATATTTATAAAAATATAAAAACATTGAAATATTTTTTAGAAAATACAAATTTTAGATTATATATGATCTAGGTGGATCTCTCCATTTTTAAAAAAATGAAATTTACATATTTTGATAAAAATTATTTCACATTGTAGATCTCATCAAGAGCTTTCTGGTGCTTTTTTTGGTTTGTAAAACGGATACCGTATGCAAAAGTTATAGGCCGCTGAAGTTCTGATGCGACAGGGAACAATGTGGTGTCGCAAGATGACGTGTCGCAATGCGAATGCAACAAGTGGACCAATCAAGTGGCGACACGTGGTAGTCAATGGGAGTCCAAAATTTTGGGTGAATTTTCTTTGACAACGTGTATGGATTGGACAATGTATTGTATTTAAATTGTAGTTTTTAAAACTTTTTAATTATTCCTTGGTAAGATTTTACTTACCACGCCCCAGCCACATGGGCGAACTCACAGTTGCTACGCCACATCCAACTTTGCCGAGTCAAGATAGATCAAGATATATATATATATATATATATATTGTCTAATGTTGGCATTTATGCTAAGCTCACAGACCGAGTACCATGCCAACTATACTTAGACTAAACTTGCCACATATGCCAAGTCCGAGGGCAAATCAAATGCCATGAGGATCGAGCCATTATCATGCTAAGAGACCGTGAGAAGAGGATAGGTCGAATAGCATAGAGATTAAGTTGGTAATCAATGAACAAATTGTACTATGTTAAACACCTTGATCCCACCAAAATGGGCATTGGCAGATTCAAAAGAGGCCGCCAACCCATTTAAAGCAACAAAGCCATTTTAGATTGGAAAATGTGGGATTTAAAAGATAAGCTAAGCACCCAAAAATAATGGGATGGGTTTGGAACCCCTGACCTACCGAGAAAAAAAAATAAAAGCCCGACCAACTCACCCATGGGATCCAAGATAAAATTAAACCCACGAATTTGTATTTAAACAAGTTCATTCAGTCGATTGTGTATGGGAATTATAGACCAGTTTGTTGTATTTGGTCATTTTGGATCCTTAGGGGCTGAACCAGAGCTCAGAGTAAACTACAAACTTGTTTATAATTCTGATACACTATTTGAATTATATTAATTTTCCTATTTTGGAGAATTTTTTATTCTATTTTGACCTACAGAAGTTGCTAATTTTGATTTGGAGAAGCCTCTACGTGTGATTCAGGGAGGTGAGGGACGTGTTGAGTCAGCCAAGGTCTTTCAAAGGTATGAAACACTATTTTTTTTAGAGAGATATGATATTTTAATGTTTTTAAGTATTATTTTAGCTTGAAAATTTAGCAACATTAATGGATCAGTTCGATAAGAACCTAGGGACGTAGGAATTCTGAACCCCATAAACAATTTTTGTGTTTTGATCTTTGGATTCATTTTTGCATTTTAGTTTTAGTTAAATTGTAGATTAATTTAGATTTAAAATAGAATGCAAAATTTAATCATTTGATCATTTATAGGAAATTGGATAAAATTGTTTCAATAGAAAATCTGATGGTTTCTATGGATAATGGATGTGAACTTTCATTTCACCTTTATTTCAGTTTTGAAACTTGATTTGGATCAGATTTTCATTAGTTTATAATCATTCCAACATCTTAAAAGTTGAGAAATTTTCACTTCCAATTCAGTTTAAATTTTTGAATTGAGAACTTAAAAGATCCTTGTAAATGTTTTAAAAAAAGTAATGAAGTTCCTACTGATGTTTACGGATCAATATACATTTCCATAGTTTCATTCTTTCTATTTGTCAGGTACTACATATGTTATATGTATGCAATGAGAAATACAACAGATCTACAAATCAATCTTAGCTCAAAGAAGATAAATCCTACTTACACTTTCTATTGGGGATACATTAGATAATTAGTGTCATGACCAATATGGATCTACTAGACCTAGCCAAAGGATCTCTTACCATAATAATATCACTAGGGAGGGTTTCAAATCCTCCAATCAAGTAAAACTATGCATTAACCCTAATGAGTTCATATGTTTTCATTTTCAATAAACTACTAACAAGTAAAGCAAAATCTAATCTAGTGCTCACCAAAGCTTATGGCACAAAGTGGGGGTAATAAACATTAAAAGTAAACATGCATAGAAGACATATACTCATGTCAATGTATACAAAATCTTAATCCATGGAAGATAAGTGCAAAATGCATATCTATCTACTCTTACAAAGGAAAAATAAAGTTAAGAATAATTACATTTGCTTGCTCCTTAAGTAGAATGGTGGATAAACAGATGCACACAATATATCTTACTTCTTCTCTTCTCTCAAAAATAGAAAAATGAATGTATTTATATAGGCAGATCTAACCCTAAACCTTTCTAAAAGTTTAGGCCACTAAGGTTGACCCAGTCGACCTAGTATTGAAATTTATAAAAACTAATGAGGTTATGAGCTATGTTGGCCATGGTTGACCTAGTTCCTAGTAAGCTTTATAAATAACAATACAGGGTCGATGTCGTTGACATAGTCATGTAAACTACCAAAAAGGGGTTTAGCTTAGGGAAATGGATAATGAAGGTGCTAAAAGAATAGAGGAGGGTGAAAAATAGGAGGCAAATCTTATGAGAATGGTTTTTAGGATATAAGTGTGTAGATAAAAAGTGAAAAAAAGGGACAACAATCATGTGAAGCACCAATGGTCTGCCCACCCCTTTCTCGGTGCACTCCTTAAAGTGTGCACTCAGAGAGATTGAGATTCGATAGGTTCCTACAAAATAAAAAGCATCAATAATTAATAAATTTTGAAAATATTATGTGTATACATATACCCCACTCAAAGCTCATCATGTGTCATGTAGGTGTAACACGTGATGGTGCTTCGAGAAAAGAACATAGTGATACAAAATGTTGAAGTTGAATAAAGTGCAGTAAAGAGAAAATAAGATAAATTAGATGATAGAATTGAAAAATACATACCTTTACTTACCTTAGTGTTGTAGATAAAGAAGGAGATGCAAGAAATGTGAAGGTGTTCAATGTGAGGAACATTAGGCGAACCTGTAGAGATTAGCGAAAAAGAGCAAAAAATTGAAATTTTTGAAATATAGGCATTTAATATTGGAAAATATTCTCTATGGTGTTAGGATTATTGAACATTTTATCGTTTGGAAAAAGAGTTAATAGAGACAAAGATATGATCAAAATAAGAAATCTAACAGTAAATATTTAAGGGTAAATAATTTTGAATAGTAAATATAAATAGGGTGAAAAAGCATTCATTTGGTATTATTTAATATTCTGATAAAAATAGAGCCCTGAGAGACCTAGTAAGAGTCTAGAGAGCCAAAATGGTAAGGATATAATAGCTGAGAAAGGAAGGATGCATAGTGGCTGCAGTAAGTGCAGCACAAGTAAGCAACTAAAAATTTCAAATTTTTGAGTATTTGTATTTGAAATTTAATGAGTGATTTATATAAATTTGACAACTAATCAAATTTTAGATATTTAAATGAACCCTAAGAAATTTTTAGGGGTATTAGGGATAAAATGGGGTATTGGGTTAAAAGGAATCGAACTGATAAATACCCAAGGCATTGAAGACAATTAGTCAAAAAGTCATCATAATGAACTAAAAAGGTTAACTAGGTCAACTTAGTAGTAAATGGTCGAATTAGTTGGTTAAGTGAAAAACTAAGGGGCTGACAGTAAGTGGTTCACTTAGTTGGTTAAGTGAAAAACTAAGGGGCCAACTTAGCAATAAGTGGCCAACTTAGTTGGTTAAGAGAAAAACTAATGGGCCAACTGAGTAGTAAGTGGATGACTTTGTTGGTTAAGGGGATGAAAAGGGATGACTTAGTATGAATGGGCCAACTTAGTTGTTAAGTGGCTAATATAGTACTACAGAAGTTAAAAGGGGTTGATATAGTATTGTTAAGCCACATAGTGGTCGATTTAGAATTGAAAAGGCTAATATAGTTTTTAATAGGTCAATCTTGGTATAAAATGAACAAACTAAATCAAACCAGTTTATTTTGTGAGTTTTGTAAAAATGTAGTTTGATTATGAGTGATATGAAGATCTAATACATCTTTTGTTGTTTGATATTTTGTAGATACACTGGAGATTCTGGTGATTGATTGATGCCTCATGGTTCATTGATTTTATAGAGCACTTTATGGATGTGGATAGAGCCAAATTAGTTGCATTAGGCCTGGGAGGCATCATGGAGATGGGATGCATCCCACTAAGTGTTGATCTCATTGTCATGTTTTTTGGATCATGGGAATGGTTGGCCAACACTTTTCAATGGGTGGTGTATGGGGATACCATAGAGGTAGGTATCATATTGAAGGACATCCATGCATTTTCTGGACTACCTATGGGGTTACACCTATGATCATAAGGATACTGGATGATATGGAAGAGAGATGAGCACTAGCTAGGTGGGTGATATGCTCAGATAGGATCTGCCTAGGGCTGAGGGTGAATTTGTTTGATGTATATATTGCACAAATTCTATATATTTGTAAGGTTGTGATTGGAATTTTGATATAAATAATGTTGTGTCATATGTTGGATGGTAAGGTACCACTATATGCAATAGCCTTGTGCCAGACCCTTTTGGATCAAGGGTGCTCTATGATTTTAGTTTATCATCTAGGTCTATCTCATACATGATATGTATCGTATGTTGTCCAGAGGGTAGAATACCATGGGATCAGTGGTATTACTGAGTGCATGGATATATGAGAGGCTCCTAATATATCAGCGAGCCGGGTTACCCCATGTGGTCAATGATAGGATATCTCAGATGGAGAGATGGAGAGAGTACTAGGTAGTGTGGGTTAAACCCACGTGTTATCACTATAGACAATCACATGAAGATAGATTGGGTGGTAACCCTATGCACATATTGATACTATTTGGTTGAGTTGGTTGATTATGATTCCAGATATGGCTCACGTACAAATAACAAGCCACTATACATGATGAGTAGAGCCACAACTAGTGGCACACTTACTAGGATAGTTTGGATTTCCACACACAATAGATCTTATAGTAACACCCCATGTTTTTGGAATGACGTGCAAGATATTCAAGGGGGAAAGGAGGAGGAGGAGAACCATTTGATGCACTAGAGATCAAGGCACAAAATGTGAGACCATGGACTAGTCGAGTATGATAGTTGATAGCCAAAGGAGGAGAGGGCATAGATGTGGATATAGGGGTGTAGTAATTACCATAATAGGGACTAAAGTAGGAGGTTCAATGACCACCTTGAGTGTACCACTGAGGGAGATGATAATATAAATATTGAGGATAGAGGATGGTGATATAGGAAGACTCAACATTTGACCTAGGGTAGATCTAATTGATAGGGGCACCACTAAGGAGAGGCCTGAGACATGCACAGGTGGTGACTCCAAGTTTTGCTTTGATAGGGAGGCATACCATGGACAAGTTTCTTGAGGGATGGGCTAATGGAGAGACTGTGCTTAGCAAATAAGCAAACAAGGAGATGGTGGTTGGTGACACTGATATAGGTATTAAATATTATAATTTTTAGTCTTTGAGATAGAATACTAGTTATATATGATTGTAGATAGATAGATTTTGAGATATATATGTGATTTGATATCTATTTGGGTTGAATTTTGTTGATCTTATGGCCGAGGAGGTCAGATGGATATCCTTAGTCATGATAACGTACCATGACATTTTAGATGGGGTATTGATGTCATACGACCCCACCATGTTAGATGATCCTACGATATTATCTGCCCTAACTCAGGTGGGTTGGTTTAGACTAGTGGGGGAGACTACAAGATAGATACAATAATGTGGGGATGGATTGTAGCCATTGATAGGGGTGGGATCAGGAGAGGCGTTGGTTTAGCAGGCCGTGGCTCAGGAGATAGCCGTATATATGGCTACCACTATCTAGTTGGGATAGGCATAGGCCAGGGTGGCCAACCTATAGGGATAGGTTGTAGGGTTGAGATCTCAGACAACCCCATTACAATGCACTTTATAAGGGGACAGTCTGAGAAATCTATGGGTAGTGTGTCTAATCCACAAGATAGACATAACAAAGCCCAGCCATAGAGTTAGAATGATGTATTTGTATATTTTGTATAAAAAATCATGATATATAGATAGATTATTTTGATAGTTGGATGTTGATCTTATGAGTTATATAAATTGGTTGTGGTTATTGATGAATGGATATATTTATTTCTAGCACGTGTATTTTGCTTTTGTTGTATATGTTATATGAAATATATGTGGGGTGTTTTCTTTTCTAGTATTATGTAGTAAACATGCATGGTTAAAAAGAAAAAGGAAAAAAGATTTTGGAAAAGTATAAGTAATCACAAACAAATGCACTGCACACTATTTCACGATGGGGAATGTGTAATAACAAAATATGACTAATTATAATAAACCAAAAGGTGGTAAAAAAGACGGCAAAATGTTTTTAAACCATGAAAAATATTGGCACCAAATTAAAACAAGTAAAATCACACTATATCACGTTGGGAAGTATGAAGATAACATAATAAAATGGAAAACACATGAAAGACCAATGGTAGAAAAATGAATCAATTAAGTCAATCAATAATATTAAATCATGTTAAGAAGTATAAAAGAGAAACAAAATATAAAAATTATCTTAAATTAATCAAACTAATTCAAGTTGGAAAGTATGAGAAACTTAAGAAAAATGGTTGGATGCTTACATGCAATCAGAAAATAAGAAGATAAAAGTGAAATATTAATGAAGTAAGCATAAAATATACTAAATCAAGATGGGAAGCATTCCAATGATGTGTAAATCATAATCAATCACATCTTGTCTCATATTTGACACATGTAATTTCATTGTGACTTGGGTATTGGAAAATTTTGTGAAGAAGGTCAGGTCTTATCCATGGTCTTATACTAAAACTCATAAAATGAACACCAACGAGGTGAAAATAATGTTAAAACATGGTAAAAATGGGATTTTTGGGATGTTATTGTGAAATTTTGGTAATTTATGAGGAAGGCCTGGTCCTTTCCAAGGTCTTACACTACAACTCATAAATGGAATCCCTAAGGGGAGTGATCAGTGAACAAAACAATATTTCTCAAGGGGAAATATTAGGGCTGTATGGAGTGAAAAAGAGAGTCTAATAAGAATAATGTAGGCATCTAATGAGAAGACCTTAGGAGACATGAACCATACTAAGGACATGAAAAAACACTAAGTGACTAGTGATGATCAATATACAAAGGATATTATTCACTATAGGTACAAAGCTATGTAGGCAAATGAGTGTGGTACTAAGATCAACTCATGTTGGTTATTTTAAATAGGAAAATTAAAATGGACCTACCTTCCCATGATGTGTTCCCATTTCCTTATGACCCCTTATAAATTCATCGATCTATTATGAAGATTGAGTACTTATGTGATAAAGTAGGCAGCACTAAAATATTTTTTATTCACCTTTTTTAATTTACTAGCCTATTGTACCCCAATGGACCTTGACTCTATCATGAGGCCAACTATGTAGTTTGAGCTTTGATTATAAAAATGAGATGTGCTTAGAATCACATCTTTTAGTGTGATTCGACTTTTGAAAATTTTGAATGTTGCCTTTTAGATCATTGTCTTTTGTTAAATGATTTAGCTTTTGAATGTTTACAGATTTTAATATTCCTCCTCTATACAAACTTGGAATGACCAATCATGATAGATAAAGTGATACCCATGAATAAGCCTTAGGATTAAGCTAAAGGAAGCTAAATGTCCAAAGATATAACTGACTAGAACACTTAGGATTAATTATGAACCAACATGTTATCTCAAGTCTTAACCATGTGTATGTTTACTTTATGAAAGCTAATAAAGGGGAAGAAGGGGAAATCCAAAGTGGACTAGTAAAGTGAGATTATAATGAGATGATTTTTGCTAACTGATCACATGGTAAATAAGGAATGACTAAAGGGAGCAAGGTTTGTATAACCAAGTCACAATAATAATTATCTGTGTTTATAGAGATAAGATAGCACACAATCATGAAAGAGAACAAGATAACCATAAAAAAGGAACTCATGAATAAGTATGTAATCATGAAAAATAATTCATAAGAGAATATAAGGAAAATTATGACATCATAAGTACCATGTGGTGCAAAACAAAGGTCATCATGTAAGATAGATAAAAATTTGACACAATGTCAAATGATATAAGATAGATAAAAGTAGATTTAGAGCACATGTCCAATCCAAATGAAGTGAAAAATGAAATAACACAATGCTTATGTTCATAAGTATTGATATATTTATCCACACACATTATCCATAACATCTGATAAGTCTCTATGAAATTGAACTTAGAATGCAACCAAAGTTTCAATGATCTTCAAGTAAAGTTGAGAAAATACTCCACATCGAATCTCCTCAATGGAGAATGTAGGAATGCTTGAAGGATCATGTTGATGAGGAATATTGTGTCGAGGATGCTTAGGAGATGGAATGGGAGTGGACTCTATGGGAGATGAAGGGGTCACTAGTGAAGTATGATTCATGGATGAGGGAAGATCCATGAGTGGAGAAATAGTAGGTGGAGAATGGACCACAGGTGGTGGAGCCATGGGGGAAGAAGGGGGAGCCTGTTTGCGAGTGCAACCTATGCGAAGAAGGGTAGTGGGTGAAATAATGGTCATGGAATGATCTTTGAGATACTGTTGAAGGATGCGGCAATGATCAGTGTGATGTGTACCACATTGGTTCCATAGACAACATACCTCTTCATATTTGGGAAGATATTCGGGTAATACTTTTGGTGGAGGTATAGCCTTCTCTATGAGTTAAAGAGTGGAGGGACGTAAGGTGTTGATATATTATCAATTTTATGATAATGCATGGATGAATAATTATCTGTCATGGAAGCAATAAATATGCTTGTTAGTAGACTTTGTAGGCGTACTAATGGAAGGAGTGGAAATGGAAGTGGAGGAAGATTGGTATAATGAAAAATATTTATTCCAATGATCGAAAACTTTATGAATATCACAATATGGTTGATCAACCCATTTGGTGGACAAAGGAGCAAGTTGCATTAAAGGGATCAAATCATTACCAAGGGAAGGTGGAATTAGTAGAGAGACTAGGCAAGGCTAGATTGAAGGATCAAGAGGAGATGAAATAAGAGGAGACTCAGCTAGAGAGGGAATAGGAATAGGATCCAAAGTGGGATCTACGAAGGGAGGGGTGGGATGCATAGAAAGTTGAAGGATAATTGTAAGCATCTCAGGGATAAGTCAGTTAGAGGGGTCTTGGTATCAATAAAATCAATGAGGACTAGTCATAGCATGATCCATAAACATAAAACTATGAGTTTATTTAGAAATTAGAGGTGTGCACACCATCTCTACCCTATGATCAAGAGGAAAAATGATAAAATTAGGAATGATATAGGATGAAATGCTAGAAGATAGGCTGAAAGACTGAAGAAAATAAGAATGATAACAAATAATTTTAGCATCTCGAGCATGAACAAGACTTCTTAAGAATGGATTATCGAAGGTATAGTCATCATCATAATTAGGTGTATGAAGATCAATAACATAGGTAGGGATGACCTTGTCATCCGATATGGTGTGATGAATGGAATGTTGAGTCTTAGTTATGATAATAGGTATATCATCACTAGGTGGTTGATGGGAATGAGGTTTTAAATAAGGGGGAAGCTAAGAAATGAGATGAGGTGAGATATATAAGGTTTTAGTCTTGAGATTGATCTCATCAAGTTTATCATCACTGAAATCTAGGAGGTTAGCAGGTATATTCCCAATGAGTTTGGGATGACCTTTATAACCTTGGGTGGAGTTGACATGAAAGTTAAACCATTGATATTCACAAAATGGAATGCTTGGAAATGGTTCGAGGGTGGGAATATTGAATATGCCATAGTCTTGGAATTATTTAAAATTTCAAGGGTTAGTATTGCCTTTAATCCTATAGATTGATCCATTATGAGGAAACTTGACAAACTTGACACATTGGCAAGCAGAAGAGGCCATTGCTCTCATGAGATGAGTCCATGGCCAACCAAGAAAAATGTTATAGGATAGATGAAAGTTGAATATCATCACTTTAACATGAATGGCGATATTTGGGATGGTGATAGGGAGCCATATATGGCCTAAGGGAGGCATTTGCCTTTGGTCAGAGCCTTGACATGTGTTGCATGTGGACTTAATATTACATTTAGAATATCCAAGAGTTTTGATGATATAAAGAGAGGTAACAAAAGTGCCAGAACCTTTGTCAATCAAGGCACACTTGAATTGGATATAACCAATTTAGACATTGATAAAAAGGGGAGGATCATTCACATGAAGTAGAATCTCATGAGGGAAAGATAAGTTTCCATTATTTCATCCACATGTATGGACATCTCTTTGCACAATTATAAAATTATATCTTTTGATCTAGATAAGGTATATTCATGTCCTACTAGGGGAGGATGAGGAATGTTCATTTTAAATAAAAGATGTATAATATTATTATGATGACATGGAGATGTTCACAAAAGTTCAAGAAATGGGATTTGAGATAGGAGATTAGTAAATTCTATATAGGATCCCATTCATAATAACCCATAAAAAGACTACTAGAAAGAGGTGCATGGAAGGAGGATTTGAGATGCATGTGAAGTTATGTTGATAATATGTGGAAGGTTTAATTAGAGGAAAAGTTTGTAGATTATCTTGAGATGATGGGGTAGTTGATGCAGGTTTGGTTTGAGATGAAATTTTGATAGAAGATTGAGTATCATTGGTGATGGATAAATAGGTTGGAGGAATGGTATAAATGGTATGATAAGTGTTATCCAAAGGAGGTTTTGTAATTGGTTCATCAAAAGCTATAAGGTCTTCTTTCCCCAACTATGTTAAGAGATTTGGAGAAGAGTCTTGGATAACACAAAAAAGTGAGAGACAATTAAGGAGTGTGGATGGGATGAGGATTAATGAATACAACAATCCTTCACATATTAGTCATACTGACCACATTATCTTCATCATTTGGGTCAAGAAGACTGTCAACATTAATGGTAGAAAGGGTAGGCTTGTCTTGGTGATTTGGAAGAGGATCTTTATAGATGGCCAATTGAGCATTAGCTTGTTTCAAAGCTTGAGATTTAGTTTGTGTTTCATGGGCTTTGAATGCAATTTAATGGGCTTGTTAACATTTATGAATGAGAGAATCATGGCCAAAATTGGGACTGAGAAGGAAATCCATAGACAAATTATGAAGTTGCCTACAAGTCTCATGGAATGACCCCAACTAACATGAAATCAACAAAATTTATTATGATTGTACTAATATTTCATGGGACGAGTGGAATCAAGTTCTCATAGAAGAGGACTTGGTAGATTTTTTTTAATTCTACTAAGGTTAAAGGTTTATGAACATTGATGTTATTTGTTGAATATAAATTAGAATTAGTGATGTGGTTGGGAGGAGAAGCCTGTTCTAGAGCCTGATTGGGAAAAATAGCTTCAATAGTATGAATAGTATCATAAGAGTTAGTAACAAAATCATTTGTAGCATGATAATTCTTATTTTTTATTAACATGTGAGTACCCATAGAAGGTTGGGATGGCTCAAATTGATGCATGAGGAAATATTGATGTTTTGCTTGGTCAATGGCCTCTTCCAAAGTTTTTGGTGAGAGAGTCTAGACCCAATATTGTAACTTGGGGAAAAGAGCATTGGTAAATAGATGAAATAGGTTGTCATTTGACATATTATGTTCACATTTTTTAGACAAGTTCTTCCATCATTTGATGAAATCTTGCATAATTTTGGTCTCAAATTGCTTACAATTGATAAAATGGGCCAAGGTATTTTCAAGTAGATCACTAGTTTGAAATTCTTAGACTAGAGCATTGACTAAATATTTCAAACTAGTGATGGAATGAGATTTGAGTTGGTTGTACAATTCTAAAGCATTACCTATGAAATTTTTTTCTAATATCTTGGTAGCAAAAAAAGTATTTAACTTGACTAAGTCTTTATATAGATTTCCTAATGTTTTTAAGTGGAGAGTGGGATTGGTTAACCCATTATAAGTAATGGTAGGGGTGATACCTCCTATATTTATGTTAGAAATTTGAGGTGTAAGAGGCTCATTTTGAAGGTGATTGATTTTTTTGTTAATAAGAGGAGGTTGAGGGATAATATTACCATGGGAATCCTGAAGAAGAGGTGGGGGATCATTTTGGTTATGCATTCCCCATGGAACCTGTTGAGGGTGGTTTTGAATATGGATAAGATGATTTTGTATTTGCATCAATTGTTTTGCATTATTAGCTTATAAATCATTCATTTGATTAATATTTTATATTAGAAGTTGATGGGTTTGAGTGGTATTATTAGCATTGTGTGAAGCATTGGAATTGGTAGTAGTGACTTGGGTACCACTATGGGTGTTAGTAGTAGCTTGAGAATAATTTTTGGTAAGTGAAGCACTAGTATCATGATTTGATTGTGTGACAAAGAATGTACTAGTAGAGGGATGAGAAGAAGTGACACTAGAGTCATGATTACCATGGGTATAAAATGATGCACTAGTGGAAGAATTGAAAAGAGTAGGGCATGGGAGAGACCACTATATGTAGAACCTACCATGTTAGTAGAGATACTAGGAATAGAGGTAAATAAAATCAAAGAGGAAGATGTCATAGTATGATAAGGGCTCAAGATAGAAGGAAGAGGTTGAGAAGCAAAGAAGTTAGTGTCCTAAAATCCATGGGAGAATGTGGGAGAAGGTGAATGGGGATCCTCATCTTGACCACTTATCATAAGATGGTAAATAGTAAAAGGATCTTCTCCTTAATGTTGATGAAAATCATTGATGAAGAAAAATATTTTTGGGGTACACTCTAATTTAGGTTGATCTTTAAATGACAATATAGGATTACAAACTAAAGAGGAATGAGGAGGGGTCCCATAGTTTGTAGTGCAAGTAGATACATGCACATTACTTTCATCTAGGGTAAGAGCCACAAGCTGCTTATGGGAGAACCTATTGGGGTTGGTAAAACTCATCGTATCTATTGAATTTAAATTAGTGTTGTATTAAAACAAGAAGTTCATGATGAAGGAGAAGGATTAAGGAAGACAAAGATAATGCAAAAGTAAAGAGATAGGAAGGATATAGAGTTGACTAGATTGACTATGTTCTATAATATAAGAGACAGATAAGAGTATAAGGTTAACCAAGTCAACTTAGTACTAAAAATAAGGTATGAAACTGAGCTAAAAACAATACAAGGTTGATCAAGTTAACTTAGTACTATAACTTGATTATCAAAAAAGAGTACAAGGTTGATCAGGTTGACTTAGTACTAGAAATATGGTAGTAAATTTGAGCGAAAAAGGATATATGGTCAACCAAATCAACTTAGTATTATAAATTGATTGGCAAAAGAGGGTACAAAGTTGAATAGGTCAATTTAGTATTGTAGATAGGGGAAAACATAGTTTGATAAGGATATGGGGTCGACCAGGTTGACTTGATACTGTAACATGATTTATAAAAGAGAGTACATAGTCGATCAAGTTGACTTAGTACTAAAAATAGGAAAAAACATAGTCTATAAGAGACTATGTCGAATAGAATGATAGTTTGTTAAAATCAAGAAATATTTTACAATGTAATTGAAGCAAGAAATTGAAGCAAACACACAAACAATTGGATCAATGAGAATGATCCAATTAGAGAACATAACACAAAACCTTGCACTAACCCTAGCCATTGCAAGTTTTTACAATACAACACACAATGATTAAAGAGCAAATAATCAGCTAAAAAATAAATTTTAGCTAACTGGTGAACCTAAGTGTTCTTATATTATTATAAAGTGTTATTTTAAGTGTGATAAGAAAGTTGGTTGAAAATAAGGAATTAGAAAGCAATTTATGGATGCTTTCAAGATGTTTAGGATGAAAGGGATATGTGTTTGGAATGGTACTAGCTTGGTAATGGAGTCTACCCCTTACTTCACAATCCCACAATGATAAGGGTGTCAGGTATTTTTCCAATATAATCACTAATCACGTGTTTATACTTGGTCAGAAAACTAAGTCGATTTCCCCCTGGGTGTTGAAATCTAAATAGGTGAGCCTTGGGAAGACAAATGTTAAATGTGTTTTAAATATTATGTGATTTGGTAGTGTGAGAAAAAAGAGAAAAAATAATGTAACTAAATGGAAATTTAAAAAACCACCTAATTAGACTATGTGAGTTATTCTAAGCATGCAAAAAACTAAAAATGAAAGTGTGAATTAATTACTAGCAAATAGTTGTTATTCCCAAATTAAGAATGGTATAGATTCAGTCCATATGACATTATATGTAAATAGTATAGAATAGATTCAACTGGGTAGCTACTATTCTATGAAATCAAAAGTCTTATAATAATAAATTCAACTAGGCTGACTTAGTCTTTTAAATAGAAGACAAGCTACAGAACTAAGTCGACCAAATCAACTTAGTTTTTTATAGGATTATAATTTTAAAGACTACAAACTTACTTAAAATAGAGTTGTAATGAAGTAATAAATTAACAAAGAGAGAAAGAGAGGAACCTTGGTGTGTTAGAGGATGATGAGGATTGCAAATTTTCAACTGAAGTGCCTTGAATGTTGCTTTCAAATTATATAAACTAAGTTGACTAGTTCAACCTAGTTCTGCAAAACTCTATGCTAAAGTAAGATAAGAAGAATAATTCAACCTACCTAACTTAATTTTTTGATCTAGATGTTGAATGAAATACTAATTCAACTTTCTCAACTTATTTTTTTGATCTGGATGATGATTGGAAGACTAAGTTGACCTACCCAACTTAGTTTGTTGTTCAGGATGTTGAATGGAAGACTAAGTCAACTTATCTAACATAGTTTGTTGATCTAGGACTGAAGAAGAGTATTGTGTTAACCCGTCTAATCTAGTAACATGTATCTGATGAAGACTTGCATAGAAAGAACATAGTCATTTTGATATGACTGTGTGTTAAACCTGTGTACAAAATTTAGAATTAAATCGACCTGGTCGACATAGTATCATAAATATAAAAAGATAATAAAATGATAGAAATGAAAGTGTGAAATAAAACTTTCAAGGGTTAGATTCACATTGGGTTCACTAAAATGTATGCAATGTAAAATAAAATATATATAAAAATCAATCTTAACTCGAACAAGATATATCTTACTTACAATTTTGATTTGGGATAATCGAGGTCATGACCAATATGGATCTACAAGAATTAGCCAAGGGATCTCTTACCATAATAATATCACTAGATAGAGTTTCAAAGCCTCTAGTCAAGCAAAACTATGTAATAACCCTAACTAGGTCCTATGTTTTCATATTCACTAAACTAACAAGTAAAGAAAAATTTAATATAGTGCTCATCAAAGCTTGTGGCATAAAGTAAAGGTAATAAACACTAAAATTAAACATGCATAGAAGACATATACTCATGTAAATGTATATGGAATCCTAATGCATGGAAGAGAAGTGAATATGAATATCTATATACTCTTACAAAGGAAGAACAAAGTTATGAATACTTACCTTTGAAGATGAACCCATTGAACCTCAATCTCTCCCTTGCCCAAGGTGCTTCGCAAGAGGTTGTTGTGGTATGTAAGGATGATAAGGATAAATTATCTCTAGGCTAACACAACCTATCAATACCTTCAAAATACTTCTCCACTAGACAAGATCCATATCTCCAAAGGAAGTATGAAACCCTAATATTGCTCTTCAAGTAAAATGGTAGATAAGCAGATGCGTAATATATCTTACTTCTCTTCTCTTAGAAATGAATAAATGAATGTGTTTATATAGGTGGATCTACCCCTAAACCTTTATGAAAGTTTAATTTGACAAGGTCAACCCAATCAACCTAGTATTAAAATTGACATAAACTAGCTAGGTTAAGAACGATATCATCCATGGCTGACCTAGTTCCTAGTAAGCTTTATAAATAACAATACAGGGTCAATGTGGTTGGCATAGCCATGTAAACTACCAAAATGCATTTTAGGTTAGGGAAAGGGCTAATGAAGGTATTAAAAAATTAGAGGAGGGTGAAAAATAGATGGCAAAGCTTAGGGGAATGGATTGTAGGAGACAAGTGTGTAGATAACAAGTGGCAAAAAAGGACAACAATTTTGTGAAGCACCAATGGTCTACCCACCCCTTTTCCAATGCCCCTGTTAGGGTGTACACTTAGAGAGATTGAGACTCGATGGGTTCCTCCAAGATAGAAAGCATCATTAATTAATAAAATTTTTAAATATTATGTGTATACACTATCTATGTTAATGTATTTGATTTTATCATACATACATGTTTCACTTGTTTCCTTTGAGTGTTAGCAGATTACTACAAGACTTTGGTTCTCTACATAGATCCATATTTGCTACTATCCACCCATTAAGGGCACATACACATATACACCAATTCAAAATTGATATATTATTCCATTGGGGCATCATACACATATATTTTGATTTTTCGGGTTATATCTTTCTATACTCCATATCACAAATTTAGCTTTGATTATATCTTGATATTGATCATCTTATGACACGCTATTTTTTTGCTGACTACTACTAATATAGACTCAAATTATGTACATATTTTCATTATATGAATGCGTACCACATGATTATTTCATACTTTTGTTTTTAGCTTTACTATTATAGATTTGATTATGTCTCCTTGATTTTATATCTACTCAAAGGCATTTGAATATGCCATTGTATTTCATTAATTTTATGAATTTTACATGTGCACATGTACTTTTGTATGCTTCTTGATTATGTATGTGGAAATTTTAACATGTCTTTTGATGCGGCTTTAAACCAAACTTGCATGCTCTTTTTCATATGTGGACATTTGAACATGTCCTTGTATGTGTTCCTTTCTTAGATTTAGTGAGATGTGACCATGTCCCTTGTATTTTGGCCACTTGTCCTAATTTTTGTGCCTCATGTGTTTGTATGTATGATTTCATATATGCATCATGGCCTTGACACTTATCTCTTGATTATTTATTTCACATCTAGTTTGTGATGCCATAATGGACCTCATGCATCTCCCCTTCCTCCTTGGGTGCCTTGATGGACATCATGCCACATCCCCCCAAATAGATTACTTAGATTATAGTTATATTTGATTTTCATATACATGATTACATTGTTATATCTAACTTGACAACCTTATGAATGTTAGATCTAACATACATCATACATTTCCAACTTATGCTCAATCACTTTTACATTTTGATGTCATGTATATACATTATATTAGTTTATCACATAAATATCATATATTTTCAGTCTAACACACATGATGCATATATTTTATTTTGAGAATAGTTATTATAGAGATTTAACAACTCCAATCAAAAGAGGGGGCATTCACAGGGTTTTATCATAGAGATCAGACCATCCTAATGCATTTAAAACATAATTTTTAGCATGCAGACATAGATTATTGATCTCAGACTCAGGAAAATACAATGAAATATAATCATATGGACATCAATCTTAGTTTTTATTAGAAAAAACATTTTTAGATAGAAGCACAATACATTGTTAGGAGAATAATGTGTTCTAATCCACCCACTATGCTATTGTCCAATAACTTCAAATAGAAATTCCATAATTATCAAAAACATACACTAGATAGAGTTCAAATTTACATAGTCTCAGTCATAGATTATCATATATGCTTAGTATATATTTAGTTTTTGTATAGCACAAGTTCGCTCAGATTAGAGGCATCATGTGTGGCATGATCACTCTTATTTAAATTTCAAATATGCATAGACACAGATTATTATGATGCAATCCAAAATCCATATGCATAGATATTAGAATTAGGGGCATATACATGACACCTTATTTTTAGATGCTTAGTTTTACACCAGTTCTATCAAATGGAATGATAAATCCATGTCATTCTCCATGTTATATACTTCAGACACCATATACACCAATATTACAACATATTAATGCCTCATTCCATCTATAGTGGTTGGAATTCCCTATTTTTTGAGTTCCTGAGTGGCCCCTAAATTGTTTCACATTTCAAAGCTCTCGAGTGACCCCTAAGCCATTTTATAATTCAAAGTTCTTGAGTGGCTCAAGTCCATATTTTATAGCTTTATGACACCACATAGTTTCATCTTCAACTTCTTCTACTCCACATGAGTAGGCAATGATGGAATCATGACCTACTTGAGTTCTTGAGCAACCTGCATAAGAGGGTTAAACAAGTCATCAGTCTAGTACAAGTTATTCACATACTAGGATCCATTGAAAAGGGGTGGGTAATGATGGAGTCAAGGACAAATTTATTTATTAATCCACCCACACATGAGGATCGGGCAATCCATCAACCGAGTCAAAGTTATTCATTATTTTATCACCATCTACACACACAAACTTTCACCAAGTTTTTACATTGGTTTGTGTACCTAGTGAGGTGTATTCATTCCTTGCCTCTATCTCACATCTCATTACTCAGTTTTCTCTTTGATTTTGATATTTATTAAGGATTGATTCATATAGAATATTATTTTAATGAAATGAGTGTCACTTGAGACCACCTTATCCTTAGCATAGCCTTAGACCTATCTTAGGTCCTCTTTTGATCATTTTATAGTTTTTATGCATGTTTATCCCATGCCCTGATATAATAATATCCACATTGATCCATCACCTAGGCATCCTTGATCATTTTTTACATGTACTAGTTTCTAGGACAATAGGGTAACCCCATTAGTCTATAGCACAGTGCGTTATTGAAAAAAGGGGGTATTACTATTGATCCTTAGCTTCCATTACCCCTAACAGATATCTTTCCTCTTCCCAAAGCATCTTAGGGTTAGCCTAGACTCATTTCATGTCTCGACAAGTATTATAACACTATATAAAGACCATTCTCATTCATTTATCAGATAGATGGAAATTCTCATAAACAAGCTCAAAAATACTTATGAAAATTAAGGTTATTGATCCCTATCTACCCCTATTTCTGCATACATCCATCTAAAATAGCCTAAAGATCAGTTTTACTTAGGTTTATAGTCTCAATTAACACTCAAATCATTTAAATTGGCACTCATACTCAGGCATACTAGCATCACTCTCACGTGCACTAGCACTTAGATTGAGAGAATATAATCACCAAAAAATGATATTTGAGTGTTAAGAGCGCTACTTGAGATTATATCCCTAGACCTATCCTATATCCTATTATCACACTTATCTAGCCTTCATGTGGGCCACATGCATCCCTACTCAGCCCTAAAATAGTCCTAAACCCTCATTTCCCAATCTTAATCCTTCGTGCCTAGTGTTCTGCCAACTAGACAAGAGAACCATAATAAGGATGCAAGCACCATGTGGCACTAGTGCCCTAAAATGGTGTTAATGTCTTTTTCCAAAGCTTTTTCAAAATAGATATCATTTCAAACTAGAACCTCCCAAGGTCGGCCTAGACATCTTTTATCACCTGCACAAGCAACAGAATAATATAAATACATGAATTTTAGCCCTCTATCCACTAGATGTAAATTACATGAAAAATACACATTCAAACATAAAACAAGTTGAGCATAATTAAGGTTATCAATAATTATTCTTCTCTACTTCTGCGTAGTATCATCTATAATATCCCTAAGCTCAAATTTTTTAGATATCCAATCTCAAGCACACTCAAGGCACTCAAGGATATCATAATATCATTACTTATACTTGCACCAACACTTAGGTGGGAAGAACAACATCATGATTGATCCCTCTTCAGAGTATTGGTATGTAATCAACTCTCTTCATAGTGGGGTGTTGAGGATGTCCAGCCTACCCTGCTAACAAACACATTTTTCAATTCATGCCCTAGTTATATGGAGGATTAAGGTTTGCACAATAAATTAGTCATTATATGCATAATATAGGGTTATATAAATCATGTACACAAGAAAAAAACCTAGATATCTAGACACATGTGCATCAAAAATTTTGGGATAGTCCTACACAAAGGACACTACCACCAATATCAGGATACTATTGCCACTTTTCCAATAATGGCACTACTATCCAATTGTGGTGTTACTGTCTAGGAGGGGTTCTGACATAGGGATCTAGTTTATGACACAACAACTTCCATCTCATTTTATAGCACTCAAATCACCTATATCAAGTGTTTTCTAAGTAAGTCTTTATTTGTACTATTTATTATTATTTTAAAAAATTCAAAGCTTGTCAATTCTATAACAAATTAGTTGTTAGAGGTATAATCACTGAGAGGGGTGGTGAATCAGTGATCCCAAATAATTCAACTTTAAATTTTGATATTTGCAAACACTTAATTAGTTACCACAAGCATTCAAGAAGCATACACAACATTCACATCAATGAGCAATAAAGATAATATAAGATCAATCACATAACACATGACATACGTGGGAAACCCTCTTAGGGGAGAAAACCCACTAGAACCTGCAATTAGACTACTATCCTATTAAAACAAGACCTAATTTAGACCATCTACAACTGATCAAGGAACTAAAATATCTATTTAGTGAGACTCCAATCCCACAAGGTTCTACCACACCTATCTAGTTGAGTTGCAACAACAACCAGACCATTTAGCAAGTTTTACCTTTTAAGGAGGCTATAACAACCTTAGATGCTTCTATAATATCACCTATAAACAACTTCCACCTCTAAAATGATGTCAATAACCCCTGATGATGGACCTCATCTTATCTTTCTTCACCTTTGCTTGCACTCAATCTGTGAGAAAATTATTCTGCCAATAGAATTATGACCAACAAGTCATACAAATAGACCTCAATCTGTTCTACTCTTAAAATCATCCTCATGACACTCTACCCCTCTTTTACTCCATAATACACATACAAGCCTCTCTCCAATCACTCCTTAGTCTCTCATTCACAAGTCTAGAACCCATCATCTTTGGTTATACTATTTATAGAGAAATCTTGATCAACACCATCTTGGTTGGATATTAGTCATGTCTTAACCTTTAATACATATTTCACATGAATACACAACTCAACATAATCTCCATAGGTACTCCATAGTCTATATGGGTCACCCTTAAGGAACTACACCTTTTAATAAGGCCCTTGTATCCCTTATAGGTCTCATATGAACACATTCACTCCTTTAGCACTCCCTCAAGCAAAACAAGAACACATAACAACACTAAAATACATGGGTCCACTCCTTATGTCCCCTTTGACATCCTCAAATGATCATAATCAACTTATCTCACCTATGTGTATGCTCAAACATTGATCTAGTACACTCAGTCACCATGAATGAACACACAATCAATTTCTTAACAATTATTCATAGTCAAGATAAATTGATCACAACTTCAAAATCTACATAGAGCATCCTCATGGAGTGTACAACATGCTCCAATAATTAATTCACTATGAAACATCGAAACAACAACTACATGATCTTGAAAATCCTTCTTGGGTCACTTTCAAAACATATATAGAAACACGGTCAACTTTGGATCTCAATATCTTTGTCTATACACACTTTTATATCTTCTAATCCATATTTCTAGATGTGCTTTGGAGTCCTCCAACACTTTTATTTTTGATAAAATATTAAATTCATCTTTTATCAAAAGATATGGTTGAAATACATATATCTAGTTTTTTCTATGTTAAATTCAAATATTTGAATAGCAACGGTCACAATTAACCTTCGAACACATGCTTGAATCTTGTGAACTCTCAGCTCAAGATCAATCTCACACCATTGATCTTGTCTGAGATTTAACACATAAACCACCAAATCTAGATGTTAAACATCTATCACATTGACTTCATCTCTTGCAATCTGGTAACTTTGACTCAATACACTCCATTGATCTATGTGAATAAGTTAGGACTTTAATGATCAATGCTCATAGTTTAAACAATTGTCTAAATTCCCTCTTGTCATTAGATAATTATCTTATACCTTTGCTCAGTCATTAAACAACATGCATTTATCCTCATCTTATTGCCTCCTGACTCCTTGGAGAAATCATACACTGTCAATCTTCCTCAAGATTTAACTCTTGAAAAAATGACTATGTATGAGAACCCTGTCAATAAGCCTGAGTAGCCATTTTTTATCCTTAATAACCTCTTCTACACTTTGATGTAGGATCTCAAACTTGGACCACGTGATCTCCTTCTATATAAAAATCTAACCATGTGACACGCTACTCATAAAAATATCATGTGTGTGAGGTATTATTCTATTAAAATGCCTTCTCATAAAATTCTATCACAGAGCCAACCATGTCCAAATCTAATTGAGATGCCAACTTTGATCATCCATAACTTTTGTCATGCTTCAGTGCATGATCTCAAACTTAGTGCAAGTCATCTCTGCTCAAATATGGACAAAACCATATGATTTGATTGTCTTGACCCCTTCACATGTGCAATATATAACACCATAAAAATGCTCACTTAGCTCTTTCTACCACACTACAAAATTGGCTATGGGAAAACACAATCAATCTACCTGGGAGCCCAACTTTGCATATGCATATCTTTTGATGCACTACATCACATGATCTAAAAATTAGCATAAATAAACTAGGCCTAAAACTAAATAAGCCCATATGATCACCTTCTCCTGAAACATCCACACGTGTGAGATATTCCATCATCAACTTGCTTACTTGGCTCTTTCTGGCCATATTGCAAATTTGGCTAAGTATAGGAAAATAGTGAAATTTGTTTTAGAAGCCAAATTTTCACCCTCATAAATTTGACCACGCTTCGACACATGAATTGAGATCTGATGCATAAAAACTAAGGACTAATGTGATCACAACCATATGACCAACTCCCCTTAATTCCTCACATGGTAATGGTGACATCATCAAACTACCTACTCATATTTTCTACCTCTAGACCAAAAGTGTCTAGATGAGAACTATGATCAACCAGATGAATTCCACTTGTGCACATAGGATCTAAAAGCATGGATCACATCATATATGACCCCTTTCACATGATCAAACCTCCATACTCATCCCTGATCCTCTCAAGCTATGTCATGTTGAATATCAACTAAGCCAACATTAAGCATACTAAGATAACCCCATTGCATACTTTGTCTTTATCACATAGACTATCAAGGCTCTTCATTCACTCACCAGGGAACCTTCATGACACTATTATGACATCATCATTACAACTCTCCAACAATATCCCCCTTTTTCATTCATGGCAACACCTATCAATATAGCAATATATAGCTCACCTTCTCTCTCTTCAAAGCACTCCTACAATAAGAACTTTAATCCCAATAGTAACTTTCTCCCCCTTTGACACAATGACAAAGTGGGCACACACTAATCTTGAGGACCTAAAAATACTATCAAATAGGAAAGGACCATCTTATAAATAATATATAAACTCCCCCTTACCTTGAGCCCACCTCTTCTTATCTTAATAACCTCCTCTTACTCCATGCCAACACTCTCTTCAATCAAACACTAAAACCAATGAAGATATAAAACACAAAACCATAAAAATATTGATGTAACACATAAAGAAATATTTGAGAGGGACTCCTAATAACTCTAAGTAATTTTACCTTCTGAGCATCTTCAGGTCTCCACACACCATGAAGAACCATCACACATGCTATCTAGCCTCCTTTCTCTAGACACTTCCATGACCACCAAATATGCATCTATACTATACAAAAATAGGAAACATGAACTAAAATAACCTAAGAAAATAACTTTAGATACTCATACCTTTATCTTTTAGATAAACTGAGCAAGAATCACTCTTCTTCAAACTAGGCCTGTCTAGCCTCCTTGTAGCCCTACCTGAACCTTGCAAAGCCTATAATTTTTAGTAGACATATATTCAAAACCTAAAACTCTATATCTAGAAAACTATCATATTCCCCTTTAATCACACCAATTTTCATTACTAGGATGATCCTATGCAACATACTTCCTTCACAAACCAACTATCTAATTAGCCCTCTATTATGACAAAAACTTGAACAACTAGAGAACCACAAACCTTTAAATCTCTATGAAGCTTGATTTGACCACTCATTTGGATCATTCAAGAAATTAATAAGCCTCAAACCTCAACTCATAAGGCCTACCACTTTTTAGTAGAGCCCAAAACCCTAGAAACTTAAAACAAACAAAGTCAACATAACACCTTCCAGTCAACGTCCACCTATGAAACTTATTGTGCACCTGAAGACACCCATCACACACTTATGGACCAAAAAAATATCTTCCATACCTTTGGTAACCCATAAATATTATAACCCATTTTAGGCATGCTTGCCCTTGAACCAAAAATAGAGAAAACTAAGAGCACTTAAAAATCCTCAATTAGCACATACATACCTTCAGACCTCAAAAACCCCTGGATCACACCAAAAATAAATGCAGAGACCTTTATGAGAACCAAACACTTCTTGATCTTTGCATCAATCTCATTAATCCACTTGAAACCACCCAATCTAAATTTGTACTATAATTCCTTCACAAACATCTAAAACAAGCTCATGAACTTGGTGTTCCCCCTTAATCAAAGACCTTTTCTGATTGGCATTATCATCTTGAGCACACAAACTTGATTTTCCACTGAAATGAGTCTCTTAAGAAGAATATATAGAGACACCTTATATACCTCAATGCTCCTAAAACTAAAAAAAATCCTCATCTTCCATCTCCTCTTTGCTCATCTGATATTTTTATTTCTTCTTCTTCTTCTTTGGCTTAGGAGAAATAAATTTCTCAACCACTACAACATTCTCCTTTTCTTTTAGAATTAGATTGATAATACATGGAGACAACACAAATTCATTACATAGATTATCATCTAAAGAATCTTGTTTTCAAATTAGAACCTCATCATTAGGAACAGATAATTGATGTTCTATACATGTTCAACAACAACAGGATGTTCACTTGGATACATACATACCTTAGGACTAGTCTCAACTAGTACCTTGGTCTTCTCCTTGAGCTTAGTCTCTTTATTCTCAATATGAGCAAACACTGATACCTCTTGGGACTCTTCAACTTTAGAAGCATTCTCCACCATAGCAAATGGATTACTTAGACTTGCAGTCTCATCATGACTTACACTTGTCACCTTTGGCTTACATGTGTTAACTTGCCTTCTTACTTGAACTGTAGGAGCTTGATTAAATATATTTTGTCTTGTATGCCTTTGCTTTTAGAACCTATTAATGTGACCTCTCTATTCATAATTATAACACACCATATCTTTTACAAGAAATGTATCTTACCTTACCTTATTTGGACATAAATTTTCAGTGTGTCCTATGTCATGACAAACAAAAAAACCTCCCCTTTTTGAAGAAGACTCACCTTCTCTAATCTTATGTGCCCCACATTAAGATAGTTAAAGCACTTGATACTATTCACACCTTTTGACTGATGACCCCCATCATAGTCCCATACAAATTCATTTCTAACAGGGCTCTTTCAGTCTCTAGCCCTATGACAAAATTGATTACATGTAAATTAGTAACCATTTATTCTTGCATACCTCATGAAATTTGGCTATCTAATATAATTCGTATTTACTTTTTTAGCACCTTCATTCCTTATCTGATTATTTTTCTTCCAAGGTTGATCTACTTTGTTCATATTAGTCTTCATCTTGTCTTGATTTGTAGTCTCTAGTTCTTCTTTGTATCCAAGATCAATCTTATCAATTACATGATTTTGATCATTTAGAATGTTGTCTAGATCACTTGAGCTCTTTTCAAATCTCAAAAATGATATTACCTTACTATATACCTTCTCTAACTCAAATTTCAATGACTTATTTTCAATTACATACCTTGCACATTCATATTCTTTAGCCTTTAGGCTTGTAGACTAGACTTCCAATTGACAATTGAGATGTTTGACTATATCTTCATGCTCCTTGGCATCTTCATCCATTATTGCCTAAAACACACTGAATTTCTCCTCAAATTCCTTGAGTTTATATTTCAACTTCTTATTGATCTTCTTCTCAATCTTTAGTTCTTCATAAGCATTAGTCAGTGCATTCTCATAGTCCAACTCATCTTCATCATCATCTAAATCACTCCAAGTAGACCCCTTTTGTTTTGAGAAACTTCTTTCATCAGCCATGACTAGAGATTCATTTTCAACAAAACCATTAAATTTAAGATCATATTCTGATTCACTATCTTCACTCTCATCTGATGAGTTGCAATCTTCTTTGGTGTAAAGACTCTTCTTGTTCTTGAAGGATCTCTTCTTGTTGCTATACTTTTTGAATCCTTTTTCCTGTATGTATTTTTGTCTTCAAATTTTCATTCATCATCTTCTTCATCATGTTTTTTCTCATGCTTATGAGGGCACTTCTGAGAAAAATGTGTTATCTCTCCACAGTTAAAACATTTGAAGGGTAGTTTACCCTTATACTTTTCTAAGCCAGTGTTCAATTTCCTAGTAATCAAAACAATTAGTTCATCATCATCGATGTTAGATATGTCATCCTCTTTGGATTTATTACCTTGAAAATTCTTCTTAGGATTCATCTTTATCTTGAATGTATCTTCCTTATTTGGTGGTATATCATCATTCTTCCTCATCTCATAGGCAATAAGGATGCCATGCAATTGATCCATCTTCAACTGATTAAGGTCATGACCCTCTTCTATAGTAGATACTTTTGGATAAAACTTAGGGGATAGAGACCTTATAACCTTTTAAACAATAGTAGTCTCTTCAACTTTCTCTCTGAGACCTCTGATGATAGTCACAATCTCATCAACTCTCTATAGAAAGGATGCCATAGTATCTTATTCATTCATCTTGAGACTTTCAAATTATCTTCTATGAGTTTACAACTTAACAAGCTTAACATTTGAATCTCCTTCAAAAATAGTCTTAAATTTATTCCATATTTCCTTGTTAGTTTTTCAATGAATTACTTTAGTGAACTCAATTCCTGTAAGACCACAAGTGATGGCATTCATTGTCTTAGAGTTGTTCTCAAGCAGCTTCTTGTTTGCAACACTAGATGGAGGAATAGTAAAAACAAAGTAACCATCCAAAATAGATTTATATACATCAAACCCTAGGGACATAATGTAGGTATTCATCTTAGCACTTCAAAATGCATAATTGGATCCATTGAACATTGGTTCTTGCTTAGTAAAGAAACCACCTTACACACTCTGACTAGCCATTGTACCTTGGATCACCTTCAAGTTGTCAAACTTTTACCAAAGGACCTTGTTTTGACACCAATTGTTAGAGGTACAATCACTAAGAAGGGGGGTGAGTCAGTGAGACCAAATAATCCAAATTTATATTATGATCTTTATAAACACTTAATCAGTTACCACAAGCATTCAAGAAGCATGCATAACATTCACATCAATGAGTAATAGAGATAATGTAAGATCAATCACATAACACATGACATACGTGGGAAACCCTCTTGGAGGAGAAAACTAACTAGAACCTACAATTGGACTACTATACTATAAAAATAAGATCAAATTTAGACCAACTACAACTAATCAAGGAACTATAATCCCTATTTAGTGAGACTCCAATCCCACAAGGTGTTAACACATCTATCTAGTTGAGCTGCAAAAATAACAAGACTATTTAGCAAGTTTTACCTTGCAAGGAGGTTTTAATCACCTTAGATGTTGAGCTTCCACAACATCACCTATAAAAAACTTTCACCTCTAAACTAATATCAACAACACCTGATAATGGACCTTAGCTTATCTCTCTTCACTTTCAATTGCACACTATTTTGCCAACAAAATTATGACCAACAAGTCATAAAAATAGTCCTCAATCTATTCTTCTCTTAAAATCATCCTCAGTGCACTCTACCCCTCCTTCACTCTCTAATACACACACACAATCCTCTCTCCAATCTCTCCTTAGTCTCTCATTCACAAGTCTAGAACCCATCATCTTTGGTTCTACTATTTATAAATCAATTTTGATCAACACCATCTTGGTCAGCCATTAGGCATGTCTTAACCCTTAAGACATCTTTCACATGAAGACATGGCTCAATAAAATCTCCATAGGTTGGCCATAGCATATATGGGTCACCCTTAGGGAGCTACACCTTTTAATAAGGCACTTTTAGCCCTTATAGGTCTTATATGAACCCATTCACTCCTTTAACACTCCCTCGATCAAAACAAGAACATAGAACCAATTTCAAATACATGGGTCCACTCCTTATGTCCCCTTCGACATCCTCAAATGATCATAGTCAACTTAGCTCACCTTTATGTATGTTCAAACAACTCAAACACTGATCTAGTGTATTATCACTATGAATGAACATAGTCAATTTATTAAGCATTGTTCATACTCAAGATAGATTGATCATAACTCCAAAATTTACATAGAGCATCCTAATGGAGTCTAAAACATGCTCCAATAGTTAATTCACCATGAAACATGAAAACAATAATACATGAGCTCGAATATCCTTCTTGGATCATTTGCATAACATATACAAAAACACAATCAACTTTGGATCTCAATATCTTTGTTTTTACACACTTTTAGATCTTCTAATCCATATTTATAGATGTGCCTTGAAGTCCTCCACCACTTTGAATTTTACTATAATAGTAAATTTGTCTTCTATCAAAAGATATGGTTGAAATATAGAGCTTTAGTTTTCCCTATGTTAAATTCAAATATTTGAATAGAAATAGTCAAAGTTAACCTTCGAACACATTGCTTGAATCTCATAGACTCTCAACTCAAGATCAATCTCACACCATCAATCTTATCCGAGATTTAATGCATAGACCACCAAATCTAGATGTTAAACATTTATCATGTTGACCTCATCTCATGCAATCTAGTAACTTTGACTCAACACACTCTATCGATCTCTAGGGATCAGTCAAAACTTTAATGATCAATGCTCACCATTCGATCAACTATACAAACATCCACTCATCATTAGATCATTATTTTATACATGTGCTCAGTTATTAAACAACATGCATCTATATTCATCTTTTTTCCTCCTAACTCCTTGGATTAATTACATATCGTTGATCTTGATCGATCTTTAATACTTTCAAAAATGACTATGGGAACCTTGTCAATAACCCTGATTAGCCATTTTTTATCCTTAATAACTTATATGCTTTAGTGTAGGATCTCAAACTTAGACTAGATGATCTTCCATAGGAGAATCCAACCATGTGACACATTCTTCCTATAACTCTCTTGCATGTGAGATATAATGCCATTAAAATTCTTTCTCATAAACCTATGTCACGAAGTTAACCATGTCCAAATCTTCTTGACAGGCCAACTTTGATCATCCATAACTTTTGTTGTGCTTCAATGCATGATCTCAAAATTAGCATAGATAATCTCTGCTCAAAGATTGATAAACCCATATGATCATATTATATTTACACCTTCACACGTGCAAGATATTACACCATCAAAATGTTCACTTGGCTCTTTCTACCACACTGCAAAATTGGCCAAGTATGAGAAAACACAATCAACCTGCTTAGGATCCCAAATTTGCATATGGATATATTTTGATGTGTTATATCGCATGATCTATAAATTATTACATATAAACTAGGTCCAAAACTAAACAAACCCATATGATCACCTTCTCTTGAAACATCCACATGTACTAGTTATTCCATCATCAATTTTCTTACTCGACTATTTTTTGCCATCAGTGAAATATGTCTTAGAAGCCAACTTTGCACCCTCATAAATTTGATTTTGCTTCGACGCATGACTTGAGATCTAGCATATAAAAACTAGGACTAATGTGATCACAACCATATGACCAACTCCCCTTAACTCCTTCTCACATGGCAATGGTGACACCATCAAACTGCCTATTTATATTTTCTACCACTAGACCCAAAGTGTCTAGATGAGAACTATGATCAACTAGATGAATTTCACTTGCGCACGCAATCTCTAAAAGCATGTATCAAATATTATAAAACCATTTTCACATTGTCAAACCTCCATACTCATCTTTGATCATCTCAAGCTATGTCAATATTTAATATCAACTAAGCCAACATCAAGCATACTAAGATAAGCACATTGCACACTTTGTCATTGTCACATAGACTATCAAGGCTCTTCATTCAGTCACCAAGGAACCTCCATGACACCACTATGACATCATCATGATAACTCTATAACATTAGTGGTTGTATTTATTACATATTATTTACCTAATTTAGTATAATCAACTCTTTAACAAAATAAGATTTACATTCACTAAGTCCTAAAAGGCTAAAACATTTGGTGAACCTAACTTACTTTGAATATTGCACAAAACCCTAACCCTAGATAACCTAGGGTTTACATTTAAAACATATAATCAATTTTTAATTTGCATCCTATCATCAATATTATCATGATGAATGCCATTTTCTACTTCATGGTACAAATCCTTGTGCTTTGACTAGCATGTTTATTACCATCCATTAGTCAAAAAGTGCACATGTATGTCACTCCTATCATGGACCATGTTAAAGCTAATATTATTTTACACATTGGTCCTCCATCATGAGAGTCCAATTTTTATAAGGATCATTGATATAGGCTCACTTTGAGTTAACTATGGTTGCTACTAGATGACAAAGGGCTCAGAGGTATCCTTTTGTTTTGCCTCCACCTAGACCAATTGATTATCTTCACTCCTATCCTGCTTCTACTTCTTGCCCCTGATAGATAGTAGATCATATGGTTTGAGCTGTTACTAGGTAGAACAGGGTGCCTCCTCAACCTATACAAGAGCAGCATGATCCCACCATCCCTCCTCATCCCTAGCACACTATAACAAGACCTAGGGATCAACAAAGATAATTTGATATTGTGGATCAGTAGATAAATACACCGGCCATGATATCCATATTAGAATTAATTCAAAAGGAAACTATTTTAAAGGATTTTTTTTTCAAACACTCAATCATAAATCTTTTCCTCATGACATAGAGCTAGCTTATTTTGCATCTATCGTGAACACTATCAAGGATGTTAAGGGTGTGATATCTTTTTCCAATGAGGACTTGTCTTCACAATCAGTAATAATTCAAAATTTACCACTTTTTCAAGAAAAAATCAATATCACTGCTATTAAACAAGTTCTAATTGACATTGGTTCAGGACTTAACATATGCAACATTACATTTCTATAGACCATGGGGGTTGATATAGAATCCATTCAGAAGACATATAAGAATATCAGAGGGTTTGATGATATTCTTAAATAGACATTAAGTTATATTACATTGGACATTATAGTAGGGTCAAAAACCTTACCTACACACTTTTATGTGATGCCTAATCATTTACATTATAACTTATTACTCAGGAGACATTGGATACATGCTATAGAGGTTGTACCCTATACTTTGCACAGAAGTATCAAGTTTTTACATGATATATATTTATACACTTGTCAAATAGATAATCAACCATTCAGATATTGTAGACTCACCAAGCCTACTACCTCGAGTACATCTTCAGATGGGGGGCCTCATGTTCTCATAGAATCCCACCTCACAAGATTTTGATTGAACATATGCATACATATGAGGTTGGCGAGTCTAGAAAGACTATTCCTACACCTCCTCTAGATCTTTATAGAGCACATTTACCTTCATTGATGATAGAGGAATATCCTTCTAAAGTACAAATATCCCCACCCAAGGTAAATGATGAGATTCTCATAGCACAGTTACTACTACTTGTCAATTCTGAAGAAGTATACATTCATAACTCTAATATAGATTCTCAAGCCACCACAGAGGATGATCCAACACCCTTTGATATTGATGACTATTTATGTGGATTAAGTTTCACACCAGTGGGCCTAAAAGAGTATAGAGATGATTCTATGTGACTTATACCTCTTGTTATACTAGTAGCACCACTTGTTCATAATCCTATAGCTACATGCTCTCATACTCAATTACATTTAGTGGCATATCCTTCCATTCATTCAATACATATGGTTACATCTATGGATATAGTCTCAGTTATATAGATTCAGGTAGGGAGTTCATAGGATATACTATACCAGATCTTATAGATACTACTTGATATAAGATTGATGGTATTACCCACAATTCAGCATAGATTAGTTAGTAGATTATCATGACAGGATGGTCAACCCTTTTTCCATTTTTACAGACTCAAAGGACATGATATTGATACACGCTCAATATTATAACATAAATTAAATAAATGTAAGGCTTATGCACTATTTAGATCATACAAGCTCCTCCATCTCCATAGGTACAAGCACTTTCATAGATATGAGCACCACAATAGAGTCATCACTAACACAAATACTCATCGAATGATTTTGTGACTATACAATTTTTTGTTGTAAATAAATACATTCCCCATGTGGCTATAGATGAGGATTCTAATCCTAATACTTGCACTTTAGCATTTCAACACCATATAGGTAATCGAGAAAATGAGATACAACATGTTATACATTGTTAATATTCCATTAAACATATCACACCACCAATTGCATGTGGCCCCAAGGTGGCCATTACATTATTATTTTTTATGAGTGCGGGAACTCATTTATAGGTTACACTAGGTAGTACATGGTTACAGGAAAAGGATGCCATAGTTGATCAATCAGATCGATGTTTGACATTTACTCACGAGGGACACATGGTTTGCATTTTACATGATAACACAAATGAGAATCATAGGTTTCATATAGATACTCCATGGTCTAACATGGTTTACCCTAGGACTGCATGAGAGGCATCTTACACAGTTGAGCAACACACTATTCAAATACACAAAGTCCAAACTAATGCCAAGGCAAGGCTCCACTAATACATACAGAATGGTGTGATGATGATGATGATGATGATTTATTTGATTTTGGATAGATCCAATATTTGACACTGGATAATCTCCCACCATATCCATCATTTGATTACCCACATCCCATGGATGTGCTCTTAGGTCTATAGATACATTGCACTTTGCTTGTATACTATCTCATTTATTTCCAACATTTACTTAGATATGTTTTAATTCTCTCTTGCTCCTTTTACATAGGTCATTTTCATGTTATTTGTACATAGCTTACTTCCAAAAAACATAAAAACATTCAAATAATTACTCAAAAAACACAAAATTTATAGATTGTATGCATTGTTATGTTTACATTTCTTATATTTTCTAGACACTACATATGTTATCTATCTTAGCATAGTTAGTTTTATCATACATACATGCTTCATGTTTTTGTCAAGTGCTTGCAGATTGTTTACAAGACTCAAGTACACTACACTGATCCAAACTTGCTATTATATAACCATTGGGGGCATATACACTGATATATGGGTCTTAACTTGACACATTCATCCACTTGGGGGCATCTTATACATAGTTTTGATTACCAAGTTCTATCTTTCTATAGTCTACATCCCAGCCCTAACATTGTTATATTGTGATATTGATCATGTTACTTTTGCTCAAATTTTTTGTTGGCTATTACTACTTTAGACTCGGCATATTTGCATCCTAACTCTTACATAGATTTGTATTCCATATTCATGCATAATTTTATTCTAGCTTACCTAGTTTCAACTTGATTGTATTTCTATGTTTCTTCTATTCAAGGGCATTTGAATATGCCATTGTTCTTTGGCTTAATGCCACTTCTATTCATAGTATGTATGCTTAGGACATTTGCCCATGTCCTTGTGTGTGATTTCATAATTATGTATGAAAACATTTTAACATATCCTCCTATGTGGATCTAATCTAAATTGCTTGTTGTTTGCATATGTATACATTTGCACATGTCCTTGTATGTCTTATTTTCTCAGATTTAGTGACATGTGCCCATGTCCCTTGTATAATGGCCTCTTAGCCTAATTTGTGTGCCTCATGTATTTTGTATGTATTATTTATTTTATGCATCATGGCCATGACACTTGTCTTTGCTTGTTACACACCAATTTTTAATGCCATGAGGGACCTCATGCATCTAACCTTCCTACTTCGGTGTCTTGATGGGCGTCATGCCCCTTCCCCATAGGTAGATACCCAATTTTACTCAAATTTATTCTTAATACATTGATTACATCTATCTTGACACCCTTTTGGAATGCTAGACATGACATACATTTTACATTACATACTTTTATTCATATTCTCTTACATTGTGATGTTATGTATGCACATTATATTAGATTATCATACAGTTATCATATATGTTCTAGCTAACACACATTTTGTAGAGATTTTTATTTTGAGTATAGTTTTGTACAGGGTTAGCAAATCCCCTCAAAAGAGGGGGAATTCACAAAGAATTGCCATAGAGATCAGGCTCTTATATTGCACTCAGTACATTTTTTAGCACATGGGCTCAGTTATAGAAAATCAGACACAAGTAGACACAGTGGGAAAATAAAAACCTATAAAGTAGTATAATTGCAAAAAATTCAGACTAGGACATTGACACCTAAATGGGGACACTAGAACTCTATGGCGCTACTATTCAATATATGGCGCTATTTTCTATCATCCTCAGTTTCATAAAAACTCAAATTGGATAGAATAGTATAGTAGGTACAATACAATTTTGCACATATTTGGTTATAGATTTATCAGTTACATTTAATTTTTCTCAAATTCATACTATTTCACCTCAGATTCATATCAATTTTCTCATATTGGGGGTATCATTCATAGCATTTTCGTTCCCATATTCAATTTAGATACCTAGATATAGTTTATTATAACTCAGTCTACAATCCATATACTCATATATTAGATTTGGGGGTATGTGCATGGCACATTATTTCCATATGCTCAGTTACACACTGGTTGATTAGATGGAATGATAAACTCCATGTTATTCTCTATGATGTATACACCTGACATCACATTTTAGGTTACATGCTAGTATCATGCCTTATTCTATCTAAAGTGGTTGGCATTCCCAAGTGGATCAAAGCTACCTAATATACCTAAGTGGTCACAAAACCAAGATACACAATTAGGTATACTTAATTAGACATTTACATTACTTTTAATAGTTCAATTTCATATACATCTACTACACATGGGTGGGCAATGATGGAGTCATAGCCTAATTGAGTTATTAAGCCACCTACATGAGAGGGTTAGACACACTATCAGTCCAATCCAAGTTATTCATAAGTCATGATCCACCAAACAAGGGTGGCAATAATGGAGTCAAAACTAGATTGATTTCTTGAGCCACCCACACATCAAGATTGAGCAAGCTATCAAATTAATCCAAGTTATTCATTGATTGATCATTATATACACGTGCACACATAGATTCTCATTAGGTTTATGTATTAGTTCACGTACCCAATTTGGAGTATTCATTCCTTTCCTCTTTCTTATCTCTTTACTCAGTTTAGTCTTTTGATTTTAATATGTCTTAACTAAGGTTGGTTTATGCATGTTTCATTTACAGAACATGCATTGGATCATGCTTCACATACTCAGACCTAGCTTCATGGGCTCAACCTCCTAGGTAAGTCTAAGTACACTTTTTTTTTCTTTATCCTAGTCATTTCCCTTCGTTGCATTTATAGAATAAAATGGGGGCAAATATAATCAACCAAAAGTGGCATTTTATTGTTAAGAGTGCTACTTAAGACTACCTATCCCTATATTATGCCTTTACCTATCCTAGAGCCTATTATCACATTTATTCAGCCTTTGTGTGGGCCATAGGCATCCCTAGTCAGCTTTAAAGTAGTCCTAGACCCTCATTTCTTGATTTTGGCCCTTCATGCCTAGTGTTTTACTAGTTAGACACTAGTGTCATGTGGCACTAGTGTTCCCAAAATGGTGCTAATGTCTTTTTCCCTAGATTTTTCCAAACATATATCTTTTCAAAACTAAAACCTCATAAGGTCAGCCTAGACATCTTTTATCACCTACACAAGCAAAAAAATAGTATAAATACATGATTTTTAACCCTCTGTGCACTAGATGTAAATTAGATGCAAAATACACATTCAAACACATAAAAATTTGAGCAAAATTAAGGTTATCAATCCCTCTTATGCCCTACTTCTGCATACTACCATCTACAACATCCCCAAGCTTTGACTTCTAGTCTCAAACACACTAAAGCCACTCAAGACCACTATCATACTACCATCACTTGAATTTGCACCAGAACCTAGGTAGGGAGAACTTTATCAAGTTTAATCCCTCCTCAGAGTATTGGTATATAAGTAACTCTCTTTACAGTGGGGTGTTCAGGATGTCTAGCTACCCTACTAATGAACACATTTTTCAACTCATGCCCTAGTTGTATGGAGGATTAGGGTTTTAAAAATAAATTAGTCATTACATGCACAATACAAGGTTCTAAAACTCATGCACACATGAATAGACCCTAGAGATCTAAACACAGGGGTACTTAGAAGTTTAGGATAGTCTTGTACAAAAGACACTACCACCAACATCAGGACACTACGGCCACTTTTCCAATTGTGGTGCTAATTTTCAATGGATTTATGACATAAGGATCCATATTATGACACTCAGACTATCTTCCATCTCATTTTATACCACTCAGATTATCCATATCAGGTGTTTTCTAGATAAGTCTTTATTTGCACTAATTATTACTAGTTTTAAAAAAGTCAAATCTAGTCAATTTTGTAACAAATCAATAACTATATTTATTGCATAATATTTATCTAATTTAGTCTACTCAAATATTTAACAAATATAAGATTTACATTCACTAAGTCCTAACAGGTTAAAACAAAAAACTACATTGGGCTTGATCCCCTTTTGAGGTATTGGTATTTAGGTAATGCTCAACACATAGGGTGTTGAGATCATGCCCAACCTACCCTAATAATTCCAATCTCCTTCCACTTATGTTCATCAAAACCCTATTAAATATAGATGCTTAGGCTTCTATATTTAAATGAATCAAAGCACATCATAGATGATGATCTAGGTATCGATCATACAAGTACAAGCTTCCAAAAATAGAGAGAAGCTCTACCTAGAATTTCACTACTTCACCTGCATAGGGTCATTATTATTGCACAAAAGGTCTATAACACAATGCACTACTAGAAAATAGGGCCACGTTATTATTCAAAGAGGGTTCTGACATCTATTCTACATTGATGACACTATGCCCTACTCTTGCATCACTTTCCAACCCACCACTTGTTCTTATCAGTCATATTTTTCAGTTAAGTACACCTTTTCTAATTCATTTATATTTATATAATATTCAAAGAAATTAATTATTATACAAATCATTGGTTGTTGATACTGTAGTATCCCTAATTTATTACTCTACTCTTTATCAACCTTGACTTACATTCCATAATCTTAATAAAGATAAACTAGTAAAATATAGATGATAAGCCCAAGGAATGTGTAGGTATGATTCCCCCAATGGAAAGGTGTAGATACTTTAGCTGATATTTTATGATTATATAGCACCTTAGCCTTGTACACTTGGAAAACTCATACCTTGGCTACTCCTCTTAGTTCTCTGCCTTTCTCGCTCTAACAAATCTCATATTTTCTCTATCCTTGTGTCTTTTTCCCTATATCTCTTAGTCTAACTAGTCTTTTATTGATAACCCAAGTCTTCAATCTTTCCTAGAATACTTAAAATATGCTTATCTGCCATATCTATAAGTTCTAAACTTTTACCTATTCCCATGCTCCCTAGACATTAACATCTGAGATAAACAGTAGCATCATATTTACTATCTTATTTCAATGCAAGTGTTTAGTGACCTAAATTCATCCAATTTACAAATGAAACATATCCTAATGGTCGTTCAAATTTTCTTAATATTAGTTATTACTCCAAATGGATTTGATATAAATATAATATCAACCCTCATTTATTCCCCACCTAGAAATTAGACAAAACAACATTCAACTGATAAAAGCTTCCCCATTTATTCATATTTCCATACCAATCATAAGGACTACACATATACAATATTGAAGTACTAAATGAGTAGTCCAAGAACTTGATTTGCCAAGTTACAAGTTAGGTCATTATTTTACTTATTTTATACATATTGTATGATTCACACACAAGCCAACATGTATGGGAGAAATACATCAATATGAGGCCCTCTTCACAGTATTGAATACGTAAGCAATGTCCTTTGATAGAAATATTATTGGGCTCAACTCGATATCACATGACCACTAACCCATTTTTCCCCAAGGTCAAACTAGAAATGGAAAGCTAGGGTTTTGCCATTTTACAAGGAGCAACTATCCATGACACAGATATCAATACACTAGAGCGAAGGAAAATAAAACCCAGGATCATTTAGGTGGTCACATCCTATTTTAGTAAATATTCCATACAAGACACTAGCATCAAACCCAAATAGGAGTGTCAATGCAACCATCCTAGACTGATATTACTATCTGAGAGCTAGAGGTGTCAAATCCAAAATCTGGTGATTATTTCAGAATCTCCTTCCAACCTAATTTCATCCTATTATAGATCCAAAACTATATTAGCATCATAACAAGCTAATTACTTCACTTCTTTTCATTTTTATATTTAACATAATTTTACTTTCCATATTTAGACTATCTCAACATAATAAATTCAGTGTATGCTTATATTTGAGTTTAACTTCTAATTGGCCTACTATAGATTTGATTATAACCCTTGTGTCCTCCTTGTTCTTATGTATATAATAAGAGGGTTTTAAATAACATGCAACACTTGATCTCTCTTCAAAAAAAAATTTGTAATGCCACAGACCCAAAATCTAAGGGATATGACATTGTTGACCAACTAAGCAATACACATGCTAATATTTCAATACTCAGGGTCCTAAAGTAATCTACTATTTATAAGGATATCTTATATGAATCATTGCATTAAACACAAGTTCTAACTAATATTGAGCCTGCTCATTTTATGGATATCATTAAATATCTCAAGAACTATAGTAAAATTATTAGCTTTGATATAATAGACTTACCATCCAAATATATTGTTGACCAAAATTTTTCCTTGTTCATACAAGTCATAATATAAATTAAATGTATCAAAAGATTACTTATTGATAATGGATCAAATCTAAGCATTTGTATCATACAATTCCTAACCACCATGGGTGTTAACCCAAATCTTATTCAAAAAAAAGTTATGTAAATAAAAAGGTTTGACAATTCAAAAAAGCCTTTGGTTGGTCAAATTACATTAAATAATATCAAGGGTCCATGTACATTGTCCACTTTATGCCAAATTATGCCAAATGAATTGAACTATAACATTATATTGGGATGTTCTTGGATACATAAAATGTATGTGATTCCTTTTACATTATACATTTGCCTAAAATTGTATCATCATGGAATCCTTTACACATGTCCAATGGATCCTAATACCTTTAAACATCATGTAATGGTCCAAAAAATAGATAATTCAAAGCTAAATACTCTGAATATAAGTCCAAAATTGACATACTAGTACAAGAGCCTAATCATACTATGCCATCCAAGGTACCGAAAAGATAATTTACACTTTTACCTAAGTCCCCAACTTCATTACTTTCATAGTTAATAGAGTACGAGCTTATATATCTCCTTCATCCTATCGAGTTTGATATAAGTCGACCTCTTTCCAAAGGATATGATGTGAATGCTTATTGTGATTATCATCAAGGACCAAGACATTCTACAAGTAGATGTTATACCTTGAAACACAAGATCCAAAATTTTATCGATGACCAAAAACTTATATTTGAGGATCCTCAAAAGGAATTAAGTTCACAATAACCTAAAAATGATCTACGTCAACAAGATTTAACAATTACCTTATACATGGGTGGTGTTTATTTTGGGCATAACCATATTGATCCTACACAAACCAAAACCACTTGCCATATAAAGCATTTTCAACAGCTTCATTTTAACCTACAAGACTTGTAAAGAAGCTCACTTGGAAAGATTCCCTAGGAAACATAACAATACCAATTTATTGTGGTCCTAAATTAATTCAAACATGGGTTTAGGCTATGCCTACCACATCTCCATATGCATTACACTAGGAATTCTTTGGTTGTACCAAATGAAATCAAAAATTGATCCAAATCATCAAAGTATTTCCTTTCCTCATGAAGGCACATTAATACAAATTTCAAATGATAGCATTACATCTTATAATACACATGCAAAATGTGAGGATGAAAATGTTATGTACCTTTTCAACCTATCAAATCACATGCAAATAATGTAAAATATCCAAATTAGGTTTGTAAGATTCATAGTGGGGAGATAACTATAGCCATCCACTAGATGGCATCATAAGATGATCTTTCCTATTCAAAAAATTTCAAAAAATATCAAAAAAATAAAAATGTACAAAACTCCAAAAGCACTTTCAGAACTTACATGTTCTATTGGATCCTTGGCATCCATGTGTTAATTCCATCTTGATAGAAGGCATACTCAGTTACTCCTACATACACATATGTGTCACACTTATACTTGAGTGTGATAAAAGCATACACAAATACATGATACATTCTTATTTTAGATGTCGGGCCTTCCTTTTACTCATGGCATATGGAATTGGGAGCATCCACTTCTTTGATCTTGATACACATATGTTATATGATTTAGTGATCACTCTATATTATCATGTTTGAGCTTACATATATACTTACACATACTTATTTTCTATGATTATATATTACACAGGGTACTTGATATGTTATACACATGACATAATTTTTCTAACACATTGGATCCATGGTCTACTATAACATTTTTATGCTAGTTGCTTATGTTTTAATTTATGCACTTCCTTGAGTATCTTGTATTCCTTTTTCAAGAATTTGAATATGCTCCTTGGCTTGTAGGCCCCATGCCTATGTATGTTTTCATTAAAATTTGTATATATTATTTTTTTGTTTTATGGACATTTGAATATGTCACCTTTGCCTTTATGGGCATTTTACTAAGTCATATCCCTTCAATTGTACAAAATTTGAATATGTCCCTTACTTGCAGTCTCTTTGGACCATTATCTTTTGACTTGATTTCGAGTGTTATTGTGTGTGTGTTTGCTTGATTTTTGAGCTTGTATTATTATTACTTTGACATTATCATAATATTCATCATGTATCTTAAGCCTACATGTGATCATATTGGTTCTATGCACTTCAATGATACATTTAACTAAACTTGTTTCCCTCTATATGCTACATGGTTATATTCATAGAATATACAATGTTTTATTCTTTTGAGGTGAGCTAACTACAGGCACATAGTTATATAATTAAAATTCATAGTTACGGTAGAATTTTATACATTGGTACTATTGTTATACAAATTTTCAACATGTGACATATCTGAAATGCACATGCTATGCAACATATGCCTAATAATTAAAATTCAAAATTAGTTTTAATTCCAAAACTCTTTTATAGACACTTACCATATCACATATTTTTTTCATACTAATACCCCACATACTTTTATAAACTTTTATTAAGCCAATCTACTACTATAGTAATTGGTTTACCCTTTGGTATGGTTTAGGTGATCAAATCACTCAATCTTTTCAAGTATTCAAGTTGTACTCGATCATCCAGCCTCACTAGGTTATAAGTATCAATGGGTTGCACAGTTGAGCTAATCTCAACTACTAGGTGGTAACTCACTTTCACTCTAAAGTTGGGGGCATATCTCTCTCTCTCTCTCTCTCTTCCCTTGGATATATGCACTTTAAATATTATCTGAATTTATCTTAATCTCAATTTTCAAATCCTTACAATGATGCATCTTCTTCAAAACAACTTACCAATAGGAAAGATAGTTACATTGACACACGTGTACTCTTAAACCTTGCTCTTTCAATTTTAATATATTTCAAATACTTTAACCCAAATTATATGCACATATTTTATACTATAACATGCTTTTGGTTGCAGGTCACTCACCAGAAAAACACTCAAATTAGACACATGCAAAGACAAGGTGTGCATACACACCCAAGTACACATTATTTTCCTTTAAACTATCAATTTCATTACTAGATAAAAGGGGAAGCTTATGTAAATGATATTTTGTGATTATATAGAGCCTAAATATTATAAAATTGACAAAATCATAGCTTAGTTGTTCCTCTCAGTTCTCTACTTTTAATGCTATTGAAAGTCTTGCATCAGCTCTATCCTTATGCCTCTTGGCTTATATCTCTTAGTCCAACTAGTATTATATTGATAACTCGGGTCTTATATCTTACCCAGAATGATTGAAATATACTTATCTACCATCTCTATAAGTTTTAAACTTGTACCTACTATCTTATTCTCTAGAAACTAATATTTAGGACAAATAATATCATCAATGTTATTGCTTTGTCCTAACGCAAGTGTCCAGTGCCCTAAATTCATCTAATTTACCAATGAAATGTATCTTAATGGTCAACTTAAGTGATTCAATGTTATTTATTACTCTAAATAGATTTTATATAAATACAAGATCAACCCTCATCCATTCCTCACCTAGTAATTAGATAAAAGAGCATTCAATTGAGAAAAGCTTTCCTATTTATTCTTATTTTCATACCAGTCATAGGGATTACACATCTACATATCTAAATTACTAAAGGAGAAACCCAAGAACCTAATTTTCTAAGTTATAAACTATGTCACTATTGTACTTTCTTTACAAATATTTGATGGTTCACATATAAGCCAACATGTATGGGAGAACTACATCAGTTTGAGGCCTAGCATTGGCTATGTAAACAATATCTTTTGACAAAGGGGTCATTAGGGTAAACTTGACACTATGTTCCCACTAACCTATTTTTATCCAAGGTCACATTGAAGATGGAAAGCTAGTATTTTTTCATTTTACAAGGAGAGACTATCCATGACCTAGATATGAATGCATCAAAGTGAAGGCAAAGTAAAACCCAAAGGCATCCAAGTGATCACATCCTATTTGAGTAGATATTTTTTACATGACACTAGTGTTGAACCCAGATAGTAGTGTCGATACAATCATCCCAGGTTGACATTACTATCTAGAGAGTCATAGGTGTCAAATTTAGAATCTAATTATTGTTCTAAGATCTCCTTCCAGTCTATTTTCAGCTTGTTCTAGTTATAAAACTACATTAGCATTATAACAAGCTAAGTACTTCACTTATTTATCAATTATATATTTAGCATAGTTGCATTTTATATATTTAGACTATCTCAACATAATGAATTTAGTGTATGCTTATATATGAGTTTAGCATCTAATTAGCTTGCTATAGATTTGATTATCACCCTTGTCCCATTTCATTTCTATATACCCCTTTAATACAATCTAGATAACATCAATCTATAACATGCATTTTAGGGTTAAACATATAATATTAATGATGTTAATGAGATAGATAAGGGTACAATTCCCCATATGGAAAGATAAGTTAAGGATAAAGGATATGCCCCAATCTAGTTGTGTGTTCTTTGGTCGGCTAGATATAAAATTGACACACCCACACAATAGTAGTAGTATGCCCCAATAGATGCATGGTGGAGACCATCACAATGTATGAAATAAAAATAGTATACATATCATGATGTTAAGAATAATACATCACATAGTAAAGGTTATGAAATTAAACATAATCAAAAAATAATGTATAGAATAGGCAACCATCGAGTAATAAATATAATTGATAATAAATCAATGACATGACATGATGACTAGATGATCCGGTATGCAAAATACTAGACAATACATCAACATGCAACGCACATAAACACACACAAGTACAAACAAGAACATGCAATAAATTGAGAAATCATAGGAAATTTAAGAGAACATACAATGTATCCATGTATCATGTAAGATATAGTTTATAACATAGGGCATGTAAGAGAACACACTATGTATCATGTATTGCATAATATGTGGTTTAAACAAAATATGTGTAGTCAATATAGGTAGATATATGATAAATAAAAATTAGGAAGGATATCACATGAGACCCACCTTAAAGAGATGTCCCCACTATAAGGCCTAGCACCAATGTGAGGATTCATGGGCAAAAATGTAGTTTCATCTGTAATTCCATGATCATATGAAACCTATATATTATGCATCTCACCCACTCAAATAATACCATGAGAAAAACATTTGTAATACACACACACACACACACATGTATGTGCATGTGTACACAAATGTATGTGCGTGTGTACACACACACACACATATATATGTACACACACACACATACATGTGTGTGTGAGAGAACAAAGAATACATAGAGGAGAGGTTAGTCTTGTGTTAGTCCAATAAAATAAAATTAACATAACACACTAAACACTTAACACCTTTAACCTAGACTCTAGGGAGAGCATAAGTAACAAGCATACAAATGAAAACATAAATAAAACACAAAAGACATCATTATTTTACCTTCTTTGGAGCTCCAAATAGCTTGTTGAAGTGGCTTGCTCAGTTTGTGCATCAAGAAGTGTTTATAAATGAAGCTTTCTTTGTTCCTTTTCTCCTTGGCACCTTGGTTTGGTTGATTGGCTTATGAATTTAGCATGGTAATACTACTTGATAGAATTGTTACTAAAGTCTTAATCCTTAGCAAGGCATTTTTTAGTAATAAAATCATGCAGTAGTCGATAATCGATAAGCTAAATACCATGTATTACTTATTGAGCTATCAGGCACTTTGACCATCCATTTCCATTTTGATATATACAGGAGCTAAAAAATGTTTTATAATTCTTATGATGCTTAGTAAGTTAACTAGAAGAGCTAGTGTAATGGCAATTGCATGTTAGTATAGTATGGGTATGACTTAAAAGTCATGGTTGATAGGTGTTTAGTTGAAGAAGAGATTAGGTTTCTTGAACTCAAAACAATTATAGATGTGTATGTGGCACCTTTAGGATCATATGATGTGATCTTAAGAGTCAACTGGATTTCAAAACATAAAGCCAAGGTTGACTATTACCTGAAGAAAATTGAGTGCCTTGATGATTTTGAGAATCAAAAACAAATTCAAGGTGAGAATAGAGAGTTCAAGTTGTAATAGTTTTCAGATATATAGCTTAAGAAGGCTCAAGGAAAAGGGTGTTAGGAATTTATCATCAAGATAAATGAAATTGAGGAACTTAAGTAACCATCTCTCAAAGATTACCCATTTCTTAGAGATTTTTATGATGTGCTTCCAGAAGAGTTATTAGGTTTGCTTCCTAGACGTGAGTTTGATTTTTTTATCAACATTATACTTGGTTTAAAACCACATTATAAAGCACCATATAAGATGACAAACACTGATTTGATTGAATTGAAGACTCAACTTTAGGAATTTTGGCTAAGGGGTTGATGAGGCCAAGTGTGTCACCATGAAGTGCACTAGTTATCTTTGCCAAGAAGAAGGATGGTACCCTTTGACTTGGCATTTATTATAAAATGTTGAACAAGGAAATCATTAAAAATAGGTATCCTCTACCTCATATAGATGATATTTTGGATCAAATGTGAGGAACAATAGTATTTTCTAAGATTGATTTTTGAGCAGGATACCATCAATTGAGGATTTGGGATGAGGACATTCTAAAAACAACATTCAAAACTTGGCATGGGCACTAAGAGTTTATAGTGTTACCATTTGGACTAGTTAATGCTCTAGTAACATTCATGAATCTCATGAACAACATATTCAAATATTACCTTGATTACTTTGTGCTAGTTTTTATGGATGACATTCTTATGTACTCAAAGAATGAAGAGGAGCACCTTCAACACTTGGAATTGGTTATGTAATCATTGAAAAATCATAAGTTGAATGGAAAGTTATCCAAGTGTGAATTTTTTCAAGAAAGAGTCCATTATTTGGAACACATTATCTATACAAATGGTATATCATTAGATCTAGGAAAGATTAGAGTTATTATGGAATGGTTGGCATCAAAGAATGTGTATGAGGTTAGAAACTTCATGGGGCTAGCAGGATACTATAAGAAGTTCATTCCAAACTTTTTAAAAATAGCTAATCCAACTAATTCCCTGAAATAGAAGAACCACATATTTGTTTGGTTAGAGAAGTGTGAAGTAGCTTTCTAGGAGTTGAAAATAAGTCTTACATTTGGACCAGTGTTGAGAGTTCCAGACCCCAATGGTTAATATTTAGTGGTTACAAAAGCAATAGGGGATGGGCTAGGAGGAGTCCTTATGTATCATGGTGAATTAATGGATTATGAGTCACAAAATCTAAATATATATGAGGTGAATTATGCCCCTCATTATTTATAACTTGCAATGATTGTTCATGCTTTGTAAGTATGGTGACATTACTTGTTGGGAAAACCTTCTGAGCTCAAGACAGATAACTTAGGACTCAAGTAAATTTTCACCCAACCTAATTTAAATGTTCATCAGAGAAGTTGGATTGATTTATTTTCTTATTACAATTTTTATATTAGTTATATCGAAGGCAAGGAGAATAGAGTAGCCTATGACCTCAGTCATAAAAGGTACATAGTAGTTATAACTACTATCATGAGTAATTTCAGGGATCAAGTGATTGATTTATCTCTAAGAGACAAATTTTATGATGAATCCAAAAAATCATTATTTAAGAATGCTCAAAAACCTCAGTATAAAGGATTCAATTTGGAGAGTGATAGTTTATTGCATTACAATAAATAGATGTATGTGATAAATCAAGAGAATATATGGATCACAGTGCTGAAAGAATTGTACAATGCCTCATATTTGAGACATATATGAGTAACAAAGATCATGTTAGATCTTATACCACTATATTTTGGAAATGGAATTAATTAGGATGTATCAAATTATGTGTCATATTATCTGGAGTGTCAACGAGTGAAACTTGAGCATGTACATCTCGCTAGATTATTATATCTGCATGATATCCTAGAATGAAAATGGTAGGTGATCAACATGAAATTTGTCCAAGGGTTACTGATGTCATAGAATAGGCATAATATGATCTTGGTTGTGATTGAAAAACTAACCAAGGGGGATCACTTTATACCAAGTAATTTGATAGGTAATGCACCTACTTTATAAAGAAGTTTGTTAAGAAATTTTATAGGTTGCATGGTTTTCTAGAGAACATCATTTCATACCATGATCCAAATATGAATTCAAGGTTTTGGGTGACTCTTAATTCATATTTAGGTATGCAAATTAATTTCAATACAACTTACCATCTAGAGACTGATGGCCAAACTAAGAGAGTTAAGCAGGTGCTTGAGGATCTTCTTCACATGTATTGCATGGATCAAAAGTACAAGTGGGAATATTATCTTCCATTGGTTGAGTTTGCATATAACAACTCATATAAATCAGCATTGAATATGGCACTATTTGAGTCACTTTATGGGAGAAGGTGCAGGACACCTATCGGTTGGGACATGTTAGAGTATAGGGTAGTCTTTGGACCTAAGATGCTCTCAGAAAGGGAAGAGCAAGTTAGACTAATCAGGCAAAGATTAGCATAGGCCAATGATAGAAAGAAGAGTTCTAAAGATTTGAAGAGGATAGAAAGGCACTTTTTAGTAGGTGATAAAGTTTTTTTACAAGTAAATCCATAGAAGAGCTTGATTAAATTTGAGAAGTCTATAAAACTATCACTCAGATATGTGAGACCCTTCAATGTGTTAAAAATGATCAATAATATAGCTATAGGCTTGAATTTTGACTAGTTACATATCATTTACATAATGTCTTCCATGTTTCATATCTTTAAAAGTATAATTTTGATCAAACACATGTGTTGGATTGGAATGCTTTACAGATTTTGGATCTTAGAGTGGTCACAATAGAACTAATCAAGGTAATTTACACATGCAAACTTCATTTGAATAATAGAGATATGTCATAGTGCAAGGTCTAGTAGGACCAATACTCTGAAGATAATGCAACTTGGGAGGACTATGATGAGTTCTTCAAGATATTTTTGTATTTATTTGCTTGATTATATAATGTTATGCTATGTTATTTTCAGTTGAACAATATTTCTATTTCATAACATATGTTTGAATAAGAGTCATCTGGGATGATAACCAGCTTTAGGGGGAATGGATGTTGCATCTTGATTCCTTGCTAAGCAAACTATTTTCATGGATATATATATCAGACACATTTGATATTGGTTATATTTCTAACTAATCTTGAGATATGTTCTATTATGGGATAGTAGAATATTACTTAGATACATGATTATATATGATTACTTTACTGTTAGTTGGTTAATGTATGTGTTTACATTTTAAGCATATTAATGTGTTTACATAGAAGTGATTTTTCTAAGATGGTTAGGTAGACTACTAGTAGTTAAAGCAAAATCGTGACTAGAAGAGGCAAAATCGCAACTTGAAATCAAAATCATGACTGACTATAAGTGATTTTCTAGATTAAAAAAAAATAGAGATATTTGCAAATTTACAAAGGAATAAAGGATTTACATAATTATTTTATTATATTATTATTATTTATAGTGATTTTAAGAAGCTTACATGATTATATTGAGTTTGATTCAAGATCATAAGTGATCGATTGTGGTATTATTGTAGAGTTGATTTTTATTTCAATCCTAAAAAATAAAAGTTAAAAATGGAAAGAAAATATTTAAAGATAATTATTGATATTCATAGATAAAAATTAAGAAAATTATAGATTAAAAAGCTTAAAACTTTTTATTATTATTCAAAATCATGACCGAGTATGTCAAAATCATAAATCATGACTAAAAAATTAAAATCGTAACTATATATTCAAAATCATAAACAAGATTTAATATCATAGATTATGAGAGGTGATTTTGATTAAAAGACAAAAATGGCTAAGTTACCCTAATGGCTAGTGGGTAGGTCGGTGGTTCATGTCAAAATTATCACTATCAACCTCAAAATCATAAATGCAAAATCACCTTTCACCTAGAGGACATGATTTTTGAAATTACGAGCCCCAAATTTATCTTAAATATTTATTTCAAGCTTCAAAATCACACTTCACATACAATATTAGCACAAATGAGGGCTCCCACTATCATCACCAAATTTGAGATGATAAATTTGAGAAATTTATTAGAGATATGAAAACTATATCTAAAACACCCAAATCTACAATCTACCATTAAAATTGGAAACCATTAGATAAAAATTCAATAAAATTAATATTTAAAATAGCATTCTAATCTAAATCCAAATGCTCATAATCAATATTCAAATGAAAATACTAAATATTATAGATGGAGATTGCTTACAAATAGACTTAAAATTTTAGCATGATATAAGCTTGATCAAAAGACTTGGATGATAGTTTTATACATTTTCTCTATCCTTGTGTCTTTTTCCCTATATATCTTAGTGTAACTAGTCTTTTATTGATAACCCAAGTCTTCTATCTTTCCTAGAATACTTAAAATATACTTATCGACCATATCTATAAGTTCTAAACTTTTACCTATTCCCATGCTCCCTAGACATTAACATCTGAGATAGATAGTAACATCGATGTTACTATCTTATTTCAATGCAAGTGTTTAGTGACCTAAATTCATTCAATTTACAAATGAAACATATGATAATGGTCGTTCAAATTTTTTTAATATTAGTTATTACTCCAAATGGATTTGATATAAATATAAGATCAACCCTCATTTATTCCTCACCTAGAAATTAGACAAAAGATCATTCAATTGAGAAAAGCATCCCTATTTATTCTTATTTCCATACCAATCATAAGGACTACACATATACAATATTGAAGTACTAAATGAGTATTCCAAGAGCCTGATTTGCCAAGTTAAAAGTTATGTCATTATTGTACTTATTTTGTACATATTGTATGATTCACACACAAGCCAATATGTATGGTAGAAATACATCAGTATGAGGCCCTCTTCACAGTATTGAATACGTAAGCAATGTCCTTTGATAGAAATATTATTGGGCTCAACTCGATATCATGTGACCAGTAACGCATTTTTTTCCAAGGTCAAATTGGAAATGAAAAGCTAGGGTTTTGTCATTTTACAAGGAGTAACTGTCCATGACCCAGATATCAATACACTAAAGTAAAGGCAAATAAAACCCAAGAGAATTTAGGTGGTCACATCCTATTTTAGTAAATATTCCATACAAGACACTAGCATCAAACCCAAATAGGAGTGTCAACGCAACCATCCTAGACTGATATTACTATCTAGAGAGCTACAGGTGTCAAATCCAGAATCTAATGATTGTTTCAGAATCTCCTTCCAACCTAGTTTCATCCTATTATAGATCCAAAACTATATTATCATCATAACAAGATAAGTACTTCACTTCTTTTTATTTTTATATTTAACATAATTTTACTTTCCATATTTAGACTATCTCAGCATAATAAATTCAGTGTATGCTTATATTTGAGTTTAACATCTAATTGGCCTACTATAAATCTGATTATCACCCTTGTGCCATTTCATTTATATATACCCCTTTAATTCAATCTATATAACACCAATCTATACCATCCATTTTAGGGTTAAACATTTAGTGAACTCAATATTTGAATATCAAACCCTAGATCACTTAGGGCTTTCTAATTTTTTTATTAATCCCTAAATTGTTATATCTTTTGCAATCATGTTTCCCATAGATAGTTTTGTTAAATATTTCATGTTCTAATACCTTAAAGTGTTTCTTACTTGTTATATCTCATGCCTAATTAACTCATTTCGATATATAAGGAATATAAAACTTGCATTCATGTAGTGTCCTCCTTGTTCTTATGTATATAATAAGAGGGTTTTAAATAACAAGAAACACTTGATCTCTCTTCAAAAAAAAAATTGTAATGCCATAGATCCAAAATCTAAGGGATGTGACATTGTTGACCAACTAAGCAATACACATGCTAATATTTCAATACTCAGGCTCCTAAAGTAATCTACTATTTATAAGGATATCTTATATGAAGTATTGCATAAAACACAAGTTCCAACTAATATTGAGCCTGCTTCTTTTATGGATATCATTAAAGATCTCAAGAACTATAGTAAAATTATTAGCTTTGATACAATAGACTTACCATCCAAATATATTGTTGACCAAAATTTTTCCTTGTTCATACAAGTCATAATATAAAGTAAATGTATCAAAAGAGTGCTTGTTGATAAAGGATCAAATCTAAACATTTGTAGCATACAATTCCTAACCACCATGGGTGTTAACCCAAATCTTATTCAAAAAAAAATTATGTAAATAAAAAGGTTTGACAATTCAAAAAAGCCTTTGGTTGGTCAAATTACATTAAATAATATCAAGGGTCCATGTACATTGTCCACTTTATGCCAAATTATGCCAAATGGATTGAACTATAACATTATATTGGGATGGTCTTGGATACATAAAATGTATGTGATTCCTTTTACATTATATGTTTTCCTAAAATTATATCATCATGGAATCCTTTACACATGTCCAACAGATCCTAATCCCTTTAAACATTATGCAATGGTCCAACAAATAGATAATCCGAAGCCAAAATACTCTAAATATAAGTCCAAAACTGACACACTAGTACAAGAGCCTAATCAGACTATGCCATCCAAGGTACCGAAAAGATAATTTACACTTTTACCTAAGTCCCCAACTTCATTACTTTCATAGTTAATAGAGTACGAGCTTATATATCTCCCTCATCCTATCGAGTTTGATATAAGTCGACCTCTTCCCAAAGGATATGATGTGAATGCTTATTGTGATTATCATCAAGGACCAGGACATTCTACAAGTAGATGTTATACCTTGAAACACAAGATCCAAAATCTTATCGATGACCAAAAACTTATATTTGAGGATCCTCAAAAGGAATTAAGTTCACAATAACCCAAAAATCATCTACGTCAACAAGATTTAACAATTACCTTATACATGGGTGGTATTTATTCTAGGCATAACCATATTGATCCTACACAAACCAAAACCACTTGCCATATAAAGCATTTTCAACAGCTTCATTTTAACCTACAAGACTTGTAAAAGAAGCTCACTTAGAAAGATTCCCTAGGCAACATAACAATACCAATTTATTGTGGTCCTAAAGTAATTCAAACATGGGTTTAGGTTATGCCTACCACATCTCCATATGCATTACACTAGGAATTTTTTGGCTATACCAAATGAAATCAAAAAATGATCCAAATCATCAAGGTATTTCTTTTCCTCATGAAGGCACATTAATACAAATTTCAAATGGTAGCATTACATCTTATAATACACATGCAAAATGTAAGGATGAAAATGTTATGTACCTTTTCAACCTATCAAATCACATGCAAACAATGTAAAATATCCAACTTAGGTTTGTAAGATTCATAGTGGGGAGATATCTATAGCCATCCACTAGATGGCATCATAAGATGATCTTTCCTATTAAAAAAATATCAAAAAATATCAAAAAAATTAAACATGTACAAAACTCCAAAAGCACTTTCAGCACTTACATGTTCTATTAGATCCTTAGCATCCATGTGTTAATTCCATCTTGATAGAAGGCATACTCAATTACTCCTACATACACATATGTGTCACACTTATACTTGAGTGTGATAAAAGCATACACAGATACATGATACATTCTTATTTTAGATGTCGGGCCTTCGTTTACTCATGTCATATGGACATTGGGAGCATCCACTTCTTTGATCTTGATACACATAGGTCATATGATTTAGTGATCACTCTATATTATCATATTTGAGCTTACATATATACTTATGCATACCTATTATCCATGATTATATATTACATAGGGTACTTGATATGTTATACACTTGACATAATTTTCTTAACACATTGGATCCATGGTCTACTATAACATTTTTATGCTAGTTGCTTATGTTTTAATTTATGCACTTCCTTGAGTATCTTGTATTCCTTTTTTGAGAATTCGAATATGCTCCTTGGCTTGCAGCCCCCATGCCTATGTATGTTTTCATTAACATTTGTATATGTTATTTTTTATTTTATGGACATTTGAATATGTCACCTTTGCTTTTATGGGCATTTGACGAAGTCATATCCCTTCAATTGTGCAAAATTTGAACAAGTCCCTTACTTGCAGTCTCTTTGGACCATTATCTTTTGACTTGCTTTTGAGTGTTATTGTGTGTGTGATTGCTTGATTGTTGAGCTTGTATTATTATTACTTCGACATTGTCATAATAGTTATCATGCATCTTAGGCCTACATGTGATCATATTGGTTCTATGCACTTCAATGATACATTTACCTATACATGTTTCCCTCTATATGCTACATGGTTATATTCATAGAATATACAGTTGTTTTATCCTTTTGAGGTGAGGTAACTACAGGCACATAGTTATATGATTAAAATTCATAGTTATGGTAGAATTTTATACATTGGTATTATTGTTATACACATTTTCAACATGAGACATATCTAAAATGCACATGCTATGCAATATGTGCCTAATAATTAAAATTCTAAATTAGTTTTAGATTCCAAAACTCTTTTATAGACCCTTACCATATCACAGATTTTTTTCATACTAATACCCCACATACTTTTACAAACTTTTATTAAGCCAATCTATTACTGTAGTAATTGGTTTACCCTTTGGTATGGTTGAGGTGATCAAATCACTCAATCTTTCTAAATTTTCAAGTTGGACTTGATCATCCAGCCTCACTAGGTTATAAGTATCATTAGGTTGCATGGTTGAGCTAATCTCAACTACTAGGTGGTAACTCACTTTCACTCTAAAGTTGGGGGCATATGCCTCTCTCTCTCTCTCTCTCTCTCTCTCTCTCTCTCTCTCTCTCTCTCTCTCTCTCTCTCTCTCTTCCTTTGGATATATGCACTTTAAAGATTATCTAAATTTATCTTAATCTCAATTTTTGAATCCTTACAATGATACATCTTCTTCAAAATAACTTACCAATAGGAAAAGCAGTTACATTGACACACATGTGTCTTCTTAAACCTTGCTCTTTCAATTTTAATTTATTTCAAATAATTTAACCCAAATTATATGCACATATTTTATACTGTAACATGCTTTTGGTTACAGGTCACTCACCAGAAAAGTACTCAAATTGGACACATGCAAAGACAAGGTGTGAATACACACCCAAGTACACATTAGTTTCCTTTAAACTATCAATTTCATTACTAGATTAAAGGGGAAGCTTATGCAGATGATATTTTATGATTATATAGAGCCTAAGTATTGTATACTTGACAAAATCAGACCTTAGTTGTTTCTCTCAGTTCTCTAATTTTATTGCTATTGAAAGCCTTGCATCAGCTCTATCCTTATGCCTCTTGGCTTATATCTCTTAGTCCAACTAGTATTATATTGATAATTCGGGTCTTATATCTTACCCAAAATGATTAAAATATACTTACTTATCTACCATCTCTATAAGGTTTAAACTTGTACCTACTATCGTATTCTCTAAACACTAATATTTAAGACAAACAATATCATCAATGTTATTGCTTTGTCTTGTCACAAGTGTCCAGTGCCCTAAATTCATCTAATTTACCAATGAAATGTATATTAATGGTCAACTTAAGTGATTCAATGTGATTTATTACTCTAAATGGATTTGATATAAATACAAGATCAACCATCATCCATTCCTCACCTAGTAATTAGATAAAAGAGCATTCAATTGAGAAAAGCTTTCGTATTTATTCATATTTTCATACCAGTCATAGGGATTACACATCTATAATTCTGAATTACTAAAGGAGAAACCCAAGAACCTGATTTTCTAAGTTATAAACTAAGTCACTATTGTACTTGTTTTGCAAATATTTGATGGTTCACATATAATCCAACATGTATGGGAGAACTACATCAGTTTGAGGCATAGCATTGGCTATATAAGCAATATCTTTTGACAAATGGGTCATTAGGATCAACTCGACACTATGTTCCCACTAACCCATTTTTATCCAAGGTGACATTGAAGATGGAAAGCTAGTATTTTTTCATTTCACAAGAAGTGACTGTCCATGACCTAGATATAAACGCATAGGAGTGAAGGCAAAGTAAAACTCAGAGGCATCCAAGTGATCACATCCTATTTCAGTAGATATTTTTTACATGACACTAGTGTTGAACCCAGATAGTAGTGTCGATACAGTCATCCCAGGTTGACATTACTATCTAGAGAGTCATAGGTGTCAAATCCAGAATCTAATTATTTTTCTAAGATCTCTTTCCAGTCCATTTTCAACCTGTTCTAGTTCTATAACTACATTAGCATTGGAACAAGCTAAGTACTTCACTTATTTATCAATTATATATTTAGCATAGTTGTATTTTCCATATTTAGACTATCTCAACATAATAAATTCAGTGTATGCTTATATATGAGTTTAGCATCTAATTGGCTTGTTATAGATTTGATTATCACCCTTATGCCATTTCATTTCTATATACCCCTTTAATACAATCTAGATAACATCAATCTATACCATGCATTTTAGGGTTAAACATATAATATTAATGATGTTAATGAGATAGATAAGGGTACAATGCCCCATATGAAAAGATAAGTTAAGGATAAATGATATGCCCCAATCTAGTTGTGTGTTCTTTGGTCGGCTAGATATAAAATTGACACACCCACACAATATTAGTAGTATGCCCCAATAGATGCATAGTGGAGACCAGCACAATGTAGGAATTAAACATAGTATACATATCGTGGTGCTAATAATAATATATCACATAGTAAAAGTAATGAAATCAAACATAATCAAGAAATAATGTGTATAATAGGCAACCATCGAGTAATAAATATAATTGATAATAAATCAATGACATGACATGATGACTAGATGATCCAGTATGGAAAATACTAGACAATACATCAACATGCAACGCACATAAACACACACAAGTACAAACAAGAACATGCAATAAATTGATAAATCATAGGAAATTTAAGAGAACATACAATGTATCCATGTATCATGTAAGATGTAGTTTATAACATAGGGCATGCAAGAGAACACACTATGTATCATGTATTGCATAATATGTGGTTTAAATAAAATATGTGTAGTCAATATAGGTAGATATATGATAAATAAAAATTAGGAAGGATATCACATGAGACCCACCTTAAAGAGATGTCCCCACTATAAGGCATACCACCAATGTGAGGATTCATGGGTGAAAATGTAGTTTCATCTGTAATTCCATGATCATATGAAACCTATATATTATGCATCTCACCCACTCAAATAATACCATAAGAAACACATTTGTAATACACACACACACACATGTACACATACACACATACATTTGTGTGTGTGAGAACAAAAAATACATAGAGGAGAGATTAGTCTTGTGTTAGTCCAATAAAATAAAATTAACATAACACACTAAACACTTAACACCTCTAGCCTAGACTCTAGAGAGAGCATAAGTAACAAGCATACAAATGAAAACATAACTAGAACACAAAATACATCATTCTTTTACCTTCCTTGGAACTCCAAATGGCTTGTTGAAGTGGCTGGCTCGGTTTGTGCATCAAGAAGTGTTTAGCAATGAAGCTTTCTTTGTTCTTTTTATCCTTGGCACCTTGGCTTGGTTGATTGGCTTATGAATTTAGCATGGTAATACTACTTGATAGAATTATCTCTCAACAAATGAGCATTATAACTTTGGCTTATGAGAGCTTAGAGATCAATAGGTATGGTTTTGTATTTATAGCCTCAAAAGTTAACTCTCATCCAAGGTGAGTTAAGGTTGAGTTTAAACATGGAATGGGTTCAAACTAACCTTAGGTGAGTTAAAAATAGTTTCAATTGAATTAAAAGTTGTCATGTAATTATGATTTTAAATTAATAGGCATGGATCTTAAATTAGATATTTTGAGATATTTTGGAAGAGCTTGACAACTCATAATGCAATGATGAAAAGGCTTGATATTTTGATTTTTGAAATTTTCATTTTTAGATATTCATTAATTACAAATGGATAATTAACTAAGCATTTAATTTTGTTTAATTAAATGATTCATTTTGATTATCATTTTATCTCTTTTAAGAAATGTTCATGTGCCCCACTTAATAGGTTCATAGGCCAAACTATCAGTCGTCAGGGGGCAAGGTGACTTGGAATGAATCCATGCAAGGTTATTGTATGCGGTAGAATACTCCAAATAGGGATGCCTCAACATGATTATGAGCATTGATGAATGATGTATGGTCAAAATTGAGATGCTCAATGATTTTTAGGCTTAAGTTACAATGTTTGGTAGAAATCAGTCTAAAGTCTAGTTGAATGCTAGTTGTGTCCGAAATTGAGTCTTTTCAATGTAAAAACATATAAATAAGGGTCCTAAATCAAGTCATTAGGTCATGAAAAGGGGTGAAACATTCCAAGAGAAGGATAAAGGTCATTTATAGGTTCACAAGCCAAAATTCTATGTTTGCAGTGGTTTACAAGCCAGAACACTGTGTTTGTATTGGTTTACAAGTAAAAATGAATCAGTGTTCCATCACATTTCCCCTCATGTATGGTATTTAAAAAGTTTTGGAGGAGTCTTGGCAAGTCTTAACACATCTCTTGGTGGTCTCCATACTTCATGAGGAGATAGAAATCATGGGGCTCTATTAAAAAATCCTTCAAACTCTACAGGTGATTTAAATGACCACTAAAACTTTAAGCCCGTGATAATGTATGTTGACAGTTTTTAGGCTCGGAGAAGCATGAGATAAGGTTGCAGAACCCTTCATAAGATTTCAAACCCCTTCTAGACATAAAATGAAGGTAATAGCAATGTTGTCAGCCTGTAGGTATGTTTTCAACGTTCTTATAGGGTCTATAACCACAAAATTAGAGTTTTTTAGCAAATATTGCAAGTTTCAAGCATGTTTATAATGTTATTTTGCAAGACAAAGTTATCATGAGCCAAAGGCATGGTTGCAAGTCTATAGGGGATCTGCAGAGCCCTGTCAGAGGTCTTCAAGGAATAAACATGAGGTTGCAAGTCTGTAAAGAGTAAAAAATAAAGGTTTTAGGTATGATCAAAGAACATCAACAGGTTTATGTATACACATAATATTTTTAAACTTTTATCACTTACTAACACTTTGTATCTTTTAGGAACCCGTCGAGTCTCAATCTCTCTGAGTGCATGCCTTAAGGGGTGCATCGAGAAAGGGGTGGGCAGACCATTGGTACTCCATTAGATTGTTGTCCCTTTTGCCACTTGGAATCTACACATTTGTCTCATAAAATCATTTACTCTAAGCTTAATTTTCTCAATTGTACCCATTCTAATCATTTGTCACATCATTATCCTTCTATGTCTTACCTCATCCCCCTTTTGACAGCTGGTTCTACTAGGTCGACTGGGTTGACCCTGTATAATTTTCAACGTATAATTACTGTACAGGGTCGACTGGGTCAACCCTATACTATTTTGGAGTATTTTTCACTTTGGAGCTTGTTAGCCCTTTGCCCAACATAACTCAGGACCTAGTGAATTATCTCCCAAAAACATACAGGGTCGACTAGATTGACCTCATACAACCGACATATTTGGAAGGATTTAGGATAAGATCTACCTATATATACAAGTTCATTTCCAACCATTTGAGAATAGAGAAGCAAAGAATAATAAGTGTGAACGAAAATTTTCTTATTGATCATTCTACTTGAGAAATAAAGCTTAGGGTTCCATACTTTCTTTGGAGATAAAGATATTGTCTTATGGAGAAGTCTTTTGGATGAATAGATAGGTTGTGTAGCCTAGAGCTTATTTGTCTTTGTTATCTTTACATACCACAATAATCTCTTTCAAAGCACCTTGGCCAAGGGAGAGATTGAGGCTCAGTGGGTTTGTCTTCAAACGCAAGTATTCTTAACTTTATTTATCCTTTGTAAGAGTAAATAGATAATGCAATTGTTCTTCTCTTCCATGCATTAGGATTCCTTATACATTGACGTGAGTATATGTCTTCTATGCATGTTTAGTTTAGTTTGTTTTGTTTCTAACCCTGACTTTGTGCCACAAGCTTTGATGAGCACTAGATTAGATTTACTTTCTCGTTATTAGAATAAGTAAAATATCAAAACATATGACCCCCTTAAGGTTATTGTGTGATTGTGTTAGTCTGGAGGCTTTAGAACCCTCCTTAGCATAGTTTATTGTGATAAGTGACCCCCTAATCGAGTATAGCGGATCCCCATCTTGGTCATGCTCCTACATAAAAAATGTATTCCCAATCAAAATTGTAGGTATGCTCTATCTTCTCCTTGCCAAGATTGATTTATAGATATGATGCATTTCTGATTGCATACAGTCTGTAGCATATTTCCCAAGGCTTCCATAATGATTATAATGCCAAGACAAGGTTTCATGATCTCAATACCTAGCTAATAGGTCTGCAACAAATTTATTGCAAAGGTTTTTTGATGAGGCAATGATAAGACAAGGGTTTTAGCTTGATCTAAACACACCAATAGGTTTACAGAAAGAGATTTCAAAAGTCACGTGATCTAAAACCTAACTAATAGGTATGCAACATGGTTTAGACAGTTTATATAATGTTATAATGCTAAGACAAGGTTTGTAATGTTAAGAGATGATTTTAGAGTTCATATAGACCTAGCCAACATAGCAAGTTTATGTCCTTCCAAAGACATTCTTGGGAGAGCATCATAGTGCTTTTAAGGATGGACTAGAAGCTATAAATAGCTAGTAATAATGCAAGGTCATGTCAAGGATCTAAAGCAAGTTTCTAGCCTTATAAGATCAAAGACAAGAGGTTGCATGGTTGTAAGGTAGAAAACAAGGGCTTCAATCATGTTCTCAAGCTCGCATATAGAGTAAGGCACAGAACGTTAGATCTCTTGCCAAACAATGAAAAAAACCCATCTTCTTCAATCTTTGTTTGAGATGCTAAAATGTAAAATGCAAGGTAGGAGGCAGGGGAGCAGGTTGGAATGTAGGGTATTGAATAACTTGCCCATAAGAAACATGTTTGCAACCCACTCCTAACCAATACAACTATTGGAAACACCCTCCTAGTAGCAGAAGCTAAGTATTTAATACCTCCAACTATGCAATATGTTGGGTGAATATTTTGTCATCAACTAACTGATGGCAAAATGGGGATATCAGCCACAGCATAAGGGAGATTTACACTACGAAGAGTGCAGCTTTACCAGATCTAGACGAGGTAAATCTCTCCTCTCATCAAGGGGAGGTTCCCTATCAATATTTACGTGCTATAAGCATATATATAATTAAGCAGAAAATAACACATGGGGGTGGTATAACAGCATCTACTTCTTTTTTTTCAGAAGTAATGTATGAAGGACAAAAGAGGAAAATCTCTGATCTAAAGTTAACAACACTCCTCTTCTTTTAGGAATGGTATCAAACGAAGAGCAAGAGATTACCTGAAGTAACCAAGGCACAAGAACGCTCACACAAGCGCAAAGTCTTCCGTAGCTTCTCCATAGATCCAAAACAAGTACAATCATAGAGTAAAGTGAAGCACAAAGTCTTCACCTGAAACTACAAAAGATAAAAGAATCTCAAAGGTAAAAGTAGCACAAAGTCTATTTTCTACCCTCAAGAAGTGCCCTCAGATAATAATAACACATCCACTTTGATTATTAAATCAGATGAATAAGATATTACTTAGGAAAGAGACATAAGAACTACTTCCCAAACAACACAGACAATCTCAACACAAAGTCTGAAATAACCTGCTCCTCATTCATTCAACAGAATATGATTTACAAGTTTGAGCACAAAGTCTCAAAAGTTGCTTCAATTTCAGCAGAGTGTTTGCTATTGAATTTTCTAAGCCCTTTTACAAATGAGGTCTCCACTATATATAAGGAGAAAATCCTCAAAAATAGAAAATAATAAAATACAAAATATCTTGGTCAAAGATGACTCATCTTTGACTTTTTAGATATTTTTCAAAAATATAATACTCATAATTACATGTTACAAAATTGCATGCATTCTGCACAAAACAAAAATGCATAAGGATAGAAGAAGAGAGAAAGAGAGAGAGGGAGAGTGTCAATTTTTGCTGCCGAACTTCTTCAAATGAGCATCGTACATGGTGATTGATGCCTGAATTCCTACGCTGTCCGGTGCAACTGCATTTTTGGAGATGACCCTTGATCTGATTAGTGTGTCTTTCAATGTTGTGATGGCTTTAGAGTGGCCAGTTAACCTGGATTTTAAATTTTCCAAAGTTAACTGAGCATCCAGAACGCTGTCTACTGCAGTCATTGAGAAAGATGCTCCTTTGAAATCCTTCTGGATCATCCCTTCAAAATTTTGAATCATTCCATCTGCTGGAAGGAACTGATGATCCTTAGAGGTCAAGTTGCAGGGCAACTCTTCTAATTTGTTTAACAAGCTCAGGTCACTTTTATCACTAGCTTCTTTAAAAGCTTTGAGATCATCAATTAGATCTTTGAGTACCTAGATCCTGAAGATCATCGCCTCCTTGATCTCAACATAGGAATCTTTGTTGGGAATGATACCGATAGATATCAGGGTACTCTTTTTTAGATCTTTCATTTCCTTCCATCTGTCGAGATCCTTCTCCAAGCCATCAATTTTTTGAGAGACAAGGGAGACAAAATCGTCTACCTGAGCTTTCAACCTCTTCATTTTCCCTGTTCTTTTCGCAACCTCAGATAGCAGAGAGATTCCTTGGTTGTGCATTCTGTCAATATATTCCTCCATTACCTTCCCCTTTAAATAAGTCTTTTCAGCTTTCTGAATGACTGAATCATCCACAGAAAAGGCCTCTAGAGTCGCTGCTTCAGGTGGGATAGTGAATCTTCTGATTACTGTCGTTAACTGCTCAGCCTTGGCTTTATAAAAATCCTTCATCTCTTTTTCTTTGTCAAATTTCTGGACCATAATGTCCATCGCCGACTGAAGATCACTCTTCGCACCTTCGTGTGTAACCTTGCCAAGTTCAACACGAGAAAAGGAATAACTGCTCATTTCAAAACCCTCGAGGGTTGCGTCCTGCGGGGGTTTGGCAATTTCCAAAAAAAATTGCCCCTTTTCCTCGACCAACTTGGAGAGGATTTTTGGCTTCTTGGGAGCTTTTGTTTTGGCCGGCACTATCTTGCCAAAATTGAATTCTTCTGAGGAGATGGCCCTTTTCTTTCTCTTTGGTGTGAAAGCAGACATCTAAGGTGGGAGAGAAGTACCTGTTGTAACAATAGTTGCCTCCGCCGGTGTCATGGTAGCAGCTTCCACGCTACTGGTGGTGACAGTAGTCGTGGTTGGAATAATCGGCGAAACTGTACCAACTGCTAATTCTGGATCAGGTGCAAGGCTTGGTGGCAGGTTAAAAGATGGAGATGATAAACTCGAAATGGATGCAGAAGAGCGAGGTGAACCTGCTGAAGGATCTTGAGGATCACCAAAAACAACTTTGGAAGGGAAAGTGGGTCCAGAAGAGGGAACACTGATAGGAGAGATAGGAGAAGTGGGCACCATAGGAGATTGAGGAGGAGGAGAGGAGCTCTGGATCGGCCGTGCTTGTCTTGGCGAGGTTGGAGACCCAACACCTGGTCATTCTGAAGGTTGATCCGCTGTCCCCATTGATTGAGCTGCCTGTACCCCGGGACTTTATTCTTTGATTCCTTCGGCTACTGCCTCAGGCTCTTGTGCTGACTTAGGCTTCTTGGATACAAAGACGATCCTAAGCTTGTGAGGTCTAGAAGATGAAGGAACGTCGTCTTTGTTTTTGGTTCGGCTTTCTGCCTTTCTCTTCATCTCTGCTTGGTATTCAGCCTCTGACCCTGTGATGAACTCTTTTAAGGTGATTCCCTTTGCTGCCAACCAACTATTGGTGTTAGCCAATACTGGTTTGAATCTTTTCCTTAGAGAGGTCAACTCTTTTTGAGACCAGTTAATCGGAGGAAGAGGGGAACCAGCGACCTTCTCTGTCAAATATCTATTGTTCACGATATTCCCATCGTCAATCAACCCTGAAGAGATCTCAGCAAGCCCGAGGTACTCTATCTTCTCTAGCGTGAGACGGCAATAGTCCATCTTCCTTATCTCTTCAGCCGTCCTCATATCCACCCAGATGTCCTCAATCATGAGTTTGTGGAACTAAGTCTTCCTTCGGATTGTCTCTCTGACTCCCCTGTAATCAAATTTTTCCTATTTTTTGAATGATTTGATGGTAACCATCTGCATCTCTATTTTCATAACCTTGGCTTTAGTCGATGTAGCAACGGAAAATCTGTCAATCTAGATAGGAAACTTGAAACTAGGTCTCTTAAGCTCCATTTGTTTTGAGTGCACGACGGCCAATTGTCGGCAAAGCTCCATTAGGACCAACCTATCTGAAGGGAATCTAGGGAGCATATAAGGGTATCCTTGGTAGAAACCCACCCGAAGATAAGAAAATGTAGAGAACTGGAGGAACATGCAGCCAAAACTGTTCACTACTATCCAGGCCTCGTCTGATATTCTCTTCTGCTCCAGTTGAGGATCGAAGAGACATAGAAATATGGCAAAGAATGCGTCATTCACTCGCCTGAAATGACGTGTCGACCCCTGAAGTGTCAGCTGCAGATAGTATGAATAGACCGGGGTGGTCTTCCTATCCCCCTCTGTTGTTACACCTGAGAAAGATCGCATGGCAGCAGCTATGTAGACCAGGTACGAGGTCATGTAGAATTTGAAGGAGGTTTGTACCCTCGTCAACTGCTCATGAATAGCGTTGCTGATCTATTCCCCCAAGAAGATGGCCTGTTTGCCTTGTAGGATGATCTTAATGAATGGATACATCCATTCATGGAATTGTGAAGAGGACGGGAGGCCCCGTACTTTGCTGAGGAGGGTAATTAAGTCACCAACTTCTTCAATGAAGTCACTTCTGGGGAAACTTTTCGACCATCTGGATAGACTGGCCCTTGGGGTTTTTAACCACTTATGGTTTATGACCCTCTTTGCCCTCTCGGGGTCTTTGTCGTACTCCTTCTGCGCGTTCTCGAAGTCAATTTGGGTTACTTCGGTGGCTGGTGGACATAGGAAAACTTTGTCGATAAATTCGGGGTCCAACCGAATGATCATGCTGCCACTGGCGTCTGAGACCGATCTGGTCTCTTTGTCGTAGAAGTGCGCGCATTGAAGGACAAACTCTACATGATGGGATGCTACTGGAAAGGCGGCCACCAGGTGGATGTTGCTCTCAATAATTTTCTTTATACCAGTGCTGGGATTTGTTGCTTTGGTTCGTCCCAGAAATTTGACCATATCTACGTGGCCGATCTCGGTGTCTCGAATGTCATCGACATTCGAGGTGATTGCTGTGAGCGAGAAGACGCCCTGGTACTTGTATTTCATCGTCTTCGCCTTTGAAGGAGATGCTTCCGTCATGGGAGACGATCTTGTTTGGACGGGAGCAGGCGTGCAGGAGCTTGCTGAAGGCTCTATAGCCATAGTTGAAAGGAGAGTGAGAGAGAGGGGGAGAGCAATTTAAGTGACATAGGTTACTGGAGGTCACTTAAAAAGGCCAGGACGGATAAAGGGGCGGAAAATGAGAAAGAAAAATCTTGAAAAGGACAACCCGAAAAAAATTTGGGAGTTAGTTGAAAAAAGAAGGAAAATGCAGGGGCGGCAAAAATCGCCGCCCTTGCATAAGGAATGCAGGGGCGGTGAAAATCGCCGCCCTTGCATGAGGAATGCTGCAAGAGTGGAGGCGGCGATATTCGCCGCCCTCGCATTTGACAAGCCGTGTGGAGGGGCGGTGAAAATCGCCGACTCTACACGAAAGATAGAAAAGAGGGGGGACGGCGGCAAGGAAATGCCGCCCTTACGAGGCCGCAGGGGAGAGGAAAGAAACAACAAAAATAAAGACAAATAAAGAATGACTAAGATAGGAAGAAGAGAAAATAATAAAAACAAAACTAAAAACAAATCCTATCTGGAAAATGCGCGTGCCACGAAGTCGGATCCGCGAGCTGGCACTTCGCAAAGTCCCTTGGAGTGCTCAGGTGTAAGAGGTAGGAGGAGAGGAGGAAGAAGTGAGAAGAAAAGAGGCCCAAATCGGATTATATAGGTTGAAAAACCAACCCCAACAACCCGCCGCGTAGGGCCATTAATGCCTTGAGAGGAAATCGAAAAGTGCAGGGGCGGCGAAAATCGCCGCCCTTGCAGGAAAAAAGTAGGGGCGGCGAAAATCGCCGCCCTTGCATAAAAAATGTAGGGGCGACGAAAATCGCTGCCCTTGCAGAAAAAATGCAGGGGCGGTGAAAATCGCCGCCCTTGCATAAAAAAATGCAGGGGCGACGAAAATCACCGCCCTTGCAGGAAAAGAGCAAAAAGGACCAACTCCAGAGGGAGGGAAAAAAATGGGAAAGGGAAACATGGCCTGGACAAGGAGGTAACCACTCCTTGATCCAATCCAGACGAAAAATGAATTACAGAATTCGTATCGAAAAATGAACTTAGAGAGACAAGACGAAACGGACAAGTTACGTAGGGGGTTGCTTCCAAAATGAGCTAAGCTGATTTTGGAAACAATAGCTGGCTCCTGTTGGGGAACTTCCGCTCAATCAAAATGATTAGCAGAATTAGAAAACTAGTCTTTAAGTGCCTTCATCCCAGCCATTGGGCTACGGAGTCGAGCGAAAAAAAAAAAGAAAAAAGAAAGAAAGACAGACAAAATTGAAGAACTGTACATATTTTACAAATGGACTCATCCAAGCTTCAAGGGTTGAAAAGCTTTAGATGCTGCCCATTGTGAGGTAGTGTAAACGGTGTTCCATCTTTATACTCCAGCAAAAAGCTGGCTTCGCCACAGAGCTGCTGAATGGTGAACGGACCCCTCCACAGGGAGTCGAATTTGCCGTGCATCCCTTTTGGTTCACGCCGCTTGTCCCATAACAAGACTTGATCTCCGACTTGGAACTCACGCGCTTTAGTTTTTTAATCAAAAAGCGCCTTCACCCGGTTTTGATGTTCCCTGATCTGATCTACCACCATAACTCGTTGTTCATTCAACTCCGTCAGACACATGATCCGCTTGTCAACTGAGCCTTCAAAGGTCGAGTCTTCGATTGCTCTGGTTAACCTGAGTGCTGGTAGTTCAAGGGTGATGGGGATTTCTGCATTTCGTCCATATAGGAGTTGGAAAAGTGACATACCTATAGCTCTTTTAGGTGTTATCTTGTCGGCCCATAAAGCATCATATAAAGCTTTGTGTCATGTTCTCTGATTGTCGTCCACCAACTTCCTGATGATGGTGACCAGGTTCTTGTTACTTGATTCTGCTTGACCATTTTCTTGAAGGAAATAGTCTGAAGTGTGAGACAAGGTAATCCTATAGTGGAAACAAAATTGAGTGATTTCATGTGACGAAAAGTAGGCTGCATTATCTGTCACAATTTTTAGTGGAACCCCAAACCTGGAGATGATATTTTCTTTGAGAAAGGTGCATACTACTTCGGATGTAGCATGCTTAGTTGGTTTGGCCTCCACCCACTTAGTAAAATAGTCTGTCGCAGTGAGGACATAATCATGTCTGGCGCTTGAAGATGGGTTAATTACGCCAATGAAATCAATACCCCACTGCTGGAATGGTTCATCGATCACAACTGGCCTGAAGGGCAAAGTAGGTAGCTTAGGTTTTCCGACGAATTGCTGACACAGTTCACACTTACGCACCCATTTGTAAGCATCCTGAAAAAGAGTAGGTCAATAGTACCTTGCTCGTAGAATCTTGTGTGCCGTCACTGGTGCGGAGAAATGTCCTCCACAGATCAAATTGTGAAAAGATTTTAAAAGTCTTGCTTGTTGAGCCTTGTCAACACAATGAAGAAATGCCCCGTCCAGGGTTCTCTTGTAAAGACCATGGTCCCATAGAACATAACCAACTGCTTTCAATTTAACATTCCATTTTTTTTTAAAAGAAAGATGAGGGGGACACTCACCATATGTTAGAAAATAAACAATGTTAGAAAACCATTCATCAGTAGTGGCGACAAAGAGAACTGTGGGCACGCTTTTGATATCTGGTTCGTCACTTTTCATTCCACTTGAAACGTTGTTGGCGATTAACTGGCAGAGACCTCTTCCTCGTACAAGTTTGGTTGGTTTAATGTCTAGGTCAAACTCCTGAGTTTTGGCAATCCAGTTACCTCTCTTTGTACCGAACTCTTGCTGAGTCAGAATAGATTTTATTGTTGTATCTGGTACGAGGACTTCAGTGTGAGAATTCAGGATATAAAACCTGAAATGCTTGACAGCCTTGACCATGGCGTATGCGTGTTTCTCCATAAGGGAATATTTCAACTCGTGATTTTTGAGTGGGCAGCTCATGAACGAAATAGGAGATTCTGCATTTTCTGAATTGGGCTGAACCAAAATAGCTGATAGTGTATGCTCAGAGGCATAACTATATATTTTGAAACCTTTAGTATAGTCTGGACAGACCAAGACTGGTGCCCCTGCAATTGCTTTTTTAATTTCTTTGAACGCTGCTTTGCCCTCGATAGTCCACCTAAATGTGGCATTGCTCTTCATCATGTTGACAATGTGACGGGTTTTCTCGGCGAATTTTGGAACAAATCTCCTAAGGAAATTGACCTTCTCAAAGAAAGAATAAACTGCGGTCTTGCTGGTAGGCAGAGTAAGTTCCTGAATGGATCTAACTCTTTTTGAATCAATTCTGATACCTTCTCGGGACACTATGTGTCCGAGAAGCTTCCCTTCAGTTACTTCGAAAATGGATTTCTTTGGGTTTAACGAGATGCCGTTTTGATGACAGCGCTCTAGTACTCTTTGCAAATGGTGAACATGCTCGGAACGCTGTTTTGAAAATACCGTCAGATCATCTAAGTACACTACAATAAATTTTCCCATTATATCTTTGAAAGCGAGATCCATAGCCCTTTGAAAAGTAGCGCCTGCATTTATCAGACCGAAAGGCATCCTGCGGTAAGCGAAAGTGCCCCAGGGTGTGGTGAATGATGTCTTATGTTGATCTACTTTTCCGACCTCCACTTGATTATAACCCGAAAAACCATCAAGCATTGATAACATTTCCGAACCTGTTACCATCTGTAGGACTTGATCCATAATGGGAAGGGGGTAGTTATCTTTTAAGGACAACTGATTCAAGTTTCTGAAATCTACACAGATTCGAATCTCACCATTTTTCTTTTTGACGGGTACTATGTTAGCAACCCATGTTGAGTGATGGATCGAAAAAATTATCTGAGCATCCAGCATCTTTTGTATCTCGGCTAAAATAGTATCTGAGATTTTTGGATTATATTGCCTGGATTTCTGTTTATAAGGCACAGAGTTGGCTTTCAGGGGGATGTCATGACGGATGTCATGTGGCCTGAGAGATTTTAGGTCGTCATAAGAATAGGCCAACACATCCCTATATTGACAGAGTAAACTAGCAAGCTCAAACCTTTCCTTGGAAGTGCAGCATTTCCCAATGTTTACCATCTTAGGGTCGTGCTTGGTTCCCAAGTTAATTTGATCAAAATCTTGAGAAGAACTTGAATCTGTTCGTTGTTGTTTGACAAACCTGTCATGGTCATCGAACAACTTCTCTAGGGAAACCAAACCTTTGGGAATTTTATTCCCCTTGAGCTGCAGCAAATCTTCACCTGTATGGGTCTGAGTTTCGGGGGTTAGTCCATACTCCCGAGGCTTACTGCCTTCGAAACACAATTGTTTGAAAGTGTCTTTTTGCTCCAAGAAGGCGATGATTTGATCATCATCGTTAAATACTTGCTAGTGGTCAACATTGTCTGGTACACTTGGTCGAAAAACCAACTCAATAGTATACTTATCTCCCTTGAAATTAGGATGGAGAATCAGGAGAGTTGCAGAGACAGCCAATGCGTCTGCTCGATCATTGAATTCCCTCAAAACGGCGGAGATATGGAAGGCATCAAAATCCTCAATCTGATCCCATACCTGATTGCGATAATGGCGCAACCTCTCATTTTTGGTCTGATAGAGGTTCTTTATCTGACAGACTATCAACTCAGCGTCTCCTTTAGCATGGAGTTTCCTTACGCCCTTTTCTTTGGCAGCCTGTAGTCCGAGCAACAGGGATTCGTATTCGGCCGTGTTGTTAGTATTATTGAATTGTAATTTGTAGGAAAAAGGAGTAATTTCTCCTTGAGGGGATACCAACACAACTCCCGCTCCTGATCCAGTAGAAGAGCAACTGCCGTCGAACTCCAAAGTCCATAGCTCATCAGGTATTACTCTTTCCATAAAAACTTTCCCGTTTCGGGAAAAATATTGTTTTATGTGTTCATTTTGCTTGGGCATCCCATCCTTCGCACCAGCTGAAACCAAAATCAAATCATCACCCGTAGGAGTTTCATCTAATGCACTGCGGATCTCGTCTGTGGATAAGAAATAAGTGCCCATGCCTGATGACTCAAATAAAATCTGAGCTTCAGGTGCTGTGGAACGGGTAACTACATACCTGGCTTCCTTTTCAGGAATCAATCTTTTTATGACGCCTTGAACCAGAATCCTTGCTTCAGATAGGTCCATGCTTAACTCGCCTCCAACATCTTTACAAAAATTCCACCCGAGCAGGATACCGTAAGATGCTGGAACATCTGCTACTAGAACCGTCATTTTAATTCACTTTTTTGGAAAAGCCGCGAAGGCGTATTGGGCATATTTTATTTGGCCAAAGAGGGGAACTTGCTTGTTTTCCATGAAAAAACACCTCCCAAAAGTTTTGGTTAAAGTTAAGCCGAGAGAATCTGCTACTTTTGCAGGCATGACGTTATCTGAAGCCCCGGAGTCTATAATGCAGTTACTTAGTTTGTAACCATTTATAAGCAGAGAGATATAAAAAGGTTCTATTTTTCCGAGAGTGACGGGAGGTGTCACAACCAGATTATTTTGGGTTGGTTTGTCTTTGGGGAGATCCGGAACAACTTTCAAAGGATTTTATCCTACAGGGACAGCTTTATTTTTAACATATTCCGCTAACCTATCACGCTGTTCTGGGTTAGCTCTCAAATACTCAACCTCTGTCATTTGGATCTTAGTCTTTTTAGCATGATCAATAATATCAAATGATTGAAAGGTGGTTGCAATAGAAGAAGGAGCAGTCCCCTCATCAGAGACTTTGACAGGTACTTCACCGGCCTGAGTAGTAGGAGAGGGAGATATTAAGTGACCGGGAGTAGTTACTCTTTTATGAGTTACCTGATCTTTTGATTGTGGAGGTAATAGAGTCCCGCGTTGGGCAATGAAAACTGCTGGCCGGAGCTCGTCATCTGCTTTCCCTTTGTCAACGCGTGAAGCCGACTGATTTTGAGATCTGGTAAAGACAGCATAAGCTCCCTCTGAATCTTTCCCTTTTTGTCTGGCTTCATCTTGATAATCTAGGAAATCGATACTTGAGTCACCAGCTAATTCCTCATCATGTTCATCAAAGAGGTTAGCACTTTCTGATTGATCTAGCTGTGGCGGAAAGGAAAGGTCGTGCTCAACTTCTAGGTATCCAACCGCTGAATTTGTAGGTGCTGCTTCAATGGCTAATCTCCCTGAAGGGGGAGGTAGGCGGTTTGATTGTCCTTGGGTTCGGGCAGTATTACCTTGATATGGTTGATTCTGAAATGTCCTCCTGGGTGCATCTCGATAGGTAGGAGCAGACGGGCCTTGAGCGATTTGTCTTTTCAAAGCAATCAATTCATTTGTTAATTTTTGCACCATAAGATCAGTAGTGCCCGTGGAAGAGCTTTCAGCAGGTGAAGGGTATTTATTTTTACCAGAATCTTTCCTGATTTTGCCTGCCAGGATAAGATCGTCTTCAATCTCGGTGGCCAATCCTTGAGCCAAGGTCAGGTCCATAGGGCCAGCTCGTCTCAATAAAAAACTTACTTCGGGGAGCTGTGAGTTGATAAAAAAGCATTTAAGATTCTCCGGCGTGGGTTGAGCCACAGTAGGAATTCGATTTCTTAATTTGTTGAACTTAGCTATGAAATCCCTCATGGGTTCCTGGGATTCTTTTTTCATCTGTGTTAGCTGAGCTAACAAAGCATGTGCATCTTCAGCGGGTTTAAATCTAGCTTCGAATTTGGACTTGAGCGTATCCCAGCTTGTTACTGACCCAGCCTGCAAGTGATAGAACCAATCCGCAGCGGCACCTTGCAAAGTCTCCACAAAAAGTCTCACCGCCACATCTTCAAATTCAACACCAATTACGCCACATGCTATGGAGAAAGCGGCAATATGCTCGTCGGGATGAACCTTTCCATCACCAAAAAATTTAGAAAATTTTTTCCTAGAACTATGAGGTAGTTCATGCAGAGGTGGGGTTAAATTAAGAGGACCAAAAGAATTACCCCACGGGCCTTGAGCCATTATGATAAGGGGATGAAAAGGTGGGATAACAAACCTTGGTGGAGTGTTTATAGGTAGGCGGCGATTGACAGCGGAAAAAGGAGTTCTACTTTGTGTTGGTGACCTGACAAGGCTAGAAGGAACACTCCTAGACCGTCGAAGAGAAGTTGATGGGGGAAACAGATCAAAATTACTCTATTGCGCCAACTCAAACACCGGGTCAACAACACCCTTAGATCTCTGACCTCTGGTGTAACGTGGGGTTGCCAAATTTTTAAAACAAAATTGAGACCGAAATCACTTCAAGTTGAAGCTTGAGGCCCCAAGATGTGTGTTCTTCTCGGTAGCTCTGGTTAATCTGACTAGATAATATAATAGAGATAGCTGGTAAGGCTATAATGATAATGGGTAAGACATGAAATGGAGTCGCCAGATTACGTAATGGGTAAGGGTAGGGACTGCTTCAACCTGAAACTTGAGGTTTCAGACTGCACACTCGAATCCCCAGCGGAGTCGCCAAAAAACTGTTGGGTGAATATTTTGTCATCAACTAACTGATGGCAAAATGGAGATATCAGCCACAGCATAAGGAAGATTTACACTACGAAGAGTGCAGCTTTACCAGATCTAGACGAGGTAAATCTCTCCTCTCATCAAGGGGAGGTTCCTTATCAATATTTACGTGCTATAAGAATATATATAATTAAGCAAAAAATAACACATGGGGGTGGTATAACAGCATCTACTTCTCTTTTTTCAGAAGTAATGTATGAAGGACAAAAGAGAAAAATCTCTGATCTAAAGTTAACAACACTCCTCTTCTTTCAGGAATGGTATCAAACGAAGAGCAAGAGATTACCTGAAGTAACCAAGGCACAAGAACGCTCACACAAGTGCAAAGTCTTCCGTAGCTTCTCCACAGATCCAGAACAAGTACAACCGTAGAGTAAAGTGAAGCACAAAGTCTTCACCTGAAACTACAAAAGATAAAAGAATCTCAAAGGTAAAAGTAGCACAAAGTCTATTTTCTACCCTCAAGAAGTGCCCTCAGATAATAATAACACATCCACTTTGCTTATTAAATCAGATGAATAAGATATTACTTAGGAAAGAGACATAAGAATTACTTTCCAAACAACACAGACAATCTCAACACAAAGTCTGAAATAACCTGCTCCTCATTCATTCAACAGAATATGATTTACAAGTTTAAGCACAAAGTCTCAAAAGTTGCTTTAATTTCAGCAGAGTGTTTGCTATTGAATTTTTTAAGCCCTTTTACAAATGAGGTCTCCACTATATATAAGGAGAAAATCCTCAAAAACAAAAAATAATAAAATACAAAATATCTTGGTCAAAGATGACTCATCTTTGACTTTCTAGATATTTTCCAAAAATATAATACTCGTAATTACATGTTACAAAATTGCATGCATTCTGCACAAAACAAAAATGCATAAGGATAGAAGAAGAGAGAAAGAGAGAGGGAGAGTGTCAATTTTTGCTGCCGGACTTCTTCAAATGAGCATCGTACATGGTGATTGATGCTTGAATTCCTACGCTGTCCGATGCAACTGCATTTTTGGAGACGACCCTTGATCTGATTAGTGCATCTTTCAATGCTGTGATGGCTTTAGAGTGGCCAGTTAACCTGGATTTTAAATTCTCCAAAGTTAACTGAGCATCCAGAACACTGTCTACTGAAGTCATTGAGAAAGACGCTCCTTTGAAATCTTTCTGGATCATCCCTTCGAAATTTTGAATCATTTCATCTGCTGGAAGGAACTGATGATCCTTAGAGGTCAAGTCGCAGGGCAGCTCTTCTAATTTGTTTAACAAGCTCAGGTCACTTTTATCACTAGCTTCTTTAAAAGCTTTGAGATCATCAATTAGATCTTTGAGTACCTGGATCCTGAAGATCATCGCCTCCTTGATCTCAACATAGGAATCTTTGTTGGGGATGATACCGATAGATATCAGGGTACTCTTTTTTAGATCTTTCATTTCCTTCCATCTGTCGAGATCCTTCTCCAAGCCATCAATTTCCTGAGAGACAAGGGAGACAAAATCGTCTACCTGAGCTTTCAACCTCTTCATTTTCCCTGTTCTTTCCGCAACCTCAGATAGCAGAGAGATTCTTTAGTTGTGCATTCTGTCAATATATTCCTCCATTACCTTCCCCTTTAAATAAGTCTTTTCAGCTTTCTGAATGACTGAATCATCCACAGAAAAGGCCTCTAGAGTCGCTGCTTCAGGTGGGATAGTGAATCTTCTAATTACTACCGTTAACTGCTCAGCCTTGGCTTTATAAAAATCCTTCATCTCTTTTTCCTTGTCAAATTTTTGGACCATAATGTCCATCGCCGACTGAAGATCACTCTTCGCACCTTCGTGTGTAACCTTGCCAAGTTCAACACGAGAAAAAGAATAACTGCTCATTTCAAAATCCTCGAGGGTTGCGTCCTGCAGGGGTTTGGCAATTTCCAAAAATTTTTGCCCCTTTTCCTCGACCAACTTGGAGAGGATTTTTGGCTTCTTGGGAGCTTTTGTTTTGGCCGGCACTATCTTGCTGAAATCAAATTCTTCTAGGGAGATGGCCATTTTCTTTCTCTTTGGTGTGAAAGCAGACATCCAAGGTGGGAGAGAAGTACCTGTTGTAACAATAGTTGCCTCCGCTGGTGTCATGGTAGCAGCTTCCACGCTACTGGTGGTGACAGTAGTCGTGGTTGGAGTAACCGGCGAAACTATATCAACTGCTGATTCTGGATCAAGTGCAGGGCTTAGTGGCAGGTTAAAAGATGGAGATGATAAACTCGGAATGGATGCAGAAGAGCGAGGTGAACCTGCTGAAGGATCCTGAGGGTCACCAAAAACAACTTTGGAAGGGGAAGTGGGTCCAGAAGGGGAACACTGATAGGAGAGATAGGAGAAGTGGGCACCATAAGAGATTGAGGAGGAGGAGAGGAGCTCTGGATCGGCCATGCTTGTCTTGGCGAGGTTGGAGACCCAACACCTGGTCGTTCTGAAGGTTGATCCGCTGTCCCCATTGGTTGAGCTGCCTGTACCCTGGGACTTTGTTCTTTGGTTCCTTTGGCTACTGCCTCAGGCTCTTGTGCTGACCTAGGCTTCTTGGATACAAAGACGATCCTAGACTTGTGAGGTCTAGAAGATGAAGGAACATCGTCTTTGTTTTTGGTTCGGCTTTCTGCCTTTCTCTTCATCTCTGCTTGGTATTCAGCCTCTGACCCTGTGATGAACTCTTTTAGGGTGATTCCCTTTGCTGCCAACCAACTATTGGTGTTAGCCAATACTGGTTCGAATCTTTTCCTTAGAGAGGTCAACTCTTTTTGAGACCAGTTAATCGGAGGAAAAGGGGAACCAGCGACCTTCTCTGTCAGATATCTGTTGTTCACGATATTCCCATCGTCAATCAACCCTGAAGGGATCTCAGCAAGCCCGAGGTACTCTATCTGCTCTAGCGTGAGACGGCAATAGTCCATCTTCCTTATCTCTTCAGCCGTCCTCATATCCACCCAGATGTCCTCAATCATGGGCTCGTGGAACTGAGTCTTCCTTCGGATTGTCTCTCTGACTCCCCTGTAATCAAATTTTTCTCGTCTTTTGAATGATTTGATGGTAACCATCTGCATCTCTGTTTCCATAACCTTGGCTTTAGTCGATGTAGCAACGAAAAATCTGCCAATCTGGATAGGAAACTTGAAACCAGGTCTCTTAAGCTCCATCTGTTTTGAGTGCACAACGGCCAATTGTCGGCAAAGCTCCATTAGGACCAACCTGTCTGAAGGGAATCTAGGGAGCATATAAAGGTATCCTTGGTAGAAACCCACCCGAAGATAAGAAAATGTAGAGAACTGGAGGAACATGCAGCCAAAACTATTCACTACTGTCCAGGCCTCGTCTGATATTCTCTTCTGCTCCAGTTGAGGATCGAAGAGACATAGAAATATGGCAAAGAACGCGTCATTCACTAGCCTGAAATGACGTGTCGACCCCTGAAGTGTCAGTTGCGGATAGTATGAATAGACCGGGGTGGTCTTCCTATCCCCCTCTGTTGTTACACCTGGGAAAAATCGCATGGCAGCAGCTATGTAGACCAGGTACGAGGTCATGTAGAATTTGAAAGAGGTTTGTACCCTGGTCAGCTGCTCGTGAATAGCGTTGCTGATCTGTTCCCCCCAGAAGATGGCCTGTTTGCCTTGCAAGATGATCTTAATGAATGGATACATCCATTCATGGAATTGTGAAGAGGACGGGAGGCCCCGTACTCTCCTGAAGAGGGTAATTAAGTCACCAACTTCTTCAATGAAATCACTTCTGGGGAAGCTTTTCGACCATCTGGATAGACTGGCCCTTGGGGTTTTTAACCACTTATGGTTTATGACCCTCTTTGCCCTCTCGGGGTCTTTGTCGTACTCCTTCTGCGCGTTCTCTAAGTCAATTTGGGTTACTTCGGTGGCTGGTGGACATAAAAAAACTTTGTCGATAAATTCGGGGTCCAACCGAATGATCATGCTGCCACTGGCGTCTGAGACTGATCTGGTCTCTTTATCGTAGAAGTGCGCGCATTGAAAGACAAACTCTGCATGATGGGCCGCTACTGGGAAGGCGGCCACCAGGTGGATGTTGCTCTCAATAATTCTCTTTATCCCAGTGCTGGGATTTGTTGCTTTGGTTTGTCCCAGGAATTCGGTCATATCTACATGGCCGATCTCGGTGTTTCGAATGTCATCGACATTCGAGGTGATTGCTGTGAGCGGGAAGACGCCCTGGTACTTTTATTTCATCGTCTTCGCCTTTGAAGGAGATGCTTTCGTCATGGGGGACGATCTTATTTGGACGGGAGCAGGCGTGCAGGAGCTTGCTGAAGGTGCTGCAGCCATAGTTGAAAGGAGAGTGAGAGAGAGGGGGAGAGCAATTTAAGTGACATAGGTTATTGGAGGTCACTTAAAAAGGCCAGGACGGACAAAGGGGCGGAAAACGAGGAAGAAAAATCTTGAAAAGGACAACCCGAAAAAAATCTGGGAGTTAGTTGAAAAAAGAAGGAAAATGCAGGGGCGACAAAAATCGCCACCCTTGCATGAGGAATGCTGCAAGAGTGGAGGCGGCAATATTCGCCGCCCTCGCATTTGACAAGCCGTGTGGAGGGGCGGCGAAAATCGCCGCCTCTACACGAAAGATAGAAAAGAGGGGGGACGGCGGCAAGGAAATGCCGCCCTTACGAGGCCACGGGGGAGAGGAAAGAAACAAAAAGAAAGACAAATAAAGAACGACTAAGCTAGAAAGAAGAGGAAACAATAAAAACAAAACTAAAAACAAACCCTACCTAGAAAACGCGCACGCCACGAAGTCGGATTCGCGAGCTGGCACTTCGCAAAGTCCCTTGGAGCGCTCAGGTGCAAGAGGCAGGAGGAGAGGAGGAAGAAGTGAGAAGAAAAGAGGCCCAAATCGGATTATATAGGTTGAAAAACCAACCCCAACAACCCGCCGCGCAGGGCCATTAATGCCTTGCACGGAAATCGAAAAGTGCAGGGGCGGCGAAAATTGCCGCCCTTGCAGGAAAAAAGCAGGGGCGGCAAAAATTGCCGCCCTTGCATAAAAAAATGCAGGGGCGGCGAAAATCGCCGCCCTTGCAGGAAAAGAGAAAAAAGGACCAACTCCGGAGGGAGGGAAAAAAAGGGGAAAGGGAAACATGGCCTGGACAAGGAGGTAACCACTCCTTGATCCAATCCAGACGAAAAACGAATTACAAAATTCGTATCGAAAAACGAACTTAGAGAGACAAGACGAAACGGACAAGTTTCGTAGGGGGTTGCTTCCAAAATGAGCTAAGCTGATTTTGGAAACAACACAATACAAGTTTATGGAGCCTCCTCAAGCATCTACAATGCATGAAACAACATAAACAGGTTTCCAAGGACTGATATGATCTCTTCATACTAATGAATGGTTCAAGTTGCTTCAAAGGGTGAATAAACATGGAAATCAGTTGGAAACGTGCTCCTAAAGAAGTGCAACCCCTTCAAGATGATTGGCATTCATGATAAACATGTGCAAAGGCTCTAAATGGACAAGTTATGTCAATTTGAGACCTATTTTGGTGCAAGAGACTTAGCAAGGAATCTAAGAAATGAAATCAAATCAAGACTAACTACCTTCCCTCCAACCATCACAAGTTCAAGAGACATGTGGCGAGTTCATAGTTTTTCTAGGAGTTTCTCAAGCAAGAAGACTAAGTCATCAGCCAAGGAACATCAAAGATAACTATTTTAAGAGACATAGAATGAAGATACGATGGTTTATCCTCCACTACGCCAAGCACCAAGCAAGATTACATTGAACAAGTCCACACATAGAGTGAGTGAGAGGGCCTGGACTAATGGAAGTAGTTGAGGAAGTTATTATATCTTCTTCCCTCACTCACTTGTACTATTTTTATATGTCTATAAAATAATTTGAAAATGAACCCTCTACTTTTGTGTAACAAGACCCTGCGCTTCTGAAAATTGTACATAGGGTTTAGCCTTGACATTAATAAAGCATTGATATTGTCTTTCTTCAAATTTATTGCATATTGTGTTTAAGCTTTGGATTGTTGATCTTTACTTGTGGACATCAATTTTTTTTCATTTTAATGTTGTCAAATCCTCCTTACCTTCATGTAAAAAATATATCACTTTCTTTTGCAGGTTGTATGTTGTGTATAATCAAGTTTATGCAGAATTAGTTGTGGATTCCCACCATTTGAGCCTTTTCAAGGTGAATTGTGACCCCTCCTGATGTGTTAGACTTCTTACTTTCATGCAAAGTACTTATGTGAGGTGTAAAAGTTAAAGATTGAGTAAGTTAACAATTCTAAAGATTGTCTTGTGTTGATTGAAGCAAGTTGAAGATTCCTCTAAACATTGGTACATTACCATTTTGTATTTTCAGTTTACTTTTATGCCTTTTCATGATAAAATACTTAGTGAAGATTGTAAATAGTCTATGTTAAGTAGTGTTTTAGCTTGCAAACTAATTATACATTAGGTGCACCCAATTTAAGCAGGGGTTGACCTTCCTCAGAGGTTCATCCCTAGGAGCCAAGGTCCCCTACCTTGGGGATGTTCTCATTGTTGCATCGAATCAACTTATTGATCAAACAGGTAAAAGATTCATGTAACAACAGGGACCACAAAACTTTGTGAAAATAATAAGAAAGAATTTCATGAGCCAAAAGATTAAGAATATCATTGAAAGTAATCCTCTTATTTAACTTTTGCATTCCTTTAATGAACGATTTGATTTTATTTTGCATACTTTGAAGTGTGTACATTATAGTGGCCATTTTCAGATTTTGGATAAAGGGATTTAGAGAGAAGTGATAATGGTAGAACATGAAATTTCTTTGAATTATTGAAATTGGTAAGAAGAGTTGGAATGTGGAAATAAATTTGTGTGAGGAGTTTGTTGGATTATTTTCTATTGATCCAAAGTTACTTAGTATTTTACTTTGTTAGTATTTGTTATTATTTTATCCTATTTTGTTAGTAGGATTGTTGGTTCATGGGAATGTTGGTTCCATACCACCTCATGTGAAAAGCTTATACTTGTAATAATTAATCTTGACATAATACAGTATCTATTTTGTGTGAAATAATTTCTTCATGATATAATTTTATTATTATTTCTTCTGCACCCTGAGCCAACAGTGGTATCAGAGCAAAGTTTTTGGAGCATGGTGAATTCAGGGTAAAAAGTGAAAAATTCATTCACGTAAAGGCAAGATTGGAATATTGTATTGGTAGAAGATATGCCCTAGAAAATCAACTTTGGTTGGTCTAATGTTGAAAAGTTGAAAAATTAAAATATTTAATTTTTTCAAATATTTTTACATTGCTTATAGTAAATTTGAAAGAAATAAGCCTATGCACTGGTCTTGTACGGCCATATGCTTGGATAAACATTTCATGCTCACTGCAAGTCTTAGATTAATTATTTTGAATAGAATAAAATGCTTTAGAAAGCTTCATTCTGATTTAAAATGATTTCAAAATATTAAAATCTGTCAAAATAGTCATTTGTACGGCTTTTTCCACTGAGAAATTCCTGTGAATATATGAAATGGTTTTCATTTCTATTAGAATAGATCTATTCAGTGTTTGATATGATTTTTGAGTTCCTGGAGATCAAAATTCAATATCCAAGGCATCTCAGAAGTTTTTCAAAGCTAAAAAATTGATTTGTACAGCGCAAAATTGTTGTAGTACGACCTCCATTTGCATTTGTATGGCTACCATATTTTGTTTCCATCATTCTGCTCATATTTGATCTATGTTTCACTCTCCAAATGTCAAAATAACCCATCAAATGCATATGAGATGATATCCAGCGAAATTTTTGAGTTGTACGGCCTCCATTTTCACTTGTACGGCCTCCTCAATGCCCAAGCTCCTTCAGAAATCCATTTTTTTGATTAAATTCCACAATAATAGTTTTAAACTGAGACAAATCTTCAAATGTACAGCTTGTATGGATTTTTTACGACCTAGAATGACAGAGAAAGGGTTCCAGCATTTGTTCAGAGCAGCAATGGCGTTGGAAGCTTGAGAAGAATAAAAATTTGATTTTGCAAAGTCTTTAATATAGTTTGTCAAATTTAGGTTTTGGTGGGACCTACATAAAGTTTCAAAGATTTGAGCTTTAATTTGGAACAATATTTTCACGTGAAAATTCAATTATTCACCCAAGTAATATTTTTTTATTGTAATAGAGCACAAAGTCACGTTTATATAGAAAATTCTCTCTTTATAGACTTATAAATGCTCATAGAGCACTTGGAAGGGCTTATTTTGGGTAAAGCTTTGTAATAAGGAAGTCAAGGGTTCCAAACTTCTTTTTGGAGAAAAGTACAAACATTGGTATATTTTTTTGGAGGAATATTCTCTTTTGAGAATCCTTTTGATTCATACAGAGACATAAGTATGTAATTCATAACTTCTTGTGACACTAATTGTACTCTGAGAAGGTGGTCATGTGACCAAACGATCTTCATGGTTTTTGACATTCCGGATTTTAGAATAATCAAATTTCTATTTTGAAGCTTTCTTCTATGATTTTTGCAACAAATGTATCCTCAATGATGTATCAAGGTGCATTTTTGATAGAAACTGACACTTTCAAAATGCAAGTCCATTATAAGTCCCAAGATCATTTGTAACACAGAAGCTATTTCGAAGGTAAAGGCAAAAACTCGATAGCATTCCTTACTTTTTGCATCATGACTAAAATTGTGAGCCTCATTTCTGACACTGGACGCCTAACTTCTAAGAATTATAAAGAATAGTCAATGAACATAGAAAATACATTAATCTTCAACGACTTGTGGGACGTTGTTGAAAAACAATCAACATTGCTCATTGAAGCCACAAAACTTACAGAATTTCACAAACGTGACAGGGGAGCTCTTGCATTGTTAAAATTCACTTGTAGTGCACAAGTCATAATTCATATAGAAGCTATCAAATCTGAAGCATAAAAAGCTCTAAAAAACTTATGTAATAAACAACATGCTTACAATAAAATTGATCTCCTTGTGCAGTTGCTTAACACTAAACTCACTAATGATGAAGATGTTTCAAAATATGTGTCATGCATTAAGAATTTGAAACAAAAATATGTCACTACTGGTGAAAAAATTGATGATGAAATACTCATTTCTATTGTTTTGAATGGTCTTAGCCCTAGCTACAAGTATTTTTTGGAGATGTTACAACTTAATGATAAGCTTAACATATCTACTTTTGATTTCATTTGTGAATTGCTCACTCAACATGAGCGACAATTTGCAAAGAAGAAATCTACTGAAGAGGCACACTATTCTAAAACAGGGAATCCATTGTATGAGCTCAACAAAGGACACAAAGAGAAACAGAGACACTCTCAAAGGCACACTTCTAGGCATAACATCATTCTGGTTCGTCGAGACATAAGCATCATTCTAGACATAAGGATCATTCAAGCTCTCATAAATATAGACATCATTCTAGTTCTCCAAAGCATGAACATCACCACAAATATTCACATTGACACAAGCACAAGCACAAGAATTGTTTTTCATGTGGTTATTCTTCTTTTAGTACTAGTGGATGTGAGAGAATATGCTACAGTTGTGGTGGCATAGGACACCTCTCTATAAAGTGCCGCTCCAAAAAGAGGTCCTCTCGACATCGATAGAAGGCAGAAGCAAACATTACTGATCACTCTAGTTACTCTAGTCACTCTTTCGGCTATTCTTCTGCATATTCTTCTAATGGATGAGATGATTGCGAAGTTGCTTGCTCCGCAATTGATGACTATATATTCTGAATTGGTATCACACCCATCTTGTTCGAGCTACTAGGCTCAACATTGGGATTTGATATAGTAGCACTTTTTAGCTTGTGTACTTTGCTTTCATGGATCTAGTGTTGATATGATCTTTGATGTGGAGCATTTCATTGATTTGTACTTGGTTTATTTGTTGCACGGCGTCTCACCTCTCACCTGATAGGGGGAGAATATATTGCATATTGGCTTTCAATCAGTCGTCAGTGATTTGTGGTACAAGTCAACATTGTGTTGCTAGCATTGTTAGTGCTGAGCAAATGCCTACGGAAGAAGTTGACGATTGTTGGACATCAATTTGAGATGTGTCATACACTATACAGGGGGCAGTGACTTGTTGGATGGATTCTGTGCGAGGATTGATGTAGTTAGACAATGTGTGATCATATTCTACTGCAGTGCGAAGACGATCAAGGTGTGGATTAGTGCAAAATATACAGTGTACCAATTGCAGTTACGACAGAGTCTACTTGGTTGACTCTCAATTCTTTGCTTTAGTATTTTTATACCCCTTTAGATCAAGGGGGAGTTTGTTGGATTCATTTTTATTGATCCAAAGTTAGTATTTTACTTTGTTAGTATTTGTTTTTAGTTTATTATATTCTGTGAGTGGGATTGTTGTTTCACGGAAATGTTGGTTCCGTAACCACCTCACGTGAAAAGCTTATAAAGCTTCACCTTGTAATAATTAATCCTGACATAATACAATATCTATTTTGTGTGATAATTTCTTCGTGATGTAATTTTATTATTATTTTTTGTAAGTGAAATAGATTTGGGAGGAATGCAAGTTTACAATTGGGGTTGTGAAGCAAGATTTTGAGCAATAAAAAGTGAGGTGATTGGGAAATCAAAGGATTAGAAAAAAACTGAGAAATTGAAGGCTTTGAAGAATTTTTAGAAACGAAAGGATTAGAAGATATTTGAGAAATTGAAGGATTGGAATATATTTGGGAACCGACCACACTATGAGACAAACCTTGATAGGCAACTTCTTTTAGGACATTCATTATAATTGCATTTTTTTATAGATTGTATAAGATGACCTTAAATTGGATGCTACGGCGTTTTAGCATCTCACTAATGAATTAAGAAGCATAAGGACTATTATCAACATTGTTATTTGTTTAAGCATTTGTATGTCCATCATGATCAAAATCTTCTTTTACATTATCATTCACAGACATTGCCATCATTTTCAAAGGTTCAAGCACATTATCATTTGGCATAAAATCATTCACAAATTTGGGTTCCACTTTCTGTTCCAAATCAAATTTTGATCTAGCCAATGGAATTTTGCCAAAATATATAATTTTCTAACCAGACCTAGCAATTCTAGTTGGAATCACAAAGTTTTTCAATTTTGAGTGTTAGAAAACGAATTTATATGTGAAAGCATACATGCCAGTCAAGAATAAAAACACTAGCATTTGGAAAAAAATACAAATAAGAAAGGACATAAGAGTTTGAAATCAATCATAGACATAGCAACACATTGAAATCATGGGGCATGCACAATAATTAAACCCTCTAATAAACAAGATTCAACATAAAATGAAACCATATGAGGTATAAGATAGTTGGCACTGACCAAATAATGAAACATGCATAGGTGCTTTTCAATCAAAAAAAAAATACAAATAAGGACCTAGAGTTTGAAATCAATCATAGATAAAGCAACACATTAAAATCATGGAGCATGCACAATAATTAAACCCTCTAATAAACAAGATTCACCATAAAATAAAACCCTGTGAGGTATAAGATAGTTGGCGTTGACCAAATGATGAAAACCAATGAAACATGCATAGTGCAAGGTTACCAAAATGCAATATCAAAAATAAGTTACCTTTAATTAAAATCACAAAACATGTAAAATATAGTGATAATGCCTAATTAATTTGCATAATCAAACATCTAAGGAAATAGGGAAAATAAAAAGCTCTCATCTTGTTTATGCACTGTCGTAAAGATGTCTTTGCAATTTGGGCGTGAATGTGAAACTATTAAAATATGGCACAATAGAACAAGATGGCAAGAGCATACAAACACCCCTGACAGACTGTCAATAACGTACCACTACTCATGGTAAATCGTTGCAACCTAAAATTTGATCTTTTGGGCATATTCACCTACTTCTACTCTTCACTTGCTTGCTCTAATTTCATGAACTATGACTCATCTTCATATAATCAGCTAAATCTTTTGACCAAAAAAATTAAGGATAACAAAGTTTAGGGGGCCTGCATTAGTGTTTGGGTAGCTAATGTAATTTAACTAGCTCTCTAATAGTCAAACACTTTATATTGAAAAAAAATGTCAATATGCACACATTGCAAAATAAAAATAGATTCAATATGTGCACAATAGTGCCCCACAATAGAATGCTACCTAGCAAATAATAAATGTCTGCTTTTTTTTTCTATTGCCAAATGAATCTAGCCACTTGTCTATTTATTAATAACTTGAAATCAAACTTTGACAATGTTTGTTGTGTCAACTCCCATCAAAATGGGCCCATCCATCTAAAAAGGGGTGAATGGGCCCATCCATTTAAAAAGGGAGCAAATAGCAAAGTGCCAAGACCGCAGTATCATGACCATACAAATAGTTTTGGCACAGAGCTGATAAACTCAAAAATAACTCAAGGAGATAGCATGGAATCATCGCAGAGAGTTCAAGCCACAGAAATTGACAACATGGTTAAATAATGCCTAATTTGGACCAAATCATCCATATATAGGCAAATGCATTGAAACTCATAAAATCACACTAAATAAAGGCCAAGAGGCCATTTTTAAGTGTCTGCCGTACCATCATCTATTGCCACAACTTCGTATGCTTAAAAGGGGGAGAAACATTTCCACAAAACCTTATAATGTCATCGCTTTAACATTGTGTTTGAAATGCAACGTTATGATCAATAAGACACTAAAGATGACAGCCTTCTTTTTGCAGGTTTTCATCTTTAGGTTTTTGTGGTAATTTCCTTATTCTAATATTCTTGAGTTAATCATGTGACACCCAAAGGTATGACTTGAAATTACTCTCCATGCACTTCACAAGCTTTTATTGAAGGATTCTGCATTAAATTAATTGTGATTAAATTAATTTAGTAGATGTTCTTGTAAATCTCAGACTGGTAGAGTTCCAAAGCCTTACAAGATTACGATTTCTTGTGCTTGATATTCTTCTCCAAAATTTTCAAATTGAATTCTCTGCTAGGGAATGTGAGACACAATTGAGTCGTGAAACTATCATGTTGATCAACAATTTTACGATGCAATGTCCAGCTCCATGTTCAGATATACAATGAATGGAATGCTCATATTGAGATGATAGTGAGCCTGTTAGATTTAGTTAATTTGACACTACTATCACCATATTTGTTTTCATGGCTACAACAAGGATGTGGCTTATGTTTCCTCCCCACCAAAGAAGATCTCTCTTCATAGCCAACCATAGCATATAAGAGGAATGCTGACTATTGATAAAAAGAGTATGAAAATGCACCTTTTATGTTATACAATACACAATTATTTTCATCAATCTTCATGAGCGATTTGCTTCTTAATATTTACATCTACGCCACACTAGCAGTAAGCTCCAATTCCGCTTCTCTATCCTCGGGGGCATTTACAGCAACCTACACAAAACATAGCATTAAAATGATCAAACTGTCTGTAAAATTTTGTGAAGCTACCAGCAGAACATATCACAAATCCATTACTAATCTTTCTGTGGATTAATTTTCAACCAACCGGAGAGAAAAAATATATTTAGCTGGTATTTTATAGGTAAAACATATAAGTCATCTCTACATTTCAAAAATAAAATGGCAATGGATAAAACCAATCTAATAGCAACACAAAAGACTACTCTTAATGGAAAAAAAAGAAGGAATCTAATAAAAGCATAAAAACCATAGATTTTTTTGTTAAACATATTCAAACACAAAATAACACTTGCAAAGCTAACAATTAAACATATCACAAATCCACTATAGATATTTTTGTGGATTTGACTTCGACCAATGGAAGTGCAAAAAATATACTCTTGTTTTGGTAAATATTCAATTTAGCTCGGATGTTATTGGTATAAGTCATGTCTAGATTTCAAAGATAAAATACCAAAGGATAAAACCAATCTCTTACCAATACAAAAAACAACTTCTAAAGAAAAAAGGAAAGATAATTTTTTTTTAAAAACACAATAATTACTTTTGATAATCAAACATGTTTTCAAAATTATTTCAACAATACTATAGCAACATACAGCAAATAAAACCAAACTCTAAATGAAAAAAGATTGGCAATCCAAGATGAAACCCCAATGCAGTATAATTGTCTTAGGAGTGTCAGTTCTTTAGTTCAACGAAAAAGAACTAACACTTTGAAAGAGAAATGGAACAAATAGTCCATAAAACAATGTGCCAGCTACTGCCAGGTCATATGGAGATGGAAATATTATGAGGGAAATACTTATCAAGCTACAAAACACTTTCTAAAGTTACACTTTAAACCCATGCACGTGCAAGATACAAAATATAAAGAGCTACTAAACACTTAGACCCCAGACAACACGTTGACTAACTGCAACTCAATCCTTGCCAAGACCTACACTGCGAACTTACTTATTAATGCTGATCAGAACCCATTTAATTGTTATCATGTCAGAGAGGGCCACGGCTTATGATACTCGTTTCTGCAACTTTTAGCATTTCAAAACTAAAACCCTTAACAGAACTTCATTTTTGCAGAAGGTTTTCTGCTTCTAGTGGTTCTATTAATCATTCCTAATCAAGATCTAATGAGCTTAATGCTCTCGGAAGGAATTGAACTTTAAGACGAGCAATACTCATATGGTAATCACAATGAGCTATGGAACCCCAATGTACTTCAATGGTACGAGTCTTTAAAGCCACTTTTCCCTGATAAAAAGAATAATTCCCTCAAAAATCAAAAAGACATCAACCCCCCTTGGATACATTCTTTTTAGATGTTTGCCAATGACCAAATGATTTCTAGTCCTCTCGTCTTACAAACCTTTAAGGGTTTCAACCATTCATTGGGAGGGCACTGACAAGAACATGATACTGTCTTTGTTTAAACAAAAAGCACCAGCAATGGAAAACCAACTTGAAGAACTAGTGTCTTATCACTTAAAATGGACCCTTAGTGCAAGACCTTTCTAACCCAATATGAAGGCTTATCTTGCCCTCTTTCAAGAAAGCATATTCGCATGTAACTCAACTTGAACCTAGATCCCTACAGATCTTTGCAACTAGGGGTAATCATACCACGATTAACCAGGAGCTGATGTACCACACAAATGCATGCTCCAGGTGTTAAGATACCAGACATAACATCAAAGATTTCCTGATTTTGGTGAAAGAAAAGCATTATAGTCTAAGCTTCAACAAGAGAGAGATGACAGTGAGCCATTGTCTAAAGAAAGACGGTAGAACAAATACTCAAACCTGACTAGAAAGCTGCAAACAACACAAAACCTGCTATTAGCTTGACTAAGAGTAAGCAGTGACATTGTTAAAGCTGCTTGGACGGATATGATGAAAGCAAGACATTAAAATAGATATTTGAAAAGCCTATGATCGTATGGAATGACAGCTGACAGTTTTGATACTAGAATTAAAACTCTAGAGAGTACCACATCCGGGTAGTTCCAACTTTTTATAAAATGAGTTAAAATTGAACTAGAACGACAAACTTTCAATATTTTGATCTCATAAATACACATGGAATTCTGTATTTAATTCTTATTAATATTGATATTTAATTGAGATTATGCTTATGTACAATTTCAACCTTTGCACAACATAATTTCAATATCCAGGAAATGAGAACAGAGAATTGTAGTGGCAGCTACACTAATTGCAGGTTTCCTCTGATGGTAGTATTTCACTTTGATAGAATTATCATGCATAAGATACATCTTCCTTTTATCTTCAATGTCTTGCCACGAGAAACCAGTAATGTTTGAGACAATATACAATTTGGGATTAAGAGTTATAATGGTAAAGTTTTATAAGAATGATTCAAGGAACAAAAGAAAAATAACATAAATATACAATTTGGTATTAAGTCTAATAATGGTAATATTTTATAAGATTGATTCAAGAAACAAAAGAAAAATAACATAAATACACCATATTTCATATTAATGATGTTTTCAGAGGTTGTCTTTAACTTGCTTTTAGGGCTCAAGTTCAAATTGTACTTGCAGCAGTTTAGTTATCCTAAGAGCACTATAAGACTATAACCCTGCACCACGCAATTGATGCTTTTGCTTCGTGGAATGTTGATATTATTTGGCAAAATAAAAACAAATTGGAAGGGAAAAAAAATAATACAAATTTAAAGGTTAAACTGTGTAGTTGAAGGATGTGCCTTAAATATCTACTAAGTTTTCAAAGTGTTTCAATCAGTTTTCACTTTTCCCTCTAGCATTGCACATGAAAAATGTTAAATACCTTTCATTTACTTTGGTTTGCGTGGTGTGGATAACCAATTCAACAGGCATATAGCTCACAATAACCGTGTGAGAAAACTATTATCTTTTCAAATAGATTCATGCAGTATAATAACATTAAACATACAAAACTGTGAGATAAAAATACACCTTTTATAAAACTTTATGGCAATACAAGAGAAATATATATACTTCCCAATAAACATACCGAGGTAGGATTTCGCTCTTGTTCTAGAAGATATTTGTCCAATGCACCCTCCCCTCGAAGGATTTTGGCTGTCGGTCCCTTTGAATTTACAGTTGATACAGCTTCTTCATCAACAACAACAGCATCTATTCTATTGTGTCCAGCTGTCATCTCTGGTATCTGAGAAAAGAATTCACAAAAATCTGTTAGGAATGCAAGTCAGAAAAATATCAAGATGGTACAGAAACATTTGTGAGATACACAATCCAAAGAACTTGATCTTGACCAGCTTCCACGAGACAACAAAAGCATCACATTTTTCAACATTGGTCTCTAGAATTTTTCTTGTAGCAGTTTGTCTCACTTCTTTAGCACACCTACAAATGTTTTTGCAATTTAGAGAAGGGTTGTTTTGGGTGTATGAAAATGTAGTTCATATGCAATATAGAGGGTTATGTTTTGTGCCTACCTTAAACATGCTTTTACAAAAAAATAGCATGTCCTTCAATGGGATAAGCCAGAGCACTTAAATTACACCTGAAAAACCTCGCTAGCATCAAGCTGTTAGTGGCTTGAATTTTGCCTATAACAGAATGTCACGCAATTGTAACAAGATATGGATCACTGTTTCAAAACTGAACTGGGAATGTTTCTCAGAGCTCAAAGCACAGACATTGAGAAGAGGAATAATCAATGCAGAAATATATGTCCTTTAAGAAACCCAGGCTTCCCAATGCTTCAGGGGCTTCTTCCTGCACAGTAAATATCGACAAAGGAGTTCAGCCTTGGAGGATTGCACTAACCTTCTCTCATTAAATCGTCATTGCAACCAAACGTGGATCTCTCCCCATCCAGTATGGGATCTGGGTATGGTTATTCCATCTGATCCAGTCCAAGCACCTGGAAGTTCTGTGTTTAAAGGCAGTCTTTTTTGTTATATGGCTTTAGTTATTTGTTGAGTGAGTTTGAAACTCAAAATGTTTCACTCGTCCAGACTTTTGATATTGTTTCTATGCTCTGCATTTATGCTGGCTCAACCCGGTTAAATTGATGGTCATTTGCTTTTTGTTTTAGGAGTCCTTTTCAGTCTCTTTCCTTCTTCAAGTTTATTTTCTTACTAGTAACTATATTATGAGACTTTTAATTATCAAAAACATCATTGTAGAAATATTTGAAATAAATGTGCTTCGTCTATATGATGCCAACAATATAGGACATATAATAATCTCAGGTTCAATTTGGCTATATGTGTGTCTCTGTTAGGATCAATTTTAGGCACCCTTGATGCCTGACAATTCACCTACTTGCTACCTAACCTTGGATCATGTCAAGCACTAAGTTCCATAACATTTTTGTAGCTTACTTCCACAGGGATACATGTTCCTGAAAAGAATCATATAACGATATACTATTGACAGATAAAAATGTGGATTCAGAAATTGTTGAGCGATGGCAACCATCAAATGGCACGAGGTTCCAAAGAATGTGCTGCAAGAGAGGTTTATGTACTGCATATTGCGAGATGTTCCATATGCCTTGTGTTTCGAATTGCAACAAAAGATACATAGCCTGCCAGATCTACTTCCATAGGCAATGCCAACCACAAGCAATTGTAATCCATTTCAGTGGTCACAAAAAGTGATTTTCAGTGAGGCAGCTCCTATAATGGCTACTTACAATATAATGTATCTCTCTTATTTTCTAGTCATTAGTGGAATGAAATCCTTAACTAGTGCTACTTACAATATAATCTCTCTCTTATTTTCTAGTCATTTGTGAAAGGAAATCCTCAACTGGTGAAATATGCCACTTAGTTTAGCACAAGATTGTGACTTTTAAAACAAAACTTACAGTAGAAATAATCACAAGGCAAAGGGAACCACAAACCACACAAGCATCTCTAAGCGATACTAGCAACGGAAAGGAGAAGGATGCAAACACATCAACCAGGGGACTTGCACCCCAAAGTCTGTTTCCAGATCTGCAAAGCTCTTAGTTGACTAAATAGATATGCTTTGATGATTGTACAGAGTTGCAACAGATTGCAGCAAAGGGGAGTGGTCTACAACACTTGTTCAAATCCAAATTTGTTGGGAATACACCATATTTATTATCAATCTTATGTATAACAGAATTAGATAAGTCTCTCTCATGTCCTCTATAAAAGCATGACACAGTTTGGTTTTGTCTGCATACGTCAGCAAAATGATTAAAAACGGTGTTTGCATCATACCCATCTAATACAATATATAGAAATTCACAATAGAATTTATTAAACATGGCCTGCATGAAGAATTGACCCAGATGTATGCCTGTAGTTGAATTTCATTCAGGAAACATACTTCCTGGTTTAAAATCGTAGAACTGATTTTGTCAATATTAATTCTATGCTTGTACAGAAGGTTGGCAGCTAGATTGTTCAACGATATGGTTATAACTTATATCTAAAGTTGGATATCTCAGATATGAATCAGTTATGTCTAGATACTAATGCGTTTATGTTTTTTATTTTTGAGAAAGCCATGGACACCATCATCCATTTCTGCACTCCTTACATCTCTAAAAATCTGTATAGATTCATGTATATCACATTGCTATGTAAAGCTATTATTAAGAAATGGCCACATAACTGTGTGTTATGACATGGATAGAGAGGTTTATATCAATTAAACTCAGCCATCACATGGACATGATATGTGAAGATTTCATGTGTTATGCTAGTCACGAATGTATACATCTGCGATCTGAATCCATTATTTGCTCCACGGATCCGTTAACATTTTGCACGATGGGGATCGGAATTTGGCAGCTCTTTCAAACATAAATAGAGGCCAGAGATGCAGACCTTGTCACAACAGAATATCTCATGAAGTAGACTAAGAAGCAAGGTTTCCCAGATAATTCTGTTGAAAGCACTGCCAAGTCCTTTTGCACGACGGTTATAACACAATTTGAATTCCTATTGCACACGACAAATGATAGAGGAATACATTTTTTTAATGAGCTCATTCAATACCCAACTTGTGGAGTTAAAAAGTTTCACGTTCGTTGTAGCTCCTTAATATCCAAAGGGAAATGGGCAGATTATAACATAATTTGAGCTCCCGTTGCATGTGACAAGCAATAGAGAACCTTTTATTGATGAGCTCATACAACAGTTGACTGAGTTAAAAATTACACATTCATTGTAAGTCCTTATTATCCGAAGGACAATGATCAAGCTGAGGCTACAAATAAATTTTGGTTTCCATATAAAAAAATTGCATGGCATCAATAGAAATTATTGAGAAGAGAGGTGGCGGTCTGTTGTAACTTGTGCTGTGTACATATCAAGGGCTGACAAGGTTATCATGGCGAAATATCCTTTCCAATTTATGTATTCGCCAGGAGGCACAGGCCTAATATGAAGTTTTTGGTTACTAGCTAGAGATTTGTTGAAAGAAAAGAAAAAATGACCATGAGTGCCTACAATAAAGTTTACTAAACTCAGCAAGATTGACATAACACAAAGATGATGAAAAGGCATGATATGATAAGCACTAATGACAGATAAATCTGAAGCCTAGAGTTGCAGTCTTGAAATATGATGGCTGCAACGAAATCAAATCAAATCAAGTGTAAAATGTTGTGCTTAGGTATTATTTGTACATGAAGTTATGCTTAATGAAGTAGTATGGCTTGAACTTTGGATGGGATTTTACAGGGGACAATCAATGGCTCCAAACTACTAAGGATATAGATGTTTCAACAATTTCCACCTCTCACTAGGATTCACCCAAAACACGATATATGTACCGTGAAACATGTTTTTTTGTAAAGTGATGCACAAGCATGCACTGAGCAAAACTAAACAAAAGTCAAAAGAATTTTATTACTACCAAGGTACATGGTATAGATGAAAGAAAAATAAATAAATACAGGAGTGAAACTTTAAGAAAAACTCAATGAATCACTAGGATTCACCCAAAACACAAGATATACAAACTGTGAAACACATTTTGTAAAGTGTGTGCACAAATGCATGACCGAGCAAATCTAGATAAATGTCAGCAAACCTTTATAGTTACCAAAGTACAAGGGGAAGTTGAAATTAAATAAATAAATAGGGGTCCAAAAGGTTATGGAAAATTTAATAAGCATTAGAAAGGAAGTAGGTAACTAAAAGATACTCGTTTAAACTTTTATAAAATAAAATAAAATATAGATTCTTCTTAGAAATATCTTCTGGAACAGCTGCATTTATATAATAATTAATTTGAATATCAGCATTCCTATTAGACAACTCATCATCCGGGATTAAAAAGCGGCCGATAAAGCCCTGATGATCACTTTTTAGATGACTGAAACATTGATATTTAAACAGAAAATGAAGCTCTTTCATTCCAGAAGATACAGTTTCAGAAGAGTCTATTTTTAAAAATTATTTCCAACAAGTCTCTTTTAATTATCTCTTATTATGGACTGCATAAAAACATTGATATAGATTCTTTCAAATTGAGGGTTGTCTTAAGGCTTAATTAAAATATTTTATTGGGGGTCCGGGAAATCATCAAGTACAAGATCAATAAATTTGATTCTAGGCAAGTACACAACAGATTTCACAAGGACAACACACAGGTTTTCAACAATTTTTCAAAAACTTCAAATAGATACATCCAAGGAAAACTGCTAGCCATATGAGGAATTTAAGCCGTCTGACATCCAATGGCAAATTCAGGTCACCCAATAGATCCTAGCCATTCAAGGAATAGAAAAGGCTGCCTACGGAGAGAGAAAGGCTGCATGAGGGAGATCATCAGCCCCCAAAAAAAGAGAACAAGCAGCTTGAGGTAGGGTTTAGGCCATCTAAGGCATGTTTATAGATTTTGAGCTTGCGACATTGCATTTCAGATCATCTATAACCACTTTTGACAATTTCTCAAAGCTCATGTCACAATTAATTCGTTTATGGATCAGAGCACATTGAAAAAAGTTAAAGTGTTTAGAGTTGAAGAAATATCAGGAAGTCTAAAAGAATCTGCAAGTTAAAAAAAAAATCCCAGTCCCCTTAAGCACTCTGCTGAAGGTGCAAAACATGTAGATATTTGAAACTTTACTGTGTCAATTGAAACTGCAGAAAGACCAAAATACAAAAATGGCTATCAAGCACTTGTGAAACCGTAGTGCACCTGTTCATCTAAAAATGACATTGTATCATCGAAAGGCCCAAAATTGGCTAGATTAGAGCTACTTGGGAATCCCAAGTAAGAAGAAAAGCAATTGAGTTAAAATTGGCTAAAATTAGAGCTACTTGAGAATCCAAGATCCCAAATAGCATCCAAGCAATAAATCAATGATTTTAATGTCACTTCCCTCCAGCATCCTGAGTTCTCATACTTGAGCACCAAATAAAACAAGGGACAGATGCACACTTCACAAATGTCTTCTCACTTGTCGAAAGACTGAGACTCTAAGGAAAAAGCAAAGAAAAACCCAAAGCATTTGATGCACTCCAAAATCCAGGATCACAAAATGTCAGAATTGCAGGCAGCTAAGAGTCGCTTCACTGGAGGAACTTCAAAATTTGGGGCACAAAAAAAAAATCACTGAGGCACATCAAAATTTTTAGGCCTTCTAATGCACTTGAATCCAGGATTTCAAGTGGCTTGAAGCATTTTGCGACTTGGCATTTGTTGCATTGACATTCTAAAGTCTTAAATCAAAAACAAATGCATTAAAATGTCGAAGTGCTTTGTACTCCAGATATTGGATTCTTGAGGGAATGCGGCACCATGTATGTGTCATATCGCGTGTTGGGATCCCAAGATCTTAAGTAAGCAAGGAAACTTCCACAGGCCCCCACCACACCACAATTAACACTTCGAAGTGCAAGAAAATGGATAATACAAAGGCAAATATGTATTGTTGCTTTGTACGACTAAAGTCTAAAATACCAGGTAACATCCACAACTTGAGTCCCACATGAGCAAATTTCCTCACATGGTCATCCTTCAAATTTCTATTCAAAATACTCTATTTGAAAGTAAAAGCCCAAAAGAAAAAAGTGACTGATAACTCAAAGGTATATTGATGAATGTTGCATCGTTCAAATTCCAAAACTCGAACAAGCTTGGGAGCAAGTGGGAGATGTTTAATCAACATGGCAATATCTTCACTGATGAACCTACATGTATGACGATCTAAAAGAGTGTCAACAATAGTTAAATGAATGCAATCAATTTGTTACTTTCCCAAAACTATAATCTAAAGAATTGGCTAAGGTTCAAACTTTGATCTGAATCGGGTCAAAAGACAAAAAATTCTATTCTGGAAAAATAAATATAGAAGGGGGAAAAATACAAAAACAAATGAAGTGTTCTCAAGAAAAAGAGGCATCCCATCCAAGGAAGAAAAGAGACACCTCAACAAACAAACTCTGCAACAAGCAAGCCTTGTGCTTTCGACAAAAGATAGCCATTGAAAATACACCTTTGTCAACAGAAAGAAACCCATAGACAAAAATGCAGTCATCAATAAAAGGGTAGTCACTAACAAAAGGCATCCATCTTGGCCCACCAAGCGTGTCACATGAGCAAACTTTCAACATCTATTAGTATCTTTCGACAAAGGGCAGTTGATTGCTTGTAAGAATCTGTTGACAAATGGGAAGATTAGACACATCAAGCTTCAGCAATCCATAGTATTATGGAGGAACAACTTCCAGAGAAATTGAAAATTTTCTCTGGCAGTTTTTCCTCACAATAGGAAAGTTATTTTGTCTGTGAGGATCTGTCCAAAAATGGATGTTATTTTGTCAGAGGATCCATCGATAATCGGGAAGTTATTTTTCTATGAAGATTTGTGTACAAAACAAGGGTCATCTGTCAGTGAGAAGAAAGGGTAATTCTATTGAGACCTTAAAGTTGATCAGGAGTCCAATCAACACATCTCATAGAAGTTGAAAATATTTTGTAACCTAGGAAGAAAACAAGTTTTTGTAACTGAAAACCCACGGGAGAAAAAAATGTATAAAAATCACCCCCAAGGTCATTGAAGGGGGGAAGGAACACAAATTAGAGTTCAGTCTGAGATAAAAGATGGCATTGTAGCATTTGGGCAAGGAGTCAAAGTGCAGTATGTTCCATAGGGACCAATTCCTGATTTTCTTGAATGAAATAACTGATAGTTGTAGCTTTCTGAAATCACAGCATTGTTGTAGCGCTTTGGAGACATGGAGTTGGTAAGTTACACGGAGAATGTATCTTCGAAATTTGTTGCAACTTATTCCAGAGAAAATAAAGTAACACGCAAATGTTTTGACTGTGAAGTTTCATTTCCCAGAGAGTTTCTACATGTAAATTAGGTGTCATGTACGTAACTGATTTTTTAGATGATGTTGTGTTTAATTTCTTTCTGTAGTTGTAGTTAATTTCATACAATGGACTGTTATGTTTATGCACCCACATGTTACATTATATAAGTAACATGTATATGCATGTCGTAATTATTTTTCAGAAAAATATAAATATATGCAATTAAATAATGAAGGATATGTTTGATGGAACATAGTATTTCATAGAATTGCAAAATTACAGATGAAAATTTGTCATAATTTCTCCATTACTTATTTCTATAGAAAGAAGTTAGAATAATAGAACCAATTGACATGTATTGAAATAGAATTTTGTGTTAGTAACATTGTCATTGTTACATGAGCAAAATTTGTTTGTATATGTAAACTTTCTAGAAAAATGATTTTAGATGCTTTTGCATATATTTCAACGAAATTGATTGTGAACCGTTGTTCCTGATGAATGACCAGGATTAAACCAAAATCCTTAAAAGGGGCAGATAAATCACTGAATGAGATTTGATAAATTAAGGCCTGTAAGGCTGTAACCCTGTACCAAAGCAGAAGTCAACGTCGAAGCATAAGTATAAGTCAGAGCTGGAGTTGTAGCAAAAATCAGTAAAGGGTTCAACCGGAAGTGGTGGATACTATGCCACTCACGAGTGAGGAGTGGGTAAAAAAATTTCGCCTTCCAGAGGATGTGTGGACCTTTCCGACCAGACTGGGTTGGAGGGTGCTGCGGAAGAACAAGTGAGGAGTCCACAGGATCTTCTGAGAATTCCACTGAGCCCCCTCCTTCTAAGAGAAGTATTTATTTTGAGATGGAGTTTGATAATGACTTCTTCACAAAATAAGTTGCATACAAGACAAACATCCACAAAATTGAAGATTTTTTTTGTTGAAGATTAGTGTCAAATACACCAGGGTTGTTAGTGAGAGGGAGTAGCATAGAAAAAGAACATGATAGTGAGTAAGATAGTGTACATATCAATGCCAAAGGAAGGATCAAGCATAGGGATGTGTCCAACGATGCCAAGAGAGTAGAGGAATGTACAGCGCAACCTTCTTGAGGAGAAAAATCGTATTTGAAGAGTCAACCCATACACATACCCTTCTAAAAAGCAGCAGCAACCGATACCCGTAACCATGGTTACCCCATCAACTCCATCTCCAAAAAAGTAGAAGCTGCCAAAATTCACTGGTGACAGATCAGAAGCTCTAGTAAGGCATTGCAATATATGCATTACCATTTGGACTACCAAGGGTCACATAGATGAATGTCTTTGGTTGCGGTGCTTCCCAACCACACTTTGGGGAGTGGCAATTGATTGGTTCACAAATGCACTAAGTACTAATAAAGTAAAATAGGAGAGACTCAAGAAGGAACTCAAGCTCCTAGTGTCACATGGTTATAGCTTCAAGTGAAGGGGGGAGCAAGGAGCACAATAATGAACCCATAGTCGAGCCCCCATTGTCAAGGGATCAAGTGATTGATCTCATGCTCCTGACAATGAATATATCCCAATGAGTAATAGTCGTACATATGATAATGCTTGGGACGATCTTGACAAATATTTTTGTCGATGACAGGTCTGGTGTGAACGTTCTTCCAGAAAACACTTGGAAGTCTTGAGAAGCCCACTATATGACCATTGACTTTCCAATTGGTGGGAGCCGATTAGCATGGCATAAAGGTGTTGGGGGTTCTTATGGCTCAAAATACAATTATTGGCACCAAACCCTTTGACCTAAATTTTGTAATCATCTTATTGAAAAAAGCATATGACGCACTATTGGGTCAGGGATGGTTGATAGCAGCCAAAGCTAACCATAACTGAAAAAAGAATATGCTTTCCATTGGAAATCAAGGGCAGAAATATATCATAGATTTGAAGAATCAAGCAACAAGTGAGGTAACAGCCTCATCTAACTCATTAGATTTGATCTCCAAAGAATGCTCAGTAGATGGAAACTGAGTTACGATGGAGCCGAACGATGAAGGGTTCCTAGAATCACAGTGATGCTCTAAAGATGAGACGAACTCCCTCAATGGGTTGTTCCATTCGCAGATGGAAGGCTATGAGATGTTCCAAACTAAGATGTAGGAAATGCCCCTTGCACAGGTTGTTCCCAATTGGAAGCATTTTGCAGCCAAAACTGCCCAGAAATGCCCCCAATATGGCACAACCATTTCCGTGATGTGCTCGGATGTTCGAAACATTGTTTTAGCATGTAAAACAAAAAGACTTTATAAATTTAAAAAAACCCTAAAACTAAACTCGTCTAACCTAAACCTATCCCATAACCGAGGTTAAAATGTCAAAAAAAAAAGGTCAAAAACCTAAATCATAAGCAAAGGATAAAACACATCAAAGAACACAACTTATATATTCTGCATTTCTTACTTTCATTGAGAGCCATTGCAAGTTTCCCACAATCAAGGTAGTGGGCTAGTGGGATTGGCATTTTTGGAGTCGTTGATGATAATGGTTGAGGAGAATCTAGATGATTTATTCTAGATTATAATCCATTTTGAACCTATAAAACATGACATGCCACATGAACATTTAGAATTTCAAGTATGTTGAATGTTTTGAATTTTCGTGAATACCATATTTTTTAATTGTTTTATCTTTTATGATCTAAAAACGAGTATCATGCATTATATATATATAACGCCAAAGGTATTTCTCTATGAGAAAGCCCTTGGGAATCTTTTTGTCTACATCCTCATTGAAAAAGTGGCACATTTATGCAATTGAAAAGCTGACACGTGTCTTATAAATGGTGATGGCAAACGGGGTTTCCATTTCAGCTCCCCCTAGATGATGTCAATGTCATTTACAAGGTCAAATACAAGAAAGCTTTACATATCGCCTAGTTAGCACCTTGTGTGCCAATTATATGCTTTATGATCAAATCTATGTTGTGCATCAAAGAAAAATGAGCAAAACCTGCCCGAGGCCACTCTTCTTCCACGACAAGTACCCTGAAAAGACAAGACTTAGAAGGCTATAACAACTACTTTGTCCCTGCTTTGTTTTTGTGGTGTTTGTATGGCATTAGAGGATACAATTTGATCAAGAACAACAATCAAACCCATAAAAAAATCTTTATTGTAGCCAGGGTGCACAATCACATTGAATACGTCTCCTCCCAGTGTTATATCTGATGTCACTTATTTTCTTTTCAACGACAAACATTTACAATGTCAGTTTTCTTACAACTTGGCATTAAACAATAAACAAATTGAAAAAATAAAAAATAAAAACAAACCTCAAGAACAATGTCCCAGGAGCTATTGTAAATAGTGCGTAATATCTTGGCAAGCAGCAGCCCCCTTCCTCCCTCATGCTACTTACATCCTTAAAAACAATGGCAGTAACTTAAATTTGTTATCTCCTTGCCACAAACCAAAATGGAGGTTTAATGAGGGATCAAGGTTAAAGTTTATAAGAGTAAAAGGCAGAATCCCAAAAGAGATAAAATGCGTGAAGGTCGCTGACAGCCATCCAGAATGATAGAAAGACGGGGCATTATGCACCGTGGAAGGAAAGAATAGTTCTTGTGTTGAGAGATATGACTCCCTTGAAGATGCCAAACTGGCCAAAGCAATGGCTGCCATTAACTTTTGAGCCACCAAATTCATAGTGCGTGCATTGTTCAATCTCTATTTGTGGATGTGTGCCACTTTGTTTCTTGTGGTATGGTATTGGCCCTACAATTGTTGCTTTTGGAATTGCTACTCTCTTTCCTGCCTATAAAAAATCCAAGGAAACACCACAAAATTGGAGGAAACCTTTTTTGTAGTATGTGCACTCATGTTGATGATGAAAATAGTTTCTGTTTGTATCACATTAGTTGTGTCGTTCTCGAAAATTCCCAAAAAATGCATAATTCCACTAGGTAGAGAGGAATTGATAAGTCGGCAATAACTTGTTCGGCGCTTGTTCCTGAGTTTGAAGTCAATTCCATTAAAACAACATGGGATGCCTTCCTCCAAGGTGATGAGAAAATAAGACAATCCATGATTAAAATGGGTCTCTTTAGGATAAAGAGTGTTATAGGAGAAGTGAAAGTGAATGAGGAGACCTGAAGGACAAACATTAGTGAGAGAGAAAACATGCAAAACAATAGTGAGACCAAGTTGTATAAGTTGCCTGCCAGGATGCCGCATAAAAGCCACACAAATGGAGAAAATTTAGAAAACTCTGAATAATAAAAGCGAACAAGGGAAGAGGAATGAGAACATGGGGGCAAAGAAGTAACAAAAGGAACCGATGAAGATATATATGTGAGAAACTTAATAAAATAAAACCCAAAAAAATTCGTCCTTATCCCCCTTGGATTTGTGTCACGTCTCTCGAAAATCAACAATTGGCCAATGTACTTTGCACCCTTGGGGCAGCTACTAGTTATTCTTTCTTATAGAATATAGTATGGTAGTTTTCCTGTGGTTTTCTTTCCAAGGGTTCTTGGAAAATCAATGTTTCCATGTTTTGGATCCGTTTCTGTTTCTGTTTCCTAATAACTTAGGTTCTAGACAAATTGCAATGGAATTGAAATTATGGAGATAAACGCACAAGGCTTGCAAAGAGATGCCCAGAAACAAAAGTTGGAGATGCCAAGTCCTCCCAAACCATCAACATCACAATCGGCTTACCAACCAGAGTTTACAAAATACGCCAGGGATGCATAGTTTGATGATAAGTTGGCCCGCCAATTTGACTATGTAATTGGCATGAGGTTCATAGAGCCAACTCTAATGAGCATGAACATGGGGTCTAAGGATAAAATTACACTTGAAGGTGAAGTACAACCTCCAGAAGCACAACCTGTTGTTGAAGTATGGCTGGATGCAAATATGCTCGCCTTGGATGAACAAATTGTCATGGCACATTTTCCAACCGAGGCTATGTCGAGACAATACTTCTACGCATGAATTTTCAATCAAGAGCAATTGTGTTAAAACGATGGAAAAAGCACGAGCATGATAAATAATTATGGCACAAAAAATTCAAGTGTGGGGTGTTTTATCAAAAAGTAATGGTCAATGGGAAGTAAAGCTGGAAAAAAATAAGGTTTTTTGGCTAAGGCCATTTGAAAAGCCACCAAATAATGAAGAATTGTGTCAAGTGAGTGGTGAATTCGAACCGTACGTGGTGTAAAGGTATAGTGCATGGGTCCAACTTAAAATTATCTCAGCTGAGGATGGGTAAATAATATTATGTTTCCCCTCTATGTACAGGGGAGAAAGTATACAAGCTTTCAAGACCCACAGATTGAAAAGACAAAGGTATGGTTCTTGTTAATAAATTGTGGCATAGCAATAAAATAAATCAAAAATTATTGAACAATGATCAAGACATGGAGAAATCAGTTTTGAGACCATATGCCCGCTCCAAGAAGCACCCACCATATGTCCAAGAAGCCCAACCGTACGCTACATAACCCCTGCCATATGCCCTTGCTCATGGTTCCTCGTTGTAAGCTCTTTTTATCAGTTGTATGCTTCCCCAGGACTGTCATATGACCAAGTAGCAGATCCTTCACCATACAAAGCTCAAACAAATAACTTGTCGACATACGTCCTCTTACCATACACACACCCTACTTGTCATATGTCCCAGATCCAATCGGCCAGACCATACTGGCTCCACTTTTTTCAACCATATGCTTCTGAGAATGCACCATACAATCCTTGAAATGCAAGCTTATTGTTCAATTGTACGTTCTTATTTCTTTGTTGTATGCGCAAACTGTCACACATCTGTGGATCCCACTTTTACAAGAATGTCAATATAGTTTGCTACTGTTACCGTATAGACGCTTCATTGTTTTTCTATAATGACCATGCAGCTGCTACAATGTTTTGCTATAGTCACAATACAGCTGCCATAATGTTTTACTATAGGGATAGTACATCCGAAACAATGTTTTGCTACAGTACCATACGTCCTACAGTGATTTGCTACATTGACCGTATGGCCAACTACATTAATTACTACAGTGAACATATGAACTGCTACAATGAACGTACAAGCTGCTACATTGCCTGCTACAATGAACGTACAGAACGCTGCAGTGGATGTCCAGACTGCTACAATTTATTTATTTTTTGATAAATTTCAGTGTATTAAAAATTTAAAATAAAAATTATTGGTTTTATGAGCTTTCAAAATCATATTCAGGCCGTACTGGTGTGGACAAGCTCAGCATGCAACACTTGTTCAAAAATTCAAACTTTTTGCATTAGTCTTTCAGCCAGGATATCTGGTGGTCTCAGCAGCAACAACTTCTACAATTGCAGCCACTCCTTCAGGAATGTCTTTTGTCATCCTTTTTTAATCTTATTTCTATCATGTTGTCTATGGATTGTATCAAAAGGGACTCTGACTTGTTTTAAATGGGCGATAATGTAGACAATCATGTTAGTATTGTCACTGTCGTCGGCATATTACATGTTTTGGTATCCGACCTTGTTATGTTGTTAATGATTGTATTGTCTGCCTTGGGTACTATATTAACGAATGCCTATGAAATGTTGGGTCAACAGTTGTGTTTAACTGACAACCATTGGTTCTCTAGTCATTTAAATAGCATGATGTACATTTGGGCAAAGGGCGCTAAGTGTCAAGTCCTCCCTGTACCAAACAACTTGTATTGAGCACTATCTATGAAATAAAGTTGTAATTACTCTCATGTTCTTCCATGCTGCATTGTGGTATGCATTTACTGTTCTGTAATTGATGTTCGTGGGTAGTGTAGTTTCTTAAAAAACGGTCAAGTTCCTCCTAAAATTTGCAATGGGGCTGTCCAGTGACTGTAATGATGATATCATTGAATGGGTTACAATATTATGAATAGAAAAGTTTTTGAAGGTTTCAAATTGCACCTCAGTATAAGTTTTCATCAAATTCTCTTCTTCCCTATCTCAAACAGATAGAATGAAAGAGGTGTAACGCAGACTGACACCTTAAAGCTTATTCTGCCATGGTTTTACAATCATGTGGAAATGTTTGAAAAAAATCGATCAAAAATTGCTTTCAAAGTTGTTTGTTTTCATTTGTGGTCCCACCACTTCTACTCAGATCAATAAAAGCAATGTGAAGTTGACGTGTGACCCCTTGGTGAGAGTTCTTTGCTCAACCCTGCTCAAGCAATTAAGAAGTAATAGTGGTTACTATAAGGTGGACTGATGACTAATGAAGACATGGGCCAAGGTAGAGTTAAAGACAACCACAGTTACCCCCCATAGTAACAACGGTTTTGGGCCGCCTCCAACTATAACAGGAATTCATCAACTACATTTCCGGTCATCAGCATTATGGCAGAGATTCTCATTTGTGTCCACTGAATTCTTGTGTTTTGTACTCTTTGTCTTTTCCATCTCTTCCTTCCGTCATCCTCATTTACAAATTGTATTATGAAAATGGAGCTTATAATAGGGCTAAAGTCTGATGTCTAGTGTCCATAAAAAAATTGTAATACAGTATTTCAAATGAATTTGTTGCAATATTGCCAAGGATTCATGACAGCGCATTGTGCGCTTGTCACATTTGTTGCAATAAAAGTCCTTGGGAGGACAGGATTAATCTGCTAAGTCTATTAGGATTTGTAACAGCGCATCATGCACTTCCTGAATTTAGTATTTTAGAAGTGTTCTCTCTCTATTCAAAATGAATCAGATTTTCAGCTCATTCTTGAGAATAAAAAATGTAAAGTTGCAAGCTTGTAAGAGTTTTACTGCAACATTCCCGCACATTAGCATTTTGACAGAGGCTCTTATTGCATCCTCTGAATTTCTGTATTTTTTTCCATCTCTTCTTTCTTCTCTTTATAGATTGTATCATAAAAATGGAGCTCCTGATAGAGCTAAAGTCTGATGTCTAGTTTCCATTAGGATGTGGTATATTGAGACTCTGTGAGTCTCTGCCAGACTCGCCGAGTCGCAAACCGAGCTAGCAGGTGCGAGTCTTGCTGCCTCGACTCGGCAGACTAGCTTGATCTTATGCTTAGTTTTGCATTCAACAGTGCAATTGGTATATTGCTCACATTTGGTGGGCCCTCCACCACTTTAGGCGGAAAAAGCAAAGGCAACATTAGTGAGAAACTGCTGCCAGACGAGGAAGAGCCATTAAACCATGCGGAAGTAGATTCTATGCACAAAGGATCAAATATTAAAAATCCTCTGCAAATTTCATCTCTCGCCGGGGAGATAAACTGTTTAATGTCTCACCAGTGAGATAAACTGGTGAATAAGAAGCAACTCAATGCAGCCTTTTACTCCACAAAAGCTAAATAAAGCTGCAGTAATGTTGGGTTGCAATCCTGTTTGGTTGAAGATGTTAATTTTTAGTTTGCAGTTGTAGCAAGTATAAGGTATAAATAGAGCTGAATGAACCCATTCAAATCTACAAGGCGTGAGTTTTGCTGAGTCGACTCAGCAGACTTGCCTGATCTTATGATCCGAAAGTCGGATCTAGTATGTTAGCCATGAGAGCTAACTACTTCCATTATTCCCATTTTGTAATAAAAGCTAATAAGACATTTCTTGAAGACAATTCACGTAAAATTCTCAGTTACAAAGGTGCATGAAGAGTTTACAGAGTTAGAGGAAGTCTCAAAATGATCCAGATCATTCTGAGAATTGTATGTGAGATGTTACGAACAAAGAAGACATGGGGAAGAAATTTCCTCATTTACTGAATTCCTAAAGCTTTTGGGGACCAAAAGCTTCTAATTGGGAAGGCATGATCCGAAAGTTGCATCTAGTATGTTAGCCATGGAGCTAACCACTTCCACTATTCTCATATTTGTAATAAATGCTTATAAGACAATTCATGTAAAATTCTTAGTTACATAAGTACATGAAGAGCTTATAGAGTCAAAGAAAGTCTCAAAATGATCTAGGCATTCTGGGAACATCTCATTGTTTTGACACAAAGCTGGTGCCACAAATTCTCAAAGAAATCCAAGTTGGTGTCGCACCTTTTCAAAAAAACGACGCCTAATTATCAGAGAATTGCACGGCCTGAGTTCAACTCTAAGCCATTTTATGGAGCAAAAGCAAAGACACCGTTAGTGACAGACAGCTTCCAAACAAGGAAAAGTCATTAAACTATGCGAAAGTAGATTTTCTTCACAAAGGATCAAATATTAAAAAGCCTCTGCTAATTTCTTACCTTGCCAGGGAGATAAACTGGTTAATGTGTCGCTGGTGAAATAAACTCATTTATAAGAAGTGACTCAATGCAGCCATTGCTTCCACAAAAGCTGAATAAACCTGCAGTGAATTTCAGTTGCGAACCTTTTTGGTTGAAGATGTAACTTTTTAGTTTGCAGATGTAGCAAGCATAAGCTATAAATAGGGATGAATGAACCCATTCAAAACTATCATCATTTGGTGCAATCGAGCCTCAGTGAAATCTGTCCTAATCTACTGGGCACTGCCACTAAAAGATAGAATCATAGAAGAGAACAGCAAAATATTTACATTTAATAAATGGATATTTCTGAGTCTCCTACTGGCATAATCAGCAATGAGTATAAGGATTAAATATTACATAACCTAATTGCTATCCAACCATTAAGTGCCATGAATTAATATTTTTATAGCATGCAGTTAACCTGATTTTTCTACTAATTTTGGATTAGCGTTGCTGCTATAAGTTATTTGTTTTTCTTGTCAGTTATGGTATTTCACCATAGTTACCAAATCCAGCAGGATCCGGATTTTTCGGCTGGCCCAGATAAGTACCGTCTGGGTCGGCATTGTCCAGGTTGGCCCTTCTTTTTAATTCATAAAAAAAAATGTTTTTATTTTAGAGTTTTCTGCGGAAAAAAGGACACCCAGCAACCTTATATATTATATAATATATCAAATTATGTTACCAATTTTTTCATTGCATTTGTCAATTTTGCATATTTATAAAATCATGCTCTCGTGTGTGTGTGTGTGTGTGTATTCTGGACCGGATTTTCTTCAAAAAATTCAAGAGTTCTGGGTTTTCGAATTCCGGACTTCATAATTATGAATTTCAGTTTCACACTATCGTAGGAGACACAAAGCCTGCAAAGTTCCCAATTTTGTTTTTTTGGTTTACACAATGGCCATGATAGTAACATTAGAGTGAATGTAAGTTTAGACATAGATTTCCCCAAATCTTTTTTTTCTTTTTTTTTTTTTTTCTTTTTTTAATACGAGGGAAATTGCTGGCCATGAGCGTACCCAAAACCCGATCCCTGATTCTATTTTATTTTCAAGGGCCTCCAGAATTATATATTGTTTGCATTTGTATTGTGAAATTGTATTCTATTCCTGATTTCTTCTTTCCTCTTTGTTTTATGTGCAGTACTGTTATTTACTTGCATTGTGCTATGCAATATATATAAGTATATCAACAATAGTAGATATGTAGTTAATTGCGTATATTGTTCATGTTATTTTGCTTTAGAATGCATAAGAATCAAATTCATTAATTGAAATATATGTTAAAATTTACAATTTTTTAATTTGTCGAGTGAGTCTAACATGTGCCTGACAAGTCCGAGTCTCAATAATATGGTTGTTATACAGTCTTTCAAAAAAAATTGTTGCAAGATTGGAAAGGAATTATGACAGCATATTGTGCACTTGTCCAATTTTTTGTGATAAAAGTTATTGAGAGGACAAGACTAATCTGCTAAGTCTGTAAGGATCTGTAACAATGCATCATGCACTTGCTGAATTTAGGATGCTAGAAGTGTTCTCTCTATTCTGTCAATGCTCTTAAATGAATCACACTTCCAGCTCGTTCTTAAGAATAAAATGTAATGTTGGGAACTTGTAAATGTTTTACTGCAAGGATTCATGACAGTGAGTTGTGCATTTGTAGTATTCTAATGTCTACTTGTGAATGTCATGAGGCTTAGTCGTCTTCTTAGACTAACTCATAATTAAAGCAAAGTTTCCTTTGTTCTTCTGCTCGTCATTGTACTAAACCTAATGTCTGCTACCAGTATTTAGTGTTGTAGGATATTCAGTAACGCATCGATCTAAAAGTTGGTCACACTATTTCAAATTTTGATAAATAAACCCTCCTAATTCACAAAGTTCATCAAAATAGGAGGTAATTTGTGCTTGATTGATAAATTCACATAAAAAGATTATATAATGAGGCTCTTTGTTAACTTGAACAACTTGATTGTCCTAGATTACTGTTTGTGCATTTTATATAGGTTGACACAGTTCTCCTAACTTCTGACAAAAGAATAGGGTGTCAATTTGAATGATAATAGGTCCTGAACCCAAGTAGCCAAAGATGAAGGTTCCAATAAAGGTTATGAGTTGGTAACTTGGTGCATGTGAAGTGGAGTTATTGCTAGACACTGGTGGCAAAGAAATAAATTTCGTGCATTGAGGAAAACCTTTTGGGAAGCACAGTTCCACCGTGCATTTCACATGCCAGCCTTCAACAAACAGGATAATAGATAATTTTTTTCTCGATCTTTTCAACACATAATTCAACATGTCCAAAATGGTGCTTCGAAAAAGAACAGTGGTGGTAACTTACAAGCCCACTAACCTCTATAGAGACATAGGGTTGCCGATGACTAGACAAAAAGTAGAGATGAACAAGATTGAAACAGAGTATAAAAGCATGCCGAGAGAGGAATTCTGCATAAACACTATTTCAAAAGATATTGAGGATGCCTCTGTTCAGCGTGGTAAAAATGCAACACTTAAAAAGAATTTACAGTAAACAGAATTGCCATAGATTCAGGCATTGTGGATCTACCAATTGGGTTAGTTCCTTATTTGAAAGGGCTCTCACAAGGTGTGGTTTATAAGTGGGCTGAGTATTTATCAACCAAAATAGTCTATGAGCCATTCATATAAGGGATTATATATATGCTTACATATTCTAAACATAGTCTTAAAACTCGTACTCAGCAGCCCAAAATTTTGACCCGTGCTCGGGACTCGGCAATTACTCAGCAACTTTATCGCTATTTTAAAAAATATATAAATTCATAAAATAAACTGAAATAATAAATATCACAAGGAACAGGCTACAGCAGTCTAGCTGCTAGCAGATATAAAACTAGGAGACAGACACGCTGCTACAGCAGTCTAGCAGTCTAGCAGGCTTCCTTCTCTCTCCTCACCAGGTTGTTATCCGTGGATGTATAGCTTTTGGACTGGCACTCTGTATCAAAACCCACAGGCATAGTATACATATACGTAACCGGCGAGTACTTGCAAGGGGAAAATTTTGAATAACCAAAGAGTATTCAACAGGGGTGGTTGAATAACCGGGAATAACTGATAAAGGCAAAAAATACTTATATTTATCAAAAAAACATAAATTTTATAGAAATTACAGTTGCATAATGCCATAATGTATCAGATAAGTCTGTAAAATGTTAGGAAAGTGTTTTCTATTAGATTTGAATACAAATAAAGTACAAAATCGCATAATCATGTGAATACAACAAGAATCTACGAGTCCAAGAATCTACAAATATAAATTGCAGGCGAGTACTCACCGGGTACTCGCAAGTCCACAGCGAGTACTCGGCTATAGGGAAAAACCGATGATCAAAAAAATATAGCGAGTTCGATCAGCGGTTATTCATTTCAGGGTTTTTCCAGCGAGTACCCGAGTAATCGGCGAGTACTCACCGGTTATACAATCTATGCCCACGGGAACCCTTGGCGTCAAACCTTCAAGAATAAATCGTGACCAAATAGAAGATGGATTCAGGCTGTGATCTTCACATGGTTAGACACCAATGATAAAATCTCCAGCAGGAAGTTGCAGATCAAAAAATTGCAATAGAAAAATAGAAGACTGGCTTTTTTTCCCTCCCTAATCGTTATGTTCTGCCACTTGCCAGGTCGAGGTCGAGTCAATGCCTGTTACCCATGAATTTCGCTGAGTAATTGCGATAGAAAAACAGCAGAGTGACATTTTTTCTGCACTAATCGTTATGTTCTGCCACTTGCCGGGTTGGGGTAGAGTCAATGCCTGTTACCCACAGTGTTTTGGTGAGTAACCTTGGTTAGTTGCTTGCCAAAAATCGCAGGTAACAAGCATTGACCCAGCTTGAAGTAAGTTAGTCAGAAAACCGTTTACCATAATAATTCTGTTTACCCACAGGTTTTAAAACAGCGAATCTAACATTGTTTTTTTAAGGGAATCAATAGGACTGGTGCCAAGCTGCCAAGTGATACTGTTGCCTTACCCTCTGTGGAAGGTAAGCCTAATGTCTTCATTTGCGACGGAGCTGGGTTGGCACAAAGAGTTTTTTGAATGAAGCCAAGCATTAGGGGTTGTTGCCTTACACCTTGCTTTTTGGATGTCAAGATAGGATATTTGGCATTTACTACATCTTTCTTTTGGGGTGTTAATAGGAGGCATGTTGTCATTCAGAATTAGTATTGTTGTGTTGTTTGTCAGAGCATCTGGGTATAGTTCCTCCACCCAACAATAATGCAATTCCTTAAATGAACAAGGCCCTAATGGTAATTGAAGAATAAAATGCTGAACCAACTAAAGAACAATCTCTACGAAAGAACAAAGCACGAATAAGTTTCAACTGGAAGAGGAAACGGAAATGACACTAAGTAGTACATACTTTGAGCAAGCTGAAGAGGAAGTTGGAAGAATATACATCTGATGATGATGTTGATTCCACTAATGAAGGTGCTCAGCAGAACAAGGATAGAGATTCCAACAACAAAGAGGAGGCTTTATCATCCAAATGACAACATAGGTGATGAGAATTTTCTTTGTATTTTCCAAATTCCTCAAGCGAAATAAAATTCAAGTACTTCCACTCTTGTTCTTCAATTAAATAATGATGATGATAATCAAGAATTTGGAGATTTAGGGAGGTGTGCACTGGTTTCCCAAGCCTAAACTACTCAGACCTATCCCTGTACACCCTATAAATCAGACCTCTACTCTTGCAATCACAACCACACTTCAAATAAGTGGCGATTTCAATGTAAGTAATTGAAAATTATTTGGAATGGATTTCAAAAACTGCCCTTAGTATTTTTCCTGAAGACACTTATGATGTTGCAAGCTCTCATCACCTTCCTTTCTCAGTTGCTGATATAGACATAGAAATAGATAAAGTTCCAACTACAAATACTGGCTCATGGGGACAAGTGGGCATTACTAGCTTTTCCTTAAATTAGTAAAGGTTCATCGGCCTTTGAATGTGAGAAGAGGTTTTAGACAGGAGTGCCCTACTTCCTAGTAGGATTGACCAGCTTGGCCCCCTTAGCCCTAGACATTCTCCTATGGACATTATTAAATCTTGTAATGGTTCTCTTGTGGAGGTGGATGAAGATTTCATTCGTTCTTTTGGCCCGTGCCTTGCTACAAATGTGTGACAATGTCGATTCCCTGCCTTGGTCTCTGTCTTTGATCTTCATTAGCACATTGTTTCATTAAGGGTCCTTTCAACACATGGCTATATTTACTTGAAATTAAAACATATTGTTTTGGGTTTAACCACTTCAGGTTTAACCCCTCTAGTTACGTTTACATTGTTTAAGTGTTTAGTGTTTACTTTTCAAAACCTGGGGTTCTTTGCACTCTACTACTTCTCTATTGTAAATGAAGTACTTCTTTAGTCCCACTGACCTACATTTGGTCGTATGAGGGCATTAATTTAATTTCTCTTTCTTTCTTTTTATAACCCCAAGCAGATATACTTTTGCCTTCCGATTAAAAACTTTAAACCCCCTTCCAAAACCTCTTTTATCCATTTTTAAATTTGTTACCTCCGAATCCCTTGCATGGCTTGTCAATGACTAATAATTTCACCTCCATTTCCATCATTTTATTAAATTATTTGTTAATCCTTCAATAATATACTATTTTTAAATTGTTTAATATTCTAAATATTTTATCATGTTTTTGTGCCCTAACATCCCCAATGCCCTCCCGTGAAATTACAGAGGCAAACAAATGTACCCAAAGCTCGTCCCTTACCTTCATGCTCCCCCATCCCCAAAACTTGATTTAAAATTAAGAATCTGCCATTGAAATCGTTAGAACATCCTAGAAATCACTGAGAACAAACTAAAATGTTAAGCACCAGACCCTCAATAGACTTCATTTTTTTCTTTTGCCAGAGCTGTTGCAATGCAATAAACCTTCACTGTTTAGCAATGCAACATGGATTTTCTGCAAAATCCCAGGCAAGGGAATGAAATTTGAAACAATTTGAATCGCCATGCGAATTCTGTGGAAAATCTTGCATTTATCTTTAAAGTCCATAAAAGGTGACCATTTCAAACATTCATAAAATTCATCAAAGTTGCAAGCATTCAAACTCCAAATATTCATAAAATATATAGATTTGCTATAGGTATGAGACAAATCAAATCTCTGCACCAGAAGCCAATTTTGATTCTTACAAGGCCAACAAGCATGCCATCATTTTAATCATAGGAGAACGATTCTTACACGACTTAGAGGCTGCAATGGAACCTTCTTAACGTGCATGCAGCAAGAGTAGAAGAGTTCCTCCACAAGTATTCTTGGAGAAGCCTTTCATCAATTCTATATTACCATATTAGCATCAGATCAACAAGGCAATAAGAGTTTCAAGGGAATTCAGGTTGGACTCCTTTAATTTGTCTCTTCTTGTTTTTCTTCAGTTAATTTTACAATTCCTCTAATTGCATTTTCATCACTGTCAGAATACTTCTCTCCCAAAATTCTTGTTTGGTAGAGACCCTCCACATTTCTTCAACAGCTAGATTAGCATAGTTAATATTCTCTGAAATTCAGATTAATATAAACCTGCCTTCGCCAGTACAAGAATGGCACAAACTGAGAAAGCATTAGCTTTCATTCAGTTCCATCAAATATATTTTCCTCTAGTCAAAGGATTGTTTGTAGACTAATTCATAAAGACTCATATGATATTTGTAACTCCAGTCTGTTTTCAATTAATAAAAGTATCAAGAAAGACCTTCAAATTGATTATAGCCCAAAAACACTTCAAAAATAGAGTTCACCCAAATTATTTACCTCAAACATAGCTTCAGTCAAAAGATTCTCAAGTATAGAACGTAAACCACGGGCTCCAGTATTCTTAGCCATTGCTTTCTGTGCAATCTGACGCAGTGCTCCTTCTGTAAAGTGCAGCTTGACCTATAAAAGATGTCACATTAATAATTACTATTGACCAAATCTGTTTTTGTGCATAAATTTTAACTTATCAAAATCTGTTTCACGGACTATCTTACATTATTCATAGAAAACAACTTTCTGTACTGTTTTCCAAGTGCATTTCTAGGCTCCATAAGAACCTGGTGTAAAAGGACAAGACAAAGAACTTAGCAAGCCTGTCATTTCTGTCACCATGCCCGTTTATAATAAAAACTTTGTAAGAATCATTTTCATATAGAAAACAACCTGACAAAAAGTGATACAAGTAATTCTATTCATGGAAAATATGTTCAAAGCAATCCTAAAAAATAAAATACTTGAAATGACATCCAAAATATGAGCTAAGAAGTACCATGTACGAGTATTAAAGGTAATAAAAAGGATTATAAGGGTCCACCTTAACAAGTTGGTCCTCATTTAAAGCTGTGAGGCTGATGAGGACAGGAAATCGACCGACAAACTCCGGTATCAAGCCATAAGCAACTAAGTCACTACTCTCTGCCTGTGTAGAGCAACGGGTTCAGAAATGCTTATTACAACAAAGAGAACATACACTTTAGGAAAACACAATTTGTGTGCGCCATTCAAATAGGATTTATTTGAACATGAGCTGTTCGAGATGAGACATTTACCAACTCTAGCAATGATGATGTAACTGCTATGTTTGTCAGGGCACCGGACCTAATGTTTGTACGTACAGGTGCTCCAAAGCCAATGGATGAATCTTGTCGTCTGGTATTTTGCAAGGGTTAAAATAGGACAAAATAAAAAATTACTAACAAGCAGACCCTAACAGTTTTCTCAGCAGTACAGATAAAGAGTTACCTTTCTGCGACAGTTTTTTCTAGGTCCACAAATGCCCCACCACAAATGAAGAGAATATCTTTTGTATCTATCTGCAGGACAAGGCAGCCAGAAACTGGAATGCTTTGATATCCAACAATACAAAACATCTTTAAAACTAAGCCACTAGATCGATCCTGCTTTGTCCCTATTTATAATTTCACTTTTTAAAATCATCTACCCGTGATCCAGCAGAGAAGGTTTCACAGGGATATAACAATTACACATAATTAACCAGATCAATGTAACAACAAAAATTTATAATCGTAAAATAAATGCACCTGAATCTGATCAGCACGAGGATTCTTGCGAGCCCCCTTTTCTGGGACATTTACAACCTGTAAACATAAACAGGTAAAGATCACATAAAGGATTTTCCTATATAAATCCCTCAACACATCTAAATCGGATCATTGCTTTCAAATATAACCAAAAGATAGCAAGGATCCATATGCATACATATTTAATCAAAAGTAAAGAAAAATCATACAAACTACGGGAAGCATGTATTGTTCTAAAACAGACAAAACCATGTATTGTTCGAAAATAGACAGAACCATATATTGTTCTAAAACAGACCATTTTGAAAAGGAAAACCCAAGTCCAGAATTTTGAAGGAGCCAAATATTAAAACTAATTTATTTCTGTCTGCTGCTCAGAACAGCTAAGTGTCCACTCAAAAGAAAATGGTCGGCAAGGCTTGTAATTACACCCATTCAACAGAGCAAAGATGAGAATCAGCAAGGAATTGTCCTACAATATCAACTATGAACAGTCAAGATTTCATCATTAATATACAAAAGAACCGAGTAATGATTCACTAAAATCCACAGAAGTGCAAGACAGGTGATGAGCAGATAATGAACCACATGCATGGAAGCTTTAACAAAAACCCTTTCATATCAGAAGCCAGTGTGGATAACTTATATAATGACCAAAATGAATGTAATCTCTAGCAAGATCTTTCCACAGTAAAATGCAAACACAAACCAGTCCCTCATGATAGCTGGGACAAAGAACCAGTAAGCTTGAGGAAGAACAGACCATGCAAAACAAAATAAAATGATACAGCACAGGAAATGTCACATTCAAATTTTCCATAAATAAGAGGAAAGACAATTTTACTGCAAGAAAAATATTGTAACAAACTGCCTTCTTTTAACAGTTTGACTCATGCTGTCAGTTGGGATGGGCACAAAAGGTAAATCAATGGGGCTTTCATAGCAATGCCGGAATGCCGTACGTTCAAATTCCCGAAAGACATGTTAAAGTGTAATATTGAGTGATATCCCACATCCACTTCCACATGCAGTGTACCTTAATGAATGAAGTCAAGCACAAGTCCTGCGTGAATTTGACAGAATGATACCCCTTGGTTGTGGCATTTAAGAAACAGGTATCCCCCTATAAAAACTAATTCATGGGCAGTGAACAACACATTATAATAGAACATGCATTTATAATCAGGAAAATAGACTATTCATAAGAATAAATAAACTCCTAAAATAACCTAGTAGTTGTAATGCTAATGTAACCACCTAACAAGATGCTTATTAAAATTGGAGTAATTTAACACAAAATAAACTTCCTTATTCAAATCAATAACAGCTCTTACAAATATATAGCTGTTTGCACTCCTAAAAACAAGGAGTCTTAGCTTTTCAAGAAACCCCTAGGATTTCGCTAAATCTCCATATTATTCTCCACCAAACCTATCTATGTGAGTTGTCTCAACAACTCATTATTTACATACAACCATATTATTAAATTTCTCACATATTGAAATACTAAATCCTAACATCTCCGCGCCCCCCCGCCCTTAATACAAACATGGAATAAAAGAATTCACACATTTTTCATAAGCTTCTCTTTGAAAACAATCTTTAGACCATGCACAACTCCTTCAAACTGTCTCATAACCCTCGTAAAAGTGTAAATCCCAAGTTGAATTCCCGAGTTCCCAAAGCCCTTTCCCTAAACTCCTGAATTCCAAAACTCCCGAACTATCTGGGCAGCCATCCATATTGAAATTATCTCGAATCTTTTCCTATCCTCAAAAAGTGGGCTCCTTAAAATATGAATTTTTCAAAAATGTCAACACAATACAGGTTTATTTTTGCATACCACACAACAAAATATAAAAAAAAAATGAAAACTAGTGCCACTATAGCATAGTTTGCCCCGTTGTTATAGAGGCTGACGAGAGGCACTATTAGGCCTCTGTTGCCTCCAACCTTTGTTGTGTTGCTGCTTACTCAGCGAAATAGGACTTGAAGCTCAATTGCATGATATCAAATATCCCCTCTACACACATGACTGACACATTTGACTTAGGACATCGGGTTCGCCCAATAATGCATCCTTTACAAAGAGGGGATTTTGACTTTGACAACTAACTCTAAAATTTGACAACATACATGAATTATACTGACATAATATAACCAGTTATTGATGATACTAATACCTAATGAACTATAGATTTTATGTGAACAACTCCTAAACTTTAAAATAAAACTAAATGGACAAAATACTAATGACAAACTTTATTTAAAGAATATTTAAAACATAATTCTTAACTACATAATGACTCGAGACAGATGTCTTACCACACGTGACATTTCGTACTTCACTTAAAAAATCACTAAAATAAAACTAATTTCCAATATAATTAAAAAAATGTGTTATTATAAAATACCTATGTACTAGACATTTAACAAATTAGACCACATATAAAAACAAAACATATTGACTAGTCCTCAAACTAAAAACACAAACAAAAAGACACCGCTAAAGATGAATTCCAACACCAGAATTCTACATGTAACAGTGATTGGACTGGCAGAGAACGGCAGAGAAGAGCAAGTTTGTCTCATTGAAATCCATGTGGATCTAGAAGATGGACTGCATTCGGGGATGACAAATCTGGCAGACAAGGCAGCTTATGATTGAGTTGATAGTGATGAGAAGTACGAAGATAGAGTCGACGGCGCATGGAGATGTGAAGATTTCAGTCATACACGGGCATGCCCAAGCACAAGAAACATCCGGTTCTGCAGAACTGTAAGAATGGACAAAACATGCCAACCTGAAATCATGGACTGTTCAGAATAGGAGCTCAGAATATGCGTTCAGATAATGATGGTCTTGCATGTACAATACAGAGAATAAGAGATCACAACTGAGCTAGAGCCGCCAGAGCTCACTGCCAGATCAGTTATTGAAAAACAGGAATGTAAACAAATTGAGGACGTATGTCCTTGCCATATCCAAATGGTTATATGTCATATTCAAATGGTTCTTGTGTATGATGTCCAATGTTTTGCTAAGCTAGATCTGCAAACAGGGCTGTGCTGCTGAGCATTGATGCTACAATAACTGATTTTATTAGCTCCTTCTCAGAGTCTTGAATGAGAACATGATCGCTCAACAGTGTCTTGCGTGGTTCTTGAAATTTACAGTGGCGGCCTGTATCACTTCCTCGTCCATTGCCTGCTCCGATAGAAGCTGAGACAAAGTTCACATACACCACAGAATCCAGCCACACTCAACTACACTATGCAAACTTAATATAAATTCTTAACCTATGCAAAGCTACCAGAATACTTGCAAACAATGCTTACAAATTCTTCAACAATTAGTCTTTCCTCATCTACAGGGCGAGGAATAAATCAACTGCCCTTATTTTTCTTCTAACCTTCCATCAGAGAAACCCGCTCTGATACCAAATTTTAAAATTTGGAGCAGTTTAACACAAAATAAACTTCATTATTCAAATCAATAACAGCTCTTACAAATATATAGCTGATTGCACTCCTAAAAACAAGGAGTCTTAGCTTATCAAGAAACCCCTAGGATGTCACTAAATCTCTATATTGTTCTCCACCAAACCTATCTACGTGAGTTGTCTCAACAACTCATTATTTACATACAATCGTATAATTATTTTTCTCACATATTGAAACACTAAATCCTAACAAAGCTAACAATATCTAACAATAAATCTAATAACCTCCTTAATGAATAAGTCGGATATAATCTAAATGATGTAGTCAATAGGTCGGTAAAAGGTATGCCCCTCTAATTCATGCACAGTGAATAACACATTACAATACAACATGCATTTATAATCATGAAAATAGACAACTCATAGAATAAGCAAACTCTTAAAATAACCTAGTGGTCGTAATGCTGGTGCAACCACCTAACAATATCTAATACCCCCCTTAATAAATAAACCGATATAATCTACATGATGTAGTCATTAGGCCGGCTATCTGATCCTTGTATAAACCTAGAAGCCATTATAAATGAGGCTTAGACATCCTGACTAAATCTAGACAAGAACTTAATCATTGTGCAACCTTGCTGCCACCGCAGTAAACATTACCAAATGTCCCTATGGTTGCCATTCCATCTCGCCGGAGTGCATGGGTAACAAGCTGCTGCAACCACCGAGTAAACTAGCAAGTCGTGTTGAATTTTGGGTTCCCTTTTTTGTGACTCCACACACAATGTGTCTACCAATCTTGAATTTTTCATTCTTCACCTATTTGTTGTCAGAGTGATAAATTCTAACACAAACTATGTTATCATAATGAGATAGCTAATTTCAATACAATTAATGATTGCAATTCCAAGACAAAACAACAATATAGTGCATACCCTCCGAGGGTAACCTTGCGTCAATCACCCGAACATTTGACGCTAACACTCTCCAACCTAAAAGTCTCCTAGGACAACTACTTGATGAATGCCCCTAAGTCGCACTCCATAACTATGGTGGCCTATTTGGATATTTGGAGGTACACCTTTAACGACTGCTCTACCAAATGGGACTAGTCGTCCCAATGATTCTACCATTCCCTTCTATAGCATGATCAATCCCTACATAAAAATTTCCAATGATGGAATTCCCATCACCAATGCCCTGACAAGTACCAATTTTCTCAAATGCCTCTTAAATGTGTCATTTCTCAGACATGCCTTAGGTCCATGTCCATCATTGATCATCACTAGTCATTAATGCCCTGATAAGTACCACCTTTCTCAAGGGCCTCTTAAGTGTGTTATTTTTGATATACGACTCCGGTCCACATCGACTATTAGAAGTCACTAGCCTCCACCCATGTGCTTCCACATCAGACTAGACATGGACCAACGTCCAAAAATTGTCTTCTTTTCAAGATGCACTAAAACCCAATTCAATCCTAGAGCCATTGAAGTTTCTTGCTTTCCTTGGTCACTTGAACACTTCATTTGATGCACCTTAGCCTTGGAGTATTCTCCTTGGCTCCCTAACCTTGACTCAGTTCTATAAATCCCCATAAGATGAATTACTTTCCTCTTTTTGTTACCCTAGGCCAATTAACGATTTTCCAAGCAATCTATGACTTACTTTCAAGGATAGGACATTCTTGATGCTCTCCAACCTAAAAGTCCCCTAGGACAACTACTCAATGATTGCACCTGGGTTGCACACCATAACTATCATGGCCTATTTGGATGCCTAGAGGTACACCTTTAATGACTATTTTGTCAAATGGGACTAGTCGTCCTTAATGGTTCTACCATTCCCTTCTATAGCATGATCAATCCCTTCAGAAAACATTCCAGTGATGGAATTTCCATCGCCAATGACCTGACAAGTACAACTTTCCTTAGGTGCCTCTTAAATGTGTCATTTCTTGGACACACCTAAGGTCCACGTCCATCATTGAACGTCACTAGTCACCAATGACCTGATAAGTACCACTTTTCTCTAATGCCTCTTAAATATGCCATTTCTCAAACACACCTCAAGTCCACGTCCATTATCAGACGTCACTAGCCTCCACCCATCATACAGTGCTTCCACATTATACTATCCTTGACCAACGTTCCAAAATTGTCTTCCTTTCAAGATGCCTTAAAAACCACCTCAATCCTAGAGCCATTGAATTTTCTTGCTTGCCTTAGTCACTTGAACACTTCATCTGATGGACCTTAGCCTTGAAGTACTCTCCTTGGCTCCCTGACCTTGGCTCAATTCTATCAATCCCCAAAAGATGAATCAGTTTCTTCTTTTTGCTACCCTGAGCCAATTCACTACTTTCCAAGTAATCTATGACATGCTTGTAGGGACAAAACTTTTTTTATCATAAAAATGTGTCCATCAATCCCAATGTTCTAATATATAGACAACTTGATGTTGATATACAACTTCAAAGTTCTACAATAAGTTACAATCACATGGAAAACTTTAAATGATGTACATTTTGCCACAAAATCTCTAAAACATAGGTCTACAATCGAACAAATTCTCGAACATTACCTATATTCCCATGCTTACATTTTCTATTTAGAGAAGTCTCAGAGCAACTTGATCCCCTAGAAAAACCTTCAGTTTACAACACCACTCAAAAAGGGAGTCTCGCATAGCTACATTCCAACAATGTCAGATATCCAAGCATTCCAAACTCCTTGCACATATTTAAAAGGGCCTCCATAACTGCATCGGTGAACAAACCATAAGCTAACTCCAAACACTTATTGACCCAACTCCTACTCAAACATGTAAGAAACTTGCAGTGTTTCCCCAGAGCCTCCAATGAAGAAGTCATCTTCTCACAACAACTAATATCAAAATAGGTTAAATTTGTCAATTTGGATGTCGCTTGAGTGGAAATGGAATATATCACTTCACTCATAGGCATGCACAAAGCTTGAAGCCTAGGGGCATAACTAGCAATGAAAGCAAAGATTGGGTGGTCAATCCAAACACATTATTCGTGCATCAATCTTTGGTTCCTATTGACAAGCATCTCCGCCATTCTATCGATCATTTTTGGCTTGCAATAATGGCACTAGTCCTCGATATCCATCTCTTGCTAGCATTTTGGCTACATCACTACCTTCCTCCACGACTTGCAAATTGTAAGCACCACTATAAGTATCTCCTGGAACAACATTTTTCTCGAATGCCCGATCACACTCTTCCCTACTATCAAACATTCTTTTCTAACGGCAAGATCAAATGTACCACCTCCTTCGTTGTCACCTTTGTTGTGCAGTTGTGAATTCGCAATCCTACGGCTTGGATAGTAAGGCTCCTTGCAAATATTGATGACAAGTTGATCTCTGTGATGGAACCTCCTTGGAAAAAAATAATCAATAGTATCCCATCAAGACCCAAAGCAACCAAGATCCTTTGAAGATAAGAACCGCTCATATTGTCTAATTTAAAATCAATACCTTTTCCTCCAGATTTCCTCCACACAAGCAAATAAATCTTGTCTTGTAATTTATAGAAACGTTATAAAAACTCTTTCTCACTTCTAACTGAAGATAGGTGACTTGTCATAAAAATTGTTGACCAATGTTTCACCATGTGTTGTCCAAACCAACATCACTCCTCTTTTTGTAATGATTAGACAAGCAAGGTCCTCTACTTCCATTCCAATCTCAACAACAATAACTATCTATGGCATATTGCAAAATGAGGAATATCTCCATCCCCTCCAATTTTGTTGCTCGTATTAGCAATAACCACTCTTTTATGCAACTCGTCGGCCAATGCAAAATGAGGAATATCTCCATCCCCTCCAATTTTGTTGCTCGTATTAGAAATAACCATTCTTTTATGCAACTCGTCGGCCAAAACTCAAGCTACTTCACACAATGACAGTAGTAAGATTTTTTAGGTTTCCATGAAGTTGAGTGTTAAGAATTGGGATTTTTGGTTCCTCCATGTTCGACATTTCAGATACAATAGGTGTATCCATCTTCAAGGAGAAGGTCATGGAGTTGCTCCCAAAATATGGATACACCTACTGTATACAAAACATCAAATTTAACAAATTTGAAAATGGAGGAACTCAAAATCCCAATTCTTAATGACAGTCCCCACACTAAGCCTGCCTAGAAAAAAGATGTTCTCTCCATAAGGTAAAAGATCATAAACATTGTCAACATGACCACTCATTGCTTAGTGAATTCTTCATGTCAAACCAACTATCACACCTTTCCTACCTCTAATTGCGGATATTTTGTGCACAGTGCCTTCATTGCCTACTATTTGCATCCAAATGCGAACAAAACAGCCGCAATTTAACCATTCTTAACATCTCTTTCATTCCATACTCAGCGCAAAGCTCGAGATCCACTATGTCCAACTGCATGTCTTTGGCATACAATTTTCACACGCATTCGACCACCACCCCATATTCTGGTTCTTTAGAAGGATCCACGAGCCTCCTTCAGCAAGGCACCTCCAACAGCGATGCACCAAAACTGAACATGCCCGAACTCGGCATGGCCTTCCCCATTTGAGTCAACTTTGGCACCATGTACCCAAACCTTCCATTGAGCTCTATGTTCAACATGTCACTGGCCTCAATGTCCCGTTGGAGGAACCTCAAGTACACTAAAATCACCGCACTTATAAAATCCACTATTTCAAATATAAGGTAATTAAACATCTCATGTCTCAATATATATACAACATGTCATAGCAAGATGTGTGTACGATAAAAAAATGTCCAAAAGCAAGCACTATGAAAATTAGGCCCTCACATCCCCCTCCCCTTATGTAGACTTCCTCCTGGAAGTCATTTAAAGTCAAAAGTCTAGTTTTAAGGATGTTTAAACAATCTCAAAGAATCCTTTTAAGCACTACTTACTATTGCACTCAGCTAACATTACAAATTTACATGTAAACTCAACTTTAACAATTTACAATACAAAGGCAGGGACTAGTCACTACACGACCCTTGTTACTTTATATACTACTGCTCATGCAGATACAACGTGTGTCAACCTGAGTTCAACAAGCATCAACCAGCAATAAGTAGCTGATAAAACTACATTCCACACAATGTCCATTCTCACAGGCTTGAAGATGAAGCTTCTTTAGCAGGAAATTCCTCACTATTTCAGGCACACTGCTCACCAGAAAATCCAAAGCAGCTAACACAAAGTCCCACACAAAAAAGAACCATAGACATGCCTCATAATGAATCAGCAGCCCTTTCCTAAAGGCCATGAATACTCCATGAATTTAGCATGCTTAAACCAGCGGTCACATGCCTCTGAGGCATGAAGCCTCAAAGCCTGCTCTGATACGATACAAGAATTAATTCATGAGCAATGAATAATACATTGCAAAGAGCTTGTATTTGATCAGGCAAATAAGGCAGTTCCAGAATTAATAAACCAGCAGAAAAGCACCAGGCTGAAATTCGCATCAGCTAGATACTGTTACTTACATTAGTAAACCATGTCTAAACTGCTTGAGCATCGTCTGGTGCATATCTGGAAAAACTATTGAAGGAGTTTCAATAAGATTCTTTAAGCATTTATTGTTGAGAGATTCAACCAGTTGTGTTCTTTAACACTGAAGTCATTTTCTATACTCTATACATTGTTGTGTTTGTTGCTCCAGTTTTTATGCTTTCCACAATCTCAAAGTTTGTAATTCAATAGACTGAAAATTAAAAGATATTCAAGTTGGGTGGACCTTCATCGTGTCCCTATGGAGTAATGTACATACACAGTACACCCATAATAATTGAACCTCCGTCTTGAAGCTAAGAGATTCAAGATTGCAGGCATATCTTCAAACCATTAAGCCAAGCCCACTTTTGTAAGAGATATGGCTGATCCACACTCTGTAAGATAATCTTTAAGTGGCATCAACATCAAAAACAGTGCCAACTCAAACGGAACCACATAGCTCAACATCAATACAATTTAGCTTTTTCAACAGAATTTACTTTTGGAAGTAGATTACATTTTTAAGATTGTCCCTTGACACATTATCCTACTGAAAATCATCAATAAAAGGTTTCCACATTTCAACTAAAAAAGTATATGCCTTGTCCATACAAAATAAACTACAATCCCTTGCACCATTTTAAAAATCATTAGAACAACCAAGTTGACTGATATAGAAAATTTCAATGATACAAATTGCAAGTCTCCTTCAGCAACAGATTAGTACCTGATAGCCTTTTACACAAAACGAGTTGGAAAACATCCTGATGTCACTTAAAAATTTCAACATATCTTAATGCACATAAAAACCAGAATAAAAAGATTTTAAGAAAATTTTATAATTTTAATAAGCATATGCTTGTTGTGTGGAAACCTGTTGTTTTATTGCACTTTAAGGAGAAGAGACTAAGAATAAAATGGCCTTAGGAGGCATGCAAACCTGGAGTTTCTATGAAGTGGATAAAAGATGAGGAATTCCTTCGTGGATGGTTTCAGCTTTTCAAAGAAAGGAAAGTTTCCCTTGCCAATGCTATAATTAGATTATTAATTTTTGTGTGCTTTTACTCGTGTGTTTAAGCCATCTCAAGATGACCTCCGTGAGTAGTCAGTACCCTAATAACATTTTTCCTCGTGGATTTTTGGTAATAATCACAAAGCAAGGGTACTCACTTTAGCACACAAGCACCGTAAAACATTTCTTAGTAGGGGGAGGAACGGTGTATGTAATCCACCGTTTTGGGCTTCTTGCCCTCTGGCCTCTTCCCCATTGCTAAAGCTTTTGGAGCATGTATAAATCACCCTTATCTCACAATTATTACGAAAGTGGGATTAACCCAATTACAACCCAATCATGTATTTATGTTTGTAAAGTAATCTCTGACATCCTTCCTCCAGAAATGTTAAGTAAAAGAATCTTAATGAACTGTCAAAGCTATCCATGTATTTGTTGGGAGAGATCAGTCATCAAGTTCCAGATATTCTAATTTTCGGTTTGAATAGGTGATGTTATCTCTTCACATATTTATTCAAAACAGAATCAATATGAATATCCGTAAATGTGTCTTCGTAACCAGACTTGGCTCAACTCAGGTCAGATTCATGAGTCTGATCCGGGTCTAAGATGACCCAAATCAAAACCGCTCAGGAAGCAGGACTCAAAAAGGATTCTGCTTGCTGAGTCTGTAAATTCTTGCCAAGACAAGCAAGTTGGTGGAGATTCACCTTCCCCAAGAGACTTGCTAAGTCAAAGGACAAGACATGGATAAACAACATGTAAGTTCCTAAAACAAAAAAGTCATTTAGCTCAGTTTTTAATGATTTCACCATAGTTACCAAATCTGGCCAGATCTGCACAAAATCCAGCTGGATTCGTATTATTTTCCTGGTCCATATAAGTTCGGTCTGTGTCAGCCCTGTTTATTTTCGCAAAAAAAAAATAAGTTTTCTGCAGAAAAAGACACCGAACGACCTTATATATTATAAAATATTAAAATTTTATATTACATTATTAATTTTATTTAATTGTATTTATCAATTTTACATATTTATAAAACTATGCTCATATACATATGTGTGTGTATACAATCCGGACTGGATTTTTCTGAAGAATTCATAATTTTCAGAGTTTTTTGCCCTCCTGAACAAATTCGGATTTCCGGACTTGGTATCTATGGTTTTTCCCAATTTAGGTTTTTCTATCTAGTGCATTATAAACGTGATTATTTTGATATCAGTCAGAAGTTAAATTCATGTGGAATTATAAGAAGTAATCAGCGGAAGCATTGACGTGGAAAGCCAAACAAGAGCAAGAAAGAAAGATGCAGGATTTGTGAAAGGAAAATGGAGAAACTGGAAAGAAAGATCGGATAGAGGAAGATAAAAGATAGAAGCAAAAGGAGATAAGAAGTGAACCACACCTAGAAAAAAAAAAGGTAGGGAATGTCCTAGATTCCAGAAGAATGGCAAGAGCAACACAAGGGGATTTTGAAAAAAAAATGTAAATGAGATAACAAGGTACAATAGGCTCCAGAAAAAAAATGTGGAAAGCAATGACGAGACAGGAACCAGCAGATCAGGGCAAAATTTTAAAAGGATTCAAAATGGCCAAAGAAACCCCAGTACTAGTGACTGAAGATGAATTGATAGAACCAAAGGTAAGATTCCTAGCTAACAAAGCCCTAAATGGAAAATTCATAGGTTATTGGCTTACTGTTGAATAATTGTGTACACGGATAGAGAAAAAAAGGATAAATCGAGATATAAGATTCTTGGCCAACGACTTCTTCCTAGCCATGTTTGAGACTTCAGAGGATAAAGATAGGGCTTGCCAGGCAAGGCATTGGTTTATGAAAAATACAAGGTTATATCTACAGTCATTGAAGCCAAAATTTGATCCAAGGAAATGATGATAAAATCACCCGAGTGTTTTAAGTATATTTAGATTACTATCAGAATTGTGGAATGAATTAATTTTTGACAAAATGAGAAATTATTGGAAATTTTATCAGCATAGCTGATGTCACTAAGAAAATATATCTAAATACCTATGCACAAATTTATGTTAAAATATCACTCCAAACCTCTTCCAACAGCAAATAAACTTTTCCCATACCTGGTACCCTAGTATCAGAAACTAGACTAAAAATGTTTTCCCTTAAGGTGCCATCTATGTCATAAAGTAAGGCATTTGGAAAGGATTTGCCAGAAATCTAAACCAGTACAATATTCAATAATAGAAAAGAGGCAAGATCGTATGCCCATGTGGCAAGCTCTCACAAATAGAAGCCTCACAGGCTCACGGGATGTTCAGAAGAAAAATGGAAAGAAAATGGATTCCAATGCAACAGGAAGGAAAAAGCGACCAACTCATGGAGAACAAAAAGAAATGAGTTCCCAAACAATTATTAGAAGAAGAGAAAAGATCAAATTATGAAAGGAAACGTGAATTTTTTGTCAATAAAGAGGATATTTTTGAAATGATAGAATTGGGTTGGAAGAGTGATCAGAAGCTAAAGGAATCGGTCAATGAAACAGAGTATTAAGAAGAAAATTACAGCAAATTACAGAAAGAGGACCAGAGGGAAGAAGGTAATGAGATCTACAATATTGAAAAAAAAATTTAAAAGGAGAGACTAGCTTTAGGAAGATCAAAATATGCATGGATACGCATCATAACAGAACGAAATAGAGATGAGATGGAGAATGAAAGATATTTTGACACCTCAGTCACAAAGTACTAAAAAAAATTAAGAGAAGGAAAATGGAGAAATAGTTTTGGAAGTCCAAATTCTAGAAAATGAGAAAAAGAGAGCAGGAACTATGTACCCTAGAAAATATAGAAGGGCTGAACAAAAAAAATCAAAATCAAGCAAATACGAGGCAGAGAAAGAGATGAAGTCAAAATGATCGAACCAATGGAACTTCAGGAATAGAAATTGGGTCCAGAGCATACCAATAACAAAGACTGTTTTCAAATATAGGGGTAAAGCCAAAAAAGAGAAAGAAAAACCAATACAAAAAAAAAACAAAAAAACTCCATGAAATCAAGCTAATTGTAAAACTTGGGAACAAAAAAGATGAAAGACTTACGTGGATAAAAAATTGTCTTTATGTGCACTCAGTAGTGCCTTTTCATCTTTGAATTAAACATAGGAGAATGATAAAAGAAAGAGTGTGATGTATAAATGACAAAAGTCAGTAGCTTTTATCTTTGCTAACTTTCTTGCTAAAATACACTAGCTTGGAATATGCTTGTAGCTGAAGAAGGGAGATTTCCCTGCAGATGGAAAAGTAGATGCTTAAATTTTATTTGTGATATTTATGTCATATTTTATTTTCCCAGTTTTGTAATAGTTAGCATCTCAGCCAACAATTTTTCCAGTCTACGGTCCCCTAACCCTAGGTATCTTTAACAAAAACATGGATGTTGTGGAATCATAAAAATAAGGCATTTATTCCTAAATTCCTAATATTTTAATAATTTTCATTTTTACAAGCCTTTTGCTGAATCTTGGAGCCAACTATGATATGAGTGCAAATCAACTTTGGCTCTTTGCGTTGCTGAGCCTGCACTGAGTACAAATCTTGCTAGTCCAGGAAATGCCTTGAAGTTCATAAAAGGCCTAGTCTAAAGCTTGAGTAATACCAACAAAAATCTTTTGAAAAATGATCACTTTTAGAAAATCCCCAAAGCTTAATGGAATGATTGCAGCCATATTTAGAACTTGACATAACTACATACACAAAGAGCATCAGAGAGAAAAGGCAGACTCACAGTTCCTTCTAGCATTTTTAACAATGCCTGCTGAACACCCTCTCCAGATACATCCCTACTAATATTCAAGCTTTCTGCCTGCCAATTGATATGATTGAATCTAATTGGTATCAGTCATTTTCCATGATAAAATAACAACAGGAAACTGAAGTAACAACCAAGTACCTTCTTTGTGATCTTATCAATTTCATCAATATACACAATGCCTTCTTGAGCTGCTGCAACATTGAACTCAGCAGCCTGCACATAAAGCCCAACAACACAAAAACAAAAGCTAAATTAGCATCAACTATTAAAAAGAAGGGCATGCTACAGTTGTAGATAGCCTTAACATTTATAAGCTGGGCATTTATTGTAAAGAAACCAATCATTAGAATAACATACAAGATGAACAAAAAGAACACATTAATCACCATTGGCACAAAGATATACACAAGAAAGATTCACTTCAAAATTATTTTTCAGAAACATCTAAAAGTAAAACATAATAAACAAAACTTTTCGATGAATGAATACGAAGAGAAATCTCAGATTCATGAGTATTACTATTTAGCAAAAGGAAATTATTAACCTCCAGTCTCTTCAAGCCGTTGAAAGAATAGGAAAACTGTTGCTTGAATTGGCATGGATAAGATTAGGACCTATAACGTGAATACATAAAGTGTAAGCCCAGGGATATTGGAATAATGGGTTATTGATTGGCATGTCTATCCCTAAAAAACTTCATAAGCGTAAATGTGATATATATAGATATTCCTTGAAACTGGAATTTCAAAGTACGAACAAACACTTCAAAAGAAAATTTCAAATAAGGAAGCTTCAATATACATTTTTTCCCTATAAAGAATCAAAAAGATCACAACAGGATTTGCCAAAAACTAGAATGCCTACTTTAACAGAAAAATGGAATGGAACACAAAAAATATAACATTAACAAAACGAAGTGCATAGAAGATGAACATGAAATCAGTTGCACTGATTTCCATTACTCACACTGAAAGAACATTGCATGGATAATGTCCACTATATTAAGAGAAATAGTATCATTCAAGAACATACAATTATTGAGAACAAGATAGCTTTTATAACTAAGTACTTACCAATGATATTCTTCTCACCTCCCACGATTCCTGGCCAGTCCACTTGGACCAGGCCATTCTGCTAAGTACGTTATCAGATCTTGTATCGGCTCTTTCATGGTGGTAGATGATGATGCCAGTTATTCCTCTTCTATGCATTCAGCTATAGATTAGGAGAGCATTTGCCTTCAGCTATAGATTAGGAGAGCATTTGCCTTCAGCCATGATCGCCATAAGCCTTCTTCTCTGGTGAGGTTTTCCTTTCACATGGTAATTTACTGATTTGTAACGTTTGTAATGCACAATCTTGTCTTGTCTGACATGTTTAGTGTTTATTCATTTAAGGTTCACCACCACCCCATTTTTCCACTTGGGATTCACCGCCACCCCATCCCCATCCCCCTCCCCCAATTGTTTTTGTGGTTAAAGCTTTTAGCTTGTAGCTTCTCGTTTTCTTTTGGAAGTTGAAGCTCATTTTTTACTCCCTCTTGCTATTGTTACAGGTTGTACTTTCAAGTCCCATTGACCTACTTTGCTCCTCCTTGGACATTAATATAGTTTCTTTTTTCCGTATATTTATAGTTTACAGCAGTATATGAATAAGAGATAAATGAGTCTTAAAGTGAAAACAATTTTCATTGCAATTATGAAGATCTTCAGTAATGGTTCGAGATCAAAGTCTATTAAAGAAATTGTAAGGGCAATATGTGTCACATACCTTTATGTTAATATATTATGCAACTGTTATGATTTAAAATGATTTTTAGGGTCATGATTAATGTACAGACCATTCCATGTATTGAGTAATGTTGATGAATATTTATTTCTAGAACACAATGGACCAGTCACTGCTCATTAATACAATATATTGTTATATTCACAGACAGACATTGTGACCTTAAAAATGACCTTTACCTTTAAATTTTTACATTTATATAATGTAATATATCTAGTACATACATTACAGGAAAACTTTTCTCTAAGTTTCCTACTGGGCTCAACAGAATTTAGCGGACATGGAAGATCTCAACTGAGTCAAAGATTGCATGCTGCTCTCAAGTATGTGCAAGCAAACCTCTTTTTGCAGTTGTAGTTATTTAAATTTTTACATTTATATAATGTAACATGTCTAGTACATACATTACAGGAAAACTTTTCTCAAAGTTTCCTACTGGGCTCAAAAGAATTTAGCGGACGCAGAAGATCTCAACTGAGTCAAAAGATTGCAGGCTGCTCTCAAGTATGTGTAAGCAAACCTCTTTTTGCAGTTGTAGTTATAGACTTTGAATTTAAAACATGAACCGTCCAAAGCAGACACTGGTGGATGTACAAAAACTTAAAAGGCCAAAAAGGTTAGTGGTAAGCTTGTCAAAACTCAAACTAGTATGGGCCAGCAATCATAGCACAAAGAAGGTTATCTTTGTATAAGCCTGTAACAGAAGTTGAAAGGTTGTGGGGGTGAGGCCCTGAAGTTCTTTCCCGTAAGTGAATCCAGATCCTACGAACCAATAAAGAGCAATCACAAAGAGCATTCTAAACTGTCTTGTGTGAGTGTCAAAGGTGGTGTTACACCAAAAATGACAATCCTGTTGGTGGTGGTAGCATGCTTCTTGCAAACTCCATATAGAGCATTTTATTTTTATCTTTGGCCTTTCCCTCAAAACAACAAAACCCTACACCTCTTTTTTGACACACAGCTCTACCAAATATTGTTCGATAAGAAATGAAGAAAAATTGCCTCATACATCATATGAATGTGAATCTTGATACATATTTGAAGTAAAATAATTGCATAGAAAACTAACGCATCTCTTTCTAAACCCACAATAGTCTATTCAAGTTTCCGCAAGAAAGAAACTGTCATTAAGTTGGTAACCAAACTACAAATCAAAAAGAATTTTGAGCGGAAGTATTAAGTTATTAACATGGAATAAAATCCCACAATAGGGAAATCAACTTAATTGGAACAGAATCATACCATGAGAAGCTTATACAAAATAGACTCCACATCTTCTCCCACATACCCTGCCTGCATTCGTAGGATAGTATAATTAGAGAACTATAAGAAGAATGAAAGGAAAATCCTAGACAGGGTCCATGAAAATGCAGAAATAAATTTGCAATAAAATACAGCATGCAAGAGTAACAAGTTCCACCCAAAGAAACATATTTACATTGGAACCCGCTCTGCCCCATCCTGGTAATTAAGTTCCTACTGAAAATGGCTTTCACAATTTTAAAGGACAAGAATGGGTCTCTCTGACCAAATCCTTTGGCAAATTTCTGAAGAATTATTTTCACTATTTTACAAATAAATTGGCTGCATACAGGTATCCAAACTTTTGTATTATAGTTTACCCAAGCATTTGTTTTACTGCCACTCAATTTGCCGATCCACAAAGCAATACATTATAGTTTTTAATAAACTAATAGTCTCTGATGCATTCCCGGTTGGGGTTCTCAATGAGGAGATGCCTTACACCACGCAACCTTCAGAATTACACAGCAGAAATAAAGCAAATATATGCAACAGCAATAGACTCAGTTATTTATTCAATTTCAGCAACAGGAAATTACAGCTCACACACACAATAACGATAACACAGAAATCTTGAATAAGATGAGTTACAATAGATCCTCAGATCTCTGCCTGCTAACTCGCTGTCTTTGCAAGTACAGCTCTCTCGCAGAATATTCGCTATAATCTATATCCTCGAGTTCGCTGACTAGCTGACTCAAGTGTAGGGGCATGTTTATATAGACACAAGACCCACCTACTTACAATATTGCTCTCAACAACCCACTCCAAGCATTAATAATTTGTACCACATCACTATACACCACAAACATTAGATGTGCAATACAAATCCAAGGCACCATAATGCATCACGGCATACTACATCACAAAGTGATATTAAATGAATTCATAACAACCTTCCATGATCCAAGGAATTGAATGCAAACGGTTAGAAATTGCAACGGTTCCTTATCCATAACACATAACAAGAACTTTTGCGCTCCAAAGTCATTGCACGGAGATTGCAACTCGCAAAGCTAAGTCCCAATGATTTGTAAACAAAACTCGTGCGTAGGAATCAATGTGCAAGATTTTGCACATGATCCACCCACTCACCCTACTACAGACCAACATCCTGCATAGGATGTTACAAGAATTGCAATGCAACGCTGTGCGCTGGAACTCTTCTGCATCACAAGACTTCACTCCTCATTCTTCTTTGCATGGAACAAAACAAAGACCCTCAAAATGACCCTACGCAAAGTTTCGCAAGTTGATCCAAGCTGACTCTAACTGTGTGTACCATCAAGGCTGCACAAAAGAACAAACAAATGCGCACACGAAAAGGTAGTGCAAAACCACACAAAGAACTTGTGCATTAATTGCAAAAATGCTTATTATTTTGACTTTTTGGTTGATGTAGGATTACAAGTGAGCCCGGATGCCCGGATGCTCCTGCATCATACACCCTAAATAACAATAGAAACATGAGTTCCTGCTCATGTGCCTCCTATGAGCTCCGTTATTCACATTCCTTATTTTGCATCTCAAATGCGCTTATCTATGTCTCATCCTCAATTTCCCGGCCCTTCCATTTTACCAGATATCCTTTATACTCTTTGTCGTGCGTTTTCTTGCTAACTCTAAAATCAGTCACCCTTTCTGCTTCCTTGCACACTTTCTCAGGCATATGTGCTCTCCAATGAACTTCTATAAAATATACGCTTACACTTTCACCACTTTGTTGATGATACGGATACAAATTTGGCACATTAAAAATAGGTGATATGTCTATCCCTTCAAGTAACTCAATCTCATATGCATTTGTTGCAAAGTTTCGCAACACTTTGCACGGCCCAATCTTTTTCCACTTCAACTTGTCTAAAGTTCCCTTTGGAAATCTTTATTTTCTCAAGTGTGCTAAGACTAAGTCTCCCACTTCTCTACTCTTGACATATGCACGATGTTTGCACTATCCAATGCTCTTTTCCAACAGTTTGTGCACTTGTTGATGCAAGTTGCGCATATATTCAAAAAAATCTTCTATGTCAACAATTTTTCTTCGTTCATCTCTAATGTCACATAATTCCACAACACCCCTTGGACTTGACCCATAAACGATCTAAAATGGTGCCCTTCCAATACTTCGATTAACGAAATTGTTATAGGCAAAGTCAACTTGGGGGGAAATTGAATCCCATGTTCCTGGCTTTCCTTCAATCAAAAATCGCAACAAATTACCAAGACTTTTGTTGACTACCTTTGTCTGTCCATCCATATGAGGATGATACGCTAGACTGAACTGTAATTTGGTATCTAGCTTATTCCACAACATCCTCTAGAAATGTGAAACAAACTTCACATCTTTGTCTAATACTATGCTAAGCGCAATCCATGCAATTGCACAAGTTACCTGAAAAATAAGTTAGCAATGTTTGTCGCATCACTAGTCTTCTTACAAGAAACAAAATGTGTCATTTTCGAAAATCCATTCACAATCACAAATATGAAATATTATCCTCTCTGTGTTCTAGGCAATCCTAAAACAAAATCCATGCTAATATCCTATCATGGTCACTCTGTAATAGGCAATGATTGATACAACCCTATGTTATAACTTCTTCCCTTTACCAACTAGCAAACTCTACATTCCTGCACATATTTGCGCACATCTACACTCATCTTTGGCCACTAGTAGTTTTCAGCCATCTACACATATGTTTTGTCATAATCAAAATGACCTGCAAAACCTCCACTATGCTTCTCCTTGATAAACTCGAGCATTGAACCTCTCGGAATACACAATTGCGCTCCTCAGAACAATTCTTCTTGAATGAAATAATCTAACCATGGTGCTTTGTTGCCAGTCACTGGTTCTATGCACGTTTTTCGTGCATCTCTAAAATCTTCATCTTATTCATACATATCTTTCATATAATCAAATGCTATGACTTCTACTCACATTTAATTCAACGAAAGAATTCTTCTGCTCGACGCATATGCAACTCAATTTGACTTGCCACTTTTGTGCTTCAATAAAAATGAGTAACTCGGCAGAAACTCAGCCCACTTCATGTCTTTGGTTCAAAGTTTCTTTGTTGTTTATGAATTGCAATGCTTGATGGTAAGTATACAACACAAACTCCTTGGGCAACAAATAATGCCTCCACTTCTTGAGTGCTTGCAATAGAATAAAATTCTTGATCATAAATTGAATATTTCTTCTTTACATAATTTAGTTTCTCACTAAAGTTAGCTATAGACCTACCTTCTTGACTCATCATTTCTCCTATTATTGCGCCACGCGCATCACAATCTACTTAAAATACTTTTCCAAACTCTAGCAATGCCAACACTGGGTGCTCAGTTATTGTTAGTAATTTGCCTTGTCAAGGCCAAATTACTACCCCTACTATTCGAAACTTACCCCAGAACGGTCAATTTCCCTATACAGCTGGTCAAACTGATGAATTATAGTCTAAAGGCATGAACAAAAGGATATGTAGGCAGTCAAAGTATCAAATACAGTCATGATGAGGACCTACAACAATGTTACACAATCAAATGTGTTCACAAGGATGATATGTTGAAATAAGAAAGGTCTTTATCAAGATTTAGTAACAAGTGCTTATGATCATGAGGAGAATACATGAACAACCCATTTATGGGGTGACAAACAAGCATGGAGATGAAGGTTAAGGTGGCAGTAAGTTTTCTCGTATGGTTCATGTTTGCCAATGGACTGATCAAGCAACCATGAAGAAGAATGAAGATCAAATCTGCCTTTGAACCTTCTTTGAGGTCATTGACAAGCTATAGTCTGTACAAGGGCAAGACACCTACAGCGAGTTCAAAAAGCATATCTCCTACTCAAAATGTTATATACAGTTATAAAGTTAACCTATAGGCCTGTAGGAGGAATAAATTCGTAAGGTGGATACGAAAGTCATGGAAAAAAGCATATTCAGGGTCAAAAGGCCTTATATTGGGTTACTTATCATATAAACCTACAATCAGTCACCAAAAGATAACTCTACAAGTCCCTTTTTGGGCTATATCAATCTTTTTCTATATGGAATTCTAATTTGAAAGGTTTAATCACAAATGGTTAAATAGAATGGTGGTGAAGTGATTCTATACAAGGCACATGAAGGGTGATGGTCATTCACAAGGATTAGGTTATAAAACATGTGAGGCTTTGATAAATAAGAGCCAATGAAGAATTAAAATAGTTACAGCCATCCTTAAAGTAGACCTATAGGCTTGTAGGTTCACCTGCAGATAAAAACAAAGGATCAGAAGTAGGAGTACAAGTTTGTTTTTTCGGACTTTACATCAAGTGTTTTCTTTCTCAGAATTTTTTTGGGCTAAGAGTGGGAACAATTTTCTCGGACTTTTTGTCCGAAGGAAAAGAGATTTCAAAGGACTTTGCAAGAAGTCCGAAAGAATTACAAAGGACAGTTCGACGAAGGGAAAAGGTGCAGTTCAAAAACCCGAAGGGTATGTGCCCTTCAGGAAGGTTCATTACAAAAATCCCGAAGGGTATGTACCCTTCGAGAAAGCTCAAAACATAAGTCCGAAGGGGCAAATTCAAGAAGTCCAAAGGACTTTCCAACTTTTTCGAAAGAAAGGCTAGTTCAAAATTCCGAGGGGCTTCTTTTTCAAAAGGAAAGTTCGTTCACAGAAAACCCAAAGGGTATGTGCCCTTCGGGAAAGTACATTCGCAAAATCCCAGACTTTTCAGCGGGCAAGTGTACCATTTCATAGTTGCCGAAGGGTATCTTCGAAAAAGTCACTTAGCAGGCACCTCGAAGGGTATCTGCCCTTCGGGAAGGTTCACTTCAAGATTTCAAAGGACTTTTTCAAGAATCTCGACGGGTATGTGCCCTTCGGGGAAGTCACTTTCCAAGCTTCCGAAGGGTTGGTTTATGTTTTTGAAAGGTCACTTTTGAAGGCCCAAAGGGCTCTTTCTTTTGGAAAGTCCTTTAAGACAAAAGCCCGAAGGAAACCTTTCCTTCGGACTTGTCCAAAGCAAACAATTGGCAAATCTCGAAGAGCCAAAAGCAAAGTCCGAAGGGTAAGTCTGAGCAATTCCTGCGGGAAAACAACCAAGGAAAAGCCGAAGGAATAAATAAGGAAATGAGCAATACCTGCAAGAAGATAACCAAAGGAAAAAAAGGAGAGGCAATTAAGCCCGAACGGAAAGACAAGTCAGGGAACAAATAGAGACAAAAGCCACAAGCAGATAAGTGCCGAAGAAATGCATGCACAGAAGCGAGAAAACCAAGAGCAGAAAGCCGGGAAATAACAAGGAATTCAATTTGAATACATCTCTCGTTCATCAAGATCCTTGTCCATGCAAGCAAGGGCTATTTATAGTGGACTGGTCAAAGCTTCAATTGACTATTTGACGAAATCACGCTTCTCCTTTGTTTTCATGCAATCCAAAGCTTTCAACGTTTCAGACAGTTCAAACGGAGTTCTCCGTCCAAGATGTGGCATAGTTTTTCATGCAAGTGGAGACCATTGAAGGTTGACTGATCTTGAGTTGGAGTTGACTAGACAAGCTTGTTACACATCTTCCTTGTTTTCCATACAAAGGGGAATAATCTCTTCTTTCAACTCAGCTTTCAAACAAATCATATGGAGTTCCTTATTTAAAGATTTGGCGTAGTTTTCCATGTAAAGGTGAAGTTTGACTTTCAATGGGCCCACCATCCACACTTCTACGCCAACCTTGGATTCATGCATGTTTGGAGATTTTTGGAGAGTGTATTGTTTATTTTAAATATTAACCTTTCAAACTTGGCCCCACCGCCATACTTCTATGCCAAAGTTTGGAGAGGCATGCAAATTTTGTAAAAGGTAAAGATTTTATTGAATATTCTAAACATTGTAAAACGTGTTAAGTCTTGAGTTAATTAACCAAGACTAACCCTTTCCCTTTTTAGAACTCCACTTAAGGCTATTTTAGGTTTTGAAAAGCCTATTTATTGGTTTAATCAAGCCATTTAGAAGGATCCCTGAAGTTGTAAGAAAGAAATTGTACGCTGGACCAGTGATCAATAAAGAAGTTGTTCTGAATTTCCTTCGGACAAGGGCGCGATGGATGAAGGCGAGCAGGAGGGTGCGACAGGGCAAAAGGCAGGGCGCAGCTACAAGGAAGCGCTTGGACTACAGCAGGGGTCCCAGGGAGCGCACAGCAATGGGAAGGCTCCACTTTTACAAGGTTTAAGTTCTTTTGCTGCTCTTGAGCAACCAAGTATGTGCATCCCCAAAGTCAACGGCTGTCTAGAAAGATGCAAGGAGAGGCCCAAGCTGGCCATACCAATGGAAATGATTGCTGAAGACATTGAATACTATTCCAATCACTCCTTGTACTGCAAGTTTCTGGGGCTTAGGACGTCACTGTTATTCCTGGAAGCATGGGCTCAGAGGATGTGGGCACCGAAAGGAGATATGGATATTACATTGCTGGCCAATAGCTATTTCATGGTCACTTTTACCATTATAACAGATTGTCAATGAGTTTTTGCTGGAGGTCCTTACTTCCACAATCAAGTGGGACTGTTTATCAAGCCCTGGCATGCCGGTTTCATACCTTCAGAGGAACTACCAAACCGTGTCCCGGTGTGGGTGCGTCTGCCCCGCTTTCCAGTGGAATGCTACCGAGAATACACTCTCCAATTGCTTGCATCCTTGCTAGGAAGGCCAGTAGGTTCCTCAATGTCACTCTTGGGGAAAAAGGTAATGACTTATGTCCGTATTTGTGTGGAAATTGATCTTAATAAGCCATTACCAAATGCTGTTGAAATGAGTGCGGGCCCTTTTTCATGGGTACAACAGCTGGATTATGAAACCCTCCCTTTCCGCTGTCGTCTATGTCATGCTTATGGGCATTTACAGCGATGGTATCCCACCTCGAAATCTACTGCACCTCAGCTAGCTCAATCTACTCGCACTCCTTCTGGTACTGACAAGGAAAGAGGTCCGATTCCAGGTGAGATACCTGAAACTGATGGTTTTATGCCGGTTAAAGGCCGATATAGAAATAGAGGCCAAAAATGGTCCTTGAAGGAAAGACAATTAAATGACTCGCTCAATAGATTTGAAATATTGGACGACCTTAATCAGTAGGAGGTGAATCCCAGGTTGACGATTTTTTACCAGGGGATTGAGGGAATAGCTCAAGAGACCAATGCTTCAGAAGCTTTAACTGAAACACAGGATGCTGGAGATTGTCATATGGATATGGACCAATAGCTGATTATTTCGAAAAGAATGACTTCCTCAGTTGCTCCCCTTAAAGAAGATGGAAATATGCCCCTTACCGGGAAAACTCGAGACCCAGGGGCAGTAAGAAGCAGTAAATCTTTTCCTCATCTTGGACTTTTGCAAAAAGACCTTAAGAAAAGAGGGGAGAGAAATCTGGCAAGCCTGGCAGAAAAAAGGACCAAAAAAAGATCAAGCTAATGGGAGAGACTTTGGTGGAGTCGGGGTCAGTAAAGACTCTGGATGCACACTTTTTGAGCTCTCTGAAATGATTATAATATCTTGGAATGTCAGGGGTTTGAACAACAGTCCCAGACAAAATGTTGTTCACAACCCGATTAAAAGTCATAGGGCAGATGTCTTTTTCTTGCAGGAGACTAAGCTTTCAATTGAAGACATGTCCAGACTTGCGCCCAAGTTGTGGTGGCAAGGAGAATGTCAATGCATTGGCGCTACTAGATACTGTTGGACTAATCGCCAGCATCCCCCTTAGGGATTCGTGACATGGACTAACAGCCTCCCGTGGGTACTTATCTGGGGTTTGTATCGGGCGTTAACAGGTCGACCTTTTGGCGCAACGGCAAGCATTCCTACAATTGGTATCAGAGCCGTGGTCACGGGTTCGAATCCCCTCGGGTGATGCTGAGGGGGGGATTGTTGGACTAATCGCCAGCATCCCCCTTAGGGATTCGTGACATGGACTAACAGCCTCCCGTGGGTACTTATCTGGGGTTTGTATCGGGCGTTAACAGGTCGACCTTTTGGCGCAACGGCAAGCATTCCTACAGATACTCAGGGGGACTAGCTTGTCTGTGGAACCCACGAAAGATTGGCCTCATAGGCTGGTTGACTTCTAAGTACTCCATGACTATGATTGCTTCTAGCTTTGAGACGGGGGAAGTCATTCTCTTCTCCAATATCTATGCTCCCAATGATTGGCGGGGTAAAAACTTCTTATGGGGCCACATAAGTTTTGTCCGTAACCTGGCCCCCTTCCACCCTTGGATAATGGCATGTGATTTTAATGCTATTCTTGACTTGACTGAAAAGAGTGGTGGCACGTCAAGGCTAGACCCATCTGCTTTGCTAAAGCGCAACTACATTGAAATCTTGAATTTAGTTGACGTCAGGCCCAATAATGGACAGTTTACCTAGAACAACCGCAGGAGTGGGAAAATTGCATTGCTGAGAGACTTGACCGTTTTCTGGTCTCAACTTTTTGGGTTGGAGGTATGTGGTCTACGAGGTCTGAAATTTTGGACTGGAGAGGATCGAACCATTGGCCCATCAAGCTTAATAATGTCTCACAGTATCACCCGCATTCTCCTTTCTTCAGATTTCAACTCATGTGGCTGCGGAATCAATCTCTACATGAGTGTGTTGCCAATTGGTGGCGTTGGGTTAGGCCTGCCCATGGTACGGCGATGTACATTTTTGCCAAAACACTGCAATATGTGAAGTACAAGCTCAAGCGGTGGAATCACCAAAGTTTTGGGAACATTTTCCATGCTAAGGCTGTTGCACAAACCAAGCTTGATGGTATCACGAGAATAATAAGGGAATGACTGACTGAAAACTTACTGCAAGAAGAAACACAGGTTGTGAAAGACCTGGAGGAATGCGAGCTACCAGAGGAAATTTTTTGGAAGCAAAAAGCTCAAGTCGAATGGCTCTAGGAGGGGGACAGAAATACATCATTTTTTTTCAATTCGTCCAAAGCCAGGAGACATGGCAATTCTATTTCGGCCCTGGTCAATGAAAGAGGTGAGCGGCTTAACTCCTTTCTGGCAATTTCAGAAGAGGTAGTGCAGTACTTCTCTACTCTCTTCAGGGAAGATGCTAACGGAGAATCTCCGGAAGAAGCTCAGGTTCTCTTCTGCATTCCGTCGTTGGTGACGCGTGAAATAAATGAAAATTTAATGAAACCAATCACACTTGGAGAGCTTGAGGAAACCATTGTTCAGATGAAAAAAGGAAAAGCGGCTAGACCTGACGGCTTCCCAGCTGAATTCTACCAAGAATTCTGAGATATCAAACTTGACCTTTTCGCTGTTGTCCAAGAATCTCAGCGGAATAAGCAAATGCTTAAGGCTACAAATGCGACCTATCTTGCTCTCATACCCAAATGTGAAGGTGTTGATAGGCTAAGTCAATTCCGCCCTATATCCCTTTGCAATGTGGTTTACAAAATTATATCTAAAATCATTGCAGATAGGTTGAAAAGAGGGCTGAGTGTTGTGATCTCAGAAGAGCAGAGTAGTTTTGTGGAAGGCAGGCAAATCTTGGACGGTATCATTATTGCTGTTGAGTCCATTCACTCCATGGCCAGCTCAAAAGATAAGGCGATGTTCATTAAAGTGGACATGGCCAAAGCCTTTGATAGGGTCAGATGGTCATTCCTACGGAAGGTTCTTCGTGCTTTTGGCTTTATGGACAAATGGACTCAATGGGTCATGAGATGCATTTCCTCGGCTTCCTTCTCAGTGCTTATCAATGGAAAACACACGGAGCTTTTTGGTGCTACAAGAGAGCTGCGACAAGGTGATCATTTGTCTCTGTACCTTTTTTTTCTCCTTGGTGAAGGTTTGGGGCGGTTGATCAGCAGGAACAGAGGAAGGACATATCCAAAGATGGCGATGGGGAGGGGAATTGCCAGCACAATCACACCTGCAATTTGCTGATGACACTGCCCTTATGGGCATGGCCACAATGACTGAAGCTGCTAATTTACGCAGGGTGTTAGATGTTTATCTAATGGCCTCGGGACAAAAGGTCAATGAAGATAAGTCGTCCATCTTCTTCTTCAATACTCCGAGCCCTATTCAGCAACGGATCGCGAGGACTCTGCATTTTCAGATTGGGACTCCCCCCTTGATTTACTTGGGTATCCCTATCTCGGCTGGCCGTACATCCAAAGAATCTTGGCAGACTATTTTGGAGAAATTTCGAGTGAAAGTGAATCATTGGACACACAGGTGGTTATCCTTTGTGGGCCGGTTCAACTTATCCAATCTATGATGCAGGCTTTACCCATTTACAGGTGTATGCTCCAGGTTGCCCCGATGGGATTTGTTAAGGAGTTTGATTCGGTTACCAGACAATTCTTATGGGCTGGTAGTCTGAACTCCACTAAATGGAGCCTTATTAGATGGGAGATTGTCTGCAGCCCCAAACAATATGGTGGGCTTGGTCTGAGGCAAACAGACTTAAATGGTATTGCTTTGGCGGCCAAACTTTATTGGCGATGGTGCACCGAACAAGACAAAGCTTGGGCCAGAATTCTCTCACAGAAGTACTACTCCGGAACCATTCAGAGGGACATTCCTCGCTATCCGCTTATTGGGAAAGGTTCGGCAATATGGGGTTCTCTCAAAAAAGGGGCTGCTCTCATCAAGAATGGCTTATTCTAAATTTGTAAACAGAGATCCAAGGCTCTCTTTTGGTCTGACTCTTGGGATGGATATCCTCCCATCATTTCTCAGTTTCCAAATTTGTTGAACCTTTGTCAGAGATTCCTTGATGCTGGCTGGTTTCAGGTGAGTGACTTCAAAGTTTACATTACACAAGGACAGGTGGAGGTAGCTCACTGGGAAGCTCCCGAAACTTGACCTGTTAATGGGACGCAGGAAGAGAATGAGGCGTTGTTGAGCATCCTTTCCAAGCGTCGCTGTAGTCCTCTTCAGGAGGAGGATGAGCTAGCTTGGTCTCCCAATCTCAAAGGAGCTTACACAGTTTCATCTGGATATCAGGCTTTACTTCTTCAAAGATTGCGCAGGGGGAAGTGCATTGGTGGAGATAGGTCTAGAATAATTTCACATGGCCTAAATGCAATTGTTTTGCTTGGATGCTGGCTTGGAACAGGTGCTTGACCTGGGATAATCTCCGGAAGAGAGGTTTCCAAGGCCGTTCAGTATGTGTTATGTGCAGAGCGGCCGAGGAGGATTCAGGACACCTTTTTTTGCGATGCCCCTTTGCCATGCAACTCTGGTATTATTGGTGGGATGTTCGGCAGCGCCAATGTCTTCATGCTCAATCTGTGGTTGATTTCTGGAATGGATTGGGAGAACCCCCCTCAAGGACGCCCTTCCTGCAAGACATATGGCTGGGCGACCCCATTTTTCTATTCTAGCCTACGTTGTTTAGATACGGGTACATGTACGATTCGAGTACGCGGGTAAGTCATTTTTCAAAAACCTTGATTTGGATACGTCGTGGGTACGTCTCTATATATATATTTTTAAAAATATATATATATATATGCATATTACTCAATTTTTTTGTAAACCACTTGAAAATAGTAAATACATAGTGTTTGTTCATTCATTGCTTCAAATTTCAAAATGTTCAAAGTATACATTGCAAAGACATTCGGGCTTTTCAAAATGCAAATGTAGAATAAATCATAGATTCATAATTCAACTAAAATAAATCATAGATTCATAAACATTCGGGCTTTTCAAAAGACATTCCAGCAAATCCCTATAACCCTTGGTTAAAAAATAATAATATTGCTATTAAAATTTAAAGCATTTGGCATTTGTTGAAAGAATGTTTAAAAAAATTAAAATAGTTACAAATAATAGTTAAAAAAACTATTATTAAAAATTTAAAACCAGCTTTTAAAAAAAACTATTTAAAAAAAAAAGTATCCGGTAAGATTTTAGGTCTCACCCAAAATATAATAGTTAAAAAAGTTATTATAAATAAATTAAAAATAACACTTAAACTATTATTAAAACCAAATTAAAAAAAAACTACATACCTTCGTTTGTGCCTTGGCCTCCGTCGACGGTTGTTGGTGAGTCTGGGTTAACTTCTTTGACATTCGCTAAAGCAGCTTGGACACTCAAATGTAGCTTGGATAGAGAACGTAGTTAGTGCTTGCTAGGTTCGAAGAAACGATGACAGGGTGAAAAAACAGCAATGGCGGGAGAAAGAATGGCGTTTAGGGTTTCTTAAATTTTTAGGGTTTTTTTTTCGCGCTTTTTCAGAGTTTTTTTTTTCGTTTTTCACGTTTTTCGCCAAAAAATTTCGGGGACGCCCCGAAAACGTCCCGGGTACGCTCGGAGTCGTCTCGGAGGCGCCCGCCGGCGTGCCAGACGTTGATTTTAGGTCTCACCCAAAATATAATAGTTAAAAAAGTTATTATAAATAAATTAAAAATAACACTTAAACTATTATTAAAACCAAATTAAAAAAAAACTACATACCTTCGTTTGTGCCTTGGCCTCTGTCGACGGTTGTTGGTGAGTCTGGGTTAACTTCTTTGGCATTCGCTAAAGCAGCTTGGACACTTAAATGTAGCTTGTATAGAGAACGTAGTTAGTGCTTGCGGGGTTCGCAGAAACGACGACAAGGTGAAGAAACAACGATGGCGGGAGAAAGAATGGCGTTTAGGGTTTCTTAAATTTTTAGGGTTTTTTTCGCGTTTTTTTTCAAGTTTTTTTTCGTTTTTCACGTTTTTCGCCAGAAATTTTCGGGGACGCCCCGAAAACGTCCCGGGTATGCGAATTTTTTGGGGGGTGAGGGTCATGGCGCAGCAAATATGGCAGAAAATGATGGGGATGATCCAAGAAACCATCCAAGCAAAGAGCGCGATCTGCCTTCCTTTGACCAAACAGGACGCTCAGGTGGTGGCACGACTTGGATTCCAGCAGTTAACTGGTGAGTCAGCGTGTGTCAGGAGGAGCAAGCAGGTCAAGGAGCAAATTCTCAGGACTAGTCAGTGGCAACACCCCCTAGTGGGATTCTCAAGATCAATACGGATGATTCCTCCAGAGGTAATCCAGGACCCGCAGGTACTGGAGAGATAGAAAGGGATTCTGAAGGTACAGTGATTTTTCTTTTTGCGGTTCCTGAGGGGCTGCAAACCATTAACATGATGGAAGGTCAGGGCATTCTTTATGCCCTTGAAAAGGCCCAGGCATTAGGTTGGCGTAGGATCATCTGCAAATCAGACTCTCAAGTCGTGATTAACCTGCTCATCAAGAGGAAAGTGGTGGACGTCAATTGGCAACTATCTCTGATTATGCAACAGATTTTGCGAATCTGCTCGCTTATAGATAGCGTTACTTTTGCTCATATTCTGCGAGAATGGAACAGGGCAGCGGATTTTTTGGCTAAATGGGCGTCTGACCATTTGAATGGTGGAAACATTGAGGATTGGGGGTCTCTCCCCCCGTCGTTGCGTTCTGATTTGGAAAAAATTCTGGAGGCTGATAGGGAGGCTCATAATATTGTCTAGTTGGGCGTGTGCCTAGTTTTTCATTTTATGTTGCTTTCTTCTGGGGGTTTCTGCCCCCCGCTCTTCTTGTAATGCTCTTTTCTTATTAATATTATTTTTACCCCTTTTTATTATTTTTAAAAAAAAAAGTTGTTCTGAATCTAAGTTTGAAGAGAAGAATAGTGTGTATTTAATTGTGCATCAGCATATAAGTGAGATTTATCTCCTTTTGCAGATCCCTTCCTCATCTTTCTTTATCTCACACTTTTGCAGGTCATTTGAAGAGGTTTTCAACCCTTCATCTAAAACATTTTTGCTTAAGGACAGAATTATAAATTTCATTTGATTATGTGTATTAATTTCAGTAACTCCAGAGGATTTGGACAATTCAGGTGTATCACCCCTTTTTAATTAAAGTTTCTTTCAAGTTTCCCTTCCTCTTTTCAACTCAAAAAATCACAGTAGACCTAATTGATAAATCTAAAGAAAACCAGCCCTCTCTAGAGGTTCTTCTCATCAAAGAGTCACCCACACTCTGAGAAGTTCCAATTGTATCAACGAGAGTGAGGGTGTGCTTGCATACCTTCAATCAAGGTGCCCTCAAGAGTGATAATAGTTACCTCCTCCATCAATTGCTGAAAACTATATTCTGCTTATACACTCCATACAAATTCTTTTATATCTTTGCACATCACCTCAGTGATCATTGCACACGTCCCACTGAAATCCCTACATAACTTCCCGTAAAAACTCGCAAGGCCATGAAAGTTTTGCGTTTCAAACGTGCTCCTAGGTGACATCACACAAGTATAGCTCACACTTTTTTTGGATCCATCTTCAAACCTTCTCGAGATATTGCAAAACCAAAGTATAATAACTCCTCCTTCATGAGGCTACATTTATTCAAATTTACCAACTTTTCATCTCACAACCACAGTAACACTTGTCTCAAATGCACTGAGTGTTCTTCCTTTGTCATGCTGAAAATCACTATGCCATCCAAATATACTTTAAAAACTTACCAAAAAATGGTTTCGACGCTTCATTTATGAGTCTCGTGAATGTACTCGATGCATTACTCAATCCAAATGGCATTACTAACCAGCCATTTGTACAATCCTTCTTGTGTTTTGAACATCGTCTTCCACTCATACCCTTCCCTTATGCGAATCTAGTGATAGTCACTCTTCAAGACAATCTTTATGAAGTACTGCGCTTCACTCGAGCAATCCATCAAATCATCCATGTGCGGTAATGGAAACTTGTACTTAATAGTTATTTTTTTAATGACTCTAAAATCAATGCACATTCTCTATTCTCCACTTTTCTTAGGCACTAACACTACCAGTATTGGGAACAGGCTTAAACTTTCTCTTATCAACCCTTTATCTAACATCTCTTGAACTTGTCTTTGCACCTTTGCATTCTCACTAGGTGTCAAGCTATATGCCGCTTTGTTTGGCAAAATCAATCTTGGAATCAAATTCATTCAATGACATATGCTTCGCATGGGTGGCAACCCATCTTGTACAATGTAGTTCATAAGAAAACAATCTCTGCAAACTCGCTCCACATCAATACTTTGTGCGGAAATATTTCTTTTGCTACACTTATGGTCTTTGTTATCAAAGCATAACATGAATGCTCTTTCACTTCTCTCAAGTATTGTTTTCCCGAAATCATCAAAACTCTTGGACCTTTGTCCACTTCTTCACTATTATCCTTCAAAGGATTTAAGTGTGTTTTACTCCATCTTTTATCAATGTCGAGGTGTTTGCATGACCATCATGTTTTGCCTTTTTGTCAAACTACCAAGGCCTTACAAGTAACACATGGAAAACGTCCTTGGGCATTATTCACACAAAAGTTCATCCTTGTGTGAATTAATTCAAAAACTTGACAGACATTACTTATTCACCAGAATATGATGTCCCTTCAACAACCAAGACAATAGGGATTTGGATGCAGAATCCTCTTTAGATCAAGCTTTTCAACCATCTCTTGCGAAACAAGATTATCTGTATTGCCACTATCAACAATTACCTCCCGATTTGCAAATGGTTTTGAACAAATTCTTCCTCTGTGCAAGACTATTTTCTTCTTTTGTTGGTTTCAACAGCACCCTCTACATCATGAGAACTTCTCCATTTTCTGGTTCATCAATGTTATGAATAAACACAATAGTCTCCTCATTTATATGTGCGATATGAGCATTAATATCCGCTCTCCTACCTTCATTGTGTGTACGTGGACACTTAAATGTTCTATGTCCAATTTCACCACATCTAAAACATGTATTGATGAATCCTCTTCTTCTACCTCGTCCATAGGATCCTCTACCTCTTGTGTAGTTTACTCTACCTCTTTGTGCATTTGTATGATTGTGTTGAGAAATGCTAGCTTCTCCCTCTTGCGCAGAGTAACCTATCCTGCTACTTGTCCTCGCACGCACGAAAACTTTCCTTTCCACATTGACTCAAAACAAAAACATACAAAGAAAATTAGATTTAGGTTTTTCATGTCATTTTCAAATAGAACAGAATGTGTCCAAAATTTCAGACTCCAAAATTTATCCTAAATTGATTGAAATAAACAAACTATGAAAAGTATGTTGGATACTGAATACTAAATCTAATCACTAATTTGAACGAATTTAATCATGAATTTCAAAGATTTTCTTGTCCTTCGGCGAATTTTGAACTTCTACGATTGAATTCACCGAATGCGGTTACTATGCTCCCACCATAAGGATGCGTGACCCTTAAACTTTGTGCATGCAAATTTGACTTTCTTGGAATCTTCCATACTTTCATACTCAAAATATTTCTCTAACTCAATGATTCAATCAATAAATTATTTAGGACTCAAACTCCTTGAATAATTACAAGGGTCCAACTTTGGCATACCATTCATCCTCACAACAGCGCGCAATAATCTGTCTTTAGGTTCATAGACCTCTTACTCTATGACATAATTCTAAGGGGCTTCATCTGCGAATTCAATACCGCTTTCACATCCACCACCTCAATGCCTTGACGTTGTGCGGTCTCCATAACCTCTAGACATGCTTGCATATCTCTCATTAATCCTACCAAAACTACAAGACCTAACACTCTAGCCACTCTTGGTGCTCTTGCAGCAAACCCTACTCTGTGTGCCATTTCGTTGAAATCAAAGAACAATCACTACACCACCTACCCAACACTTGTTGGAAGATGTTATTGTTGCTTTCTACCCACACTCACAAATGCAAAAAAATATACTTTTATCCACATGCTCACCTGCAAAGAAGAAAACCTTGTTCTGATACCAAATGTTGCAATCGCAGTTAGGGGTCTTAATGAAGAGATGCCTTAGACCACACAACCTTCATAAGTACATAGTCGAAATTAAAAAAAAATGCAACAATAGATTCAATTCTTTATTCGATTTCAACAACAGAAAATTAAAGCTCACACACACAATAACGATAACACAGCAATCTTGAATAAGATGTATTACAATAGATCCTCAGATCTCTGCTTGCTAACTCACAGTCTTTGCAAATATAGCTCTCTCACATAATATTCACTCTAATTTATATCAAATTCGCTAACTAGCTAACGTGTTTATAGGAACAAAACCCACCTACTATAATGTCCCAAATGGGACAATTTTATGCAAAAGGGGTTTTCCCCAAAATCCACAAATCTGAAATTGCAATCAACAAACCCTAGATTACAAAACAAGCTCACAAAAACCCTTAACAAGCCCTAAAAACCCTAAGTGCCAAAATAATAGGGTTTTATGGGTAAATTCCAGCCAACAACTTGTTCCAAAATAATTGAGAAATTGTAAGAAAAATTCAAAATTTAATTTGCACAAAACAAGTACCTTTTTACCCAATTTTTGAAGGTCCAACGCCACTTTTTGATTGCAAAAAATTCTGATTAATTATCAAAATTTACAATTGTTGTTCTAAGTGATTTTCCTCTTCAAACCCCTACCAAAAATAGCCACGAATCTCCGAAAAATACCAAGAAATTACAGCGACTTATTTTGGGCATAGAAATCGCTAAATTAGCCTCTCCAAGCCAATTGTTCCACTTCCCAAGTGCAGGAAAAAATAACAAAAAATTATAGCATGAATTCTTGTCTTCCGCAGGTGAAAAAACCTGTCAAATAAATAAATAATAATTCTGAAAATTATTATTTATTTTTCTCCTTCAAACCCTTCACAAATTCATCCAAAACTTCACACCAATAATTAAAAAAATAGCAAATAAAATCAGAATATTTAATTTGCAAATTTTAGATCAAATGAATCCTCCAAACCCTAGATCCAAGCTTCCCAAGTGGTTCGCTCCAATTGCAAAAATAATATAATTAGTTAGCAAGCTTAACATTCAAGGAAAAGACCACGAAACCCTCAAAAAAATCAACACAAACCCTCCAAAGCAATTCACCCCTCCTTAGAGCAAGAACAAGATCTCCTTTGGCAAAAGTTGGTGTCAAAAGACACTTTTTTAGATTGATCAATCACCAACGGTAGCGAACCTCTATTGAACATGCATCTCAATAGTTTTCTTCAAGCATGAAGAACAATTTTATCAAAATTCAATATATCCTCAATTGTAGCCTTCAACATATATTTATAACTTCCAAAGAGGGTGAAACACTTTGGTAAGATAAAACATCTTTCTTTTTCCTTGTTTTAGCTCCCAACCCAACATCTCTTTTTTGAATAATATATTAATTAGTTGTCTTAATAAAAAGTAGTAATTAAAATTACTTTAAAGCAAATAAATTAATAATTAATTCATTTAAGCATTTTAGTGGTAAAAACCACTTTTTAAATATTCTATTAATTAAATAATAATTGTCTTATGGTAAAAATCACTATTTTGACAATTAATAAATAACTAATAAAATAATATTCCCAAAAAATGGCTCCTTTAGTCTATGGGGAAACAGACTAAAGGTCTTCAATACCTATTTAATCATGATGTGGAAATGGGGACATCACACCTACTTAATTTATTGTTGTCAACAACCCACTAAAAAATATTAAATATTTGTAATACATCACCATGCACCACAAAAATTAAATTCTCAAAACAATCACAAGCCACCATAACGCAATATAGCAAAATGCATCACGACATACTACATCACAAAGTGATATTAAATGAATCCATAACAACCATCTACAATCCAAGAAATGCTAACAATTAGAAACTACAATGACTCCTTATCCATAACACATCACAAAAACTTTTGTGCTCCAAAGTCATTGCACGGAAATCACAACTCGCAAAGCTTAGTTGCAATGATTTACAAACTAAACTCGTGCATAGGAATCAATTTGCAAGGTTTTACAAATGGTCTAGCCACTCACACTATTGTGTACCAACATCCTACATAGGATATCACAAGCTTCGCAACACAAAGCTTCACACTAGAACTCTTCCACATTGCAAGACTTCACCCCTCTGCGTGAAACAAAACAAAGACCCTCAAAATGAACCTACACAAAGTTTTGCAAGTTGATCCAAGACATAATTCCCATTACCAACAAAACTTTGATGAACTTTGCAAAGATGTACATTTTATTAAGAGAACTGCTAATGATGTTCATAGTGTTGTAGATTCTTCTTTAAACATATTGCGTAGTATAGGCAATAAGCTTTCTGGTATGGACCATATGCTTGCTAGTCTAGAACGAAGTCTAGACTGGTTAGCATAGTTACCAGGGTCGGCTGCATCTGGCCGAAATCCGGCAAGTACCGCATTTTTTCGCCAGTCCGGATTAATAAATGCGGTTCGGTGCTTTTTTAGCATTAAAATATTAAAAAAGTCAAAATCCCTAAAAGTTGTTGCAAACCCTAAAAACTACAGCAAAAAACCCTTCAAAAAACTATTTATATGCGCGTTTTGAAACAAAGTGAACACACTGAACTCTGAGAGTGAGAATCGAGTGTGGAATGTGAGAGGAAGAGTCTGTCGGCTCAGATAGAAAACCCTAGAGGGCCGGTGGAGCACGCTGGTGGAGTGGAGTCATGGTCGTGGAGACACGAGGCAGTGAAATCAAAGCAGGCGTGGCAGCAGCACACGGCAGCAGGGCGCAGTAGAAGTGCGCGGGAGCAGCGTGCAAGAGCAGGGCACAGCGCAGGCCGAAGAGTCCAAGTAGGGGTTTTTTTTTTTTGAATAATTTAAGAAAAATTTAAGTTTATAATGGTTTTATTAATAAATTTTAATTAAAAGTTATTTTATTTTATATTTGATTTAAATTTAATTAGATTTAAAATAATAATTTATTACTTCTCATTTAAATCATTTTATTTTATTTATGTTTTTTTTTCTTATTTATTTATATTTTATTTTATAATTTAAATTTATAGTTTAAGATTATTTATTTTCAAATCCTAATTTATATTTTATATTATGAAAAAAATAATATAAAATATAAATTAGGATTTGAAAATAAATAATCTTAAACTATAAATTTAAATTATAAAATAAAATATAAATAAATAAGAAAAAAACCATAAATAAAATAAAATGATTTAAATGAGAAGTAATAAATTTTTAATTTAAATCTAATTAAATTTAAATCAATTATAAAATAAAATAAAAAACTTTTAATTAAAATTTATTACTAAATAAATTAATATTAATATAATAATAAATATTATATAATATATTTAATCTAAATCGAAAAATTCAACACTACATTTAAAATATATGATAAAATTTAAATTTAAAAATAATTAAAAAATAAACATTATAATTTATAATATAAAATATAAATATATTTATATTTTTATATTATAATTTATAAATTATAATTATCTTAAATTATATATTTTATTTTATATAATTTTTCAAAAAATAATATAAAATATAAATTACAATTTAAAATAAATATTCTTAAATTATCATTTTTAATTATAAAATAAAATATAAATAAATAATAAAAAAACATAAAAAAATTAAATTATTTAAAAGAAAACAATAGATTATTAAATTAATTAAATTTAAATTAAAATTATGAAATAGAATAAAAACTTTTAATTAAAATTTAATATTAAATAAATTAATATCAATATAATAATAAATATTATATAATATATTTAATCTAAATCTAAACTTTCAAAACGACAAATTTTAAAATATATAATAAAATTTAAATTTAAAAATAACTATAAAAAAATAAAAAAAATTAAAATAAACATAATAATTTATAATATAAAATATAAATATAAATATATTTTATATTATAATTTATGAATTATAATTATAAAATCCATCAAATCTATTAATATTTTTGAATTTATATTTTATAATATAAATAAATTCAAATTTTAAATATTACATACATAAATTTGATAATAAAATTAAATATAATAAAATAAAAAATACTTAAAACAAATATTATAAAAAATAAATTATAATTGAAAATGAATATAAAATAATTGTACATTAAATTATATTTAGAAAATAAAATTTAAATATTACATAAATAAATTTAATAATTAAGATAAATATATAATAAAATAAAAAATATTTTAAAAAAATATTATAAAAAATAAATTATCATTTAAATATAAAATAATTGGACATTATACATATATGGTAAGATGAAAAATATTTAAAATAAATATTATAAAAAATAAATTATAATTTAAATATAAAATAATTACACATAATAAATTATAATTAAAAAATAAAATTTAAATATTTATTATAATTTTCTATTATATATATTTTTTATTTTATAGAGTTGTGTCATTTTATTTTTATAAGTCATTTAAAATTAAAATTAAAAAAATTGTGATATGGTTTAAATTTTTATTATTTTTAAAGTTTTATAATTTTATTATATATATATCATTTAGTTAAATTTTAAAAAATATTTTTACATATTTTAAATGTGTAATAAAAAAATGTTTTTTAAACTTTTGCAGGGAAGCATATAATCATGGCAAGTCAATTGCTTGAGAAGGAATACATTATTCAGCGAAACGCAAATTCCAGAAATATGCAATGCACTCTTTGTGGTTCCAATATCACTAGGACTCTAACAAGGGTTCGAAACCATTATATTGGAGGCCCAGATGTGAATATTTGCCCAATAGCATCGCAAAATCCCATGTATGCACCATTTGTAAGTCAAATCCGAAGCAAATATGCAATAAAGACAATTGCATCAACATCTGAATCTTCAAAGAGAGCTAAAATTCAACGCAGTATGACACAGTTTGGATCATTTTCTAGCTCAACGCATCCCCCAACGTCTACCCAAGCGAGTGAAAGTGCACATCAAATGTCTCAATCCTAGTCTTCTTTGAAAGCTATGTGGAAGCCACAGGGAAAACATGAGCTAGACAGATTGGTGGCCCGTTTTTTTATGCAAATGCCATCCCCTTCAATGCTATTTGAAATCCACATATGAAAGCAATGATAGAGGGGATTGCCAATTTTGGGAAAGGGTATACAATGCCATCTTTTGAAAACCTGAGAACTGTTCTGCTAGAAAAAGAGGTGACATCTATATCTAGTGAACTAAATAAAATGAAAAGGCATTGGAAAAAAACAAGTTGCACTATAATAAGTGATGGGTGGTCTGACACAAAGCGAATACCCCGCCTGAATATATTGATTCAATGTCCTAAAGGTTCTATGTTTATCAAATCAATTAATACAAGCAATGATGTGAAGACTGCAGATTTCATTTTCAAATGCATTGAATTTGCGATTCTGGAGATTGGAGAGGAATATGTTGTCCAAGTTATTACAGATAATGCAACAAATTGTAAAGCAGCAGAGAAACTTCTAATGGACAGGTTTCCTCATTTGTTTTGGACTCCATGTATAGCTCATGTTTTAGATCTTTTGCTTGAAGATCTTGCAAAGTTGGAGTGGGTGAATAATGTTGTCAAAGAAGGGAAACAAATTTCAAAGTTTATACTTAATCACCGCTTGACTTTAAGCTTGTATCGCTCATTTGCAAAGCGTGAACTTCTCTCTCCAGCTGAAACAACGTTTGCATCTAATTTTATCACTTTGCAAAGAGAGGTGGAGGAGAGGACATCATTGAGAAGAGTTGTAGTCAGTGAAGAATGGGCACAATCTAAGCTTTCTAAGGAAAGCGTTGCAAAGAACATTGAGAGAATTATCTTGGGTAGTTCATTTTGGGAGGGCGCTGAAAAGACCCTAAAGGTTTTTGAGCCACTTGTCCAATTATTGAGATTAGCTGATGGCATGAAACCTTGTATTAGTTTTGTGTATGAGGGCATGGAGCAAGCAAAAGAGCAAATTAAAAAAGTACTGACAGATGATGGTGATGAAGTTCAAAGGATTTGGGACATTGTAGACCTGCGATGGAACATGTTACATCGACCTATACATGCAGCAAGTTGTTATTTGAATCCAAAGTTGATAGAGGTGGATCATGATGCAGATGAGGAGGTAAAGAATGGTGTATTGGCAACAATACACAGGTGGTTCAAGATGAAGATGAGAAGGCTAAGGTGAGAAGGCAGTTGGCTACATTCAAGAACCAAGAAGGGTTGTTTTCCCTCAAGAAAGCACAAGAAGACATTGTTAGCATGGATCCCCATTTATGGTGGCAGACGTATGGTTCTTCTACTCCAGAGTTACAAAAGCTTGCTGTGCGTGTCCACAGTGAATGTGCCAATGCTTCTGCATGCGAAAGAAATTGGAGCATGCATGATTTGATCCATACTAATAATAGAAACCGACTAGGAGCCAAAAAGCTGTCAGATCTTGTATTTGTTCATAGCAATTTAAGATTGCTTGAGCACAATCTTGCAAAAGAAGATGACAATCTTCATCTTGGAGAACCATCCTTTGAAGGAGTTGAGGAAAATATTGATAGTGTTGATGAGTTGGATGGAGGATTCGCTGATGGTGCTGGTGCTAGTGCTAGTGCTAGTTTTGATTTTGAAATTGGGTTTGATGTTGCAAATGTTTGAAACTTAAGTTCTATATCAATTTTGAGCTTAGGCTCTAAACTATGAATATTTTGCTATCTTTTAATGTAATTCAAGTTTGAAATTCTTATGCATTTCTCAATTTTGCAAGTGTTAAATTAATGTTCATTCCTTAGTAGATTGAAATATTTTGCATATATATAATATATATATATATATATAATTTTATTTTCTGGCCCGGATTTTACCGATTTTTTTCCGGATTTTTTTAGAAATTTCACATTCCGCATTTTTTTGGCCTCCCGAACGCATTCAGATTTCCGAACCTGGTAACTATGCTGGTTAGACAAGGAGGAAAAAGCAAAGAGTGAAAAAGAACAAGAGCCTGAATCCAGCAGCAAAACTCTTGTAGCCATTAATTTTGGTCCAGCCTTTAGGCCACATAAATCCCAAAAATAAACAAAGCTAAGAGAAAAGCCAGCCTTAACCCAAATGCAGCGGACACAAATTCCAGTCCAGCCATGATACTTAAATATTGATGATCACCTCAATCATCTCAAGAAAATCAGTTCGTGTTGCAATGCCATGAAAACTATTGGACAAATTTTTAATCTAGATGGGCGTATAAATTCTATGTTTGCTATTAGATATTTTGAGGGCAATGTTGAAAATGGTGGAACAATATGTCTGAGACAATTCAAGGAACTAGAATTTTTGGCCAAATTGATCCCATGCAAGTTTTGTACCTTACTTTGGTTAATGAGTTTGCTCCACCTCAAGGCAATTGAGAAATAGAAGCTAATAAATAGTTAGCAAAGATGAAGCTCTGTGACTTGTCACAATTTGAAAAGCTTGCTCTCCAATTCTGCAAGCTTGCATATTAAGACCATTTCCACCATTCAATACTATTAAAATGCACTTCTTACAGGCCTTACCATATAACCTTGTTGATCATTTCCTCGAATATATTGAAGTTAAAGGCATGCAATTGAATGCCATGTCTATTACTGATGTTATTGATTTTGCTCGGCATAAAGTTATGACATTGGTATCCAATACTAAATTTATTCAAAAATTATCCAGACACCAAGCCAGCCGAGTTGCCATTCATTTCCCTGAAAGTGCACCCTGGCTGCAGACCCTTTGTTTCCAAACCCAACACCACCGCAAAAAATACTTCTTTTCCACCGCGCTCATTTCCTCACCGCTGCACACCTACTCCCAAACATCAATTTCTTTGTCGTCACCTTTTCCCAAGGCCACAATCCAAAAGCGTAATTTGCTATATTTGCAATCAACCAAGGCATATTGCCCCAAAATGTTCTTGTAAAATAAAACTATTGAAGTTGTATATTCCTCCAACACAACCACGTGGTGGGACATTATTGATGAAGGTGAGGACTGGTATCTGCAGGATGTTTTTAAGTCTATCCTTGAAGAAGAAGAGTGCAGTGATGAAGAAGAATACATTAATGCAAAGGCCAAGGTCTCACAAAAATCAAGAAGCAGCGATTAGTAGTCAAGGACCAGCAAGAAGAGAAAGATACAATAGGGTAAGACAGCCAAGTTTCCAGATGATTCCTCCTACAATCAGAAGAGTAGACCTGAAGCCAATACAAATGGGTCAAGCGTTCAAACCAGATGAAAGATGGCTTAAAAAAAAGTTTAGCTTTGAATCTTCAATGCAAAATCCCAACCATCCAAAGGAAATGCCTAATCCAAGATGGGATGAAGAATGGTTTAAAGAAGAAATTGAAGGTTTTGAGGAAGACTGCTTCAATCTGCGGAACATATGAAGAATAAATCAGAAAAGAGAATGGATTGAAACAGAATAAGAAGCTTATGAAAAGCAACTGGCAACACAAGAAGAAGTCACACTACCATCTGTGCAAGATCCTACACAATGCATGCTGGTATGTACTATTATGCCTACACCAGAAAAACCAAAACCAATATATATCACTCGGTTAATATATTGGAGATATGCACCATTAATTTCAGTAAAAATAAATGGAAAGTAAATAGATGTACAAGTAGACACTGGTACCCCATTGTCTTTTGCTAAAGGCCCTATTATTTCAAACTGAGAAAAGTTAGACAATAAGCAGGCATATGAGTCATTAGATGTGAAAGGTAATTCATTCATATGTAACAGTTAAAAGCATCAAGAACCGATGCTTATTCAGGAAAAAGATTTTTCTATGATTTCTTCATGCATGATGACATGTCAGTAGATATCCTACTAGGAGGAGCCTTAATAGATAAGTATTCTCCTTAAGGTAGTACACACAAAAATGTACCATTTACTCTTCAAGGAGAAAGGATTAGAGCTCCTAGACTCCCCTATGCCACAAAACAATTTCCAAAAACATTAGTACAACATCTAGAAAACCGTCTTAACAGAAATAGAAAAGATAGGACAGGTTATTAAGGATGAAATTTGTTCTCATAACCCTCTGAAATTCTAGCAAAAGAAAATGCCATTCCTACAAATGATTATAATGACATGGAAAAGACAATTAAAGAGCTTGTAAATGTTAAGTTCATAGAATGCTAAGTTCATAGAACCATCTACATCATCATTTTGTTGTTATGCTTTCATGGTTAATAAACACTCCGAACAGAAGAAATGGAAAAAGAGACTAATTATTAATTATAGACCTCTTAATGCAATTACAACACCTTTTCCATACCCAATTCCAGATAAGTCATATCTACTATAAAAAGTAGCAAAATGTAATATTTTTCTCAATTTGATCACAAGTCAGGGTTTTACCAAATAAGAATAAAAGAATCAAACAAGCCTAAAACAGCTTTCCATTGTCCATTTGGCCATTTTCAGTGGAATGTAATGTCGTTTGGCCCTATAAATGCACTTACTTATTATCAGGCTCACATGGATGAAATATTCTAAGGAATGTCTGATTTCTTAGATGATATTCTAATTTTTTGTATGACTCTTGAAGAGCATCTTTCACATCTTCAGAAACTTTTCAGTTCAGCAAAGGAAGCAAGTATAGTTCTATCAAGTACTAAGCTCCAACATTGCCAATAGGAGTGTGATTTCCTTGGCATGAAATTGAAAAATTCAGAACTCCAAATTTAGCCCCATATTAAAGAAAAGGTTGTTGAATTTCTTGATACAATGAACAAACAACAACTCCAAGCCTTTTTGGAACTGATGAATTATATAAATAGTTTTTATCCAGATGCTGGAAAAAAGGCAAGTAATTTGGTTGGACAGATGAACATACTCAATCTGTTCAAACTATTAAAACAAAGGTTCAATCTTTGTCATCCTTGTTGGTGCCAAACTCAAAAGATTTCAGTGTCTACACTGATGCTGGTGATACAGCTTAGGGTGGTATGTTATATGTTGTATAGATAATTTTGTAGAGTATATTTGTGAGTTTTCTAGTGAAAACTTTGATGATGATGTAAAGAAATGGGTCTCCAGTGACAGAGATCTGTGCTATAAAGAAATGTCTTGAGAAATTTGCCCTCAAATTGATGCACCTCAAATCCTTCAAGATCAGAACATATTTTACCAGAGTTCTGGCATTTAAAGAAAAGGATCATGGCAGGAAGGATGGAAGAGGTAAGTATTGCAAATGGCAAGAGCATTTCAATAGATTCAATTATACTGCAGAACATATCAAAGGGGAAGAAAATGTCATAGCAGTGGATAAGTAGACACCCTGTTGTTACCATGATGAATAAACTGCCACCAGCATGTTTCAATTTAACCCACATCAAGAAAACCAAGTTTGATGACTTGCCATTAATAGTACAAAGGCAAATTCTCACGGAAAGCATACTCCAAATATATACCAGATTTTCATGAGCAGCATCAATGGATCTGCAAGCAGCTGGATCTTGTCACATCACAGCACTGCACAATAAAGGCACTATCACCATCTATAGACTTAACAATGACCTCCATATCTAACAATATACTGCACTCATCCAAAGGCCCGGGTGGATGTGGAGGATCAAACCAAATCTATTGTGCAATAATGTTGTTATCGCGTTTGAAAAGAATCTGGGGCCACCAATCATTCACACTACATAAAGTTTTGATGAAGACACTATGGCTTGTACAATTATTCAGCAGCAACTTGAAAGGGAGTCTACATTCCACATTAATCTACTCCACCAACCTACCTTTACGAACGTGCAGCAAGTCTATCAACTAAGATGCTTATCCAGTCCCATCGATGAAAATGCCTTGTTGACAGAATCCAAGGCTTTATTGGGAGGCGAGGCATCTACGTCATCATCAGATAGAAACTTATATATTCTCTTAGCTGTAAAAGAAAATTGGTGGCAAACACCGTCAGCTAAGAACTGACAGGACTCTATCCAATTCTTCCCATAAAAGAGATCTAAGGAAGTGTAATAGACATCGGAAGGAATAGTTTGCAGAGTCTTTAGAGTAAGTCTAAAAATCTCAAGTGTAAGTCTGTCAAAGAAAAGAGAGAGTATGCTCCTTCTCTTCATCATGATCTAAGAAACCAGAAATCTCTTTCTTTAAATCTGTAAGTTATATATTGTAAAGCTTCTTTGAAGTAATAGTCAAAAGCCGATCCATTCAACCGCCTGCCCCTGTGCAGTTTAGTTTCTGCTATCATTTGTTCCTCTTCTAAACTTGCGCACAAATCACAACTTGCGCAAAAACTACAAAATGCTTATTTTTTTGAATGTATGTGTTTTTGGTTGATGTAGGATTACAAGTGAAACCAGATGCTCCTGCATCGGTCTGTCTATATCCATAATGCATTGAATTTGGCTTCATCTATGCCAGTTTTTTTTTTTTTTTCCTTTATTTTACTAGGAGTTTATCGTGCACATATATTCAAAATATTGTTATATTTAAGAATTCATTTTGCTGTAATTCTGTTTTCTTATCCACGAGGCAATATATAATGAATTTAAATATATTCGCAGCCAAACTGTTATTTACATTAGCACTCAATTTCCATGAAACTGGTGTAACATAGTGAGTATGATATCAAGATACTTAAGTTGCGACTTGCAATCAAAGTAATCTTAACTCGTAAAACAGAATAAAACAAACAGATTCAAAAAACAGTGCAGCCAATTCTCAGTGTTGCTAACACTGATATTAAAGCATGTCTAATGTGTGCTTTAAAGTTTATAAGCTCGAATTGCACGCTGATGTTAGTGTGATTGGATATAGGATGATAGACACCTGGAAGATAATGCTTCAATTCAGCTACTGTGGCATTGCTTCAGGTTTTATAATATTCTGAAACGTTCCATGATGCTTTCTTTACTTTATGTCATGAACAATTTAGATGTCTGCCCCAATAGGTGACTGGCTAATGATGATGCATGATACTAAATTAAAATTTGCCTCATGTGCTAATAGGGGCTTGGTTCATTAGGGACATCTAGAGTTTCAAGACGTCATCCATTAGAATTCCCCTCTAGCTGCAGTCCACCCCCAATCCCACCTAAATGGCTTTCTTTACTTTGAGTCATGAGCAATTTAGATGCCTTCCCCAATAGGTGCCTGTCTAATAATGGTACATGCCGCTAAATTAAAATTTTACTCCCATGCCAACCGGGACTTGATTCATTATTGAGGACTAGAGTTTCGATATGCCCATTAGGGCTCCACTGCAGCTGCAGTCCACCTCCCACCCCACCTATATATATTGCATGAGAACAAAAAGTGATTAAGCTGGTCACAAGTTCCAAGTCGTAGAATAGATAACCCTGAGAGTTAGCATCCAAAGCCAAAACAATTCTAATGCCTGCAGTTCAAACCCTCGGAGCATGATTCTTGATGCATCCTGTAGACACTCAATTCTCATCACGTTCGTGTCGAAATTGCAATTAGAATGATTTTTAGCAATAATGCACAAATCATAGAAACACCCAAATTAGTCCACACACTTGACGTGCATATTCTGAAACGTATTGGTACATCTCTGATTGGGGCAATACATCGTACACAATCATCAGCTTCATCTAATTCAAATTGTTGTTTTGCAAGCAATGTTCTGGGACAATTAAGGAGAACAAATATTCAAATTTCGATATTGCATAAATCACTCAGAAGCTAATCAAGATTAATTAGCCCATCAAATCAAAATCAAATAGCTAAGCATAAAATCCATAGAAATTGGCTAATTTAATATTATGCAATATTCAAATATTTAACAAATATCTAAATCGTGACATCGTCGTGACATTACACAGAAAGTTGTCACGCATTAACAATAAATACAAGTAAATATCAAGATTTAGAAGCCATGCCTAATAAATGCAGATCCAAACCCCAAATATTAATGACATTACCCAAATTGGACTGAATTTTGGCCACACATCTTAATCTTGATCCAATTGTTGGAATCAATTTGAAAAGTCTATAAATACAAGGCTTGTTTGACATAATAGACAAGTTTTTAAGTGCAAACAAACCCTATAGAAATTTAAAAGAAAGCTTCATATCATTATTCCATTTTCTTCTTATTAATTAGACGAAATCATGTGTAACCTAGGGGAGATGTTGCCTACAATGGTGTGAAATTGACGAAGACTCCACAACTACAATCTCAAACTCAATACACCATTAATCCGGCTTGGAGAACGAATCCATTGGGAAGGTATAGCTTTTGTTTGTCTTTCTATTTGTTTATATTTTCTTAGACCTTGCTAGACCGAGGGATTATGCTTAAGATGTCATGTTTGTTAATTTGTTTTGAATCACTAACAATGAACTAACCTCTCTTGTAATTGTGATCTACATTTTAAGCAAATATCAAGGATCATGACATCATCATGAAAGTTGTCAAGTATTTGCAAAATATCAAACAAATATCAAAATTTGCAAGCCATGCCTAATCAATGCAAACTTAACCACAATTATTAGTAGCACGAGTCATCCAAGATTGACTAATTCTCATCCACTCATCTTAATCGTCGTCTGACAATCAAAATCAGTTTGGAGAATCTATAAATACAAGGTGTTGACCAAATTTTGGCCTTTCAGGACAAAATTGGGCACCCCTATTTGCAAAAAATCATCTAAGTCGATTTCATTTGGCCAAGTCCAACACTTTGCTTTTTTTCGGAAGAAGTGTTCTTTGACAAAACCCGCAACAAATGCATAAGTCTTTTCTTTTCGAAAAGTTTGTTTTGGTATTTGTTTAAGTCTTTAAAGAATTCTTTCGGGTTTTTGTTTTAAGCTTTGCTGAATTCTTTCGGACTTTTTTTCTAAGGCTTTTCTATAAGAGTATTTCTTTAGAGTTTTCTTCCGACCAAGTGCCGAATTCTTTCGGACTTTTTTTCTAAGGCTTTTCTTTAAGAGTATTTCTTTAGAGTTTTCTTCCGACCAAGTGCCGAATTCTTTCGGACAAATTGTCCGCACAATTTTTCTGAAGGTACTTTACAATTTTTTCGAAAGATATCTTCAAAGCCAAAAGGGACCCTTGCAACTTTTCCGAAAGGTATGTTTGTAACTTTTCCGAATGGCACTTTCATTTTTCCTAAGGGTATCTTTTGTCGAGAAAAGGTCCACTTCAGTTTTTCCGAAGGGTACATTTGCAACTTTCCCGAAGGGCATTTTCTTTCGAAGTGGACCCTTGCATTTCTTCCAAAGGACACTTGCCTTTCCGAAGGGATCTTTTCAAAAAACTCAAAACTCCGAAGGAAAGAATTGTTTCAGACAATTTATCCAAAACAACTTTTCCGAAGGTCCATAACAATTTTTTCGAAGGGCAACTCAAAAGAAAAAGGCACTTCAACTTTTCCGAATGGTAGGTGACAACTTTTCCGAAGGATTTTTTCAGGCTAAGTGGACACTTTCAACTTTCCCAAAGGGTATTTCAACTTTTCCGAAGGGATGTTTTCAAAAAGTCCGAAAGATTGTTTCGCGGAAAGGTGGACCATTTCAGAAAATCTGAAGGGTATCTTTTCCTTTCGGAAGATCATTTCAAACAGCTAAAGGACACTTTCAACTCTTCCCAAAGGTCATTTGCAAGAAGCCGAAGGGTATGTTTCCTTTCAAAAAAGGTCTCTTTTACTTTTCCGAAGGGTCATTTCAAAGAATCAAAAAGGGCCAAATAGAAACCCTGAAAGAATTCTTTCAGAGAAATTGTCCGAAGAATTCTTTCAAAAAACTTGAAAAGGTGCAAAGTCCATTTACTTCGGACATTTTGTCCGCAGAAATTGTTTAAGGCATGGACCAAGCGAAAAGCCGAAAGAAAAGAACAAAAGACCCGAACAAATTCCTTCGAGAAAGTGCCGAGACAAGAAGTCCGAGAAAATAAAAGTCCGGAGAAATACCCGAAAGGTGATGGCCCGCAGAACGTCAATTTTAGATTGCAGAAACTAGCCATTGGAGTTTAAAAAGAAAGACTCAGCGAGACCCTGAAGGCGAAGATAAGAGGTAAAAAGTGGCAATTGTAACTGAAGCATTTTGTTTCAATTGTAACTTATTCAACTGTAGCTGATTCAATTGTAACTGAGGCTTTGGTTCAGTTGTAACTCGTTGTAACTAATCCATTCAGTGACATGGCATAGCTCGCCTACTTCTCTCCCATGCAAATGTAACTGATCCTTTCAAGATGACACGTCTCAATGACCCTTGGACTTCCTTTGATTGCTCTATCTCTCAAAGCTATATATATGCGTCCTCTTGACTCATTCAGGGATCATCTGCTGGTTATTGGGGAAACTCTGCCCAGATTTGTACTCAAAGAACTCTTGAAGATATATACAAGTGTGATTGCCTCTCATATGCTGTAATGATTGAATCATTGTTGGTGTAGTCTAGTGAAATATTGTCTTTTATAGCTTGTACTCTTGGTGGTCTACCAATTTGTAGAAAGGAGATTGTTGCAGGTCTTTGCTCGTATTCTTTTCTAAGTATAGAGATATCTTAGAAGTGATTTATGACTGTATCTTTCTTTGGTTAATTCATTCCCTTTTAAGAATCATATACCTTCTCGAATCTAGCATATGAATTATTGATGTAGCAATGGTTACTGAGTTGTGAGTTCTGTGCAAGAAAACACCTTGTTTGTCTTTAAAGTAGTGGTTTCAGTCAATTGGGAGAATATCAAATATTGGTGCATCACCGTTTGTTTTTTTAGTTGTTTTTCCTACCCTTTTCATATACAATTGATAGATTAGAGACAGCTTTAAAGGTGCATCAAGGGGAGCTAGCGCTTAATCTAGAGATACATCTCAACGAAATGGTCACCCACAGCAAGAGAGATGATTCCATTTTGCCGCTTGGATGAAAAGAACTAAGCATCTCTTCAAGGGTGCAAATCCAAGCGTCAACACAAGGGTCATTTTTCATTATTCACAAGTTTTGAACATACAACGAAGCGCTGCCATTTTAGTAGCCTTTCAAGCATCAAGCCTTAACCTTTCTTCTAATTATCTTCAACCTTTTCTTTCATCTTCTAATTGATAAATTACTTAATAGTGCAAGGGGAGATGTTGCCCATACGACCATGTTGTGACATTGACAAAGACTCCAAGCTCTACATCTCGGACTCAACACACCATTAATCCAGCTTAGAAAAAACGTCCATGAGGAAGGTATAATCGCTTTGACTGTGTTTTCGATTTGTTCTTTGCTTTTAGTCTTGTCCAGACCAAGGGATCATGTTTGAGATGTTATGTTTGTCAATTGTTTTATGTTTGATTTGGCATACTAACATGAACTAAGCTCTCTTGTAATCGTAATCTACACATTCGACAAAACTATTGCTTCCCATATTTGTTCCGCAATACATCAATGCTTCTAGAACGCATGAAAAGATGGTCACCAGCTGGAAGAGAGCATTTCACAAAACATAAGAATGTCATCATGCTAAGGTAATACATTGCATACCTATGATACTCAAAGACAACAATGCCAGATACAATAAAATACAAAAAATGTTCATCGAGGAATAGCCAAAGAATGGATAAATTCAAAAATAAGTCAATACCTGTGTCAACGTTGTTGCATCAGCAATCACAAAGGGCACATTTACAAATCTAGCCAAAGTTTTTGCAAGCAGTGTCTTCCCTGTTCTCGCAACATAAATCAGTTGTATAAGTGAATAGTCAGACTGAAATGTAATAAAATAGCAAGATACGACATGTCTAGCTGGTTTTCCAGAACACTGCCTATGTTTATTATACTCTATTTGTGATAAATGCAGTCAGAGTCAACATTGAGAAAAATCAGCAGGGGCAAATACCACAGCCAGTAGGACCCATGATAAGAACGTTGCTTTTCTCCAGCTCCACGTTATCACTTTCATCAATTTCCTCCCGTCGAAGACAAGTACTGGACGCACCAGACCTGCCATTCAAAATTTGGTACACAAATTAGCTACCAAGTGTATAAACCAGACATGAACCCCAAAAAGAAAGAGTTAAAAATAAAATTCAATGATGTGCATGATGGCAGAACATTGACATTAATATATCAAACCTGCCATTCTATATTAGAATCATCAACAGCGTCCACTGATTTCATAATGATGGAAATATGAATGCAAATTCAATTCTTAAAGATAGCACGTAATATTTACTCACCCTTCAGTCAATATATCCACGAAATGGTCTCTCCTTGCTGACTCGTAATAAATCCGCTTGTAGTGATTATGCACTGCAACTGCTAGCACCTGCCGGATCAAAGGGAATGTCTGATCTCTTTACCAAGAAAATCATACACTTTTAAGGCTAATTTTTACAACAGTATCTATGTTGTGTACCTTCTATTTGTTTTTTTATTTTGCATCAAACATGTACGCAACTTTTAAAACATATAAAAAGAACTCTTAAGTGAATAATACATTGATTAGCAATGTAGACCTCCAAACAGGCGCTGTATCCAAAACATGCACAATGATTCCTGAAGAACAAAATATAGGAAGGGGAAAGGGAGTGATTAGCTCCTTACCTGATAGGAAGGATGGATCAACAATATAAGCAAGAAGTACACAAAATGAAATGAATATGAGTAAAGTTCAGGGCATCTTTAAGTTTCAGAACAAATTTCAAGGCCACCTCATTTCCAGTACGATGTCTACATTATGTCATAGGCAGAAAAATGCTTGAAACATTGAACAATGAATATATTAAACTAAATTGCTTAAAAACCTATTATAGATGACCCTCATGTGACAAGATTTGATTCAACACACCTAACCCAAACTATTTGTTAAGTCACCAACAGGATCAAATTAAGGAACATAAATACATTTTTGATCAAAAAAGGTGCAAAAGAAATGAAGAATGATACATAATACAAACATTGATTTAATTGATGGACAAATATTATCAGAAAAAGAACCAAAGGCGTCATTCATCAGTCCATGATAAATGAAATCAGCTATTTATCATAATTCCTCACAATCTATCAAAACACTAATCTGTGTGTGTCTTCAAAAATTTACAAATACCTCAAAGCCATTGACGACGGTTCACACAAGGTCCACTTTGGTCAAGAATGAATGGACACCTAAGTATTTTCACACAGATGATAATATTTGAGGGATCTCCTCTACAGTGAAAGAAAGATGATTAAAAAGGAAGCAAGTGGTTGCGGTATGCCAAGAACTATAGACTGCAAGACAGAAAATCAAGAGGCAGCAAGTTGTGGCATCAATCAAACTTCACAATTTACATGGTGGTAGAACAAGGAGAAAGAAAGGCCCACGCCATGACACCATTCCAGTAATGAAATTCTGTTACTGGTGCATTGAAACATTAAATCATAGTTAATATTATTAAGGCTAAGTTTTAAAACAATAGTTGTGATGTCAAACATGTACGAAAGGAAAGTTTGCTGTCCAGGAATTAGAATGCATATAGCTTTTATACCCAAGGAAGTATCCAACAATTAGAACATCTCAGCAAAGTTGGATTTGTTGTAAAGGGTTTGACAGTGGAATTTTGATCAACAGCCCCAAAGGGAACAGAGTGAACATGAAATATCGATGCATAACTCTATAAATCGCTTATATTAATCCCCTCGACAATAGGTCTTGTACGTGCCATTCAACTCTTTATTCTCAAATGAACTCATCCTAAGCAAAGCTTTGATCTGCGAACTCACTCATGGAATGAGATCCATCTGATGAGTTGCATTTCTCAATTGTGGCAGTCCAGTAGGTAATCCATAAGAGAGACTTTCTAGATACTTATCCTGCAATGCTTTCACTTTTATTGGTGCTACTTTTATATCAGGCTTTTGTTCCCTGCAATTCAAGGGAACATTTTGTCACTCTCTCCTTCCTCTTCAATGGAACAACTCAAATTTCTCCGCATCTGTGATCTGCGGAAAATGTACAAGATTTCTTTCTCCTATTGTGTATTGCTCCTTTGTCATACTACCTGCTCTCCCCAATAGTATATGGTCGCATCCATTGCTATGAAATTGCTCTCCACCTCGTCGTGATATTTATGCAATGTGGAAGCTCACCTTACACTATACATTTAAGGTAACCTAATGATCCTTTTGCAACCAAAACAATTTGTGTGCATGCAGATGTGGGCAATACTTCAGGTTCAATTCTTCACCATTTTAGGAAGCTTTTTTCTGCCAAATTCCTCCTTCCCAGGTGTCAATAGCACACCGAGGCACACCGGTCCTCTTATTCTCATAACAGGCATGTCAAGAGCCATTTAGTTCCTCTCTCTCATAGTCCATGCTACAGGGGCAGGCACACATCACTAGTTTTTTCTCTACCTCTGAAGGATCGTCAGCCATGGATGTTAGAGGAGGCTTTGGGAAAAGTACCTAGCTTCTAGCTAGGACTGTCCAGCCAAACCCTATTAGTCAAGGTCATTCTCGTATGGCCATTATCAGATCCTATATAGTTACTTTCCTTATGATGGATGATGAAGTTGGTGGTTCTTCTTCTACAAACTTCGATACAGTCTAGAGCCAACTTTGATGTCCAACCTTGATCTCTAGTTTTCGTCTCCACCAACGGCCTTCTCATATTCATCGAGGGACCATTTCAAACATCTATTTTCTAATTTGTCTAGGATTTATAAGTTTTGGGTTCACCTCTTGGAGCTATGTTTTTTCATTGATTTAGTGTTGGTTACAATTACTTTTAAGCACCCCTACTTGTAATTTCAAGTTTCATTGACCTACTTTTGTATGTTAGTAAAATTTCTCTCTCCTCAATTCTCTCCCTACTCTGGTTCAACATAAATTGCTTCATCGTCTTGTACATCTTCCTCTATTTGAGCCGCATTGGCTCTCATTTCTAACCCCCTCCATTCAATGCTTCTGTAAATTCAAAAGCACAATGCTCGACCCCTTGGAACCTCTTTCCTCCATATGTTTTAATTCTTCACCCTCGACAAGAACTAGCCTCTCCTCCAACAATGGCAGTGTTGGTACTCCATGACCATTTTGCTACTTCGGTCTATCGACACATCCATAGACCAGCTTGATCCACTCGAATACTCTATGGACCCCCCTCCTCACCTTCTTCACAATAAGGATGTGATCAATAGAACTATCACAAAGGACATTAATCAAAGATATACTCAAGTCCCATGGGGCTCTCCCCACAATGTCTCAACCCTAAGTTGGCTTTCAATTCCAAGTATTTCTTACATGTTATTGACGATGACACTTTCATAAGCTAGCTTACATCTTATGTTGACACAACGTGTCTGGGACACAACAAACATGTTGCAGATGCTCTTCCCATGCCTTGTTATATATGAGTGTCTTTAGATAGACAGAAATGATTATTTTGGTCAGAGATAACACAAAAATATAATCAGTTTTATTCAATCAACATGAGTTACATGTAGGCTAGTGATCTCCTGAAAGAAAGAAATCAAGCCTTCTCACATTCTTTACTGCAAAAACTCAACTAATCCTTATCTATGTGAGTCGTTTCAACAACCCATACAACTCACTCACACACACACCTAAACTAATATAATAATTTATCTCTGAAGGACTAATATTTCCAACATTTCCCCCCCTTAGTACAAACATAGAGAAAGGGAACATTAACATAGATCAGAACATGTGATGCAGCACAAACTTTGATGGATAGTGAATACATCGACCAATCTACACAGATGGGACACATCAACCATCCAAGTATGAACAAGAACACACACATTTGTTCATCCTCCATATCTGTATAGGCATACAAATTGGTTCACAAACACATCAGACATGTACTCTGCTACTCGTGATGACCTACATATGTAAACAGGGACACACATCTATTCACACTTTCACTTCCAGTCAGAACACATCATTGTTGGCACATCACATATGAAAGCAGGTATATACATATTTGTCTGCAATTTTTTCTTAATGAGAACACATCGTCACTATGTATATGCAAACCCAAAAAACAAAATATTAAGATTCAGAAGTAGGCCCTCACTATCTTTAGTGAGTGTTGGGCTTCTCACTAAAAATTCACATTTGCAGCCTCTATTCATAATCACTGCCACCTAATCATGAACAACATAAACAATAGCCACTATCACTGGAAGTTGTTCTCGACATCAGTTGGTTTAGTGCAAACATTTGATTATCTTTTGTAGCCGGAGTACATCATCAACTTTGGTTATGACTAACAACTCTTTGGCTCTTTAGTCTTTAGGGCTCATTTTCTTTTGCCATTATTGTGATATGCAGCCTCTGAGTTAGCAACGGACTTAAGGTTGCGAGTGGGCCTCCTTCCTTTGTTTCCTCCGACCTCTTGCAACCTTAGTTCAAGCGGCTAGGTCAGATTGCATGTCATTTTTTAGGAACAAATAACCTCGTAGAATGGACACAATCATTTAGTTGGACATCAAGTTCGCCCAATAATGCGTCCTTTACAGAAAAAGATATTTGACTTTTAACTTCGATGACATACACAGGTTTTATTGTGACTAACAAGATTCTAACCTAAACAAATATAACTAAGATGTGAAATTTAACCACATATTTGACACAAAAAAAAATGTTTAAACAATATTTAGACTTTGAACATTTGACTTTGAACTATAAACTAGACATTATAACAAATTAAAACTAAACAAACTACACAAATGTGCATAAAAGTAAACCAAAACCTAAAGATACTAGACACACTGTACACATTAATAATAGATTAAAAGAACTATATAAATGATGAACAAACAAGACAAATATAACCTAAAGTAGTCTAATAAAAAACTCGCAAACCCATAAACGACAATGGACATAACCTTAATTAAAAAAACTTGTAGTCTAGAAAACAAAGGTTACCTAACATTTAAAAATGAAAGCACAACAAATTATATAAAATGATAAACATATTAATTTAAAGAATATAATCTAAATCCCCAATTAAAAGCTTTATACTACCAACGCACTAACATTAGCAGATCACAAACAAGTTTGCATGTGCATGTGGAATAATGAAGAGAAGCATAGATGCATGGGTACGAAGATGGATGAGTTGACAATAAGATCAGTTTTTAATCTTCGCATGCGGCTGGATGGAATTGTAGATCAGTCACTCACGTTCGAAGTTTGGATATCCATAATGCAAATTTTGCTTTTGCCTAGAGCTTCTACTAATGGGCGCCTCTTTTGTGGCCTCAATCTATGCATGGCGCCTCTGTATAATTCATCTTCAGCTGATTATCTCATGCGCTTCATTCCTTTAATTGCTGTTCTTGCCTCTTGAAGGGACATCCTCCTCCTTTAATGGTGCTTGTTGAGATGTATGATGGCTGCATTTCAATAGAGTGCCACGTCTTTATTTATGTTTTATTTTTGCTGATAAACTGCTGCTACACCTCCCTTGCCTTCTTTCCTGGGCACCAAGAGCTGAAATGTTGTATAGATGGCAATGGTAATAGTATGGCTATGCCTTTGCATATGCTGCTCGGTACATCCTTTGCTAATATAATCCTCTTTGTGTATCTGATAGGCTTTCCTTTGGGCTGTGTTTGGATGCCTCAGCCTGTACAAGAAACACCTCTCACATCCTCAGAACAATAAAAACAGATTTTTAATTATTGCTCCGAGCTCTTGCTTAAATTTTTCTACATTTCCAGGTGCCACTCTCTTCTCCTACTACCACACTCACAAAAAATACAACAAAAAAACTTCTAAAAACTAATTGAAAAACAAAACAAATGACCACAAAAAAATATATCAAAGAATGACTCATAAATTGAGGCAGCAATACAAGCTATGGAGCTGCCCGATATCATTCCATTCCTCCATTATAAGCATAGAACAAATATTGCTCTGATACCAATGATATTTTAGGTTAGAGACAACACAAAAATCTAATCAATTTTATTCAATCAAAGTGAGTTACATATAGGCTAGTGATGTCCGAAAAGAAAGGAGTCAAGCCTTATCACATTCTTTCCTACAAACACTAAACTAATCCCTATCTATGTGAGTCGTTTCAAAAACCCATACAACTCACTCACACCTAAACAAATATAATAATTTATCTATGAAGTATTAATATTTCCAACATGAAAAAGGATCTAATGAAGGGCCTAATTATGTCATTCATAAGCGCATGACCCTAGTTGGCACATTGGTGAGACCAAATGGCACAGTTAACCACTCGCACAAACCTTTTGTTTTTGAATCAATTTTCCGAAATTCATTTTACTTTAGGGAACTTGATGATACCCAAACTTCAACTCAACCTTGGTAAAATATTGCGCACTTCGGAGCTGGTCTAGAAGATCATGAACACATAGTAGTAAATACATGTTCTTCTCTTGTGATCTTGTTGAATTCACAGTAGTCAACATGGGATTACACAAACTATCCTTCTTTTGGTGCAACCTTTCCTTACCAAAGTTGTCAGCCCACATCATGAGAGGCTCAAAAGTGAACGCAAGAGAATTTATGTGGTGTGAGCATTAATCAGAATCAAAACTCGCCTCGAAACGCATCAATTTCTTAGAGATGTAGCACAATGATCTTATCCCTAACAAGTGCACAAAAAACTTCCGGGCCAACCTATATGCCATAGATGTGTTATAAACATATCTACCATGCAATTGACCATAGCGCAAGGTCATCACAGTTCTCCTCTTGCATGGTTTCTCCTTGAGGGAGCCTATGCATTATGTGCAATCCACCTACCTTGTAATCTACCTACAATGCAAAAGGTGCCATTAGGAGCAGCCCACATTTGATCCTTTGTAATTTTTTAAATCTTGCCTAAAACATATCCAAGTAAAGAGGAATTGATCTTCCCTACTCCCTTGAGGTTAGCAATTAAAATAGTTGAAGTCTTCGTTATTATCTTTGTGGTCATAAGTTAAAACCCTTTGGTCATGATCTTCAATATCTCCAAGCGCTCTCTCTTTGAATTCCGGTTTTTCTACAAAGGGGAACTTCTAGAATCACACCGACCTATACATATATAGGGGTCCAATTTTCAGGTCCATACTTTAGCATGAAGTCTACCTCTCATTCGTGCCTTTGCAAGGGATATGCCTCTCTTTTTGTTTTGGAACGCCAATGTTTTCAGATCCACTTCCAGGTTGTCCCTTTCAAGTCACACCTCTTTGATACAATCATCAAACCTACAGTTTTATATGGTTCAGAGGTTAGGGGACCTAGCTTGGGGGCCATTGACTAGGCCCATATTGAGAGGGTCCATACTCTCATGTTATAGGACATGATCCATTTCAAACGAACAATTCCTCAGCACATCCTCCATGCTGAATTTGCCATCCAGTCGCTACGGCTCGAGACTATCTTCAAGCTTACTTTCTACATCCACAAACTCAAATGCTTGGGGGACTTCGCTTCCGGTCGTGAGAGATATCCATACTTAGCACTTTGCCCATCTGATAGTATTGCTTCACTTGTCCCCTTTAGACGTCGATACTGTTGGTACTTTGAGACTAAGTTGCTTCTTGTTTCTAATGGCATCTTTATTGATAGGCTACCCCTTTTATGTATTCCCTGGACGCCCCCCCCCCCAAGTCTCCTTCCTAGAGCTGCGAGAAAGGACATCTAAAAACAATATATCCAATCCACCTAGATCTCCCCCCATGAGTTGCTCAATCCCAAGCTTGCCTTTTACGCCGAGCATTGCTTACAACTAACAGACGGTATTATTCGTCACCCTCGCTACCTCCAGCACCATTGGTCCCACGGTTTGAGGTTTCCCCTTGGCCAGATGAGAACGTGTTCTCACCAATTACAGGTTGAAATAGATCACCACATTCTTCGTCAAGACCAAATTTGATGTCTTTGTTCCCTATAGGAGGTGGAGACCACGAAAAGGTTCATTTTCAAATGCCCATTTACTATGAGATCCGAGTAAGATATCATTGCCTCTACTGGGACTCAAGCAACACTCTATCTACTTTTTTCAAATATCCAAACCAGTGGTGCCTGGCTCTTTATCTTCACGAGGTTGTCACCCTCCAACACATATCCCTATAGGAGGAGCCCAGGTGCTCTAGAACCCCCAGGTTGATCACCTCTTTCTTCCAACCCATCTAGGTGATTGGCAGCACTAAGCGCCCTTTGGACACCGGTACATCACACATCAAAGTTGTTAGATCAGTTAGGCAACACTTCTCAGCACAACATTTCTACTCAATCTACTCAAACCCCCTCAGCGTGTTCTCCTCGGCATCTTGGCTTTGCTTCTTCCCACCAATGTGGCTCTGCCCCTTTCTAGCGACATGGATCTACTACATATTGGTTGCCCCCAGATCACAGTCGCAAACTCATATTACAAGTTTCTTTTCTACTACCAGAAGTACATTGGCCTTGGATGTTAGGTGGATTCTAGAGGAAGTGCTTTGCTCTCTCCTAGGATCCCCCATCCTGGCCCCTCCAACATTTTACTCCCCGACGAGCACTTTTAGATCTTTTCACAATGATCAATGATGGCTCAGATGGCTTCTCCACTACAGGCATAGACTAAGAAACTCAATGAAGTCTTCCAGGTTTCATCGACACATTTTTGGGGGGCTCTTGTTTGCCCTTCATTGTTATTTGTATTGGTTCCATCACCACCTTCATTAGTGCCACATAGCTTTACTTTGTTTTATGTGCTTTATTCCTTTATTTGGCTTCTAGGATTCACTTTGTATAGCTTCTTAGAACTTTTAATTATTGATTGTTGTATCCTCGAGTCACATTGACCTATGTTTGGTCATCTGTGGACATTAAAATAATTTCTTTCTTTTTTTCTTTCTTTCTTTGGAGTGTCATTTTGAAGTGGAGTTTGTTGCATGTACTTGTTGATAATCATATGAGCGACCAAGGGTTTATAAATTAAAGTGGCTTTTACTTTCTAAGTTTCTCTTCTAGTGTATGGCATATGTTTCTCATATGCAAACCAATTTCAATAAAATTCTTTTTTTTATCTTGGCTATGTTTTCAAGCATTATTCACTTGTGTTGTCCGTTATCTAAAATTTTGCAATTTGGAGCATATATTTTTAGTTTTCATAATTATTGGCAATGAGGATGAGAATGTAGAAATAATTTCAAAATTGAAAGCCTCCATCAAAACATCATGAGGAGGTTGCTTTACTGCAGGGTGCTAATCAGAAACTTGGTGAGGACTTTGCTTCCCTCCAAGACACTTAACACGAAGCTTCATGAAGAGGTCACTTCACTTCAACGTGATAATGCCAAAATCTTTCAAGAAACTAAAACATTGAAGAAATGACTATGATCTCTTGCTTCTAAAGTTCGCTAAGAAGAAAAAGTCCATCTCGAATTTGGAACTCCTCAATCAACCTATTAACACCTAGAGGTTCAACCCTTGCACTTCGGTCATTAACTTGTGTGCAATGTTTGTGCAAGGACCCTCGCATTTCTAAGTTCCAACAGGATTTTTGAAATTACGCAATGCCAAAGGTATGGAATGATCAAAGGTTGCCAATATTTTTGTAGGTGAAATAATTTGGTGTTTTATTTCCTTGGCATTGCTTGAACAACCACTTTTTTGTTTTTTGTTTTTTCCTTTGGGTATCACATGATGAGGCCAAAGGCTTCCATAGATTATCCTAGGTAATTTGTTAATAACAATAAACAAAGAGAGCCGAAGCGTTATCAACAACCATATGCAAGAATGGGTTTTGTACAAAGTAGATAGTCAAGCCCAATGAAGGCAAGGAAGCTTGGAAAATCCTTCCACCTCATTGTGTTGTTTTTTAAGCTCCATGTATTGAAATACATTAGCCTGATTTGAATTTAACTTTTACCATCTAGAGAATTTGGAAAGCACGGGATCTTGCAACCTCATTGTGTTGTTTTTTGAGCTCCTTGTAGTGAAGCAAGTTAGCCTGATTTGAATTTAAATTTTATCATCTAGAGAATTTGGAAACAATGGAAAGTTGCAAGTCTCCATTTTGGTGGAGGTGATCAATTCAAAATCATTTTTTCTGAAAACAACTGGAACTAGGGGTCTTGGTATTGTGTTCTAATGGGCGTCCTCTAGCACAGGACCCATAGGGTTATGCACTTTCTTTTACAGAGTGGGATCAAGATAGTCAACAATTAGTTTTTTTCATCAGCTTAGTGCCTCAAAGCCTTGCTACAAAAGAAAAGACAGGTTTAAGCTTGCCAGATTATAATACAGTTATCTTAGAAATCATTCAAGATTTTTTCCCCTTGTTATCTTTTCAACATACTCGTTATAAAGCCACCAGTTTGTCGATGGTGTGACGGGAGTTTGTGATAGAATGCTAAGATTCTGAGGTATACTCAGAGTCTAGGGGACAACTACCAGTGGCTCTTTCAAACCCCAGCCATCAAAGAGAAATTGGATAAGACTTGTAAGCTCAACTTTGGTATTTCCCTTTGGCTTTCTCACCTCAGATGAATTTGGAAAGCACCTGTTAACACCAAAATGGCTTGTTTTGCCTGGTTTCTGCTCTAGCATGGCCTGCCCCGGTAACAGAGACTGAAGCATTTCAGCAGTGCAGCTCTTAAGTGTTTTCATTGTAGCATATCGGAGTCCATCAAGAATGTGTTTTGGTTGTCCCAGAGCCTAGTCTGCCTGAAAATGGATTGAACAATTTGAATTGCAATATAGACGTTTCTCTTGTGCTCCTATCAAATGGAAAGAGGCTCTCTTAAGGGAAATTTTTCTTCTGGAATGTTGAATTAACTAAAACATAGCATTTTATTTTCATTAAATCTTATTCTTGTTATGGAAATGGTATAAGCATTTATTCAAGTAAAAATGACTGAGAGACTGTGGAGACTTAGTAAGTGTCAGGCTCCTGAAACTCTGTGGAGGTTCGCAAATTATTGTTAGGCTTCAGCAAAGCTAAAGCAAATAACGTAGAACAAATGTTCATATTTGACACTGGAGTCGTTCTATTTAACAAAATTACAGAAGATTGTTACAAATTAGGAAAGTTAAAGAAAATTAAAAGCACAAAAAAGTTTGCATTTTACACTAGAGACCTTCAATTTTACAAAATTGCAGAAATCATTATTGAATATGGGAAAGCGAAAGGCAAAATGGTAGAAAATGTACTCGTATTCTACACAGAATTACAATAAATGTTCATACTCTACAATGCAGACCTTCAATTTTACACAAGTGCATACTATTCTTAAACTTTGGAAAGGTAAAAAAAATTCATATCTTACAACCTTCAACTCCACACAATTGCAAAATATTATTAAAAATTAGGAAAGACACAGAAAAATCCGTGAAACAAATGAACATATTCTTTTACACTGGAGACCTTCAATTTAACAAAATTGCCTGTTATTATCAAACTTCAGGAAAACTAATGGAAAAAAAATATTAAAAATGCTCTGGAAACCTTAAATTTTACAAAATTGTAAATAATTATCAAAACTTAACAAAGCCAAAGTAAAATTGGGATATCGTTTTTCTGGAACCTTTTTGGCACGTTCCTGACCAATCACAAACTTGTCGAGGGCCTCGCAAATTTGTCTCGGAGTAGGCAGATCCTTGCCGAGACTCGAACCTCCCCAACTTTCCTTACCCGCGCTGCCTCCGCCGCTCCCGCCGGTCGCAGGGCGAGCACGAATCAGATTCGTATTGGGAAGAAACGGCGGATTCGGCGGCTTGTCAACCGGCACAGCGGGTGGACCGTTCGGCCCATTTTCAGGCCGCAAATCCCCCATGGGCGTAAAATCCCTTTCACATTCTTCTAAAATTCCAAACCGCGCATGTGTTGTCGAATTCAAGCAATTTGACCTCGACGGAAAACAATAAGTATTTACAGGATTAAATGCAGGAAGCTTAGTAGAATACAAACGATGGTAGTAATTTCCCGTCAAATGACGGGTAGTGCTGTTTCTGTTGGCCGAGCGAACTCGAATCCCGGCGAGTCCTAGTTCTCCCATGCGTTTCCATCTCGCCATTGGGTTTCTCTGTTTTTATTTTGCTCCAGCTAGGATGAGACTCGATACTGCGACCACAGGCGCATCAATTATGGCGGCAAAAGAATAATTCTGTCTATTTGGATTGACAGAAAAATTCCCGTCGGCAATGTGAGGATAAGTATATAACGTTTTTACTTTCTCGACGGATCTTCCCAGAGGCCTGAAGAAATAAAATGTGTAATTATAAAATTTGTTGGCTCGCATATGCAGTTGTTGTAAGTTAGAGGTGAGTTTTATAGCACACTCCACATGGGCTTGATCTTTCTACGTTGATTCGTGTGATGGATGATGGGGTCTGTGGAATACCTTAGGCGGCTCTAGATGGTATTTTCGAGGTTGGATACTGAGCAAATTCGGAAAGCAATTTCGGTTTTGGACGAAGGCGAAGGAATATTGCCCCATGTTTATGAGATACGAAAAAATATTATGGGCCCCTATAGTCAACCAAGCCAAATTTGACACGAGTTTAAGAGCAGTGTTGTTTTTTCTAAATGAAGTACGGACATCTTTAGTTTTTTAAATTTATGGGATGCTATTTAATGACTAAAATTTTAGTCGGGAGACAAAATATGGCTTAAATGTTATGAAGCTTTGGCGAGGATGCCATGTGGCGTCGTCACGGAGGTTCATGCTCATGAGAGTTAAGAGACTATCCAGTCGAAAACCAATGATGGTGTCACATGGCATGATTGTGGTGGTCATTAGCTACAGAGAAGTAGGGACAAAGGGAATGAAATCGAAGGAGTGCAGTAAATTGAAAGCCATACACGTGGCATACATAGACAAATAACATAGTGCGAAAAGAAAAACTCAGTATTATATATAGGGGCATTGATACATAGATGGCTATGAACCAATGGATAAGTGATAGGTTATTTTGAGCTTTACTGTGAAAAATTATAGAAAACCTAATGTGCAGAGAGTACATAGAAGATGTGAAATACAAAAGTCAATCTTGTGACAATTCTAGGCAAGAGTATCTGCCAAATCGAAGGGACAAAACTCAAAGCCCAAGAAATAAATGAATAGCATGAGCAAAATAATAAGCAAAGTATGAAATGCATAGCAATTTACCGTATAGCAGCAATCCAAAAAAATAAGTGCACATTTAATTAGGAAGATGTGTCCAGTGTTGGTAGTGCACATATGCAATGAACTTGTACAGAAAAATAATTTAATGCATTCGGACAATTCAATATCTATTTGAAATATATGATATTTATTGTTGTGTACAAATAGAGATAGGAATTAAATCTAATCTTAAGTAAAGCATTACAATTGTAGTATACAAATAGAGCTAAGAATTAAATATAATCTCGAGTAAAAGATTATGTTTAGTGTGCACTACAAATTGTAATGTACAAGAAGAGCTACAAATTAAATCTGATCTCAAGTAAAAGATTACGTTCAATATGGCAAATAAATATAGTTGTTAATAAAGAAAGGGAAAGCTATTAAATAGGGCAATTGTAGTTGTTATGGCTAGTCATTGTTTAGGGATTTTTATTACCTATGAGTTGGAGACGTTCATTTTATCTGACAATTAATTGCCTTTGGTTTGAGCTAAAAGTTAACAGGGGCCAGGGGAATAAATTATCTTCTCCATAACTTTATAGATTAAATGTTTATAAATGATGCAACCCAAAAAAGGATTTGCTTATGTATAAATACCCCTTTGGCTTTGTTAGAAGGGGTTGTTGTTATTATTGTTGTGGTGGTTATTAAATATAGATGTGTTGTTACTATTAAGGTAGAGATCTAAAGAGCATGTACTAAATGAAGTACCTTTTTAATCTTATCAAATTGATCAATGGAACTGATGTTTTGTGAACCTTGATGTGATGAATTTATTTGGTCTCAAATTTGCTTTTGATAATAGAAGTACTTATATTATATGAATGTGTTAAACGGCTAAATCTATAATGGATATTCTGATGATAATGATTAATTGTGTTAACTCAAGTGCCTAAAATTCATTCATCCATTATCACATGGTAGAACCAATGAGAATTGGTTTAGATTATGTGCTTCAGGTGAGTGTGCAAGGTCACTCGTGTGATATGTCAGCACGTCATTACATTGGCTTCTCCCTTTCTCTAGGTGTGTGACTAGTACTTGGTTGTGCAAAACTAAGGATAGAAAGAAACCCAATAATTTAGTTTCATTATTGGGACTCGTTTCATTTGTTAACATGATGGTTGAAATGTGCTTGAGTGACTATCTTTGGAAAATGTCAAGCGTTAGATTGGTACCATACAGGAAAACTTTGTGTTGCGTTATATTGAACTAGGATTTTTTGATTGCACATGGGTAGAGCAACACTTATATGATTCTCTATATGAAATGTTCTTTGTAGAATTACCCATTCACTTGCATGTTTAACTTTTGGCATATGCACAAGATCATTCAATAAATTATGGATAGAAGGCTCCTTGGTTAGTAGAGCATTAGACAGCCTTAACAAAGTTGAAAGCTATTTGTACATGTGCAATGTATGTGTGGTTTAAAAGAATGCTTAATAGTTGTATTTTAGAATATGTTGTCTCTACATACTCTTATCTGGAGGAAACGTAGTTTAGCTTTCTGAGGGAACTACGTGGGAGGTATATCAAGCAATTTACTTTAGAAATTAACAAGCTTATGGTTAATTATAGACTTGAGAACTTCCCCATGGATGGATAAACTCTCTAGTGCATGAGTAGCGAGAATAGTGGGGAAATGGAAGGGTATGCATTGGTATGGGATTGGTAATTCAGCGTGGAAGTCAAAAAGTGATCATTGTAAAAGCATAAGTATGATGAAACTAGGCATAAGGCTATGAGAGGTAGAGATCCCAAAGGCAAGTAAGAAGATACTGGAAGTGTTGCGAGAATATGTAAGAGGGTGAAAAGGCATGGTGAGTACTCCCTAACCATGGATTCATGCCCTTCCCTGGCATAAGTATGTGTAGAAGAAGCAAAATAGACATTCATAATAGAACCCAATCGAAATAGACCTAATTCCCCTACCATAGTGCATGTTTATACATTTGAGTTTGACAAAATTCTTGTTAGAAATTGGGATACTGACACCATGAAATCTAAAGTTGAATCTGAAACTGAAACTGTAGAGGAGTATCTAGAGGTGCAAGATCAAGCTAACAATTTACCATTGATTTTTACCTTCCTATTGCTAGAAAGACCTATGGCTCACTTTGGAATGCCTAGTGAACCAAATCTTAATAGTGGGTAGACTACAAAACTAATAATAACTAATCGACCTCCCCCAGTAGCCACTATCTCTAGTGCACCTATTGTTGCAGGAGGTGCGAGAGGCAGTATCAGCAATGGTTCTACTAGAGCTGGAGGATTAGGTAGTAGCATAGGAGGCACTAATAGACTGCCACCTCGAGGTTCATAAGGAACTAGAGGAGCACCACAACAAGGTCCACTGAAACCACCCAATGTACATACAATATTTTATGAGATGATGCTTCATTTACGTGAATATCAAGGTATTGAAAATGCAATAGAACGTGTTCACAAGTGTGTACTCATTTAGAAAACATAGGGGTATCACTTCTTTAGACCAAAAATCAACTCAAATTGTCACTACTTTGTTGGATTGTGTGCATAAAAAGTACTAAAATTTTGATCCCCAACAAGCAGTTGTGAATTATGAATTGTTAAAGACTACTTTCTTCAAAAATTTGACATCCCTAAATTTGAGCAGTAAAGTATTATTGCCTTAAAAGATATCAAACAAGAGCTCACTAAGAGTGTGTGCACGTATGATGCACATTTTAAAATGCTTCTTTCTAAGCTATCATTTGAGATTAACCCAATGCAACAAGCTTAATGGTTTTTGGGAGCTTTATCACTTTCATTCTGATGTGCCTTATCTCACAAGACTTTCATTGAATTACGTGAGGATATGGAAGTCGCACATCATGCTAAAGTTGTGGGAAGTATAGATACGAGGATCAACCCCTTTATGGATGCTCATATCATTGTGATGGATTCTTAGTTGGAGAAGCTTATGGCCAATAATTCTCATGACACCTGTAGTGGCTTGTGGTGTGTTGACTATGAGGTGGAAGGCCATAACAAGAACAACTATCCATGAAGGAATGTATGTGTTATATTGAACAATCTTATGATATTTACCACATAGATCATGATGTAAGGAGTTTTCCCTTGCTTCAACATGCCATACAAACAAAATTATCACTATATTGTAAAATATGTGATGCATATCGCATTATATCAATGTATGTCAGGTCATTAATGAGATTCATGAAGCACACACATGAGGTGCATGCCAAACTTACATAGCTAACAACTATGAGGCTAGTAGAGATCAATTTTTCAAAGGTCGAGGGCATAGAAATGGATGTGAAGGTGGTCATTTTCCACCTAGGACAAGTTACAAGTGCAATTATTTGGACCACTACTAGTATGACTATAAGGTTTATCCAACCTATGCCTTTTGTAAAAATGAGCATTGCCTAAAAGAATGTCCTGGTTTGTATGTTATCATTAATAATGAATGAAATGAGAAGGGCATTGGGATGATACATGTTGTAAAAAATCCTAATATTCAGTGGAGACTTTGCCCTATCACTCTACCATCTGAACCCAATGTCAATATCACTACATGGAGTGGTGTTCATTCCCAGCTAGTTTCAAATCCACCTACTGAAAAGGTTCAATGCAAAGAACCTCATGCATGACACTATCTTGATGCTTAATGACAGACATAAGTGTTGCATGAGACAATGAACTTAGTCTGGGAACTATAAGGTGAAATTGAGTTCTTAAAGGATAAGGATGCTCAAATGAGGTCCAAGACGTAAAGAGATATGGTACACATGGACTCAAGGCATGATGAGTTCTGAGAGTTGTCCAAACTCCTCTTTAATGAAGACATCATTCCTCTCCTCAAGAATTGGTTATGAAAACAAATGACAAAACCTTTGGAATATCATCATTTGGAACATGTGCAATGACAATAAACCCATATTTAGCTAAACCTAGAATGTGACAAAGAGGTCCTTGTGAATGCATCTATTGATAGTTGAATGATATGTGACATCCTGGTAGATACTAGTGTAAAAGTTAATGTTCTAAACCAAATATGTTTGGAAAAACATTGGGAGCCCCACTTTGCATCCCTCCCCACATGTCTTGTTTATGCCCAACAAGACTCATGCACTACCCATAGGCATTCTTAAGGATGCCACCATCAATATCTTGGGAGTTATGTTCAAGGGTAATTTTGAGGCAATCGAGCTTGTTGAAGTTGATGACTTCCCTGCTCTTTTAATTCGAACTTGGTGCTATGCAAAAAATGTCGACTTGCATTTCAAGAAAAGGTACATCAGCTTAGAGAATGACACTGAACACGTAGTCATACCTCTAAATAATGACCAAGGACCCTCCATTAGAAAACCTATTAATGTTGATAAGGATGTTAATATAATCTATAATATTATTGCTTAGAGACATAAAAATGTGGATCCTCCTCCTAATGGCATCTTGCGATGGGAAGATGCTCAATCTATTAATGACACTACCAGTATTGCTTGTGACCACTAGTCTCAAGGTGCATACGATCTAACACGGTGTGTCTATGGTGTCTTAAAAAGCCTTATAAGTTCCCCTCTAAAGCTCACTTAGTACCACAAAACTATTTGCCTCATTGGTGGATGCCTAATGGCTAGACCACCCTTATAGTTGGACTAAGCACCTAGGTTTCATGGATAGATGGAGGTCCATGAATACTTACAATAGTTAGAGACTCTTTATGTTGATGAGGATGAAAGGTTCCATGAGATCACCTTTCTATTTCAAAGGATAATTTTTTGATGTTGGTATCCTCATTGGTACTCATTGGATACATGGGAATAATCCTGCATATGCATGCATAATCGCTTGCACCATGACAACTATGTTCACACCACCCTGAGTTATAGTGGTATTACTTCTCCAAAACAAAATATAACATAATGTGAAAGCCTTTGGAGTGCTAAATAAACATTTTTACCATAATTCTTATGGATACATGTATTTTATAGTACCCTACATGCTTGGGTTAGGGTGTGATACATTCACCAAGAAACATGTAGAGACACAGATACCTGACAGTGCATCAAACACGATATGCTTGCCACCTTTGCATTTTCTTCACCACATATGGATTTGAATTTATCTTTGCAAGCGATTTGTCAGGTAATTACGGGGAATCAAACACTAGTTGAAGATCTGATACAACACATACATTATGAAATAGAATATAATTTGGCCATCTTCCAAGAACCTTATACTCTTATCATGGCTTGGTTAGAACTAGACTTCTAATCTAAATATGACCATCAGTAACAGATCTAAAAGGGCAAACAAAAGGTTGTGTATCAAGTTAATGAGGGTACTAATTATGATCAACTAGAGCCATCATTTAACCACTTAAATCTATATATGGAGTGTGGGGTGTGTCATGTCAAAGATATGATGTAGTTGGAGTAGAAACCATATTATACGCCACTCTAAATAGTTTAATAGAACATTGGTATGGACGATGCACCTAAACTAGCCACGATGGTGAATTACTAGTGCAATGTTGAGATAACCAAGATCTTTGAACTTTTTCACAAGTACCATGATGTTTTCCCATGTGTTTTAACCTTTTAGGACTTAGATGGTGTTAAACCTAATGTTGTTAAAGGGTTGAGTATAACAATAACTTGGAATGAAAAATAGAAATAATAGATTCGATAAACCTTTCCAAAAATAGCAAGAGCAGAGAGAAAGAGCACATATCTGAAATGAAATAGGCATTTATGTGGCTTAGCAGGTTAAAGTGGGCTAGAAAAACAAGCAAACACCTTTTATTCTATGATTGTAGTTGAAATATGCTCTCAGACAGTAGTAACCTTATGTGGACAGTCATGCCATGTGGTGCTAATGTCCCTTTTAGAAGAGTTGTCTGGAACTTTTAGGGAAGCTACAAGAGGTTTTGAAGGACCTGTAGGTGGTTTTATGTCTTCTAGGAGCTCGCTTATGTCACTATTTTAGTTAAATATCTTCCAAAACCCTAATGAGTACCTACACACATGAAACAATAACCAGATCAAATGCAAAAGGAAGATAAGATTTGGGTTGTGGGATATTATGATCATGCGGAGTAAAACACCTATTGTCTTGGTCATTGCCTACATTAACCCCAATGCTAGGGGTCTCAGATCACATGTAGTTATCCTTTAGGGAACATGCATAATCAACATGCATGGTATTCTAGAATGACTTTTGCTTAGGTCCTTCTTTGATCAAGCATATAATGTCTAAATGTGATAGTTGAGTAGTATAAAAAGTATTGAGTTGTACTATTGATTGATTTTATGTAATTATGTGCCAAAATAGTGAGTGTTAGATGTAAAATGTCACATGAGGCTCTTTATATAGAAGGAAATTTGATGTGAATATAAGACCTTATTCGTCAGCTGACAAGTCATAAAAGAAGGATAAAAAAACATAATAGAAGGCTCAAGGAAGGGTTAAGACCTAAACATGGGGAAAAATGATTGTTAGACACTAGAACCATAATTGGACACTAGCACCACATGGTGCTAGTGTCCTAAGGTCTAAAAATAGAGCTAAGACCAAGCAGGACAAGCTAAGGGCCCCTGTGATTGGGAGGAGGTGACTTAGGACCACTAGGGGTGTAATAAATAGGGAAGATAAGACATAAAAAAGATAAAAAGACCCAAAATGACCATGTGAATAAGGATTGTATCCATCACTAAGAATTCCATGTGAAAGAGCAACAAGAGACAAAGTACAAGTGTGTTTGCTTGACCAAATTAGAGTGTACACATTTACCCCCCTTTTATTCTAGTGATGCAATGAAATGAAAGTACTAGAGTAAAAGAAAAAGAGGAATCCGTACCTGCACTTACCTATGTGGATGTGTCCTGGATCTGGCTCACTTTGGCTAGATAAGTGGATAGGAGCTAGAGTGAAATATGCGAAGAGGAACTCCATAATATGGATGTCTTATGTACTAAATCTGAATAGTGAACTGAATCATGAGGAACAAAACCCTATTTTTCCCCCACCCTGATATCTAGACTAAAAATGAGTATGTAAACTGAATGTGTGGAGAAAAAAGGCATGTTTTTCCCCACTTTGATATCTAAACTAAACTTGAGTATGTAAATATAACGTGTGGATAAATAAGGCATGCTTGCCCCCACTTTGATGTGTGTACTGAATATGAGTATGTAAATTGGGTCTGGTGGAAGGCTATAAATCAACTACTGTAGTTGGTCATGTGACCCAAATTGGTGAAAACTTGGTGACATCTTGGTGATGATACTAGGTATAACCTAATAATATGAAAATAAAGATTAAGGATGTGTGCTCTGCATCATGCCCCCAATCTTGGTATTTGAGTAATGTGGCTATGTATCTAAACATTTGTATATTTGAGTGAACCTGTATATCCGAGTCAAAACTATATATATGTGTCAAATTGTATACCTATGTAAAACTATATATCTACATGAACTTGTCTATTTGAGTAAACCTATGTGTTTGAATATATGTATTTGAGTAGACTCATGTGTCTGAATATCTATATTTGAGTAGACATGTGTATCTAAATAGTTGTATCGAAGTGAACCTGTATATTTGAGTAGAACCGTGTGTCTAAATATTGGTATTTGAGTAGACCTATGTGCTTGAATATATGTATCTGAGTAGACCTGTGTCTAAATATTTGCATTTAAGTGAACCTATGTGTATGAACATATGTATTTGAGTAGACCTGTGCATCTGAATCTTTATACCTGAGTGAACCTGTGTGTCTGAATCTTTGTATCTGAAGCAATATGTGTATATTCACCCCCCCTTTGGTGAAAAAGTAAATATTGGGGTGAGGGTGTCTAACTAAAAATGGTAATGATTAGATGTGTCAGTATGAATTAGTGGGTGTGATGTTGTTTTAAGTTTGAATAGTCTATTTATTGTGACAAAGTTGATTTTTAAAATTAGGAATGGGATAAACATTTTGTCTATATTGAGTTTATTTTGTTAATATCATTTTTGTCATTTTGTTGAGTTAAACATGATTAGGATATTGGTTTAACCAATATAGGGTGAGTCACATTAATGTCAAGTCCCACATGCAATAAATGAATCATAAATCAGAGTTACAGTTCTTTAGATACCACGTTGGTGAGAAGTTGGTATTGTTGGTGAAATTGGCATGCAAAGTCAACCTTAGTAAGGTGGTATTTGATAAATGTGACTTAAATAGGTTATTTGATTAGTTTAGCAATTCATTTGAATCGTTTGAGTTGATAATTATTATTTGTCTGAGCTAGAGAATATGTCAAGAAGATGAGGAGTGACTTTGACCCAATATGAGGAGGTGGAGGCACTTATCTAGGGTAGGGAGGTGGTTACCTTGGTAAGGAACCTATAAATTTTCTTACTTTTGTCAGTTGTAGTGCATTTTTCACTATTTTTATTATAAATATGGTAGTTTAGGGCTTGTTTTTGGAAAAGTGGTGCTTATATCCTAATATTGGCATTAGTGTCTAAGACATGGTGGCAGTGTCCTAGATATGGCTCTAATGTCCAGTGTTATTGTCCTGTATACAACGCTAGTGTCATATAGGCCTAGTTTATGATGCTTATTATTATTGACTGGTTTTTTATTCATTTTTTTATCTATTGGTCTTATATTTTGTGTTGCTAATGTCAGACTTGGTTGTATTTTTGCATGTTGATATGTGTATGAGAGAGTTCTAGACTGGCTAGATGATGGAAACCTTATGGGGTCCTGCCCTTGACAGATGCCAAGATGGCCATCCTAGAGAGAGTGGGTCTAAGTCATGTGGCATCCCTATATTTGATGCCTTGGGATAAACATATGATGATTACACTATGTAAGAGGTGGGATGTAGATACCTACACATTCTGATTACCTATTGGGGAGATGATTGTCGCCCTAGAAGATGTGTATAGGATCTTGTGCTTACATATTATTGGGAAAAGATCCATATTATAGGAGGGTACAGGTGATCAGGATATACAACAATATGCTAGGTATTTTTATGATATGGTTGTAGGGATTCATCGTATAGGGAGCCATAATGATATATTTTGTCATTGATTGTCATGAAAGATGTTTTGTGGTTGCATAAGTTCTTATCGATATTGTTGGCTTCTTTTGTGGCAGATGATGGGAGTGGGGTATCAATCTCTTATAGGATGCATGAGATAGTTTAGGACATAGGAGGAGCACAATAATATATACTCATGGGGTCACATTATGCTAGCCCACATGTACTAGGATTTATACTATTTTATGTAGGAGATGTGTGTTGGAGGTATTGGATTGTCCACACTATTACACTATGGGGCATATGAGCATATGGTGGTGAGTAGACTGGCATTACTGCTATGAGGTGATTAGGCCCACCCACAATCATTTGTAGGGAGGTGGATTGAGATTACCCATGTGCCCAAGAGGAGTATAATGCAGTGTCATCATGTGTTAGATAGTTTGAGAGTTAAAGACATTATATGGAGGCCCTACAGGGGCTATGAGGAATGGCCTGAGGACAATGCTCAGCTGAGATGTGTCTGAGTGAAATATTGGATGCATGACTGTTGGATCAATGTATATGAGAGGTTTTAATATGAATGGGTAACATGATAGTTTGACATTATTTAGGATGTGCCCTCAATGCCAATGGTGTGGTTGAGGAGTTATGTGTATCTATTGAGGCCAGGTAGTAGGCCTAGGCCATTAGTTGTAGATTTAGACCCAATTCTATTGATAGAATAGGATCCAATGATTGATATACCAAATGTGGATGATGTAGGATTCACTGATGCCTATACATCCTAGAGGAGAGATCATAAATAGGCACCTCTATTTTTGAAAGGTGGGATTGTTACAAAGGATGTATTAGATGTGGAGCCCCTTAGGGATATCGATGGTAAGTTGTTATTGTATGTTTGTACATTAAGTGTATTTGGTTACTCATTTACTTGGTTAAGAATTTGATGCATTTCATGGGTATGTGTAGTGTTGACATTTTTATGTTAAAAATGTCAAAACATCTTATACCCTAAGGGAGACCCACTAATATTTTGGAAAAAAGCTTCAAGTGACCTAGGAAACCCCATTTTCAATACTTAGTGGAAACTAGAGATTTGGGTGCAATTTGCAACTTGTAAAGTTGCAAATTGCACCCAAACCCCTATTTCCCACTTTTCACATACCTAGAGGAAACCAGAGGTTTGCTGGCAATTTGTAACTTGCAAAGTTGTAAAATGCACCCCAATCTCCACTTCCCTCTCACCTAATTCCCAACAAAAATCAGAATTTTGGTTGCATTTTTGAATATTTACAAGTTACAAATTGCAAGCAAACCCCCATTTTCCACCATTCATTACACTTGTGAAAACTGGAACTTTGAATGCACTTTGCAAATTGCAAAGTTACAAAGTGCAAATTGAGTCTCACTTTCCATCATTTACTAAACCCATAGAAACCAGAACTTCAGTTGCACATTGCAACTTACAATCGAAGTTTTGCTTCCTGCTTTCTACCATACCCATGAAAACCAAAACTTGACTACACTTTGCAACTTGAAAAGTTGTAAAATACAACTTGAGTCATGCTTTCTCACTTTCATAGCACCTAGTCACTTGATGGAAAGCGGAAGTCAGAATGTAAAATGTAATTTTGCAAACTTGAAAAATTGTAGGATGACTCTAAAACTCCCATCATTTTCCCAACCACTGACCTATCTAGCATTTATTGTATGGTTATATTATACAAATTAAGTTTTTTCAAGGTCATTATTAACATTGCAAATTGGAGATCAAACCTTGTGTGCCAAGAAGCCAAGCAACCCTTGCCAAGCCATGCCTCACCGATGCCAAGTAATGCCACAACCACCATTATCATCCTTTGCAAGCATGATATTCCTCTATTTTCCTCATGTTTTCTATCAATAAATTTATATATTTTTGTAAAAAACTTATATGGATTCCTATCTTTAAGGGGGTTTGAGGGAGATTCATTAGTATATCTTATTTTGTTAATTTTCAATGAAGTATGACATGCTAATATATTAGAGGCACTTTATTATCATGCGAATGTAAGTTACGTAAACTATGAACATAAGAAGAAATATGTGTGTGTTTTTTAACATGTGATCTAGCATTTGTTTGAATAAGAGAAATAGGTGAAGTAGGAGGAGAACTAGAAGTTGTAGACTCCATGTCTTCTTCGTCATAATCACAATAATCATCATTCTCCCAAGGTTCATCAAAATCATAATTTAATTCACTTGTAGAAGTAAGAGTAGAAGAAGTATCATTCGGATGCTCATTGAGAGAGAGAGAGAGAGAGAGAGAGAGAGAGAGAGAGAGAGAGAGAGAGAGAGGAGAGAGAGAGAGAGAGAGAGAGAGAGAGAGAGAGAGAGAGAGAGAGAGAGAGAGAGAGAGAGAGAGAGAGAGAGAGAGAGAGAGAGAGAGAGAGAGAGAGAGAAGATTTTAACTTTTTACTACTGTGCAATGTGTCATCATGTGTGGATGTAATGTAATGCATTTATTCACTTGTTATGTGTAGAGTGCATGAATGATTATTACTTTCAATCTTGGAGTTAAGGGTAAAAGAAGTAGCAATCATGTTTTCATTTTGCATATTGTGACATGTAGAGAAGAGTTAGAGACATTTGGATTATTAATATGTTGTAAAGAATCATTACATTGATCTTGGAATATAAAAGAAGGTGATAAAATAATTTTATCTACCTTGGTTTGCACATTGGTAAAAGGTGTAATATCATTGGTAAATGCTTTTTCAAATTAAACTGAGAAGGGTAAAGAAGATGCATTGCTCTTGTCTACTTTACTTGAATCATGCAAAAGTGGATTTCATGTATTACACTTATATTGATTTAATTTGAATAAGGAGGTAGTGAAAGTAGTTGAGAAGCTAGGATCACATTGAAACAAAACACTATCAACAAAAGGTTATTTTCATGTTCAATGTGATCCTACATTGAAGATAGAGAATAAGATGTATCCAATACATCCTCATCAACATTTTCATTATCATGCTCATAGTAATCCTCATATCCATCATTATAACAATAGTCATCATCATAATTTTAAATCAAATCATTCTCATGTTCTAATGTACAATCTTTAAAATTTGTCCATTCACTATTATAATTATGAGAAAAATTTAGAACTTCATCAATTGGGTGAGGGGTAGGAGACTTCATAGATTCCGTTTAAAACTTGCTAAATAAGATAATGTAAATAATGAATATCAAGAACACAAGAGGTAGAATGTAATCTAACATAATTATATGTGCAACTAGGAGAAATGTTTAACCCAATATGTAGAAGAAATTAGGATTGTAAGTGAAACCCTAATTGATAGTATTTGGATGTATAGTGACCTAGTATGTAGATATAGGGTTTGAATGAGTGTTGTTGTGTAAAAATTTAAATTACATTAAATAAATGAAACCCTAATATAGGTTTAATTTGAATGAGCTAGATTGTGCCAAAAATTAAGAAAATAGAAGTTTATAACCCTAATTTAGTGCCAAAAATTTGGAAGAAGGTAAACCCTAGGCAAAACTAGGGTTTAAGAAATATTCAAAGTAAGTATGGTTCACCAAATGTTTTAACCTTTTAGGACTTATATGGTGTAAATCTTATGTTGTTAAAGGTTTGAGTATAATAACAATCTAGAATGAAAATTGAAAATGAATGATTTGACAAATCTTTCCCAAAATATCAAGAATAAAGAGAAAGAGCACATATTTGGAATGAAACATGTATTTATGTGGCTTAGGAGGTTGAATTAGGTTGGGAAAATAAGAAGACACCTTTAGTTCTATGATTGTAGCAAAATCTAGTCTTGGATAATAGTGCCCTTATGTGGAAAGCAGCACCATATGGAGCTAATGTTTAATTGTGGCACTAGTGTCCCTTTTGGAGGAGTTATCTAGAACTTTTAGGGAAGTTGTAGGAGGTTGTAGGGGACTTGAAGGTGGTTTTGTGTCTTCTAAGAGCTCACTTATGTCACTATTTTATTTAAATATCTTCCAAATCCCTAATGAGTATCTGTGCACATGAAAAAATAACCAGATCAAATGTAAAACAAAAGGAAAAATTGGGTTGTGGGATATTGCAATCACATGAAATAGAAACCCTATTGTCATGGCCATTATATGCATTAATCCCAATTCTAGGGGTCTCATATCACATGTATTTCTCCTTTAGGGAATGTACATAATCAACATGCACGATATGCTAGAATGAATTTTGCTTAGGCCCTTCTTTGATCAAGCTTACAATGTCTAGATGTGATAGCTCAATAGTATGTAAATTATCAAGCTATACTATTGATTGATTTATGTAATTCTGTGCCAAAATAATAAGTGTTAGATGTAAAATGCCTTATGAGGCTCTTTATTTAGGAGGAAATTTGATTTGAATATAAGACCTTGTTCGTCGGTCAACAAATCGTAAAAGAGAGATAAAAAACATAAGAGAAGGTTCAAAATAGGGTTAGGACCTTAACATGGGAGAAAATGACCGTCAAACACTAAAGCCATAATTGGACACTAGTGCCATATGGTGTTACTATCTTGAAATGGTGCTAGTGTCCTGAGGCCTAAAAATAGAGATAAGACCAAGCAGGATAGGCTAGGGGCCCCTATGATTGAGAGGAGGTGACTTAGGACCACTAGGGGTGCAACAAATAGGGAAGATAAGACAAAAAATATAAAATGACCTAAAATGAACATGTCAACAAGGATTATATTCATCACTAAGACCTTCATGTGAAAGAGAAACAAAAAGACATTGTACTTATGGTTGCTTGACCAAATTAGAGTGTATACACCACATAAATTTCATGGAAATAAGAGGAGTTCATCCATCGTTGGGAAAAATACACATCAAGTTAGTTGAAGTCGCTCGATCGATAAAGAAATGACTGTATCAAATGAACCCAAATCTACACACTTGGGTTAAAGAGGAAATTGATAGCATGTTGTGCATTGTTGAACAATTTCCCAAGACATAATGAGAAATTGAAGTCATGTCTTAGGTCATGTATGTTAGTGTTATTCGAATTTTAATGTATGTAATTGTCTATACAAGACCTAATATTTCTCATGTAGTGGGGATAGTGACCAAATTTATGTCAAATACAAGTAATTAACAATAGATTATGATGAATAATATATTCATGTATTTTACATGGGACATATGACTATGCAATGTGCTACGAGGGTAATCCTAGTGAAAGTAAGCCATTGAGTCTACAAGGATTTATGGATTCTGATTAGGCTAGAGATTTTAACCAGTGCTAATGTGTTCAACTTGTTTAATGAAGTTGAAAGTTGGGTGAGAAAATGTAAAGATTTTTTTTATATATCTGCCACAGAGGTTGATTACATGGGTGATACTCATGTCAAACAAAGAAGTAATTTGGATTAAAATATTATGTTACACTTTTAGGTTCATTTATAAATTTGTAAGGATAGATTGTAAAGAGAAGAGTGTAATTTGTTTGGAAAATAATCCCGAGTATCACTCATGAACAAAACCCATTTATATTTGATATTATATTCTTTGAGAAATGGTGGAGGAGAAGAAGATACTTATAGAAAAGGTGGACACATATTATAATGTTGTTTATTCACTTATGAAGGTTGTGAGTACTGTTAATTTTTCTTGGTGTATAATATCAATGGCATGATTACCCTTAGCTACTAAAATTACATAGTTGTGAACTAATATGCAAAGTGTTCAACAAGTGGGAGAATGATGGATATTTATTGTATACTTTACATGTGTTACACCCATTTGGTATTGTATAACTAGGTTGTAACATCTCAACTAGGATCTACCTAGAAATGCATGATTAAAAAAAAATAAAAACACACATATACCATAAATATATTACACCATAAGAATATAATCAGAGATCATATGAAATACTTTAAGGGTAATAACAACAAATAAAGCATATTATATCATATATCATTGATCTCTAATATCATGAGAACACATCAAAATATGAATATAGAAAGTAAGTGCATTAACTCAACCATGACTAATACAAGTTTATAACCACTATTGTTAATGTATAACAAATAAGTAATTACAACTCTTAATGATAATATTTCAATAATAAGTACAATACAATACAATGTACATATAAGATACTTGGCTCCTCGGAGCATAGTTCTCGAACTTTAGTATATGTGGTAATCTCAAGTGTCATCTCAAAAAGTAGTACTGTTGTAGGGAGGGAGATCATCATCTGAGTGATTTTCCACACCAACCATGGACCAATGATCCCTCGCACTAATCCCATCATGGAATGGCCCTCACTTCATGGATGGGTAGATAGTGATAGTGCGAGAATCTATAGAGATAAATAAGTACCCATGTGTTATATTATTTCTTAAAACTAAACATGTAGTGTATCATAGAAAACCCATTCTATCACAAGATATCACACAAACATGTAAATCATACTTATGAAATAATAATGTCTCACTAAACATACTTTGACTAAAGTTTTCAAGAATAATAAATAATAGCAATCTATAAATCAATCAAAATTCATGCACACCACTTGATCAGGTTGCCTTCATCTGGCATTGTGATGCTAGTAAGCCAATGAAGTCCATCTCACTCTTTATTCAACATCAGCAATGCAAGATTGGTCAACATAATATAACCAAAATATCCATACAATTTACGTCCTACTAGTATTCATATCACATACCATGCTAAGCATAGGAGTAATCAAAAGCATATATTTATTTCGTCAAATGCATGAATGAATCTCACATTATTATTTATCCCATACTAGAAATAATGACTACAGTTTATACCACGCGGGTAAAATACACATTTAACTATAGATTTTAATTACCATAATTAGTTTCCAAACATTCTACACCCTATGATAATCAATAATTACCATAGTCTAGTATTTTTAAACATAACTACTAAGTATTATAACCAGTCTAATAAAATAGTCATAAATACATGGAAACATAAGCTTCTACTCAAGAAACTAGATATACGAAACACATAATATACTATCCTAGCATTTTTTATGCTCACAAGGGTTGTATGCATACATAACTAAGATTCTATTATATAGGAATCTATAATATAGTTTGAACCACCCATTGAAATATAATCATAAGTACACACCTCTATATAATTTATTCATAGATATAACCAACATGCATATATTTAGTCCGTCAAACGTATGAATATATATATACATAACAATTATAGTATATACCACCTAAGTATAACATTCGTTTAGGCTATAATTTATAAATGATAACACTCTATGACATCCCATAATATCACAGATCATTGTATATGAACTCAACTACACATATAGAAACAACCAACCTTACAATTCAATAATCAAGTGTCTCCTAATTCTAAATAATAGGCAAATAAGTACATGTTATACCAATTGGTTATATCCTATATTTAAATTGTATAATCTAACTTCTGTAAATAGATTCAAATACAATATATTCTACCATAGGCACTATGCACATTACTCAATTCCAAAACAACCAAACATAAAATAGAAGCCACAACTCTCATGAAACCATAGTCCTTCATTTAAACAATTGTTATATTTTACAAAACTATATGCATAATTAAATGGTTTCCCATATTTCAAGAATCTATAACTTAGTTTTTATCAAACAAAATAAAAATAACTTATGTACACACATCATGATACACTGGCATATAATATATAAGCACAAACACTTGTACATATTCATATCCTCATAATATGTACTATACAAATGTCTACCTACTGAATGCATATGTATCAATAGTTAGTCATAATCTTCTTGATTGTATTCATATGATTATTTTTTTATGACCCATGGGTTCCTGTGATTTATTTTTACCAGTCACTAAAACTATAGTTATAGGCACATGAGCCATTACCCAGTTTATGTTATATATTCATTTGAATAATTATGTTCATATATAGATACATTTCTTATATGTATGCATTTGTACATATTAGCTATTCACATACTATGTATCACATACATGTATTCATCAGTCTATATATTTATTTCAAATGACAACAATCATCTAAAATTCTAAATGACCTAGGCAGACCATACAATAACTCAGAGATCTATAATAAATGGATTGCCGTGTTTCCCTCCTAGTATGGTATAGCAAATATAATCCAATATAATGTTTATATAGTATAAATAAATTAGTGGCTCCACCTATATATACATATATATTCAATACCACATGCAAAGCATTATTTTTTGGCATATATATCACATCCATATATTGCTTATATAATAATTTCTCAGCATCAATGTTAATTTTCTTATATTTCAGTTTGCTTATATATAGTGCTTGACTACTGTTACCTTTGGAGTCGCCCTTATTCAAATTTTCTTGAATTTTGCCATAAAATATGTTCATCTGTTTATCACTTTTTGTGTGTAAATTCTTAAAGAATTGAACCTTTGAACTTGAACCTTTCTTGGAGTTCAAAAGTTCAATAAGTTCAATGGTTCAAGGGTTCAATGGTTCAAAGTTTCTTAAATCGAACTGTTTGTCCTTACGCATTTTTCAAGTATATATTTGAACATTTCGGTTGAACTTGAACCTTTCTCAGAGGTCATTGGTTCAAAGGTTCAAGAGTTTAATGGTTCAAAAATTCAATATCAATGTTTTGAAAAGAGTCGTGTTCGCTCAGTTCCTTTGTATTATTAATGTATAGTTGAACCTTTCGCTTGAACCTATCCCATTGAACCTATCATTAGAACGTTTCTCAGAGTTAAAAATTTCAACGGTTCAATGTCTTAAAGTTCAAAGTTTATAGAAAGATCATGTGACTGTTGATCGGTATGTGTATTTCTTTTCGTATCATTGAACCCCAAAATTGAACCACAATTTTCAAAAGTTCAATGGTTCAATGACTATACTCTCCTCTCACCTCGAGGCTTTATCCAAGTTAAAATTAGTGGGAGTTTTAGAGGATAATATATCCGAAACTCAGTATAAAGCAAAAAAAAAAAGAATTTTCATGAGGCTACAGATAATCATTACTCATCAAAATCGTGCATAAAAAAATGCCTGCCATTAATGCATATGTCAAAATGCGTGTCTTATCAAGCATGTTTAACACATATTGTTTCAGTTTAATTATTCGATTTGGTTAATATTTGTATCAAGAGAGAATAATTAAAATTTAGCAAACAAGTATATTGGGCGATACAAAGGAGAAAAACATAGGTGGTATAAGATATTTGATTGCTCAAATTCGTAGTGATTTCAGGGAAATTTAAAGGTGAGTTTCGCTCTTACTGTAAGTTGGTTCCTCTACTTAGTTGGAAAGAAGGATCCTTTTGAGTTTGCATCATTATTTAAAAATTCAAAACTTTCTCTTTTCATTATATTCTTTGACCTATAGCCATGAAATCTGTTCGTCTTGATTACAAGCATGGTCCTAGTCTCATATGTTCTCCTCCTGAAATTGGGGACACCTCTCTGGTCCAATATGACTTGGAAAATTTTAATGAAAGGGCTAGAAATCCTCTATTAAATCCTATGATGCAAAAAATTGTAGAAAGTGGTTTGGTTGAAGCTGCGGCCTTTTCCATGGCTATCCAATGCCTTGAATTAATCCTTGAATGCATGAATAGATATGAACCTCAAAACAAGTGCATCAGGACTGCAGATGGTAATGTTCTACTACATATCAATAGACAAACCCTAATGTCTGTGATGAGAATCCCTCCCAAGGAACCATACTCTGACCCTAGTATTACTTCTTCCTATGGTTACTTTTCAATAAAGAAAACAATTTACAAGAGCATGATTGCTAGAAATTGGCTTTTGAAATTCTAAAAAGGAGGTTCAAGATTACCCAAACCATTAACCAGAAATCATATGATTCCAGAAGTACAAGATATCATAGTATTACTACATAGTCTAAAGGGTAATGCTCATGCATATTATTGAGAAGACTGGATGTACTTCTTCATACAGGTGATCCTCCAAGGAGAACAATATTTGGATTGGGCAGAAATTGTAGTTGAATGTTTGCATTACGGTTTAAGTAATTGTTTGTGAAATAGAGAATTTTATATGTCTTTGTACCTCCTCTATTGCCTGGATTCTACAAGATAATGGGTAGGGTTACTTCATGCACCCGTGGCTGAAGACAGTAAAATTTATGATTACTACTCACAGTTACAAATTCATAATTGCTATGAGGATTAAAACAAAATTAATGTTTTTACTAAAAAATGACTTTTAAATTGGCAAATAACATTAATAAGAGGTTTTCTGATGAAGCTATGCAGTTAATTAATATCCATGGTAGTTTCTTCATTCAGTTTTCTAGGTTCACTTATATTAGATTTGGGGGTTTTGATGGTGAACCCTTGAGGTTACCCAAGTATGTCTTTGACAGATTTGTGCTAATAGAAGTCTGCAGGTAATTAGCACAGGTAGATAAAAAATTCCTAATGAAGAATAAATGTGGTATATCTTTCCCTATTGAACTTGGACATTATTCATATAAGACAACATCTGATGCTTTAAATTTAGAATTGGATCTTAATTAATTCAATTTTCAGTACTTCACAGCCAAAGCCCAATTTGACAGCAAAAGTTTTGCCAGAGATAACTTGGATCTTGGAAGAGGATTTTCACATATTCCTCAATTAGAGGATTATTGGGAGGATTGTTCTGATGAATTTAAAGTCAAGAAGACTGTGGTCCAGGTTTTCCCTAGGGTAGATAATTACCCTTAAATTAAACATGAACATTTCTAGAATTGTTGATAATGATGAACAGGTGATTGATCCACAATTTGAGAAAATAAAACAATCACCTATTCCAAAAATTGATTGGGAGAAAAGTGAGGAAGATAGAATTGAGGTCAAGACCCTTCCAGTGACAAGGAGAATTGAAAAATGGCTGAGAGAGCAACAAATGGGAGGAGCTCAAAACATAGTCTCCCAACAATGTACAACAATAATTGAATCTCCATTCCCAATAAGATAATCTAACCAACCTATTGCTATCTGTGATGCAGGTTCTTCCAAGTCAAAAATTGGAAGGGACCCTGTCATCAAAGAATTTGAGAAGGCCCTTGTAACTACCCTGCCTCCTCGTGCCACTAGGTCAAGGACTCAAAGCAAGAAGAAGAATAAATTTTTTGAAAAAGTGATTGTGGATTTGAATTCTAAAGAGGATTTAGGAGTAGTCAAAGGTGATAAAGAATCTAATTCACTAATGGTGAAAGAGGTTAGTATGGATCAGCAGATAGTGATTCCTTTTGATTCTGCCGAATTGATGATTGTTTCAACTGTATCTTTTGATCAACTGAATCCTGATAGAGAAGCCTCGGCTTCTGCACCTAAATGGCTAGAAAGTTCAATCAGTCATAAAAGGAAATTAGTTCCATTTTTTTTACCCTTGGAAGATATGGTGAGCAAGTGTTTAGGGAAAGCTCCTAAATCCAAAAATTTAAAAATAACATCCAAAGTAGATGTTGACCCAAACACAGGGAACTGGAATGCAGAGATAGCCTAGCCAAAAACCAATGAAGAAATTTAAGATCCTACAGTTTAGGATTTTATAGTTGAAAAGGTAGACCTTGGGACTGTATCACGTGCCGCTGATGTGCATCATCTAGAAGGATACTAAAAGGATAGTCAATAGAACTTGGAAGGATGAGAAGGATAAAAGAGAGTTAAAACATACTATGTGGTCAATGGTAGAGTATATTAACGCCATTCATAGTTCAGATCCACAACCAATTTCTCAAATGCCCATGTCTTTTGATCTAAAATCTCTTGTCAATCAAAGGATGCTGGATCAGATACACAGAGGCAAAATGATTACCAGAGTATTTGATAGTTGGTTGGACAACATCATCCTGAAAGGTACATAATACATTCATAAATTGAAAAATGTATATGATCAGACCACAATCACTATTGAATATTTGAAGACTTAGAATGCTTTGTGGATAAAAGAAGAAGGAAAATGGATGAGCATGATGAATCAGATTGATGAAATGCAAAAATATGGGATAACAAAGTTTTTGTTAGAAAATAACTTGACAGGACTGGATGAAGATATATTATATGCAAGTAAGAAAAATGTTGAATGGAGAAATTCAGTATCCAAACAAGGACAATTGGAAATCACAAAAATGATCAAAGAAATAACTGAATTTATTCAGTCATTACAGCATGATCTACAGATCATTGATATCAATTACATAAAAGATGATGGAAAACTAGAGAAGGACATCAATGATGTGATTCAGTCCTTTAGGGAAAAGATTAACTTCATTAAAGAAAGTGACAACTTATCAACTGTAAACTTCTCTCAGATTTCAAAGGTAGAATCACTTCTTTGTCGCTGCATCGACACACTCTTAGAGCACATATAAAAGATGGGAAAAGTTTAGAGGGAAGAAAACATCTAGAAAGCAAGGATAAAACACGTTAGTATTCCCAATCTTTCCAAAAATTTAGGAGTTTGTTATAGCATTTCAAGAGTGGAAAGCTCAACATGTCTACCCCACCAAACATAGCAAATCTGGAGATCCTAGTCTGTCACTTCAACAATGATTTTACTTACATAGTCTCTTTTATTCAGTTACTTTTCTATTCTAAACTTGATCTTTATTGAATTTGTAAAAACTAAATCCCGTGTGGGTCAAGGTTACTTTAACTCTAGTTTAGTTTAAAAGATGGATGAGTTAAGGCAACGATATAAATATTTTTGGTTGTAAAAAGTCAGGGGGACGGGGGAGAAGACACAAAAAAAGGAGTTAGAAATTTTTAGAAGTGGACCATTGTTTTTACAAATATATGTGATGTTTCTCTGAAACATTTTTCATCTGTGAATGAAAATGAGAATTAATTATTGAGTACTTAGATCTGTGAGTATGAGTATTTGAAAGTGGGTTTTCTGTGTGAAATCTTCCTTCATATAGTAATTACTTTTCCATTAGACAATCTATTATGTGTGTTATATCATTTACTGGTTTAGCATATATACGTTTATCTATTTAATTGTTATTGAAAATAGAATATGTGTATTTTGTTACCTATTGCTGTTATAAAATCTCGCATTCATAACATAATGATGTATGGATGTTAGTCTGCCTTTAAACACTTCCTAGTTAAAAGTGTATCTGAATATTTAAATTCATTGAAAATCTTAAAAGAAGTTGTATCTTAATTCAGAGGGGAACTAGTCTTGATAAGTTCACCCATTTGTTATTTAACTTATTTGTTCTTGAGAGAAAGGTATGGAGTCAAAATAAAATATTTTTATATAAGGACAAATCTGTTAGCCAATAATTGCTATGGCAAATTACCATATAAATGTTCAATGATATAAAAATCATTAATTATATAATATATACCATAGTATAACATAGTATAACTTAGTCAGTGATATACCATATTAATTATGTAATACAACTATTAATAAAATCACCCTTGTCTCTTTAAAATTGCCATTCTTTATTCTCGAATAGCAATTAATATTATTTTTAACCGTATATGAATAAACTGAAATCACTGGATAACTAAATATATATGGGTGGTATAAATAGAGATCTATTCTATAGTCTTACAAATAATCCTACAACTATATACAACATTCCCATGTAATATAATTTGCCAAACCTAACCTGAGCTATCATAAGTGCATTTTTGAATATTTGATGTATATAGATAGCTCATAAGTATATTATTCCATCCTATTTGGTTGATATCTGGGTACCCAATTAGCACTAACAATAAAATACAAATCAATTTAGTTGTTAACCAAGTCACTACTTAATATGGGTCGCTGCACTATATTCACAAGTTGCTATAGTTTAATTATGAAACATTGCTTATAATTATAAGCCACTGTATATATTTATCCTTATAACAACAAATTGCTAGTTTTAACATCAAGTCGCTGGTTTATACAAGTCTAATTTTAAAAGTGACATAGCCTAAATAATGTTCAATCAAATAACCACATCGCTACAATATTTCTATGGAAGAAATAAGCAACCATTAGATATTCTTTATATTTTAACCCAACTCAATCAACTAACTAGGCTAATTTTTATACAGGTCACTGCAATATTTCTATGAAAGAAGGAATGGATCCAGGTTTAACACGGCTTCCAATCAAACTTAGATTATTTAGTTGCTATAAGTATTATATTATCAAAATATCAACGATTATACACATGACATTATCACTATCATCAATACTATATGTAAGGAATAGGTAAAATGGCCTAGAAATAAATTGTTGATATATAAACATAGTGATATACTGATATAAACTTATAAACCCATAGCAATGTAAACTTAGAAATAAATCACTGATATATAAACAGTGCAGTAGATGTTACTATAGCCTAGAAATAAATCATTATAATTCAAATCACCCCTTTTTATACAAGTTCATTCTATATTTTATAGAATTATTGTGTATCCTAATAGTTATATATAGTTATATATATATATATATATATATATCTCCAGTATATAGGTGTTTTCATAATCTTCAACATACATATAAAAGTTCATTCAAACTATTCACATAACCATAGAAAAAAATTACATCGCCTACCTCTCATTCCTGTCCCGAAATTGTTTGGTTTTGGGCTAATCTTCTTCCTTGCTCAGCTATAAAATTCACTCACTATTACCTTCCTCTTTGCTCTGTTATATTCTTTTCATGATCTCCATTAAGATTAGAAGGGCATAAATTTTGCTTTAAGAGTTTTTTTTTTTTTTTTGAGTTATTATTATATGAATTTATTTATTTTAATTTTATTTATTAATTTTATCCCCTTTTCTCAAAACTCATGAGATTTAATTAAAACTTGCCTATTCTATTTGTTATTTTTTTATTTTTTCGCTTTGTGTTGGGATCATTTATTGATCCAAAGTATTTAGTTTTAGTATTTTATTGTCATTGTTTTAGTTTACGAGTTATCTTTCCATTAGTTGGTTTTATAGTTTTATAACCAACTTCTGCAAGCTTGTATAGCTTGCTCATTGTACAAAATAAAAATCAATTTTCATTGAATATAATTTTGATCTAATTCCTCCTTCCACTGATTCGATCAGTGGTATCAGAGCACTGGTAAAGGAAGAAGAAAAAGCATATTTGAATAGGAGGATGGCAGATTGAAGAGAATGAGCATATACTTACGTAGCTACCTTGAAAAATCAAATCCTTATAGACCATATGGCATTGAAAGAGCCAATGTCAAGAATGGGATCAGATCAGAGTCGTAGTGAAAGCACAAACAAAGCGTAGTGGGTGCCATCAAATAGATCACATTTTTTTTATATAGTTATTTATTTTTTTAACATCATTGATTAGTTTCACAATTGCTATTATGGATACAAAAGTCATAATTTGTTTATATCTATTGATTCCTACCTACCAGGGCACCAGTGGAGGTCATTTGTTTGTAGCCAAGGCATCTTTGTTGCACTTCTAATGTAGCACATTGCTAGGTGACGCCTTGAAAGAATTAAAAATCAATTGGAGGAGTTCACATCATTTGCAGTTCCCATATTAAAAAAAGGTGGGTTGGTAATTACCATTTGGTGATAAACAAAGTGTGCAATGCTTGAGAAAAGGTGAAGAGGAGCTAGATAAGGAAGAATGATGATGATACATGTAGTATAATGTATCATTTGATGCAATAAATATAGGCCAAGCATAATTTATCTATGGGATCCACTCAAGACAAGTAAATTGATTTTTCGTACAAGTAGAAGACAAGTACACCTTATTTAACCATGCAAGTAAAATCAAAATTATAAATTTTTACATACAAAGGAAGAAATTTGTTTTGGTAAAAGATTTCAGATATATGTGTATGTATATCTTTATTATTATAAAGGAAAAAATGTTTTTTTCTGGACAAAAGGACGGTAAAAGTTTTAAAGCCCTTTGGTGTAATTTTTTGATCATAATTTGATCTTATTTTGTAATGGAGAAATAAGGGTGTAGCAAGGAGTTATAAGCTGGATTTTTTACAAAAGTCCCAGGAATCATTTTGTATTTGGAAACTATTTTTGAAGGTAAAGGCAAAACCTCAAAATAGTATTCTCTTGTATTGACTTGTTTCTTTAGCATCATGGCTAAAATCATGAGTTTGATTTCTAACACTTGACGCTTAACTCCTAAAAATTATAAAGAATGGTCAATGAACATGGAAAACACATTAATTTTCAATGAATTATGGGATGTCATTGAAAAACAACCCACATTGCCCACTGATGCTGCAAAACTTACATAATTTCACAAATGTGACAAGCATGCTCTTGCACTATTGAAATCAACTTGCAATATTCAAGTCATAATTCACATAGAAGCCATCAAATCTAAAGCATTGAAAGCTCTAAAAGACTTGTATGATAAACAACTTGATTATAAGAAAATTGACCTTCTTATGTAGTTGCTCAATAATAAACTTGTTGATGATGAAGATGTTTCAGAATATGTGTCACACATTAAGAATTTGAAACAAGAATATGGTACTACTGAAGAGAAAATTGATGATTAAATGCTCATTTATATTAATTTGAATGGTCTTAGCCCTAGCTACATGAACTTTCTCAAGATGTTACAGCTTAGTGATAAGATTAAAAAATCTACCTTTGATGCAATTTGTGAGTTACTCACTCAACACAAGCAACAATTTGCAAAGAAGAAAGAAAAATCTACTAAGGAAGCACACTATCCCAAAATAGGAAATCCATTGTATGAGCCCAATAGAAGACACAAAGAGAAATAAAGACACTCTCATAAGCACACTTCCAGGCATAAACATCATTTTGGTTCTTCATGACATCAACATCATTCTAGACACAAAGATCATTCTGGCTCTTTAAAGCATAGACATCATTTTGGCTCTCTAAAGCATGTGCATCACCACAAACATTCACATGGACATAAGCAAAAACATAGGCATTCTTCTTCATGTGGCTATTCTTCCTCTGGTTCCAATAGATGTGAGAAAATATGCTATAATTGTGGTGGCATAGGCTATATGTCTATATAATGCCCTTCTCGACGAAGGTCCTCTCGACATCAACAGAAGTCAAAAGCACATTTTTCTAGACCCTCTAGCCATTCTGGTCATTCTTTTGGGTCTTTTTCTACATCTTCTTTTGATGGATGGGATGACTGCAAAGTTGCTTGCTCCACAGTTGATGACTATATCTTTTGAGATAGTGACACACCCATCTTGTGCAAGTTATTAGGCTCAAGATTGTAATTTGATGTAGTAGTATTTTTTATCTTGTGTACTTTGCTTTCATAGATGTAGTGTTTGTAGGATATTTGATGTGGAGTGTTTTCAGTGATTTATACTTAGTTTATTTGTTGCACGACTTCTCACCTCTCACCTGAAAGGGGGAGAAGATATTGCATATTGGCTTTTCGATCAATCATCGGTGATTTGCAGTATGAGTCAGCATTATGTTTCTAGCATTGTTAGTGTTGAGCAAAGGCTTGTAGGAGATGTTAGCGATTGTTAGGCATCAGTTTGAGATGTGCCATACATAGTACAGGGGGCAGTCACTTGTTAGATGGATTTTGTGTGAGGGTCAATGTAGTTGAACATGTGATCATGTTCTACTATAATGCGGGGATGATCAGGATGTGGATCAGTCCAAGATGCATAGTGTTCTAGTTGTAGTTGTGGCATAGTCTACTTGGATGATTTATAGTTCATTGCTCCAGTCTTTCTATACCCCTTTGGATCAAGGGGGAGTTTATTGGGATCATTTATTGATCCAAAGTATTTCGTTTTGTTATTTTATTATTATTATTTTAGTTTTATGGGTTATCTTAACATTAATTGGTTTTATAGTTTTATAACCAACTTCCACAAGCTTTTATAGATTGCTCATTGTATTAAAAAAAATCTATTTTCATTGAATATAATTTTGATCTAATTCCTCCTTCCATTGATCCGATCACTTTTTGCTTATTTTGAGAATTTATTCTTTTTTTCCTTTTTTTTTTCTCCAAGAGATTAATTATCATGTTTTATTAAAATAATCAATAAGTTCTCTAATTAAATTAACACCATCCATGTCATAAGGATTTAATGATAATTTCCTAAATCAATAACCCAAATTTAATCTAATTAAGCAAATCACATTTCTAACAACTTTTAATGGACATACTCTCAAGTCACGTAAGGAAATTTCCATAGAACCATTAAACTATGCTAGCAACTTGATGTAGAGGTTCCCTGGATTTAATCTCAACCTTGTTCTTTTGTCCAAACTCACTAGGGTTTTTTACCCTTCCTAGTAGCCCTTTACCCCTGTTATCTTGATAATACATAAAAATTATAGTTAACTATGACTTACCAATGGTGTATTCACATTTTCCTTGCTAAGACACACTTATGTGTCAATTTTAGTATCTTAACTCCTCATCCAGGTCCACTTTCTCTCTTTTAGGCCTATTCAATTAACCCTTTCTAGGCCTAATCCAACCATAACCTTCAAAATCTATACTACACAACCCATACACACTTAGAATTATGTGATTCAGTTGGAGCACTTAAAATTTAGTTAGATTATAAAATTTGGTTGATTTTTTATGGTTGGAATGCAAGATATACAAGAAACCCTAAATTAGGGCTTTTAGGACCCTATCACTACCCGAGAGCAAACAAAATTCAATTATGAATGTCTTAGAGTGTTTTAAAGATCTATGAAAGATTTGTTAGGTCTGTCTTGACCTTGTGCATGTATCCTAATCATTAGTTAGTCCTTGACAATCCACTGTTATAGTTTTTCCTATCAAGATACACTTACTATGTAAGGAAGTTGGTAGTTTACCAGTCTGTATCCCTGTAAAGATGGATAAAACATAATACTATGCAAACCAAGATTCTAGAAACCTTTAAACATGTGAAAATAACTTACTCAAACATGTCCAAGCACTTGAAACTTTTATTTAAAGATCATCTCTTACAATTAAATACGCATATAGTCCACTCACACAATGTCTATTACAAAAAACATGGTTTGTCTTATAGATGCCTGTGAACAAAAAGGTTTATTGATTGTTTATGAATATTTTAACCTATAAAAACACTCATTCCACCTTTAGGAAAATCTGATACAGTCTACCAAATCCATTAATTGACAATCTTAATAAGCACAATCTATAAATAAAGAAACTCACATAAAGACAGGGGTTTGTGTATACACATGTTTGAACACTAGAACCTCAAAACACATCCAATAATATTTTAAGAGCATTTATAACCATTATCAAATTCCATTTGATCATCTATCTTAAAAAATATAGTCTGTAACTAAGTCAAAAATACTCAAGATAGGGGTTTGTCATACACTTTTTTGAACAGGGGCCTTCTTTCTTCTATTCCTTCGAGTATTCTCTTAAAACAAACATGCATCTAATGAAATACAACTCAAAAATCTCACCTTTTATATGAATATCAACCATTTTAACTACCTTGGTCACCACCAATGGTCTCAAGGTGAGTTACCAAGTATTGAAATTTGAGATGTTAAGATGCTATCAAATTTGAAGTTGGATCTATTAGGCATTTTCCCTCCTAAATGGACAATTCAAATATTTGAACTAATTTGTATTGTTTCTCAAGTTTTTAATGTTGGTGAAAGGTCAAAGTGGGATGACATTGTGTATTAGGGTGTTTTGAACTTTTTAGTAGTTAAAAGTCCTAATTAGACCTAAAGCATGTTAGTAATAAACCTTCTTGCTATGTTGGAGTAAAAAAAGGTGGTTAGGTAGTTATAGAGGTTTTGAATATAAGTAATTATTTTGTTATTAGCAAATCAAGTCATTCAAGAAAGTCTAAGTAGTTTAGGGTTTGTTTCAAAGAAAAAATGAAGATGTAACCCCACAAACAATATGAATAAAGAAATTTTGTGTTCTTGAAACAAGAGTGCAGTCTCTGTATTGTACATATGCAATGCCATGTTTGGTAAATACACCTTGTTCTATTGCAATTCAGTGTTCTTGGAAATTGAATGATTCTATGGAATGAAAGTCTATGCATGAGATAGTTTGTAAAGTTTTGTATTAGAAATGGATTCACATTCAAGGTGGATGAAGGGTGAGAGAAAGGTGACTGAAAAGTTTTTGAAAGAATTAAGAAGAAAACCCTGTCAATGTAACCCTTGTTGTAAGTATTATTGAGATTGAATAAATAGAGCATTTGTTTATAAATATGACTCTATTGTGCTAATAGAAATAAATTATTCTAACCTATATGAATTCAAGGGATTAATAATCAAATAGAAAAGGGATGTCATGAGTTGGTGATCAATTCTTTATACTATAACCTGATTGTTTATTGAGAAGAGCAAAAACCCCACATATTTCCATGATTATTGAATGAACGATGATCTAATTGGATTGTGCTTTGAAGTGGCATACAAATTAGTAAGTTTGTTTACTGAGTGTTACACATGCTTGAGTGCTTCCTATGATTCATTCATTGTTACCTTGCATTAAGAATTATACAGGTTCATAGATTATGCATGCACAGACAATGGCGGATAGAGTTTAGCAAGAGTCTAACAAATCCATCATAGTGGGTGATTCATGACTCAAGCGAGTGAGGATAGTAGGATTAGATTTGTATTGACCCCATGCAAGAGTTTAAAGATCGATTTTGAAGTTTTAAGATCAAATAATTTGTTTTCTAAAATATGCAAGTCGTTATATTATGCACATAGTCGAATAAAATCTTGTGAAAAGCTTGGTATCAATGTGCACAATGAGATTGTAAGGTTTTGAAGATTGGGTGGCATGGGCATTTCTAAGGAAAGATTCAATTAGTTGGTATTTGGAATAAGTGAATGAACAAGTAACATGATTTAAGAAGTTGTAAAATTTATTATGTGTTATTTTAATAAAGATTTAATGGAAGGATTGAATTACAGACCCTGTTTGATTTATATCTTGTATTTGGATTGAGTTTCCATTTATGTAAAGTGAGATATAGGGTAGTGTTGGTATAATCACTCCCTTTTATTTTATAGTCATTATCTGTGATCCAAAAGTTTATAGAGAAGCTATCTAAACAAGGTTGTAAGTGCATGTTGCATGAAACCCTCATTTATAACCTGTAAGTATCCTCAATATGAGTTGAAAATCAAAGTGAAAACCTGTGAGTAAATAAAATGTGACAAGTGTATAACAAATGCATCATAAGAAGTAATTGTTGATTGTAAAGAGGTGAACGTGGTTGTTGTGAACATGCACAAACATTGGTAAAGAAGTGAATAGTGAACAAAGACAAGTAGAGAATGCCATTACCAAGAAGTGATTCTTTAAATAGAGACAAAGGTGAGAGACTGATAGTGAGAAATATTGTAACCTCTACATCACAAACATGTTAAACTAGCTAATGCAAACAACATCAAACATGTTATAGTAATCATTTATTATGCATCTAATCATGTGCTGGCTAATGTGGTGTGTGCAAGGTTTTAACTGATTTCTTTGTCATCCTTCGACATCTTGATCTACATCACCCTCTCCAATGATGCTCTCCCTCTTTCACGCTTTAAGGGATGAGTTCTCCTGCATCAACCTTATAACAAGCAGGTAGTTAGAACATAACAACATGATATACATACATCATAAAATATAGATGAAATAACAAATTAACATATTCTTAATGTAAATATATACACTACAACTAACTCATAACAATGTAATCATGTAACCTAAGCAATATTCTATTGTCTCATAACAACATGTATCTCAAAATTTAGTTAAAATAACCAAATCCAAAATTTTCAAATATAAATATCCATAGATAATCAAAAGAGTTTGCTTAGTGGGGAATTGAGATGTAACATCCTTCCCCCCTTAAGTTAGTCATTGTCTTGGATGACTCTTATTCAAACATAAGTTCTGAATTCAAAATGTTGTTCAATAGAAAAATAACATAGTATAATAATATCTAATCAAGCAAATAACTATAAAATTAGCCTAGAAAACTCTTTATAGTCCTCCCAAATAGTACTATTTTTAGAATATTGGTTCCACAAGACCTTGGATCATGACATCTCCCCATTATGCAACCAAAGTTTTTGAGTGTCACTTACTCTAATTAGTTCTATCATGATCACCTTGAGCTTCAAAACTGGGAAGACAAGCCTATATGCTACAGGACTGACCACTTCTAATATCTCGAAGGGCCCCACATATCTCAGTGAAAGTTTCACTAATTTCCTAAAAGCACATGAGATCATCCCCCTTAAAGAACCAAGGAGAGTTCTACAAAACCTTCCATCCCCCTTTACACATCTCTCTAACCTAGAGAGTGTTTTTCTCATTCTAGAGAAAAGTATTTAGGGAGTTTGGTAAGAATGGTATATATAAGTTAATACTATTGCTACTCTGCATAACTTTGGGTAAGTATAACATGTCAATACTACCACTATTCCAAGTAGCTTCCAGACAAGTATGATGATGAATAGGAATTAGAAATATTACATTTCCAATGTACACTACATTTCAAAATTAATGGATACCCGTTCCATAGTATATATGCATATGGCCATACAACTTAATTTGACAAGTCTGTCTATCAAATCCTAGATTCAATAAGTTTATCTATTAGATCAAAAATTAGTAACTACTGAGTCAATGTGAGACTAAATAGGATCCACTCCCATCTCTTGGTACTCATGTTCCTAATTGACCACTCTTCCCTTAGGTCTCCATGCCTTAATGATCTCCAAAATATTCACAAGGCTCAATAAATCACAATTCTATACTAATAAATCATAGAAAAAAATACTATATGCTAAGTAATTACAGATGTATCAACATACATATAATAAAAATCATACAATCATTCCTTAATTATATTAAGTTACCACTAGCTAACATAACTAGTATCATATTTCATAGCTTAACCTCTTTTGTTATATTCATAGTCAAGAGGAATTAATGTTAAAATTAACATAACATACAAAGGCCAAGCATCACCCCATCCTTAAAACTTTATAAAGAAAATAAGTGAGATAATGTCTCCTTGCTTGCTCAGCTAGTACACAATAAGTTAAAACTTTATCTCAACCCTTTAGATTGACAAGATGTTTCGTGCATCCTATACCCTACTCGCTCTTGATGAAAGGTGCATAATAAATTTTCTAAACAACATGCTTCAAAAAGAGAATAATATTAGTCTAATCAAAGTTATATAATAACATAAAAATTATAATCAACTTATAATTCCTAATCTATAATTAATAAATAATTCAAGGTTTGCCACTCTACGTGGTCTAAATTCACAAGTTAGGTAAATTAGTGACTCTAAAAAGTCATAAGTGTAAAGTAGAGAACTAACATCTCGATAACAAAAATTTAATAATACCGTCACATGGTATAAAGAAAACACCATAACCCAAGTTATCAAACTTACCATAACATACTTACCAAACTTGTAAGAGTAGTATTATAACCTACTTCCACAACCGAAAGGAAAATACTAACCACAAAGATGTAATAATCCATCCAATCCTACAACTTCTATCTCAATCAATAATTAGAAGATATTATCCCACAAACTCAAAGGGTTAATGTCAAACAACATTTCAGAAACAAGTTTGCATTTAAGCAAAACACTAAGTCAACATCATGAAAATATGCATCCTCTCAGCGGGCTTATAATGATGTCAAAAGAAAGTGAAGGAGTGACAACTCACCTATATGTTAATTATGAGAGATTAAACTTATTCCTAATCCACATAACATAAGGGTACCAATCCATAAACAAACTCCTAACACAAAGAAATTCTCAACCAAGACATCAACACTCTACTATAAGAAAATTCCCACTGCACTAGGTGGTATCAAACTAAAAATGGTCTTATAAAATTTCCTAATCCTAGGATTAGTGAATATAAGATACAAAACTAATGCACATATACTTAAGTGAGAAGCATCCCATGCTTTCTAAACACTCACAAAACACAAATGGCAAAGGTAACTTGATTAATAAGAAAGATGTAATCATACTTGAGATGTTTGATCTAAATGATCAAACTATGGTAGGAATCTCCTGTTCATGACTCAAAAACTATGTTATGTACCCACCTACCCAAACCTTGATTACAACCAACACCATCGAGACACTCATTAAACCAAACCTTTAACAACTCTAAGAGGGTATAAAAGATCCTAAGGGTACACACACAATGTACTACACACATTTCATTATTCTCCTTTTTGATAAATAGAAGGATACAAAAGTGATAATGGACTCATTAGGTCCAAGAGTTCGAACCACAAATTTGATACCACATGTAACATCCCGACTGGGATCTACCTAGGAATGCATGATATTTTTTTAAAAATAAACACATATACCATAAATAGATTACACCATGAGAAACTAATCAAAGATCATACAAAATACTCTAAGTGCGATAATAATAAATAGAGCATATTACATCATATATCACTGATCTATAATATCATGAGAACACATCATAATATGAATATAAAAAGTAATTGCATTAACTCAGCCATGACTGATACAAGTCTACAACCACTACTGCCAATGTATAAACTTGTATCAGTCGTGGTTGAGTTAATGTAATTACTTTTTATATTCATATTATGATGTGTTCTCATGATATTAGATATCAGTGATATATGATGTAATATGCTCTATTTATTATTATCGCACTTAGAGTATTTTGTATGATCTTTGATTAGATTCTCATGGTGTAATCTATTTATGGTATATGTGTTTATTTTTAAAAAAATATCATGCATTCCTAGGTAGATCCCAGTCGGGATGTTAGGAATCTCCTGTTCATGACTCAAAAACTATGTTATGTACCCACCTACCCAAACCTTGATTACAACCAACACCATCGAGACACTCATTAAACCAAACCTTTAACAACTCTAAGAGGGTACAAAAGATCCTAAGGGTACACACACAATGTACTACACACATTTCATTATTCTCCTTTTTGATAAATAGAAGGATACAAAAGTGATAATGGACTCATTAGGTCCAAGAGTTTGAACCACAACTTTGATACCACATGTAACATCCCGACTAGGATCTACCTAGGAATGCATGATATTTTTTTAAAAATAAACACATATACCATAAATAGATTACACCATGAGAATCTAATCAAATATCATACAAAATACTCTAAGTGCGATAATAATAAATAGAGCATATTACATCATATATCACTGATCTCTAATATCATGAGAACACATCATAATATGAATATAAAAAGTAATTACATTAACTCAGCCACGACTGATACAAGTCTACAACCACTACTGCCAATGTATAACAAATAAGTAATTACAACTTTTCATGATGATATTTTATTAATAAGTACAATACAATACAATCTACATATAAGATACATGGTTCTCTAGAGCATACTTCTCGAACTCTAGTATTTGTGGCAATCTCAAGTGTTATCTCAAAAAGTAGTACTATTATGGGGAGGAAGAGCATCATTCGAGCATTTTTTCATACCAACCATGGACCAATGATCCCTTGCACTAATGCCATCATGGAATGGCCCTCCCTTTATGGATGAGTAGATAGTGACGGTGCAAAAATCTAGAGAGACAAGCAAGTACTTGTGTGATGTATGATTTCTTAAAACTAACATGCAATGTATCATAGAAAACATGTTCTATCACAAGATATCACATAAACATGTAAATCATACTCATGAAATGATAATGTCTCACTAAACATACTTTGGAAAAAGTTTTCAAGAATAATAAATAATAACAATCTATAGATCAATCAAAATTCATACACATGATTTGATCGGATTGCCTTCATCTAGCATTATGATGCTAGTAAACTAGTAAAGTTCATCTCACTACTTACTCGGTATTAGCAATGCAAGATTGGTCAACATAATATAACCAAAAGATCCATACAATTTACATCCTACTAGCATTCATATCACATATCATGCTTATCATAAGATTAATCAAAAGCATACATTTATTCCATCAAACACATAAATAAATTTCACATTATTATCTATCCCATACTAAAAATAATGACTACATTTTATACCACCTAGGTAAAATATGCATTTAAATGTAGATTTTAATTACCATAATTAGTTTCTAAACATTCTACACCCTATGATAACCCATAATTACCATAGTCTAGTGTTTTTAAACATAAATACTAAGTACCATAACCAGTCTAATAAGCTAGTCATAAATACATGGAAACGTAAGCTTCTACTCAAGCAACTAGCTATACGAAACACATAATATTCTATCCTAGAATTTGTTGTGTTCATAGGGATTGTATGCATGCATGACTAAGATTTTATTTATAATTTGAACCACCCATTGAACTATAATTAGAAGTACACACCTCTATATATAATATTCATAAATATAACTAACATGCATACATTTTTTTCATCAAACGTATGAATGTATCTAGAATAAAAATTATAATATATACCATCTAGATATAACATACATTTATACTGTATTTTACAAATGATAACACTCTATGACATCCCATAATATCAAAAATCTTTGTACACAAACTCAACTACTTAAATACAAACAACTAGCCTTATAATTCAAGAATCAAGTGTCTCCTAATTCTAAATACTAGGCAAACAAGTACATGTTATACCAATCGATTATATCCTATGTTTAAACTATACAATCTAACTTTTGTAAATAGATTCAAATACACTATATTCTACCATAGGCATTGTGCACATTACTCAATTCCAAAACAACCAAACATAAAATAGAAGCCACAACTCTCATGAAATCATAGTCCTTCATTTAAACAATTATTATATTTTATGAGACTATATGCATAATTAAATGGTTTCCCATCTTTCAAGAATCTATAACTTAGTCTTTATCAAACAAAAGAACTATAACTTAGTTATAGGCACACGAGCCATTACCCAGTTTATGTTATATGTTCATATGAATACTTATGTCCATATATAGATACATTTCCTTAACATATGCATTTGTACATATTATCTATTCACATACTATGTATCACATACATGTATTCATCAGTATATATTTATTACAAATGACAATAGTCATCTAAAATTCTAAATGACCTAGGCAGACTATACAATAACTTAGAGATCCATAATAAATGGACTAGTGTCTTTCCCTCCTAATACGATATAACAAATATAATCCAACATAATGTTTATACAATATAAATAAATTAGTGGTTCCACCTATATATACACATATATCTAATACCGCATGCAAAGTGTTATTTTTTAGCATATATATCACATCCATATTGCTCATATAATAATTCTCAGCATCAGTATTAGTTTTCTTATATTCCAATTTGCTTATATATAGTGCTTGACTGCTATGGCAAATCACCATATAAAAATTCAACAAATATAAAAATCATTAATTATATAATATATACCATAGTATAACTCAATAAAATTGCCCTTATCTCTTTAAAATTAACACTCTTTATCCTCAAATAGAGCTGTAAAAATTAATATTATTTTTAACTGTATATGAATATACCAAAATCGTTGGATAACTAAATATATATAGGTGGTATACATAACAATATGTTCTATAGTCTTACAAACAATCCTACAACTATATATAACATTCCCATGTAATATAAATCACCAAACTTAACCTAAACTATCATAAGTGCATTTATGAATGTTTGATGAATATAGATAGCTTAGAAGTTATTTTATCCTTTTAGGAAATTCATTGGTTTAATTCCTAATTAACTAAAGGGTATGAGTATAGTAAATCAGTAAATAAATATGCTTTGATTAACCTACTAATTTGTGGAAATATATAACATTTTATCTTTTTCTAAATATAGCAATAGGAAATATAATATTCAAATTAACTTATTTTTTACTATTCTAGACTAAGATGAAGTCTGATACTAAAGGATTAGGACTGGGAAATAGGATGGAATAGGCCTATAAACTTCATTTATGAACTGGATAGTAGAAGTATAAAGTGGACACCCTGCTATATGATGCTATAGTCCTCCTCTAGTGCTACTGTCCTGAGGGTAAAAGTTTTTTGGATTTTGTTTGGAATGTCCATGTTACCCTATCATTGAAATTATAGGGTCTGGAACCTCACAGAGCTCATTGTGTGCCTGTTTCAATATTCGATCCTCTTAGGAGCTCCTGATACTTGAACTTGAATGCAAACTTGGGAAAGATGGGGGATTAGTGTGTAAAAGATACGCTAGATACACTTCACACCTCGTATGTGGGCACACTACGTACATACCAATACTCTGAAAAGGGATCAAGCTAATGTAGTTCTCCCATTGAAGTGCTTGGTACAAATATTATGTGATGTATGTAACTAGATGCAAAATTGGATGTACTTTGGATGACTAAGGATTGGTTTGAATGCTCGAATGAGCTTGGAATAGTCTTGGAAGGATGTATGTAGAGAATAGGGAAGAGTGCTTAACTATAATTGCTTGTATGCTTGCTTCTTTCCTGTGAATGAGTGTCAACCCTTCTAAATGGACAATGAATGGCCTTTTATAGGGAAACTGATGTTCATGGGTTAGATGAGCTTGTATTAGGCTAAAAGGGGAAAAGATAAGGATTCCAAAAAATGTGATCATTTGAGGCTAAAGTGGATTTGGATAATAGCACTGAAAACATGACACCCTGGGTTTTGGCACTTGTATCCAACTTTGGTGCTAATGTCCTAGAAGGATGAGACCTGGGGGGATGGATCTAGGTCTGAGAAGGCTACCTAGGTCTCAAAAATCTAAGTTTGGGAAGCTACAAATGACTTGGAATGAGTGAAAACCTAGCTAAGAAGGGTTGTGTGAGCAAGAGAGATGACCTATAGGTTAGATGCTATTAAACATGCCTAAGTCATATAATTTTACATTTTATATGACTACATTCCCCCCCCCATTTATTTTAGTGATGTAGCAAAGAAAAATACTAGGATAAAGGAAAATTAAAAGCATACCTTAACTTACCTATTAAGGGAGAAGCTCATGAAGCTTGTGTGATGCTAGATGTGTGTGGAGAGAGCATAATGTGAAGTGCGAATCTAAAAATGAAAACATAGAGTAGATTTGTTCTTACTAGATATACTATATCTAAAATAAGAATGCACAAAATCCTTGTAAGGATAGAAAAAGGAATCAATACACCTCATCGAGTATGTGAACCAATACCAAACCTATTGTGATGTTGAGTAAGGCTGAGTAATGTTGGATGTGTTGAGTGATACCGTACCAAAAGTTATATCATGAATGGAGCTGAGTGCTCAATTCCCCAAAAAGAGGCTCAAGAATGCAAAGGCTAGCCCTTCGGCTCCATCGTCACTTACTAAGTGAAGCTAGATGATCTTGCATGTGATAATTGATGTGTAGACTATGTGTCCAATCCCTCTGAATAGGTGGTTCAAGAATACAAAGGTTAGGTAGACCTTTGGCTCTATTGTTGCCCCATGATGTGAAGCTCATGAAGTAATACCGGTATAGAATGGATTCATATGAGATGGATATTGAAGCCCATGAATGTACTATGATCTGATAATGTGGCATGGATAGCCTAAATGTATGTTGCAAACTAGGCCACTCTTGACCATTTCGAAAGATGGAGGTTAGGCTTGTATGAAAGCCACTCTGAAACTAATGTATTAGGCTTATATGAAAGCCAACTCAATAACTCAGGTACTCAAAAAGCTAAACTTGTAAGAAAGTTTAACTTGAATGTGATACCAACCACCTACAAATGGAGTAAGGTACATAACTACTAAGAATGCCTGGAATAAAATGAACTCAAAAATGAGAGAGAAGATCAATGTGTTGTGTATATTGCCCCCAATTACTGATGTTTGGAACATGGATTTTGATTTGGAAGTTATGCCAAATGCCTAATCTTAATTATAAGTGAGAATCATGATGTCAAGCATGATAACCCCCTCTATCTGAGAAAATTGTGCTAAAACTACTAAATCTAAAGGATTTAAAAGTGCAAAAACTGTCCCTAAACTAAACTTTTGCCTATTTCTATAAACCTTGAGAATTTTGCTACCTAGATAGAAGTGCCAAAATGTCAACACCCCTATTTTTGATGCTATTATCCATTTTTGGTGCTACTATCTATTTTTGGTGCTACTATCCTGTGTGAAATTTGATTGCTGATCTAAAACTGTGACTATTTTACTATTCTAGTTTGATCGGTCTGACCTCTAGATTTTGTGCTGAGTGTTCAAAATGTTATTGTTTTGACTGTTAGGATCTTTGGTCTTTGTGACAAACCCCTGTTTGATGTACCCTCTTTTGAGGGTAGGAATGATGGACCTGCAATGACTACCCTCAAAAGAAAAAGAGTCCTACAAGTGTGTTGATTTGTATAGATATAACATTGATATTTTGATAAGATGTTTTCTAGATATAGCAATGTTTGTATTTGATAGATTATTAGATCAAAAGGGGTATGCCTAGATAGATATAACAATGTATAAACATGTGCATGATACTGAACTGAATTTGTAAAACTTAGATGTTAGTTATTAGTTAGAGGGATGGAGCATGATGTCCATCATGGCATCCAAGAAAGCATAGTAAATGCATGATCTGGATCATGGCATTGCACACCTTTGAAGATGCAAACAAATAAACAAGCACGTGAAGTAAGAAATAAGAAGCACACAAGAGAGTGGCCAAGGGGCCAAGAAAACAAGGAATATGGGCATATGTCACTCAAACTGGAAGACAAGCATGAAAGGCATGTTCATGCCACATACACATACAAGTGAAACAAACAATGTTGGCACAAGGACCATAAACACATGGAAGATTAAAAATAAAGGACATTGGAAAATGTCCTAAGGCACAAGTAGGAGACAAGATGGAATTATAAATGCAATCACACAAGCTATGCTAAGCAACTAAAGAAAGCATGTAAATAACTGAGAATAAATACAAACACATATAACTACTCAAGGTAAATGTGAGAGTATGCAAAACATGTATAATACAAGACTAGGTATATGTTAAGAGATACACAAGTGCTAAATACTAGTGAAATGTTGATATAGAGATCTATGTAAGCTATAAGGTAATGTACATCAACATGATAACTCAAAGTATGCAGTGCAAGAATGACATAACCTGGATGGTGTAGTCAAGTAGAAGATGCCCCCAGTGGGTGTATCTATTGTTGTGTGTCTCAAAATGTAAAATTAAGAATGCCCCCTCTATGGGTAGAATGAAGCAATCATGTATCTGGATATCACTGCACACACTCCAAAGAGATCAATTGAAGCATGGTAATATAAAAAATTGACATACAATAGCATGAAACAACAAATTTAAGTCCTAGCATGATAATACTAATGCAAAATATGGAGGATGCATACAATTGAAATGTTTTTGGTGTTTTTGATATATTTGAATGTTTTTGTATTTTGAAATATTTGAAGCTATGTAGAAGTAAGCTAAGGGGAAAAATACTGACCAATGAGTCTCGGATGAGACTCCCTATCATGGTGTCTTGTGTCAAACACATGAATCGTGCATGATCATGAGGTATGAGTGTATGTCTAAGATTGTTAAGCTACTATATGTGTATGATGTAATTTCTCTAAAGTGGAAACTAAATGTGGGGTCCCCTTGTAACTCTAAAAAGTGGATGCAATTGTAGGGATCTTAGGGACCCATCTGAAAGTAGGAAAAGGAGTTGTTGAATTAAGTACTCTATGTGTAACTATATGAGATCTCAATGTAACTACTCATGGTGTGAATACGCTAGCTAGAAGCTATCTAGAATCCTATATCTATGGAGGTGTATGAGCCCACTATATTGGTGATGAGTGTCATGCTTGTGGATGGATCTGAAGTGGAAGTGGAACTAAAACTGGAGAAGAAACTAAAACTATTGACAAAACTATAACTAGTGACTGTAATTTGGTAGATGGCTCTAAAGTGGGGAGTGGTGGCTCATAAGGAACTCCACCAACTATAATAACCTAATTAGCATTAATGAATTTCATGTATCTATGAACTATAGAGGGTACTTCTTGAATTTTTTAAATCTGTGGGCGACCAAGTAACATATAAAAAACTCCTGCACTGGACAATATAGTGAAATGTGTGGTGACATGTGTGGGACCAACCTATAGAGGAAGTGTAATCTCACCCAATGAATTTTGTATATGCCCACTAAACCCATTGATAACTCTATCTATAGGAGTAATATCCTATGCTAAATAACCCAACTATTGCAATAATGTAATGGTGTATATGTTAAGGTTGGAACCATTATCGATAAGAACATTGTGAATGGGTTGATAGTGAATATGTGCCCTAATAAAAAGTGCATTGTAATCTGAATCATCATATACAATCTCATGATCTGAGAATGATACAGAAGGTCTAGCTGGAAATCTAGACTCATACACACCAATCATACCACTCAAAGGATGTGACTCAACTGAAGATGCCTGGTATCTATTAGGTGGAGGATGTGCATGGTATGCATGGTAAACACTTGATGTGTCCCCTCTCTCTTATTTATAATTCTATTGAAATGGATTTGAGAAGATTTTCAAAGCTTTATCTTGGGTTGACTTTGCCTTTGGAGGCTCAATTGAAGTACCTAGATCAAGCAGATTATCATTTATCAAGTCTTGTATCTTATGTCACAAACTGATGCATCTATTTGTAGTTTGGCCTGGTGCCCTATGAAAATCACAAAATGCCTACTGATCACATCATTGTGGAAGAGGTTTTGTTGGATCCACTTATCGAATAAGAGGGAGAGATATGATGTTACATTCCAATAACTATTGTAAAACCTTGGCTAGAGAAACTGGTAGATTGGTGAATACATGATGAGGCAGTGTTGATAAAACCACACACTGAGGGGGCTCTAAAGTTGCATTGACTATTGGTTGATTTTTATTCTTGTTGTCATTGATTTTGACCTTGTATGGGACTTTCTTGCTACTCTTATTAGTTGTGTCTCTGATACTTGAATACTTGAGTTTTCCCATTGAAAATAGCTTGACTTCTCATTCCTGTAGTGTATGACACATTTCAGTGAAGGAAGAGAATCTTTTAAACATGATTGCTACATAGAAGAAGGCCTTATTTGAATATATCCTATAATTATTGATCTGCCATGGGGTTAGTCATCTTAGCTAAGATGGTCTTATACTGAAGAGCATAGTTTGTGAGGTGCTCATTAGGTTTCTATTTCTATTGTGCAATCTATGCATATGAAACCCTATCTCCAATGTTGATACTAAAATGTGCTAGGAACATGTTTGCTAAAGGATTAAAATCTTTGACCAATTGATTTGGTAGACTATAAAATCATTTTAGTGCATAATCCTTTAAGCTCTATGGAAATATCTTGGTAAGTAACTAGTCGTTGAGTACATAATCCAAGCATGCTACGTGAAATTCTCTCAAATGTGTCTCTACATCACCCTTGTCATCATATAGAGAAATCTTGGGTTGAGCAAAATTGAGTGGCAAGGGTATAGAACCAATGTGACATGCCAATGGTGTATGCAATCAAGCAAAAGAATCCAATGCCTATGTAGGTCTAGTAGCACCTTGATCAAGATGTTGCATCTTGGATTAAAGAGATCTTATCTCTTGCACAAGAGCTACCACATCTAGAGATAGGGATGTACTTACTGTAGCTAATGGCATAAAAGAAGGTTGGGCTACTATAGGGGGTTGTTGTGACATAGTTGCCCCCGTAGTGTCATTTGAAACTAACTGCTCTATGGGACTAGAAGACTCAGCTTGTTTAGCCTTTTTGATTTCCATGATGGACTACAAGATTAGTGTATGGTCTTTGGGTTGTTCTCTAAGTCTATCTCTAAAACTTGGTAGAACCAAATCTTTATCTAGAGCTAGTTCATTGTCAATAACTGGTGGAAGTGGATTAGTAGCCCAGTGTGTTGGAACATGAGCATTAGTGTGTACATTATCATTTCATTTTCATACTGCTCATTATCAAAGTTATCTTCATTGAAATTGGTGTAATCTAGATGTGTAAGATCTATAACAGGGACCTATTCTATTTATTTATGCATGGTATCTGATCTAGTTGAAGGGATTTGGTTGAATTCAGGAGGGTTGCCACTAAGTCTTGCACTTCATCTTGAAGGAAGAGATGCAAATAACTTAGGTGGCATAAGGAAAACAAATTAGATGATTGTAGAAAAAATAACACTGATATAATCTAAGCAAGAAACTGGAATATGCATGAAAAGGATACAAAACTCCAAAACATGTAAGGTGATACCTCAACAAGCAAAAAGGAGCTAGTACATGCAACTAGGGATGTTTCAAAAATATTTGTGAAAAATACTATGAATTTGTGAATTTAAAATTTATTTTCTAAGTTTGATATTCAACTAAAATTTTAGAAATTAATGAGAAAAGTACTGAAAATCAACTGAGAATGTATTTGATGCAACTAGGGTTTTGAATGATTTTTTTCAAAATTAGTGTAGTAATTCAAAAAAATTATAGAAAATTTGTAGTTTTAATTTTGAAAATTTGAGGAAACATCTGAAAATACTCCTAAGATTAGCAATATATTTAACCTATTGGTTTGAAACTGGTTTTGTGCAAAAAGGACCTAGTATGTGCAAACTAGGGTTTGAGTGAATTTATTGAAAATATTTCAGTTAAATTGTAGTTTTCTGATTTTAAAATTTAGTAAAAATTAAGAAAATATAGCAAAAAATTATAAATAATTAGCCCTAAGGTTTCTAGGGTTTTTGTGCAAAATTTGAAGTAAGTCAGGTTCACCAAGTGTTTTATCCTTTTAGGAAATTAATTGGTTTAATTCCTAATTAAATAAAGGGTCTGAGTATAGTAAATTAGTAAGTAAATATGCTTTGATTAACCTACTAATTTATGGAAATAGATAGCATTTTACTTTTTTCTAAATATAGCAATAGGAAAGAGAATATTCAACTTAGCTTATTTTTTACTATTTTGGACTACGATGAAGTCTGATACTGGAGGAGCAGGATTGGGAAACATGTTGGAATAGGCCTATAAACTTATTTTCTAATCTAAATAGTAGCATTATAAAGTGGAAACCTTGTTATCTGATGTTATAGTCCTCCTTTGGCGCTAGTGTTCTGAGGGTAAGATCTTTCTAGGTTCTATTCGAAATGTCTATGTTATCCTGTCATTGAAATTTTAGGGTCTAGGACCTCATAGAGATCATTGTGTGCCTATTTCAATCTTCAATTCTCTTAGGAGCTCCTAGTACTTGAAATCAAATGCAAACTTGGAAAAAGAAAGGGGGGTTAGTGTGAAAAATATACACTAGACACACTTCACACCCTGTGGGTGGGCACAATGCCTACATATCAATACTCTGAAGAGGTATCAAGCTAATGTGATTCTCTCATTGAAGTGCTTGGTGCAAATACTATGTGATGTATGCAACTAGATGCAAAAATAGATGTATTTTGGATGACTAGGGAGTAGTTTGAATGCTTGAATGAGCTTGAAATAGTCTTGGAAGGCTATATGTAGAGAATAGGGAAGAGTGTTTAAGTGTAATTACTTGTATGCTTGATTCTTTCCTATGAGTGAGTACCAACCCTTTTAAACAGACAATGAATGGCCTTTTATAGGGAAACTGATGTTCATGGGTCAGATGAGCTTGTATTAGGTTGACATGGGAAAAGATAAGGATTCAAAAAAATCTGACTGTTTGAGGCTAAAGTGGATTTGGACAATAGCACCAGAAACAAGACACCCTATGTTTTGGTGCTAGTGTCCAAATTTGGTGCTAATGTCCTAGAAGGATGAGACCTGGTGGGGTGGATCTGGGTTTGAGAAGGCTACTTGGGTCTCAAAAGGTAAACTCCAAGAAGTTACGAATGATTGGAGATGAGTGAAAACCTAGTTAAGAAGGGTTGTGTGAGCAAGAGAGATGACCTATAGGTTAGGAGTTATTAGCCATGCCTAAGTCATCCAATTTCACATTTTATATGACTACATAAGTGTATTGGTCCATCCTATTTGGTCAATATCTGGGTACTTAGTTAATGCCAATAATAAAAAATTGATCATTGTATTTGTTAACCATGTTGCTACTTAATATGGGCCACTACACTATATTCACAAGTTGCTATAATTTAATTATGAAACACTACCTATAATTATAACCCGTTGCATATATTTATTCTTATAATAGCAAATTGTTGGTTTTAACAACAAGCCATTGGTTTATACAAGTCCAATTTTAACAATGACATAACCTAAATAATGTTCAATCAAATAACCACATCACTGCAATATTTCTATAAAAGAAATAAGCAACCATTAGATATTATTTATATTTTAACCTAGCTCAATCAAATAACCTAGCTACTTTATATAGGTCGCTACAATATTTATATGAAAGAAGGAATGGATCCAGGTTTAACATGGCTTCCAATCAAACTTAGATTATTTATTTGATATAAGTATAATATTATCATAATATCAACGATTATACACATGACATTATCACACGACATTATCACTATCATCAATACAATATATAAGGAATATGTATAATTGCCTATAAATAAATCACTAATATATAAACTTAGTGATATACTGATATAAACTCATAAACTCATAGCAATGTAAATTTAGAAATAAATCACTGATATATAAATAGTGCAATAGATGTTACTATGACATAGAAATAAATCGCTATAATTCAAATCACCCCTTTTTATACAAGTTCACTAAATATTCTATAAAATTATTGTGTATCGTAATGGTTTGATATATGTATATATATATATATATTTATGTATATATGTATATATATATGTATATGTATATGTATATATATATATATGCATATATATATGTATATATGTATATATATATGTATATATACATATATATATACATATATACATATACATATACATATACATATATACATATATGTATATATACATATATATATATATATACATAAATATATATACATATATATATATATACATATATATATATATATATATATATATATATATACATATATATATATATATATATATATATATATATACATATATATATATATATATATATATATATATATATATATACATATATATATATATATATATACATATATATATATATATATATATATATATATATATATATGTATATATATATATATATATATATAAGCACTAATATATAAATAGTGCAATAGATGTTACTATGACATAGAAATAAATCACTATAATTCAAATCACCCCTTTTTATACAAGTTCACTAAATATTTTATAAAATTATTATGTATCGTAATGGTTTGATATATATATGTGTGTGTGTGTGTGTGTGTGTGTGTGTGTGTGTTTGTATAATATTCAATAGACATATAAAATTTCATTCAAACCGTTCACATAATCACAAAAAAATTATTACATCGCCTACCTCTCATTCTTGTCCCAAAATTGTTTGGTTTTGGGGTGATATTCATCCTTGCTCGACTATCAGCTTCACTCTCTATTGCCTTCCTCTTTGCTTTGTGTTATACACCTATGATGTGCCTCCCTTTCCATTTCTCCATATATTCTTTTCATAATCTCCATTGAGATTTAAAGTGTGTAGCTTTTGCTTTAAGAGTTTTTTCCTTTTTATTTTTATTTTTTTCTTTGTTTTTATTATTATTTTATGCATTTATTTCTTTTAGTTTTATTTATTTGTTTTATCCCCTTTTCTCAAAAATCATGAGATTTAATTAAAACTTGCCTCTTCTATTTGCTATATTTTTCTTTTTCCACTTTTTGCTTATTTCAAAAATTTATGCTTTTTTTCCTTTTTTTTCCTTCAAGATATTAATATCATGTTTTATTACAATAATCAATAATTTCACTAATAAAATTAGCACCATTTATGTCATAATGATTTAATGATAATTTCCTAAATCAATAACCTAAATTTAGTCTAATTAAACAAATCACGTTTCTAATAACCTTTAATGGACATACTCGCAAGTCACGTAAGGAAAATTTTATAAAATCATTAAACTATGCTAGCAACCATGTTAAACTAGCTAATGCAAATAACATCAAACACATTATGTTAACCATTTATTATGCATCTAATCATGTGCTAGCTAATGTGGTGTGTGCAAGGTTCTTGCTGGTTTCTCTATCATCCTCTGACATCTTAATCTACATCACCTTCTCTGATGATGATCTCCCTCTGTCACACTCTGAGGGATGAGTTCTCCTATGTCAACCTCACAACAAGCAGGTAGTTAGACCATAACAACATCATATACATACATCATAAAATATAACTAAAATAACAAATCAACATGTTCATAATGTAAATATATACATTACAACTAACTCATAGTAATGTAATCATGTAGCCTAAGCAATATTCTACTATTCCATGACAACATATATCTCAAAGCTTAGTTAAAATAATCGAATCCACATTTTTCAAGTATAAATATCCATGGATAATCAAATAGTTTGCTTAGCGAGGAATCATGATGTAACATAGGCATAATAATTAGTGTATGGGACATCACCTCAATTGCAAGATTTGGGAGGTTAGTGGCCCCTTAATTGGGGTTTGGAGGTAATATCCCTCAATAAAATAATTTGATAAGAAAATCACTTTTTGTTGATGTCATAGGGATTTTTACCTATAGTAAAATATGGGCAGTTTTATGTCCCATACTTTTATGGAGAATCATTATGGATTGTATTTTTGGCCCATGGTTTTTATACCCATGGTATTGTAAGACTTTTTAGGTAGTTATCTATTGATGTGCCTATATATACTCACACATGCAGTAGAGGTAAAGTAAAACTGATAAGTACATTATTGTATTGCAATACATTTAAGTTAATACAATAATAGAGGAGGTTATTATGCTTATTTTTTTCTCGTAAGGGTTTCCTAGTAGAAATATTATGTGTTGTGTACTATTATATGTGTGACATAATATTTTAATCCAAATTACTTCTTTGTTTGACACGAGTATCACCCACGTAATCAACCTCTGTGGTAGATATATAAAAAAAATCTTTACATTTTCTCATCCAACTTTCAACTTCATTAAACCAGTTGAACACATTAGCACTAGTTAAAATCTCTAGCCTAAATAGAATCCATAAATCCTTGTAGACTCAGTGGCTTAATTTCACTAGGATTACCCTGGTAGCACATTTCATAGTCATATCATATGTCCCATGTAAAATACATGAATATATTATTCATCATAATCTAATGTTAATTACTTGTATTTGACATAAATTTGGTCACGATCCCCACTACATGAGAAATATTAGGTCTTGTATAGACAATTACATACATCAAAATTCAAATAATACTAACATACATTAGCACTGGTTAAAATCTCTAGCCTAATCAAAATCCATAAATCCTTGTAGACTCAATGGCTTACTTTCACTAGGATTACCCTAGTAGCACATTGCATAGTCAAACTCATTTCTCTATTTACTTTGAGTCTTCCAAGTCAAACTCCATGTCCATGTTAGAGCATTGCAGTCCTAACACCTTGTTTATTCTCTCAAGTATAATTTTCATGCTATGCCCAACAAAGTAGAGGTAGTCCTCATGGACGTTCGAGAGTATAACCTTAACTACTTCCATAGGTTTTACAAAGTAAAGAAGGTTGAACAACTAAAATAGCTCTATAGAGTCTAAGGCATTAAAATTTTTGAGGTCATACACTGATTGATTTTTGGCATTTTGGTGCTCAACCTGGTAGTCATTTTACAACTCAACCTCATTCCCTAATTGACGGTGGTTGTAATAAAATATAGTACAAGAGGGTACTTTTGATACCTAAATTTTCATGCATAATACCATCTCTGGGTACTAAATTTCTTCTATCTTCAACAATAAGGGTGGAGGTGCTTGTGCCTTCTTTGCTTGGCACACCATCCCAGATTCTTTGCCTTCTACATGTTGTGTATATTCTTCAGATGTTTCTTCTTTGATTAGTACCGCTTCCCCCCAAGTGATACTTGTTCTTCTGGTATGGTTGGCAATGGATCACTTTTTAAGGCCTTATTCTTAGGTTGCATCACCCTCCATGGAGCCTGAAGGTTGAGGCATAGTCGGTCAACGTTCCCAAAAGAATACATGATTGTGGTGTAGATGACTCAGTTATTCATCACCTTTTAATGGTGGACTAATTTACCTATACAACCTACAACTACCAGTTCTTTTTTTCATAAGTCATCTTTTAAGGTTATCTTTGTGCTTGATTACTTAGTTAATGTTCTTCTCAATATTTATTCATAGGATTTTGATGCTCTAAACTTACACTTACTCTGAATTGCTTGGACTTAGTTCACTCTTCAGCTCTATAAAACTCAAATGAAAGCAAAGGTAAAAGTTAAAATGAGCTCCCAAGTCCTTTTTATAGGTTCAAGGGGTAACTTGCATTTACTACCCCCTTCTTTTCAACCATCACTTCTCGTAATTAATGCATTTGTAATGGCTACCATTATTCGACCATTACTTCTCACCATAAATACATTTAATGGGATTATCTTGTCATGATGTTGGCATAATTATTATAACTACTATTCATTTCATATTAATGACACATCTTGTCTCACACTTTTATTTGGAGTGGAAGATAGTTGTTCAAAATTTTCAAAATTTCAAACTATTTGGCAAGAATCTCTTATCTTAGAGCTATTTAACTTATGTGCCTTAAGTTACACATCCTCATTATGAATACATGTATTACCTCTTACCCCACACTAAAAGCGTGTTGTGGTCCTCCACAAATTTACAAGTACAAAAATAAAGAAACCATTAATAAAAGAAACGTTGTGCACCATTAAAGCAACACTTTTATTGAAAATAGGAAATCTTAAAATAATGGCATAAGCCTTATTATTATAAAAATTATATTAGTTAATTAGAGAAATATGGTCGTAGTTGGCTACCATTATAATGTCCAAGAATAAATTGGACATCCAATCTTTGTAAACAACAAGCGTCGGTAGGCTGAATGCTATGAACAACAAAAGGACCTTCCAAGTGAATTTGAAGTTTCCTAGAATGGCATGCAAACTTGGAGTCATAGAACAAGACTCTAATTTTAGGGGTAAATGTCTTATGCTTGATGTGTCGATCATGCCATGCTTTTTGTTTGCATTTCTCCACATCTTGAATCCAATGAGCAAGGAAATGGGCTTCATCCAATTGTAACAAAGCATCCAAATGTGATTTTAATGATGAATCCTCATCCAATTGTCCAATGCACACAATATAAAGAGATGGTACCAAGAATTTAACTGGTAGAATTACTTCTATGCCATACATCAGATTGAATGGTGTGTTCTTATTCAGGTGCTTATAAGTTATTCATTAAGCCCAAAGTACTGCAAACACTCTATCATCCCAATCAGTGTAGTCAATATTAAAAATCTTTATAAGTGTTGTGCTTAAAATTTTATTGAATTCTGTAATAGTGCCATTGGCCTGGGGATGATATAGTGTTATTTTGTGATGGGAAATCATGAACTCAGCAAGTAGGATGCATATAGTTTCATTAAGGAAATGTGTACTGTGATCACTAGTAAAACTTAATGGGTAGACAAAATGGGTTATTATATGTTCCCATATGAAGCATGAAGTAATCGTAGTCATGTAATCCCTTTTTGGCATGGTCTCAACCCATCACATGATCTAATCATTTATTGTAATGATATAATGGGAACTTATACATCATCCAACTGGATTCATGGGGCTGACAAAATCAATGGCCCACTTTTCAAATGGTCCTTGAGATAGAATAGGATGTAAAGACATGGCATCTTGATGATTTTGTTTTCCAATGCACTGAAAAATATCATATTTCCTAACATGCATTTTGGCATCTTGAAAAGGGTAGGCCACCATAATCTAGCCAGTAGTACCTTACACGTAATAGCCTCCCCAACATAGTGATCACCTACAATGCCTTCACAAAATTCTTGGAGTAATTTAGAGTACTCATGTTTCATGACACAATGTTGAATAAATTTATCTCAACTAAGCTTGTAGAGGTCCTCTCTAATGAGATAAAAATGTGTCTCATGGACTATGATTTGTTTCTTAGCCTATGGATTCAGACAATTAGGCTACCTACAATGCCTTCACAAAATTCTTGGAGTAATTTAGAGTACTCATGTTTCATGACACAATGTTGAATAAATTTATCTCAACCAAGCTTGTAGAGGTCCTCTCCAATGAGATAAAAAGGTGTGTCATGGACTATGAGTTGTTTCTTAGCCTATGGATTCAGATAATTAGGCACTAAGCTAGTAGTCAAGAAAGCTACAATATCTTCTAATTCCTCAAGAACATGAGAAACATAAAATATTTGTACATTAGTTAGATCATCTTTGATAGTGCATGATGGTTATTCAAAATCAATTCGAGAAAGATGGTTAAGGCCATAATTAGTTTTTTATGGTTTGAATATGATAGAGAATTGAAATTCTTGAAACAATACTATCCAACGACAGATGTGGCCATGCAACATAGGTTTATTTACTATATATTTTAAAGCTTCATGATATATATAGAATATAAAGGGAGTTGATAATAAGTATTGTTAAAATTTATATAGAGTATAAACCATTCAAAGTGTTTCACACTCTATGGTGGTGTAATTCCTCTCAACTAGAGTAAGTTTTCTACTAGCAAAATAGATAGGGTGATCAAGGTGTCCTTCACTCGGTTGTGAAAGAACTACACCAATGACTACTCCACATGCATCAACATGGGCATGAAATGGTTTTGTCTGATTAGGGAACTGCATAATCAGAGCAATGACCAATTTGTCTTTTAAGGCCTCATAGGCTTCTTGGCAAGAGCAGGTCCAAATGAAGTGTTTGTTATATTTTAAGAGTTATTCCAATGGCATGGTAATCTTTGCATATCCTTAGATGAATTTTATATAATACCTGGTATGTCCTAGAAAGGTATGAACTTCACACTGAGACTTTGGTGCTAGGAGGTGAAGAATGATAGCTACCTTTGTTGGTTCAACCAAAAGTCCATCCTTGCATATACTATGACCTAGAAGAACATTGAAAGGTATAACAAAAATACACTTATTTAGATTTAGTGATATTTTTAGTACTTAGCAATGCTCAAGCATGAGTCATAGATTAGCATAATGGTATTTTACCCAGCATATACTATCCATTAATCCAAGTAAACTTGAAGGAATTTATGGATGAAGTCTTTAAAGGCCTCAATGGCTATCTGGGAAAATGCAGCATGTGCATTCTTCAACCCAAAAGGCATGATGATATATGTGAAGGATCCTCATTCGATGGTAAATGTAGTCTTAGTTCGATCCTCATTGGTGATATGGACTTGATGCTACTTGGAGAATCCATTTATGAAAGTATAAATTTCACACCCAATGATGCCTTCAAGGAATTCTTCTATGAATGACATTGGGAGGGGATTAATAATACAAGATGCATTAAGTATATGGTAATAAACATAAGTCCTAATGCATCCATCCTTTTTTATACTTATGACCATGGGATTGGCCCATTTAAATCATCAATTGGGGTGATCACCCTAGCATGCATCATACTATTAATTTCTTCCTTTATGCATGCACGCAAATTTAGATTCATCCTATATGGCCTTTTCTTGATTGGTCGAGCACCGTTAACCAATTTTATATGCATTTTGCTTAGAGATGGATGAACACATTTCATCTCATTATAACTTCTTGGAAAGACATCTTGATATTATTTTAATAATTAAAATATTTTTGAAACCTTTGTATTAGTCCAATAGTTACCTACAATAGCTATTTTTGGTTCTTCCTCTATGCCGATGTTGCATTGGATAGTTTGAAGAGGTTCTGAATATGGGTGGTCTACATCAAGACCAATATCATGAAAAATTCAAGTGTCATAGTCTATAGGGATATCCAAATGGTTTGCCAATGGGTCAAGTAGGTCGGATCCTTCACCTTCATCCACCTAAAATACTAGTTTTTGCTTCCCTAAGCAGATCTCTTCATGATGTTCTTGATTAAAGATAGGGTCTAGTATGGGAATGGGTTATTCAAGTGGATCATTAAAGAGAACTAAACTATCATCTAGGAAATCATGTATATATATGAGATGATATTCAATGGGACTAGGGTCATCAATGACTACTTCATGCATATCTTGGAGTGTGAGGTGCAAATCCATTCTTATAGATGAATAAGATAACTCTGAGTTCATGTTCTCTTTCAACATATGCCAAAAATGGGTACCCATATGTCATTCTTCATGAACATACCATGATCTAGCCCAAGTTCATAAAATTACGTAAAAAGCATGCACCCATAGGTACTCTGAAAAGAAAGACTCTTTAGTCCTGCACATGGATTCACAAGCTTCTATGTGTGGTTCTGATGCTCGTACTCCACTATAGTTGATTGTAACCCAAACTTGATTGTCATAATGAAACTAGTGATTCAAAGTAGAGCGTACTTGATCCTAATGGAGAAGTCAATCATGATGGGTGCACCACCACCTTGCAGTTATGCATCAAAAAGGTGAACCAATGATCGCATACGATCATTATTAAAGTTATAGAAATCTTCAAAGTGCTGGATGAAGTTGTAGACTTACATTTATCCATAAAATTGAGGAGCTTCATCAAGTCTTTATAATGGTGCATCCATAAATGGTCCTCTCATGATTTGTCTAGTAACAAGGTAGACAAATTTATAGCATTTATGATACTAGTGCAGAACATTCTCACAACTACCAATTATACTGCACACTCTTAAAGTGAGGTCATAACTATCATGGGCCTAATAATTACAAGCATTACATGTAGTATTAGAAAGGGCCATCCATTGAAGGATGCCATCAGAAGTGAGATCATGATGCTCTCCATCTCTAGATGTGATGTTATAGATGTGGTTGATATCTTCTTCTCCATTCACAAGTTCTATGTATGGGGGCCCATGTGTTTGATCCAATATAATAATGCATTGATCAATATTCTTAAAACTCATGTGGTGCTTCTTGAAGCTTAAGTCTACGTTATTTGCATAGAACTAAGGTCACCCCAATAGATATATAAAATCATCTACCTCAGCTAACTCGAGAACTTTAAAATTAACTTTGAAAGGTACTATAAGGATATTGACGATTATATTTTTAAGGATGCCAATTGGTAGATAACAAGTTGTATTATCCATAAACAATACATGCATCAATGGTTGCAATGTTGGACTAGCCATTTTGTGCCTGCATCCTTTGTGAGGATGTTAACCTCAGTGCTAGTGTCAACCAAGATATCCCAAATCACCCAATCATCAAAGGTAGCATTCACTAGTATTTCCTTATCCTCTTGAGGGCTAGAAGGAATAAGGGTATCTTGTCATCAAGCATGGTTCAATCAACAATCCTTAGTTGGCCAAATCAATTGAGATTGAACATCAGTTGGTGCTTGTACCTAATTTTTAAGCCATTTAATTAATTGTGGAATAATGTCCTCATCCAACATACGCTTGTAAAGTTCTTAGAAATCATCATGCACCATATTTTGAGGTTCTATGGCCTTTTGTATATCAACACATTGTGCTGCTTCTTGGTCTTTAAGAAAATGTATTTCTATTTATAGTTCCTATACCAACATTATAATATCCTATAGTACATCCTTCTACTAGTGGGCATCATGATACTTCCTTGCATGAGGTTCTTCACATTGTATCTTCTCAATAGGAGTAGATGTAGACTGAGATTATCCACCACTACGTAAAGTGATATTCACTTGTTGGGCTGTCAGGGTGCTAAGCGTAGTATCTAGTAAGGTTTGTCAATGTGAATCATAATTGCACCTTTTTCATTTCTTTCTTTATTGATGGATGTGTATAGGTTAGGATATTCTTCCAATTGATGCTCCTTTTAAAAAAAACACATATTAGATCAACTAGACAATCCTATTGATAGTGATATGGAGATCCACACTTATAACATGTTCTTGGTGGGAAATGACCACCTCCTTGTCCTCATCTTCATCTTCATCCATGATATCCACCATTATCTTAATTGTTGGAAATAGAGGTTTGGCATATACCCCATGCGCATGCCTTATGTATATCACTAATTAATAAAAAATCATTCATGTCATGGGTGTAGGCATTACATATTTTACAGTATTCAAACAATTTAGAATGTGTTTCCCATTATAAGGGAAGACAAGAGCATACATTGTGATCTTCATGGAAAATTTCAAATGACTACTTTAGTACAACATGAATGTTTTTGCATGGGTAGTTGCCTCAATTATGATCTTCAGACTCGCAATCGGTACACCAAAGACCATTATGATTATCATACACATTATTTGCAATCAATTTTTTATTTGTGATGCCATTGAATCTATTTAGGCTTCCATGAAAGGACTGATTCTAGTGTCAATACTACCAACAACTTCAACATGGAGGGCAACTTTCAGGGCTTTGTACAGGATAGTAAAGATCTTCTGAGATAGTGTTAACCTAAAGGGAAACAATAAACCTCACAAGAACCATTGGGCATGTTAATTAGCATTAATTTCAAAGAAAAGTTTTGACAAGAGTGTTTTGAATCATATGTCATATTCTTGTACACTTTTAGTGAGCCCCTGCTTTATATCTTTCAACATGACAATATTTTATTGCTCAAATTTGGGGATATCAAATTATTGAAGGAATACTATTTTGAGCTGATCATAGTCAATTACCACTTATTGAGGGTCAAAATTCCTATACCACTTATGTCCTCTTTCCAGAAGTGTGGTCATGAATTATGTGGCCTTTCTCTTAGAAGAAGTTATGCCTCTCACCCTCCAAATGAGTTTTCACTTATGGACAGGCTCTGCAACATTATCCACACCATGATATTTGGGTAAGTGAAGCATTATTTCATAATATACTATTGGTAGTTGAGGTGCTTGCATCGATGTCTAATGAGAACTCCTAGATCTTATTCCTTGAGGGGGAAGTCCATCACTTCCTCATGTGCCACCTCCTAGCCTGCCTCCAATGCCTCCAGAAGCAACACCCATGATGTGGGGTGAAAAAGATGGTTGATTAATAATATTTGGGCCTGTACTCTATCCACTATGAATTCCAGGTCCACTATGTATCCCAAGTTGGGCCATGAAATTCCCTTGAAGAGGAAGAGAAAGTGGTAATTTAGTATGAGTTAAAATCAGCTCGGCTATAATTTCCATTATCGAATTAGTTTCTAACTCTACACTATCTATATCCCAATTATGTATAATTAATTCATCTAATTCAAAAGCATGAACATGCACTATGGTTGGGGAACGTGGTTGATTCAAAATTGGTTCTTTAATTTCTTTATCCAGCTAGTTTCTCCTTCATATGATAAAACTGGCATGGGGCACAGTTTAAAAGTGATGGAGTCTTCCTTATGCATTGCCACTTCCTTATAGATCCTAAAAACACTTCCTGAGTTCTCCCATTCCATTCCTATGCCACTTCCACCTATGATCTTTTATTGAAATTTGTCATATTTTTGCTTTCGTAAATGTCCACTAACTAGATACCATTCCAAACCTAAATTTCTTTGCCAACACCTCTATATTCCCTTTCCAACTATGTGACTCATGAGAAGATGGATTTATCCCTCCATTGGTAGAGTTTGGAGTCCATAATCAATGAAAAACTTCTTGACTTCTAGTGGTAAATGTATAATATACTAATCATGTGATTTTCTAAGAAACTAGAATTTGGCTTCTTCAGGACAAGAATAAGTGGTTATAACATACTTTATAATGTAGCTATTCAAAACTGCTCTCCACCAGATATTAACAACCCATGTCCACGATGTTCCTAGTTGTCCCAATGCCTTTTGATGTTCTAATATCCAAGCTTGTCTCCTCCCAAAATTTTGTGATCGACCTTGAGCATAATCAGTAAGCCAAGTATGAAAATGAACAAGGACTTTGAAAAAGAAGGTTTCATATAATGTACTGTAGAGATGTTGTTCCACCCATTTACATGCGTAAATTATTGGTTCAAGATAAGGAACCACACAATTATCCTCAACATCAATAATCCATTGTTCAATACTTTAAAAGGTTATTCATTCAAGCTTATTCTATTAATGTGCAACAAGTACTATGGGTCCTGGAAATGGAACCAAAACGTTGGGGTTTTATTCTCTTAATCATGTTTTCTTTAAGTCTTAGAGTGTAGCCTGAATAAGCTGCACACTGTCCTTTCACGCAAGACTAAGGTCTTACATGCTCACCTAAAGCACGCAACGAGAGACCGGTTCCTATGGGTTATGTTACTCAATAACACACTTGTAATATACTTGAGTATATTCATGTATCTAATTAAAAATTTCATAAAAAATAAATACACTACTGTATACCTTGACTCATTAATCACCACAACCAAGAACATAAACACAAATGCCATGAAGTTTAAAGGATTGTCTACACAAACTTGTATAGTGCATGTTATATAAATCCCATTATGAGAGAGAAGAAATATAATTAGTCAATTCAACCCACTATTCATACTCAAATATCAATTTAACAAAAACACACAACACCTGAACTAATTATAATATCTGCAAGTCTATATTATATAGTCCCAATATTCTATCCATTATCAATCACCTTACATGATTCCACACAGGGGTATTTATACTTGTTTTTCTTTGACCAAGTAGTTATATAAAAAATGACAACATGGGTGATTGGAAAAATAACTCTTAGTAGATTGAGAGTCATGGCAGTCTTTCAATTGTTCTCTCCTAATGACCCAGGCTTTTGTGCCCCATATATTCTTGTTTGATGCTAGATCCTTGCTGCCAAATGTCCTCTTCTTTGTAAGCTAGTGCAAAACTCATGATGGTTAAAGTTATATGGTCCTTGATAATCACTCCTCAATTGTCTCTTACTTCCCATGCACTCCCTAAGTATTTTTCTATTTTTATGAGTCCTATACTCTCAGGTTCTTTGTAGTTATGTTCTATCTTTGATTGGGTCTTCTCGTACTGATAACTTCTATGCCCTTGTCCTCTCATGCCTCATTGATTCTGCACCATGATCTTCCTGCACCATGATAGATTTGGGCCATGGTATTCCCGTGCCATGCTCCTATCGTGCCAAAAATCCAAAACACTTAGTTAAAATTTGGGTTTCAAAACACATCATATTTTGATTACTATTCAAAGACACTCCAAAGTTTGCTTTCTTGTAGAACTAGATCTGGAATTTGTTCTTCATCCAAATAAGAGGATTTCATCAAATATAAATTTGAGCATATTGTTCTCCACATAGGCTATTGGATCGCATCAGATGTCAAATTCAGGTCCCCCAATAGAAGAAGGCACATATACAAACTTTGGGATCATGTATCTTGTAGTTTTTTGATTCATAAAACAAATTATAATTAAAGTATTCAAGATAGTGGAATATCTTAGGTAGTTACCTTTCCAACTTTAATTCAGTGTCTATATTTAGTCATGATAATGGATAAGTACTATGATACAAAGAAGATATAATTCAGGAATTAGTTTGACCTTATTAGCACTAGAGTGAAAATTTAAGATAAATTCAAACTTCTCAAAAAGTTCTTGATTTTTGTCCCAATGTAAAGACCAAATTTGAGAGATAAATTTTGACTATAAACACTTGGTATAAAAAAATTCATCTCGGCCTACTAAAATCAAGAGGGAGAATTACACCTATATAAGTAGAGGGGTCAAAATCTGACACCCCTACAAGTAGAGGGGTTGAAATCTGACACCTCTACGTATATATAGGGCAAAATCTACCACCTTGGCAAGCAAAAACTATCAAAACATGGTCCAATCTCCCTCAGGCCATAACTTTCTCATTTGAACTCCATTTTAATTCTTGTTTGATGAGTTGGAAAGATAATTTGATGAAGAACATTTTTCCTTAAGGACATATGATGAGAAAAGTTCATCTTGAACTTCTAAAGTCAAGGGGGAGAATCATAGTTGTCTAGCTATGGCAGAACTCTAGACTATCAAACTTGAAATGCCTTACATCAAAAAGTTTCTCAATAGGTTCTAGAAAAAATCAAGGAGAAATGTAAAATTTTCTTGAGGCTTTTGATTTTCAGCATTTGACACCTTTGGAAGTAGAAGGGTCAGAGTCTGACACCCTTGCAAGTAGAAGGGTTAGAATCTGACACCCCTACAAGCAGAAGGTTCAAAATCTGACACTCTTGCAAGAAAAAACTGTTAAAACAAGGTCTAATATCCCTCATGCCATAAATTTCACATACAAACTCCATTTTAGCTCTCATTTGATGCTTTGGAAATGAAATTTGATGAATACAATTTTACCTTAAGAACACATGGGACAAAAATTTCATCTTGAACTTCTAAAATCAAGGGAGAGAATATTAGTTGTTCAAGCAAGACAAAATTATAGATGTGTCCAAGTAGGGTTCAATATCTCTTGGTCCATAAGTTTTGCATCCAAGCTCTAATTTGGATCTTGTTTAGTGTATTGAAAATATAATTTGATGAAGAATTTTTTTCCTCAAAGATCCATGGTGAAAATATTTCATTTTGAACTTCTAAAATCAATGGGAGAATCAAAGTTATAAAAATAGGGTGAAGTTTAGAGTTTTTAAATTGTGCAAAATTGTCAAGTCACTTTTGTAAGTCGTGCAAATTGGCCATTGCACCTTTTCAAGTTATGAAAAAATAACAATGTAATTTTACAAGTCATGTAAATTAGTCATTACACCTTTTCAAGTTGTGAAAAAATACCAATGCACTTTTGCAAGTCGTACAAATTAGTCATTGCACTTTTGCAAGTTGTGTGTATATGTCAATGGACTTTTTTAAGTTTTGAGTTGTGAAAAATTTCCAATGTAATTTTTCAAGTCATGAAAAAACACCAATGCACTTTTTAAAGTCATGCAAATTGACCATTGCACTTTTTAAAGTTGTGCAAATTGCTTAACGCATTTTTTTAAGTTTTTAGTTGTGCATTTTCACTAATGTGCTTTTGCAAGCTTTTAAAAACATAGAAAATGTGGTTATACAATGTAACCACCCATTGTAACCTATAAATAGGAGGTTGAAGCTCATTTGTAAAGGGAAGGTTCAATTGAGCTTAAATTGGCTTTTTGTCAGTTGGATTTTTGATAGTAGAAGGACTTTTGGCAAGAAGAAAGAAATGAATCTATATGTATAGTCCTTTACAGGGCTTTGTGTCATGAATATTTTTAGTGAATGATGTGCACGAGTATGTCAATCTATTTTGATTCTCGTTCTTTCATTTTGATAAAATGCTATTGTTAGATAGTTAATAATTACCAAATTTTAGTGTAGAAAGTTCTCTTGAATTTGCATTAGGAATTTTTATCATTGTGAAGCCTTGGTGGGATTAAGAATATGATTTTATGCATATTATTATTAAGAAATACAAGGCTATTGAATGTTATTATGTGTAAATCTATCAAATCTCCTTGGTGTATATACCCTATTTTTATATATAGAATATGTCTTTCTCATCCTATTTCTATGATAAAGGCTTTCCATATTAAAATCTTAAATCTTGGGATATTCTAGCGAGTCTCTGTGTTTAAATAACTAGGGTTGTCTATCTTTTCTAGGGTTATCATAGCATTTTCTATGTTTAACTTGATAGAATAATCTCATTCTTATTTCCTCTATGCCTTTCTCATTTCCCTCTGATTCCTATGATTCCCTTCATTTCCTTTCTATCTCCTTTCTATAATTTATAGGTTAAAAGTACAAAACCCTGATAGAAAACACCTTTGTTGTAAATAGCTTTGAACAGTTCTTTCCTTGATTTTCATTTTTGGTTTTCAATAATGGTAGATCCACTTGCTAATAGGAGAGAGACTTTTTCCCCACTTTTTTGACTGACATGAGGACTTTCCCCCATGTTTTTGACTAAGACCCCACTTTTATCCCACTGACAATTTTTTCATCCAATAGTTTTTGATGACTTTGCTAAGGATCAAGATGTTTTACGCACATAATTTTTAGACATTTCAAGGAACCTTGCCTAGAATGGAGGTTGAAAACTCTGTTGAGATGAAGTACCTAGTGCCTACATCTTTCTTATTAAAGAAATGATGATGGTCCACCCCAACCCCAATTTTCCTTGTGTCCCATGGGGAAAATGTTTTAGACCATTGGCTTTGGTCGAGTATAGCGAGTTGCCTTCTAGCTCAAAGAAGAGATTTATAAAGTTTTTTTAGCAAAAATGGTCAAGATGCAAATAATCATATCTTGGATTTCATAGTTTCCTGTAGCATTTTGGGAGTTATGCATAAAGATGTCAATGTGATAATTTTTGTTTAAAATCTCATTGGATTTATTGTTGAGTGGTTCTAACATCTAACAGATGGATGCATTATGAATTGGGACTCCTTGAAAAAAAAACTTCCTAAAAAGATTCAAACCAGTTGTTGGTGTGTGTGAATTATTATTAGACTTCTTCCAAATATAGAAGCATAATTGTGAGCAGATGAGAGACTTTGTAGTATGATTAAATAAATTATTGAGACTAATTCCTCAGGTGGATCAACCAATTCCCAATAATCAAATCTATGTATTCATTGGTTCTCTACACCCAAAGATCAAATTCATCTTGATAAGGAATGAGATAAATGACTTAGAAGCTACACAATAAGAAGATATTAAAATTGAAGATGACTTGGTTATGTCCAAGATGTTGAAGAAAGAAGTTCCAAAACATGCTACAACTATCGTAAATAGTGAAAAAGTAGTGAAACCTGATATAATCATGAGCCCTCAGCATTCAAAAAAGAGATCTCAAATGCAAATTTAGGATCAAACATGTCAGAACTATATCAGAGGAAAAAATAAAGTGCTTCCTATCACATATGATTGTTTTAGCTTCATAAATATAGAAGAAGGTGAACAATTAGAAGATCTAAATATTGATAAGAGAACAGACAGGGAATTTGGCTTCTGCCTTAGTGAATAAGAGAAATATTTACCTATTTCACAAGATTGCTCAAACCTCACAGTCCTAGAAGAAAATGGGTTATCTAAAGAACAACTGATTGAACCAAAAATAGAGAGAAGCAATAATGCATAGTGTGATTTTCTAATTTTTGAAAGTGAAGATAACATGGAACCATTTTTCTGTAAAGAAGAATATTCATCTTATATCAGAATGAAAGATTCAGTGATCAAAAGTGAAGATTCTCTTGGCACTTATTTTTTATGTTCCACTATAGAAGAGTTCTCTATAGGATTTGAATCCAAAGTAATCAAACCCATGTAGATTAAAAATCATAAGCATGCCAAGTTTGAAATCAAAGAAAACATGAAGGTAGAACAAAAATAATGGTACCCAATTGGAATTTCAAGTGAAATGGAAACTGCTAAGATAGAATAAGTTGATGAAGATGATGATGGTATTCATTCAATGATGAATTTGTCTCTCCTATAGGAAGTGATTTGGCAAATAACATATGCATTTGATTCATTGAAAAATATATTCCTATTATTGTTCTAGCTCAAAAAAAAACATACAACAACTTCTCTTTGATTCAAATCTTGTAGCTGGCACAAATGCATCTAAAGTCATTCAATAAAATATTGAAGATGTTTGATATTACTCAAAAATACTCATAGAAGATTGAAAATTTCACAATGATTCCATTCCAAAACATGAAGACACCATTGATCTGTTTATTCATGACTATTTGAGTATGCATGGTGATTGTAAGTTCATTCTCTTCCCACTTGATTGGACACTATCATTGAATGTGTTTAGACCTCATAATTTAAATCCATTCTTAATAAATGATAATTAATTCTTCCATCCAGTTAATGGTTATGTATAGTCTTTTCATTTTCCTCTACTCCATGTAAATAGCTCTGCTTTCCCTATTTTGGCTTGTTTCCTTTTCCTATTTCTATTTTGATGTGCGTGTGTTGTTTTTCAATAAATGTAATAGCCTGTCTATTATTCCTTCCTCACCATATATTGGTCCTTTAACCTGCACATGTTCTTATTTATGATCTCTAACTAGGAATTATGAGCTGGACATATTCGACCCCATGTAAATTATATAATGCAAAGTTTCTTCATCTTTAGGAATGACATGAAGAATAAAGCCTTTGAAACATTTCAATTAAGTGGGTCTTTGAAAAAAACATTTGATAGTATATTTATAAGATAGTCTTTGTAATTATAATAATGGTGGTATCAATGCTATTCCTCAAGTGATATAATGGATAATTTTTTCATGGATCTCTTCAAGTGAACAATTAAACATGCATAATTTTCATCAGCAAAGGATCTAGCTTGGAAGTGCATGTTTATTTATCATATGATTGAGATGAGTGAATTGGTTGTTATTTGGTCGGATAAGAATATGCAAATTTTTAGAACAGGGATCTAGACTGACAACACATGTTCATTTATCATATGATTGAGATAGGTGGATTAGCTATTAGTTGGTTGGATTGAGATGTGAAAATGTGAGCTACACAGAAGTTTATATAAATCTATGGTAATAAGACAACAATCATATGAGATTTTGGAATTCTAGTGCATTTTCTTGGGAAGTGAGATCCCATAGTTAGAGCCATTTCTTGTCGTAAAAATTTATATTTCATGACAACACCCCCAATTGCATTCATATAGGCAATTAAAAGTTTTTTAAAGATAAGGACAATAATTTTTTTAAGAATGGTACATCAAATCTATATCCCCATAGACAAGGCTTAAGTAGCATATGAAATCATGCATTATCCTTTGAGTTTCAAAATGGTAAGATATTGATTGGTTTTCAAAGTAGCATTGTGGATAAATGTGCATTTGAGGAGAATATTTTGGTTAGCCATAATTTGGAAGTTCTAAGTCACAAAGTTGGGAGTGTTGAGGATATCTCAATAATTTATCTTTCGACAAAACAAGAAAGGAAGTCCATGAGGAATCATATATGGTATATTATGAATCCTAAATTTTTAATGAAGAGTTATTGCTTGCAATTTGTAGACCACTCCTTGAAACTAAGTCCAACACTTGAGAACAAGGTTATAGATGGAAGTCTAACTAGATACTCATAATGGGATACTTGATTCTAGATAATGCTACATATAGGTTTTCCATCCTTGGATGTATGAAGGAGAATTCACAAAGGATGACATTAGAGGCATTCATGAAGTGGTATAGATGTAAAATGACTTAAGAAGAATTAGGGAAGAAGTGAAAAGTTTCCTAAGTCAAGCTTTGGTAGGTTTTAGAGGCATGCTAGACACATTATCAGATCCTGATGCACTGGTCAGCAGACTTGACAAAACCCACCATGTGCTTAAATATACTGCATAACTTGACATGTGTCTTAACACTCATCAAACTCAACCCCTTGTCTAAGCCTCCATCAGGTCTAACCTCCTTTCCAAACATCACCTCAAAATTTTCCACTTATCTAGGCACATCATAAACACTAAGCCCTATAAACATAAGCGTCACAACTTAACTGCTTATTAGACGTACTCCTGGATCCTGATCCTTGTTTAAACACCCTCTAGATTTTGATGCATGTCTACATAAATCATGGACTTTGACACCATGTTAGACACCCCTCAGGATCCTAACCTTTATTTGACACACTGAAAAATTATCCCTATGTCTAGCATACCATCACATTTCGACTATTGTTTAAAGACACTCCATAGTTTGCTTTCTTTCATAACCAACTATGGATTTTGTTTTTCATCCAAACAGGAGGATTCCATCAAATATCAACTCAAGCATCTTGTTCTACACATAGGTAGTTGGATCTCATCAAATGTCAACTTTAAGTCCCCTAATAGAAGAAGGCACATATACAAACTTTAGACTCATAGATCATGCAATTTTTTGATAAAAAATAAATGTAGTGCATAAAATAGATTTCAATCATAACATTGATGTTAGTGGACTACCTTAGGTAGTTACCTTTCCAACTTCAATGAGGTATATAGAGCTAGTCTTGATAATGGCCAAGTATTATGATGTAGAGAAGAGAGAAGTTAGGAATTCATTTGACCTTATCAACACCATAGTGAAAATTTAAGGTAAAATCAAACTTCTCAAAAAATTATTGATTTTTGTCCCAATGCAGAGCTCAAATCCAAGAGATGAATTTTGACTATAAACACTTGGTATAAATTTTTTATCTTGACCTCCTAAAATCAAGAGGGAGAATTACACCTCTACAAGTAGAGGGGTCAGAATCTGACACCCTTATAAATAAAGGGGTCAGAATATGACAACTCTGCTTGTAGACAGGGCATAATTTGTCACCTTGATAAGCAAAAATTATCAAAAAGGGGTCCGATATCCTTCATGCCATAACGTTTTCATCTGTACTCCATTTTCACTCTTATTTGATGTGTTGGAAAGATAATTTGATGAAGAAATTTTTTCCTTAAGGAATCATGATGAGAAAAGTTCATATTAAACTTATAAAATCAAGGGGGAGAATCAAAATTGTCTAAGTATGATAGAATTCCATATTATCAAATTTGAAATGCCTTACCTTAGAAAGTTTCTCAACAGGTTCTAAAAGAATTAAGGAGAAAAGCAAAAGTTTCCTATGTCTTTTGCTTGTCAAAGTCTGACACCTCTTTAAGTACAAGGGTCAAAGTGTGACTCCACTACAAGAAGAGGGTTAGAATCTAACACCCTTGCAAGCAGATGGGTTAGAATCTGACACCCTTGCAAGTAGAAGGGTCAAAATCCGACACCCCTGCAAGCAAAAATTGTCAAAACAAGGTTCAATATCCCTTGGGCCATAACTTTCACATACAAATTTAATTTTGGCTCTTGTTCAATGCATTGGAAAGGTAATTTGATGAAAATTTTACCTTAAGAATACATGGTAATTTTTTTTCATGTTAAACTTCTAAAATCAAGGGGGAGAATAACAGTTGTTCAAGCAAGACGAAATTCTAGATGTGTCTAAGTAGGGCCCAATCTCCCTCAGGCCATAACTTTCACATCTGAACTCCAATTTGGGTCTCGCTCGATGCGTTGGAAAGATAATTTAATGAATATTTTTTGTGTGAAGGATACATGTTAAAATATTTAATTTTGAACTTCTAAAATCAATGGGAGAATCATAATTGTAAAAATAGGATGAAGTTCACAGTTTTCAAGTTGTGTAAAACTATCAAGTCACTTTTGCAAGTTGTAAAAATTGGCCATTACACTTTTTCAAGCTGTGAAAAAACACCAATGCACTTTTACAAGTCATGCAAATTTGTCATTTCATTTTTTCAAGTTGTGAAAAAATACCAATGCACTTTTACAAGTCATGCGAATTAGTCATTGCACTTTTAAAAGTTGTGCGAATATGTCAACATACTTTTTCAAGTTTTGAGTTGTGAAAATTTGCCAATGTAATTTTACAAGTCATGAAAAAACAAAAACATACTTTTTAAAATCATGTAAATTGGTCATTACAATTTTGCAATTTTTTCAAATTGATAAACATATTTTTACAAGTTTTTAATTGTGCGTTTTCGTTAACACTCTTTTGCAAGCTCTTAAAAATGCATAAAAAGTGGTTACACAATGTAACCACCCATTGTAACCTATAAATAGGAGTTTGGGGCTCATTTATAAAGGGAAGCTTCAATTGAGTTCAAATTGGATTTTTAATAGTAAAAATAATTTTGGCGAGAGGAAAGAAAGGAACCTGTATGCACATCCCCACGAAGAATCAATATAGAAATAATTTACAAGACTTTGTGCCATGAATCTTTCTGGTGAATGATGTACACGAATATGTCAATTCATTTTGATTCTCATTTTTTCATTTTTATAAAATGCTATTATTATATATTTAATGAATGTGGAATTTTAATGTATAAAGTTTTGTTAAATTTGCATTATGAATTCTTATCATTGTGACGCCTTGGTGGGACTAAGAATAGGATTTTATGCATGTTTTTATTGGGAAATCTAGGGTTGTTGAAAATCCTTATTTTTAAATCTATCCAATCTCCTTGGTGTATGTACTCTGCTCTTATGTACATGATATGTCTTTTTTGTGCCATTTCTATGATAAAGGCTTCCCATGTTACAATCTTAAATCTTGGGCTATTCAAGTGAGTCTCTATGTTTAATTACCTAGTGTTGTTTTTCGCTTTTCTGGGGTTATCATAACAGCTTTTATGTTTAACTGGATAAAATAATCCCATTCTTTTTCCTCTATGCCTTTCTTATTTCCCCCTTTTTTCCATTATTCCCTTCTTTTCCTTTCTATCTCATTTATGTACTTTTCAGGTTAAAAGTAGGAAACCCCCACAGAAGACAGTTTTACTATAAATAATTGTGAATAGCTCTTTCCCTACTTTCTATTTTTAGTTTTTAATAAAGGTAGATATGCCTGCTAATAAGAGAGGGACATTTCCCCCACATTGTTGACAGTTTTACTATAAATAATTGTGAATAGCTCTTTCCCTACTTTCTATTTTTAGTTTTTAATAAAGGTAGATCTGCCTGCTAATATGAGATGGACTTTTCCCCCACATTGTTGACTAACATAAGGAATTTGTCCCAACACTGTTGACTGAAATCCCACTTTTATTTTCCTAATAATTTTTCAGCCAATACATCTAAATAGATAATTACAAACTTACATGTGAATGGTTTTAACACTTTATTCATGAGTATCATGAATGTACTTGAAGCATTCAAAAATTTAAATGGCATGACCATCTAATCATAAAAATTTTCATTCATCTTGAATGTGGTCTTCCATTCATCTCCTTATCGTATGCATATTTGATGATACCCACTCTTCTAATCAATCTTAGTGAAGTACATTTCTCCACTCAAATAGTCCTCTAAGTCATCCATTCTTGGAAATGGAAACATGTACTTAATGGTGATATTTTTTATTGAACATGAATCCATACACATTCTCCATTCTTTATCTTTCTTTGGTGCCAATACAATTAGAACTGCACATGAGATCAAACTCTCATGTATGAAACCCTTCCTCAACAACTCTTGCACCTGCTTATTTATTTCCTAGTTATCCATTGGAGCTAAGCTATAGTTTTCTTTGTTAGAAAAAATCACTTTGGAAACTAAATACATATGATGACTAATACTCCTTACAGGTGGTAGTCCATCTGACAATTCACTTGTCACAATGTCAACATAGTTCTTCAACATATTATGGATTTTAATGGGTAAATCACTTACCATAGTGGTTATCACAACCTGAATCGGTTTGGAAATCAATGTAAAACATATCTCTTCTTCTTTAGCCACCTTCAAGAAATCTTTACTCGATACCAACATGGCCTTTGAACTATACCTCATCTCCATTGTCCTTCAATGGACTCAATGTGAATTTATTGCCATCCTTTGTGATAGTATATGTGTTTGTTCATCCATCTTGCATGAATATCCTATCAAACTGCCATGGCCTACCCAACAGTACATGACACATGTTCATGGGCATGATATCACACAAAACCTCATCCTTATACAAACCAATTGAAAATTGCACACATATTGCTCATTCAAAAGCATCTAATGCCCGTTAAGCATCTAAAAAACTTTGTATGGTGTAGAACGTGCTAAATGTATTATCCCAATTATTTCTACCATTTCTTGAGATATCAAATTATCAGTACTACTACTATCAATTAAAATTTTACAATACTTACCTCCAAATTTGCAAATAGTCCTAAGCACATTCTTTTGTTATGTTAGTTCATTCACCTCCTTAGTTGGTTTCAACATCACTCTTTTCATCAACAAATCCTCTCCTTGTTTCAAATCTTTCGTATGACTTAGAGACCCAATGATCTCTTGATATCTAAAAGCTACATGAGTTATCCTTTCAACTCTCTTACCATTGTTCGAAGGGTTTTTTGAACAATCTTCCTACTTATGACTGGCATAATTATTGCAACCAAAACACTTACCATAAAAACCTCTTCCTCTACCACATCCATATGAACCTCTCCCTCTTGAAGAGTATCCTCCTCTTGTGCCAAAATTTTAATTTTGTGAATTTCTTACTTCCCCACCATTGTTTTGTTGACCACTTCCATAGTTATTATGTCCTCATCCTCTCAAAAGTCATCCTCTACCTCTAGAGTTTGCTTGTTACCTCCTTGTCAGCATCTCCTCCACCTTAAATACACATTGATGGTCTTCTTCTATGATCCATAGGTTCAAAAACTAATTTCATATTGAATAGAAAAATGCAGTCCATTCACATACCTCACCACTTTTTTGAGATCATCTTCACCATGTCCTACTCTTATTATGATCCTATTGACACCAATCTCTTTCTACCTCAAATTCTATAATTTTTAGAATATATTCAATTTATAATATGTGGATAAAAAAATTGCCCTTAATTTTTCTACCATTCTATCTCATGACCTGATTTTATCCTTATTCTTTTGGTGTCTTTTTACCTACACATTGCCCCACTATAGTGAGGCATGACCTTTTATATTTGTGCATGCAAATTTCACTTCCTTATGCTCTTCCATAGACTCATAATCAAATTATTTCTCCATCTATGTTATCCAATCCATGATCTCTTCGGGATTCAAGCTACCATTGTAGCATGGTGTATCAATTTTTAGTTTACTACCAAGCCTCACTACAACTTAAATAAATCTCATCCCAGCTTCATTTTCCATATCCTCTATCCCAATTTCTTGAGATTATTCATCCTCATCCTCACTCGCATAATCACCATGAGCACCTCTCTGTTGAGCCAATTCCATTGCTTCCAAACTTTCTTGCATACCTCTCATCATCTCTGCCAAATCTACCATACAAGGTCCTCTTGCTCTTTGCCCTCTTTAAATAACATTTATGTGGTGTACCATTTATCCAATGGTGCAAACTTCTCTTCCATAGCTTGATATACTCCACCTGAGTCTTCTATATGCACACTCTATCCTCATGATGAAACAAATCTCTAATACCAAATGATACACATGTAGTCTGGGTTTCCACCTAAGGAAAGTCATTTTGACCACATTGTAGGGTTTAGCAAACACACTCACAGAATGAGATCCATAACATAAAATGAAACACTAAATTCAACACACAAATACATTCCTTGTATTCATCATGAAGTAATTTTAAGATTACATCAAGTTTCAATGACAAGTTCTAAACAACAATTTTGGTAGCATAACACTTCACTGAGTACAAAATGGAGAGAAAATAAAATTCAATACTAAACATACACCAGTTACATCTCCCAAATATGGAATCTTGAAATAAGAGCCATTTTTACATATGTGGCAGGAATGGACTGACCCCTCAACTCCTTCCTTCATCCATTCATCTTCCCAGACATTTCAAAATAAGAAAGAGTTACAAAAAGAGCTAAACCTATGTTTTTACATTTACTAAAGACCTAATTAGGCTTTGAAGGTGAAAATTAGAAAATGAAACATTTTTTGGCTTTATGCAACCCATGTCGGGATTTTGGAGCACTTTATCAAAGTCTACACCCAGTCAAGTTTTCGGAGGGTGTCAAAATTATTTAAAAAATGGGCCAAGACCCAATTGGGATTTGCCTTACGAATAACATAGAAAGAACCACATGCAAATCTCTTTACCTAATTAGGGATGAAACTTTGAATACCAAAGTAATGTTGCATTGAACACCACATAGACCCATGCAGGCTTTGGAACCTAACCCAACAAAGAAAATGAACAATAGAAAGCCTTAGTTCTATTCAAGAAATAGAACCCTGAATACAATTGCATGCATCCTCTAACACTTCATCGAGACCTATTTGGGAAAGAACCTCTAAATAACAAATAAAAATAACATTAATAAAATCAAGACATAATCAAAGTTGAAAGTACAATTAACAAATCATCCTCACAAGATCATCATTGGAGACATAATTGGTTAACAAGATCCTAATCACAAAGGCATTTCTAAGTTCAAAGTGTCTACGAGCTAATCGAGAAATAAATCTTGATTAAATAAGGAAGCAAATACAAAGTGAATCCAATACCAAATTGGGGTTGTGATACCCAATTACAACTAAAACGTGTCTTGCATCTATCCAAGACCTATTCGGGGAAATGAAACTCGAATATAACTAACAATGCAAAGAGAATTCAACAAGACTAAATCAAACATATAAACCCAATTAGCAAGCTAAGTTGTCAATAGACCAATCTGAGCATTACAACTTTTATTGTAACTGTTGAACCCTGAATTTCATCCCAAGACCTAATCAAGATCTAGAAAAGTCCTATTAGGACTAGAACTCTGAAATTTTCCAATAAAATACTAAGGCAAATCACAAATCTGAAAGATAGGAGATGAAAGATAAAGTTGTAAACATCAACATGAGAAATTCATCAGGAGAATGGCTAACACAAAAATGAGGAAACCGCCTAGAACAACACACACAAAGCCAAACAATAATCAAACAACTTAGAAAGTAAATGCTTTTTTTTTTAATGAGATACACGATAACTTGTCTATCATGGATGCTCTTGCATTCTCTATGTTAAGTTTCATGGAACCTCAAGCACATGCTTGTAAGATGCCTTCAAACTTTAACAAAATCATGTTCTACATTATTGTGTATGCACAAAATTATTGGTTTTTTTGTCTTGTGTTAAGGTTTAATGTGTTGTAAGTCATCTTTTTTATAACTACCTTGAGATGATAAAATGTTTATTTTTAAGATTTGCTTTCATGTATGACCATTATCATTTCATCTAAGTTTTTTTTTAAAATGTATATGTTGATAATGTTGTGTGTTTTTTTGTAGGTTGAAGGTAGAGGGGCACAAACTTGGTAGGTTAATCACTGATAATATATTCCACCATAGCAACATTAAGAGGATTGTGCAATAAAAATTTGATAGTAAGAATATTGAGGTCATTTATTTATGATTTCAATACTTTTGAGGCTTTGTGCTAATAGTTTTATCTTTTCTCTACTACTACGGTATTATGGATATAGAGGTGGTCAATTGTTTGGATGGGTTTAAGCCATCATGGTTGGGTGGATGGGTTTAATTCTCTCTATCTTGGTAAAAGTTTTGTGTAGGCTCAAACATATGTTTGTAAGATGCTTTCAAACTCTTAAAGCAAATCATGGGAAACAATTATTGTTCAGTATGCAAAAAAATATTTTTTTCTTTGTTTTTTGTTAAAATTTTATGCAAATCATGGGAAGCAATTATTGTTCAGTATGCGAAAAATTATTTTGTTGCTTTGGTTTTTTGTTAAAATTTTATGTGTTTTAGGTTATCCTTGCTATAGTCATGCTTTGCATATCCTTTTATCATTGCATAAATGAATGAAATTAAATCAAAAGCTTAGGGGCATGCCTACACAGAGGCTCTCTAACACGCACTCTATTAACTTTATATTCATCTATTGTTGCAAGTAAATTTAAAGCATGTTCTTCACTATTTATTTTGTTGAGGGCATCTACAAAAGTTTACTCACAAATCCCATTGGATTTTTGTTGTAATTTTTAAGGCACCCATAATTCTAAGTGTTCTTAAATTTTGCCTTGGGTTGTTAAACACATCTAGTGGAATGATAATTAATTAATTAACAAACTATTGAGTAGATGGTTACCCTCACAATGAAACTAAATGACCCATACTGATCAGTGATTAATAATTTATTGTCAACGATATTTAAATTTTGGATATAGATATTGATTTCTTTCAAGTATTTATTTTGAAACCTTGAGAATTCATTCTACAAACCAATAGTTATTTTCTTGATATAATTATGTATTTTCTTAATATTTTGTGAATAGGTTAGGACATTTAGTTGAGTTTTGTGGCCACATTTTGCAATATACATGTTTGTTAGTGTGTTTTCTACTACAAAATATGACAAATGTGTCTACTTTTAATCGTGCTTTGATGCATGTGCATACCCTTATGTAGTGTGGCATTCATAGTTGTGATACAAATAGAATATTTATTCTATTATTTGTTTCACATTTAACAATAATTCAACAATTGTGATCGCATGGAATATAATGACAGAATTCAGATATTTAAGTGCATTTTTTAATAAATTAAAAGACCTTATTATTGATTTTTTAAAGTTTTTCATATGAATTACTTCTGCAACTAAAAATATTTTAGTTTGTAAGTGTCAAAGTTTATAATTATCAATGCCAATTTATCATCCTTAGGTAAGAATCTCTAATACTTGTCAAAATTTAGCCCTGTGTTGTTTTACCTTATTTTGATTAACGAATCTTAATTATGCATAAAACTCTAAACTAGTTCATATTGTATGATGTGTTATAGTTAAACACTAATCTAAATGTAAGAGACATAAATTTATTTGACACTTGCACTTGCTAATTATGAAAAATACTAAGAGGGTTAAGATATTAACGTTTTACTAAATTGTGTAGGTCTAAGACTAAATTTAAATTGTAGGATAGGTGAGAAATTGGACTGTGATTTATCTAGATCAAAAATTGGACTTCTATTCATGCTTGGGTAGAACCGTTAGTCTCAAGTTGGAATCGACTAACACCTGTGACTAAATTTTATAGTTTTAGCTCTAAATATTTTTCTCCTCTATTTTTGCATAGGTCATTACACCTACTTATCTTTTGTCTCTATGTTCGATCCTGAGGGTTCACTGTGCATGCAATACCTAAAAACATGTTTCCTCTTAAAATGCTAGTTCTAATTTTGACACTAGGTTTTGCTATACAAAATAAAAAATAAGGTGGGTTGAGCTAACCTTAATCATTCTTGATGAACGGTTTAGTGTTGCCTGCATATTCAATATTTTGAAGAGGAAATTTAAATTGCAGGTAGTTATCCCCATTAGGTGAATGTGTGTAATATTACTCTTTAAAATTATGCAACGTGTCATCTAACTTTTGATATCTAGAAAATGAAAACTTTGGCTTGGTTTTGAGGTGCTTTAGATGGATAGGATCTGCTCTTTGTGATTGATGGCTGAATTAAAAAGAATTGGGTAGTTCTTTAAATGTGAAAGTTTTTTAATATGTTTAGTAAATGCTTGCCAAATGGTTAATAGGCTTAGAACTATTTTGTATTTATATAGGACTCTTTAGGTTCTTTCTTATGCCTCTGACATGCCAAATGTATGCGCTGACCCATAAGAAAATTTGAATTTGAAAAGTAACCATTGTTTGGAAAGTAGCAAGACTATCTGAATCTGTTGATTATGTCCAGAAGGTAAGAACACGGATCTGATGATCTAAATTTTTTTATGTATAATAATTCATTAGTTTGGTAAAAATAGGAAATTCATGTAGGTGATGAGTATAAAAAGAGGAACGCTAGACCCATGGAAAGCATATAAGTGTGAGAGAAGGGCGAATGAGAGCCATATATGTACACAAAATTCATGTAAGGTGGAGGTAGATCAAAATCAACATTTCCAACTACCTAATACCATATTTTAGTGTCTACAAATGCCCCATTTTATTCTAGTTTTGAAATGAAAGTGCAATGCTAAAGTAAAAGGAAAATAAATGTATTTAAGCATGTACAACATGCTTTTTATTTAGGAGAGGCTCTAAGTGTGTTTGCTATGTGTAACCTACAATGAATTTGCAATAATCAATGTTCATGTATGAAATTTTAAATTTAAACTATAATTGAAACTTTTGAACTTAAATAACAATGTAGGAATCCACCTATAAGTGGATGAACCATGTTGTCCTATAACTTGCCATTATAGATGATGTTTCCTTGTTGAAGAATTGGATAACTATGATTCCTTGTTGAAGCATTTAGAAAATTTTGGAAAATCCCATTTTTGAGCTAAGGCCATGGGTTGGGAAGATAAATGCCACAAGCCTCATTGAAAAAAGAGTAGTGCCTAGGCCTTTGAGTGTCACAAAATTCTCAATTGCAGTAACCCATGTAACTAATATTACAACTAATCTTTTACCCTAAGATGCTCAGGTGGGAGCCACACATGGGATTGCTTCGAGTAATTCCAAGGTTGTTGAGCATCACTAAACCTCAATCACATTACCTCAATAAACATGAATCAACCGCTGCAAATGCGCTTATAAATTCAAGGGTGTTCCCTGTTAGGTACCATCAAATATGTTTAAAAATAGAAACTGCAAAAGTGTGTATGTGTATGAACAAGATTCATACCCCATAAATGGTACCAACATGATACATAATATTATGTATTTATATGATACTCTATCACAAAATTGAAAACCTATAACTTTTATTCCTTTAAATGTGTAACGATCAAATCTGTCTAAATTTATGAATATCTAAAAACTTGTAATTTCTATTCCTATAAATGTAGTACATATGCATAGCATATGCCCTAAAAATTTGTTTCAAGGTGTAAATACTTGTCCCAATATGACATCTAAACCACTCTAAAATCTATTAATCTTGTAAATTGTGCCCAGAATCTTTTTTTTCTCATGGAGGATTGCATCTTTATGACAATCCCATTAATATGCCCCCCTTTTGAGGTGAGGGATGAACCATGCGAGTTACTCATTTCAAAATAAAGAGTTAATTGTATAATATTATGTAAAATAAGTAATCATGTAGAATTGTGTCAACATGTGGATAATATATAATCATAGTACGGAATAAGTCAACAAAACATATATGAAACATATGTTTTAAGGTAGATAAGTGTCATGTCAATATGTATATAGCAATTAGGCACATAAATGGGAAGGTGTGTGATATGGATCACAAAACCTACAAAATCAACAAACTCGGCAATCTCAACATGAAATCCTAGACTAATCTACTCATAAGCATACGATGATGTGGCCATAATGCACATAATATAAGCACATGAAATAACACTTAATCCCACACATAAGGTTAAGGCTCACATACAAGGGACAATAAATGTTGCACACACATGGCCAAAGGTCGTAAATAATAGAAAATAAATGTCACACACAAAAGGCTAATGGCCGCAAATAATTGATGATAAATGTCACACACACAACCAAGGGTTGAACCAATAGACAAGTAATGACTAGCATATTATGAAAATGAAACAACATCAATGAAGCATAAAACAAGTAATTTAGTCTCCACCATCCATGTATGTCAATGTCACAACATGATAAAGTAACATATCCATGAAATCTAACACTATAGAAAGTATGAGTAATAACAATACATGTATAAGTAAGCAACGGAGTTCAATATGGTAAATAGAAAGCTCATTGAAATATATAACCTATATCAATGTAACTTGCAAAAGAAGATTCCTCGATCATTGGCATGGCCCTTTGCTATAAGAAAGTCTTGCATCAATGCATCCATGTATCATGTGTATTTGTATGTCATGTATGTCACTCATGTATACTATGAAATACATGTGTGTATGAAATATGATATGTAATCTATCAAAGATGTGATAAAAAAACATATGTGAATAGTATAAATTAACAAACATGTCATGCTTATGTCTTAATATATTACGTTTTGAATATTTTGGTTTTTTTATATTTTTGAAACATTTTCTTGAATGAGATGCTAAGCAATTGACCAATCTAGGGGATGGTCATGATGAGGTCTTGTATTGAACATGGGAAGGGTAATCTTTCATGAGCGAGTAGTTTCATGTGTAACTATATTTGAATCTGAATCTGAATCTAAAAAATTATCATGTTGTATTATAACCATCATCATCATCACTCATAGGATCATGTGTGTGAGACTAACTGGAGGAAACAAAGTATCCTACAAAATATGTTGTAAAGTAGGAGAAACATGTGATTGTGTTTTATGTGAAACATGCTGAAATGTCAATAGTCTAGGATGTGGAGTAAATACTAGTTGTTGTGAGTCTTGAATGACTCTCTAATGTACTTGACACTGAAGTATTGGTCGTCTAAGAAAGTCAACTACTCTCCTTTGAACTATTCGTGTAGAATGAACCTAAGTAGGTTATATAACTAACTATGTAGCATGAATATGAATATGTGGAGTGACTGCCTTTGTAACATAATCAAGAATAGGTGTAGTACTTGATCCTATATAATGATCTTAAATAGGTGCAACAACCCATTGTTATGGTGGTGGAGATGGAGAAGGAAATGCATGATGTTGAATAGGGTGCCCATATGGAATACTTGGAATTGTGATCACTATATTTCAATGTATACACCTGAAACATCTATGCACTAAAGATGGTATTGCCCAGAGTTTGTGTATCCAAGGGCATCCTAACGACATGTCAAATACATCTATGCTTGGTAAGACTAGGAATGGAGTAGCAACTACTACAGGGCCTACCTTAAGATCTAACACAATGTGTTATAAGGGGTTTTGTCTCTATCTGTCAAATCATTTTACTATCTGAGGGCTAACTGTGCGTGCATTATCTAAAAACTTGTCTCCTTTTAAAACCATAGATTGACTTTCGACACTAGGTTGTGGTCTACAAAAGGGGAAAGAAGGTGGGTTGAGCTAACCTCAACCACTCTCTAATGATTTTTTGAGAGCTGCCTACATATCCAATACTTCAAAAATGGAATTCAAATTGCATGTAGTTCTCCCAATTGGGTGAATTTGTGTCCATGAATGTATTCAACCCGTGACATAAATTGTGATACTTCTTTGAGGTGTTTCAAACTTCGCTAGGACTTGCTCCTTACAACTAATGGGTGAATTGAAAAGAATAAGACAATCCTTTTGAATGTGTAAGTGTTTGAGTATGCTTGATAGATGTTTGTCAAATGGGTGATAGGCTTAGATCAATTATCTATTTATATGGGACTCTTTGGGTACTTTCTCATGCCATCAACATACAAAACGTACAGATCGTTCCATAAGAAGGATTTCAATTTTAAAAGTAACCATTACTTGGCATAAGACAAGACCATCAAACTCAGACAAAACCAGAATTTTGAAATTGTTTGAGTTTGTTGATTATGTCTACAAGGCAAGAACATTGATATGATGTTTTGGAGATGTCTACGTATGATAATTGATTGATTTGACACATAATAGGGAATTCATGTAGGTGACTAATAGCAAAACGAGAAGGTCAGACCCATGAGAAGAAATTAAGTGTGAAAGAAGGGTGAATGAGAGCCATATGTGTATGCACAAGTCATGTAAGGTGATGGTAAGTCAAAAGTGACATTGTCAAGTATTATGTATCATATTTTAGTGTTTACATATACTATAAATTTTATTTGAAAAACTACAACAATCATATATCATTGCATTGAGAGCAACATCTACACAAGTAACATATGAAGCTATAATACTAAGATCCTTGCATATTCACCAAACATAAGTAAATGTCATATTGATCTTGTGCCTTTACATTGGTTACGAAATTTATGGAATTTTTCAATCTTTTTTTAAAAAAAATTGATCAAATGGATTAGAGTGATGGACCTATGACATTCAATTATGTTTTGTGGTCATAGTTTACTATATAGATGTTTGTCAAGGTGTTTTCTAATACACCATATGACAAATATTTTATTTTGGTCATGTTTTGATGGATGTACATATCCGTTTGTGGCATGTAGTTCTTGGATATGCTTTGAACAGGTTTTATAAATTGTGGTTGCATGGACTGCAATGATGAGATTACGACATTTAATTGCGTTTTGTGAATGGTAAAGGATATTAGCATTGTTTTTTTTTATATTTCATGAATGTCTTCTGCAATTTAATATTTTGTTTTTAGTAATAAATGCCAAACTTAGAAGCATTGATATCAAAATATATATCATCCTTATATAAGAATCCCCATTACTTGTCAACTTTTAGCCCTATGCCACAAATTTTGTTTGGCAAAATGCAACATTCACACGTCATTGCATTGAGAGCAATATATATATATATATATATATATATATATATATATATATATATATATATATATATATATATATATATATATATATATATATATATATATATATTAGTAACATATCACAAGTAAATGTTGTAATGATTTCATGCCTTCATATTGGTTATGATATTGAGCAATTTTATAGATTGCATTTTGAAAAAACGTGGTCACATGACTCTAGTGATGGACTTAAGAAATTCATTTGTGTTTTATGGTCACATTTTCCAATAGACATGTTTGCTAGGGTGTTGGAACTACATCATATGACAAATAACAAATTTCGAACATGCTTTGATGGATGTACATACCCTTATATAATAACCTTGTATTGTTTAACAAACTAATGCAATGATTGCATAAAGATATCATAATGCAGTGAGTGAATTGATCTTAATGCAATCTTAGTTTCAAATGTGGCACTAACTTAAAGAAGGCACAAATTGTTTGACAAATTAATGCAATGATTACAATAAAATATCTTATTGCAACAACTAGGAAATTCTATCAATTTCATAATTAGCATGTTATAATGCTAATATTCTTTCCTCTTCATAAAACACAACTATATGTCATGCTCATAGTTGTAGTCTATGCCACAACATTTCATTGAGTAATTTTGTCAAATTGTTATTGTGCCTCATGTCTGTTGCATTGAATGCAATGATTACAAAATATGCAACACATGGCTATAACAAAGATGACAGCTACTAATATAACATGACCTTGATGGCTATGCTAATATTTTTTCCTTTCTTCTTTTTATATGCCAAGTCAGTGAAAATTTTGTGCAGAGTAGACTATGTTGAAGTTTTGAAGTACATTTACATGTCGGAACAAATGAGACCACAAGTAAATTGACCACCAACATAACAATCAACGCAATCAATTTTTTTAGATATTTACTTTAGAATTTTGACGTCTAGAATCTAATGCGAAATCTTCGACCCAAGAGTTTTGGTGTACAATTCCCCATTTTCAGCATCCGAATCCCTAATTCCACATCAAAACTTGGGCCAAAATGTTGTAGTAGTTCCCCTTTTCTATATTGGTCATTACCTCGTCTTGTTTGTGCCACTATAAACATTTAACTTCTTTTTCGTTGATTTCTTACAGTTGGATGCTTTCTCCCCTTATCTTGTGCTAATTAAATTTCAATGTATTTTCTCCCACTTATAGGATAAAATTCCTCAATTGTTCTTTGGTTTTATGATGAATCTCTCAAACAATTCCAAAAGTATTGTCGAGTCTTCTTTATTGTTTCTTCTCTTGTTTTGTACTCTATTTTCCAATCTTTTGACTCCAATTTGCTTATTGCAAATGTATTAACTTCCAACAGGTTGCTTTGTACTTGTGGTTGTCTTCATATGGTGTGTTATGGCACAAGGAATGACTTCAGATTTGGGGCATTCATCTCAATACATTCTAATGTTCTCTTACATTTAGAGGATCTTTGTGGTGGTTCTCTCTCTCATTGTCTTATACAATTATACTTCTACTCTCGTCTTTGTCTTCTACATTTTGCTTCCATACATTATCTTCTCTATTTTCTATAGGGGTATCTTCTCACCTACTTTCTACACTTTCTTTCAATTCCCCTCCTTGATTGTCTTTTATAATTGCTATATATAAACAAGTAAAAAGGCTTTATTGGCGACCAATTAATCGATTGGTCCAATTGGTGTCAATTCATCCTCTCCTTCCTCTTATATATCTTCAATAATAATCATTGTTTATCTTATAGTCGATCTTCTATCTTCAGGTCTAATGTATGGATCTTTCTCCTGTCCTTCATTGTATGTGGGGCTATCTTTGTTATTTACTCAATGTGGGTTTTGTTTGTATTTTTATTATTATTTAATTGTTTTGTATTTTGATGTTTTCTTTGACACTAGGCCCTCTTCTCGATTCTTCTTCTTATCATCTTTCTTTTCCATGGGGTCTCTTTTTAGTTCATGTTCTATTCTCTTTTCCCTCCTTAAATCTTCTAATCTCTCTTTATTTATTTCTTTACTCTCACCTCCCCTCTTATCTTTATTTTGACTCCCACTATTAAATGAATTTTTCTTCTATTCATTATTGATCCCTCCCTTCCTTGCCCCATGTCTTGGGTGCCAAGGCCCCTACGTGAACTTTCTACAATCTAGGGCAGTTTCCTTTTCCACGGATTTTATGGATAAACAATGAAACTTTTCTAATGGATCTTCATCTAGCTCCCTCTAAATACACCTTTGTTGATGATCGAGGTTTATTTCAAACCTATAGTTCTCGTCCAATTCTTATTGATTTCTTCTAATTATTTCAAGTTCTCTAAAGCCCAATGGATTGGTTTCTAAATATCAAACCTAGACGATGCTTGTGCCCTGCTTAAAATCGAAGGCTGCAAAAGATGAGTAAAAGAAAACTAAAACTCATCAACTTGATCTTTGGAGAATCTTGATCTGACTTGGCTGCGCTCATATTCTTTAAGTACACTCATTCTTTTTACTTCTGATTTTAAAAATTTCCCCAATCTTTGTTTCCCACAAATCTTCAATTTGTACCAATTTGCATAATTCTAATGGGTATCCCCCCTTGGGTATTAGTCAACTAGAGTCCCAACAACGAAAGCAAAAGTTAACATAAAACATCGATAACAGAATATACACCAGCTAAACAGTATCAACCCTAGTTAAAACTAACACATCCCAAATAAAATACAACAAATTTCCATAACTACTAACTAATCATTCCTTAAAAAGTTTTTAAGTCCGTATGTGAATTTTTTATCGATTCATCTATCATTTATTCAATATAACAACCTTTACTTTCCCCATTACATATAGTCTCATATTCTAATCTCATCCATGTTATCTCATTTTATGTTTTAAGCTTACAAATATAGTGGCATATACTCCAACAAAATTCATGTCCCTGCATACAACAAAATTCATGTCCCTGCATATTTAAATGTCAGGACAAGTGCCACGAGTCCTTGTATGGCAATGCACTGTGCCCTGAGATGGAGTCCGTCAGAATGTGTCCATCTCTTCTATTGTGATGCCAATACACTGCCAACAGTTATGCAATCTGAAATTCAACTTGAAAAACTTGAAGACAGAATCCTGCTAACATTCAGAACATGAAATGACGCACAAATACAGACAAGGGTATGGAATCTAGGCCATAATCATCCACCACAAATTTACTGATAAAGCTAACACATTTAAGAGATCAAATTAATTCACATGTAGTATGTCGCACAAACAAGAAAGTATAATCCATTAACAATTATCCACCTAACGCCCTTGTAGTTGCTTTCCATCCTCCGTCCCAACTTGACCCAACAAGAGGATAAAGAACAAGCCTACTCTCAAAAAATTGCCCACAACAGCTACCAATAGCAATTTTAAGAGCCTATAAATAATCTGCTATGTTAATTAAATGGTATCCCACAATAACCACCTAAATTAATTTCAAGTCTCTAATAAATCTGAAGTATAATAAGAATAGCCAGTATAATAAGAACAGCCATGGCCAACAGGTGACATGGAAATTGAGGAGAGAATTCATCTGAAATATGGTACGGGACTTTATGAATAAAGGTACCACCATATTACACTTAAATATAGTTGCTAGGTGATGTGCCCTGAATTCAATTCCCTGTTTCCAGTGGACTTCGCACATTAATGATTGCACGGTCACCATAGGTTATATTTCGGCAGAGCACAATTTACCATTAAAGACCTCCTCGGGCTTAGCCTTTCAGTACCTCACACGGAAGCATAAAGCTGTTTAAATAAAAAGGTATGCCATTTAGGAAAATTGATTAATTAAAATGTCTCATAGATAGAATTACTTCCCTTACATGGCTTTTACAGGTTTGTAACTTTAAATTAGCAAAAATATCTTGGCATTCAGATCCCAAGAGAACTAGATATTTTCATTTAAGCATATTATATTTTTATTGGAACTTTCTAGAAATTTTAATTGAAAAATAACTTCGAATTTTTTTTGGGCATGCTCATAATCCACAATTCATGCGAATAAATGTACATAGAAAAGTAAAATTGGCCAAGGAAGGGGTTTAACCGCATCTTCAATAACGGATTAAAGACGTAGAGATCCCAGGATTTTATTCATACTGTTGTGTTCTTCCTCTTTGTTATCGGCACTTCATGGCAACGTTTTGAAGTTGATATTGCTAGTTAATTAATGTTAATAACAGTGTTCACTGAATTCCAAAACAACAAAAGTGGACCGAGGCCTATATAATAAATTCCGTTACATAACAGGTTTGTGCATTGCAGAGAAATAAGACAAATTCGTAATTATGCAGTGGTAAAAGGAATTGGACTTTTATCATTCTACTTTTCGTGTAATAGACAAGCACATCATTGATGAGATGTTCTTCGGTTAGCTCATTTATTGTTTATGTACAAGTCGTTAAAGTGAAAGACTTGCATCATGCCCCAAATCATGGAAAAAACCCAGGTCTACAAAGGCCAAGTTAAATGATCAGATTTAGTTAGCTCTGCATGAGGTTGTAAATTGTAATTGAAATCTGAGGCTTCTGTTACAGTTACTGCTTTTACGTTGCATGCATATGCATCTTCAAGATGAACTCGGGCAGGTAAATGCTGAGGCACAAGACATTTTTAACTTACATGCAAGATATGAATAATTCTCCCTGCAATAATAAATACATGTTTTCATGAAATATGAATACAATGAACAGAAATCGAGGGTCCCCTTTAGGAAGCCACAGCATGCCCCTTTGCAGATAATTTATGAACTTAATCTTCAGGGCCTCAGGAACAGGTAAAACTACATTTGTTCCCCAAACGCAAAAACTTTTCAATCAGCTAAATAACTCAATTATTTCATGCGTTTCATGAGGATTTTAGCTTTTTAGACATCAGGCAATTCCAATCCAAAGGTAATTTGAACCTCACATATATCACAAAACTTGAATAGAGTCCGGTGAAAGCTGTAAGGAATGTACTGATGTATATACATATTGTTGTTGCACACACATACAGGTATCTGCAAGGTCAAAAAATAGAGGTAAGCAAACTACGTATTCTAATTCTAACTATTGATATGGCATGAACACAAAGCTGCAAAATATCACCGCAGATTAATTCATTTAAACATTTCACAAACCTTAGGAAGAAGAAACATGCCATGTCATGCTTTGGCTTAACACTAATTTTATCTACTTATATAAACTAATCTTTTTGCATATGCAAACCTACAAATGATTAGTTACAGGCGAGCTTACATGATATCTCTTGCTCTAATATTGAGATCCACCAAAAAAAAAAAAAAAATGTATATTTGGATGATGCTTGCATGGATATAATGCTTGTTACTTACTTTGGTGAAAATACACTCCAAACAAATAGATGATTCCTCATGAGCATCAATACACCAGTGAATCCAACCAACACAATGGAATTCAAAGCCAATGGCAAAACGCATGGAAGGGCAATTGCCTTCAGAAAGAAATATCCTGAACATCTTTCTTTTTTCGTGATACATACACAGTTTCTGCCCTCATTGAAAGATGAACATAACATTGAGCCAAAGAGAAATAGCATCGGTGAACCATATGTAATGATAAACATTAAGATGCCTGATAGGACTGTTGAGTGGGCAGATAGTCCCTGTCAAACAGAATACATGGAGTAAAGTTGACTAAATTGTCTTTTACTACAGCAGAAACTGTATAAGAAATAAAGTTTTTTTTTAAAATGGAAAATGTCCAAAATGTTAACAAGAACACTTACAATGTATGCACCTGCCACATCCACTGTCGCAAGGGTATTGCTGTTCCCAAGGCCAAAGTGGCCTGACATCCCTAGCCAGTACATAGTGATGACCTTTGGAGAAAGCATGCAGATACAATCATTAACGTAAATACAAATTATTTTAAGAATAGAGAATTCATTCTAATCCATTCTAACTGAGATACTTCTTGCAACCTGACATTACTTCAGAAAGTTATTGTACAGAAACAGTATATGAATATTTACAACATGTTCTTTTTTTTAGTACCATTGCATCAAATATCTACACACTGAGGACTAAATAGACCCTTAAGACATATTGGCTTTTCCTGATATAGGATAGCACTAAATGTAGTACATATCGATATATGAGATTTCTATTAAAATTATATGAAGATAGAATGATATAATTTATGAAGAAAACCTAAACTTGATATCCTGCAAGTGCTATAACTGTGGAAGTCAAATCAGGGAAAGGAAATTCAATGCACGGACAAAAGTAGTCAGCTTTGAATGTGAACAGAAATGTGTTTTTAAATCTCAGAAGAATAAAACAGACATGTTACTGATTTTGGTTCTTGTAAAAAAATGTGTTGATTAGCAATTCAGGAACTCAGTTTCGAGGTGACAAATAATACACTATGAGAAAGGGAAAAGCCTAGAGGCAAGAGGTAATGAATGGCATTGCAGGCAATTTGCAGGAATCTTCGATGAGTGACTAGAAAGTGTCCTACATGTGATAATTCTACTCCTCACGCAACAGTTAAGGAACAGAACAGATGAACAGTATATAAGAAACAGGCAATTCATTCTCTTGGGCAACATACAGGATGCTCCAAGCAATAGCATAAAAGTATGAGCTATTAGACAAGTCAGCAAAAGAAGTGGCGGTTATGCTGTACAAGTTTAATTTACAGAATATAACATTTTAATGGAAGGATACATCATTTAGAGATGAACAAATCTGTTGGCCATATTTTATGAGGTTTGATGCACCAGTCATCTAACATTTCTTCTATGAAACTGAAATACCGACAGTGATAATGAGGATAACAGACCCCGCCTAACCATTTTTGTAAATTCTTATTTTATATCCCAACACCCATAGCTATGAGATTTGAAAAAAAATGTTTAATATTGTATTAGACTAAGGAATAAATAACAACTGCCTCTGCTCCATATTATAGACAAAAGCGGAGGAAGAGGAAAGACAGGACAGACATTTTGTGACTCTGGAATTTAGATCTTGTTCAATTGTAACAGAAGTCTTGAGTTTGATTGTAAAGCTGAAAGAAAGACATACCAATAGTACCTATTTTATCATAAGAACGACCAGTACTAGTAACATAAGACCATCTAGAGGATAAAACAGAGGATGTATAAACGCTCAAGGATATCAGAGCCTTGTGATTTGCGCATGAATGCTTTGTGGTTTCTTTTGTACAAAATATGCCACATGATCACTTACAAAAATCTAGTATAATTTCCCAGGAAATAGAGTCATGGCCGAATGAGCATTGTTATGAACTTCCAATCCTGATCATTTACAAAGGGTCTTCATTCAGCCCAAGGGATTGCTTGGCCCTTCCCCATTGTGAGCGCCACGCTTGTGCATGGCTTCTTCCGACCAGCTTGGTAGCTGGTTATTTACTTGTGGTCATTGTGGAGGAACCTGATTGAGCTGAAAGTGGTTGTTCATTCCTGCATATCCAAAAGCCTGCCTTTTAGGAGCCAACTGATGGTACTGACGAATAGCTCTTTCATATTCCATGTGTTGCTTGGCTAAATCAATTATGAGAAGCTTCACAATGGTGTCAAGTCTCTTATTTTGTTGATGGTGCAGATTTTTCAAGATAAGAATGCACTTATCCATACGGGCAATTGTATTGACTAGTGGGGGCTTTGAATGCCATACATTCCAATATTGTCACTGCATCTTGAATGTCTTGTCCATGGTGATTAAGGTTTTATTGTCAGGGAGTTCTATTGAGCATACCCTCCAAGAGATTTTTGAAAATCAGAAACATCTTCATGGTAAGGTTTTGGTTAGAGGTGGCTTGAAAAATACTGGCACAGAATAATGATGTACTTCCATACCTTCCTCTTCATCACCCACCACAATGATTGGGTATTTTCCTTGAGCCTTTTCATCCCTTGTTTGCTGACGGCCATCACAATTATGCATTTTGGACAAGTATTTTCTCCTTGGGTTTTGAAGAACAAAATTAGAGCATATTCTGGCTTTCGCATTCCTGTCTGATGGCTTTATTTATAGATTGAAGGGTCAGCCTGTGCTCCTATGTACCTTCATTCTGTGAGGTGACTTTAAAACCCTATATTCAGAGAAAGCTTGATGATTACTGGCCAAATGAGAGGTGATTTTATCCTTGGCTCTTTTCACAGACAGGATCAAATCTATATAAAAATCTTAAGCAGTGATATTGAGTGTTTGGAAGTGAAACACCGATCTGAGGAATGGATGGCTTTTGAATGGATCAATGCCAAAAGGAGACTCAAACAAAAGGGTAGGCAAGAGATGAGACATCCTGCATTTAAAGGTTGATAGGTTTCTAACCTTACTGAACATCCTGCAAGAGGAAACCAACCCATTCTTCCTAACCGGGTGACCTGTCTGAATTTTTTGTTGTGTCACACTTGATACAATCGCCAACCATTGTCAAAGAGTCTCTGTTTGTGGCTGCACCGCTTTTCTAAACATTTTCCATTGTATTGATGAGATTATGACCTGCAAACAGGAGTATAGGCATAATTTGGCATTCAGTCTGAGAAGTGGACAGAGTAGGGAACCATGCTTAATGGAAGTGAGTTGTGCGTACAAGTGAAGGCTCTGATCATGAAGGGACAAGGCTGCAATAGGTGGTAGGTGTGATGAACGCAAGGAATGGAGTTGAGGGGACGCATAACATGGAATGGGGTCGCATAAACCTTAAGGTGAATAACATAAAAACAATGAAATAAATGGGAATTGGTCGACATGGTAGGAAGGGGGTGAATGCGGAAAGAGGGGTGATAAAATAAGACTGCATGAAGTGTAAAATAACAAGAATGAAAGTAGCAGCGAGGCAGGGATTTTCACATATGTCAGTAATGTTGAAAGTGTAATGTGTAGTCTTTGTGATAAAACAGACAAAGGGACAAGTGGGAAAGGGGTGGTAACAAATAGACTTGGTAGTAAATGAGACAAGAAGACAATTAGGGAGGGGACTTGGATTAGGGCATAAACTAAAGAAGAGCAAAGGTAAAACAATAAAGGGGCTTCTAAAAGCCACAAAAAGTGGGGGATAGGTGTGACGTTGCAGGGGTCTCTACGTGACAAATGATTAAAAAACCCATTTGCGGATTATTATAAACTTTAAAAATCACTAGAAACAGGATGTGAGTGAGGCTTTTCTAAAGCCACAAGATTGATTTTTTTTCTGAAATTCGCCTTGAGCATTGTAGACATGACTGTTGTTTGAGGATTGAATCACCAAGTTGGCCAATCTGTCAGCAATGGTGTTGTCATTTTGCTGTCAATGCTGAAGATGAATCTCTTGAAACTGAGGGAACATTGAGAGGTTGTTTTGAAAAGGATTAGCTAATCTCCAATGACGCTTTGACAGTGCTCTAGTGCTGAGAATTAGTGGATCCTAGATTTACTCTATTGATTTTATTGATGATAAATAGTCTCCTTCAATGATAAATCTGAGATAAATCTGATATACCATTGGCAAGAGCTAGTTAGGCACTTCTAAAGAGTGCTAAGAGCTTGGCAAGGTTGTTGGTTTGAAGACCAACTGTTTGAAAGAAGCTAATGAGTGGCTTTCATGTGGAACCTCTTATGATTCCCCCAATGCTTGCTTGACCTAGGTTACGTTTCGCCACTGTCGAAATTCAATTTATAGAACCCAAGCTATGGAGGGACCCATGCTGCTTTGGTTTTCACTTTTGAAGTATGGACAGTTAGAGTGAAATCGTACATTATATTTGTTTTGCCAATTCACAATCTTTCATGTTAGCTGATTGGAAAATGTCATTTTTGATGCAGTCACGGTTAGGGGTTCTCAATTAAGAGATGCCTTAGACCACACAACCCTTAGAATACATAGCGGAATATGTAATGAAATGCAAAAACAAAACTTAGAGCTTTATTGATTTCAGTCACAAAAATTACAATGCACTGAAACAAACAACAATCTCACAACGAGATGCGTTACAACATTAGATCTGTAGATCTCTGCTTGTTGGTGCAAGCACTAGAGAGGGGATCCACTTAAGGACTGCCTTTATCTCCATGTTGCTTAGGCCGGACACTCACTCACAGACACACATTAGCACATCCCTCACAGTTGACTAACTTAAGATATCATCTTTATTGAAATCATCTTCAAAATAACAATGGAATACACACTCACACTCTCATATGGTCCCTCCTGGACTGAAACAATTCTTTGTTCTGCCTTTGGAGAGTGCTGCTCCTTCACAGCTCATCCCTCTCTCCAAATTGAGTTCTCTTTCTTTTCAGTATCCCCTTTTTGACATCCCAAGCTTCATGGGGTGTCTCATCAACTTCACTTATGTCAACATAGCGTACAAGAGTTTGGCAGCTTTCTGTTTTCGGGAATAAACATCAAATTGTCAGCAACAACTCCTTCCACGCATCACAAAACAAAGACAGTCACACGTAACTTTCAAACATTAACGTTGTAACTCCTCACAATGAGAAACTTGACACATAGGCTGAATAATAAAACACCAAGCACCTCCAAAAATCTCAACTACCCATGTGCTACTGCATTGAAGAACCAATTTGTTGGCTCCCGAGTGCTCAAATGACATTTTAGGGTGAACGACAATTGTCAAAACTATCATAACTTTAGCGTTGTAACTCCAATTGATTTGAAATTTGACACATAGTTTGTACTCTATATTTTCTATGATCACCAAATTTCACCTTCCAATTTGCTACTGTGTTAAAGAACCATCATGTCAAGTGTCGCAGACTAAATAGATGACTGACAGATGCCAAAACTTGCAGCACATTAGCATTGTAACTCCAAATGAGCTAAAATTTGATGCACAAATTGTACTTATCAAGTATTATGACCTCACCAAAGTTCGCCTTCCAATTTGCTATTGTGTTGAATAACCATCTTGCCAAGTGTCTGTGACTCAAAAGTCTACACAGACTAATAGAAGTAGACAAAAGATCTCCACCCTACCACTCGGTAATGAAATACTTTTACAACATCATTCTTAGAGGTTCAGAAGCTTGCCAACAAGGCCACAAACACAACACAAAACAAAAACCTAAGCTAACACACACCACTTTGTTTTTGGTTGATGAAAGATTGTATGAACCCTTGGATACTCCTACATCACTTGCTAACTCGCAGTTTATAAAAGTATAGCCTATCTCAAAACAATCACTAAGAACTATTCTTTCCTAGTGCCACCATCCTTAGCATAGATGTAGGAGCATGCTTATAAAGTCGCAAGACCCACCTACTTAGAATAATGCTTAGCAACCTACTAACATCATCCAACACACATTAGTGTGCCACAAATATTAAATGCTTAACACAATCCCAACGATAATACATTGCACAAGAACACGTTACACAATAACACAACTAGATGCACCATAACACATCACACGAAACATGTTATCCTCTTTAGCTTATCTCCAATGCAAAATCAATCTTTAAAGAAACGAAAGAAGGATGATAAGCTAGTTGCAATTCACAACCATTAGATCACCATGATAGCCTTGAAACTCTAAAAGCTATACGGTTCAACTGATATGCTTAAGAAACTCAAATGAACATACTGTCTTACTACACACCTCATATCTAACAAGACTCGTATTGTGCATTACTGCAGGGTTCTCATATTGCTCTAAAATATGCCATAATGTCAAACCAAGTCTGAAAGCTTAAAATAAACTTCATTGATGCTAGACCAGCTCTTGAAGAAATCTTGGTCGCTAATCTTACTGCTAATTAACACAATAATTGTGTGGTGAAGAAATAGCTCCTCAAGAACTCTTGAAACACACCAACTTTTCTGAAATTGCAGAAAAGAACTAAACTCTGCAATGACCCAAATGAATGCATTGATGCTCCAATAATACCTTAGACCACTGAAAAAGTTTTGCAGATCTCCGCATGGCTACCTTTGCACAAAATAACAAAAACACTCTTGCACATAGCTTTGCAAGCTTATTCCAACTAAGCCAACAATTGTGTGCACCAATAGTTTTGTGCAAAACATTACAAACATGTGACAATACAATATACATATGCATGCTCGTAGGTTACGCAAAACTACACAAAGACCACTAAGCACAACAAGATTTGCACAAAACAAATAACAACTACTAAACCTAACTTGTTTTCTTAATCTAGTATATTTTTGGTTGATGTAGGATTACATGTGAACACATCTGCACCAGCATTATAAACCCAATGTAACAAAATAAACATGTGCTCCTAATCATGTGACTTTTGTAGATGACATTCCATGCTTTGCAGTTTCAAATATGCTTATCCATGTTGCATCTTTAATGTCTCAACCCTTCCAGTTGACCAGATATTCTTTGTATTCCCTATCGCGCATCCTTCTACTGATTCTTGTGTCAATCACTTTTACTTTTTTGTGCACCTTTTCAAGTATCTACACTCTCCAATCTTTTTCTTCAAATTTGTGCTTGAACTTCCCTCACTACTCTGTCCTTCATGATATAAATACAAATCAGCCACATTGAAAATAGGTGAATGTCAATCCCTTCAAACAACTCTATCTCATACACATTCTTCACAAACTTTCGCAACACTCTGCATGGCCTAATCTTTTTCCATTTTAACTTATCATAAGTTGCCTTCATAAATCTTTCTTTCCTCAAGTGTGCTAATCCCTGATACTCTACTACTCTTCTCTTTACATCTACGCGTTAATTATACTATGTTGTACTCTTCTCCAACTATTTAAGCACTTGCTTAGGGACATCTCTCATATGTTCTACAAAATCCTTTGTTTCAGTACTTCCCCTTTACTCATCTTTCATATTGTGCAAATTTGCAACCCCTCTTGGACTCGACCCATAAACAATATGAAATGGTGTCCTTCTAGTACCCCTATTAACTAAATTTTTAATGGCAAATTCAGCTTGCGCCGGAATATTATCCCATGTTCCTATCTTACCTTCAATTAAACATCACAACAAATTACCTAAACTTATGTTGACTACCTCTATCTGTCCATCCAAGGATGGCATTCAACTTCATGCATAACATCCTCCAAAAAGAAAAAAAGAAAGAAAGAAATTATATTAATGTCCATAGATGACCAAAGTAGGCCAGTGGGACTCAAGGATACAACCGTTAACAACAAAAAGTTCAAGGAAAGAGAATCCAAGAAGCTAAAAAGAAAAATGAAAACAAGTACATAAGACAAAGTAAAGCAGTGTTCCACTAACAAAGGTGGTAATGGAACCAATACAAACAATAATGGAGGCCAAACAAGAGCCCTAATTGCATGTGTCGATGAAGACTGGAAGATCTGATTGAAAATCTCTGTTTATGCCTAAAGTGGAGGAGCCGTCTAACCCAACATCAATCACTATGGAAAGATTTGATAGTGTTCGTCGAGAAGTACTCAATGTTTAAGGGGCCAAGTTGGGGGATCCTAGGGGGAAACAAAGCACTTCCTCTAGAATATCCCCTAGCATCCAAGGCCAATGTACTTCCCATAATACAAAAGACACTCGTAATGTGAGTTTGCCCCTGTGGTCTAGGGGGTGGCCGAGTAGTAGACCCATGTCACCAGAAAGGCATAGAGCCATGCCAGCGAGAAGAACTAGAGCCACGATGTCGAGAGAGAGCAAGCTAAGGGATCTAAGAAACCTGTGTTGTAATGATATGTTGAGAGAAGCACCTCCTAACTGATCTATCAACTCTAATGTGTGATGTACTAGGGTGCTTAGCGTTGCCAATCGCATGGATGGGATGGAAGAAAGAAGTGAGCAACATGCAAGCTCTAGATCCTCTAGGCTCCTCCTGTAGCTATCTACGTCGAAGGGTGATGACCTTGCGAAGATAAAAAGCCAAGCACTGCTGGTCTAGATATCTAAAGAAAGTAGACGAGTGTTGGCCGAGCCCTTGTAGAGAAAGTGATATCTTCCTCCGATCTCATAGTAAATGGGGCATCAAAAACTGAAGTCTTCCTTGGTCTCCACCTCCTGGAGGGAACAAAGACGATAGATCCGATTCAGATGAAGAGTGTGGTGATATGTTTCAACACGTAATTGTTGAGAACACACTCTCATCTAGACAAGTGGAAACCTCAAGCTGTATAACCAATGGTGTTGGAGATAGTGGGGGCGACAAATAATACCATCCACTACTTGTAAGAAATGCTCTGTGTAGAAAGCAAGCTTGGGGTTGAGCGGCTCAAGGGGGGAGATCCAGGTGGCGTGGATATATTGTCTGTAGATGTCCTCTTTGGCAGCTCTAGTGATGACATCCTTTGTGAGAAGGAGCCTGGAGGGTACATCCAAGGAATACATGAAAGGGGGATGTTGATCAATAGAGATGTCAAAGATAGAAGAAGCAACCTAATCTCAAAGTACCAACGCCCAAAAGTTGTGTCCCCCAAGGACCTAAGTTTGTGGATGTAGAAAGTAAGCCCGAATATAGTCTCAAGTCGTAGTGGCTGGGCAAAAAATTCAGCTTGGATGATGCGTTGAAGAATTGCCCGCTTGCAATGGATCAGGTATTATAACATGAGAGTTTGGGCCCACTCAATATGGGCCCAGTCAACAACCCCCAAGCGAGGTCCCCACACCTCTAAGCCATATAAAACTATAGGTTTGATGATTGACACTCTAAGATAGAAAGAGAAGCATACCCCTTAGAAAGGTGTGGATGAGATGCAAACTTCATGCTAAAGCATCCACCGAAAAATTGGACCCCCAAATAAGTGTCGGCGGATGTGATCACTAGAAGTCCCCTTTGTAGAAAAGTTGGAATCTAGATAGAGAGCGCTTGGAGATATTGAAGATCATGACCCTAGTCTTATTAAGGTTGACCATAAGAAGTTGAGTTCGCAAAAATGGGTAAGGGCATCAAGTAGTCATTGTAAGCTCTTAGCAGAGTTTGAGAGGTGGACAACATTGTTAGCAAAAAGAACCTCATGCAAAAAACAAACATCATTCATATGGGTATGTTGCAAAAAAAACTCCTCTAACTCATCAATGTAGACGCTGAATAGGGTCGGTGAGAGAGGACATCTTTGCTTGACCCCAATGGTACTCTTCACAAAGTCTAGAAAATCATGAGAAGTACAAAACTGCCCAATAACTGTCTCATAAAGTTTCCAAGTGGTGGTAATCAAAGAATATGTAATGCTGATATCTCTCAACTTCTTGAAAAGCAAGTGTCCTACAAATTTCGCATATTTGTCTGATACTATACTATGTAATGAAAAACCCATTTGTGGATTATGATAAATTTTAAAAAACACCAGGAATAGGATGTGAGGCTTCTCTAAGGCCACAAGAATGAGTTTTTTTTGGTAATTTGTCATGAGCTTTGTAGGCATGACAGTTGGTTGCCTGACGTTTGAATCACCAACTTGGCCAATCTGCCAGCAATGGTGTTCTCATGTTGTTGTCAATGCTGAAGATGAATCTTGAAACTGAAAGGATGTTTTGAATAGGATTATCTAATCTCCAATATTGCTTTCACATTGCTCTAGTGCATCACTAGTCTTCTTACAAGCCACAAAATGTGTCATCTTTGAAAATTTATCAATAATCATAAATGAAATCATTCCCTCTATGTGCTATAGGCAATCCCAAAACAAAATCCATGCTTATTTCTTCCCATAGTCTCTCTAGAATAGACTACTGGTAAAAACAGAGTTGCACAAAGAGCCGAATGCACGGGTGACAATAAAAAGCAATAATATTAAACTACACACAATCTATATATTATTTCATACAAGACTACATTTATATAGGAAAAGTCTTTCCTATAATTGGGGAGATCATATCTCCACTGAAATATCCATATCACCCTATAATAACTCAATCTAACAAACCCACTATATACGAAATATATTGTTGATACAATATATTCATCTAACTACCAAACACTATTAAAACTAACCCGTAATATATGACGAACCTATTAACATATTATTGTTTATTTAACAATAAATACGTTATTGCAAATTAATAATGTGAACATACCTCAACATTCACCCTCTTGTGAACATTATTAATCCTAGTCTACAACCCCTTAATGTGAGCATGGGGAGAATATACATCTTCAAAAAATGGCCCGAACAAAATCATATGCCAACGCATATTTTTAGGTCTACATACTACTGTCTGAATCTTGTTTGGATCTTTCTGCACATGACCACTACTATGCGAAGAACACATCCCGCATTTACTCCATGTGAACACAACGAACGTTTCACTGGCCGATCATCTCCATAAAAAAGTAAGACAGTCAGATGATCTCTTTGCAGTCAGAGGATGTCTACAGTTAGTTGCTCTCATATAAAATTGTTGCCACATTTCATTATATCTACACTCCCTTTTCTCCAAATATCAGAGGATTTCCAAACCAATAGGAAAATAAAAACACACCACATTAGAAAATGAAATATCATGAGGAATAAATCCTCGTTATCATCTTATGCAGCCTCTGTTAATGTTTGTTGCCACTCAAACAAAAACAACATAGACAATTTTCACTGCCACTGAATAACTGTCCTTAGCATTAGCCGATTTGGCACAAAGCACACCACACTGAAAAAATGAGAAAACACACCACCCCTGTGACCATGAATGCTCTTCTATTCTTATTCACACAACTAGAAAACAAATATGCCACTAAAACATAAAGTGGCCCCATTGCTAGTGGCTAACGAGAGGCTATGAAATCTCCAGCCTTTGTTTCCTCCGTCCTCCAGTAAGAGACACTGCTTACTCAACAAAAATATCGATGAAGCTCAGATGCATTAATTTTTCGAGGGAGATCCCCCCCATAGTTTGGACATATGACTCAGGACGTCGCATACAAGCGATAATGCATCCTTGTACAAACAATTGATTTTGATTTTGACAATATGATGACACATGATTAATGACTCATTAAAAAGACTTTGACACTTTGAATTATAAAAGATATACCAAAATATAGACCCAATGATACTTTTGACATATAAACGATCAAAGACACTACTATTAATGACTAAATTAAATGACATTGACATCACTAAATGATATTGATACTTTAAAAAGAAATCCTGCTATTAAACTCTTAAGACTCAAATCACTATAATGTAAATTAATCCATTCTTTATCAAAACACATACCTAAAAAAACTGGTAGACATTTATTAACAAAAGAACTATAAGAGATTATTTGAAGAATACTAAACCTAAAGCGACTAATAGACTCTAAAGAAAAGCTACACAAATTGAAAATCAAAAGGAATTTGGAAACTCGCCATAAAGGACTGTGAACAACAGGCTTGGAGCAAAACATATGTTGGGACTGTCGAGAATGTTGAAGATGTTTTACCATCTTGAATTCCACTTTATAATATAGATGTTTATGCCAGACCACTCCAAGTTATAAAGCAAACCTACGTTTATATTCTGGAATGTCCTTAATCCTTCGATGAAGATCTTCGAAATCTAATTGCACCAATACTATCAGTGAACGCCAATGCGCAGATCCGTACGAGATGGAAGAATAGAGGGAGATGTTCCAAGATTTGTAATAATTTTATGAGGACAAATGCACGATTTAACTAAAGGACTGTACCAAAAGTTCGTAGTGTTCTATCACCTTAGCAACATCATGATCAAAGCAGAATATTCAATTTAATGCGGACAATGAAGATATGAAGCAAAGTCATCCTAAATAATATGATGCACATATTTGTAGGTGCAATGGAACAAACGAAAGAAATAATACGTTGGAGATGACTGATTGTGCTTGGAACTATACCGATTACTGAGCTCACATTGAGAGTGATGCGAGATGCACAACATGAAATTGTGGGATATTGGAACAGTGCTCGACAAAATTATGTGGTTCGACATACTTAATATTCCAGCCCTCGGATCCAGGCAAAGAAGATGCCACAAGGAGATAAAGAAAATACTCACAATCTATATATATATATATATATATGTCAAAATAGTGATATATATATATATATATATATATATATATATATATATATATATATATATATCACTATTTTGACAAAATAAAATTTTCTTCAATGAACTTCCATTTATAGGGACGAAGAAAAGTATGACAACCCCTCACAAAACTATTATGCATCCATCATGGAAAGGACCCAACATTGCTCTGATACCAGATATTGGTAAAAACAAAGTTGCACAGAGAGCCGAACACATAGGTGACAATAAAAAGCAATAATATTATACTGCACACAATCTGTATATTATTTCATACGGGAATACATTCATATAAGAAAAATCTTTCCTATAATTGAGGAGATCATATCTCCACCGAAATATCCAAACCACCCTATAATAGCTCAATCTAACAACCCACTATCTATGAAATATATTGTTGATACAATATATTCGTCTAACTACCAAACACTATTAAAACTAACCCGTAATATATCACAAACCTATTAATATATTATTGTTTATCTAACAATAAATACGTTATTACAAATTAATAATGTGAACATACCTCAACATAGACAAGGATTGATACAACCCTGCATTATGACCTCTCCCTTTCGCTAACTGGCAAACTCTACATTCTTCAACATACTTACACATCCACACTCATCTTTGGCCGATAAAATTTTTCAGCCAACTACACATGTTTTGTCATAACCAAAATGCCCTGCCAAACCTCTACTATGCTTCTCTTCGATCAAATTCTTTCACTTTGAACCTCTAGGTATACACAATTGTCTTCCTTTGAATAACAAACCTCCCTACATGAAATAATCTAACCATGGTAATTTATCTTCACTTACTGGTTTTGCGCATGATTTCCATGCACATCTATAATATTAATATTCTTCATACATTTCTTTCATAGAATCAAATCCTATGACTTCCACTCTTAATTCATTCATTAATAAAACTTAGCAGTGCAACACATTTGCCACTCTATTTGACTTTCCACTCCCGTGCTTCAACAAAAATGAATAACCTATAGGAATTCAACCCACTCTGATTCAACTTACCTTGACTATTAATAAATTGTAATGATCTGTATACAAAACAAACTTCTTAGATAACATATAATGTCTCCACTTCTTGAGTGTTTGTACAATGGCATAGAACTCTTGATCATATATTGTATACTTCTTTGCATCATTCAATTTCTCACTACAACAAGCACAAGTTTTCTTTAACTCATCAATAATATTGTTGATGTGTCACTCGCATCGCAACCTACCTGAAATACCTTACTGAAATCTAGGAATGCCAACACTAGCTGCTCAGTCACTTTCTTTTCAACTACTGGAAACTATATTTCACTTTTGTTGTCCACACAAGCTCTCTTCTATCTTTGCGCATCACATTAGTGATTGTTGTGCACGTTCCACTAAAATTCCTACGCATGTACCACGAATATTCCAGATGAACTTCTTGTCAAAATTCGCCAATACATGAAAACTATGTGCCTCAAATGTGTTTTGCGGTGACAACGAATTCAGTATAGCCGGCACCTTTTATGGATCCATCTTCAAACCTTCTTGAGAAATCAAAAATCCCATGTATACCAACTCATGCTACACAAAATTACATTTCTTCAAATTTATGAGTAATTTTTTATCTTGTAGTTTCTCTAGCACTTTGCACATGTCACAAGTGCTCTTCCTCTGTTCTACTAAAAATAAATAGTTATCAAGATACACAATGACAAACTTACTCAAAAATGGTTTTAGCACTTCATTCATAACTCTCATGAATGTCCTTGGTGCATTACTCAGTCCAAATGGCATAACCAACAATTCATACAATCCTTGTGACTTTAATGTTGTCTTCCACTCATCACCTTCTCTCATGCAAATCTGATGATATCCACTCTTTAAGTCAATCTTCGTGAAGTATCTTACTCCACTTAAGCAATCCATCAAATCATCCATGCACGACAACGAAAACATGTACTTTATAGTTATCTTGTCAACAGCTCTGGAATCAATGCACATTCTCCATTCTCCATTCTTCTTAAGCGCTAATATTGTTGGTACTATACACAGGGTCAAACTTTCTCTTATCAACCCTTTATCCAACAACGCTTGAATTTGTCTTTACACCTTTGCATTCTCCTTCGGCGTCAATCTATATGCCGCTTTGGTCGGTAAACTAGATCCTAGAATCAAATCCATGAAATGACTTATACTCGTCATGGGTAGAAACCCATCTGGTAGATCATTAGACACCATCTCTGCAAAATCTCCCAATATCTCCTTTACCACATGCGAAAATACTTATTTTGTTGTTGCGTTTGTGCTTACTCCTTGCATTGGCTTAGAAATCAACACATAACATGTGCTCTGCTCTTTCACCTCTTTCAAGAACTCCTTTCCCGAAATCATCAACAAATTTAGACTCTTATCTAATTCTTCGCACCTATCCTTCAACGGAATAAGTGTACGTGTTACTCCATCTTTCACCAACCTACAGGGGTTTGTGCAGCGATCGTGCTATGCCTTGCAGTTAAATTGTCAAGGTCTTCCAAGCAATACATGGCAAACATCCATGGGCATTATGTCACACATAACTTCATCCTTATATGTACCAATCTAAAAACTTACCAGGGATTGCAGGAAGTAGACTAAGTCCAAACTCTGGATCAGTCCCTTGATTCTAAAAATTGTACCTCTGTAGCCTCGGACACTTGTGTCGACCTGGGATGGTTACATCAACACTACTGTTTGTCTTCGATGTAAGTGTCTGGTACAAAATACCTATTGAAACTGGATGTAACCACCTAAATGCTTTTGGTTTCTATGTCACCTTCGCTTTGGTACATTCAAATCTGAGTCATGGACTATTGCTCCTTGTCAAATAGAAAAATCCTAGTTCATCTTCAAAGTGGCTGTGAGAAAAATGGGTTAGTGGGCACACGGTGTCGAGTTTCCCCAAAGACCTCTTTGTGCCTACATAGCTAATACTACGAAGAGAAATTGAGACTTATGTAGTTCTCCCCTATGTGTTGGCTTGTGTGTGAATCATGCAGTGTATGATTAACACGTACAACAGTGACCTAGCTTGTAACTTGGCAAATATAGCTCTTGGGTTGCTCCTTTAGTACTTTAGACCTGTGGATGTGTTGTGTTGGAAAATGTGGCTATAGCCACATAGGTACTCTAGACTACCTACATCATAAATGTGCCTCCACCTAAAGCAATTATGTTTTGTCTTACAGTGTCCTCCAACACCAACTATCATAATTATGTATGCCATTGTTTAGGTTGTTAAGACCTCTATTTAAGAGAGGCAATTGTATTGTTCTAAGCAGGCCAATAGTGCCTCCCAGTAGCAGCTGGTTAAATGGAAAGACAAGCAAGACCTTGTTTGGTTAAGTAGCTTTCGGTCTGCTGTGTAAGTCTTGTGGTTGCATCAAGTTAATATATTTTGTTTGTGTTTCTGTTGTGTTTATTCTAACATGTTCGTATGACTAATATGGAATTAGGAGAAAATAGGGAAGTTTTGCTCATTTGAGTGTTGATAAAATGCTTAGAGTATGTTTTCTTGTGAGTTGCTAAGTTTTTTAAGATGAGGAATGAGGATTGATCTTATTTTATACCAATCCCTTTGGAGAATATCTTGCATTAAAGCACTTAAGCCAACCATAGGAATCTCTTGTATCCCATTTTTTGTGCACATGAATCCAAATCCATATTGTTGTAATGAAGATTGAATAGGATTAGGAGGTTTATATTATTTATCGGTGTTGAAATAATTAATTATCATATGCCCTTTATCATTATCATTGTAAGATAGTGTAATATTAAGTTTAGATAATAGAATAGGTCTTCCATTGTCTTGGTGAGTACAATATAAATGGCATGTACCCAATGTGTGCATGCCATCTATATATTCCACTAGACTGATAGGAGTAAGCTTAAGATTTGATAAATGTTCATCCATGTTATTGGGTCCTCTTCATCGCTATCCTAAGTGTTACTACTAAAAGTGTGCATTACTACAGATGATAATGGTTTAAATAGATGTGGGGCTTTGTTTTTCATAGGTTCTACCATCTTGAAAAATTAGAGAGGAAAATCATTTTCAAGACAAGTATATAGGACTGCCTCATGAATAAATTTTAAGCATCTATGTAATGTAGATGGAATTAAGATGAAAGTATGGCCTACCAAGTCAAATATTATGGCTCATATCATTAAATATCTCGACATTATGTAGCTAAATTTTGACGTCCAATAGCTATGTTTAATGTAATTGTTCCTGGAGATATTCTTAGGTTTCTTTTTGGAAATAAGGATTAATAGAAAGGAGAGTAGCCTAATCAAACAAGGAATAAGCTACTCTAAAAAGCAAGCTAATTAAATAATTTAAATTCTACAAATATTATGATAAAAAATAATGAATCTAAGCATATGCCAAATATAAAAAATACAACATTTAATATTCTAATAATAACAATACAAAGGAGAAATTGTACTTAGCTTATACACTGAAATGAAGGCAAATCTGCATAATGTAGTTGTAAAAACAAACTATGATGATTTTGATCCAAACGTCAAATTTTGCAAATTAGCTTTTTGTCAACCCGAACACTTGTCTTCTGTTGAAGATAATGTTGATTTATGATTCGTATCCTAATATAAATTGTTGAGAAGAAATAACTTCCCAGATCTGTGTGTTCATCTGCAGTCTTATTCTCTCATTGGCCTTGGCATTTGCATGTGGTGGTTTTATTCGGCTCAATATTTGCATAGTTTTTTGTGTTGGTCGTATAAGCCTTTTTGCAGATCCGTGTATATTCAACACACACGTTGAGCCATTGAGAGCCACGAGGTACATTGGCCAAGCCATCAAAGAGGAGACGTCCACATTGGCAATCAAATTTAGGTCTCTCTATCATCGTTGTTTGATTTGGGCTTGTGTTTGGTTTGAATCACCTTCATTGCTAGGGTTTCAACCTGACTCGACAACATACAAATTTGGGTACATCGTATAGATTCCATGGCTTGCTCACTACTGCAAAAGTCCCCTCTACTCTCCACCTGGCTCTCCACTTGTCACCGTCCTCAAGTAAATCTTCCCACTGCCATTTGAAGCTTGCTTTTGCCATCCTTGCATTGAACGTTTATTGCCAGGGATCTACTCAAATCCATCTATCTAGTCAGATCCGTCTCACACACTATGTACAAGTTTCAAAATTCTTTAGCTCGGCCCAAAGGCCTCACCGGAATAGCCTTCGATTGTGGCAAGGGTGCGACAGCCAACCCCCTGTGACCCCCTGGCAATTAGGCCTTCGGTCACGCCTAGCGCATGCAAATTGCATGTGAGTTATTCAGGCGACAACACAAATCTAGTTCACATCTTCCCATCCCTATTTCTTACTGAAATTGGTTCTTTAATAAAAGGAGCATTTAAAATTTGAGTGCAAGCTTAATTCAAAATAGGCTATTAATGGTAGAAAACAAAAACTGTTGTAACTTTTAATAGGCAACTCAGATTGGAGTGCTCGTTTTTTTGTGCTTGTTCCATTGGAGCCATTTGTTTTGCAATTGCACTATAATTATAAAGTGTCAAAATCTGGGGTTGATCAAAATTAATTTCAGTGGGGGTTTGTGTCTTTTTTCATTTTGTTCAAGCCTTCTTTTCATTTCTGCAACAACAAACTTAATTCTACAATGCTAATTTGATAAATCCTCTTATGCCTTTTAACTATTATGAATGGAAATATAAAATGAAAATCACTCTGAGGAGAAAGGGTTTACGTCACATAACTATGCGCATTGAGACTGAACCAAATGCCACTATAGAAAATATTAAATGGTTTAACTGTTGTGATGAAGCCTTTGGATTGTTGTCTTTTTGTGTCTCCTGATCTTTTCTTTCATGTCGAATCTATGAAAAATCTTAATGAATTATAGACAACACTAGAAAATCTCTTTGAGAAGCTCGATGTGATGAGAGGTCATGAACTAGAGAAGGAGCTTATAAGCTTAAGTCCTAACAATTTTGACACCCTACATGATTTCTTCACTAAGTTCAAGTCTTTGAGATTGCAGTTACAATAATGTGGAATAGATAAGAAAGATGATTAATTGGTTCTTTCTATACTCTTCAAACTAGGTCTAGACTATTATGTGCTTGTCTCTACTTTTTTTTGTCACAAAAAGTGCTCTTGGCGCTGCATGGAAAATGTCCTCTTTAAATGATTTTGTTGTTGACTTGACTCAGGAGCAAGATAAGTTAATACAAATGGGTACATTGAATTCATCAATATCACATGTTCTAATTGCTAGAAATAGAAAACCGAAGGCTTCAAATAACAAGGACAAGAAACATAAGAAAAAGGATCAAGAGGAAAAGGATCAAAAGCCTCCCGCCTCCAAATTAACCAATGAGACCTCTTCCAGTGTTAAACCTAGAAAAGAAAGGATCAAATGTAGGTTAGGGATAAGGTCTACAACACGAACATCTAAATGAATGAACAAATAGACTGCAACACATACATGGAAGAAGATCTATACCATGAGAGAACTGTAGTCTTGCATGGAGATGACTGTAGTTTTCAATGTATTTGCGAATGGAAAATCCTTCAATAATGAATGAAAAACTTTGTTTCTAAAAACAAATTATATGTATAGAGGCATAAACAATGAATAACGGATATACTAGCACACAAATTGAGACAAAATAATACGGTGCTAACACAAAACTATCACTCAAAACTTCAAAACCACCTTAAACTTTTTAAAAACAAACATAACTTATGTCTATAAATATTTTTTCTAGTATCTAACTTCTTGACTTGGGACAACAAATAATAAGAGGGTTTCCCCTACAAACAAATCATTCTTCTTCCATCAGAAGGAAAGATAGAAGGTGCTCTGATACCAAATATTATAAAAACAAGCGATTCAGCTCTATTGAACAAAAACATTGTTTACATATAACCTTTGATTTCCTTTATTGGTGGAGTCTGACTTATCTTCAATAACTACACAATTCCTACTTAATAGGGTGAGTTGTTAAGCTAGCTCATTACAAACACACGCTCACACAAAACTCACTCTCAAACTAATAATAATCTTAATACTATGGCATACTAACATAGATTATTCCAACATTCCCCCCTAGTACAGACATACGGAAATTAATTACACCACACATATTAGAAACAAATATGTATGTCAACATATACACATTTGTTCAAAAAACTATCTAGATATGTACTCTGCTTCTAGTGAATAACCTACATACGTAAACATAATTGTTTACATTTTGACTTATAGTGAGTGTTGGGCTTCTCACTAGCACATCACTTACATCACATGAAGTTCTTTCACTTCCAGTGAGTACTTAGACTTCTCACCAATACATCATATATAAAAGTAAGGAATACATATATTTGTCTACAATTTTATTTTCACTGCAAATGCATCATCACTAATAACATACAAACATAAAAAGAAAATATAAGAATTGAACTCAGTATTCACTATCACGTTTTCAACCGCCATTCATAATCACTTCCACCCCATCATGAATATTATAAAATGGTCACCATTGCCACTTCAAAACCGATCTCGGCATTTGTTAGTTTGGTGTAGATGTTTTTCCACTAATGCAATGTGCGACCCCCGAATTTGAAATGAACTTGAGGTTGATAAAATGCCTCCTTCCACTATTACCTCCGACCTCCAATGTTAATTAGTTCAACTATATGTTGTATTTATAAGGAAATAACCCCCAATAGAACAAACATTAACATTCCAATTGGACATCAAGTTCACTCAATACTATGTTTGTACAGAGATATCTTTTTTATCTTTGACTACTGATGACATGTAGGAATTATCAGAAAAAATACGACACTAACTTAGACTAAATAGGATAACTAAATCTAATGACACTGAATTAAAGACACTTTTTATTATTAGACAAGTAGACTCTAAGCCACATCTAATCTAGAGACAATAGTTGTGACTATGACTAGACACAAAAACTAAAAAAACCTTATAAACTATAAAATATAATTAAAAAATACTAATTATTGATTATGAAACAATGACCTAATCAACTTAATATTATATAAATGACACTTATTGACACAACTCTAATGAAGAGGTCTTCTTCATTAGGAAGGGTATCTTGAATATGTCTTTCAACGAGGAGAGGTGTGGCACCAATTTGATCGGTAATCAAATGCCTCTTAATCGATATTTTATTAATGATATTAAGGTCAAATTCCATCAAGACACCCACGTTTCAAATCTATCACTAGGAAAGAAAACCTTGGAGAATACTTAATGTCCCTTCAACAACCATGAAATTTACATGGATTTGGATGCACAAATCTCTTCAAATTAGGTTTATCTACCATTTCTTGCAAAAAATATTATCAGTACTACCACTATCAACAATCAATTTGCAACACTTACCTTCAGAGTTACAAAAGGTTCTAAACAAATTCTTTCTTTGCATATATTCTCCTCTTTCGCAAGGTTCAACAATACCCTCTTCATCCTAAAAGCTTCTCCAATTTCAGGTTCTACTATGTTATCAATAGATGCAACACTCTCCTCAACTGCTTGTGTGATATGTGTAGTTACATCAATTCTCCTACAACCTTCATCATGCGAATGTGCACAGTCAAATGGTCTATGGCCAATCTCACCACATTTGAAACATGTACCGGTGAATCCACAACCTCGTCCACATCCATATGATTCCCTACCTCTGAAACTTCCTCTGCTTCTTTGAGCATTAGCATCATTGCATTGTGAAGTAATCGCCTCACCTTCTTGTGCATAACAACCTTTGCCACTTCCTCCTTGTCCACATCCACGCATGAATTTTGATTTTCCTCACACTGCTCCATGATGTTTGCGCCATAAATTTTCTTTGGCCTTCAACGCACCTTGGTAGGCTTCTTCAATAGACGGCAATTTGAACATACCAAATTCATCTTGAATTGCAATGTGCAATCCCTTTACATACATTAAGACCTTCTCAACATCATTGTAAACATGACCCACTCTAATGGTAAGTCTACAATACTCCTCAATGTAATCTTTCACACTCATATCCCTTTGTTGCAAGTTTTGAAGCTTTTTCAACAAACTCATGTTATAATCCACAAAGATGAATTTAGCCTTCAGCTTCGTGAAAAATCTATTCCAAGTCTTAATCTTATTTGTGCCTTGGCACAATCTTTCAATTTGAACAAGCTCCCACCATACAAATGTGTGACCTTTCAACTTTGCATTGGCAAATTTAACCCGCTTGGGAACTTCCATAATTTCATAGTCAAAATACTTTTTCTAACTCAATGATCCAGTCAATGAGCTATTCCAGACTCAAATTTCTAGAATAAATTCCAGGGTCCAACTTTGGTTTACTTGTCATTCTCGCAATAGCTCGCAAGAATCGATCTTTAGAATCATCAACCTTCTTTGCATCCTAATCATTAGATGCTTCCTCTACAACTTCAGAATTGATATCATCATCTATTACTGAAACACCTCAGTGTTGCGTTGTCTCCATAGCCTCCAATCAGGCTTACATATCCTGCCAGATCTATAATGACACCTCATGGTAGAAGTGATTATGTGACAAAAGCACAATGAGTCAGACCTCCAAATTTTACTTGTAAATAGCTAAGATGTCATGTCAGCATGAATAAAAAATTGAAGTCTAATATGATAACATGTAGACACCAAATAGTCACGAAGTTAGGGTTTCCATACTAGGCCATTTTCCTATGATGGTTGCATTTTCCCCAAAGTATGGTGCCTGCCACTTATACAATATTTCACAGCTGTCATTCCGATCTGGAGATTTATAGAGTTCTATTGAAGAAAACAAATAGAGATGTGACCAGATTTGTGTCGGTTGAAGACAAGAGTAGCAAAAGGCACCAACTTTCACCCCTTTGTCTGCTTGAAGCTTCTCACTTTGTCAGTGTTCCATGGAATCACAGTTAGCCATCTCCACAGCAACCCTTTTTCTCTGCCAGCATGTTCGGTATTACTCAGTTTCACCTGCTGAGCAATTCCTCCAGCTCAAACAAAGGTGTCCTCGTTCACACTTGACATGGATTGCACTGAACAAGCCAGGCATGTTGTATTTTTTGTTCTTAAAAATTTCAATTACAAGCCATGTCCTTTGCTTGCTGCACAGCCATTTACCACAGCTGCACGTTAGTAATCTTTGCAGTTTCTTCATGCAATCCATAGGTTTCTTAATAAGGTATTTCTCTAGTAATCTTTTGTGCACTGTCTATGGAATTTGCTTGCGTCAAAAAAAAGCCCCCAGAGCCTTAGGTAGAAGCAACTTATATGCAGGAACAAGCAAAGCAAAAAGGAGGTCGCTGCTTCACTCTTAGGTTTCTCAGATAAGCAGCGGACAGACAATTGACTATTCTTTTACATAACATTTTTTTTGGTCTGAGAACCATCTCCTCTGCTTATTCATAGAAATGGTGCTCATAGCAAGTATTTGTTCTCCTTCTGTACATGCAATACTAGAATACTTAGGTGTTATTTAGCTCGAGCCTTAGTCCTCATAAGTTTGTAACTGACAATGAAGGATACTCTGACCAATATTGAGACTATTTTAGAGATTATGACTCAATTTTGACACAAATGTGTATTTAAGATTGAATGACTATCCATGCCATCTTTTACAATTTAAATTTGACACCTCACAGTTCAGTAAGAAGCAGCAGCCATCCTCAACATTCTGAAATAACGAAAATAGCAATCTTTCAATAAGCTGAGGCACATATGATGCCTGTATTATTCTCAAGTCTATATAATTCAATATAACGCGTATTTAAATAAAGTCTCTTAAAGAAGTCATCTGATGATAGACCACTCAAATTGTTATCACTTTTCGAGTGGAATCTCATTATGCTTTGGATGGTTGAAAAAATAAAATACCTACAACTCTGGAGTCAAAAGGATTTAAATTACTGACCATGATCCATTCTTGGTGGTATGGCCCAGCGTTGTAGAAGTAGTTTGCCATTCCAAAAAGTTGTAATAGAAGCACTATAATAGGACATGCATTTCCAGGGTGTTGAAGGAGGAGCTGCAGAAGGCACCAGATAAATATATAGACCACTCCAACAAAATGAATACACCTTCTTGTTCCTTCTTCGAGATAATTTATGCCAATAGTGGAGCATAACCGAGCCTTAACAATTGCATCCGACTTCTGAATTTTAGGATCTACTCCCCTGCTGCGATTTGGCGAGGATATGCTCCAAGGGAAAGCTAACACTGTTGTCAATGCAGTTAAACCAAGAGATGCATATACTAATCGGGCCATTAACGTTGGCCAATAATCTGACGATGGAATGATTTGATCTTGGTGCCATAATATGAACATTAAAATTGAAAAACCGGAAATAAAGATGTTTGCACTGACAAAAATCTGAAAAAGCTTTCTTGGTTTAGCTGCTAGGAAAAAAAGAAATCCCATCAGCATTATAAAGAGAACTGAGGTTATTTGTAAAGACTTTGTGACACAAGGACCGGCATATTCGAGCCACTTTGAGATATCTGCCAAATAGGTCCAATTCACACCGCCTTGGTGCCATGCTCTTAAAAGTCTAGCAGCAATGAGCACAAATATGATAGTTAAAACCTGGAAAGTGCTGATTTGCTGTGCATTCACTGGTCTCCTGGGTTCAAAATTCATTCGGGAAACAAAATTTGCATTGTCCAATTCCCTGCCTCGACCAAAAGAATCCACGGACCAAAAGAATTTGAGAGTTTTTCCTGGTAAAAAGTTCCAAACTTGACAAACTCTATGTATAAAAGTAATGCACAAAGTTGATAACAGGAAATGCCATGTATATTGCTCTTCCTCCACCATGGAGCTAGCTCCCAGGCTAATTACATGGATGAAAATCCCAATAACAGCTATTACTTTTCCAAGCTCTGAAGTGTGATTTGAATAATCAAACTTAGAGGTGAGGCACTCTGGCATATCACGCAATGCTTTACATACTTGAAAGGATATCCCAAGAAACAAAAGGAGTGATCCAAGCATGAGGGACCCTCCAATTGCAAGTAAATGCAAAGGTTTCTGCAGCCCAAACAAAACATCAGTTTCAATGACAGCAACATGATAATCTTGATTCAAAAAGCATAAATATAAAACTAACTACAAAACAATATTAGTGCAATGCATTTTGACTGTATTAGTCCGTTGCCAAACCTCAGTATTTCCTCTTGCTAATAATTCAGAGGCAGTCCCTAAGAATTCCATGTAGGCCTCAATTGGGAGTTTTGGATCTCCAACATCATTGCTTTGATATCTTCTGCATACAATGGCAAATTTCAAAGATGAACTTTCTGAATAACCATATAATAAAAAATGAGGAATTAAACATTTAAAATGCATTGATATTGTAAAGAAAGTGGTTACAACCCTGTAGAGTTTTGATGTTGTCTCCAAGAATCATGCAGAAAAACAGCTCTTTGAAATAGATAGCATAACTTTACATCATTTTGTTCACTGCCCATTTCTGTTTCCAATTTTTCTTCGTACATTTCCTTATTGCATGTTGATGTAATACACTTTGAATTTGGCAAGCGCGCCTGTAGTAACCTCAGCAGCTGCCAAGAATTTAACTCCAATGCTCTAAGCTTTTGCTCGTCTGTAGTCAAATGATGAAGTAATTTAAGGAAAACAGCAGTATAAGTTATTTATGTATTAGAAAACTAAAGTGGACTGTTTCTTATGGCTAATTTATAAGACCAAAACATGGACCAAAGTTGTACTAACAAAACGAATTGGAATTATACCACATAACTGCCTGCAGGAGAATGAAGCATCCAAAAGTCTAAATGAAAGTGCACTACAATATGAATGCAGATTTATTATATATTCACTCACACAATTTTGAAGCAACTGGATTTTAACATTTCTAGGCTAGTACCCGATAACTGAAAACCAAAAAAAATTACACATATAAGCAAGCATTCATACAAAGATTACAAAATGTAATTAATCTTAAGGGTGTAGAATCATTACAATTAGACGTACCCGAATCCTTGGACTGAAAAAAACATGACTAAATTGTTTTCCATCAGGCAGTGGTCTAAAGATAATATAGGGCACTTATTGCAACAATGACCCAGGTTCAAAACCCAACAAGCAAGCCCCTCTAAACTAATATGGTAGTCCTGCTAATACAGCAGAATGTAAAACTGCCAAGGAGTTGAGGATTTTTCCATTCAGCGATTCCTACAGAGGTATGATGAGTTGGTTGGCTAATGGATAGTGTACTGTGAGAGGGCAGCCCACTCCCCAATGATTAACAAACCAATTACATGATAAAAAATAAACAGAAAGATTGTTGGTAACTAGACAACTCATTTATAAAGCCAGTAGGTAACTAGGTAACTAGTACACCTTCCACCTTGGACTGATAACAGCACGACTGTGAATTTCCAACAACTAAGAGTATTTGAATGTGCCTCTGGATAGGAGTGATCTGTAATTGACCTGGTTAATCCAACATGCAATTCTTCAGAACGGATTCTAGTTTACATATTTTCTGATCCAATGCAATTTTGCTACTGAAACCAACATACAAAGCAGAAAACTGATCTGCACTGCAGAGATGGCTGCCATCTATATCGATCATTCAAAATTTGCAATGTGTAGATGTCCAAATTAATGCCTACACTTCTGTAATCAATCGTATGTACTTGTAGGCTTCTCTCATACAAAAATTCAATGGTATGTGACTGATTACTTCTGCTTTCTGCTTTAAATTACAAACTATGCTTACAATCAGCTTCTCATAGAATATGAATACTTTCTTAAATGCTGGAAATGAAAACGACATATAAGAAATGAGCAATCAAGCAAGTGAAGAACAAAAAACAACATTGCACAAGAAAAGGGGCACAATATACCCCGGAGAAACTCAACGTAGGAAAACTCCAGCATGGAAATGGGACTGTGCCTCCAAGGACAATGTGGGATTGATACATCCATCTACTGTCCTCTCAAGAGATTGTCCTGCTCTGAAAACTCACTAAAAACAGCTTCATGCTCGACTGGAATGTACACAACATTTCCCGAACTAACTCTAGATAATGATCTGCTGCCTATTCTTTTGAATGTCACTGCATGATCCCAAAGAACACATTTGTCCATACTAGGTCAATAAACTGAAGCAAAAGAAACCAACAGGCAAATCACCTAAACAATTGGAAGGGAAAATGGTTCAACTCCCAATATGGATTGTCTGTTTGTATGACCATTGTCTCTGGATGGATTCGTCCATGCCCTAATGAATAACTTGATAATTGAGAAGAGCTTGATGAACATCATAGATATAAGTCATTAGATATACAAGAAAATGGATTTACATGTAATAAGCATAAACATCAGGGGCCTATGATAATCCAAGACAGAACCTTTTTCTGTTATTTCTTTGTCCATGACCAGTTTCATGTAGATTGCCTTTTAGATGGTGCTTTTCTTGATCAGTACTCACCTTATGGAAGCACTCCCACAAAAGTGTCTAATTTACCATTAATGGGGAAATAATCAGAGATCCTAGACTTGTCTTGCCACAAAACATTATCCTAGCAATACAACTTTGATTCAAAGTCCAAATAACCCTCTCCTAGAGAAAATTGAAGAAATAGGACAAAAAATTAGAACATAAATATGTTCCAATGCCCTACAAAAGTTTTGGAACAAGTCGATGCCTACCATGGAAATCAACCTGGTAGAAGGAAAATCCATGAAGAATGGAAAGAAAATCCCAATCCCATCTCATGATTATCAAGATATGGAAAAAGTCATTAAAGAAATATTAGATGTTGGTTTGATAGAGTTGAGTACATCACCATATGGTTGTTATGCATTCATGGTGAACAAGCATTCAGAGCAAAAAAGAGGGAAAAAGAGAATGGTTATTAATTATGAACCTCTCAATGCAATAACATCACCCTATCCTTACCCCATTCCTGATAAATCATATTTGTTACAGAAGGTTGCAAGTTGTAAATATTAGACTAGAGTCAAGGAATAAGATAGACCAAAGACAACTTTTAGTTGTCCCTTTGAACATTATCAGTGGAAGGTCATGTCATTTGGTTTCATGAATGTTCCTACATACTTCCAAAGTCATATGGATAAAACCTATACAAGTATATTAGAATTTTTGCGTGTATTTATTGATGACATCCTAATTGTCAATCAAACTCTAGAAGATCACCTGCAACATCTCCAAAGATTCTTTGATACAGCTATAGCTGCAGAAATTGCACTTTCAGAAACTTTGTACTTTCAAAAACTAAGATACACTTGTGTCTAACATACTGTAAATTCCTTGGCATGGAGGTAAAGAATTCTAAGTTGATAGTCCAAGGCCACATAAAGGATCAAATCCTTGAGTTTCTTGAGAAGCTTGACAGAAAAAAATTATAAGTATTGTCAGGGATTCTTAACTATGGAAATAGTTTTTACCATGATAGTGGTATCGATAGGTTCGTCTTGCAAGAATCGTTAAAGAAAAATAGGAAGTTTGTATGGACTGATGAATATACTAGAGCAGTCCAAATAATAAGGTCTAAGGTAGCTTATGTAATGGTCACCCCTGATTTTATTTTATTTTATTTTGGATTTATTGTTTGCACATATGAAGTGTTTTGCTGATGGTTTGTTTGTTTCATGTATCTTTCATGGTTTTTTCATTGCATGCACGATATAGAAAATACAAAGATAGAAAAAACTGGAAAGAACTTGCTTTAAATATTTGGAATTATCTCATAGTAATACCTATAACAGCCACTCAAAATCAGATTAATTACAATCATATGTCAGACCTGATAAAAGTTTCTAACAGCAGTGGATCCACTTCAAGCTTGCATCATTCAACACCAATGAGATAGCCAACAAACCCCCTTGAATACCAAGATCAAAATCCAGCTGCACGAACTCCAACAAAGGCAGAAAAATGGCTGCCCAACAAACCGGAAATTCACTCCCAAAACTGGGTGCACCATAGGTAGGGCGATCTGCTCCAGAAAATCAGTTTGCAGCTGATAAATTCAAATAAATACTCTAAAGGGGGCGCCTTGGAGTGAGGAAACCAATGCCCCAATAACCAGAATGATATGCCAGACATGGTGGGAGCTACGAATGGATTTGTCCTTCAGCCGCCAGAAAAAATCAAAGTTTCCAGAACTTCTGATGAAGCATTTCAGACCTCAGAAAATCACACGAAAACACCTACCACACACCACCAAAAGGATCCAAACTCCGAACTACATTACACCAACAAACCCAAATTAAAATACCACAAAAATCTTCATTTTTTTACCATCCAAAACTCAAAAAATCAAACTTCTGTTGAAGCACTGTGTGATCCCTAGATGGAACCACTCAAATCTAGCCAGGGTGGGTATTCACCACCTAAACCAGCTCGAAACGGTGAGGGTTTTTGTCCTCAACACGCAGCCAAAGCTCTCTAGAGTCATTCCAATAGCATCTTGTTAAGTTGTCAAAATTCCCAAATTCCCAAATTCTTCAAATGAGAGCCAAAATGAAGCTTTATAGAGAGTGAGAGGGAATTTAAGGAAACTTTGGGTCTGATATGTTTTTTCCCTCCCAAAATCCAACGACCCCTTATGAGTCTTATTTGATTTAATAAATTAAACACCTTATACCTCCCTTTGGCGTCCATGCTCATAAGGGAATTATTTAGCTATGTTAGCCTTTTAAAACAACTTTAAGTTCTTACATTAGGCTACAAGGTGCTCTATTTATTTATTTTTTAATGATGACCACCAACCCCTTCACTTAAGTTATAAAGTCATTTTATAAAAATAACTTAAGTGACTGAATAGAGAAATATTAAATAATCCAACCTTAGATTCACCAACGCCACCTTAGGAATAACGTTGCTGGAACCAAATGGCCCTGGAACTAGTTACCTGAAATAGACTTACTATAAATAGCACTGCTAAAAATAATAAGTACTCTCCAGAACACCAACTGATGCAAAACTGAAGGTTGCTGAGATGCCCTGTGGTTTACTAGAAATAGTAAACACTGCTAAATGGCCACTGCTATAAATAGAAAGTCTTGCCAAAACCAACACTGAGTCCAAAGCTGGTACTGAGTCCCCTAACCACTTTCAACTAGCCTACGGGAACTCTGGAATAGGCTAATGGGAGACTCCACTACTCAAGAGCTAAAAGGGGACATTACAGCTAATCTCCCAGAACTTCATGTTCCCAAATCTAATAATTATGTCCTCTATACTAATGCATCTTATACAACTTGGGGAGGAATCTTGTGTTGTATAGAAAATGATAAAGAGTTTGTTTGTGAATATGCTTCTAGTGTGTTTTCAGATGATGTAAAGAAATGGATCTCTTCTGATAAAGAGATCTATGTTTTGAAAAAATGTTTGGAGAAGTTTGCTCTAAAACTGATGCACTTAAAACATTTTGTAATTAAAACTGTTGTACAAAGTTCTTAACATTCAAAGAAAATGACCATGTCCACAAAGATGGTAGAGATAAATATGTCCGATGGTAGGACTATTTTATTAGATTCAATTACACCTACCTTACCGGATACTACTGCTAGCCCCCCATGATATGATATGCAGGGATATACAGGGGGAAATGTGTAGGGTACGTCCCTGCCCCTATAGGTACAATCAGATACATCAAAGGACGTAACCGGCTATACCCATAGGGGCAGGGACGTATCCTGCACATTCCCCTCTCCTCACCCGCCCGCCCCGGTAACCCTAGGAAAAATGCAATTTTTAAATTTTTTTCAGATTCATAGCATGAAAAGTCAAACATGGACCTCAAAAAACATTTAAATATGGTTTGGCTAGGTTAGTTGAGTTGATGATTATAAGATGGCCATTACTACTATAAGAGATATTCTAAGAATGCCATTGGCTTGCCATTTATGCATTGGTTTTCATTCATAGTTAGTATTTAATATTAACAAGAGCTACAAAAAGGCATAGTCCCTTCGAAAACGGAAATTTAGGCAACTCATAAATTTTGGTGGTGGATGAGGAGGGAGGAGGGAGGTTGGAGTGTTGGGTGTGTTTAAGTATGATTGGTTTCATCAATGGCTGGAAAATATTGCACAACTCCTGCTGGTTGTTTCCATACTATGGTCAGTCCTAAGTCATCTCCATGTCACATCTGAAAATTAGCAGTCTATATTAAGGTACTTTGAAAATTTCCGTCGACAATGCATCTTAAGATTCCACAAGCTCATCATAGCAGTGTGGAAAAGAAAGCCTTGTGAAAAAATGTTTGACATTCAGACTCTGTCATCATATGTGAACAGTTCAGAAGTGAATTTTCTTTAATAGAATGCCTAGGTGCACAATCACCCATCAATATCTAGTGGTGTTAGTTTAGATAAAGTATACATGGTACTACTACAATAAATATGCGTCATTGCAATATTTGTCTACTTCAGCTTTATTCATAATATCTACAACATTAAATGAGCTACTCCTGGGAAGTGTGGGATCATAAGATTTTAACTATATCAGATTAAATAAAAGTTGCAACCATGCAACATGCACTTGGATTCTTAAATTTTTGTCCAGAATATAGAAAGACATTCACATAAGTTTTGGCTTCTATGAGGGCCCATAGAATGTTGAAAGTTTTATGGTTTCTCTTCCACTGTTTGATTTCCTGTTTTAGATCAACTCTAAGCACTAACTTCCATTAGAAATAAAAATAATCTAAGTTCAACCATTGAATATTATGATATTTGGCATTGAATTATGAGTATGTTTTGTGGTTATTTAACTTATTTTATTTCCTGTATGCATATTATGTGGTTGATTTTGCTTATATGGCTATATTTTTATATATATTTTTGTACGGCCATATCCTAAAACGTATCCAAACCCCCCGAAAAAAATCCCCATATCCACGTATCTGATTCTCGTACCCGTATCCATATCAGCAACGTAAAATTATACTGCTAGACACATTGCAGGGAAAGATAATCTTCGTGAAGACTGGTTAAGCAGAGATCCTTTTTACCATTAATGGATCTACCTCAAAGACCACAAAGGCCTCAGTTTACTGTTTGAAAACTCAAGTGTGTCAGATTTGATGCTCTCTCAACTCCAATTCAATAAAAAAAATTTAGGTATGGAGTCATAGAGAGATACAAAAGAATATTCAGGCATATTGCTCAAGAGTTGACTGCTTCTGAAGTATGCAGCATTGAAGTTTTCAGCCTTCATAATCATCTAGTTATTAAAAGATCAAATTCTGACTTATCAGTCCAGGGATTGGTTGATTTTATTTACAGACCAAGCTGTAGATGGACCACACCCAATGAATTTTTGATCCAATTTGTTCGATGTTACGGATCTCCTATACTAAGTCTCCATGCACCCCACCCAAATGAAGAGTCTATTGCTTGCACTGTAATCAGACAAAGACTTGAATGGGGTTTGGAAATGGAATTATGTATGAATCCTCAAAACACTCTCAGAAACCCTTATTGGGAATTACAATTCTTTTTCCGAATTACATGTAATTTCAAACCATTATCACTACATGATTTGACAACTAAAGCCAAAAGATTTGTTGAAGGACAAGAGTATAATCAGTGGGACCTAAAAAGCTCATCATCCCCTGATGATGACAGAAGATTGGCACGTGGACCAGCCTTTGTTGATTTACTCCAAGATTCGTCATCATCAAATTCTGGATAAGTGCGCACCTCTTTTTGAGTGGGTTCAACTTTATGTACATATCTTTAGTTAGTGCGTATTGCTTAGAACCTTGTGTGCTGCTAAGGATAAGGAAGTGACTAACATTGTTTGCCAGTTGGATCCAATATTCCTCCCTCCTTTTCCTATAAATAAGAGATGAAGGAAGCGTAGTGGGCATCTGAATTCTCTTGCGCATTTATAAGTCTTGAGTTATAGAGTCTAGAGTGTTGTTAGTAGTCGTATGCTCTTATCCTGCACTTCAAGTGATTTTGATAATCAGAAAACTCTAGGATATTGTAATGAAAGCCCTGTATTTTGTGCATTTATTAAAAAATAGTCAAAAGCCGTAACCATTTGGCCACAACCTCCACCACTGTTCTTAATCAGGCAAAGGTCTTGAAGAAGTCTGAGAACGAGTGGTATCAGAGCCATCGAGCCAAAGATCTATCCTGATCTACAGTTCTTAAGTTTAGTAAGTTCATAACTTTTTTGTTGCCTTGCAGTAGAATGTCATCCTTTGTTTGAGCATCAAAGTCATTTTTCTGATATTTTTGTTAAGGCACTATATTGCTTGATTCTTTGGAAATCCCAGTCTCTCTTGCAGCCCCAAAAAGTTAATCACTGAAAATGGCGGAATTCTCTTGTGCTACTAATAGCAATCAAAGATTCCAAATCCTGAATGGAGCCAAAGCTGAAGGATTTTATAACATTGATAAAAAAGAACCAGGGGAGGAAGTGTTTGAAATCGGTGAAAGCTCTACGTATGCTGCAGAGATAAATGTTACAGATGAGTCAGTACCAGGTACTTTAGTCAATTATACACCTCCTCTTATAAAGTATACACCTTCGTCTATAAAGCCTTCTAGTGTATATAAGTCTTCTCAGTTGAAATCTAAAGGGAAAGATTTGTTAGGAAAAGTGTTGTATAAATCTATATATTATGTATATGTATATATTAATTATATATTATTGATATATATTACTGATAAATATAATATTATACTAAAACATACATTATACATGTATAATGTATACATATGTAATATTATGTTAATATACATATTTATTCTCACACACACACACACGTCTTTCGTCAAACCTCGTGTCAAAACATTTGAGATAGCTCTTGAATATAAACTAAATTCTTTTATCAAATCAATCTCATTTCTGTACTTTAAAGTTCTAAGATTGAGTATATTCAGAGTCATCCCAATGTTAAGTTTGTTCACTTTAGTTTAATTCGTGTCACTATTAAACCTTTATTCCTAGATAATATTAAGTCAATGAATTACTTGGCAATTTGTGATCATCGCCAAATAAATTTTGCACATAACTGTCAATTATCTAGTCTTTCTCGTTAAATGATGGTTCTGCTTGTTAGGAATCTTGTCGTAATCTGTCTGTTAGTGCTTGTGACAGGATGTAATGAAGTAAAAGCTAGAAAAAATTATTTAAGAGATTATATTTTTCGAAAGCATTCAACAAGTAATATTTGGAATTGCATTTTGTTTTCAAGATTTTCTATTTTTGAAAGCATTCAATAAACACCATCCAAAGTTGAAAAAGTATTTGAGGTTTTATTTTTTCAAGGCAGTCAGTATTATTTGGAACTGAAAAAATATTCTCCTTGAGTAAGGTTCTTCTGGAATCAACTATGTAAAATTGTTATTTTCCATATCTTGGATCTCACTACTGGATCCATCTTTAATGAAGAGAAGAATGACGCCAATGCTTGAATATGAAGACTGTAGATTAGACTAATGAATAGAGAAGTAATACAGACACTTTATTGATAATAGAAAAGGTCGGCAAAAATATAAAAAGAACAAAAGCTCAAAAAGACAAGAAAAATTCAAATAAATTAATAATAAGCAAAAAGGTTAATTAATAAATATTCTAATTTAGTAATTATATTTTATTTATCATTTCAAATTTGAAATATAGTTTAATATAATAAGCTAATAAGGTAAGGTAAAATGATTGTCTTATAATTAATATAGTTTAATAAGCCAATCAAATAAGAAAAGGCAAGTCAAAAGAGATGAAAAAGAAAAACTAAAACTTAATTAAAATACTAGTTAATTTTAATTAAACAAATAATAAACATTAATTAAAATTTTATAACTTTCTCATTAGTCTTATTATCATTTAACTTAATAGTCAGATTAATTTACCAAATTTACTTGTTAATTTTTAATCAATAAAACTAAGAGAGAAGAAAAACGAAACAGCAATAAATGAAATGAAACAATAAATTGGATAATAAACAATGAGGAAGGAAGAGATTAGTTAAATAGATTAATTAGTAAATATATAAACAAGTGGGACAAATTATTTATTAATTAACAAATTACTAATTGACAAGGAGGGGAAAACAGGCAGGAGAAAGGAAAGAATAAGAAAATAAGGAAAAAAAACAAGAAAAGGGGGAGATAAGGGAAAAGGGAGATATCACCTAAACATGATGAGCTTGTGGACCACGAGTTTCTAGGAATGGATTAATTTGAAACCATCATCTCTTTTTAAGTTGTGAGGTCACTTTTCGATTTCAATAGCTTCTCTAATCCTTCTACATTTCCATTGTCCTTCCAAGGCTAATATTTTGGAATCACCCATGAGCATGGCGTGTTTGGTTTTTTACTCGTGTTCAGCGAATGTCGATCTCTTGATATTACCTCGTTGCAAGTCTTGGGCATGTTCCTTGAACCTAGTTTGAAATGATCTTCCGGTCTCACTGATATAGGGAACACCACACAAGTAAAAAATCTCATATGCTCCTTTTTTAAGCTTTGGCTCTTGCAGGCCTTCACACTTCTAAGGCAATTTTTGATGGTTTTGATGGCCTTGAAATAAATTTTGATGCCATTTCTTCCAAGGAACCTTGGTAGTTTTTCCAAGATACTTTGAACATATGGTAAGATTTGTTACCTTCTATTTGCATGATGGACCTAAGGTGGCCTTGGCATCTTTTTACTTTATTGAGAGTTTTCTTTATGTGCTAATCTCGATACCCATTTTTCTTTAGTGCTTTGCATAGGTGTTTCTCTTCATTTTCCATTTTTTCTAAGGGTTTTTGTGTACAACATTTTCAAGACTCCATGTTTTTTAGAGGGTGGTAATGGGAATCAGCTCTAATATAAATGTCAGTATGCATATTCTTTCTACAAACTTGCTTAGATAGGGTACCATCTGCTCTATGAATGATAAGGACATCAAAGAACGAGAGACAATGGTTTTCCTCTACTTTCATGGTGAAATTGATGTGTTCAAAGATGGAGTTTAAGTGATTCAAGAAATCCATAAGAGTGTCCATACCATGAGACCATCTCACATTAGTGTCATCTACAAGACCAATTCTGCCATTTAGGTTTAAAAGGGGAAGATTGAATGTCAATATTCTCAAAATGTTCCATGAAAATATTAGCGACAATCAGGAAGAGGAGAGCCCATTGCCACATCTTTTGTGTGTTCATAAATATCACTTTGAAAATTGAAATAATATGAGGAAGAATTCAACTAAATTTATTGTTTCCACATCAATAACTTCTCTGACCACCTCCAAGGCCTCATCTAATGTTATTTTTGTGAAGAGAGAATCAATATCAAAGCTTACTAGAATGTCTCTATCATCAAGTTTAGTATTTGCCACAATATTGATAAAATCATTGGAGTCTTTTGTGAAGGATAGAGTGTTGCCCACTAATGGTTGTAATCATAGTTCAAAATCTCATTCTCGGCGATTTCTCGGAGGGCAAAATTTCAACCGCATCTCAGATCTCTGGAATTTCTCTACAATTTATCGGGAGGGCAAAATTTCAGCTAGATCTTGGATCTAAAAAATTTCTTGGCATTTCTCGACAACTTTATCGCTACTTTAAAAAACATATAAATTCATAAAAAAAACTTAAATTAAATGTAAAACATTGTTAAATGACATGGAAATGAATGTAGAGAAATGCCATAGGCCCATAAGTATATTTTATATCAATGTGAGATCAAAAAATAGTACAATACTACAAAGTTACAAACTACAATGTTCATAGAGCCATAAAGTATAAAATATACATATTACACTTGATCTCTAGAGCCTAGAATAAGTTTGATATGGCTGCCTCGTGGAAGTGGAAGGTAAAAATTCCTCCTCTCCAATACCAACATCGTCAGCAAAGCCAAATGTATCATTTGGATCTTCACCAACCCCTTTTGATGCCTCTATTGCCCCAGATGCTATTGCTTCTTATGCCTCCCTCTCTAAATCTACAATATACTCCGTTGTAAACATGGGCTCTAACTCTACATCATCAATGATTCAATCAGCATATGGATCGATCTCATCCAAGTCAATAACATTATATTTATCTTGCCCCTCCAGTTGTTTCACACGAAGACAAAGATTGTATTACATAAAGCCAAGGTCATTGAGGCATTGTATCATCAATTTGTTGTGTTTCTTTGTGTGAGCAGCTTCAAATATGCTCCAATTATGTTCACACCCAGAAGAGCTACATGGTTGACACAAAATATGAATGGTTAGCTTTTGAAGATTTAATGTTTTTGCACCATAATCTTCCTACCACACATCAGCAAAAATGAGATTTATAATTTTGTAAGTCAACTAGGATTGAATAAATAAAAGAAGTCTACTAGAAAGAAAAAACAAATGACTCAATTTGTTTTTACTTGGTTGAGAGGTGTTTTTTTTTTAATGCATAGAGCTGTAGAAAAGAGTCTCCCCATTGCATTCTTGTAACTCTACAACACCTCAATAATTGCATCTTTAGTCTCATCATTAAGAATCATCCTTTCTATGCATGTCTTGAGGCTATCTATAACTTCTTCATCGACCTTAAATGAATCGGAATAGAAAAACTTAGGATTCAAGTAGTAGGCCACTACATGAATATGTCGATGGAGCGTCTTGTTCCATCTACGACCAAATATGCATTATATGGGTTCATATTTTCTTTGATTTTGCCTATAATATTTGGCTATGGTCTCCTTGGCCATGTCCATGGCCTCATACAAATGACCCAATGGGTTTCTCTCCCATTCCAACAACCGGAGATCTCGAACCAAAGACTCTGACACCTAAAACAAATTAAATTATAATACACAAATTTAAAATAGAAATTAAGAAAAAAATTATAACAAATAAATGATAAATAAATAAAAATTAAGTATAAGCCTTTATGGTTACCTTAATGATTTCCTCCATGCGCTTCGCAAAGACCTCATCAAAAATAGTCTTCACAAGCCTTTCCCATTCAACCTTCCTAGCATAGGGAGACTCCAACCACCAATCACTCACCACCATTTGCTTAAGAGATGTTAATGAAGCAACAATGCTCTGCAATGTGAGGAAGTTTGTGGTAAATTGCGTGACTCCCCATCGCACAATCTTCTTTCAATTGGTGTGCTCTCTTATCAACTGTAGCACCCAAATGTGATTGTCGATGAACTTGATGATATTTCTTGCTTCATCAACCATACTCTTCACCCATGAGATCTTTCATATGTCCTCAAGCAAAAGATCAATACAATGGGCCACACAGTGTCCAAAAAAGTGTAAGGTGCCTATTCTCAAGAAGTATGTCTACTATTACATATGCAATCACGTTGTCTGTCACAACTTGAACAACATCTTGCACACCTACTTGCATCACCACCTCATCCAATATGTCACATAAAGTGTTTGTGGTTTTTACTTGATGGGAGGCATCAATTGACTTCAATAAGACCAGTTGCCCACTTGAAGCCACTAGAAAGTTAATTAGTCTGCAGTCTTTCCCATCCGTCTACCCATTAGATAAAATGGTGCTCCCTTTTTCTGCCATATTTTTTTGATCTTCTACAAGGGCTTGTGTATGTCTCACAAAATCCTCCAACAACGAGCTATTCAAGTATGAGCAGCCTTGAACTCCTTCCCAGCAACGGTCAATGCAATGACCAAAATTTCTCAATATGGTCTTTTTGCCACATTGAAAGGAATGTTGTAGTACCAAAAAATTGTTGCAACTATTCTCACTTCATTTTGCAGTACTTTGTTCCAAACAGTACCTTCCAATGAAGGTTGTAACCTAGGGGCTACTTCTACGAACAAAACAATAGCCGATCTATCATCAGTGGATGATCCTTGTCCTCAACCTTATCAACCTTGACATTGTGGAGTTGAGGCAATAAAATAGCCCTCAATCTCACTATAATTTCTCATTGTCCTCTTATTCATTAGGAGTGCAAGTGCATCGACTTTCCTCTTCTTTTCTATTTTTTTCTACATTCATTGCAATGCAAGCAACCAACTCTCTTTGAACCTTAGGAGGTGCTTGATTGCACACTGCCGCATCATTCCTGCCAACTGTGCAATGTTATTTTTCAAACAAGAAACACCTCCACTCATCTTCATCCTGCAAGTGTTACATATTACACAATTGCCCTCTGTCCATTCACCATGCTTCCAACTAGGGTCATCGGACTTACGTTTACTATGAATGGGTCCCACCGATGCAGATGCAGATGCCATTTTTAAACAAACATGAACCTTGTATATATATAGGGTTTGTATTTGTTGTTTAAATTATATATATATATATATATATATAAACAAATGCGAACCCTATTATATATATATATATATATATATATATATATATATATATATATATATATGATTTTGTTGTGAACCCTATTATATACAACAAATGTGAACTCTATTATATATATATATATATATATATATATATATATATATATATATATAAAATAGGGTTAACATTTGTTGTTTAAATTATATATATATATATATAAAATAGGGTTCACATTTATTGTTTAAAAAAAAAAAATATATATATATATATATACACACATTTTTTGTTTAAATAATATATATATATAAAACTCTGCATCATTCCATGGCATCATCAATGGAGTGGCATTCATAAGCCATTAATGGAACAAATATTAGGATAAAACTCTCCCATGCCTCATCAAAGCCCTATTCTTCTAAATATTAATGGAAATATTTATGGTTTATCCTTCCAAAATTGAATCAGTTTATAGCCACACATCTCGATCTCAAGATGGATAGTCATGGCTGATCCTGAACATTTTTAGAAAGCTATAAATAAGTGAGCCAAGACCACCATTTTAAATATTCAATTATGTAATTTTATTATGTAAAATTATCTTCATAAAGCTTCACTTATTTGCACAAATTGATCAATTTTGTGAGCTAGGAAATGATGAAGGAGCATGTTACTTTTCATTGACACAGACTTGGAGCACCAAATCCATGAAAAAACACACTTTTTGCCCACTATTGGAAGTAATGTTATTTGTAAGGTTTGATGGTGTGTGTGTATATATATATATATATATATATATATATATATATATATATATATATATTATTTAAACAAAAAATGTGTGTATATATATATATATATTTTATTTAAACAACAAATGTGAACCCTATATATATATATATATATAGTTCACGTTTTAAACAACAAACGTGAACCTTTTATATATGTTTTAAAATTTAAATATAAATACTAGTGTTAAATCAAAGGAAGTAAAAGTAGAATTTAAAAATAAAATTTCAATAATCATGATTCAAAATTTAAAAATTCAAATTTCATATTAAAAATGAAAATAAAATAAAAAATGGTTCGTTGTTTCAAACTCTCTATTGTATGTTGTATGTTGCAGGGCCTCAGTGGAGTTGTGAACTATTTTACTTCTCAGTGGTCAATGAGTATTAATGACAAATGACAAAATTACAATGCAAATACTATAAAACTGTAGTCTGTGTTTTTACTACTTAACCTCTACAAATTAGTCAATGAGTATATACAATAGACTTGCACAATATATATTTCAAAAAATTTCAAAGCATTAAGCAAAATGATGCTAAGGCACTAAGCAAAATGACATTCACACTCATAGCATGTCATAAATAAAGGGTTAATAGTCATAGGCAGTTTTTGACAATTTGGAGCCAAACTTCCAAATCTCAGTGATATACCCTAATTCTTGATTCTTAGCCTGGGCATTGTGCAAACTGCATGGAGCAATGTTAAAGCCACATTTCCACAGTGTTAAAGTAGTTTTACTTTTGTTTGTTGTTGTGCATGGTAAAGCTGTGTGTTATGAACTCAAAAAATTGTGTATTAAACTCAAAAAACCTAAAACCATGTGAAATCCACATATTTTAATGCTTTGAATTTTTTTTTTTAATTGTTGAGATGAGGGTGATTTCTCAGCAATTTTCTCCAAGTAATTGCTGATATTACTTGGTGAAAATCACCGAGAAATCATGGTATCTCCTCTCGCAAGAAATGAACCTTTTTCTTGGCTAGCAGGCATCTCACGAGAAATCCCGATAAAGCGCCAAGATTTGGAACTATGGTTGTAATTTCTTAGCCAAGAAACTTGCAAGCTCGTATTTTGGAGAACCAACGGTGTCCATAATAGGTTTGATGGGGTTGTTTGGTTTATGAATTTTGGGAAGACCATATATTCAAGGTATGAAAAGATATTTCGGAACTAGTTTTTCCTTTAGCTCATTGCTTAGTAAGGAAATTTTGATCAAATTTGTAACATCCCTAGTCACCTTTTTTAGGGCATTTCTTTGTACATGCATGTAGTTGCCATTGTTATTTAAATGGTCTTTCTTTTATCAATGTAAGACTCCATGTCCATAATAACTATTGCATTCCCTTTGTCAGCTTTTAAAATGGTGATGTGTTTATTATCATTGAGGTTTTTCTTCATTTGTGATGTTTCTCTCATGGGGTTTTGCTTTACAAAGGGTCATGGATCAGTCTTGTTTAATTTCTTTGGGAGCACGTAATGGCAAGCTCTCAAGAGCACCTTCAATGCTGACCACGAATTTCTCATACGTAATATTGCCAAGAGCTATGGTGAACCCTAAACCTCTTCTAAATAAATTGAGTGAGGGTGCAGCTAGTGTGATGGAAGATAGATTAATAATGTTGTCTTGGCCATTCCATCCAAACTCACTAAGAATAAAGCTTTCATTATTGGGTTCTATAGTAATACCATCATCATTGTTCCCAATGTTAATGTCTAATGTAGACATCCTCATTCGCAGATGATTGTTTGAAATATTGTCTTCCTCCATATCCAAAGGCCATACAGGAGATATCTTTGACCTACTCAAAATGCTTGGTCCATCGTTTAGGGTAGTTTCAGCATCCTTTAAAGCAATGTCTGATAAATAGAATTCTGAATTTTAATTAATGCACTGCTCAATGACACACCATGTAAGACATCTGTCTTACCAGAAATTGAGATACTTCTTTGAGAAGATAGTATGGCATGTTCGGAATTAAGAGTACTCTATTGAGCATGTCCTAGCGAAATGTTTTCCCGGTAGGGAACGAATTGAATGTCATCAGTCTTCTTTTCTTCATCCCAGGTCTGAGTTGAACAGTGAGGTAGGTGAGCGGTTGAGACAGCAGCAGCTTTAAATAATTGACAATCAGTATGTCTTTTGTGTAACACATTAAATTTCTTCTGATTAAATTTAGCACTCTGCTTTGCGTTCTCCATCTTCATTGCTGAGTATAGGTCAATCTTCTGCCATTAATTTCTTTCTAAGATTCTCACCAGCTCGAGGTGGATAGCATGCAGAATCTATGACCGCATCTATATCTGATCTAGATATTATAATGAGTTCCTTGAGAAAGATAGAGCTAGTTTTCCTAAAGAGATGGTCATTCCTCTAAGATCTAAGATGGTGGGAGAAAGCAATGCACGAGGGAAGGATGTCTATATCATGTCACCTCTTTAGAAAAGTAAGGTCTGCAATACTTATATCTACTTTTGACCTCAGCATTTTGAATAGCCTACAAGGCTCATACATGACCCATCCATAAGGGGCTGTAATTTTAGTTTTGAGATTAGTTTCTTCGCAATGTAATATCGAATAAGGCTTTTCTGGAATCAACTGAATAAAAAAAAAAATTTATAACGTTTCGAATTATTAAACCCTTTATCATACTTAATTTATTTATATTTTTCTCGTCGTTTTGAGCTTTTGTTCTTTCCATATTTTTGCCGACCTTCCCCATTATCAATAGTGTCTGTGTTACTTCCCTATTTATTAGCCTAATATGTAGTCTTCATATTCAAACATTGCTTTCAGACTTCTCTTCCCTGAAACTTTACACAGTTGATTCTAGAAGAACCTTACTCAATATTACACTGCGAAGAAGCTAATATTTTTGAGCTTTTGTTCTTTCCATATTTTTGCCAATCTTCCCCATTATCAATAGTGTCTGTGTTACTTCCCTATTTATTAGCCTAATTTTTGGTCTTCATATTCAAGCATTGGCTTCAATCTTCTCTTCCCTATTTGTATTACTTCTTTTTTGATTGCTTCCGATCTTTGTTGTACTGTTTCTCTTTCTGCTTTGTGTTCTGCATGGGAAACTGTTTGGTTTTCCCGCTTTGCTCTGACACCTATTGTACTCTGCAGTCCCTTTGACCTACTTTTGTGGTAGTTTGTCAGACATTAATATATTTATCTTATCTTATCTTCCCTGAAATTTTACACAGTTGATACCAGAAGAACCTTACTCAATATTACCCTGCGAAGAAACTAATCTCAAAACTAATATCCTCCTTGACCTTGATAATGTCTAGAAAAAGATTTCAGCACTACTACCAAAGGTTGATACGTTGCCACCTTTTCAGTAACAGGCAGAAGATGGACCACTGTTCTTCCTCGACATCTATTTACCATTTATTCTACACTTTCTGAATTAATATTTATTGTAAATCCCCAAAGGGAAGATGAGAATATACATTTTAAATAATATTTATTTACAGTTATTATTAGCAATATTGTTCCCTGTATGTGAGCCAATATATGTTTTCTCTGCACTCTAATTGTTGTTTGCATTCACCGTAACACACCAACAAATCCTGAAATTTTAGTTTTCTGTATCTTGGATTCCTCCTAGGCTTGCAAGGATAAGCGGGCCAACAAGAAATAACAAATTCACTAAAAAGCATTGAAGTAATCATTGCAGAAAGTACCAGCACAATAGGCATTACCAACAAGCCAATGAGAACAACTCCTAGAACGACCAATAGCATGAGGTAAGTAGGCAAGATAAGATGCAACGCTAATGATGAGAAGAAAGTTTTAGAACCCACTTAAGAAAGCTTAAATGAACAACAAAGGCAATGATATAAATGAACATCGGCTGGAAGCTATTTTTCAACATTTTTTATGGTGGAGTTCCTCTAGAGGAGTGCACAAGAACATCAGATATAAATGACTTTGGAGGCTTCAAGAACTTTTCAGCTATGCTTTTTGCCTCTGTTTTGGCATCAAGCATAGCAATTACTCCCCGATTTGTTTCTTTTCTATATCATCAATTGATGTTCTTTCTTAATCCTTTATGATTTCTCTACTACAAATCTGCTATAAAGCTGTTCTAAGTCACGAGGAAGCAGATTCATAAATTATACGTACATGAATATTCCCTATGGTACATGGCATCAAGTTGAATTATTCCTTGCTAGTATATATGCGATACCTAAACTTAGTTGTCATTACTCAGCCTACAAGAATGTATATCTTCGTGAGCTTACGAACCTCAAGATACTTAGAGGAGAGCATTTAATGCATTCATGGATTCACTACTTAAGGGCACCCTCAATGATAATCAATCCTTGGCTGATGATGCTTTTAGTTGTTTAAATTTTTCTGATTAATTTGATGAATGGTTTGGCAACCACTGAGAATAATTTAATGTATCATATACACATTGGAATCAACACAAATAAATTTGCATACGCATAGGCTTTATTGTAAGGGATCACTCTAGCCCCATCTCTTCAAAAATACAATGCATACAAACCGAGTGAGACTCCACACTTATAGCCAACTTGGAAAGAATGCTCTTCTTCATCTTCAAAATCCTACCAGGTAGGCCCAGGGCCCAAATCGTGTTATGGCCTTTAGCAAGAAAACTGAAAAAATAGCAATAACTCTCCAAGTTTCACTGAGGTTAGCTTCCAAAATGTAAAAAAGTGTTATCAATCCTTTAGTCAAATATCTTGCTGAAGAAATGGCCACAAAAATTTTGTGTTTGTTTTTTAACTTGTAGTTATATCTACTATTACTACAATGTCTTGTAGCTCTTCCTCCACCGGCCAAAAGCAACACAAAATGGACTTGACACACTCACCATTGTGGAAATATACAACACTAACAGACCAAGTTTCAAAAGGTGGGGCCTTTATTTGGAAATGCAATATTTGTGATTCTCGGTTCACAAGCTCATACTTTAGGGTGAAAGCACATTTATGTCACATTCTTGAACGCGGAATCAAATTTTGTGTGGGGAAGACTAACTCTCCATTGCCACATTCAAAAATCCTTGAATTCATCAAGGAACAAGAAGATGCAGATGTCGCACATGCCATGAGACTCAGTTACCCTCTAGCAAAGAAAGGCAAGGGATCAGGTAAGCCACCTGTTTTCCCAAGTTCTACTGGTAGTTCTCTGGTTGTGCCCGTTGGAAGACATCCATTTTTGGGATCACCCCCTATGCAAGAAGCGGCTTCTCTTCAAAACAAAGGAACAAGAGGACCATTGGATAGGTCTTTTCAAAATGAGAGCAGGGAGATCGCAGATCAGAAAATTGCACAATGCATATATGCAAATGGATTGTCTTTCAATGTGGTTCGATCACCATATTGGCAAGATATGGTGAGAGCAATCAATGAGCCCCGAAAGATTACAAAGGCCCAGGGTTTAAAAAAATCCACACCACTTTATTGGCGAAGGAGAGAAAAATTGTTGAAGATTCTTTGAAGCCAATCGGAGATTCATGGGCTAAAACAAGGGTCTCCATTTCTGATGAATGGAAAGATGCAAGAAACAGGGCTTTGATCAATGTGCTTGCAATGTGCCCTAAAGGGACCATGTTTTTGAAAACTGTTGATTGTGAGGGGTGTGTAAAGGATGCGGAGTTCATTGCCAACATCCTCATCAAATCCATTGAGGCGGTTGGCCCTGAAAATGTTATCCAAGTTGTAACGGATAATGCCAAAAATTGCAAGGCCGCAAGGATGTTGGTGGAGGCGAGATATGGACACATTTTTTGGACACCTTGTGTTGTCCACTCAATCAACCTCATTTTGCAAAAGATGGGGAAGCAAATTGACTGGATCAAACAAGTGTATGATGAAGCTGAGCAAAATTCAAATATTTGTCACCAACCATCAACACTCTCAAGCCATTTTCAGATCCTTCTCGACATTGGACTTGTTGAAGGTATTTTTATTTTTGTTTTAAAATTATAACTTTTTTATTTTTTAATCTAGTACTTGTATAACTATATTTTTAATTTTGCAATAGGTTGCTCCAACTAGATTCGCTTCTCACACAATTATCTAGATACGACTTGTGAGAATGTGACAAGCACTTAGCAATATAGTCATCAGCAACTTGTGGGGTGTATGGAGGGAGGTGAGCAAAGTGCGGGCCCAAAGAGTGAAAAACTTGATCCTAGATGATGATTGGTGGGCCTGTGTAGATTATTTATTGAGTTTCACTGAGCCCATCATGAGTATGATCCGTTTTGCTAACATGGATCAGCCATGTTTGGGAGAAATATATGATGGCATAGACTCAATGACTGAGAAAATAAAATTCATCATTAATAAAAATGAGCAAGATTCTGAGGAGAATTTTTTCAAACAAGTGCATTCTATCCTTGTTGAGCGGTGAAGCAAAATGACCACCCAGCTACATCTCCTTGCCTTCGCATTGTCTCCTCGTTTCTATAGCACGGACATCCTTTCTTTGCCGAGGGTGCCACCATATCGGGATGTCGAAGTCGCTGAAGGGTACAAATTGGCAATGTCTAGGATATTCCCTGATCCCAAAATAGAAGACATGGTTACAAGCGAGTTTGGGGCTTTCATTACCTCTCGAGGTCATAGTCTTGGTGCTCTTTGGGACAAATACAAGAAGGATGGTCCTATGTGGTGGTACCTTCATGGCCAAGGATCACCGAACCTCCAACCTCTTGCAATCAAGATCTTGTCAAGATCTTGTCACAGGAAAGTTTTATATTTTTTAAGTTTTTAAATTTATTATTAAAGTTTTTTTTTTTCTTTTTCTTTTAAAACTTTTAAATTTATGTTTAAATTTGAATATAGGTTGCAAGTTCTTCTTGTGAGCGGAATTGGAGCACATATAGCTTCATTCACTCACAAAAGCGCAACAAGCTCGCAGCTAAAAAAGCCGAGTAGTCTGTCTACATATACTCTAATTTGCATCTTCTATCACACAAGAACCTAGAGTACAAGGATGGGTCGTCAAAGCATTGAGATATAGATCCAAAGGTTGTTGACTTGGATGATTGCATATCCTGCTTCTCATTAGATGACATTGGCAGTCCTTTGACTTCGATGACACAAAACGTAGCTAGCGGGAGTGGCAGTGCAGAGAGTCCATGTGGTTCTACTTCTAATGAACCACAACATCATCATGATGTTGATGCTCTCGATGAAGAGCAATATGACTATGAAAATTGACTTTTATAGTTTGAACTTTGATGTTTCTTGTAATTAATTACAGCCACTGGATAATTATTGATATTCATATTTTAATATATATGATTTATCATTTTATCATTTTTGTTTAATGGCTATACTTATCATTATCAACTTATCATTTATGATTTATCTCTATTTGTTTAGTGGTTAATGTCAATGGAACTAATTTCCTATGTGTCAGGGTAGAAATTATATATTTTTTATTTTTTAATATATTTTTTGTACGGATGAACCCAATAACGAACCCAAGGGGAAAAAAATCACCATACTGGCAAACCAGGTTCTTTGAACCCGCACTAGAACCAAAAACGAACCGGTAACATTGTGTTTAAGTCTCATATGCAATGTGCCCTGAGCGACTAAGTATCATTTCTTTGCTTAGGAGGGTCGCACCATATAGGGATATTGAAGTTAGCGAGGAATATAAGACGGCATTCTCTAGAGTCTTCCTTGATACAGAAATTGAAGACCAAGTTAAGGAAGAGTTTGCACATTTCATATCCTCCGCATGTCACTCCTTTGGTGCCATCCGTGACAAGTACAAAAAGGAAGCTCAATTTTGGTGTTACCTCCATGAGCAAGCATCCATCCACCTCCAACCACATGCAATAAAAGTTTTATCACAAAGATTTTTATTTTTTATTTTTTTAACACTCTACCTTTCTTTTCGACGTTTTGTTATAACTTTCTACCTTTTATAAATTTTTAAATTGAAAATTCTATGACTTTGCGACTTGTCTCAATAGGTTGCAAGTTCATCCTCAGTTGAGCGGAATTAGGGTACCTACAACGTCATCCACTCAGTTAAATGCAACAAGTTGGCAGCAAAAAAGGCAGAGGATTTGGTTGGTCTATGTGCATTCCAACTTGTGCCTTCTCTCACACAAACACCCTGATTACAAGGAAGGGGCAACAAAGTGTTGGGATGTGGATATAAAGACTGCTAACTTGGATGCCTCCATTGCCCAGTTTTCATTCAGTGACATGGAGCTAGACAATGCTTCACATGACCTGCATAGTGGAGCTAGTGAGAGTGGCATTGTTGCAGTTTGTGGTTCTAATGAACCACATGATAATGCTTTCGACATGGCAGCCGAAGAGGAAAATGAATATAGTGATTTGTGAATCATTAATTGCTGATTTGTCTTCTTTTTTGTCCATACATTGTAATATTTGTACTGTGTACCGGCTATAATACCAATAAAAGATTGACCGTTGAATATTATGATATTTGGCATTGAATTATGAGTATGTTCTATGGTTATTTAACTTATTTTGTTTCCTCTATGCATATTATGTGGGTAGTTTTGCTTATATGGCTATATTTTTTATATTTTTAATTTTTTATAAATATTTTTGTACGGCTGTATCTAAACCCAAAAAAAAATCCCCGTATCCGATTCTCGTACCTATATCCGTATCGGTAACTTAGATGATAATTGTACAGGAGCACAAAAATTCCTTGTCCCTAACATATGACATATTGAATGTCTTGCATCAATCTTTGGTTGTAGGATTAAAGAAAACCAAAGTTTTAACTGGACAGTAGATTATTTTCATGCCAGCAGTTGAAATAGGAATGTGGTTATCACCTCTAAATGACTATGTTCCATATTAGCATTATTTTCCCTTCCAGTGTGGATAATATCCTATTTTCAAGGACATACAAATTAAATTCCCATTTGACCAAGCTGAAGGAGCTGCCACATAAAATCCTTGTTTGATTTCCTGCATATTATGGCTTTCCAAGGCCACAAAAGGAATAAAAATCTAAGGAGAAAGAAAAATTCTTTAAATACACGAGGGTTCAACCAGACTTTTGCAAACTGTTATTACAACTACAATCCCAAGCGATGTTTTCAAAAAACAATCTTCTCAAACGAGGCTTTGCGCAGCCTTGAAAAGGATCATTAGAACATCATACACAGCTATGAACAGTCAGCACCGTAAGGACCTTTTTGAATTACTAGCAACAATGAACCAGCACCATTGAGTGATTAGGGAAAAGCAAACTAACCCCCAAGGGAGAGGGCATTCTACTGAGGAACTTGAAGTGGGAACAAGAATTTACATGGTTTCTGCCAAAGGTATGCAAGTCAATCCTCAAGCTAGTAACCACCAAGGGAGAGAGCATTCTACTGAGGAACTTGAAGTTAGAGCAAGCATTTACATGGTTTCTACCAAAGTTATAAATGTCAATCCTCAAGCTAGTGATATATTGAAAGGCCCATTGAATGCGCTAAACAACCAAAATAATTCTAGGCCTTTTCCTCCTGCCATCCAACAATTGAATCTTCTTAAGAAGAAATCCCGAAGCAACTACCCATAGGGAAAATCAGCTTTAACCCTTTTCCTATTCAATACCATCCACTCGTTGCTATTGTCATCCAATACACAATGGTTCAAGGAGCACCCAACTATGGGACCTGGGCCACCACTTTTGTTCAAATCCTACCAACAACTCGAATGTTATACCACAAGAAGACCTCAACCCTCTGACAAAAGATCTTCGCATCCTTAGCCATGCATTCACTGCAGATCCTTAGGACGCTCCAACTCTCATCAGGGTCTCCCATCTGACAATAAAAAACAGGTCTTAATCCTCAAAACTCTTTAGGGGTTGCAAGACCAATAGGGTTGTCATCTCCTCCCAAAATGACAACAATTTGAAACACCTTGGAGCCTTGAGGACATACTTTGGTGGCTCAGGGGGATAAAGAGACAACCCTCCATGAGGAGGTCATTCACCTTATGCATGGACAACTCTCATTCACCAACATAAATTAATGTCTCAAGCCAAGCTCAACTGGACCTTATCCCTCGTCATCAACAATCATGAAACCATGCTTGCCTCTCCAAGAATTGTAAACCAGGACATTTTCAAAGCAATGACTGACTAGATGGGGACTCTAGGCTGCTAAAAAATGGCAAACATGTTGCACTGGAAGAACCAACCTTCTTTCCCTTTCCACAAGAAAGAAATATGGATATTTGAGATTCATGGTGTAAATTTCGAAGGCACTATCAATGGGATACCCCCCGCCCCCCCCCCCCCCCCCCTAAAAATAGGTTTAGTGTTTGTTGTTTAAATTTTGATACACAAGATGCTTTCTTGGTGTTTCTCCAAGATCTAAGGGCACCATTTTAGCTTGTGCTTCTTAGGCCCTTGTTTCTTGGTTTTGTAGAATTATTTTCCGTAATTTAGTCTCTGTTAGTGCTCTTGTTCACAGCCTCTAGTAGGCTGCTTTTGTAACTCTTTAACATACAAGGCTCCTCTTTTGCTTATCAAAACAGTAAAAACGAAGCAAAAGGTGAATGTATTGGTCGATTCATGTAGCAAACATAGATTTATGGATAAGAATCTGGATTGCTTTGCCTTTCTAGTGTCAAACTCTCAATTGATGATCACGAATGAAATTTTATCACGTGGAGGAAGTGCCACAGCATTGAACTCTCTATCTGTGATTTGGACCATCCAAAGATGGGCAGAGAAACATAATCAATTTGGACCTAGAAGCAATGCTAGATCAACAAGTTAAGCATCTCTGCAATACGGCAATCATAGAATATTTTATTTAATGGAAGAATTTGTCAATCAAAAATGCTACTTAATAGGATGAGAGATTCATGCAAAAGCATCCACAACTCTCAAGCATTGTGAATAGTGCATTTGCAAAAGAGGTTGGGGTTGATGGCTTGTTAAGCCATGTTATCCCTTGGATGAAACCCTAGGCTTCTTTAGGGGACCACCCCAAAAAGGTACCCTAATCAATATTTTGCATATTAGTGTCTTCTAGGTCTTATTGTGTTATGGATGTCATGTTTATCGTCTAAGTTTAATTATTGTCCACTTTTCTAGAAGAATTTGGCTATCTCTTGAGAATTGTTGGCCCATCAACAAGTAAGCTTATCACTCCCTATTTTGTACCAAAGAGTTGTCGCCCTTGAAAAATGACAAGGTGTTTGAAGTTATTGTCTTATAAGCTCATAGGCTCATCAACAAAGATTTTGTTGCCAATATCTCAACACCCCAATGAGCCCACGCAAGAAATTTTAACCTAAGGCATGAAAGATGTCAGCACAACATCCTATAGGCTTCACCTATGCCTCCAACAAGCCTATGATGCGAAGGAAGGGAAGAGTAAAAATGACAAAGTAATGAAACATGTCCACCTCGAATATTTGCCCTATCATCTGATCATCAAAATTTCACCTAAATATAAGAAATTATCAACATCATGGACCATTGGTCTATAGTCTCCAATTTCATGACTAGTATGTCAATGATTTGGAATGGTTGGTCGGGTCCAGTTAATGACATGGCAACTCCATTTATTAGGATGACACATGTAAAGTCCAAAATATAAGGTGAAACCATTAATGATTTGTCACGTCATAATATTGTACGAACAATGATTGAAGCGAACTTCAAAATTCACACAATGTGAAAAAGTTGCTATGTGTTTTTTTTATAAAAGACTAGTCATGTCACATAATGTGGAAAAAATGAACGCATTATTTCTACAGGTTATATATTGACTTTCAAAATTCAATGATGAGTTCAAAATTTCTAAAGCTTTATAAGAGAGCCTACACTGCCAAAGACAGAGAAAGTGAAGAAATTTAAGCAAGAAGTAAAAAGGGAAAAGGATTTGCATCAAGTGACCAAACCCACCAAGCCAAATACTGTAAAAATATTGGATTTTTCCAATATCAACACAATGGGAAAACACAAATGAGTTAAGAAGCCTATCAGTACCTCAACTCGAATCATTTTTCAGGAAATAAGATGACGTCGATCACTAGAAGACCCGCCAATAAGCAACCAAAACAGCTCTATATGCAAAGGAAGGGCTTCAATGTTGATATTGAAGACAGGATTGTTGACATGTGGAAAGAAATGACAGACTACAAATTGCAGGGTAATGGTGGAGGTAATTTATACTAGAATATTTTTCACAAGGACAAGAACCAAAACACCCTTCAGCTCTAGGATAATGAAATTGTGTAGGTTGTCACCCCTGAAATGCGTTGGGCTCCAAAGGTTCCCTATTGGTTTATTGACATTTATCAAGCTAATATTTGAAGACTGGTGGCTGAAGGAATATATTCCTAAAGCTTGCATCCTAAACACCCCTGGATCTGACCATTGGCCAGTGTGTTTGGAGATAGGTAAATTTGTTCCTTGTTATGCGCCTTGGTGTGGCTTTGGCATGAAAATATAGGACAACTCATAAAATAGTGGTGGTTGGAAGGAAAGTCGAAGCATGGGACACAAATGTTTTCCTTTGCCAAACGATTGCAGTACCTGAAAGTTAAATTGAAAAAATGGAATTGGACAAAGTTTGGAGACATCAAGGAAAAAAAAAGCAACTACTAGAGAAGCTAGAAGAGCTGAATACTATTCTTAGTACTTTTGTATGTATTGATGATATTCCGAGAGAGGAGCTTCATTTGAAAACCAACCTCCATGAGTGGGAGATAAGAGAAGAGTGGAGGAAAAAATCTAGAGTTCAATGGTTGAAAGAAGGCAATAAAAATTCTGCCTTCTTTCATGAATCATTGTTGACTAGGCAAGTACATAATCACATAGGCTCTCTTGCTAAGGATGATGGGACGAAAGAGTATTCCTTAAAAGGTATGTAGCAAATTGCAAAACAATTTTTCCAACAACTTTTCACTACTCAATCTCTAGATAGATCAGATCAACAACCAGTGCTACAGCTCTTGCCACGTCTTATCTACAGATCAAGATAATGAGAAACTTACTAATCCAGTCATGGAAAAGGAATTGCAGCAAGTTGTGTTTGGAATGAAAAAAGGGAAAACTCTGAGACCAAATGGTTTCCCCATTGAATTCTATCAAACATTTTGGGACATCATCAAGGAGGATCATCTCAAGGTGGTGGAAGAGGAAAGGACAGCAAAAACTATGCTGAAAGAAACAATAAAACCTTCATAGCTCTTATTCCTAAAGCTGATGAAGTAGAAGACATTTCAAGGTTCAAACCTATAGCTTTATGTAATATTCTTTACAAAATAATCACTAATGTCATGGCAGAAAGACTGAAACCTCTTCTTGGTAAGATTATATCCCCTGAACAAGGAGGATTTGTTCCAGTATGTCAAATTCATGATGAAATCATTCTGGCCCAGGAAGCTTTACATTATATGGATTTTCAGAAATCTCCTTCGATGTTTATTAGCCTTGATTTATCCAAATCTTATGATCGAGTCGATTGGGATTTTCTATGTCAAGTTTTGGGTCAGTTTGGTTTCTCAGGAGAACGGATTGATTGGGTGAGAGCATGTTTGTCTTCAGTCTCTTTTTATGTTTTGGTTAATGGAACTCCTTTGCAGCTTTTATTGCCTTCAAGAGGAATACGCCAAGGAGATCCTTTATCCCCCTTTTTATTCATTATACTGCCGGAGTGTCTAGGAAGATTGGTATCTATAGCTTGTCGACACCCTAAGATCAATGGAAAGCCACTTGCTTGGAGGCTCAACAGCTGCAGAAACTTCTTATGGCATTTTCTAGGGCAACAGGTCAGGGGATTAATCATGATAAGTCTAGTATAATATTCTTTCATTGTTTTAGCAAACAAGAAGATTAGATTCTTAATATTCTTCACTTCAGACGTGGATCTCTGCCACTATGATATTTGGGGGTGCCTATTGCACCTAAACAGCTCAAAGATTGGAAGTGGATTATAAATAAAGCAGAACTGAAACTGCAAAAGTGGACTAACAAATGGCTTTCTAAAGGAGGAAGGATGGTATTGGTCAAAACAGTTCTTCAAGCCTTTCCAATCTATGTCTCCTCTATATTTGAATCCTCCAAGGAAGATCATGAAGCACTTGGATTCTCTCTGCCAAAAGTTCTTATGGAGTGGTTTGCAGCAAAAGAGAAAGTGGTCTTTAGTTAAGTGGGAAATTATTTGTCTATCCAAGCAAGATGGAGGATTGGGATTTCATTCTTCTCAAGATCATAAAGCTTTAGCAACTAAACTCTATTGGAGATTGATAAAGAATCCAACTGATCTATGGGCTGTAAATTTCAGAGCCAAATATGCAGAAAACAATCCCCTGAAGAGATTTATTCGGTTACCCTTCCCCTTAAGGGATCTCCTATACTCGTTGTTCTCAAGTTAGTGGAAGAGCTTATTAAAAAGCACTTGTTCTGGATTGTTAAAGATGGTAGAAATGCTAACTTTTGGACTGATGCGTGGGATGGGTACCCGCCAATCATTACTCAATACCCAGAGTTACAGCTTGTAATGAAAGAGATGCATGAAAAGGCACAGATTAAGGTGGATCGTTATTGTAAGGACACTAATCATTCTAGGGAAATTGGAAAGTGTTGGAGATCCACTCTTGAATGGCCAGTTCAAATGGAAGCGGAACAACAATCTCAGATTAACACTCTTCTTTTAGCACGTCCTCTTTCAATATCCTCAAACTCAGATGAATTGGCATGGGGGAAAAACTGCTACAAGAGATTACACGGTTTTTGCAGGTTATGATTCCCTAAGTAGAAGTACTTCTCATCCACTTCAGGGTATATTTAGTCATCTTTGGCAGCCGGCATTATGGCCCAAGGTGAGTTTTTTTGTATGGCTGGTTTTAAAGAGGAGCTCTAATTGGGGACAACCTGATGAGACGTGGTTTTTATGGTCCCTTTTGTTGTGTCCTATGCTTGGAGGATGAGGAAACCATATCTTATCTGTTTCTCCATTGCTCATGGGTGGTCCACTTGTGGAAGCTTTTATCCCATTTGTTGAGTCTTCAATGGGAAAATATTCAGTCACTAGAGCTACTGATTAAAGAATCGCAAAATCATTTGCCCTAGGGTCATAATCTCATGTCAGTGCTTTGGTTTGGAATCACCTTGTTGTTGTGGAACATTTGAAAAGAACGGAATCGTAGAATTTTCCAGCAGATCAAAAGACATAAATTATGTCTGGGAAAAAATCAAAATCAGCATGGCTGAAACTGGCTGAAACTATCAAGCATAAGATTGGATTGCCTCAAATTCTAATGCCGGAATGGGAACATTTATGCCACCAGATATTTGTGCAACCTAGTACTTCAACAAGGCCTGTGGTTCAATCTAAAAAGAAAGCTCACATGGAAAAACTTTGGCCAACCCCACCAATTGGGTACGGAAAGGTGAACACGGATGGTGCCTCAAGAGGTACCCTGGGTCAAGGATGCATAGGAGGTATTGGAAGACTGTATGATGGCACAGTAGCAATCCCTTTTGCAAAAAAGGTGGGTGTTATAACCAATAACTTAGCGGAGATACAAGCTGTCTACAAAGGCATGCAAGAAGCTTTGAAAATTTGGGTGGTAGAAGCTTCAAATTGAATCTGATTCTAAGATTATTGTAGAAATGTTATCTAATCTAGAGGGACATCCTAGCAAAAATTGGAACATAACTAGGGAGATGGAGAAAATTGGTAGGTTGCAATATAAGTTTCAGGAGATTCAATTCAGCCATGTTCCTAGAGAAAAAAATACAAAAGTCGATGGATTGACTAACTGGGCTCTTGACAATCATAATCTTACATGCTATAGTTTGCCCCCTTTTTGGTGGTCATCTAAGTTGCAAATAGATTTGGCAAACATTCTCAACTTAGACTTGTATAGATGAATGTTCACATGTTTTCATTTTTGTTTAATGCCCAACCCTGGACTATTAGCTTCCAAGCTTGGCACATTAGAATTTGTAATCTTTGACTTTTCTATAATATAATTATTTTGTTTTTAAAAAAATGTGGTCACTAATATAACAGAGATGTGGTTTACATCAACCTGGTCGATATAAGAAAAATTGTCTACCTGAGGGAGAATTCCTCAAACCTAGCCATATGCTATCATTATATCAAGGTGATCTAGACAAATGAGACAAATCTATTGTCGGTTACTAGATTATCGGGAAACTGTAAGCATCCAGAAAAGATGTGATGCAACATTCTAGTCACATAATGATTGCAAGACCTCCATGATTTTAAAAAACTCTCTATCTCTTCTCCTAGCCTCGGTCTAGCTATTTGTTCTGCCTAGTTTCACACATGCCTTTGTCTAAATAACAGACTACAATTGTTCCTTGTTTAGTCCCTTCCTCTCTTTTTATCTACGCCTATGGTGAAATTGTTAGTGTGCATTAACCAGTAGTATCATGATGATTGGTCATACATGAAATCAAGGGGTAGGTTTGACGAGGAAGCATTCACATGTTCCTATACCACTTCGTTTGCACTTCCTGACCTTTTCAAATTCGTCTAGAAAAGCCTTATTGTCTCATTTTACATAATAATACACCTCCCAAGCCATTCTCTAGGGATCAGAAAGATCGTAAATTCAGCTTGTTCTTTAAAATCTTGTGATATACAACCACAATATTGATGTCTTTGCGATTAGTGTAGCTCTAGTTAGATTATCGGAGCTTGTTCTCTAGCCCCTATGAGCCTTTCTTGTGAAATTTGAGCGACCTCTTCAACTAGAGGCTATACCCTGAGGACATTCAGCCATTATCTCCCTTCAACCTTGGTTTGTCATAGTCTGTTTGATAGGTCAAGGGTTTATTATTGTTTGTTTTCATTTTTAGATTCGATTAGAATAGAATTTTCAATGTGGTTTAGTGTGTTTACGCATGTTACTTGTTTGTTTTGCCTCTCTATTATCATTTGCAGCTCTCAATCCTAGTTGCCTTCTTCTCTTTGGCCTTAGATTCTATGAGGTTCAAGCAAGACTCGATTGTAGTCTTCACTTCAAACTCATTGGCAATCCTTACATCTCTACATGTATTCCGATATTCATGATCTTCTATCCTCTTTGAATCTCATAACAACCCCCTTCTTCTATTTTGTCTCCTAGATGTCAAAGATTATAAGAGGTGCAGATTCAATCCATCCATAGTGGCAATTTCAAACTCTTCTAAAGTTGTACATCTCTCTCTCTCTCTCTCTCTATATATATATATATATATATATATATATATCATGAATACACTTCAAGAAGACAATGAACAACAAACGGCAAGAGATCAGTAGCCCACTTGCCTCATACTTGTTGGTCTCTTGCCATTTATTGTTCATTGTCTTCTAGTTGTCTTCGCTAAGATCAATAGCCCACTTGCCTCATACTTGTTGGTCTCTTGCCATTTGTTGTTCACTGTCTTCTTGAAGTGTGTATCTTAAAGTGGTGTCAGAATACAAGTATCTCGGCTTAAACTTTCACAACAAGATCTGATTGGATACATGCAAGATGAAAAGAGTACAAGGTGGTTGGAGAGCTTTCTATGCTCTTCAAAACCGGTGTAGGAATGCTAAGTTATGGGATTGGACGACCAACAGGGTCTTATTTGGGTTACATGTCACACTAGTGGTATTATATGGTTTTGAGGAGTGGGCTAGTGGAATAACACGTTTGAAATGGAGGCAAATAGAAAAGATTCAAAGGCGTCTAATCACAAACAATTTCAGAATCCAAGACTCAATCCCATATGAAATTATCCTTGCCAAAACAAGTACATTACCCTTAGAGGCAACCACTATGACCAGGGTATTACATTATTTGAAAAAAATAGAATGCATGAAGACCGACAGATGGCCAAGGGCAAAAAGAGAAGAATAGTTGTGGAGGAGTTAGAACACTTGGATAAAGCAAAACCACAAGTGCGTGAATAGGTGGGATATCAGCCTAACCAAATGTCCAAATTGTAACAAAGACATAACTACAAGAATGAAAAGTTCAAAATAGTAATGTGGGGAAGGGGACAAGCAAGAAAAGACAACACTATATTTCAATGTTCAACACAGCTTATGAACATAATGAAAAAGCATCTATAAATGCTGAAATCAGTTGGAGGGAAAAGATCCCCATTACTCAATTAAGAACTTGCTCTTATAGGCTTCAATGCGAGATGAGCACATGGACGATTCCTGAGGAGCAATGGGGCGAGAGGGTTTTTGTTTTTTGCACCATAGGAGCGATCGAAATGAAGGAGCACTTCATCCTTGAATGTCCTCAGTACACAGACATACAAGCCAAATATGTGTAAAATTTTTGAGTTGGCTGCATGGTATATGTATTTGAGGAAAAACGATTGAAAATGTTGGGGGAGATGCTAATCCAGTTCAGCAAAAGGCGGAACAATGTTCTAAAAGATATTTCAGATCTTGAGAATTTTTGAGTAGTTAAAACAATTGGTGGTAACTGGTGGTCCCATAAACCGTTCAGTCTCATAGACGTAATGAAAACCACTTCATTTCATTTCATTTATTTGTTCTTCATTTTCACTTTCATTCCTCAAATCGCTGCTTACAAACTTCTACCATCATCTATTCAGTCCTTTTGTTGTCTTGTCTTTTGTAGCTTCCAGACAACTAAGGTCTTCATTTGTTTTCAGTGTTTTCTTCTTCATTTTGGTTATTTTCGGAACATGTTGTGCTCTCATCTAGCAGTATTATAGTATCCTTAAAATATCCTCAGTTGATTCAAATATTTTATCATAAAAACAACAAAAACATGTCAATTTCCTAGTGTTACAAGTAGAATAGATGTTTTATTTGCTTTAATATATCTTAGGGAATGTGTTGTTGATTCCATTCATGATAAAAGCTTATTTTATGTTTCCATGTGAATGTAGTAGAAAGTAGTTAGGTTCACATCAGTGTGACATAGTTTACCTTCTCTTCCTACATTTTACTTTTCAATAGACTACAGCCACGAGGCATCAAACTACTTTGAGAAAGTGATACTCTGCCGATTTTATTACTTAACTTCTATCCATTCGTGCTTGGCCAATTATTTGAGAAGGTTGTTGATCTTTGCTTTGCCTCTTGTAATCCTAACATTTTATGACACTTATGAGGCAAGGTCAACCCCATAGAGTTGGAAGGACCCGACGATTCATTAGCCGCAAACTGGATCCCACGATTCATTAGCCGTGATCCTGTCGCTTCCATCCAAATCAGTGTTTGATCAAGAGTTGTGTCACTTAGTTCTATGATCTACTCCTTACCATCACAATGCGTTAATTCCTCAATTTGACGCCCTAACATTCGTTATGAGGTTGCAGAGGAATATTGGTTGCAAAGAACCTGTTGACAATTTTGCCCCCCATAGGGCAAATTGTCACCCCTACACGTCGGAACTTTGATATGGTGCCAAGTTTGTCTTGTGAATCAGTTTTGGGGGCCTTAAATGAGCATTTACAGCCACCCAAGTGGCCATCTACAGCTAGGTGAATTTTAGTCATGCAGAGGTTTCCAAGGAGCTTTCTTGATTACAGTGAAATGTGCAAATGCAGCCAAGACATACAAGCTGTAAGTTTAGTTATTTTGTCTTCCCAAGGAATCTTTTCGGACTATAAGAGGTGGACTATTTCTTCGGAAATTTTGTCCGAGAGAAAGAGCTTTCAAAGGACCATGTAAAAATCCGAAAAAATGACTAAGTGGTAGTCGTTCAAAGCTTATTTTCTTAGGACTTTTTGTCCGAAAGAAAAAAGGGGAAAAGCACAGTTGAGAAGACCCGAAGGGTATGTAACCCTTCGGGTTGGTTCACTTTATGGTTTTCAAGTCAAGACAAAAGTTCTGAAGGATAGTTTAAAAAAGCCCGATGCCCTACAATTCTTCCGAAGGGCAGTTTTTAAGGCAAAAATCCCTTAAGGAGGGCACTTGGTCAGTGTCAGGACCCTTTCAAAAGTTTCGAAAGGTACTTTTGAGGACAAAAAGCCCTTGCGGAGGGCACTTGGTTGGCGAAGTGGACCTTTACAATTCTTCCGAAAGGCACTTCTGGAAGAACCTTGCCCTTGCAGAGGGCACCCAGGCAACTAACAGGGCCAAATCAAAAAGCCCGAAGGGCAATTTTGGGAAGCAGAAGCCCTTGCGGAGGGCATCTTCATAAAAGCAAGGGACACTTCAACTGGAAAAGAATTTCCTTCGGACTTTTTGTCGGGTATATCCTCCGTCGGACCTTTTCCTTGAATTCCTTCGGACTTTTTGTCCGAGGGAATTCAAGGAAAAGGTCCGACGGAGGATATATCCAGAATTCCTTCGGACAAAAAGTCCGACGGGAATTCAAGGAAAAGGTCCAATGGAAGATATCCCAAGAAAAAAGCCCGATAGAAATAAAAAAACAAAGGCAAAGAAGGAAACGAGAAAATTTAAGGAAATCCTTTGGAATAGGTGTCAAACAGGAAATCCGCGGGAATATGAAGTCAACAAATGCCCGAAGAAAACCAAAGGGCAAGACATAAGAGCCTAAAAGAATAAATTCGGAAAAATTGGCAAGGAAACGAATTCCTTCGGACTTTTTGTCTGAAAGAATTCGAGAAGGACAAAAAGGCCGATAGAAAAGACAAGGGCGTAAGCAAAGGCCAAAAAAAAGAAAAGGAAATGCCAAGCTCGAGAAAGAGAAGAGACAGAGAGTCCAGAAGAACGAAAACTAAAATAAAGCCCGAATCCCAAATTAAAGCAGAACTGAGCATGATCAATAGCATGAACAGAGACGTAAGCACAAACAGGATTGAGCCAACATGAACAGTGAATAAAACAAACACAGAATAAAGTCAAAGGCAGGATAAACAAAGATCATGCACAAACTAACATGAGTGACTCCAACGAAGTGAACGCGTTTAAAAAAGCAAGCATGCTTCAGTTCTGAAAATAGAGTTGTCTTGCATGATGAACGGGCAAAGCATTGAACGTTTCAAATAGCCAGAAATTTCGTGCACGCACTCTAGTTTGTCTCAAAGCTTAGAACGTTCCGGTGGTTCAAACGTAATTCTTAATTTGGCATTTGCATTGATTTCATGCAAAGGGGAGACTTTCAAACGTTCCAACAGTTCGAGTGGATTTGACTACTCTTGTTTTGGAGTTGACTGGTTTTCAAGTCAAGACAGCTATTCGTAGATTTCATGCATCCAAAGCTTGTCTTCTTCTTTTTCAACACTAAGGATTCTTTATGCAAGACAGCCAGAAATAAGCCAAGAAAAGACAAATTTGAAAGCCTCATGCAACGCAATTTGGACTTGGGCTAATGAAAAGTTAACTTCCTCTCCTATTTCCAACGCCAATCTCTTGGTTTTTTGTAATTTTATATGTTAATGGTTTTTCAGCATTGTAAAATCCATCCCTCTCTTAGTAAGACCAGACTCTACCATTGGTGAGTTGTGTAACCTCTTTAATTAATAGGACTGTACTTTCAGATTTCAAATGCTGGCATAGTGTACATTCATTCAAGAATTTGCATGTGGTAGATTTCTCTCCCTTCCCAAATTCTGATTTGTACGTAGTTGCTAGCTCATCATGTTATGCAAGTCATGTTCAGTGTTTTATGTCTTTTGCTGAAGCTGTCAGTGGATGTTAAGTGGTTGCAAAGTGTCTTGTATCAGACCTCTCTCCATCGTTTTCCCTCACATTTTTGTCATTGGATCGAACCTTCGCATGAAATACTTATGCATAGTGATCAATTGAAATCAAAGGTCTTCATTTTCCCTTGTTTGATTCAGTGTTCAAGGTTCCAAGTAGAGTGGATCAACATTCTGGTGTATCATCGTCATTAGGTAGAATTTCTCCTTCAAGTTTCTTTCTCCCTTTTCCATGGTAGTCCGCAACACAGAGTAGATATCCTCATTGATACATCTTACAAGAACCAACCTTCTCTGGAGGTTCTTCTCACCATTGAGGCACCCACCCTCGTGAGAAGATCCCATTGTTTCAACTAGAGAAAGGATTAGCCATTTCAGCACGTCTTCGTTTCAGGGTGCCACTCCAGGTTGACAACAGTTTTTGGCACATCTGGTGGGACCACGAAAAAGTTCTTTGCATAGAGTTTTCACGACAACAAAGGATATTCATCTCCATTCAGTTGCAGAGTTCATAGCATCATTCAGACAATCCATTCATGCCAAAGGTTACCACAAGATCAACAAGTAAAGGTATTCCTTTTGAATTTGTAACTTATAAAAGAGCAAGGTCTAAAAGGCCAAATCCATATCCTCAAAGAGAATATTTACCTCCCCTTCATTCTATCGTTCTAGACACTGCAATCCCCACCATCCAGATGGCTGTTCAAAATCAAGTGTTTGCTCCATTTAATAGGGAAAGTCCACTGAATCTAACACAGTTAGATGACATTCTTGTATCTACCCTCAAAAGTATTCCATTCTTCTCAGGACAAAATCAAACAATCCCTATTGAGCATATCCAAGATGTGGCTAATCTTTGTTCAGTTCATGATGTTGTTGAGGATAGTGTTGTTATTAGATTGTTTGCTGCTTCTTTCAAAAGAAAAGCATTACAGTGGTATAGAACCCTCCCACTTAGATCCATTTCCACCTGGGATGAATTGGGTGCAGCCTTAGTCAAGCAATTTGAAGACAAATCTGATCACTTATTTTTAGTTGAGCAATTGACTGCCATACAGAGAGCTCCTCATGAGTTCATATCCAATTTTAATCTCAAATTCCAGAAGACATGGACCAGGGTACCGGTTTTGATTAGGCCATCCTCTGAATATGCATTTCTATATTTTTTGAAAGCTCTTAATTCTGAGATTAGTGTGATGATACAATAAATGGGTGGTACTACATTGTCAGATGCTTATGAAGTTGCAATAAGGGTATAAAATAGTTTGATCCAAGCAGGTAAGCTTTCTCCAAGACTTCCAATGCCCATATTTCCAGAAATAAGTTTTGTACTAGCCCTTCGAGTTCCTCAAATTCCATCCTTAGCTCCAATTCCAGCACCCTAAGTTCGTATTGCAGCCCCTACTAGTCAAGCTAGTAATATAGGAGAGTTGAAAAGTTTGCTACAATCTTTTGAAAATAAAATAGTACAGCTCAAGAGGCAACAATTTCAATCAAATAAGCCCTATCAACAGCAAAATCAGATCAACTATCAATTCTTCAAAGATCAAAAGTCTCCTTATCAGAGTTTCAGAGAAAATAGACCACCCTATCAAGCACAAGGAGCCATAACTCCAACTAAGCCATATGTTGCTCTTGATCCGAATGCTCCTTCCACTTCAAAAGCCATTGTTCCAACCCCACCTCAAAATAATTTGGTGCAAGATTCAGGGTGACAGCCCTCAAATCTCAATGATGCTCAAAACCAAACCTTGGGATCACAGAACATCACCATGCCACAGATGACACAAGAAGAGTTCTCTTTTCAAGAAGGTCAATATCAAGATACAGGTTTCACATCACAAGGAGTGACTCATCAAGTTCAAGGGCAGCCTGATGCTATTAAGTAAATTGGCAGGTCGATGATCGTGTTGCTTTTATTCGGGATGTTAAAACTAACGATTCAGATGGTCAAGTTGCAGCTATAACCTATCAAAGAACTAAAAAAAGAGTTGTTGATGTAGCCCAAGCGGTAGCAAATACTTCAATTGCTCCTAGTATTGTTGCTCAAAGTACAAAAGAGCAGCTTGTTGCCTCCACAGCGCAAAAAAAATTAAAATATAGAGGTTAATAAAGTGGAGCAAATACCTCTAATTCGTGAGCAGCAAGTGCCACAAAAGCAATCAAAGGTTAGTGCATCTCAGTTCAGTATTGTAGATCAAATGAAGAAGTCTAACATCAGCGTTAAAATGTGGGATTCTCTTTCAATTCCAGGGCAAAAGAATAAACTCATTCAAGAACTTTCAGCTCTTGAATTGTCTCCAAAACCAATTGAGAAAGGTGTTGTCTTGACAAATTTGGATCAGCCAACTAAACAACAAATGCAACAAGGAGATAAGATGTCAAAAGCGGACAAAATTGAAGTAAAATAAAAAAAAACTCCCTCTTTTTATCTTTCTTTGATAGTAGATGATACTTTGGTTTATAATTATATGGTGGATAGTGGAGCTAGCAGTACAGTAATGCCCAAACAAATTGCAGACAAGCTCGACCTTGTTTATGAGTCAAATATTAAAGGGGTATTGCAGTTGAATGATTCACCAACAAAGATGGTAGGCATTATCAAAGATTTGAAATTGACATTACATGCTTGTCCTAACGTTACTATTCAATAGGATGTTGTAGTGATGGACTTGTCTTTCAAGGGACTTCACTTCAAAGATTGGGGGATATTTATCTGTTGATTGGATTTATTTGTTGTTCAAAACCAGGTATGGTACAAAGGTAACAATTCATTCAGATCTTATTGCACTTTTTCATATGGAGCCTTATACGCCAAGTGTGGTCAATGCAAATTGTATCATCTTAGATGAAATATTACAAACTAGTAATGTAGAAAAGGACTAGCCTTTGGATGGAGTTCCAAATTTGTTCTTTGATGAGTGGGCTTCTACCTTGCATGAGCATGATCCCTACAAGTTGATTGAAGAGGAAGGTCTTGGTGTGTATTGTCTTCATGAGAACAATGCATCAATTCCAGCGATGGTCAAAGAAGACAAATCTAATGAAAGCTTGTGGCAATTGCACTTTGATGGATCGAGAAATAAGCATGGAACTAGAGCTGAAGTTATGCTAATTTCTCCTACAGAACAAAGGTATTCCTCCTCTATTAAATTTCAATTTGGTTGTTCAAACATTGTTGTTGAATATGAAGCACTAATTCACGGTTTGCAGTGGGCTAAGAAGATGAAAGTAAATTGTTTACAAGTGTTTCAAGATAGTGAACTTGTAATCCACCAAGTAAGAGATTTGAATGTATGCAAGAATCTGTTGCTTAAATCTTACAGACAGAGTTTGAAATTTACTTAAAGATTTTCAGGGTTTTAATATTCAAGGAATACCAAGAGATAGGAATAAACATGCTGATAGGTTGGTTGCTGTTGGGGCACAATTTAACATTCCAGCTAATGTAAAAAGTGAAAATTTTCAGTCACATATAAAGGTAGTTGTAAGGCCTTCTGTTCCGGATAACCAAGAGAATTAGCAAGTGTCTGAAAATGACAATCAAATTGTGAGATTTTTGCAAGAAGAGGCTGACTTTTCTTTGAGAAATCAGTCGAAACACTTACAACAGTATGGTGATCAAATTGTACAATTGAAAATGAATAGGCTATCCAAGGGATTGGTCACTCTTGAAAATATTTTCAATGAAGATGATGAGCTAAGGAAAGAGAACCATCCTTGTCAACAAAGGAAGAGCACTATGCCAATGTAGAGATTGCAACTGGTAAATTTTTGAAATTGGGCAAGGTATGCACTCCTCCACAAAAGAAAGCTTTCATTGATTTATGCACGAGTTTTGCTGATATATTCGCATGGCAGTATAGTGATCTCAAAGGTTTTGATCCATGTTTGGCTCAACACACCATTGAGTTAGAAGAAGAAACTAAACCAGTGAGACAAAGACAAAGGCCAAACAATCCAAAGCTTGAGCCTTTGATGAGAGTTGAGCTTCACAAGCTCATAGAATCAGCGATTATATTTCCAATCAAGCACTCAACTTGGGTCACGAACCTCGTTTCAATACGAAAAAAATGGTGAGATTCATTTGTGTGTTGATTTTTGTGATTTAAACAAGGCTTCGCTTAAAGACCACTATCCATTGTCATCAATGGAACAAATTTTATAGCTTGTTACAGGTTCAGAGAGGTTTTTCTTGTTGGATGGATATAGTGGTTAAAATCATATTTTGGTCAAAAAAGAAAACCAATTCAAAATAGCGTTCACGACTAAGTGGGGGACATTTGCATACAGAAAGATATCATTCGATTTTTCTAATGTTGGAGCAACCTTTCAAAGAGCCATGGATATGGCCTTTCAAAGCCTTAACAGGTTTGTGCTTGTTTATTTGGATGATATAAAAGTGTTTTCAAAAGATGGAGATCACAAAGTTCACCTCAAGCAAGTTTTCGAAAGGTGTAGGCAATTTGGGATATCTCTAAATCTCAAAAAGTGTGTATTTTTAGTTCATGAAGATAAGCTTCTTGGACATGTTTTAAAGCATGGTTTAAACATAGATTCTGAAATGATTCAATCCATTCTTGCACTCTCCTTGCCTAAGAGCAAAAAGGCTTTACAAAGTTTCTTTGAAAAAATCAACTTTACAAGGAGATACATTTCAGATTTTGCTATTGTAGCTAAACCACTTACAGCCATGTTAAAGAAAAATCAGAACTTCAACTGGTCCAAGGAGGGAGTAAAAAAGTTTGAAAATGTTACGAAAGCCATTGCGACTGCTCCTACGCTTTTAAATCCAGATTTAACAAAAGATTTCATTCTGTCTACGTATGATAATATGGACACCATTTCAGAGATTCTTATGCAGCAGAATCATGAAGATTTGGAGCAGCGAATAGCTTTCTACAGCGAAGGCTTGGAGGAGTATGAAACAAGGTATTCTTTTGTTGAAAAGCATGTCCTTTCAGTTATAAGATCTCTAAAGAAATTTATGCACTTGTCTAATAATAAAATATATCTAATAGTTGTTCATCCAAGCATCAAAAAATTTCTTCTGAACAAATACATAAATGAGAAGAGAGCTGATAGGATAACCAAGGTAATGGAATATGACATGGAAATTAAGGTTACAAAACTGGTAAGAGGCAAAGGACTTTGTGAGCATCTGGCTCAAGGCTTGCAAGAAACTAATGAAGTTGTTTTAGTGTCAAATGATGAAAAGATTGTTGTTGTTCACACCTCACCTTCCAACTGGTTTCGTGATTTGGTAAGCTATCTGCAAGATGGTTTTTATCCCTCTCACCTAAGTGCTTCAAAAAGAAGGTATTTCAGATTGCAATCAATTCCATTCTTGCTCGTTGATGGTGTTTTGTTCAAAAAAGATATTAATGGAATGTTACTAAGGTGTGTAAAACCAAGCCAAACTCAAAGGTTACTTCAAGAATTCCATGCTGGACATGGTGGACACTTTTCTGCAAGAACTACAACACTTAAAATCATGAGAGGTGGGTACTATTGGCCTACTATATTTGGCGATTACCATACATGGGTTAGAAAGTGCAAACAATGTGCTATATTTGTAGGAAAAGTTAAACTAGTAGCCCTACGCTTCAGCTAATTGTAGTGGATCAGCCTTTTGTCTAGTGGGGATTGGACTTTATTGGTCTCATTAATCCTCCTTTGAGTTCAGGGCATAAGTGGATTCTAACAGCTATGGATTACTTCACACGATGGAAGCAATTGCATTGAAAAAAACAAACGAAACTAACGTTCTTGATTTCTATGAAGGTCTGCTTACTAGGTTTGGAGTTCCTTCAACCATAATTTTTGACAATGCAATGGCTTTTGTGAAATCTAGGATCAGCCAATGCGCTGTCCAATACGGAGTTTATCTCAGCACTTCATCGAACTACTATCCACAAGGCAATGGCCTTGCTAAATCTACAAACAAGAACCTCTTAAAGATCATACGAAGGACTATTGAAGACAATCAGAAGTCATGACATCTCAAGTTGAAGTCAACTCTATGGACTAATAGGATCATTTACAAGAGGTCAATAGCCAACTCTCCATACAAGCTAGTATATGGTAAGGAAGCAAGGTTACATATTTCTCTTGAGTTTTTAGCTTCATAACTAATGCATCAACTTGAGTTGCTGGAGAATGAACCTATGGAAATCAAGAATGCAGAGCTTATGGAGTTGGAAGAGACAAGAATTCAATCCATGCTAGCCATGGAAAGTCATCAGGCACAGGTGAAAAGAACGTTTGACAAAAGAGCTTCCTCACGAAGCTTCAATGAAGGAGATTCGGTCCTCAAGTGGGATGAGGATCATGCCAAATCATGAAGACACACGAAGTTTGATTCCCTTTGGAGTGGCCCATACACGATCTCCAACTGCAAATCCCACAACGCCTTCCAACTTCCCAAGATGGACGGTCAAGAGCTTCCAATCCCAGTCAATGGGATACATCGAAACATTGTTACTGAAGAGCAAAGCTCTATGTACATAGTTGTTTTTGTTTTTCTCCAAGTGTTGTTCAAGCACAGTAGTTTGCTTCAATTTTGTCCAATAAATGCTTGTTTGCACATTTGCTTCTTAGTTAGTTTTCCTGCTTTCGTGTTTTTCCCTTCCTTTTTGAGGGAGAAAGGTTACTTCAACCAAGGTCAAGGGAAGATTTTCAGTCAAAAATCAGGTTCACCATTTGGGAGTTCGAATAGCATCTATATGGTCTAAGTTCTCTAGCATAGCAGGCATGCTTCCCACCAGAGTCGCCAAAAATGTTGACAATTTTGCCCCCCACAGAGCAAATTGTCACCCCTACACTTCGGAATTTTGATATGGTGCCAAGTTTGTCTTGTGAATCAGTTTTGGGGTCCTTAAATGAGCATTTACAGCCACCCAAGTGGCCATTTACAGCGAGGTGAATTTTAGTCATGCAGAGGTTTCCAAGGAGCTTTCTTGATTACAACCAAATGTGTAAATACAGCGAAAACATACAAACTATAAGTTTAGTTATTTTGTCTTCCCAAAAAAAAAAATCGGGCTATAAGAGGTGGACTATTTTTTCAGACATTTTGTCCAAGAGAAAAAGCTCTCAAAAGACTGTGTAAAAGTCCGAAAAAATGACTAAGTGGCAATCATTCAAAGCTTATTTTCTTCGGACTTTTTGTCCGAAAGAAAAAGGGGAAAAGCATAGTTGAGAACGGTCCAATTCAAAAGTCCCGAAGAGTATGTAACCCTTCGGGTTGGTTCACTTTATGGTTTTCAAGTCAAGACAAGTTCTGAAGGACAGTTTCAAAAACCCTGGGTGCCCTTCAAAAAGCTGGAGTGCCCTACAATTTTTTCGAAAGGCACTTTTGAAGGCAAAAAAACCCTTGTGGAGGGCACTTGGTCGGTGTCAGGACCCTTTCAAAAGCTCTGAAAGGCACTTTTGAGGACAAAAAGCCCTCGTGGAGGGCACTTGGTCGGCGAAGTGGACCTTTACAATTCTTCCGAAGAGCACTTCTGGTAGAGCCTTGCCCTTGCGGAAGGCACCCAGGCGACTAACAAGACCAAATCAAAAACCCAAAGGGCAATTTTGGGAAGTAGAAGCCCTTGCGGAGTGCACCTTCATAAAAGCAAGGGACACTTCAAACGGAAAAGAATTTCCTTCGGACGTTCTGTCCGAAGGAATTCAAGGAAAAGGTCCAATGGAGGATATACACGAGAAAAAACCCCGATAGAAATAAAAAACAAAGGCAAAGAAGGAAACAAAAAAATTTAAAGAAATCCTTCGGAATAATTGTCAAACAGGGAATCCACGAGAATATGAAGTCAACAAAAGCCCGAAGAAAACCAAAGGGCAAGACATAAGAGCCTAAAAGAATAAATTCAAGAAAATTGGCAAGGAAAAGAATTCCTTTGGAAAAGTCCAAAGGAATTCAGGAGGGACAAAAAGCCCAATAGAAAAGACAAGTGCGTAATCAAAGGCCAAAAATGAGAAAAGGAAATGCCAAGCCCGGAAAAGAGAAGAAACAGAGAGTCCTTCGGACAATTTGTCTGAAAGACGAAAACTAAAATAAAGCCCAAATCCCGAATTATAGCAGAACTTAGCATGATCAATAGCATGAACAAAGATGTAAGCACAAACGACACTGAGCCAGCATGAACAGTGAATAAAACCAACGCACAATAAAGACAAAGGCAAGGTAAACAAAGATCATGCACAGACTAACGTGAGTGACTCCAACAAAGTGAACGCGTTTAAGAAAGCAAGCATGCTTCAATTCTGAAAATAGAGTTGTCTTGCATGATGAATGGGCAAAGCATTGAACGTTTCAAACAACCAGAAATTCCATGCACAGACTCTCATTTGTCTCAAAGCTCGAAACGTTCCGGCGGTTCAAACGTAATTCTTAATTTGGCATTTGCATTGATTTCATGCAAAGAGGAGACTTTCAAACGTTCCAACAGTTCGAGTGGATTTGACTACTATTGTTTTGGAGTTGACTAGTTTTCAAGTCAAGACATCTATTCGTAGATTTCATGCATCAAAAACTTTTCTTTTTCAACGCCAAAGATTCTTCATGCAAGACAGCCAAGAATAAGCCAACGAAAGACAAATTTGAAAGACTCATGCAACGCAATTTGGACTTGGACTAATGAAGAGTTAACTTCCTCTCCTATTTCCAACGCCAATCTCTTGGCTTTTTGTAATTTTTTATATTAATGGCTTTTCAGCGTTGTAAAATCCATCTCTCTTGGTAAAACCAAACTCTACCATTAGTGAGTTGTGTAACCTCTTTAATCAATAGAAGGACTATACTTTCAGATTTCAAGTGCTGACATAGTGTATATTCATTCAGCAATTTGCATACATGGTAGATTTTTCTCCCTTTCCAAATTCTAATTCGTACCTAGTCGCTAACTCATCATGTTATGCAGGTCATGTTCAATGTTTTATGTCTTTTGTTGAAGCTGTAAGTGGATGTTAGGTGGTTGCAAAGTGTCTTGTATGAGACCTCTCTCGATCATTTTTCCTCACATTGTTATCATTGGATTGAACCTTTTCATGAAATACTTATGCATAGTGATCAATTGAAATCAAAAGTCTTCATTTTCCCTTGTTTGATTCAGTGTTCAAGGTTCCAAGTAGAGTGGATCATCATTCTGATGTATCACCGTCATTAGGTAAGATTTTCCCTTCAAGTTTCTTTGTCCCTTTTCCATGGTAGTCCGTAATGCAGAGTAGAGATCCTTATTGATACATCTTACAAGAACCAACCTTCTCTGGAGGTTCTTCTCACCATTGAGGCACCCACCCTCATAAGAAGATCCATTGTTTCAACTGGAAAGAGGATTAGCATTTTCAGCACGTCTTCGTTTCAGAGTGCAACCCCAGGTTGACAATAGAACCCAAGCCTAAAGACAATTATTATAACAAGCTCAATTGTAAGCCAACCCACCCCATCAACAGAACTGATGGAGCTAATTGTCTTTTTCCATCTCAACCCAACCGTAGGATGTCTATTACGTAAGGCAAACTTGTAGTTTGCCTTGTGTACAAAACCCTGAGGGTGTGCATGTCCCATATTTTGCCACAATTTTGATAAACTAATGATGCAAAACATCAATATGATGTCTCAAATACTTGGAAATCAAGACATAGAACCATAGTATACATACTCGATGAATACCCTGTGTGTACACAAGCACTTGCCGAGAAATTAGCCGGGCAAGTAAACTCCATTAAAACTCGTAAGTATTTTTTTAAGACTCGGCGGGTATTTCCACAGTACTCGCGAAGAGTAGGCGAGTATTGTGGAAATACTCCATTGTGTGTTTACACGTAGTCTACATGGCCAAAATAGTCAAAATGCGGCTAGTACAATCAAAAACATAGATAAAATACTCCAACACTAAAAGAACATAGAAAATTATCGTCTTTAAGCATATATGGCCCCACTCTTTCATCACACAATATTTGGAGCGAATTGGAGAGAGGAAATTTGATTTCCAAGTTAGTTTTTCTTTCTTTCTTTTTGCCCAACAATGTAAATTCTTTGTAAATCATTAAAATTAGATTTCTAAACATGTTTGGCAAATCCACATGCATTCCATTCACTTCAATAATTGTTAATCATGATCCAAACTAGTTTTTCACAATTTTTGAATTAAATTGTTAGTTTTTTACTATTTATAGGGTTTAGTTTTATAAATTTATGGTTTAGATTTTTTTTGTGATATCATTTTTAAATATTTTTAAATTTGTTCATATACACAGAGTTTAGTGTTTAAATTTACAACTTTATGATTTAAGTTTTTTTCGTTGTTCTTTTTATTTTTCTTGCATTTGAACATGTTGCAAGGTAATTGATAGCATACAATGGCATCCAACGTTGCATCAGGGTCAGCATTAATAAGTGGTAGTTGTCTCAATAAAGGTTGCACTGCTGCTTGGAAGTATGTTGTACTAGTTGGATTATTTCAAGCGAGTGTGATTTGTACTTTTTGCTCAAAGAAAATTTATGGAAGCATCAATCACCTCAAGTACCATATTGCATGCATTCCTTGTCGCAATGTCACATCATGTCCCAATACAACGAAAAAGGCAAAACGAAAAATGACTACAGAGCTTGCATTATTGGATGAGAAGAAAGTAGGAAGGCAAAAGTACAATCAATCTTAACAACAGCGATTGCTCCAGCATCAGTAGCGGAAACTGAGGTAGCTATGACAGAGATTGTGATCTCTAGTCACGGTCCACGCATACGAGGCACGTCCACCTCATCCAGTTCGAGCAAAAGCCAATCACAGCGTTTATGTACCTAGAAATATACCTGGAGCACGACCTTCATTGCAAGGAACAGGATGGAACAAGGAATCACACATGGAAGCATATAAGGCATGTGTAAATTTATGGTGTACTTCAACAACCTTTCCTTCAATGTGACGAAGAGCTCGTACTAGGAGTATTTGATGACGGCATTCACAGTTGCAGAGTAAAGGTATAAGGTACCCTTTCCAAGAGACTTAAGTGGTAGGTTGCTTCAAGATGCTATTGAAAATACAAAGTCAATTATGGAAGATCAAAAGAAGCAGTGCAAAAGTTCGAATGCACCATTCTTTCAAATGGGTGGACAGATGGAAAGAACTACACTCATCAATTTTTTTGCGGCTTCAAATGGTGAGTTAGTTTTTTTGAAGTCAATGTATGTCTCTAACAAAGTAAAAAATGTAGAAACTTTGAAATCAATGCTCAAAGAGGTTGTGTTGTAGCCAAATATTGCACCCTAGGAGAGTGTTCAAACCTCTCGCATATTTGGACAACATGGGATTACCTCTAGACTTGGGGGTTCCCTGTAGCAGAAGTGAACCTCTAGGTTTAAGGGCTAGCTCCCTAGATTTGTCTCTTAAGCTCACACACTACACTAGGCCAATCACTTGGGGGTGAAAAGGGAAGAAGGAAATAGAATATAAACCTATGCTAGTGAGGTGATACACCAAAAGATTAGTCCACAAACACACTTGCATATACACTAAGAGAGAAAGCTACTAAAACTGACCTCAACTCTATGACCTTCTAGCATAAGTGTTTCTCATGGAGGCAGATTGCCATGCATAACCAGAGGTATGTGAAAAGAAGGTCCAATACTTGACACTCCTAGTCCCTCTCACACTTCAAGCACACATCAACAAACAATACACTTTATGAGACTTGTTACAACAGATGCCACTCACACAATGCATACAAGCGCAGAATGAAAGCAAAGAGAAACAATCTTCATCACTTGTCATGCAAATACACCACTTGGAATGCTTAGGAAAGATGTGCAGAGAGTAAATCAATTTCATAACTTTATTCTAAGAACAAAACAAGGTGTCAAACCAGCAAGGCGTCACCATACCAGGTGTTTCCTTGATACAATTGCCAAAATGGTTTGCATTTATAGAGCAAAGGAGAAGAGAGAGAAGAAGAGAAGCGGAAGGGTCACAAGTCCATGTGTCAAGCTATGGAAACTAGTTACAACATGAGACAATGAGGTGGAAAAGAAATCAGGTAGTGCTCTTGGACAAGTGTCCATATGAATTGCATCATTCTCCTTTGAGTTGGCATAGGGGCTCTTCACCTTCTTTGAGATTGTCTTGATGATGAGGACTTCAATTGACTATTTGAAACTGATATAGGAGTCTTTGACACATCTTCACTGTCATGGGAAGATTAAAACCTGATGGTAATAGTCCTCATACGCCTCCCTAACTAATAGCTTCATATGCACCACTTGTCATTCAGTATCTATGGCTGCTCACTTAGCCTTTCTAGAATGGTCTTCACATTTGTCACCCAATTGACCTTTAGTTGCTCAAGGGAATGTGTCGCAAAGTTGTTAGGACACCTGTTGAGGACATCTTTGTCCTCTGGTCTATCAAATAGACCTTCATGAAACTCAAAACATACTTCTCACTCCCAATTTTGGACAGTCACCCAGCCTTCTCACTATCTCACTTAGACTGCCTACAAAGAATGGACTGGCAGAGAGGTTTTCATGCTTTACTGTGATGATAAATGGATATGAGAGGTTGAAACAAGTCTTTACAGACCCCTTACAATGATTTTTATTCATCAACCCCCTTCTGCACCTGTAGACCAATCAAATTCTGCAAGAAACACCACGTTAGGGTTGTCCATACAAGAGACAGTACAAAATAAATGGTTGGTGAGGACCCTGGAAGAGTCCCAAACCAATTCCAAGCACTTTCCTAACCAGCTGACCCCTTTTGGATGCAAATTCCTTCATGTCTTCACCATCGGGTCTGCATATGGGTTTTGAGAGGGTTTTTGATGGTTTGGATTGTTAAGGATTGTTCATAAAATCCTAATGTCTAACTTCCAAACCAATTCCACTAAAAAACTAGCTAGGGACCCCCTTCACCAATTCCCAACTCCTTGGGGCACCATGCAGTCCCTCCGTACAGGTGTGAGCAATAGGAAGTGGCCTTCAAGTTCATAACATGCATTCTAAGTAGGCCTAATATGGTTTTAGGTCAAATTGACCAACTTTGAATGGTTCTCTGCAACTCAATGGTCCATGTTGGTACTATATTCTCCTTTGAAGGTCTTCAAATGATTTGTAAGGTTCATGAAGTCATCTAGATGAATTTAGGCCTTTGTAAGGTTTAGGCCTAGTAAACCTAATTGTGCTTGACTGAGTGTATAACCCACCTATAGGGTTCTATTGATTGTAGGTGTATTCTCTGTACCTGTTCATCTTCATATCAACCTTAGACATCATCCTAAGACGATTCCAAGACCCTTCCACTCATTTGTTTGTTCCTCACATGCTAGCCTGCAAACTTGGTTATTGCTAGAGTACTCTGTCTGTGACAGAACAAAGAGTATCTCCTCTGTATGTTTGACTAAACTGAAAGCATGGAGGGATTGCTTGGGTCATGTTGACCCTCTGTATCAAGTATCAAAGCTTGATCACAACCCTAGCAACCTCAACACCTCAAATTCTCAAACTGGATTTTATGACAGTGAATGCAGGCAGGGTTGTATGCGATGTTTTCTGATTGACTATAGGTTGAGACTTTAGTTCATCTCTCTGTCTCCTTTGTATCTAAGAATCTCAAAGGAGTATTATAATCACTGTGGAAGTGATTTGTATATGTTCATTAACTTCAAACTCCTGTCAAGCTCAAAAACTATACCCCTCCATTAGTTGGAACTAGTTCGCTAATAGTGTCACCTGTAGGTAACCATTAGCGGTGAAGTATGAGTTCCTATAGGTGCTCATTCGTGTGAAAACACAGTTTTTCACTTCTCTAATTTGCTCTTAGGTCATCAGATATCGTTTCACACTTACACACATCAAAAACTGCCTTGACACTGTACTCTCCTTCACCACCATCAACACACTGTGTGTTTACAATTAGACTGTAGGAGTTGTTTAGGAGATTGAAACCCACCTGTAGGTGAAGATGTGTTTGAACTTTGTGTTTCATGGCCTTGGTCTCACTTAAGGTCACTAAGACCATTTCACAATCGAATGAGCTCATCTCTCTATTAACAACATACTAATACCGCAGTGGCATTGTCAGTTGTAGGTTCATTTGGCTTAAAGAGCATTGTGTTTCACTGAACATACTCAATAGAAAATTGACTCAGTTTGAACCTTACAATCATCTTCCTTTTCAACCAAACAACCTTCCCCTTCGGTCAAGATGTAGCATCTAGGTCTATGCTACAAGTGAGACACCATTAGACTTGTCTAGAGTCTAAGACACTTCACCATAAGATGGAATATTGTAGAGCAAAGACCTATTTCGGAGAGATTAAGGTAAACTCTCCCTTTGAGCAACTTCTCTAACTCTGCATGTCTATCGACATTGCTTGAAGTGGTTTGATTGTTGTTTGTGAACACCATGAGCCATGAGTGACTTGAGAAACTCCATTCTAGTCTTGGGCATGAACACCCCCTATGTTCCAGACCGCCATCTAGTCTTCCATTATCCGTACATGACTACATATGACTGTGTATCTTGAAATCCTAATCAATCTTTTGCTCACTGTCTTGAGACTAATCTCCATCAACCTTGAAGTCTCTTAATGCAAGCCTTCCATGGAGAAACTCACTTCCATGCTTTGGGAAGTTAAACACATGTTCATTAGCTTGATTTTGAAGTCATTTCACAGAAGACAAAACTATGTAACTATGTAGACATGCTCTGCAGACCATTGTGATATCCCTTCCAACAAGATGAGATGTTCTTGACTACCTTCCATGCTTCACACGTACAAACTGAATGGAAACCAACATGAAGGAGATAAACTTGCTCTGAAAGAACACACACATCACTTTGAAACACCAGATCATGCAAATCAATGAGAAAAACTTGCAAGTGATAGGGATGTGAAGGCAGTTTTGAGTCACTAGCAGTCTTAAGAATGATTCATGATGCATAGTCCACCAAATTGAAAACTCTTGCCATGAAATGAGAGCTCATTAGAAGTATTAACACCCACCAAAAGCATTCCCCTCAACTCTACCTGCCCTATTTGTACCAGATGCAAACCAAATGCCTGTTTGACCTTGTCTAGAGAGCGATGGGAAAGAAAGACCAGTTTTCCTCAATTTTGGGACTGTCAAGGCAAACTAAACATGGAGATGAGTTGTGGGGAGCTAAAGAGGCACTACTGAAGCTGCCACACGTGCCAAACTTATCCTGCAATCCATACAAGTTCAGAAACTCCCTCTTTTTGCAGTTATCTCCTTGTTTTCAACATGGAACCTGCAATTGTCAATTATGGAACAATTTCTTGACACGTACCTGACATATTGGATGTTAAATAACACTTTGACACACTTGTCTTCTCATATGAACCGTAAAACTCATGAGAATGACCCAAAAGGTGGCCTAGTATGACATAAGGACAACTTAGACAAATGTGACTAATATCAAGACATTATTTGACCTATTTTAAAACTATAGTAGACATTTATCAACCTAGGGGGGCTTATGAAAGTTTGAACTTACACGTGGAGTTGACTTATTTATCCAGGGGGTCAAATTAGTCAACGGGTTGTCTTAGACGTAGGCATCAAGAACGTTGTGCAAGTTATCATGACAATGCAACAACATATGTGGCGGTTGGGAGACTGCTTAAAGAAATGCATCCATCACTCTTTTGGACCCCTTGCACAACCCATTGCCTTGACCTTCTTTGGAGGACAAAGGCAAAATTGATTGGGTAAGACCAATTGTAGAAGACACCAAATACATTTATAATCACCTTTCGGTTCTCAGCTTGATGAGAGATCACACCAAGGGAAAAGAGCTTGTTCGAGCAGATGTCACAAGGTTTGCAACTAATTTCCTTACATTACAAAATATTTGTAGTTTGTTTACAGCGTTGAAGCAAATGCTTGTAAGTCGAGCATCATTGGACTCAACATATTCAAAGAAAGTTGATTTAGAGAAGACCGCAAAGACAACTTTTGATGATGCATTTGCAAAGAGAGCTATAGAGATCGTCAACATATTTTCAAATTTGAATTTAAATTTCAAGTCGATTCCTTTGTTTTCAATTTATTAAAGTATTTACTTTATTTGCAAGTTTGTAACTTTAATTTGTTTGTACCTTTGTAGGTGTCAAAGTCTTTGGTGAGGGTTTTGCACTTGGATGGGGAGCAAAACTCAATCAGATAACTTTATGAGGCCATAGATAGGGCCAAAGAAGCCATCCAAACTTTTATAAGGGGGATAGTGGCAAATTTGACTTCATTTGGGAGTTAATTGATCGAAGGTGGAACAATCAATTCCACCAACCCATCGATGCAATGAGGTACTACCTTAATCCCATTTTTTTCTACTCCAATGGCTTCGCAAATGCTAATGGGGAGGTTATGGAGGGCCTCTCAACATGCATTGAAAGTATGACCCCTGAGGTTGAATCGAAGAACCTTATTATTTCAGAGTTACAAAACTACAAGCAGGCTAGGGCGAGGCTCTTTTCTTCGGCACTAGCTATCCAAGAGAGATTCACCCACCCACCAAGGAAAAAATTTGGAGTCTTTACTTATACCTTACAAGTTATAAATTTACAATTATTAATTACTTACAAATTTTTTTTGAATATCTTGTTTGCAGATTTGTGGTGGGAAGATTGGGGTGGAAATACCTCAAACATTCAAAAGTTAACCCTCTGAATTTTATCTCAACCTTGTAGCGCTTTTGGATGTGAGTGTATCTAGAGTTTGTTTGACGTCATTCACACAAAGAAGCACAATAAGTTGACTCAAAGATGCCTTAATGATTTAATTTTTGTGCAAAACAACCTTCAACTTCACCTAAAAAAGGTGGGCACATCACAAGAGGCGATCGATTTGGATGAGATCGATCCCTACAATGACTGAACTGCACAGGACAAGGAGACCCCCTTGCTCACAGAGGATAAAATTGTTCATTTTGAAAAACAAGCTATGGAGGGTGTAGGCAATGGTACAACACAAGCAAGAAAAATTGGATTGGATGACATCCTTGTAGATGTTGTCAAACATGAAGTAGAGGAGCAGTCACTACCATCTGGTACCATGGTGGAGCCACAGGGAAAACATTCTAAGCAGAGCGAGGAGGGGCAATAGAGTGAGAGGACTAGACTCCCTCAGTCTCCCATATTTTTCACTAGAACGGGGAAGGGGAAATTGTAAATTCTTGTAATTTGTATCTTGCATCCATATGCAATTTATGATGATGATTTTCAATGGCAATCATCATAAATTTATAAGTATCATTTTGCTATTGTATTCGCATGATTATGCAATTTTGTACTCTAATTGTATTCAAATCTAATAGAAAAGACTTCCCCAACGTTTTACAGAAACAATTGAAACATTTTGTAACTGTAATTTGTATAAAATTTATGTTTTTTAGGAAGTTTAAATATTGTTTTAATTTGTCTAGTATTGCAAAGTATTGGTCAGTATTTGTTGAGTAAAATTTGTTTTGGATAAGTGAGTACTCTCCAAGTACAAGCATGTGAACAATGCATAGAACTTTTGTATACAACCATGTTTCCTGTCATTTCCATTGTATTGTTTTTAGCACCCGACATGCAATGTTATGATTTGGTTACAATAATTGTAAAAATGTTTCGCCATCAACTATTCACATTCTCACAATCTTAGACATTATTCAATGTTCAACTATTTCCTAGCATGAACATTCAATATAATGTGAGCAAGCTCATTCATGTCACATGCCCTCAACTGCATTGGAAGCCCAACCCATGGATTATAGGGTATTTGTCAATAAAATTGCATCAGTTGTATATAAAATGTCTACGGAAAGGCAATATCACGATATTCTGATGTGGCCATGAATATAATGCAAACGAGAAAAAAGAAATAAAATTTGCATATTTTCAAAAGTGGGGCATACATTCCACTCATTTCATCTAGAATCTAGGATCCTGACATGCAACACAACTTTTGTAAGAGTGGGGAATGCCTAGGAAACTCCTCAACATGGACTCGCACTAGCCATCAAAAACTTAGGAATTGACAAATAAATTATATCTATTATCAAAAAAACATTACAATATACAAGAGAGGTGGTCAGTATATAGCAAATGAATAGTTTGGTTAAAATATATGGAAAAGGCATTTCCATACATCAAAGTATATGGATCTAACGCGATACTTATTCGATGCCCAGGTATGTTGATGACAAATTGTTTACATGTGAGTATTGTATGCAACAAATTTCACCTAACATAGTTTTGGATAGTAATAGGAAAGGCATGTTCATCCATGTGCCCTTAACTTGTCGGGATTTGAATGTTGTCAAAAAACCATCTGCATTATGTTATGACTGGACCATGCACGTGTACAAGTTTGAGGAAATGGACCATTAACCCTATGACCAAGATTAACATTACAAACTAGAGCTAAATCGATGAGGGGAACCAAGCTTCCCAATGCCCCAAACCATGATGAATAACAATGGAGGAATTACAGGTCATAGGAGGAACCTGCATAGAAAAAAGGATGGACCACTATTGAGGACGACCCCCACTTAACTTGGAATCTCTCTGCCAATAGAGTTATGTAAAGGGATATTTTGATGAAGAAAGCAACTCTTCCCCCAATCCTCTTGGATCGCATAAGAATGAAAAAACCATGTATGAAGAAGATGATGTACAACGCTGTGACCCAAAAATTAGCACTTTTTTTGCAAAGGAGGACAATAGTGATACTGAAGAAACTTCAAAGGCTTCTGATGTGGCCAGTGCCCAAGTGAGAGGAGAGGTTTCCTCCTTGATGACTACCACCAATTTGCCAATTCCTAAGAGGCTAACACAAGTTGATTTCACTACCAATCCCATAGTACAAATGGTATTGCCACAATCCAATGTCTCCAAAGTAGGTTCAAGGCCATCTATTGTTAAAGAAATGGTAAGGTATGAATCTAGTAAAGGTTGAGAAGAGGGAGATATCCCACAAGATCACCCTGAGGCACAAGGTGAATGAGAGCTTGCAGAAGGTGTCATTGGAACTGAAGGATGGGACACAACTACTATCATAACTCTATCTAATGATGATGAGGCAGATCTTGCCAACAAAGAGGAAGGCATAGGGACTAAAGAGCTAGCAAATTTAAAGAATGCCTAGGAGGAACCAATTGATAGCCACAATAGGAGACCGAGCCTAATGTCTAGCAAGCAAGTTCTGTATATTTATCCATAATGCCATAGAAATGAATATCCAAGTTAATCCTTACAAATGCAGAGAAATCCTAAGATTCCACTGTTGCAAAAAAGGAATGAGAGCCCCTGAAGGCCAAACAAGATGCTCTTTTAAGAAAGAGTAAATCACTCTTCAACAAATATACCTCCATCCCCAAAGAGGAAAAAGAAGTGTAATTCTCAAAAATGAGATGTGGTGGAAGTTGTCAGTGTTACTAAGAAACAAAACACGCGAACATTTTTGGTGGCTAGCACCCAACCCTTCAACAAATTGAACCAAACATTGATGATGATCTCAGGAATTTTATCATTAGCATCAAACCTAGGGGAGTTGGGTTGAAGAGTTGTTGGGAATGACAAGGTTTGATGAGATAACATTCGTGAAAAACAAGTGAAGAACTTTTGCAATAAATCCTTTGGCATGTTGAGATGGATATCGGGAGAATTATTGGGGAATAAGAAAAGGGCTAAATTCACCTTTGTAAAAATTCTAGCATCAAAAATATTGATGTCTTTTCAAAAAAATCTTTGAATGATCTTGCTCACAAATTAGAAAGTCTCATCTAAGAGGCAAAAGGAAATATGCATGGATGTAGAAAATGGATATCATGTGCCTTACGAGACAAGTTGCATAATTGAAGGGCGAGCTAGAAGAGGGTCAAAAGGATTGTCCAACCCAAGACACAAAGTATTGAGGTAACATGTCACCATTATAGATCCACAAATAGCTGCCAACCATGCGGTTGCTCAAGCCAAGTTGACAAAAGTGGAGCAAAACTGCAGTGGCAAATGGCAATGTCTTATCCAATATGATTAAGCAATAATGTTGTACAGCAATTAGAGTTGTCCTCTCGATAGAGAGGATAAACTTTGACGTCAAGACAGTCAAAGCACTTGCAATATTGGTGCAAGATAATAATACACCCCCATGGGATGATAGAACTCAGTATATCCCATGTTTTCATAAGGTTGCTTAGGCAAATATCAAGGAGCTACTCAATAATACATTGACAAATTTAATCAAGGAGGCAACTGTTTCCCAAAGAAACATTGATGCAATTGAGGTTTGTAAGAGGAGGCTCGTAAGTGTTGAACATCAACTCGTGTTTTTTACCATTGTAGTTTCTCATCTAAGAAAAAGAACACTGCAAAACCGATGGAGAGGATGTCTTTGAAGAGTCATCAAGACATCACAAATATCGAGGAAGTTCTCAAGAATACATTGACAAATTTAATCAAGGAAGTTGCTTTAAAAAAGAAACATTGATGCGGTTGCAGTTTGTAAGAGGCTCCTAAGTGTTGAACAACTTGTGTTTTTGACCACTATAATTTCTAACCTAACAAAAAGAGCATTGCAAAACCGACGGAGAGGACTTTGAATAGTCAACAAAACATCCCTAAAAGATTACTAGTAGGGTCCATAATCAATCAAGTAATAAACTACACAAGCGAAGAATCGAACACAAATGTGTGGAGCTTAGAGAAGAATAATTAGTTGATATAAAATAGAATACAAAATGAAGCGTCAACAAGACATCACAAATATTGAGGAAGTACTCAAGAATACATTGACAAATTTAATTAAGAAGGCAGTTGTTTTCCAAAGAAACGTTGATGTGGTTGGGGTTTGTAAGAAGGAAGTACTCAAGAATACATTGACAAATTTAACCAAGAAGGCAGTTGTTTTCCAAAGAAACATTGATGTGGTTGGGGTTTGTAAGAGGAGGCTCATAAGTGTTGAACAACAACTATGTTTTTGACCACTGTAATTTCTAATCTAACAAAAAGAGCATTGCAAAATCAATGAAGAGGACGACTTTGAAGAGTCAACAAGACATCACTAAAAGATTACTAGTACAGTCCATAATCGATCAAGTAATAAGCTACACAAGCAAAGAATCGAACACAAATATGTAGAGTTTAGAGGAGAATAATCACTCAATATAAAATAGAATATAAAATTAATCTTCTTGATTGAATATGCGAGTATTTCCCTTTATTTAACACTTATAAACAAGTGACAGGGGTAATTCAACCCATAAAGATAACTAAACTCGATGCAAGATGCACTTGCAAAATAAACACTAAATAATACATGTACATAAACAAGGTACACAAAATCCAATGGTATAACATAATCATTGATAACTCAAAGGTACCATCTAAGATGGGCTTTGCACTCTAACACCCCCCCTAAAATATAACTTGGAGGGCCAAAGAAAGGTGGCATTAACAAACCAAACTTCCAAAAGAAGTCAAGGCCTTAGCATCCCCCTTAAAGACGTCGTTTGAAAGCTCAAGCAACTCTCATAAATAGACAAACCTCAAGAAGAAAATGAACTCACAGACTTAAACCACACACACATTGTTGCAATCAATGTTCCTATTTGCTTCCTTCTCTGCAAATAAAATGTCTTGCATATCCCCATTATTCATCAAGAAACAATAGGCAACTCCCATCTCAATATGTAACAATAGATGGTCTTGTCATCACAAAGAAACGATCATATTGTAGTCTCATCCCACCTAAACAACATCCCCTAGGGAGGAATCTCAAGGATGATCTACCCAAATGCTAATTATGGCAAAATTTTGAAGTAACTCTAAAGACGTGTGCCCAAAATATTAAGCAAGTTACTGAAAACCAATCCTCCAACATGGCGGCAATGTTATCCACAAAGTTTTGCTACAAGACCCTATATTTGGGCCTTTCAACCCTAAAATATCTCCAAGCCAAAACACCATGATTCTATTCTTAGTCTACAAGAGGCCCCAAACCACCACAACCATCATGGAAACTTGAAGTCAACCATTTTCGGATAAATGACCTCTAATAGTCTCCTAAAACAAATCTCAGAAGCAAAGATGAAATCAACATAATAATGGTGTATCCATGAGATGGCCCACATGCACAAGGTCGCCCATCTATCAAATGCAATAGAGAGTTCATCAATGTTGATAGTCAAATGCCCCCATCCACAACAATGCCTTCACCAAAACTCTAACCATAAAATTACATCCATCTTTGGCTAACCCAAGATGACTAGAGAAGTCTCCAACTAAAAGCACCAACCACAATCTCAACTAGCATTGGAACCCTAAAGAGAACTCGTCATCTTTTGAAGAGTCTTAAACTAGTAACTCATACCCCTAGATACAAAACAATGCTCTCCCAACCATAGTGTGCCTCATAGCAGCTTCATGGCGACCTATCAAAGAATACAAGAAGAATCAATAATGAGAACCAAATGGCTCCATCCTACTACCTTGTGTATCTAACTATCATAGCCAAAACAGTGATGATAATCATATCTCTAAGAACCTATACATGATTCACATGTCCTGCAATGAGGCTAAGAATTCCCCCTATACCTTCAACTGATGAATAGGTTCCACAGTGACCTCCTTCCATGAATGAAACAAAACACCTAAATTGTCGTCTTCTCATTTCTTTGCCTATTGAAGCAATTCCTCAAAAATGCCCTGCTTTGCCACAATAGAAGCATTTCTTCATCTCTATCTCCCCCTTGTTGCTACCTAAGTCACCAGGTTTGAGATCAAATTCAAGTTTGACGAGGATACAATTTGATTTAAGTTTTCGTCAATGGATAAAGTTCGAAAAAAAACACCATTAAGTCCAAACAATGGTTTTTTTAAAAATAAAAATTAAAAAACATACAAATATATATAATTTTATAACTAAATATACAAATATTTTTCCAATAAAAAAACTAACATTAAAATTTTAAAAATAATAAATTGAAAATAAATATGAATACAAAATGAAAAGATAAAACATAAATAAATATAAAATTAAAAAATACATAAATAAACAACAAAAACTTTAAAACATTTTTAAAAATAAATTATATGTACAGTATTTTTTTTAAAAGCAAAAATATAAATTATAAAGATAAAAATAAAACAAGAAGTAAACTAAAAAAGATAAAAATAAAATTTAACATATAATTAAACAGTTAAAAAAGATAAAATAGAAGTTAACAAACATAAAAAGCAAATGTCAAAAAACAAAATGTGGCCTACCTCCTACTGTCCGCTCCTCATTGGCCCCTCCTCGCATCAGCAAGTCATTGGCTCCTCCCGCACACTACATAGCAGACACTCGGCTCCTCCTGCACACTGCACAACAGCCTCACGTTCAATTCTAGCGCACAAGCTAAGGCACAACACAAAATGCACGAGAATAGTCCAATCACAAAACACAAAATCAACAGCAAGGGCACATTCCAAAGACGCACAAAGTAGCACTGCCCAATGAATGCCAGGGCACGCTACTTCGCACAAAATAGAAAAAAACCCTCTTCACGCACAACAAAAAACCTTCTTCACATAGCATTTACCACCTATTTTAGGGTGGATTTTAATATGTTCTTTAGCTGCATTTTTTGGTAGCATATTTTGGCCAAACTTTAGCAAATTTATTCAAAAAATTTAAGGGCTTCAAAAAAAAAGATTTTCAATTTTTTTGTTTAAAAATCATCATACCGTGTGACTTGGACTGCTACCATGAGAGGCCTTCGAAAACAATGATTCCTTTTTCCTAAGTTAATCCATTGCAAAGTTGTGATGATGACAATCCATTATATAAACAGCTACTCTCCACTACGTGAACACCACCTTAAGAGATAAAACAATACCTTAGCCATTATTTTCACGTCCACCACCTATATAACCCTTTTTCCAAAGCACTTTTGCACCAACTCCTTTTGTGCACTTAAAATGCTCAAATCTTGGCAAAAAATAGGCCCATTATCAACATAATCATCAACATCAATATGATTAAGATCGTGAACATCAATATGATCAACAACATAACCTGAGAATGGGGGTGAAAAAATAAGAGTAAAAAAACAGAAGGAAAAACAGTTTTGGAAGTCCAAAGAAGGGGCAAATCAAATTGAATTTCGATCGGTCTTCAAAAGGTAATCCAGGACTAGCTAGGGTTGGGGGTATTTTTAGAGATGAGGAAGGTCATCCTTTATTTGTATTTGCTTAAGCCTTAGCAGTGGAATCAAATAACATTGCTTAAGCTCGAGCTGTTCATTTAGGTTTGAAGATAGCAATCTCCAAACGCTGGAAGATCTGTATTGAAGGGGATTCACAAATTGTAGTCAATGCACTTAAAACGGGGAAAGTAAAGGCGTGGAGATTGAGATCAATCATTGAAGATGCTCGGACTCTCCTTCTCAAGTTAGAGGCGATCAATTTGGTTCATGTGTTGCAAGAAGGGAATCCAATAGCGGATTCGGCAGCTAATGCAGCAATGTAGCTCAGGGACAATGAGAATATAGGATATAAGGAATGGACTTTCAGTTTTCCGAAAGAAACTCACTCCCTAATCAATGAAGATTTAAGAAGCAAATTTGGAGGATTGATAAAGCAAGAAAGGAAGGTCTTTGGGTTAGAAAAGTCAAGTGGTGGGGCCTTTTAAAATACCCCCTTTTTTTATTATCATAGTTTTCCACATAGCAATTTTTTTTTTAAATCTATTAGGTTTTTTTTTTAATTTGATAATTAAATTGGTAAGCCTACATGGCTTAACAATTATCAAATTTGATCGAGTCTGGAATTCAGTGAAGCTATTTAATAGTGAGGTTACAGTATTAATCATTGCTTCTCGTGGGAAAGGACAGCCGCAACATTTGGGTGAATTGATGGAGTGAAGTGGAGATTGTAGGGGATATATTTGTTGTGGAGGTCTAAGGGATTGCATCTTTATCTGGATTTTCACGACAGCATTGTGGTAGCCAAGTTGGGTTTGTCGTCTGAAGTTTGAGCTGGGTCGGGATGGATAGAGGTAAACAAGCATGTCAAGAGGAGGGCAGCAAAATCAACAAGCGAGAAGGGAAACGTGTCGCTCATGCAAATTGGCAAACTGGGGATGCAGCCATATACAGCTTTTCTACGAATTTGGACAAGGAGATTTAAGAACTTGTACATGCGTATCTGGCTCAGGGAAATTTGGGAGGCAATAGCGAGCATGGATGAAGTGAATGAGCAAGATATTGGGAAAGCGCTGAGATCCTTTCTATTAGATCCGAAGCAATCACTTGGCCATAGAAATGTGTTTGATGCTGCTCAAAATGTCAGCAAGGCTAGCATTATATCAAACGCAGCAAGGGCCTTCTCACTCCACAAAGAGCATATGAAGATGGAAGAACTTGTGCATTTGGTGGGACTGAAGGCAACCGAGCATAGCCATGCAATTCTAAAAGGCATGGTGAAGTTACAAAAATGTCTGCGGATGGTTGCTAAAAGGCTGGGATTTCACTTTCCTCAGGACCTTATTATTGATCCTCCAAGCTGTTGTGATTTGGAGATGGAGAACGGGGAAGCAAGGCAAGTGTTGGGAAGCATGGTTGATGGGTCTGCTATTGGGAAGCCTAAGTCCGAGGAAGTTAGCAAGGATAAGGTAGAAATTATCTGTCTAGATTGATAGTATTACAGAATGCTTCCATTCCTATCCTTTTTGTAGTATAAGCTAAGGGTGAATCCCTTGTTTTGTGTGTATGTAACTGTCTCGACTAAAATGCATAAGCAGGCTTCTAAGTAAATAAATGGACTTTTACTATCTTTGGTGTTTCTGGTTCGGAGTCTTTTTAATTCTTTTTGGTTTTTTCAATCCCCTACCAATGGGTAGCACCTCGCTATCTATTTGGTGGGGTCTAAATTGTTTTATGCCAGCGAGGTTTCTCCCCGAGCTGTTTTATCAATCTTTTTTGCTCTTGGGATGTACCCATGTTACCGTAGCAAAAACAAAATATGATCAACATGAACATCAACATGATAACATCATTAGCATCAACACAAGCATGCTTATCATTAATAGAATTTACAAGATCATGAGACGAGGTAGAAGCATCAACAACATCAAAATCAATAGAAGTAGAGGCATCAACACAATGCTTTTCATACCTCACGATATCTTCATACTTCTTCCTCAACACAGAAATATCCTTTACAAGTCGTGAATTAAGCCCCCTTAACATGTCAAACTCTTTGCTAGATTGAACATGATCCTCAAACAAATCCTTGTCAAACACCTTCAACTAACAAACGACAACTCCTTTGGATTAGCCTTCCCCTTGACATAAAAACATTGTTCATGTGCAATGTAGGTAAGCATAATCCATGTTTCTTGATCTTCCTGAACTTAATAGGCATCCTTCTCTTTCTCAAAAAAGAGGCCTTTTTCAGTTCCATAGAAATCTTCGACAAACCCATAGTCCTCAATGCAGCTACATGGATGACTCTGAAGCCTGAAAATATTTTCCGATCAACACAAGAACTTTGGAATGCTTTCATCTTCAAAAATGCTTTGTTGGATAGAGAAGCGAAAGTGATAGAATTTATGTCCTAAATTATAGGACATAATTTAGGTATAAATACTCGTTGTACAATGAGTAAAATCATGTCATGTATTTGCAAGTGTTAATCTCTAGCCAAATCTAACATTTGATGTCAAAGCAGGGGAGATCAAGAGCGGCAAGAGCTTGTGAAAAAGTGTTTATTCATATGTTAAAAAAAATGGAGTTTTGATGAGTTTCAAAGAAGCAACATTAATTTCTCTTATGAAGACCATTTATGGGGCCCATCATACCCCCAAATTAAACCTTTGCACGTCCTTGTGCAACCCTAGTTAGTTCAAACAAGCCTAAATTGAGTGATAAAATGAGCACAAATACTTCTTAAGTCACATGATGTAACATCCCCAACTGAACTTTTGGGGAGGTACCCTCTATCCTACTTCAACTTCTCCCATTTCTTGCTCTCTCCTTGTTCATTCACCAGTACAATCCCTATCCAGACAGGAATGGAAAACCATAAAGCAAGCATCCTAAATCTTAACCCTACCCATTCAACAATATTTTGCCTCAAGCGATTCGTATACTTGTTGGCTCTATTATTGGTTGCTTTGAAACTACAGACAAAATAGAACTCTCTTTTGTTGCAAGGAAGGAGTAAGTTCCTTCCATCTCTCTCCACAAGCAACATAGGCTTCCCTACAGATTCGGTTAGAGAGAGATGGATTGATGTAAGACGTCCCTCTTGGACTCTTGTACTACCATGTTATATTGTGGGAACAAAGTCAGATGATCCCATTGTTTGATGACTAGGCTGGGTCGAGGATGTTTTACTCTGAGTCTCAAGGTAGCTAATTGCTTTGTTGTGCTATATACTACCATCCTCTATTTGCTTCTTAGCTCATGCCTTAAATAGAAACATAAATCTCTCAATTGAATGTCTCTCACAATGGCATTGGGGTTCCATGCATTATCCATGGTCACAACATATCCATGTTGGTAGAATTCACACAACAAGACTCTGAACTCAACTGAACCATAAAAAATAGGCTATGCAAAAAGACGAGAGATCCCATGAAGTCTTTTTCTCCAAATATTATCCTACCTATTTGAAATTGTATGAGTTGCTCTTTTGGATATAATGTGTAGACCCTAGAGGGTGGTTTACGATGTAACATTTTCATAAACAACTCATAGATCCTAAGAATCTCTACTTGTAAGCCAGAAATGATTATCATTTTTCCTAAGTTTGTTTTTTGCTTCCACTTACTTTCTCAATGCCTTTTTGTCTTTTATCAATTGATGGATTTTTTCTTGTCTTTCATCGATATTGAGCACCATTCCAATTTCAAAGTAGCAATAATTCTCTGGTCCCATTGACCTACTTTTGGTCATTTGTGGACATTAATATAACTTATTTCTTCTTTTTGATGCTCCTTCCTAGACATATGATCTATAGGAGGTTCAATAGGCACTTGAGAAATACTTGGCTTAACCATCTTGGGAGCCTTGAACATTTTCTTCCTTATTGGTTGCAAGCTCCTCCATAATGACTATAGTTGCAGGCTCCTTAGTGATACATGTAGGTGTTGCAAGTGAGGGTCTATCACTGGTTGCAGGGCTTCCCTCTACTACTTTTTCTTTCTCGGTCATTGCTTTTTCTTCTACCACTCTTGTTAGCGTATCCAACCCATTATCCTTGTCTTCCATCTCTTGAATTCTTGCTTTAAGGTATTCAATTTCCCTGTATATAGCCATAAGTTTTTCACAGGTATCAAGGTCAATACTTGGACATTTAGGAGAATCACTACGTTGTTCAGTGGTTTGTTCTTTACCCTTTTCTTCACTAACCTCCAATCTAGAAATATAGTCTGCTGAAAGTGTTCTTATTTCTTTTTCCTTCTCCACAAGCTCAAACACTTCTAACTGTGTGGCATCCTCACTAGATTCATATGCAAATTATTCCTCTTCTCCCTGCTCCAATTCTTCTTCTTCTTCACTGTCAGTCTCTTTCTATTAAATCTCAATCATCATAGCTTTTGAGGATGGCTGAATGGTTATAACGCTTCTTGCCCTTAATCTATGAGAGTGCCTTTGGGTTTTGCCAGAGGAAGCCTCGGAAATTTTCTGCCTCTTATGAGGTGCAGAAGATTAAGGTGCAAAGGATGAAGGTGCAACTCTTATGGGTTTCTTGAATGAGATATAGGTACAGCTTGTTGGGAAAAAGGTAGTAGTAAGAACTTTTCCCAAGAGACGTCAAGTCTCTTGTCAACTAAGACTCTTTTTACTATCAAGGTTATAAGGCAATGGTGGCCTAAAGCTCTTTCCTTCCTTTTTTGATACTCTATTATCGTTCTTCTCTAAAAAATTAGTAAAAAATTAGGCACGTTCACAATAATGTTATGTCTGAGACGGCTTAGAAGACTAAGGGGAGAAGTGTAAAAGGGACTACCAACCTTCACTAGAAATCAATTTGGTGATGAAAGTGGCCACTTCTAGTGATGGTGAAGGTAGTGATAGCCTCTTGATTCCTTTGAGTCAAACTCAAGCTCTTCTCCTACATTGCAAATCCCTGCCTTGGTTGTTGCTGCTATATGTCTTTCTGGCCACCTTTCCCCTATCGTCGATAACCCAATTTATTCTACCAACAGTTCCTCTGTCAAGACTACCTCTAAACCTTTTACATTGACAATATCATCATGCAATGTTTGAGCAAAAGCCCTAACAATTTCTAAATCAAACTTTGCAAGCTTTGCAAACTCTCTATCAAAGTCATCCACCCTGCATTTTGAAAATAGCCACTATATGGGGGTTGTTGCTTAAGACCATATGGTAATATGGCTCCACTCTGATTACATCTCCCATTGTGTTCTAATTGCTTCTTTTAGTAGCTCAATCTTCAAATTTCTAAAGCTCTACAATGTTCTAATAGCGATGTTGAGAATAATTGTGATTGTGGAGAGTGAAGGAGCGAAATGTTGGTCATAAGGATGGAATGATGGTTTAATCAACTATTCCTTTGTTTTGAAATTTGACATGCATTGATTTTGTTGTCATCAACTCTTTCCAGCATGTCTTCTCGCTTGTTATGTGCGACTATTCTTGATTTATTCCACCAACTTTAATGTTCTAGGCATGGCAATCCAAGGAAATGAGTGAATTGGATCTCCTTACTCCCCCCGAATTGTGAAACTTGCCTCAATTGAAGTTGGAAATTGGCTCTTGGGGTAGATGTGACACATGCAGCCATTTGAGATGTGACAATCATAAGTGCAAAAAGGCAATTGGAAAAAACCACAATATGACATCGTGATGAAGGATGTGACGAAAAATATGATGACAAAGCATGACATGGGCATGGCATTGGATGGACTAGTTGCCACAATAACATAGAAATGACTACACAATAGTTATAGCATAAAATATAAACATTATACGTAGTTTTATTGAAAGTGGTATAATTATAACTATCTTAAATCACTAATATAATTGTTTGGCTTTATGCATTGGTTTACCACATTCTTTGATGTTGCAAGTTTGAACAACTGCATGCGGATGAAATGGCACCCTGAAATCACTCAAAGACTAATGGTAGCAGTCAACTTGGACAATTGGGATGCAATGATGTAAGATAGTTGAGAGCCAATGAAAAAGTTGTTGTGGTAAGATTATTCTTTGTAAGATCAAGAATTGCTTAACTTTTCAGCATAACTTTGATATGATTTTTATGAGAATGTTCAATTAAGTGTGAGATAGTGAACATCCCAGCTATGAGGCAACCAATTCTCAAAAGTCATGACCAAAAATGAGCTTGTTGGATGTCCACAAAAGTAAACAAGGCCAACAATGACTGTATGTGGCAAGAAAGCAAGAACTAGTAGCAAACTAGTTATAATGGTTGCAGGCTCCATGCTGAAGGTGGTAGTCGTGAAATGAATATAGGTAGTAGTGGTTGTAGGTCCAAGTTTGGGACTTGCAATGACTATTGAACAAGTGTAGAATCACATAGTAAAGTGAAAACATGGATCTGCAGCCCAAGAGTGGATGGGGGCAATCTATAACAAGTAACGTTGGAGTGGAAGACATAGATATGACGAATATAGAGCCAAACACCCTAAGAGTACACCTATAGCGATAATTGTGTTGTTGTAAATGCTTCAGGTCAAAACCTGTACCAATGTAAGGTTAACCCATAACACTGGTAGGTAAACGGTCCATTGATGGCATAATCGGCAAGTAACCGCCGGTTGGTTGGTTACTTGCCAGGAAAACCACTAGGCGAATAACCGCCACTCAAAACCGCCAAATTTGAAAAACCGCAATTTTTTTTACAAAGACAAAAAATACTTGAAATTTGCCCGAAGCAGACAATATGGATGTCTAGTTTCTTATACTTTAAGTTATATTTTATTTATATACTTTCAAGATGTTTGCGAGTGGTTTCGGACCTCTAGGAGCTATAATGCAAATTCTAGGTTTTGGAGGATCGTATCATATTTCAAACTTAGTCAGATTTTAGGGTTTCAGACTTGGCCATATTTCAGAGTTTCAAAATTTCAAGGAGACATCATAGGAGGAATGAAAGTTGCATGAAGAGATGTAGGTATGATAGAATAGTATGAGAACATCTCTTGCAAAGTGCCACAAGTCGACCCCACCACATTCCCTGTGCACAGATTAAAACTGATACAATGATACTTATACAAGAATCTACAAGTACAAATTACAAGAATCTATATTTTTCTTTTCCCTACTCTCTGGAAAACTATGGGATACTGAAAAAGTCTAGTAATCTATGCACAAGGAATGGGGTGGGATCGACTTGTGGCACTTTGAAAGAGATGTTCTGATACTATTCTATCATACCTACATCCCTTCATGCAGCGTTCATCCCTCCTATGAAGTCTCCTTGAAATTTTGAAACCCTGATTTGTGGTTAAGTCTAAAACCCTGAAATCTGACTAAGTCTGAAATATGATAGGATCCTCCAAAACCTAGAATTTGCATTATAGCTCCTGGAGGTTTGAAACCACTCTCAAACATCCTGAAAGTATATAAATAAAATATAACTTAAAGTATAATTTAATGTTTATTTTATTTAGATATTGTCTACTTCAGGTGAATTTCAAGTATTTTTTGCCTTTGTCGGTTATTGCCGGTTATTTGACCGAGCGGGTCGAATAACTGCCGATTACCCATTTTGGCCCCTTGGCGAGTACTCACCCCAACCGGTTATGCCAACTATGGGTAAACCTATAGCTTGTTGCTAACAAAGGTAATAACTATTTGTAGCTGCAAGGCAACATATTTGCAACAAAAACAACTATAAGTGAAAATCAAATTGCTTTATTGTTTTGTTTTTTTGTTTTCCCAAGTGATCAGCAAGCTGATTTTCCACTTAAGATGATCTTTATTCAATGTTTCATCAAGCAACATCTCGATTTTTTGACCAAAACTACCAACAATGCCCGAGGGTTTTTATTGTTGGATTTTTTTAACTTTTTTGACGATAACATCATGAAGATTCTGACAGAGGTTGGACCAGAGCCTTAATAACCTCCATAGCAGCCCTTAATTGAAAGGTGCAAATGAACTCTTCCTTTGTTTGGGGTTTCTCATAGGCAGTGACCATTGAACATCAATCTAAACCTTACTCAGTCAATTGTGAACACCTTTACTACTCTGTTATCAAATACATGCTCAACCGCATATGAACTGAGCCGTCTTGTTTGTACCTTGCCCTTATGATCATTGTACTTTGAGTGAAAAAGTAAAGCCCAATCTTCGGGGTTGATACCTACGTGTTTTGATGAAATTGTCATGACACATGATTATTTGTTATTGAACAACCTCTATGTGATAAAGAGCTTCTTAACGAAGCTCGTCTAATGCGTTGAGTTGAGTGATGCATTGCTTTTGAGCATCTACCAAATCTAAGCCAAGTTCCAATGCAGTCCTAAGAATTTTGATTTCAGAGTATATGGGGAGAACAGCCTTCCTACCATAGGCCAATTCATAGTGTGTGAACCCCAAGGTGGTCTTTCATGTGGTTCTATGTGTCCAAACAACCTCCAGAAGGCAGACTGCCCAATCCTAGCAGTGAAAGGCTATTGTTTGGTCAAAATGTTCTCTGACTCTTTGTTTGTGACCTCTACTTGGCCATTGGACTGTGGATGATATAGATTTGATTTCTTATGGCGTAGCTCATACTCACGAACAAGGGTTGCAATCAAATATGATGTGAATTGTGACCCTTGATAAGTAACAAGTTCTCTTTAGACTCCATATTGTGTAAAAATCTCTTCATACAAAAATTCATTAACCTTTTTATTTTTTACATGTGAGTGCCTTTACCTCCACCCATTTGGTGAGATAATCTATACAAACCAAGATTTATTCCCTTTAATTAGGAGGGTCTATAGGACCAACAAAGTCTAACCCCCATTTTTCAAAGAGCTCTAAATCAATTTGGGGTTGAGGAGTCATCTCATTTGTGCATGCGGGTTACCCCATACGCTGACATATGTCACACCGCTTGGTATATTCCTTCGTATCTTTGTACAGAGTAGGTCAATAGTACCTTGTGAGAATCTTAGTGGCAATCCTCTTTGTTGTAAAATGCCCCCCATAGAGTTCATCATAACAAGCTCGGAGGATGTTAAAAACCTCATCTTCCCTCACACACCCATGCATGACCTAGTCAGGGTCAGTGTAAAAGAAAGAACTTGAAATCAACATGGATTACTACGAGTGACCACATTTCGTCTCTCCCTTGGTGAAAAATGCTATTGGAATTTCCCTGCAACCAAATAATTAGCAATATGTGTAATTTGTTGTTTTCACTGAAACAACAAATACATGTTCATCTAGAAAAGCATCAGCAAACCACAGGGTTTGTGCATTAGATATTAGACGGGAAAGGAAATTTACAACTACATTGTCCTTTCTAGGTTTATTTACAATGGTAATATCAAATTCTTAAAGTAGCAATAACCATCGAATAAGTCGAGCATTTATTACTAGTTTATTCATCAAATATTTAATTGCAGAGTGATCATAGTGTATGAAAACAAGATACCCAGTGATGTAATGATGAAAGTTATTAACATAGACTATAGCAAGAAATTCTTATTATATTACTAAGTAGTTAAGCTCTAGACCTAAAAGATTATTAGTGATAAAATAGATAGCATAGTTCAACTAATCATCCTTCTAACCAAGTACAACTCCTAGTGTTGTATCAGATGAATCAATGTGGATATGGAAAGGCAATTCCAATTCAGTCCTCTCAACACAGATGTTGATACCAAGGTATATTTAAGAGCGTAAAAAGCTTCTTGGCATTCATTGGTCCAATCAAATTCAAGATCTTTAGATAAAACAAACAAAGGCACTACAATTTTACTGAAATTCTTAATAAATCGTCCATAAAAACCAGCATGTCCAAGAAAGCATCTAACATCTTTTTTGTTTCTATGGTGTGGGCAAGTTTTTAATAACTTATATTTTTGTTGGGTTGCTACAATTGATCAATGCTTCCATAGTCTAGCCAACAAACGACTACGGGTGACCTTGCCATGGTGGCTATAGGTGCAAAAACATAGAACAATATACTTTTGCATGCTCTTCACCATTGAAATTATCAAAAAACATTTTAAACAATTAAATCATACTAGTAAATCTAGAAATAGCATAATAAACCAAAATCAACTTTGCATGTATACCATTTACATTATATGTGCATGTATTAGCATATTATGAGTTTAGGTCAAAATTAACATGGCAAAAAAAGGTATTCTAAGGGAAGACCAAATAGTAAGATGAGGACCATTTTTGGGCCTCATCATCACATATGAATTGAACATAGAAGTAAAAAATGGGGAAAAAAAAAAGAAAAAGTTCCAAAGGACCAACATAGAAAAGAGCCATATATGAATATTAGACAAAGCTATTAATGTTCGAAAATAATACAATTCACAAATGCCTAGCAAAGATAGAGAAACAAAGTAAATGCCAAAGGATATTCAAAGATGAAGCTACGAAATTAGAAATTTTAGAACACAACATTTCTCGTCTAATAAGCATTTATTTACTAAAGCCCTTTAGTTTTTTTCATTAAATTGTAATACAAGTTAATCCACTTTCCTATCCATTTTATGTCATATAACTGACAAATAAATTAATGGAATACAATATATTTGACCTGAAATTCTAAGTGAAACTAAGCTATACATCCGTAACATACCAGTGAATAAATAAAAAAGTTGTGGAAGCAAAACACCAATGTTATTTTGTGGTATTGGCACGCCTAGAAGAAGAGCTAATGTCGGTACAATGTCAACCTAGAAAGGAAAAATGAAATTTTCATTCATTAGTGAAATATTTAACAAAAGCAATAAAGAAAAAGATGTGTTCCATGAAAATCTTGAAGATATCTAAATTACATAAAGAAAAAGCAAGTTAAAGAACCAATAATGTTTATACGCTCTCTAAAGTAACAAAAAACAAGGATGAGAACCCTAGAAGAAAGAAGATTAGGAGTAAGCCAGCCATCACTACAAATTCCTAACATCCATAATTATGGTGAAGTTGATTTTAGCTGACATGTTGCACTCATCATCTATGGTAGAGGTACTCCTTAGGCCTATTGCAACTCAAACAAACATATTGACTAAAAGAACATAATGAGAGAATCAGAACGTAAATAGGTTGATCATATTCTGAGAAATACCCTTTTATGACAAGTAAACTAATCCAACTCCAAGGTGATATCTAGGGGATAACATAGTAAATATAAATTCCCCTTTGTTAAAAGATTGAAGGTAAAGTACGCAACACATGAATACAAAAATACAAATCAAGGTGTGCAAATTAAAGAAGAGAGCAAAACAATAACAAACTCGTTAAGAACTTAACGTTATTATCTAAAAATAGCCATGGTCTAGGTATGTACCGAATCTAGATTCGGGTTTAGTACAGCCTAGGTTTGCCTAGAATTCGTCTTGGGTGACTTGGGTTCGCCTAGTTCCTCTGCCACCCTAGTCTGGGTACATACCAAATCCAAGTTTGGGTCCAATATAGCCTAGATTCACACCAGGTTTGTCCTGGGTGACCCAGATTCGCTTGGGTTCTTCTACTAGAAGAACCCAAGGCAAACCCAATCAAAACCCACAGTAAAAAATGCATTTTTTCTATTTTTATCTCAAAATTTCACAAAAAACAACGATTTAAAATAATAAAAAACACATTGTAAACCCTAAAAGTTAAGTGAAAGACAAAAACATAAGATAAAAGAAGATAATAAAAGCAAAACACAAGAACAAAAACACTTGCCTCTCATTTTCTCATTGCATACTTACCTTCCATTGTTGGTCTAGGGTTGAAGCTTCATCAGGCAACATTCTAATCATTTTCCTATGTTGATTGAGGAGTCCATTGATGTTGATGCTCTCAATGAAGAGTAAGATGACAATGAATATTAAGTTTGATGTAATTAATTATTATTGATATTTACCATTAATGATTATCACGACATTTGGCATTTGGTTAGTATCTTATAATTATTTTCGTACTTTGTTTTTTATATCAATATGCATACTATGTGGTTGATGACAATGTCACTAATTTCTTATTAGGCTAGAATTTCCCTATTTTTTTCTTTTTTATAAATTTTTAGTACGGTCGTACCCGGATAGTCCCCAAGGCCAAAAAAACAAATTGCCATGCCAACGAACCCAGTTCTTCGAACCCAAACCCGAATTGGTAACTTAGGTTTATACCTAGCAGTGACTTGTTCCTACATGTCATATACTTCTCTAGTGTGTGATCGACTTCACAAACTTAGTGGTATTGTTTGCTTCTTTCTATGGTAAAAAGAGTGAACTTATAGCAGCGTTGGTTAAGCTGTATCAATGGGCATAGGAGGCTGAAAATGTGGGCAAAACTCAAGCAAAGCCACAACCAGAAGAGTTGCACTCAGATATTTTGTTGTCGTGTTGAATGTAAGTCAGAATTTCATCCCATTGTTGTTGTTAATAACCTTATCTCTAATGAAAAAATAACAACATTTTTATGGCATGAACAATAATAAGACTAATTTATTTATTTCACGGCCCATCCCCTTACCTTGCAGGCACTTTGGTCATGTGTTGCCAACGTAAAAAATATAAATGTAAATACAAACTATTTTCTGATAAACAATACTTTGGAAAGGATAAAATCATGTCAAATCTATGTATATTATAAATATACATAAATTAATCCCTAGGAAGATGCTTCCATCCCATAAATTCCAGCAAAGGGAAAATCTTGGAATTGTATTTTGATTCCAATTTTTCATTAGGTTTTTCAACTGGATTGGAAGCATTTTATTTGAAATTTATTAAGACATAAAATACAAGACGAAAGCAATCTACAACTACTCCTAAGAATTAATAAATAATATATACAATAATATTACATCCCCCCTTGATTCACAAGGGTTGTTGTGAGCCCAAGCGTTCCTTTGAACTGTATATTACATCCCCCCCTTAATTCGCAGGGGTGGTTGTGAGCCCAAGCGTTCCTTTGAACTTTTCAATTTTTCATGTCCAAGCGCTTTCGTTAGGATGTCTGTTGGTTGCTCTGTTGTAGGGCAATGTTGCAACTTGACACTGTCATCTTTCACATAGTGCCGAATCAAATAAAATTTGATATTGATATGCTTGGTTCAGTAATAAAATACCAGATTTTTTGCCATTTGTATTGTAGAAATGTTGTCAACCATGAGAGGTGTTGTCGAATCTTGTTTTTCCTGCAAATCTGAAAGAACCCTTCTGAGCCACAAGATCTCTCTAGTTGTCTCTGCAGCCGCGATATACTCTACTTCTGCTGAAAAAATTGTGAACACTAATTGCTTCTTGGATTTCCAACTGACAACTGTTGTTCCCAAATTCATCAAAAAACCCGTAGTGAACTTCTCATCTTCATGATCCCCAGCATAGTCAGAATCTAAATATCCAACCAATTTGAAGTCTCCTTCCTTGGTGTATTTGAGCCCAAAATTTTGTGTTCCTTTGATGTATCTAAGGACTCTTTTTGCTGCCACCCAGTGTCTTTGGGTTGTTGCATGAATCTTAAAAAAAACACCAACAAAGGATATATCTGCTCTAGTTGTGGTCACATAAATCAGCCTTCCAATGAGTTGTTTGTATTTAGTGGCATTGACCTACTCTGTTGAATCTTCAAATGTCACTTTGAGATTTTGTTCCATAGGCGTGTTGAAAGACTTACAATCTTCCATTTTGAACTTGCTCAGAATGTCACCAATGTAATTTTGCTAAGTGATGAAGAAATACTATGGTTTTTATATGCTTCAATACCCAGATAGTAATGAAGATCTCCCAAATTAATCATTTCAAAGCTTTTCATCAACTCTAATTTGTTTGCAGTGTACTACTCATTGTTCCCTATGATGAGCAAATCATCAATATACACCACCACAAATACAACTATTTTGATGAAAAGAGTTGCATCTTCAAATTCAAAACATTTAAAGTTCATGTTCATGAAGTGCTCAACTAGTTTGTCATACCATACTCGAGGAGCTTGTTTCAAACCATATAGTGATTTTTCAAGTTTGCACACTTTGTGCTCTTGTTCGTTTATTGAAAAACCTTCAGGTTGTCATGTACATAGTTTCCTTGAGGTCACCATCCAGAAAAGCAGTTTTGACATCCATCTGGTGAACTTTCCATCCATTGTGGGTTGTCAGAGCCAACATGGTTCGAATGGTCGTCCATTTTGTTGTAGGTGCAAAGGTTTCATTGTAGTCAATTCCTTTCTTTTGAACATCTCTTTGCGACAAGCCTTGTTTTTCTGTTTGTCAAGTCTACCGGCCTTGTATTTGTTGCGGTAGACCCACTTGCAACCAATTGGTTGCAGCCATATGGAGGATCAACCAATTTCCAAGTCTCATTTTTTACCAATGCATTGTATGCATTTTTCATTGCTATTCTCCAAAGTTCAAGCTTCTCAGCTTGTTTGAAAAATGTTGGTTCTGAATCAAACGCAACATCAAGTTCTTCTGGGGAATCATTCAAGGTGAGTTTATGAATTTTATCTTGAATTTCTTCAAGGGACTTGTCTAATTGTGATGCCGATGCATGTGCACTTCTAGTGGATGTTTTTCCAACTTCATCAAGTTTCACATCATTCAATGTTTGAGTGGCCCACTTAGGCATCTATTTTTGTGTTTTACGTGCTTTAGATTCATCTTCTAAAATTCCTTCACTTTTTGACCTCTGTTCTTGTGGCCCCTATGCAGTGTGTGATAAAGTTGAACTCTCTCCTTCGGAAAGAGTTTCAATCTCATGTATAGGGGACAATAAAGAATCAGTTGATTCCCAGTTGTATGTCCCCCACTCACTGTTTGGCACATCCAAATCACTCTCCTTGTAGAAATCAAACTTTGCATATTTCTCAAGTTGACTCAATTGTCGATCAATGTTATCTTTGTCTTTCGCAATTTCACAAAAGACAACTCTTGCGACAAGAAACTTCTTCTCTTTCTCATCATATAGTCTGTATGCCTTGGAGGATTCAGAATATCCAAAATGAATGCATTTGCGACTCATGTGGTCCAACTTATTCTTCTCTTTTGGAATCAATGTGTAGCAAGTGGATCTGAAAATCCGAAAATTTCACACTGAAAGAAGATGACAACACATCTCATATGGAGTTTTCAATTCAAGAACTATTGATGAGGATCTGTTGCAGAGGTATATTGTTGTTTTAGCTACTTCGGCCCAAAAATGTTGATTTACCCTTTTGAAGTACAACATAGCATGAACCATATTCATCACAGTTCTGTTCATTCTTTCTACAACTACATTTTATTGTGGAGTGTGAGGAACTGTGACATGATGTTTGATCCCATTTTGCTCAAAATAGGATTCAAACTTCTTTAAAGTGTATTCACACCATTATCTGTTTTGAGTGTTTCGATGCGGGTTTGAGCTTCATTTTCAATCATGGTTCAAAACTTTTGAAGTCTTGAAGGCTTCCAATTTCTTCTTCAGAAAGTATATCCAAGTCATTATGTTGTAGTGGTCAATGAACAACATGAAGTACTTATGGCCACTAGCTGAGAGAATTGGAAGAGAACACAAGTCCAAGTGAACCAATTGCAACTTTCTATCTGCTTTCCACTGTGCCTTTAGAAATGTTTTCTTGCGTGTTTGACCAAAATGCACGCTTCACACTTTTCATCTAGCTTTGCAGGCAAGGTAAGCATCCCAACAACACCATTCTTTTGCAATACACAAATGCTATTATAGTATGCCCAAATCTAGTATGCCACAAATATTTGGAGACATTTCATCTTCAACGAGATGGGCATAATTCCTTGAATTTGATAGCTCACCCCTTAGTTTGAACAATTTTCCTTCCTCATATCCAGTCAATACAATTGCATTGTCACATATTCTTCTGATAGTGACATCACCATTATCCAACAAGTTGGAATGGCGTTGTTCCCTAGTGAGCACTAGGGACAAGTTTCATTTCAATTGAGAAAGGTAGAGAACATTTTGGAGTTTGAAATCTGGAAACGCTAGGCACTTGAGTCGTATTGTACCTCTTCCTTGTAGTTGTAGATTTGATTTATCTGTGAGGTATACTGAACCACAATTTTCTTCATTGAACCCCTCAAAGAAGTCTTTTCGTAAATTCATATGTAGAGTGGCACCAGTATCAAGAACCCAAGCATCAAACCATAACAAACTGACTGAGACAATATTTGCTTCATCATCTGTACTGGAAAGCACACATTCACTGGAGAATTGGACAGAGTTTAACTCTTGTTTTTCTTTGATTTTTTCTTTTTTTTCTTACGGTATGCTTCAATTTTCTCCCATAGTTCTGCATTCGTGAGTCTCATGGCTTCCTTTTCTATCACAACATTCGCAGTAGAAGTTTTGTTTATCATTCTATTTTTTACCACCTTGATTTTCATTTTTGCCACCTTTTCCCTTGTACTTAGTATTGCTTTCATTTTTAGAAGACATGGCTTTGTTGAATGTTTTGGAAGAATTTGATTTGCATAGCGCACACTTTCACCAATTGTGGACTCGGTTTTTCTTCCAACGGCTTTTTCTTTTTTTGCCATCTTTTCAACCAATTGATCAAATGTGAGTCTTCAATTGATTGCTTGCTTGTAGAGACTCCAAGTAAGTTGAATAGTTGGAAAGAAGGGCTTTTATGAATGTGATCATATAAATATCGAATTCGACACTAATTGTATATACATCATGTTTGATGGCACGTATCTTTAAAGCCAATATCATCACATCACCATCTTTCAACTCAAGGTTGAACAACTTCAACTGCAACAAAATAAATTCAAACTCTGAATGGGAATCATATAGCTCCTTTAGTTTGTGAAATGTTTTCCATGGAATATTGCACCCCTGAATATGACAAAACACATCTCCGTCGATTGAGACCCTCATCAAGGCCAATGCTTTCTATTTTTTTGCTTCCATGTATGAATATCCTTTGCATTTCCTATTGACTCAACTGGTTGTTTCTCTCCATCGCAAATATCGAACCATAGATCATTGAAAATGAGTGTGTTCTCCACTTGCCAAGACCATTCTAACCAGTTGTCTTTGCCGATCAATGTTGTGCCAACGATAATTTTTATTGAATGCATTGTTTGAGTTTGGAGTTTTAAGTTTTTGTTAACCCCAAATTGGTTCCTTATCACTCCAAAATGGTCCCATTTTCTATATACCACCAGACCAATATAGCAAACCTCTCTATATACCCGTCCTTTTTATATTCCTGTCAGTAAATGGAAAAAGTTAGCCCTTTCTATATGCTCGGCAATACGTGAAAGAGGCTTTAAGGTATGTGAGAGCAGAGTGGTACATGGTACCTCGATGGCACGTGAAAAGGATTCGCTCTGTCATTAACATTGACTTAACAAGAAAACCTCATACTTGACGATATACTTAATTTTTATTGATTTTCAAATTTACGTTTTGAGATAGATACAAATGGGTAAAGCAGTATCTCTCCTTATTTCTCCTTGAATTTGCAAAATTTGATGGTTGTTTGTCAAATTTGCTTAAAATAGCTTGCTCAAGTGGCAATTAAATGCTTTCAAATTTGAAAAAGGACTTTCAAATTTTGAAAATGAGCACTTAAAAGAAAATTGAAACTCTGTTTTTTAATGAAAAAGCTTAAAATATGTACCTCTCACTCCTTCATTTGTCTTATATTAAATTTTCATTATTGGAAATAAGAAAGAAATGTACGAACTTTTTTTTTATGAAAAAAAAACATCAGTTGTACTCCACATGGCAAAGGATTTCCACAGCTCCCTTGGTTGATGAACAAGGAAATAACAATAATATTTGGTTTTACTCAGCTCCACACAGCCTGGCAATGCAGCAGGAAGAGTCTGAGTCAAAAATCCTTGACAAGAACAAAACACCTTGTGAAGAGCACCTACGCAGATCTGCACGTCATGGAAGCTTCCTTGATGAAAACATTGAGCGCTGATTTGCAATGAAGGTTGGGACGGCCAAAAAAATGTAACGCAGGTCCTAGTAGATGCTTCAGGTGCTAGAAACGTCCAACGCAGGTCTGAAGATTGAGACAAAACCCCTGACAAAGACTTCTTCCCATGCTGTTGAAAAGCCTTGAATATTTCTCAGAAACATAAAAACAGTACAGAATGATAGATTCGCCTCCCAAGCGCCTCCTTATTAAATGTTGGTTAACTGCATATTACACAATCAAACCAAACAATTTTGAAAGAGAACAATTTATTGCAAGTCGTACGGCTCAATGAATGGATAAGAAAAAACAAATTAAAATTCCAGTTTTTGATACCAATCACAAGTCGGATCACGGAATGTCAATTTACAATGTTTGGTGCAAGCCAAAATTGTCTTCACAAATCCATTAAAAATGAGCAAACCATTACAATTATATAAGCCAATGCATGGCTTATCATTTCATATTCAAAAAGTCTTTTCAGCTTCCTATGGAACTCTTGAGCTACACACTACAAGACGAAAGCACTCTACAACTATTCCTAGGAATTAGGAAAAAATATATACAATAATATTGAAGTACATTATTCACATCTTCCCAAGAATTCATTGAAACACAAAGCTTGGGTACCAAAATGAAGAGTAAGATTGAGCACTTATTTTCCCTTAACTAGGGATCCAACTCTAGAACTTGCTGGAGAAAAATAACAATTTCTTAAGCCTGTACTACCCAATGGCATATCATTGCTAGGAGAAGTGAGGTAATAGAGAGACTAGTTATCAAAGGTGATTGGGTTGGTATATTTCGCTTTTCTATATGATTCTAAAGAAACTTACTTTCATAAACCCAAAGCCAGAGGCAGCCTCCAGTAGCTGATATTTCTACTAAAACTTGGAGAAATTGACAAACACGGTCAGAAAGTATAATGATTCTAAATAAACTGACTTTCTTAAACCCAATGCCAGAGGCAGCCTCCAGTAACTGAAATTCCTACTAAATCTGGGAGAAATTGACAAACATGGTCAGAAATATCTTATTACCTGGAAAGCTGAATAAAGAGGTGTAGTTGTCGCATCTATGTGTAAAGCAGCATCTAAAGGAATAAAAAGAGCTAGAGAATCAGTTTCTTCAAAAGACGATCCTCCATGGTTGCCTCCATCATTCATGCCATGGTCACTGACCACCATCTGATTAAGTCCAACACATCAATTAAATAGTTCCCAAGGTTTGAAATGTATTTTCATTTATGATATATTTCAAATATTACATAAATTAAAAGAGGCAAAAGACAATTAAAATACACTTTATTCTCTGACTAATTACACCACCTATATATTTCACGGAGAATATGAGACTGGAGAAAAAAAGTTGAATTTACATATTGAAAAGGACCTATACGTGGCAAATTGCTTAATTTTGATCAAGAAAAATGTGTTCACTTTCCATTTCACAAACATCAGAGAATACAGTTTTGATACTGAAGCTCCATGGTGGTATTTATTTGAGATTGTGTGTAACGTGTGACATGTTTTACATAAAAGATTTAAACTTTAATACCCTTTTAGTTGTAAATACAACTTCTTAAGCCCCTGCCATAAAACTTATTATTATTGGCATATACAACCTCTGGCCTTGGTATGTCTCTCCTATAACTCGTATCATGATGTCCTTCTGTGTTCACATATGTCTGTGTGTAAGAGAATGAGAAATGAAAACGAAAAAAAGAAATTAAATAAATCAAAATATCTGAGTGATAAAAACAGTCAATGAGATTGGGCACAACATATATAACTAAAGAATGAGAGGGCACAAGGAATAATTCTAACCCAATCGTGTAGCTTTATAAAAGAGGAATCAAAGAGGTTTCCAAGTTTATTTTCTCAAGTATTCATTGACGGATTCAAGATTCCAATGGCTTGGTTACTTGATGGTATCTCAAATACCTCAATAATGCTTCAAAAAATGTTGCTAAGGCAATCACCACTTGGGACATTTTATAAAATGTGGTTCAAGCATCTCATGGATGTCGTGGAGGAGGTCAACTCCAAATTGAAAATTAAGAAATCAGAACTTCAAAAGAAATTGTTCCGACTACCTAAATATTATTCATGTTGTTGAAAATGTTCAATTTTTCACATCTCGATTTATTCAGACTGCTTTCTCTTGCACTCTAACATCCACAAAAAAGGTGGTGGATACGATAGCGAACATAAAAAAAAAATCTGTAAGTCTCATATTGGAGATTTGGAGTCTCTTCAAGAGTGGTTGGACATTTATTTTTTTATTTGCAGAGACTATAGATGCAGTCTCTTTGTTGGAGGTCATTTTTTGGCTCCTTTGTTTTGTCCTTTCCCCTATACCTCTTGTTATCCTTGGGATTTTGGCATTCTTTCTTTCCATCTATCTAATGGGCAGCACCAGCGTAAGCGCAAAAGCTCCTGATTATTTAGATTTTTAGTTTTAGTTTCTTTTAAGGCGCAACCTCTCCAAGGACAACACCATTATGGCCATCCTTTGTGAGGTGCCTCTGTTATAGTCCTAACTAATCGTATAATTACCTATTAAGGGTCGCTATCAACAGACGCGACCCATAACCTTGTAGTAAAACGACCCATCAGATGTGTCCCTCAATCCAAATGTATAACCTATTAACTTACCCTTTCATATTGACCTATCAGATTATATATTATATTTTATAGTTCAATATGTAAATATTACTTATTACCAGTATATACCTAGTTGGTACATAACAATAACGGTCTCCTTGAGGTCCTTCATGAGGTGTGGCATGATTATTCTCCTCGATATTTGTATAATTCCCTCTATGATAGGTCCAGTTGTTACTTATTTGAATATTTCAACATTGTTATCGATTCACCTACCTTACCCTGTCCCTTAACTACCATCCATGCAGGGCAGGGTATGGGAAGCAATAGATACAAAAATAATATTAAAAAGCTTGTAATATATAAAAATTTAATAAAATTTCCTTAGTACTCTAAAGGAGCAACTAGTGAGGCAAAGTTGTTCCAATAGAAAACAGGAGGTTCTAAGAAATCTTTGTTGAGCAGTTAACAAAAGTCTCTTGGAACATCAACTTGATATGGAAGCCGTAAAACAAAAAGATTGGATGGTGAATTGCCACAGCATCAATCAGAAGTTTCATGTCTTCTTGATCAGCCAATCCCTAAAGGTTTACTTCATGGGTGTCCATTGCTCCAAGTATAACCCTTCGGAGGAAAACAAAAGAATTAAAGCTCGGAAATGACAATGCCTTCAATTGTTCAACAGACTTGGGATAATTTTTATGATGTGATTCTCATTTCTTGAGGTTCAATACTTCTATTTGGTTTCAGAGTCGGCTCTACTTGGTTTTTAAGCTGGTCATTTTATAGTATTTGATTTTTATGTTAATAATGGAAGGCCTTAACCCAGACACAATAAAATTGGTTATTTGTTCTAGCTAGGTGCTCTGCGGACCCATGGAAATAAAGAACATTGCTTGAAGTCTTCATCCTGGGTTTGGTTTGGGACTTGTGCATAAAATTGGTGTCTATCTATGTTGATGGGTGTTAAGGTTTGCGTGGCCAGTTATTTTAACCCTTAGTTGCCTTCATGTTGAAAGCTATGAGTGCTTTAGTGCTGGGCTTTGATGTCCATCTGTGAAGGATAGTTTTCATGAACTCATACTAGCCTATGGGAGTCTTTTTTAATCTATTACGAGATTTTTATAATTATTTTTTTTATCAAGCAAACAGTAGCAAGACAAACGGCATACAAATATTAAAGCATCATCCCATACTTAATGGAGCTTTGCTCTCAGTTTCCACTTTACAAAAAAAGTGTCAAGAAAAATACACAACATAAAAAATTACCCAAGTTGGTAAAAAAAAAAAAGTGTGCATGCACCAAAATAGAGCATTTATATAATATGATCCAATACATCTATCTTTGGTTTCTATGCTATTATTGCCAATTTTACTGTGCAAATGCAGTACTAGCAAAGGCAGTGCATATGGAATATGATCAACTCGTGAATGCTGTTAGCAACTAGGATAATATCCCTTGCACTACATGCAAGATCTTAACAATTATCTCTCCTAAGATGATAGATGATCCACATGCTCAAGAAAAACCAGAAAATGTTGTAAGATTCACTACAGAACTAGATCTCTACTGTCTACAAATAACCAGTACCACATCCTGTCTTTGATGGTTCCCTATACATGAAATGCTATGATACCAATTCATCAAAAACAGCAGAGGAACCCAGCCTGGGCATGTACTGGATCCGAGTTCAGGTTTGGTTCTGCCTGGGAACAGCCTGGGTTTGTCATGGGCAACCTGGTTCGTCTGGGTTCTTCTATAGAAGCACCCCAGTGAACCTGGGTCGTTCAGGATGAACCCGGGCAGAACCCAAGTGTAAAACTCGTTTCTTTTATTTTTTGTTCTTATTTTTTCTCAAATTTTGACATAAAGCAACAACTAAAAATAATGAAAAACACATTGCAATTCCTAAAAGTTAAGTGAAAGACAAAAACATAAGATAAAAGAACACAAATGATAAAATCAAAAAACATAAGCAAAAACACTTGCCTCTCATTTTCTCATTGCATACTTACCTTCCATTAATGTTCTTGAGTTGAAGCTTCATTAAGCAACATTGTAATCACTTTCCTATGCTGATTGAGGAGCCCATATGCATACTATGTGGTTAATGTCACTAATTTCCTATTTATTAGGCTAGAATTTCTATATTTCTTATTTTTTATATATTTTTTGTAAGCCAAACCCAAGCGTACCCAAGGCATAAAATGAAATCGCTGTACCGGCAAACCCAGTTCTTTGAACCCGAACCCAAATTGGTAACTTAGATGGAATGATAATCAACAAAGAACTGTGGATGAAATGGTCCTCAAAAGAAGAATAACTGTGATGGTCCCCATACTATGGTTGATCCCTTGGGTTCGTCTGATGTTCTTGTTATGCATTTATGAGTACGTAGAACTTTCGATTTCAACCCTATTTGGCATCATATTTGTCAGATTACATGTCATCATTAATACAGGTCAAATTAGCATTAGATATTATGTGCGTACAACCAAAATTTCTTTTTCATAACTTTATTTAACAATAAATGATATTAAACCTTACAATTACAGAAGTATGAATACATAATCAATAATAAGAACTGACCAGTAAGGTGCGTTTATTTGTTGAACTAGAATTCGTAACCAACGTCATGAAAACTTTTTCTATGACTTTGTCCATCTCCAACAGCTTCGCAGGCATCAAAGGACTACAAAATCATAACAAAGCAAGAATTGTACATTTAATTCCAAGACAATTAAAACAAGAAACACCTACGCATACTAGCATAATACCGGAAAGCTACCAAACAGCTAACAGAGATTAAGGGAGTGCATATTTGAAGCATGAACTACCTTGCACGACCCCCAGTATGTCCCACATGATCCAATCCTAAGTAGTGGAGAATCTGTAGCCATAATAAACCAAACTTGTCCTTCAGGAACAATCACAAACTGAGCCACAATTAAAAGAAAATAAAAGTGATGCTGGTTTCAAACATAAATTGTTGGGCAAGAGAACATATGCATTAGTGCAATCTTATAGCATGTCAACTTGGAATCGGATTGGGCCAATGATATTCTCAACCATGATTAGTAAAATTTTATCCCATTTGACCTTACAATGTTATTATTTACTGACAGCTGAGAATTTGCGGTGCAAACTATTGGCATCAATTGCTGGAGAAATCAGATCGCAGTTTCTCCAGCAGTTGATGCCAAATGTTATTATTTGTAAATAAACATAATTTCTTTAATTGTGTATCTAACAAAGATATATCTCTAGTTTGTTTGTGGAATTTTTAAGGTAAAGTATTTTTCTTTTTATGCAAAGCTTTGGACATTCGTTTTCCCTTTTCAAGAAATTTGTATTTGCTATGCAATCCAAAAATATAAACCCTAAATAATAGAGATTTACCTCACATCCTAGAGTGCAAACAAGCCAAGTGTGGTTCTCAAGAAATAAGACACGTTACTTTCCAAGCAAGATTTTCATATTGTAAAAATGTCACTTGCCAAATAATGTAATACAAATACACAGTTCTAGGAGTCCTCTGTTGAACACAACTATCTACTGAGAGGGGGGGGAAGGATGAATCAGTAGATCAGCTAAAACTAGTTCTTTAACTTTTTAATGAAGATACAAAAACATATGCATATCAAAAAACAAATGTAGAGAGCACACACACACACAAAAGCACAGTACACTAGATTTATATGTGGAAAACCCAAAGGGAAAAACCATGGTGAGAATAGCTGCTAGAATCTACTGTTCTAATCCAACCTCACAGTTAAATGTCTCACTGGCAAACCTCACTGGTTACATTCAAGAGCACCTACTCTAAGGAAGTACCCACTTCCTAACTGAGCACCAACTCAGTCTGTCTGATGGCACCAACCTATCAGATTTATGAAGCTACAACTTCAAAATACAAAACAGATTCATAAATCAATGCCACTCTATTACTCTGTTACAACTATGGTCTGTAACTGCTCAAACACTACACATTCTCTGTGTGTCTTCACTTCCTCTCTGCCTTACGCTCTTGGTGTCTAGATGTATTATGTTTGGAGACACTTCATTCCCTTTTTTCCTCTATTTTTTACTCTATCTGCATACATTTGGATATGTTCTATTTAGACATGCTTCATTCCCCCTTTTTCTTCTGCCTTTTACTTGATCTGCATATATCTCTCATCCACAGCGTTTGACTCACTCTCAAAATTGTGACGGCAACAGCAGCAACATTAACACAACAATGTTTTAGATGCCATGTATATACATTGAATCTTAGGGTTTCATGTCTCCAATTGCACTCACACTTCAACTGCACTTAACCGGTTCTCATTCAATACGACTTTGACTTATACACTTTCCCATGTCTCGGTTCATGCATCACATTGCAATGGTCAAGTCTCTTTACTATGTTTGTCAACTACTGGATTCAAGTCATTACTATGTCGTTTTCTTAATCGATGATTGATCGGTTGGATCGATCAATCTTGGGCTTCGAGTAGACGTTTTTAGCTAACCGTTTGTCTGGTCATGTCTTTAAACGAGGATTATTCATCTTGTCATTGGCGCCATTCACTGTCTATCTTGAACCATCAAATATTTCCACTTTTAAAACAGAACCATCTATCTCTCTTGCATTAACCATTGAGCTCTTTCTCGCATCTCGATATTTCCTATATGATTGGTTCGCTTTTGCTCCTTTCGATTGTCTTAGATATGCTCGAACTTTATCTTTGTCTATATGCCCTTCGAGAGTTTGTCATGGAAGCCTTTCGGCTTTTTCGAATTGGCCTTGTGTCTTCCGCAATTGTCCTTCGGCACTTTCAAGTGTCCTTTAACTTCAATCGAACTAACCTTCGAGATTTTGTAAACTGTCCTTCAGAACTTTGCAAGTGTCCCTTCTTCATTCGGACTACCCTCGGACAAATTGTTGCAGGCTTTTTGTCAAGGTGCTTCTTCGGGACAATTTCCGTAGGCTTTTTGTCAAGGTGCCCTTCGGGACTATTTCCGCGAGCTTTTTGCCAACGTGCCTTTCAGGCCAATTTCCCCGACTAAATGTCTAAGTGCCTTTCAGGAGTTTCGAAATGCCCTTCATTTCTTTCAGAACTTCTGTGTAGGACACGTACCCTTCGAGACTTTTGCAATGGTCCACATACCCTTCAGAACTTTGAAAATATCCCTTCGCAACTTTGAAAAGATTCCTTTGGAACTTTTGCAATGGTCCACATACCCTTCGGCTTTTCTTGTAAAGTACCTCTCGGAGCCTTGGTTCGGGTCACTTATCCTTTGGCATTTTTGTAAAGGTCCACTTACCTTTTGGCTTTTCTGTGATAGTCCACATACCCTTTGGCTTTTTTTCAAGCGTCTACATATCTTTCGGCTTTTTTGTAAAGGTCCACTTACCCTTCGGCTTTTTTATAAAAGTCCACATACCTTTCGGCCTTTTGCAAAATACCCTTCGACAACTTTTGATCGGATCATTTCCTTCAAGACTTTCCTTCGAGACAAATGTTCCAAAAGAATTCCCAGGCAAACTCATTTCCTTCGAAAATTGTGTTGCGGACAACTATTCCGAAAGAATTGTCTTCACCAATATTTCCAAAAGAATTCCCAAGCTTGTAAAATCGACTAAATGTTCAGATACCGTTCAACTTGCCTGGGAGCCCTTCTTTGCACCTGCATAACTTTTGCTCCTTCCATCCGCATGAATTAGAACTTGGACCACAAGGAATAGGCACAACCTTGAGTAGGTTGGTGTGATTGTTTCCTCCGGATACTGCCATATATGCAAATGTAGTCACCAACAAATTGTGTACTAAGCCATACTCATCAAACTAACAAAGGCATTCATATGACTATTTTGGGAATTCAAGGTGCACATACAATCTCCATGAGGACTCTACAACTGATCTGTTCAGCTCAACACAGCTCAACACCTTTGTCATTAATGCTTGATAGAACATTCATCATTTGACATCAATGACAATATTACAGACAATAATCTCCTTGTACACTATGACACTCAAATTGCCAACACTCCCATAACCATTCCAGGAGTCCTCCCTCTTTTTTCTTTTTTAACATCTTTTTTTATTTGCAAATCTTGATAACCATTCTTTTTGAGAGCTTTATTAAGATATTTTTCTTCATTCATCACGTGTTCTAGGTCAACAATCCTAATAGCTCTATTAAATAAGGTGTTCATCACTCCAATTTTTTGTGACAGATGGTGGTGGGAATCAGCCCTAATGTATACATTAATGTGTCTTTTCCGTGTAGATGTACCTAGATAGAGAGCCATTGGCTTTTCTTGTAATGAGAATGGTTTTCTTCTATTTACATTGTGAATTGGATATGCCTAGATTGTGCATTGAGGTGTGCAAAGAAGGCTTCATGGAACTCCTTACAATGTGGCCAATCTACATCGGTGCCATCCACGAAGTGATACCACCAAATGGGTTTTTTAGGGACATATTTTAATGCAATTTTCTCAAAAAAATCATAAATAAGTTTGATACTGTCAGCGATAAAGCATAGCCCATGGCTACTCTTGTTTGTTCATAAATGTCCCCTAAGAAGCCAAAATATGTAGATCTTAGGCAAAACTCCACTAACTTCACAGTTTTCTCATATGTGACCTCCCTAATCATTTTAAACACTTTGCCCAAGGGAATCATAGTGAAGAGAGAAACCACATTAAAGCTGATCAAGAAGTCTGTATCAACAAGTACATGTTTAGTCGGTGTGTTAACAAATGTTGCAGTCTTTAATGGAGGGTGTGTTTCCCACTAATGGTTCCAATTTTTCCACTAGGTAGCGCACTAGGTTATAGGTAGGAGAGCCAATGGCGTCCATAATAGTTCTGAAGGAGACTCCTAGTTTGTGTATCTTGGGTTTACCATATATCCTAGGCATGATAGGTCTTTAGGAATCAACTTGGATTTCATTTCCCTACTTAGTGAGGATTTATTTATTAGCACAGTTGCCTCTCTTGTAACTTTCTTTAATGGATCTTTGTGAACCCATCTATAGCTGCCACTATTATTCAAGTGGTCCATCAAATTTTCCATGCAATCATTTGTATTTAATATCACCGTGTTACCCTTATCTGCTTTACCTATTATTAAATCCTTGTAGTCGTTGAATTGCTTAAGTGCTTGATGCTCTTCTTTAGGGATGTTGCTTCTCAATGGTTTGGCTTTACACAATGCTACAAACCAATCTTGGCTAATTTATTCAGTGACATGGTAAGGTAATCCCTCTATTGTACTTTCTATGCTTGTCGTTAGTTTCTTGAATGGAATGTCTTGTGGGGAAATGCCAAAACCAAGACCTATGCAGAGTTATCTTAACATTCTAGTGTCAAGCTTATGAATATCATTTTACAATGGATACATGGTACTCTTATGTATTGAGGATGTGAGCATAATGAATCATCTTTATCACTTTAAAACTATAGTAAACTATATAACAAGGTGCAATTCGAATAAATTGCCCATCTGCTAACCCTTGCTCTATTGAACTATTTTGCCATGCATGTATCACATTAGCACCTTATTATGACAGTAGAAGCCAAGTTAGATGTTACCATCACAATAGACATTGATGTTAAAAAGGCTTCAAGAAGATAGGCATCCACCAAAAACACACCACTTTTAAAAGTGTCAACCAACAATGTATTTTGCGTTAAGTAAATGAAGGCTTCCATGTGAAATTTAATTAGATAGTGGGATTTTACCCATGTGTGTTTAAGTCATCTCAAGATGATCTCCATGAGTAATGACATTTTCCGTGTGTCTTTTCGGTAATAATCACAAGGCAAGGGGATCCACTTAGCACATAAGCACCTTATAGCATTTGTTAGTAGGGGGAACGGTGAATGCAATCCACCACTTTGGACTTCTCACCCTCTAGCATCTTCATCCATTGGCAAAAATTTTGGAGCATGTAATGCCTTTTAAGTCACCCCTGTCTCACAATTTTCACCTATGTGGGATTAAACTAGTTACAACCCAATCATGTATTTGTGTTAGGTAATTGAACGCTTGCATGAGCAATGTATTCTTAATCTATTATTTGTTCCTAGCTCCAATAACCTATACAAATTGCATCAATACATACACCTTACAAAAATATAATCGGAAGCCGTAACCATTTAGCCATCAGCATCTACCGTTTGCTATAATACAGACCAAGATCCTAATGAAGTCTGTCCGATTTGATATCAGAGCCATTCACATAAAACTATCATTCCTTAGTTCTCTGGCAATAGAAGTAGATCTAACCTGATCTAGAATTCTAGTACTATTTTGTAAACATATAATTTATTTGTTGCCGTGTTGTTTGATTCATATCTGATAGCATCAAAGTCATTTTTTTTTATTGTGATATGACATTATACTACCTGTAAGTCTTTGCATACCCAGACACATTCGCAGTCCTAGAAAGTTATTGCTAAAGAATGACGGAATTCTCTCGTGCATGGATTCTCAAAGATTCAAAATTGTTAATGAAGAAGATGCTGAAGGATGCTTCAGTCTCGATATTAGAACTCCACTGAAGAGATGTTTGAAGCTAGAAGTTCCTTTGAAATACCTACTATTAATGTCACAGAAGATAATCTTCCAAGTACTCTTATCAATTTTAAGCCTTCTGATATTAAACCATTCAGTGTATATAAGAAGTCTAAGATTCTACGGGCAAGAATCTGTTAGGTAAAGTCTTATATAGAAGTGTATTAAGTCTTTTGTGAAGCTTCGTGTAAAAACTTTTGAGATTGCCTTAGAATATAAGCCAAAAAAGAATTATCAAACCAATTTGATTCCAGTACTTCCTAGTTCTAAGATTGATTATATAAGGAGCCATGAAGATGTGCAGTTTGTTCATTTGACCCTGATTCGTGTTTATATTAAACCATTGTTTCTAGAAAATATTAAACATACACATTATTTTGCTATCTATGATCGTCGCCAATCCAATTTTTCCCATCCCTGTCAGTTATCCAGTCTATGACAGTTAAACGATGGTCATGTTTGTTATGAATTATGTCCTAATCTATCAGTGAGTGCATGAGATTAAGGGTGCACAAAAGTTAAAGTTGGAATTTTGGATTGTTGGGGTCTATTTTCTCCTGTATATGGCCTTGATATGTTTAGTCCATTCCAGTATGCTAGTCTTACCATTCAAATTTTGTACTCTATGACGAATACTAGCCACCCTACTATCATAGAAAGTCTTCCATATGCTCACAGACTCAGTGGTACAGTCCAATTGCAGAAGGGTTTGATTAACTCTATTCTTGTACAGATTGAATGGAAACTTGATTGGTTGAAGTATGCCATGCCTAAAGATAAACATCAGTCTAAATTTGTTCATTCTGTTGATGGAAATAAAGTCCATATCTTGCCTAGCAGTATGTCTTATAAAATTTCTTCCAAACATAGAGAATCTCCTAGAGATAGTTTTTCTAGTCAATCCAGCAGTACTAGAAAAGGAAATTTGATTGTTGAGTTAGAAGATAAGTAAATTAACCAAGGAAAAAAGAAGTTTTCTTCTCTATCTATGTCTACATTACCAAGAGATAAAACTCTTGAATTTTATCAGGAAGATGTCACTTTTTATAAAGGCAGACAATGACCTCCACTAAAAGGATATCATAAGTCTAAAGAAGGAAAAGTCTATTACTTTTCTTATGCTTTCCAGCCCAGTAACGCTGAAGAAAAAGAATTGTCTAATGAATTCAAATGCAAAAATTATGTTGCTCGTTTTAATTCTCACTTCCAGGAGAATTTTGATGATCTCTGTCGAGAAGTACAAAGAATCAGAACATCTATAGATACTATACATATTATCCGTAATTTTGTGTCATTTCTCAAAAATTATGTTCAAGTTGTATATGATCATGTAGATAAATGTCTCAATATTGTCCATTCATCTGCTGACAAGATTGACAATATGCAAGAATCTGTAAATACTGTCTCGAGTTGTACATAATATTGATAGTCGGTTTGACCAGCTTGTTCAAAGTATTTCTTGGTTGAAAAAGGAAGAGAAAAGAAAATAAGATGAACCATTGGCCTTGCTTTCAACCTTTGATCATGGCTTGCAAAAATTAAATTTTGGCCCTAGATTACATGTTGCCTTGATAGAAAAGCATCAGGTCAAGCCTAGTAAAATTGTAGAAAAGAAGAATGAGCAATCTAAATCCCTGATGCAGAGAGGTTATGTCCCAATTTTGCCATGGTATCTGAATATTGATGATCTTCTAAATCCATACCATGAAATAACTAGTTGGTGCAATTGTTTTTAATCCATAGCCACTATTCGCAAAATGGATGAAGCAACTGCTATTGGTCTAGCTACTAAATATTTTTGGGGAATTGTTGCAACATGGTGGGATAGATTAGGTGAAACTCTGCGAAATACTCAAGTCTTCCTGCAAGCAAAACAGATAAAAGCCCTATATGGTTTATTGTTAGCAGAATTTGTTCCTCCATATCAGAATAAACATATTGAAGAAGTTAAATGGCTTATGAGGATGAAGCTCTGTGATTTATCACAATTTGAAAATTATGCCAAACAATTCAAAAAACTAGCTTATTCCTCTAAATGTGCCCATTCCACTGCTATAAAAATGCATTTTTTGTGTTATTTGCCATATAATATTGCAGATAATATTTTTGCTTGCTTGCAGCATAAAAGACTTGCTATTGATACATGTGCCCTAACTGATATTATTGAGTTTGCTAGATATCAAGTTTTAACCCTTGTATCTGATACTAAAGCCATTACCAAACTTGGTGGACATCAAGCTAACCGCCTTGCCCCTGAATTCCCGAAAGTTGTTCCTTATGGTTGTAAGCAATATGTACATAAGCCACAAAGATAGTTTAAGCACAAGCATCTTGCTTTTCACAAACGTTATTTTCCTTGCCATCACACACCCACACCAAAACATACATACCTACATTGTCAAAATTTTCCTTGTCCTCAGCCCAATAAAATCATTTGCTATATTTGTCACCACCCTGGCCATAAAGCTCCAGACTGTAAATGCAAAAATCCCGCTGTCAACTTTGGTTATTCCTCCAACGCAGCAACGTGGTGGGATGTAGTTGATGAAAATGAAGATTTGTATGACCAAGATGAATCTATGACCCAGTTATAGAGGAAATTGAGGAAGAAGAAAGAGAAGCAGAAAGTCCACCTGATGAACTATATGCTTTGGATAATGATCTAGAAAAAGAATGTCCCATTTTTATGCAGAGACCATGGATACCCTCTAATGAAGGAAGCTCCAAAAACTCTAGAGGAAGAGGAAGAAGCCCTTGCAGAGCTCTTGTGCCAAAACAAAGAGCAAAAAAAGATCAACAACCTCCACATTTCAGCGAACCTACTATTCGCCCTCTAAATCCATTGCCATTAGCATTTCCTAAAAGTTTCAGAGCTAGTAATCCATGGATGAAAGATAAATTCAGTTTCTTACTCCCTGATGAAGCTGTTACAATACGTTCTGCACCAACATGGGATGAAGATCTTCTTTGTCATGAAAATCCTTATATAGAAGAAGTCAGGGAAGAAGAAATATATGATGCAAAAAGTGAAGCTACTGAGTCAGAACCTATCCAATATAGAATGAGATGGGGAAAAGAATCAGATTGAGGACTCCATCCTGCCAGACAACATCCAGAATGTTCAAAACTTGTCAAATGAAAATTGGTATGTTCAGCGTCACATGTGCCTACAGAACCAAAGCCTCCATACATCACTCAATTGATTAATGGCAAATATGCACAAATTGTTTCAATTCAGATTAATGATAAGCAAATTGATGCTCAAGTTGATACTGGTGCATCTCTTTCATTATGTAAATCAATTGTTTTAAATGATTGGAAAGAATTAGATGAGCAGTGTATTACAAGTCCATAGATATCCAAAGAAATAGGTTTACATGTAATAAGTATTAGCATCAAGAACCCATGATTATACAAAGTAGGACTTTTTACTGTCACTTCTTTGCTCATTGATCAACTGCCAGTAGATTGTTTGCTAGAAGACGCATTTACAGACCAATAATCGCCATATAGTAGACCACCTAAAAGTGTTTTGTTTACCATTAATGGATAAAGAATAAGAACTCATATAGTTTAGTCTATGCCACAAAGCAATATCCCAACAATACAACTCTTAGCCAAGCACCAGCTAATCATGTCCTAGATGAAATTGAGAAAATAGGAAAATAAAGCATGATATTTGTTCCAATGATCTTCGAAGGTTTTGGAACAAATCAATGTCTACCATGGAGATTAACTTGGTAGAGGGGGAGAAAATGAAGATTGGAAAGAAAATTCCAATCCCTGCACATGTTATCAGGTAATGGACATGCCATTAAAGAATATTTGGATGTTGGTTTTATTGAACCCAGTACATCTCCTTATTGTTGCTATGCATTTATGGTCAATAAGCATTCAGAGTAAAAAAAAAAAAAAGAAGAGAATAGTTATAAATTGAAAACAATTAAATGCCATTACTTCACCATATCCCTATCCTAATCCTAATAAATCTTATATGTTACAGAAAGTTACAAATTGTAAATATTTTTCACAATTTGATTGTAAGTCGAGATTTTATCAAATCAAAGTCAAAGAAGAAGATATACCAAAGACAACATTTAATTGCCCAATTGGACATTTTCAGTAGAAAGTGATGCCTTTTGGTTTTATGAATGCACCTGCATATTTTCAAAGTTTTATTGATAAAATCTTCAAATGTATGACAAATTTTCTCTGTGTTTATATTGATGATATCTTAGTATTCACTCGGACATTAAAAGACCATTTACAACATTTGAAAAAATTATATGACATTGTTGTAAATGTTAGTATAGTACTTTCTGAAACTAAGATACAGTTGTGTTAAACTAATTGTAAATTTCTTGGTGTGGAAGTAAAGAATAACAAGCTTAAAGTTCAGACTCATATCAAGGATAAAATTCTTGAATTCCCAAAGTAGTTGGATAAAACGCAGTTACAAGCATTTTTGGCAATTCTAAATTATGTAAATAACTTCTATAAAGATATGGTATAGATAGTTATTGTTTGCAAGAATTATTAAAGAAAAATTGTAAATATATATGGACTGATGAACACAGTAGAGCAGTTCTGGTAATAAAGCATAAAGTAGCCAATCTTCTTGAGCTTCATGTTTCGAAATCAGAAAATTATGTTATATATTTGATGCTTCAGATATTGCCTAGGAAGGAATCATTTGTTGCATTGATGCTAATAAAGTATGCGTCTGTGAATATGCCAATGGAGTATTCTTAAATGATGTAAAGAAATAGATCTCATCTGACAAAGAAATCTATGCAGTAAAGAAATGTCTAGAAAAATTTGCTCTTAGATTGATGCATGTGCCACATTTTGTGATCAAGACTGACTGCACTAAATTCCTAACATTTAAAGAAAAAGATCATGGTAGAAAAGATGGTTGTGAAAAATATGTCAAATGGCAGGATTATTTTAATCGATTTAACTACACTGCTTAACATATTTATGGCCAAAAAAATGTTATTGCAAACTGGTTGAATAGAAACCCTGTTTTATCATGCATGGATCGACCACAAGGACCTCATAGACCTCTTTTTACCATTGATAAGGTAAAATGTGTCAGGTTTGGTGCTCTCTTTCTCCCAGTGCAAACAGAAATATTCAAGTATAGTGTAATAGAGAAATATCACAAAATATTCAGACATATTGCACAAGAATAATATCATCTAAGGCATGTAGTAAAGCATCTTTTGGCTTGAATAATCATCTAACCATTAGAAGATTAAATTTTGAATTGTTGTGTCAGAAATTTGTAGATTTAATTTAACGGCTAAATTATCGGTGGATTTTTTAATTGAAGAACAATTGAATGATCATTTAATTAAGTTTATAATTTTGTGATCCTCCTATTCTTAGACTTCATGGTCCACATCCCCCTGAAAGGCTTATTGCATCTACTGCAATCAAAAGATGATTAGAATGGGATTCATAAATGCAAATGTGTATGAATTTTCACAGCACTCTCCATACACCATTTTGGAAATTGCAATTTTTCTTCAAGATTACACGTAAATTCAGACCAAGAATGTCAAAAGACATCATGCATCATGCTGAAAAAATCATTTTCAAAAGACAAGAGTCAAATCAAGTAGGCCCTAACAGTTCATCCTCATTTGATGATGACTGGAGGCTATCACAGCGTCATCTTTATCATATCTCTTCATCATCAGCGTCTTCATAATGTGCATCTCTTTATTGAGTGTGGATCGCTTTATGTAAATATCATATACAATTATCTAGAAAAGATAGATAGTGGGAATCTTTTTACAGCTGCAAAGTTAAAGTGGTGATAGACAATGTCAACATAAATTCCGATAATCCCCACTCATTATGCTATAAATAAGAGCTTTAGGAAGCGTAGTGGGCATTGAGATATCTAGAGTCATTAGTAATTTCTGCCCTTAGAAATTCCAGTCGAGTCTAAAGAAAGATTATGCTCTTTGCTTGCCGTTGGAATCTTGCAAATCAAAAATTTCTTTATTGTAATACAAACTTGTAAATATAAGTTTGAATATAATCGGAAGCCGTAACCATTCGGCCATCAGCCTCCGTCGTTGTTTGTTATAATATAATAATACAGACCAAGATCCTGACGAATCATCCTAGAAAGCATTAGCCTAACTTATTTTTGTCAAGAAAGAAAATATATATTTGTTTATATTAGGGACACAGTTCCAGAGAAATGTGCACGCATATCCATGCCCATAGAGAATGTGAGCAGAGATTGCATATAAAGCTAAAACTGTAATACTGATTAACAGGAATCCAATAATCATATAATATAATGAAACCCAAAGAACCCATCCTAGATACCAGATAAGCCCGCTATTTTTTTATCAGTAGAAGTAATTATATTAACACAAAAAAAGGTAAAGCTATTTAGAAAAGTGCAGATATATGGCCATTCTATTAAAGCTCATGGCAGAGAAAGATTCAATAGTCATTAAGCATCTTAACAAACAAAGACGTGTACAGTCAATCTGTCATAAACTTTATGTTTTGTGGCAGATAATAGATACAAAAACATTAAAGAGACTGCTAACCAAAGCTTAATTAGCAGCATATAAGAAATAACAGCAACAAAAGACTCCACAAAACAAATTATTTAAAAAAAATACTTAAAACCAGCAGTCCATAACTAATGAAACAGGGGAGGATGACTCAGACAATTGACTTGGCATTGCATTCACTTCATTTTGAACATAATGTGCCTAGAATCCATCTCCATATAGTTGCAGCAATTCCTGAAGTTCCAAAGAAAATTTGGGCGGGTCTTACTCCTCAACGATGCAACAAAATGGTACATGATCAACTTAAGCAAGGTGATCGGAATTACACAGATAAATGATGGTGCTGTTGAATGAGCATTTAGAAAGGTTTCAATTATGGACTGAAGCTCTTAGAAAAGCCACCTCACTGTCAAGAATAACAAACCTTTTCGCAAGAATCTCAAACCTGCTTCCCATGCGATCTAATCTGCTGTCAGCATCATAAAGCCTGCTAAGAGAAACTCCCAAGTACTGAGCACTAAAGAAAATAAAGATTCTGCCCGTGTGAAGATACAAAAACAAGGTTTATCATAACAAAGATCAGCAGGAAATGGCACGTGCAATGGAAATATGCTAAAGAGAATGGTAGTCAGAATGAGAAGCTGACCTTTGCCTAGTGTTTTCCAAAAAATACTCTCTCGACCTTGTCATAAGTTTCCAGAATATTTGGATGGTATTGCGGAGCAGAATGACAGTCATACTATAGCAGCCAGACTTAACTTGGTTAAGACTCAGAAGGTGAAAAGTTGAATCGATGCTTGGCATGACTTGGCACAAAGCCTCAGCAAAAGATTTAAAAATTCAGTAAACACTAAAATTTTCACCCAAAACATATGTTATTCTATAATAAACTTACTTTGAAGACATCTACATAAACCCAAATTCAAATCCAAAAAATTAATAGGGAGCAAAATGTAAATAAATTAATCAATTGAAAAAAAAACACTAAAACTTTCACCAAAAACATATGTATTCTACAAAAAACTTGGTTTTGAATAAATTTAAAAATTAAGTAAACATTAAAATTTTCACCAAAAACATATGTTATTCTACAATAAACTTACTTTGAAGACATCTACATAAACTCAAATTCAAATCAAACAAAAAATACTAAAGAGTAAAATGTAAATAAATTTATCATTTGCAAAAAAACACAAAACATTTTCTATTAGAAATTCAAAATTTGTCTAAATACTACAAAATCCATGGATTAGATATCCATGCCACATGGCATGAAAGACAGAAAATTAAACAACAGGATAGGAGCTATTGCAACTTGGCTCATCTCCGCACCTCAATATGAACTTGGGACTGGTGTCTCTACTGATCTGTTAGATACACTTGCCTCTACTCCTTGCATTTCATCCAACCAAAGCAAGTCATCCTTTCTACATACTGGCTTCATTGACTCAATGTGACAATTCAAGCTTAGATCAACCTCATCCAAGTGAATGGCATCGGCTTGCTCCAACAGTCTGTGTGAAGAAGCTGTACAACATTAAGTCATTCCTCCTGTTGAGTCAATTTATTGCACTTCTTGCAGTCTATATGTTTAAACGTTCTCCAATTATGCTCACATCCAGAAACACTACATAATTGACTCAAAACTCTAATGGCAATTTTCTATAGATCGTAATCTTACGCATCAAAATCTTCACACCATACACCTGTAAAGTATATGCATAATATAACATTAATTAAAAGGTCAAGGAAAACACATCACAGGAATTTGGAAATAGAAATTATCAAACTTAGAAGGCCATATTTTAGAACATTACCTGGTATTGGAGATTTCTTCCTTTGATTGCTGATCTATATGCAAGAGGCCATCTGTCTCCTTGAAATTCTAGAGCTGAATATAGAATTTATCTCAATAATCATCATCAAGAAAGCATCTTCTCAATGCACATGTACATGCCTTTTGTCACACCCACATCAGCATTAAACGATGGGTCATTAAAGAATGCTTGTCTAAGGTAGTACACAGCTACATGTAAATGTCTACAAAGCTTCCGTTGCCATGTATCATCAGTAAATCCCATATGTATGGTATTTCTCCTCCCTACCATCATAATTCTCTGATGACCACCTTGGCCCTATCCATAGCCTCATAAATGTAAAACCCATATGGGTTTTTTCCACATCCACCAAATGAAGAACCTTAACCAAAGGCTCTAGCGTTTGAATGAACTATTGGGCTGTCTTCTAGTATACTCCAACAAAAACATGTCACTTCCATCAATTTTCTTAGTATGGGGGAAACTTATCCATTCATTGCTGACATTCTTTACCAGATTTGCCTTTTTCTCATAAATTGCATTCAATTTAAAGAAAATGTCTCAGAACCATAAAAAGAAGACTGTCTTGAAACCTGAAAGCGAGAATAAAGAATGAAAAAAAAACCTTTGAAGTTGAAAGATCTTTCACTGTTGAAGCAGAACTTAGAGCTGTGGATGCCAAGACTGGCTTAGACACCATTTGGGTGTTAATTAAGGCCTATCTGTGTTCACAACAATGAACTACCAGTGGTAACCAACTCACACATTCAAATGCTTCAACTCCTCTTGAAATGGAAGCAATTAACATCCCAACAATGGCAACACAAAGCAAAAATCTTAAAAGAGTGGATCGAGGGAGAAATGTGATAACTATATTTTCTTCTATCATTGTCGGATTCGATCTTGTTGGCCAAATAGCCCTACCTCTATTATGAGGCTCTCATTCCTCAGGTTTCAATCCCTTTTCTCTTTCTAAAGCATAAACACTTTGGGTTCAATGCCTCCTTTCAAGTGATATTTTTCAAATTAAAAAGAATAATTTCCATTCAAAAAGGAATATCTTGGCAACCAATAAAAACATATAACATTTACCATTAACCCAGCTACTTCTAAAGCCTCAACCTGCCTATCTAATGCAGATTGTCAGTTCAACTTACAAGAAGACATTTGAAGAATGAAAAAGTAATGTATCAACATCAAGACGATATAAATAACAAAAAATTGACATTCTTACTACAGCTATTAGCAAAACCATGGTGCAAGGGTCTCTCAGTATTTTGAACAATATCAAGAATCAATCCACTGTTACATCAATGGTATAACCACTCTCTGGCTCCAATAACTAACAACCATACTACTAAGATATTTTCTTCTAACTCACGAGTTCCTTTTATAGGAGGAACTCGATATAGAAACCGCGTGTAGTACAACCGCATGCCGTACAAACATGTGTAGTACAACCGCGTGTGCAGTACTGTACAGATGCCTCAAAAGCGCATGGAACTAGTCATCAACTGCTCTATTAATGTTGGAAGAATAAAACTGACTTCACATACCAACAATCTCCCACTTGAAGTCAGATTTTTGCCCTGCGAATAACTCCTCTGTCAATCATCAGTTAATGTGTAAGCCTAGAAAAGTTATGCACCAAAGTGAACTCTCTACCAATGGGCTTCATCAACATATATGTTAGATTTATCTCTGTGTATCATGGTTAGAGAGATATGTCCTCCTTCCACCACATCACGTACAAAGTGATATCGTACATCAATATGTGCATGATATGTTGGGCTTCGTGCTAAGTGCAAAGCACTTTAACTGCCACAATGCAACACCATGTTATCCTGCTTGACCTGCAATTCACCCAAAAGTCTATGAAGCCAAATCACCTCCTTACAAGTCTGTGTTGTTGCCATACATTCAGCTTCAGTAGTATACAAGGCCACCACTAACTACAACTTTGAGATCCTGCTAACTTGCACTTCTTGCCAAGGAGAAAACATAACTTGTAGTGGACTTTCTCCTATCTCTATTTCCAACAAAATCCGCATCCATGTACCCATCAAACTAAAGATTGCTCCCACTATAACAAATAGCAGCATTAGAAGTGCCCCTCAAATACCTGTGAATCCACTTCGCACTCGTCCAATGCTCACAATCTGGATTCGCCATGTAATCACTGTCTACTCCCACTGCTTGTGCAATGTTTGGTATGGTGCACACCATGGCAAACATAAGACTACCAATTGTTGATGAGTACAGTACACAAGATATCTTCATCCTCTCTGCTTCGGTGCTAGGGCACTGCTCCAAAGACAATTTAATGTGAACAGGAAATGGGGTACTAATTGGTTGTGCATTTTGCATATTGAAACACTACAGAACCTTTTCCACATAAGTCTCCAGTGACAACCAAAGCATCATGTTCTTTCTGTCTTTTATATCCTCATTCCAAGAATCTAATTTGCACCTCCTAAGTCCTTCACCTCAAACTCCCTAGCAAGTTGAGCTTTCAATCTAATGATTTTGTGCATGTTGGGACTTGCTACCAACATATCATCAACATACAAAAGCAAAACAATGAAATTGCCATCTTCAAACCTTTGAAAGTAGGCACACTAGTCAGCCTCACTTCTGCTGCTAAAACCCAAGCTCATCATGAAGGAATCAAATCACTTGTACCAACACCTTGGCCACTGTTTCAAACCATACAGCAATTTGTTCAACCTACAAACAAGATTCTCCTCGTCTCTTGCCTCAAAACCTTCCAGTTGCTGCATATAAATCTCCTTAGAAAGATTAACGTGCAAGAAGGTTGTTTTAACATCTAGCTGTTCTATCTCCAAATCAAGAATAGCAACAAGAGCCAAACAACTCTAACTGTACTTAGCCAAACAACAAGTGAAAAGATTTTCATAAAATCAATACCAGATTCTTGTGCATACCCCTTGACCACCAACCGAGCTTTATACCGCTCCACACTATCATTTATGCCCCTTTTCAATTTCAAGACTCACTTGTTCCCTATAGCTTTTCGCCCCTTAGGCAATGGCACAAACTCCCACGTCTTATTTTTATATAGAGCTTCCATCTCCTCCACCATGGTATCTCTCCATTTGCTTGCATCTTCAGCTTCGCAAGCCTCCTAATATGAGCTAGGCTCACCAACGTCAGTAACTAATGCATACACTGAATTACAACTAGGAGAGTACCTTTCCGATGGTTTGGTCACTCTAGTAGATCTCCTCACAGAGTGCGATGTGTCACCCAGTGGCTCCTCCGGTTGTTGTTCATCCTCATCATATACCTGATCTTGATTGTTATCTTGTTTATTTTCACGGACAGGTCGCTGATTTTCATCCTGCACCTCCATATCAGCATCATATTTTTCAACCTCTACTGGAATAGCAACTGTACTTTGTTGTTTTTTACTTCTTTGCACTGATTTTTCATGAAACAAACATCTCGGCTAATAACAAGCTTGTGGGCAGCAGCATCCCACAACCTGTACCCCTTTGTACCATCTGCATAGCAAAAAAAATATTTTGTGGACTTTACGTCCAGCGTATTTATTCTCTTTAGGAATATGAGCATAAGCATCAAAACCAAAAACATGAAGAAAATAATAATCAACAAGTTTACCCGTCCTTACTTCTTCAGCGATTTTAAGATCTAGAGTTGTAGTGGGTGATCTATTAATAAAAAAACAATCTGTGTTAACAACCTCACCCCATAAATTTTTCCTCCAATCCAACAGTGCTTAGCACACATCTAGCTTGCTCCATATTTGTACGGTTCATCCGTTCAACAACACCATTTTGTTGTGGTGTTCTAGCAACCATCAATTGCCTTGTTATGTCGTGCTCACTGCAAAACTGATTAAATTCTCCTAAGCAAAATTCCCCTCCGTTGTTTGTTCGAAGACATTTATGTTTTACCCTTCTAGTTTTCTATCAGAGCTTTAAACTTCTTAAAACAAGAAAATACATCAGATTTTTTCTTGAGAAGATAAATCCACACCTTACGAGAGTGATCATCTATAAATGAAACAAAATATGATGAACGCCCAATAGATGCAACAAGGGCTTGCCAAGTATCTGAATGAATTAATCGTAGAATTTTTTTACTTCTGGTAGTGCATCTAGAAAAATGCATTGTATTCTGTTATCCAAACAAACAATGATCACAAAAATTCCAAACTAGAGATTTTACACCTAGGAGGAGGTTTCTATCCAATAGTACCTTGGGACCATGCTCACTCATATGGCCTAGTCATTGATGCCAAGTTGACAATGACTCCGTTGTTGAATCCAACACCACTGCAATCTCTCCAATACAAGTTTCTCCAACCAACCTGTAGCAATTGCCCACATTTTCTCCCTTTAGCACCACCAATGCTCCCTTTGCTACCTTGCGACAACTATTTTCCCCACTGAATCGATAACCATGTTCATCGAATACTCCAAGTGATAGTAGCTTATTCTTCAAGCTTGGTACATGTCTAACATGTTGAACAATCCGCACTGCCCCATCAAACATCTTGATTTTGACTTCACCAATAGCTTTGCATGGGTTGTCAATTCCTATGTAAACCACACCTCCATCACGACCGGTAATAAGAAAACCAATCCCTGTGAGGAGTCATGTAAAAAGAGGCTCCGGAATCAATAAGCCAAACATGATGCAAAAGGCCTCTCAGATTAGCAAACAAAACCTCTCGATCTTCCAACAGTGCTCCAACTTTTGTTGTATTTGCCTGAGATGGTTGCAAGCTAGGATTTTCTTTGTTTGCCTTCAACACCTTGCAATCCTTTTTGGCATGCCCTAATTTTCCACCAATAAATGACTATAATTTGTCATTATTTGTAATAAAAAAGAAAATAAATGAAATAGTGTCAAAAAAATAAGTCAAAAAGGCATGAGAGAGGAAGAGTCAGAGAGAAATTGAAGAGTCTTTATAGGTGTATGAGAAAAGAAGGCAAATTAGGTTATTATTCAATGAAATATATCTTGTATGGTCTCATTCAGAGATTTTAGTGTATTCTTCTCCTCCTTGTTTATTGTTTCCATCATTTATTGCTTTATAGCTTGCAAATCTGATGTCTATATTCTTGCTGCTAAACTACTGTTAGCAATGGTGTGGCTGCTCAAAAGAGTGTGGGTCTCATGTTTAGCATAGGAAGATATGCATCAGCTTAAGGGTATTCGAAGCACTTTTGATCTCCAATTTGGCACATTTAGCATAGAAGGTGGAGCAAAGGAAGTTAAAGGTTGTCGATTTGAAGATTTTGATGCAATTTAGAGTCACAATTGCATGGAGTTCTATGGTTTGAATCCTCTTACTCCAAATCGATTAGTCTGATATATTTTATTACTATTTGTTGTTGGTGGCGGTGAATGGGCTAGGCGCAGAGATGACAAGCCTACGTAATAGCTTTCAAACTCATCTCGGATTCCCCAAAAATGGAGGCAATGTTCTGTGTAATGAAGAAATACGTAGTTTCAAATTTTTATGTAGAGGCATCACCTGCTCTTAGAAATACGTGGAGTAACTTACTATTAGAAAAATATCGATCTAGTATTGATGAAATTAAGCGTATTGATATGGCAGAGTCGAGAAATTCTTCTTGTTATTCTCTATTGTGGATGTTTAATTTGATCCAGCTTTGTGATGGAGAAATGTTTGATGTTCCACTCAAATATTGGTTGACGATAGAGAATTTATAGAGTTGTTAGTAATAGAATGTCATGCTACAAGAAACACAAAGTGTAATTGGTGGACACGTGTGCAACTCGCACTATTTTTGTCTTTTGTATCTCTTTTTGTATGTATTCAGCTCTTGCGAGCATAACAATAGTCTAAAGAATGCGAAGAGTCTTTACTTTGGATGTAACGGAAGGTTGGAACATGAAACGAAAACACTTTGTAAAAACTCTTTATATAGCGCTCAGTTGTATTGTGAAATGGTTTTGATGTGATAGAGATTAATATACAATTCTGAAATGGTCTTCCCTATGTGCCTTTTATGGTTGTTCTATGCATTGTGAATGCTCTGTTTTCTAAATTTGTTAGTCGTGAAAATTCTACCGAATGTTTTGTAGCTAATGAGTTTGTGTTTTATGTGTCTCTATATTTGTTTTAGTTAATAAATTGACAAGTTTAATCTAAATTGCAATCTGTTGTATACTTTTGTCACTTATCGCACAACCATCCCTATATTAGCATGGTCTGATGGGTTTTCCAGGAACCTCTGTTAACAACGGTTCGGTGTGTGGAACTTCTATTTGAAAGATGTTGAGATGACTACCAGGGCAAAGAGATATAGAGAGATGGCTAGAAGAAAGAATTCACAACTTTGCAGAACAAGAAGAAAAAAGAATCGAGAAGACTGCGAAAAAAGTTATTCAAGAGCATATACACGAAGAAACTTATGAAATCTTTTGGTGTGAATTGCCTGGATTATTAGTTACGTGGTTATCCAAATTGGACTACTATTGTTTTCAGCTAAGAAGAAAAAAATTTATAGTTTGGACGAAAGAAAAATTAAATAGCTTGCGAATTTTAGATATTGACTGGACCCGTGTGGTGGATCATTGGACCAAGACTACCATCAATGGTTACATCACAGAATTTGATGTACAAGGATACTTGGCTTTTGAAGCTGCACAGGGCTTGTTTGTGAGAAGAATCCGAGGAAAGTTCCTTCACCGACTACCTACTTTGATCAAGATGTTGGTTGTTGAAGAGGTCATGGTAACTACCCTACCAACATGGAGTAGTCGCTTCGAGTGTTATGGAGGTGCATGCAATGTAGGAGTGAATGATGCAGAGTTGGGCATAGAAACTTGAAACTTAACACAGAATATGGAGGAAGCAAAGAAGTGGAGTGAGAAGAAAATTTTGGGATTGGAAAGAGAGTTGCAACAACAACAAAGGTGGAATAAACCGAATAATCCAAATTTAACTATGAATAGGAGTAAAATAGAGGATGTAGAAGATAGGAGAGCCCTAAGAGAGGCTATGCATGTTACATAAATTGGAGAATTTGGAGATTATGCAAAGCGAGAAAAGGAAGGGTTTGAAAAAACAGAAGATAGAAATTGGGATAGAAAGGATATAGAATAGAATGAGGAGAAAGAGGAAAGTAGATTAGCAGTAGAGCAGTTAGAAGATAGAGGTAGATTGCAATTACAAGGATGGAGACTCATCTCCATCCACATCTGGCCACACTTCAGAGGATAATGTTTCTCTACCTATCTCATCCACTTTTGGTTCTCTTTGGGCTAGGCAGACACTGCGGAGCGCAAGCACATGGGTCGGGGATCCTTCAAATGACAGGCAGACACAATCAAAGATTCAGAGTGATCCACATTATTTCTATGCCTTTGCCTGAGATCCGCAAACTTTTCATGAGTGAGATTTTGTCATACATGAGTATAATTCCTTAATCAGAAATCATACTTGGGACTTGACACTTCTTCCTAAGGGAAGAAAGATGGTTCGATGCAAATGGATATATGGGACCAAGTATGCAACAGGTGTATTTGTTGACAAGTTCAAGGCACGGTTGGTCACAAAGGGTTTCTCAAAAGTGCCTAGCATCGACTACACAAAGACCTTTGCAACAATTGCCAAAATGAACTCCATCAGACTCAAACTTGCTATTGCCACAGCTAATCATTGGGATGTTCATCAGATGGACGTGAAGAGTGTTTTTCTTCACAATGACATTGAGCAAGAGATTTACATGGAGCAACCACCTGGATTTGTCGAGGATCCTTATTTTGTGTGCAAACTTCGAAAATCCATCTATGGCCTCAAACAAGCCCTTCGGGCTTGGTATGTTGAGATGAATTCCTACCTTCTTTCAGTGGGATTCAGTAGATGTTATTCAGATCCGAATGTCTATATCTTGCGGAGGATGATTCACTTTTGATTCCGGTTCTTTATGTTCACGATCTTTTGATCGCTAGTAGCTCTTCTTCATCCATTGCAACGGTGAAAAGTTTCCATGACAAACTTAGGCTTGCTACATTACTTCATTGGGATTCAAATTTCTCAATCCGACTTAGGGATCACTCTTACACAACCTAAGTATGTTCTCGATCTACTTGCTCGATTTCACATCATTGATTTAAGCCAACTTTGACTCCCTTTCTATCTAGAGTCAAGCTTGAGGCACATTGTACTTCACCTTTGGTCGGTGCTACCTTGTATCGACAACTTGTGAGCAACCTTATCTACTTGACACATACCAGACCTAACATATCATACGTAGTGGGCCTAATCTCCAAATTCATGCAGGAACACCATGAGCTACACTGGAAAGCAACTAAAAGGATCTTGCATTACATTTAGGACACACATAAATCCAATATTCATTTCAGAGCTGACACTGACATCGATTAGATCAGTGATACTGACTCAGACTGAGATGGCAATATTTCAAATCGCAAGTCCACTTCAGATTAAAGTTTATCCATTGGCTCAAGTCCAATTAGTTGGTCAAGCAAGAAGCAGAATGTTATTACTTTATCATCTATTGAGACAGAGTATAAGGGGGTTGTCAATGTTGCCACTGAGGCCCTCTGGCTTCAAGGGATTCTGACAGAGTTCAATATCCAATTTCAGACGACCTACCATCATCTACTATGACACCCAGAGTACTATTCAGATTTGCAAGAATCTGGTCTAGCATCAATAGACCAAACACATGAAGATTCACATGCACTTCATCAAAGAGCTCATTCATGGGAACATCATTGATCTAAGATATTGTCAGACAACTGAGCGAACAACAAACATCTTCGCCAAACCTTTCACAGAGAGCATCTTTACTTGCAGGCTCTTCTTGGTGTTCAAGATACTGCAACATGATCTTCTGCGAGGGGTTTCCAACCTCTTCTTCTTCATGTCTCTCTTTTAGGGGGGCGTTTCTTTTCCTACGGGTTTTCTCTTTTTTCTACTTTATAAGAGATTGTTTTGTTCATGGGTACCTCATTAGACCTAGTTGTCGGAACCCATTTTTTACACTGCCCACCTAAACTGTGCTTATGGGTGGGTGTTAGAGTAGAACTTATTTATTTTTCCCATATTTATTTATTATGAGTTTTTTTCCCTCACTTGGAGTTTTCCTACTTTCATGGATAAGCTTGCTCAGGTGTTACTTGGAGTTACATTTTGAGCGGATGAATACAAGTAATTCTCTTGACCGGCTATTCCGGGTATGGGAGTTACTATTCTATTCTTAGCTCTTTGACCGCCTTTCTTGGAGGAGTTACTCATGCACTCCTATTTATACATCTCTCTTGGTGAGCTATCGTTCAATGGAAGTTTTGGTTTTGTCTCAAATATCTTTTGCAATTTTGTCTCAAATATCTTTTGCAATTTTCTCGTATTGGTTTCATTTGCTTTCAGTTGCATTGTGTTGTGCACTCGCTTGGCTTGTGTGATCACTCAACTAGTGCATTCGCTCTATCTGGAGACCTTGGATTCTGCCCTGATAGCAGCAAACAATAAAGAATGCAAGTCTTGTAAATCTTACAGCCGCTGCCTCACCCAATATTGCAAATCTTGTGGTATAATCAATAGATTCAGGCTTTTGATCTGCACTCGAGTGTCTTCCATCCTTGACATGACAAATCACTCCTAGAAGGAATACCATGCTGCAGACGCTTGGTCTAAAAAACATCAAGTTCTGTAATGTCAATGTCCAATCACAGCATCTTACTCTCTCAAGGTATATCAAGAAAAAAAGGAAAGGACGAAAATGCAACCATAGAGCTCTTCTCATGCGAGGCTGATCAGGATTCATTCTCTTAGCTACCAGACGCAAGGTCCAATCAGGATCAATGATGAGGAAGCCCCAGCCATGCCTCAGGTACACCCAATGCAGCCCCAACAGTTGCACTCAAACAGATATCCTCCAGTGTGCATCTCTCCTCTTGCTATGACAAGCAATGCAGCTACTTACCCAGTGCAGGCTCTTCATCCTTAGGTATGCAAATTCTCCCTCACCCAGGACGTGCCAACAAGTCTGCTCACAGCCAGATCTGTGCAGTCAGACTCCCAATACTGGTCCTCCCAAGAGGCCAGCAGGTTCTTTTTACACCAGCCCACAACATACCCTTCAAGTAGCTCATCTACTTCCCAATTTCATCGTGACACTTCAACCCCTGAGGTCATGCAAGTCCTGTGGACATTAGAATTCCCAGTCACACACCAACCCAATCGTAACCAATCTATCTCCCACGGGAAAATTTCAGCTCACATGGCAACCCATACCCAGTTTATGGAACAGTGAAAATTATCAACTCATTACAAGCTATGGATGCAAGCATCCAGAACCTGGCTTTGCTAGATAAGTGAAAATGGATTAAAAAATCCCTTACTTGAGAAACGCATAATCCATCTGGTATCTAGTAATGAGCTTCTGGTAGCCTGCAATGAATATCAACAAAAGCACAATTCTACAATCGAAGAGCTAGTTCTCAAGGGCCCTGCAAAGAAGAGTAATAGTGGAGCCATGCTGGAACTAGGCATCATGTTCCCCCCTCCCAAACGGAAAGCAGCTCCTGCATCCATCTGGTATCTAGTAATAAGCTTCTGGTAGCCTAGTGAATATCAACAAAAGCACAATTATACAATTGAAGAGTTGATTCTCAAGGATCCTGCTAAGAAGAGTAATACGGAAGTCATGCAGTAATAAGGCATCTTGTTTCCTTCTTCCAAATGGAAAGCAGCTCCTGCAGAGAGCTCAAGTTCTGCTAGTACACATTGGGAAGAACATGTTGTCCCATTTTACCACCCCCTGCCTCGTCAGGCCGCTTCAGCCTGCACCCCACAAGATTAAGCCAACCTAGGAGCTGGCCCATGTAAACTTTGCAAGTACCCCTCTCCGACATCAATCTGATCCCCATCATGCATCCAAAAATGTCATAATGGAAGCCAAATTTTTTGTGTTTTACTGGGGGAGGAACAATATTTTAGATATATGCATATATGTAAACAAGTAGCGCTACTGGTACCTTTTAGTGCTGTTTTTACTCATCTGACCTGTGGGTTTATCCAGTTGTTGTTGTATGTACATGTTGTAAGACATTGGTGTTCACATTCAATGCTTAGCATGCTACCAAGTGTTTGATTTTTTTGTAAATGCTGGACTTTTTATGTGACACCTTTGAATATTATCAAAAAAGTTAGTAATGTTAATACCTTTGAATCTTTCCATTTGTATTTTAACTCACATGACAATTTTGTTATTCATGTGCAACGAGTTCCCTAGCCTGGAAATGGATGGACATAATCGATGCCTAACCTTGTTAATAATTGGAAAATTGTCAACGTAAGCTTGAGCTCTTTACAGTAATAGTCCAAAATGATTAGAAGTGCTAGACTATGATTCACATCTTGCCTGTTAACATAGACTCTGCAACCTTGTTACCTGTATAATGACTGACATCCTGCTATTTAAAAAGGTTCTTACTTGTGACAGTGAGTAAAAGAAACTCTTAGTAATTAAAAAGAGAAAAGACATAACTTGCAACACTCAATATCCAATCACAACACAATCCCATTGATTTGAACATTGATGAGTGAGCTAGTGTGCAGAATAAAACTGTCAAATCCTTTATATTTTAATTTCTTTTATTAAATGGAAACTCAAAGTAGCAGTTTGAACTACCAATAGGTCCCAATCTGTCGCAACCAGCTCTTCCTCAATGTGTCGAGAAACATTTCTGTCCACTTCAATGGTATCCTTCACCTGTTCAGGAAAAGAACAAAATTTCAATTCAAATTCATTTATGGATGCAAGCAGCGTAAGTAACCACAATGTGAACATTTAAAGACACAGAGCTTTTCTTATAACATACTTTGCGAACGAAAAGAAACTTATTAACTTCTAAGACCTTATGTTTGTTATTTGTGATCATTCTGACAATCTTTATTCTCTTGCCCCCTAAAATGTATGAGACATACACAAGCTAGTTATACCACTCCCTCTTGTCTTACCTCAAATCCATATGGCACTTATGCTCCATCATCCTACACAGTCTCATTAATTTTCACTAGCTCTAGTTCCTCCATGAGCAACCTTGCTCAACAATAATAATTTTGAAAATCTACTTGAATTTTGCATATACATAAGAGAATTCAAAACCTGATGAATCTCTTTTAACTTTGCTTTATAGTGAAATTGTATCCAAATTTCCCAATGCATCTTTATTAACTAACTAACTACCTTACTAGCTTAGCAACTTACGTTATTAGTCATAGCATCCAGATATTAAATATTATGTTGCACTTAAGTTTAACAAAACAGAAAAATCCCATTCTGCTATTATTTAAAAGTCGCTCCCCTTGGAATGTTTTCTTCTCAAGCACATGAATGCCTCCATTTACACCATAACAATATATTGCAATCTCAATTTATAAATAGAATACACCAATGGACTCACTCAATAGCAAGCCAAGCAAACATAGACATGTCGGATGCTGCATGATTCGTGACATTTCAAATTTATTTGCTCACAAACTTAGTGTCAGGCAATGTGAAGATGACCCTATTTGGTCTACGAAAACACAATATCTATTGCACGTCTGCTGTGTACCTAGTCAAAACATAGTGTTAAGCGTGTGCTAAGGCCTATTTTGTCCTTTTGGCACATGGTCTAGATATTAGTTAGAATGATATGGTTGTGTTAGTTAATGTGTATGTTACTATGTCTTTTGGATTCTGTTTGGTGTCTTTAGGGTTTCCTTCCCCTTTGGTTATCAATTGAGGGAAAGAACTAATCTGTGCATCTCCTAGGGTGAGCAGTGAAAAGAAAGACAGCACCGATACACCTATGCAGGAGAAGCAATGCTAACAGAATCTTAAAATACAGCAGAAAAAAATAATGGCACGCTCACAATACACACGAGATTTACCTTGGGAAACCCTTTCAGGAAAAAACCTAGGAAATAGCACTCACTATATTAACTCAACTGTTCATGATACAGTGAGGTATTTCTCCATTCTGTTTTTTTCCTAATCAATGTGCATGTGTTTATAGGCACATCACCGCTAAGCAGTATTACCATACAATGGGTATAAAACCATGGGTCGTTACCCATGGGCCGAAGCCACTCATAAGGACCTAAAAAAAGCATTTGGGACCTGAACCCCCAGCGCCGGACCCCCACGTAATGACAGGGTGTACAGTCTATAAGGGATGTAAATCATGCAAAGTATATAACACATTTCCAACAGGCAAGCACCCCATTTTCACTGAATTTCTACACTTGAATCTTTATATTCTGCAAAACATTTTTCCTTGTTATTCTTGGATCATGGCAACTTATTGTAGCTGTGCTTGTTCAGGTGCTTGACTAAAAATGTGGAGGCAAATCTAACAGAGAAATTGTAATGGAATCCCCTCACCTTATATCTTTTTCATACCACATGAAAGACAGTCGTAAGGTTCTTTTTCTTATAATTAAACCATTCACTTTAGTTTCCACGCCCTCGTTCACTTCATTTGGGACTATCTATAAAGAAAATATCTCAGAATGAGAAGAACCAAGAGATATTTGGAATTGATAGAAATAAAATCTAGCAAAAACGTAGGAAATTTATGTAATGAAGATATTTAAAAAATGATATTTCACCAGAATGGCAAGACAATATTGAAGCTTGCCCATAAAGCAAAGATAGAACCAGCTCTGCAATCAATGAAATACTGCATCTAAATGTTCATCCCCTCACTTTTTAAGCTTCAAGCTTGAAGAATTTATTGATTGAAATCCACTACTTCAAGTTCACCATGAATGCCATTTTATTGTATTTTATTATGAAACACTTTTTGTATGGGGATAAAGATTCTACTATGGCAAGGTTTGGATCAATAAACTGGGGTTCTGCAACTGTAATTTTCCCTGTGGTATTTATATCTTTATTAATCTTACAGATCTACAGTAGCAGGTGTGCTCATCTCTTCAAGGAAATTGAGTTGTTTTTGTACAAACTAAAGAAATCCAATCTTTACACCCTTACTGCATAAATCTTTGCTAGCATCCTCGATGGTACTTGTGGTCTCATCCGCCAGAAGGCTAGTAGTTTCTTCGAAGTCCAAGAAATCTGCAGTTTAACAACCCTAGATTTTGAAATCCATAGACCGTGCATATTGGAGACTAAATTCGTGAACTTCGAAATCTTGATTCTTGAGTGTATGCTTGTATTATACCTAATAGAGACTGCACTTTAGCCTTGAAAAGGAATCAAAAGTTTAGAAAGTCAAAATCCATAACATAAACACAATGCATAATACAATTTCTGTTTGGAACACAAGATTTTCAAAGAAAAAATAATTGTTCTCATAACAAAGAAAGTTTGTGCCATGTCAATTTTAATGGTCGGAAATTTTAGCTATATCCTACGGAATCCCCTTTTGTGAGGGACAGGGAAATGTGGAAACTTGAAATGGGTACACCTAAAAGTACCCCCAAAAACCTAGGAACAATACTTGATTAGAAAAAATAGTATGAGAATAAGCAACGGGGAGGGAAAAACAAGGAATGGTGATGCATCCACACGAAGCATATAATTTCAGCTTTCAACTTCACTGCAACCCAATATTGGTAATCCTAAAGTTAAGTGCAAACAGATTTTTATTAGTCTTTCACAGAAAGACAACAAACTGTATTGAACTATTTGAAAACTGTTTTTCGCTATTTGACACAACAGAAATTTTCCTCTTAAGAAATATGTTTATGCAGTTCTATTCTTCATAACATAATGGTTGACGCAACATTTAATAGAAGAAACTATAAAAAAGAACCATCATCCTCGCATTCTTCATGTAAATCATAGAAACAAAAAACAATCCAAATCAATGGCATTACATAGAAGCTGCTAACGCCGTCTTGACGAATAAACAGGCCGGGGAATAATCTAAGCCATGTCTCATCCCCGTGCATCACCATCTGCCTGCCTGCTCTTGTTAATTGACCTGACAAGTGACAAACAAAAAGTAACATGATGCCTAACGAGTCTCCTATATATCCAGTAAGATTGAATATCCTCAATTATTCTGAAAAGCAATCCCCACAAACATCCAAGGACAAGCCTTAAAACATACCAAGAATGTTGTCATCTAGAAGCGCTTGAGTATTGAAATTGTATGCCACGTCAAGGAAGCCAGCAATTGCTCCTGAAGTCATTGCCTTATGTAGCACTTACAAAGCATTAGCAACATAAGAAAAACACAATGTTCGGTAGAAGAAGAGATCAAGAACTCTTCCGTGTCCTAAATTGACAGCAGCAGTCATTGGTACAAGGTGTTTCACCTTTAGGCGAGGCATAGTAACCGTTGGAGGTGCTGCTTTTGCATGATACCCAAATGCCTTACCATTTGACAAAAGAGATTGGGTATAAGGCATACATCCTATCATCATCTCAGTTGGGGGAATCCTTCCCTTGCCTAGAACAAACTCGGCTGGCAAGCCATCGATTACCTGTATCACAAAAACATCAAAAGGTAGGCCTTTTCAATAATAAATTCAGAAACGAACTTTAAAGCAAAAGAGGAAGCAATTTGCAAAATGGAAATTCAAAATAATAAACATATCATCACACAAAATTACCAATGAATACCATCAAAATTATCCGATCAAATTGCACAGGGAGTCCTGATTTTTCCTGCCAAAGATCAGATACACTTGTAAACTACTTTTGCATACGTATATCGCAGCTAAATTTGAATGTGAAGCACTGACAACAACAACAAAAAACACAAAATTAAATCTCATCATCTTTCATGTTGCAACATATTCAAAACTGTAAATAGGATTACAAAGTTCTAAATTCCATTTTCCTCTCCCAATTAGATAACCAATTTACTAGAACCAAGTGCAGCGACATAAATATGACTGTATCTTGATCACTTCCCGTATTAAAACATCCCTGTTTAATAATGTTACCAAGTAAAAGAAAAATATAAAAGTCAGGTGAACAAGTACTTCTTAACTGTCAAAAGCATAAACATACAAATTACCAATGAGAAATACAGAATCCCTTTACAGATGCTTTCATTTTTGGGAGGATCGAAAACTGATTTTCATTTGTTTCTTGTCCATCACCTTTGATTGCTAGGTTTTATTCAAATGCATTTTCATATGGTAAGAATTGCTATGCATTCTTAAAATCCATCAGCTTATCTCCTTTCTACACATGGACTTGGAGAGTGCCAACTTTCACTACCTAAGAGCTATAAAAATTATCAATTGGCCAACTGAGAGACCTTCCTTGTCCCTTGTACAAAGAGCCTTCATCCTTGCATATGCTTACCATCACAGTCCCCTAAGCTGCACATAAAATTTCTTTCTATATTGTTGGAAGATCAATCCACACTCCAAGAAAAACAGAACTTGTTAGGGATCGGTAGCTCAGTGGTAGAGCGCCACAGCATGCCGATGGGAGGTCCTAGGTTCAAGTCCTAGCTGGTCCACGAAATTTAACATGGTATCAGAGCTAGGCAAGATAAGCTTAAGCTGATGTGTGGCTTGAGGGAGGAGGGGGCATGGTGGAAGGTCCATCCACACTACAAGAAAAATAGACCCTGTAAGGGGCCAGCAGCTCAGTTGAGTACGCCTACATACCAATGGGAGGTCCTAGATTCAGGTCCTAGGTGTAAGCTGCCTTTTCATGTGTTTAGCACGAGTTATTGACATTTCTAGCTGTGAAATAAAGGTCACTAACCTGCAACTGGCTGACTATTTGGAACTAAACAAGTTGAAGCCCTACTAGCTATGTCGTTAAGTCAAAACATGTACATCGTATTCATAAATTATAGAACTGTAATTGTTTAAGGCTGAGAAAGAAAGAAACAGATGGACTCAATAAATGCTTACAAATCATGGGAAACGAATATTATGACCATAGAAGAAGATTTACAGCTATGCAAGGAAAAAATACATAAGATGTGATACAAGAAACATATTTTTCAAAAAAAAAAGGATAATGCAACATTAAAAACTTAGTCCAGAGGGCTTAAAAGAGTGGTAAAGATGGATCTCTACCACAATGATGATCCAGGTTCAAATCTCCCCAGGTATCGCTGGGCATTCTTCGTGCATTAATGCAGTAGAATTGAAGCATGAGGAATTGAGTTCAAGTGCATGCACCCTGTGCCAGGGGAGCAGGCGCCCCATTTGTGTCTCGCACTAAAAAATAATTAATTAATTAAAACTAACTCAATACTTATAACTCATGCTGATTTATTTTGACAATGTTGACTTCAAATTTAAGAACTCAATTTAGTGTTTAAACCCTCCAAAGAAAGATTAATGGCAAATTAATTAATTAAGTAAAACTTACTCGATATTTAGAACGTGCTGATTTCTTTTGACAATATTGACTTCAAATTTAAGAACTCAATTTATGTGTTTACACCCTCCAATGAAAGATTAATGGCAATGGCATTCAATACAGCTCGATAATGTACCCAACATATACATCATAGTCACTAACTACCATCAAGTAGTCAAAGATCATGTAAAACGTGCTACAGAAAATCTTACAGGTTACCTTTCCTGTACCTACAAGACACACAATATAAATTTGTATGCTTGGACATATTTAAGGATCTACCCACAAGAATCATGATAAGAGATTATTGGGTCTCTCTATAGACACTGATAGGAATATCAAAAAGCATGACCAACAGCCAAACCCATCTTTAGACAGGCCTCCCTTCACATTCATTGCTATAACAATCACTAATTTGGGACTGCAACCAGCTAGTCATCATTGACTATCATTTAGAATATTCAAAATTATTTGGCTTTTAAGTCTATGCACAATACATCTTGGTTATTGTGCACAAGCAACTCCACACCTCAAGGCTTAGGCAATACCCCTCAATTATTCGTTTTCAAAACTCCAGGCTAGCCCTTTTCATTTACAATGCATGAACACATCCAGCACTCAGATCTAGTCACTATTCCCCTTTTTATTTAGATTTTTTTGAAATCTAGGTACTGATCTCTCTTTCCTTATCGTGCAGAAGCAGCTCCAACCATAATGCGTAGACACCATAGTTACCATATTCTTACGAACACGGTCCATATACCATTCGAACCGAACTTTTTGAGCAAAACGAATTTGTTTAGTTGAATTTGTTTTTTGAAGGAAAAAATTGTTTTTCTTAATTTTTTTATTCATTAAATTCGTTTTTGTGGGGAGATGGTCGACGCGATAAAAAAAATCAAAAACCCTAAATCTAATACAGTTTAGTATTTACCATGGTCCATTTAGCTTAGCATATACGGGAGCTCACAGTTGAAAGTTGAAACCACGGCGAACATGGGTTAGAGATTGCAGCACATGACGAACAGGGTTGCAGTCTAGTAAGTGGCTATCGCGTCAAATGGCGAACAAGGAAATGGGAACCCGAAACAGGGAAGCTTCAAGACCAAAACGGCAGGCCATAGATGGCAGAACATTTTATCTTTTAGGCTTTAGCAACTCAGCAATGACAAAATATTTTTACATCGAGTGAGGTAAGTTTTACGGTTTACCTTGTATTTTTGTTTTTTTTGTCTTTTAATACTTCAAATTTACTTTTAGTTTTATTTTATTGTTTAAAATTTTGAACGTTTAATAATTTTAATTTAGTAATAGTAGTATTAATTTAGAAAATACTATATAATTATTACTATAGTATTACTATTTACGTTTTTTAGTTTGAAATTATTATTTGTATTTAATAATTTACTTTAATTCTTTTTTTTGTGTTAATTTTTAAAAAAAAATTAAGACTATATTTATCATGTTTAGTTTTGTGTTATTTTATATGTATGATGTTGAACAATGAACATTGAAGTTTAACATTCTATTGGGTTTTGTTATCATGTATTATCAATTTATTTATGTTTATGTTTTACAAATATGTATGATATATTTATTTTTTATAATTTATAAAATTTCCTAACCAAACTACCGAACTTACCGAACCGAACTTTTTTCAAAATCCCGAACTTCCGAACTTTTTTCCACTTCCCTATGGTAACTATGGTAGACACTAGCCTTTTTTTATATGTGCCGAGAATGATGGCTTCGATCACTTGAAATTGAAATATATTGAACCAACAGGTGATTAAATTGATTTGCAATGAGCTTGGTTAAACCAATGTTTAATTTACCAAAACAGATCTCAATTGTGTATGACTGAATTCAAATTGAAATACTGTTGTTTTTAAGTACTTTGCTTGAGAAACAGCTTTAACATAGAGTTAGGATGTTTACCAAAGTACTGGAAATGGAATCAACGTGAAAAGAATGAGCAACAACCATGAAAACAAGAAGACAGCAACTCACAAATCACCATGAACACTAGAGATACAAATTTGTGGTAAGAACTGCAGCAAAGAGGGGGCTGTACCTCCTTTCCAATCATCAATCCTACAGTATTAGAAGCCAAACAGAAGTGGATTTTGCATGCCCAAATTTGGAGCAATCTACATGTGCGTGGGCTTCTAGCCAACACTCATCCCCATCCTTGTAAATCTATTTAACCTACGCTGATGAAGAGTGTTCAGTACCAGTTTTGGCAACATATCTCCTTTGATCTCCTTGTTTCTATGTCTTTCTTCTTTAGATTTCAGCAGTAAGAATAGATGGGATGTATCAACTTTAGTATGGATGGACTGCATACTAGGAGCGAAGGATAGAATGTGGTTAGATATCGGTTGACCCCATACTAACAGCAAGAGATAGAATGCTAACCAGTGCTTCTGCTTCTCTTCTGCAAAGTCATTTGTGCCTTGAGGATGCCCTTGGAAAAGGCACGTATTAAATGACCGTTTGGCATGTCTAATGACTTCTCCAGCACCAGCAATCCCTAGGTTTCCTTTAAAGGCTCCATCGGAATTTAACTTCACGAAATACTCAATCAGCAGCTACCATTTTGCTTCTTTTCGTTTAAAGCCATTCTGTCAAACCCCATTCGTGAGGGTCTCTATGACCAATCTTTAAATGTTGCCATTCCTTGATGCTCCTGCTAATTGGGTAAAAACTCGACCTACCTTGTTGAGGTACAGTTCATGGTGATTATAGAGGTGTATTTTTGTAAGCTGTATTTGTGATATTTTGATCAGTAACGAAGGCGAGACGTGACTCCTGTAAGGAGTATTTTCCACCGATTTTCATATTTTATTTGAAGTTAAATTAGTCCAAGTTGTTTGTTCACTCTATTCGGATAAGGAGATCTAGATTCATATACGAGTTGAACCACACATATGGCAATAGATCTCATTTGATTAGTACCGTTCATATGTTTCACGTCATACAACAAAGATTTCATTTGGCCATATGTTTGATAGCACTAAAACCAATACTTGATATTATGGCATGCAACACGGTTGGCAGCAATCAGCTTTCTTTGGAGGTCAAGATGCCAAGCCATCTTTCAAAAAGACACCTCCCCTCTCAGTATGGAAAAGTTGAGACTTTTCAGTCAAGAGTTGGCTTTGATTTTACACGCTAAGTTTGAGTGACGAGATGTGAACTCTTTGCCCATTGGGGCGCATGCTCAGGTGCTTTCGTTCCTTGCCTATGTAGGAAGAGATTCTTCTTGTTAACATTTTGTTCAGATGATGTAGCTTTTTGTTCCTTGGAGTAATATAAGATGCACTTTTTTCAAAAAATAAAAATAAAAAATACTTGATATTATATTAATGATGATGGCCATGTTATGTTGCCCCTTTAATATTTGTCAAGATCTAAGATGAAGATTCTAGTAGTGATTGGTATAATGATCATAAATCAATATATCATTGAAGTGTTTTAGCCTTAGTTTATAGATTCCTTAATTTGGAAAAATAATGGTTTTGATCAACTTATAGGTGGCATTGCTCCACTGGTTGCCAATTTGACAATATGCCATGATGTTGAGATGACATCTGTATACGTATTCCTACTCCTAGCTTTGTTGTTATGTTATTCTCTTAAGACAAGTGGGGATTGATAGAAGAATGTTCAAAATTTTCCTGCAATGTCATTAAGATGTCCTAAAATTCCAAGATATCGATCTTAATAATTCACATTCTAGCAATTGATAGTCTAGAGTTGGTACTACTTACCTGTCTATATGGTCTATCTTGTGGGTTAGTAAAATGATTGTGCACTTGCTTTAACCTTAAAAAGTGCATATTACAATGTCAGCCTTGTTAATGGGTGTCTTTTAGTTTGACAAGGGGAGATATTCCTATTTTGTTGGAAGGGCTTTATATATCTTGAGCATGTTTTTTACATAATAGATCATATTTCATAATGTCAATATTCAAATCTACTTTTATTCATTTGAATGAATTTCTTGTAATTAGTTGCAAGATGATTTCTAAGTTGTTATGGAATTGTTTTACTAAACTAGTCTTCTTGTTCTGCTCCCAGTTAAGTTTAGCATAAGAGAATTCCATCCAAGTAATAGTACCAAGAAACTCAAGTTCATGCTCAAGGATCTGGTCCCAAGCTTGTACCCACATCTCCTTTTGATTATATGTAAATGTAGTATAGGTGTGACCTTATTTATTTACTCACATACCCTACTTATGTCTTCTGGTGACTTTTGATTAATCCTATTTAGTGACTTTAGAGTTGTAAAGTGGTCTTATAAAAGATTCGTAGTTATCTATCCACTGTCTACATTGTTGAATTGTGGTTAGCAAGGGATTGCTTCAAAAAATGTTTTTCTTGAAAAGATGGGCCCTGATACTTTTGTCTCTCAAATGGTTCTAGGGTTTAAGTTTTGTTTTCTTTTTTGGTAGATATGTTTCAGTTAACAATTATAAATCATAGAATATTTTTCTTATCTTGCTTGCACTTTCATAGAGTGTTGTATGGATGTAATAATTTCTCAAGTTTGGCTTAAGCAATATTAGTTTGAGGTTGTGTTGTTTGTAGACTATGTAAGAATTTTTATTGTTATGGTTGATGTTATGGCTCCTACTCTTTTTATTCTTTGGTCTATATATTCTTGGGTAAGGGCATCTTATATTTGGTGATGTTGGGTATACAAGTTGTCTTATAGATTCTAACTTAACTGCTAAGGAAATGACCTTGGTTGAGTGTTGGGTTCCTAATGGTAGGATCTACGTTACCGGATTCACCCCTAGCAGGCCCTGGGAGCGCGGGGATACGGCGGTCCGGTACGGTACGCGGCCGATCCGCAGGGGATACGGCCAGGGTACGGCATGCCCCCTGCGGATACGGCCAGATGCATCCATGGACATATTCGGCCGTATCCGCAGGGGGCACGCCGTACCCTGGCCGTATCCCCCGCAGATCAGCCGAATAAAATAATTTTTATTTTATTTTTTTCACTTTATTAAAAAAAACGAAAACCCTAAATGTATTGCGACTGCCTCAGCGCCTCCATCCGCGCCTCCACGACTGCCTCCGCGCCTGCCTCCACACGACCTGCGCGACTGCGCGCTCCCCGCCGGCTGCCGCCTGGCCTGTTGGGCATAAGGTTAAAAATTTCGTTTTTTTAATAATACAAAAGCTCAACTTGTGAGTAAGCTCAAAGAAGAGAACAGGGCATAGTCTTAAGTTGATTGAACACTAGGTCATCTCATTGTGATCTTCACCAAACTGCAGAGAGTGGATTTTCTTTTGTCTTTGTCTTTATTTTTGTCCATATGGGTAAGTTGTAACATTTGCATTATTTACTTGTAATAATAAATATTAAATAAGACTAATTTAAGTTCGACAATTGAATATTATGATATTTGGCATTGAATTATTACTATGTTTTGTGGTTATTAACTTATTATGTTTCTTCTATGCATATTATGTGGTTAATTTTGCTTATATGGCTATATTTTTATATTTTTAATTTTTTATATATATTTTTGTACGGCCGTATCCAGCCGTATCCAAACCACAAAAAAAAAAATCGACGTATCCCCGTATCCGATACTCGTACTCGTATCGGCAACGTAGGGTAGGATATTTAAAACCATCAACATGGTTAGACAACTCTTACTAGTATTTTGGCCAATGTTACCAGAATAAAAGATCAATTGCCAATGAAATATGCAATTCTACAACTAATTGTAATTGTGGCCTGGGAGATTAAACCTTTTAAAAACATGATTTAAACTAGAAGACATTGCCAAAGCAAGGAGGCCTGTAACATATAAAATCAAATTTTCTAGATTTCTTCATCATTTTCACATTTGAATTTTCAATAAACAGACTCAACTGAGCTGCTAAGAAACAAACAAGGTTTAGTTGAACCCATTTGGATTTTTCACTTAAGGTTTACAAATTGATCAATGCAAAATTAGGGATTTTAAGGGATTTGGGAAAAATAACGAATACTTCTATTGGATCAAATGGCAACAACAACCAACAATTGACAAAGTTCTAACCATCCACCCTGCAAGCACTCTTCCAACATGTAACTATTTATTTTACAATTTTACAATCATTGCCTGGACATTCGCATTGGATCAGTCACAGGGAGGTGGGTGGGAGGGAGGAAAGAAGGGGATTCAAATCTAGTGGATAACACCTGGCAACATCCTATCAACACACTGACCAGCCAGCATGTCGTGAAAATCATGTTCAACATATAGTGATCAGGATGCACTAGATCATTATGTTTGCACTACTTGTACTAAGCACCATGGATTATATTATATAGTTAACATTGATTTTGAAGATGTTTAAATATCATATTAGAGCCCATAGTTCCTAAGGCCTAGACCATGGAGAATCCTCCACACCTAATGCCACTCTTCAAATATCGCATGACATATCGACATTTTAAATTGATAAACACTAGACATTGAATATCATTTTTCATTTTTTATCTACAATTTTTCATATTTTTTTATATTATATCGTTTAGAATTTCCTAACTAGTTTTGAAATTCCGAACTTTGGTGGAACTTTCCGCAAGCATTTAGAACCTTATAACTATAATAGATAATGTCTGTGCTACCCAGTTTGTACCTACCCAGTTTGTACAATGGCACAAAATAAGGGGGAATGCATCCCGTCCCCACTTCCAAACCCCACCTAGATTAAAATGACAACCATATATAATTTCAAACTCCCTGACTGTTAAATAACCTCTAAACAACCATGTACAATTTCAAATTCCTTAACTGTTAATAAGAGTTTAAACACGTGTTTATTTAGCTGGGGGAAAGAAATTTTCAGTAAGATGGTTGGCTCATAGAAAGCCCGCCAATGTTCAATTTCTAAGAGATAGGAAAATGAGAGATGAGGTTAACCAGGTGTAAACCGAAAAATATTGGCATAATAGGTGTGACCCTGATGATTAAGAACTTGTGCTCTAAAGAGGAAGGTGATAGGTGCAAATCCAACGGGGGTAAGGTATGTACGCCCAGTATGATGCTAGTTCAGTAAGGTGACTCCCTGCATACACATGGTAGACTTCTGAAGGAAGCATAATTCCATGACGTTTCGGGACAGGGAGATAGGGGCCTAAGTTTGGGGACGGCGAGGAGACAGCGGCGGGGGAGCAGTGCTAAAATACATATAGTACTTGAAAAAATAGTTATAAAAAGATGTATAAGGATTAAGTATATTGCATTGAACATCAACAATTTAACATTGTGATTTAATCATTCAAGTTTCAAGTTTGATCCATTGAACAATGAACATTAACAATTTAACTTTGAACATTAAACAATAAACATTGATGATTGAACATTGAATTTTCAAAATTTCATAGTGATGATTCATGATTACAATCAAATATCAACAATGTTCAAAAACAAAATACTAAAATAGTGGAATGCTAAAAGTAAGTAGTAAATACAAATGACTCAATGAGTCAATGGCTAATCATCCCCAATGTGGAACTCCTCATCACTAGAACTGCTGGACTCCACACGCTCAAGCTCCAAGCTAATACCAACCAGCCCTGTCTGTGTAGCATCAACATCAATCTGTGCTGCCTCCTCTGACTCTACATGCCATTTGGCTGCTGGACTCCTTGTACGCAAGTGTGTTGCTGTCAATGAGACGCAAGGCACTATGTACAGCCACAAGGTTAGAATAGAAAGCATAAAAATCCAATTTTTTTTTTTAATTTAAAAAAAATGACACTTTATGGCTTTGGTTTGTGCGGGGAACGCCTAGACGTCCCCAGGACGTCCAGGGGATGCCCAGAAGTCCCCTGAACGTCCAGGGGATGTCCCCGGGATGGCGGAGAAACGTGGCGGAGGTGGTGGGACGTCCCCCTGATGTCCCCGAAATGCGGGGAGGGGGAGAGCGGGGACGCGGGCGTCCCCGTGGAACAACGGAAGGAAGGCCAAAATAGTTTCGAGCAGATCTCAGCTGAAGAAAGGCAAAAAAATAATAATAATAACAATTTAAAAAAAATGCTTTCAGTGTGTGGCCATGCCAAAAATTCAGGCTCTTCCAACGAGAAAAAGGGAAAAGACAGCATTGTGATTCCCAAACAGGCGTCTCAAGCTCAAATCCTGCTAAATTACATAACAATAATGCAATTGAAAAAAAATGTTTGCTTACCTCATACAAAGAACGCAGACGATTCGGAGGTATGTTTTTCTCCATTTCTTTTTGATTTGAGTTACAGCTAGGCTCATAGCTCTCGAGACCACTGCAGCAGGGTCAAAATATGAAGTAAGTAAATGAATCAAATCGCCGGGGATTAGAAGCAGAAAATGAATTGGGATGGATTAAATAAAGATTGTGGATCCTTACCTAACACCGTTGAGAGCAGGCTTGACGGGAAAAAATCCAATAGCGAACAGAAAGAGTCCAAAAGATTGCATCACAACCGCGAGTAACGTCAAGATTGCTACTCTCCCACATGTAACGCTGCTCATTTTGAGGGTTTTTTCCCTGCGGCGAAGACTCCAATTATTCGAGCATTAAAGCGCTTCCTAAAGAGTGTTCCACATTCCCCTGAAATCAGAAGACTTATTTGGGAAATCTTCTTTGGCGCATTTTAAAATTGTTTTCTTTTTCTGTTGATAGGTCGTTTGCACACCAATTGAGGCAGCTCTCAATTTTCCCTGCGAGAAGATAAATCTCCCAAGGTCTATCAATGTGCGGTCTGGGGATTGATGTGAAATTGTTGGGTATGTAAGTTTAGATAAATGCTGAACAGTGCTAGTATAGTGAATTTATTGTCCCAGAATTCCGCAGTTCCGATTTGACATTAAAAAACCGGTGATTTGAAACATGTTCATCATACATATAGGTTTAATGATACGAAAACATCAATGAAAGGGTTTGCAATCGAGATAAACCCTAAACATGGATTGTAATCTTCAAATCTATTCTAATGGTACTCTAATAGATTTATAAGAAAGAGCAAGAGACGAGGGTTTAGAGGAAAGAAATGAGTTTGTGTTACAAGGAAGATAAATCTAACTCGTTCAAATTATATGAGATTCATAGTATCAATCTTTTTCTATGACCACTACTTATATATATATATAGGGAGAACAAATAAAATGTAATCCATGGTATCAATTTTTTTTGGTGACCACTACCAATATATATGTAAGGCGAACAAATAAAATGTAAGAGTTTTGAGGATATTTTAATTATGAACAAATGTGGATAAAATTATTTCTGTATAAATATAAAACAATAGTTTTCACAATCTTTAAATTGATAGATATTTATTTGAAAAATAATGTTTGGATTTATTATAATCAAAAGAAATACAGAAAAATTCGTCAAAATAATATTGTTTTGAAAAATAAAAAATAAGAAAATAAGAAATTGCTGAAAATAAGTGTATGGATCTCTACTCAACTCTTTAACTATACTAAATCAACATCTAACTAAGTCCCATTGTTACCTTTATATAGACTTTTAGTCAAAAATCAACAACCCATTAAGGGATTGCAAACATTAAATGACAGGGACCAACCAAATGTCCATAGTTAATGGGAAATTACACATTACCAAGGCACTAAATGTTAAAGTCATTAAAGATCAACCCATATTAAATTCAAATGGCAGATAATTATTGGGAATAATAAAAGATCACAAGTGTCCACGTCTAACACAAGAGCTCATTCATCTACATAATATTTCTTTTTGCCTTGGAAAATATTGACAAATTGGAATAATGGATAAACAGACTAGGGGGTAGCAGAGTCCATGTAGCTAGTTATGTGTTAAAACCCCTTTTATATGTAGTAGATCTTATTTTGATCGCAACTACAACATAAATCTTAAGAGATCATTGAAAGCCTTACAACTCTTTTACAAAGAGGTCGGCATGCAAGTCAACACTAGCAAAACTAAGATTTTGATCTTCTCACGTCGAAAAGAAAAGAGGCATGCAAGCTTCGTGTTTGAGGGCAACCCACTTGAGATAGTCTCATAATACAAGTATTTAGGGCTTGATTTCATCAACAAGCTTAGTTGGGACACATTCATAATGAAGATAAACCAAGGAGGATGGAAAGCATTGTACTCTCTTTAAAACAGGGGCATAAATATTGATTTATGGGATTGGAAGACCACTAGGGTCTTGTTTGGGCTACTAGTAGTTCCAATGGTAATCTATGGATGTAAAGTTTGGGCTGGCAGTATGTTAAGGTCAAAGTGGAGGCAATTTGAGAGAATTCATAAATGTTTAATCATAAGTACCTTCAAGATTAAAGTGTCAGTTTTGTATGAGATAATCCTAGCAGAAACGTATATTTTCCTAATAAAAGCTACAACTATGATACTTCTCTTAGGATACATAAAGTAGAAGACATGAAGGAGGATAGGTGGCCACAAACAGTAATAAAATAAGAGTCGAACCAGCGAAAGAGGACGTGGATGAAACAAAACAAAATATGGATGTATAATTGGGATATTAGCATATATGAGTGTTCAATGATTAATCGAAGGATAAAGAGCTATATGAGGAAAAAGTTTAATATAAGCATGTGGCAAAGCATATAGGAAAGAAAAAGTGATACTACATGAATAAGTTTAACCCCGCTTATGAGCATGACAAAAATACCTACATGGAGGTGAAAATTAAGTGAATAATGAAGATGCTCATAGCCAAATTGAGAACTAGGTCACATCAACCCTGATGTGAGATGGGTGGGTAGAAGATCCTATAAAAAAGTGGGAAGAGAGAATATGTCCTATGTGCACATCAGGTATGGTTAAGATGGAATGACATTATCTCATGGAGTGCTCTACATATGACAACATCTAAGCTAAATACTTTAGCAAACTATAAAGAGTATCTGTGTTTACTATATTTGAAGTTGACAACATTGATAGAAATGGGAAATTTTTGATCAAGATCCACAGTAGGAGAGTGAACCTTCAAAGGCAAAACAATAGCATGCTTGCAAAATAGGGTCCAGCAACTCAAATCGACTTCTTCACTCTTTTGGTTATATTTTTTGGTTTGGGGTCCCATAGATTATTTTTTATCCCATGGACATTATTAAAATCTTTGTCTATCTATTTATCTCCCTTCTTGACAAATGTTAAATTGTTCATTTAGGTTATTTAATATTGGTATTTAAATTTTTGATATTCTAGAAAGAAACAATGCAATATGTAATCATTTTGTAGATGTTACCTTTGGATAAGAGGCCCTGGGTTAGGGCCCATAACCAAGGATAGAGATATAATCATTTTGACTGAAACATATGAGCACATCGGTTGCATGACACTAAATTTTGAAGGGTAAAATAATGCAACGATATGGAATAAAGTAGCAAAGAATGGCAAAGGGTATGGAGGCATAATGGTGTTAATAAAGTAATCATGGGGTAGAAATATCATAATAGAAACACAAGATAAAAATAAACAATACATATGGATAAGAATCATATAAAATGACATAAATATTAACATTATTGCAAGTTAGTTTGAGCCCAAGAATTATAAAATCTATAATAAACATGATCTAGACCGAGAAGACCCATACTTGTTCCTAAAAAAGGACATCTCATCCTACAGTAAGATTGGGGAGATTTTGTTAATAAGGGACTTCAATGCAAGGATAAAAAACAAGTAAGCCAACATTCTATAAAGTAACGTGGATCTAGACATGAACCCTCTTTGGATGGCAGAAGAAGAAAATCAATAATGGAATAGGGCTTCAAATGATAGGCATGAGGTTATCACACACTTTGGAGAAGAGCTACTAGGTTTATGTAGTATGCATAGCTAAATTATTTGTAATGGTATGAGTAAATGGGAAAAATAAAAAAGTACGCGCGCAAGACATACCAATGACAAAGTGTAATAGATTATGATATATGTTCACAAAATTCTATACCTAAAATTGAAGAGCTAGAAGTAGAAGATTCTCTCGTGGAACGTAAATCAGATCACAACTCAATTTTTATAAAACTCCAATTAAAAAGAGACAATCAACAAGATGAGCACACTGGGGTCAAACAAGTAAGCCACCACTCAAAGGAAACATTCTTTTGATAGAGAAAAATTAGCGAGCCTTTAGAGTGACATTGGATAGCAAGATGCAAGAAAGGGAAAATAAGGGAATATATAACAATGGTACAAAGTACAAAAAAAATGAGAGGCTAATGAACATTATTCAAGATGCACTAAAAACATGCAAGAGAGCTAAAATTTTACATAAAAACTATATATATATTCCCGATAAACTTGTGGTATGATGAAAAATGCAAGATAGTACAAAAATCGTTAAAGAACCTATAATTAGAACAAAAGCAAAAATATATAAATAGACGATAAGGGCAAAAGAAGAAGAATATACAAGAACTAAGGGGAAAGTGCTAATTTACTTAGGAAAACATGAACCAAAAAGATTATGGAGGGAAATTCATGAGGGAAAAAACAATTTGAAAATAACATAACAGTAGGACAGTGGTTGGAGTACTCAAAATATTTGTATGAGCATGAAAGTGAATATGATACACCTCCCACATTTAGTTTTAATGAATAAATTTTCACGATAGATGACATCATGTAAGGGATTAAAAAGTTAGCAATAGGTAAACCCTGAGACATATACAACCTACAAGTAGAGCATATAATATGAGGGGAAGATATCATAGCACCTCAAATTAGATAAATTTTTAACGAGGTCATCTAAAAGGACTTTCCAACAGAATGGACAATTAGCTTAGCCATACCTTTGTTTAAAAGTGGAAATTTAAATAACCCCTCAAATTACCAAATTGTCATGATCAATCCACCATTTACAAATTTCTTTAGAAGTATAATAAAACACATAATTAGTAGTTGGGTAGAGGAAAGAGGAAAGAGGGCAAAGGGACAAACATGTTTTAGACCCAAACACTCTATTACTGATCACTATCTCACACTTAGACACCTAGTTGAAAAGACGTGGGATAAAAAAGGGGATGCATATTGTTACTTTGTAGACTTCAAATATACATCTGACATAGTACCAAAGAGCAAACTACGAAATAAAATGGAAGAGCTAGATGTCCCAACACACTACAAGGCAACAACTCATAGATTGTATGAACAAGTCAAGACTAAAATAAAAATACAAGTATGCATGTCTGAATGTTTCGAGAGCAATATATATGTCAAACAAGGTTACCCTCTATCCCCAACTTTATTTTGGCTTTACATTGATGAGCTAGAGGACTAGATAACCCAATTTTAAGGGAGTGGGAGGGATAGGCAGGGGGTCCACTTGGCCAATTATGTGGTGAAACTTTTATCTTGGTTGATGACCTAATCCTAATGGTAGAGATAATCCAAGATTTAAGAGACCATCTCCAAGCTCTACAATGCTTTTGTAAATAAGTAGGGATGTAGGTGAACATTGAAAAAACTGAAATTGTGATTTTCTCAATGAAAAGCAAGGAACAAAACCCTTATTTTCAATTCGGAAAAGGGTCTCTTGAAGTGATGTTAGAATACAAGTATCTTGGCCTCGACTTTCATAACAAGCTCGTATGGGATACTTGCAGGTTCAAAAGAATACGAGGCAGTTGGGGAGCTTTCTATGCCCTTCAAAATAGATGTAAGAATGTTGAGTTATGATACTGGAAGACCACCAAGGTCTTATTTGGGTTACTTGTCACACTAGTGGTATTATATGGTTGTGAGGTGTGGGTTAGTGGAACAAGTAGTTTTAAATGGAGGCAAATAGAAAATATTCAAAAAACATCTAATCACAAACAATTTCATAATTAAGGACTCAACCCCATATGAAATCATTCTTGTTGAAACAAGGACTTTCCCTTTAAAGGCAATTGTTATGACTAGGGTATCATGTTACTTTAAAAAAATAGAAAGCATGAAAACCAATAAATGGCCTAGGATAGCAAGAGAAGAAGAGTTGTGCAAGGGGAAGAACACTTGGATTAATCATAACCACAAGTGGATGAATGGATGGGATATCAGCCTAACAGAATGTCCAAATTGCAATAAAGATATAAAAAATTACATGAATGAGAAATTCATAACGGTTATATGGAGGAAGGGGACAAGCAAGAAAAGATAACACTATATTTCAGTGTTCAACTTGATTTATGAACATAATAAAAATGCATAAATAAGGGTTGAAATTAGTTGGAGGGAAAAGATACTCATTACTCAATAAAAAATTAGGTCTCATAGACTCCAATGCAAGATGGGTAGATGGACAACTCCTAAGGACCGGTGGGGTGAGAAGGCTTGTATTTTTTTGCACCATAGGGGCAATTGAAACAAATGAGCACTTCATCCTTTATTGTCCATAATACATGGACATACAAGCTAAATACATGTAAATTTAAAGTTTTGTTTGCATGGTAGATATAATTAAGGAAAAAAGATTAAAAAGGCTGGGGGAGATGCTAACCCATATCAACAAAAGGTATAATAACCTTCTAAAATATACCTCAACTCTCAAAAATGTTTTATCAATTAGAGTAATTGGTGTAATCGGTGGTCTCATAGACTGTTCGGTCTCATGGACATAATTAAAACCGTTTCATTTCAATAATTTATCTTTTGATGGTTGTTTTCTCATTATTAATAAGGTGCAAATTATATTTAATTTTATACTTCATATATAAGTGCATGCTGAGAAGGTTTGATTTGAGGTTGAAAATTTTCAATCTCTATTAAATTTACAGGGGAGTGCTTCATATGTAGTTAGTCAGGCTCTTCAAATTCTCTCCACTAACCGTCAACATTACAAGATCATAGTTTTGGAGCTCCGACAAGTACCATATGTGAAGCAGGCGACAAAGTGTTTCATTAGGTTTGTGGCATCCTTCATCTACTCACAACTCTCATGGTGGTGACAAGTCTACGTTCCCAACAACCAATAGATGGAAGACTCAACAACAAAGAACTTTTTCCTCAAATGGACTTAAATAAGACCTAGAGGATAATGTAAATAAACACAAAACTAATAGTAAGTGGGAGCTAGTTTCTAATATGGCAAATTCACCTATTGGTGGTGGTGGGGGTTGCAATGACAAGTTAGATGACCCTTTACCTCTACCACCTATGTTTACTGCTCATGTGACTTCATGTAATTTCATCTTTGTGTTTGGTTGCCCATTGGGCAAATTATCATGTTATCGGACTTGTTCAAAACTTTCTTTATTGGAAAGTTGTTTAAATACCACTTTTTTTACTTTGTTTATAAGTTGAATTACTTATTTCTCTATTTGGGGATTGATATGATAATTTAGAGTGTGATCCCATTGTAGTTGCTCTTTTTTTAAGATTGGTGATGTATACTTATATTGTTAGTAGAAAACAATTTTCTATCCCAAAAATGATATTCTTCTTCCCTCTTTAAAAATACTGAGAGCATCTTTATTTATTTATTTATTTTGATTTTTGGGTGTGGGTGGGGAAGTCTAGAAACTCACACAAGTTGATGTCTAAGAAAGTGTCAACTATCACCGGATTATATTATTTAATTAAAGAGGTTTTTTTTTACATATATCTGTTAAGTTAAAGGTTTCCACGAGCAATTTTCATTAGATTTTTTTTTTGTGAGATTTTATAATCATATAATCTGCAAAAGTATAGGGTGCAAGAAACAAGCAATTTAAATGAGGCTATGACTTTGTTGAAGTCTTGCAGAGCCCCAACAGGTTCAACGGTGTGCAAGGAAGTGGTTGCACATATGTACTAAGTGTATACACAATATTTTTCACTTTATCATTTATTGACTTTTTCTCTTGTAGGGACTTATCGTGCATTGATCTCCTTGAGTTCACACCTTAAAGGGTGTTCTAGGAAATGGGCGTGCAAGGCTCATGGTGCTTTATAAGAGATGTTGTAATTATATAATGATTACACCATTCCTACCATCAACCTGGCCTCCTCAGAGTGTATTATCATCTACATCTTCTATTTTATCCTCATTCAATTGTGCTAGATTTCTCATATCATACAACATCGGCTTAATTGATACCTTATGTTTAGTGCCTTTTATTCTTCATGTATTGTATCAACTAACCTGATGTAGTTTTGAGCTTGTCTTTTGACATTTGTATTGTCTTAACCTAGCCAATATTGTTATGTGTCAGCTGACTTCTTTCAACTATATCGATCAGGCCCATGCCATTGACTTAGAGTTAAGGGTTGGTTTTGGATATTGGATTAGTATATATAGTGGTCAAAATTCATTGATATCACATCCATATACACTCTATTCACTTTACTTTATCTCACACTTCTACCATTAGTCATATTTGGAGGAGTTTGAGGTCTAAAACCTTATCTTGAGGAAGTTTGTCTTGTGGTGTCTTTGAAGCTCAATAGGAAGAGTCATTGGGAGTTTTTGACCGAGGATATCTTAGTTATTTATCCAACCATTATGAAGTCTTCAACCCACAACATTCTCTTGTAAACATCCACTTGAGCCAAAAGGGAGATTGATGATTGATGGGTCCACTCCAAGGTAGGTATTTCTAACTCAATACTATTTCTTTGACTTACTTAGTAGATAGATGTTATTTGTTGCTTAGTAAATAAATGTGTATGTATCCTTGTCTAGGTTCTATCTACTCTGAATAAGTTGGTGTGGTTGTATGATTGCTTAAACTTGTCATATTTCACTTTAGGTTGCATAGACCTCCATTTGGTTGACTATTGCACCTTACCCAATTACAATCATTCTGACCCTTACCCTTAATTTACTTTAGTTTACTTGCATACTTACAATCATTGCTTACAATCAACTTACTTTCATAGATAGATAGTGAGAGCTATATCCTTGATTCATAGGCTTAGAATTTGAAACCCTTTCCCCTTGACATTTGTGACATAGACAACCATCTACTAGATCTTCATAATTCGTAGGTCATTACCTAATCATCCAAGTATAGTAGGTTCTATTTGATTGACCTTATTTGAATCTGAGTCTATTGAGATAGGATGGTTTTAGGTTAATTTTTTTGTGTGCATACATTATGGTGAACATGACATGAATCCTATACAACATTCCTTCCTTCAACCAACTTCAATGGCTAGAGTGATATATTTTTCTACCTATTTGTAATGATATCGATCAATCTGGTCTTGCTATGTGTTTACACAGACTATATCGATTAGCCTAACATAATTATTTTTATGTTTGTAACTGTATTGACCAACCCAATATAGTTATGTTTGTTTCATTTCATCATATTTAATTTTTAATTGGATCAGCTAGTCTGATACCATTTTATGTTTATTTATTTCAATGTGTTAAATGCTGCAAATTAATTTTCAACATTTATTTTTTATCTTTTTTTTCTCATTGTCTGGTTTTCTTTGGAAACTATGTTCTAAAAACTTTTAAAATACTTAGTTGATGTCATTATGGGCCAATCAGTTGTCTATTTTACTAATATTATGGTGTGAGGGGTACTGCCCTAATACTTAAGCCATTGTACAACACTAAACACAAAATTTAATTTCCATGTACCTCATGGTATATCAAGAATATATAGGATTCCATTTTTATTAACTTTAAGAAGCCAACCATCTGTTTGATTTATGGTGCACCTAAAAAGAGTGTATCATCTAGAGAAGTTAATCTCACTATACCCTCGAAGATGGGATAGTCAATTACATGCACAATTTAGCCTCTGCAGTTAATACTCTAAAACATTGGACCAACAGTAGTCTACGAATAAGCAAGTATATTTGAGAGCCTAAAAATTGTTCAAATCCTTTTAGTATATCTCTTTGATTTTTATATTCCAAAAAATAACTAGATTCAATTTGTTCCCTGATTATTTGTTGTATTGTAGACTTTATCGGCCATCTCAATACCATTCTTTGGTGTGTAAGAACTACATCAGCTAGCCTGATATAGTTCTCTTATACATGACTAAATCAACTAATCTAATACAATTCACTGTGTTTATTTCCTTGACTGCATTTGTAAGCTTGATACAATCTAGTTTTATTATCTGTTATCCAATTGTATCAGCCAATCCGACATAGTTTCTTCCTACCATCCTACATCCAATTATATCAGCCTAGCCAATATAGTTTCTTTTTATCATCCTATTGTATCGACCACTTCAATACAGTCTAATCTACCTAGTTTATATCCTAACAAATCATCCCATTTGATACAACCAATTTTTAGTCACTAATTGAACCACATTTCTCCCTATACTGCATCGACCTAATCGATATAGTCATTTCTCCCAGATCCAAAAACTAACTACATCGACCTACCCGATGTCATTTATTTTTTATGATCAACCACTTCTTGTTATTAACTTTACAACCCACTTAGCATCATGATGTCACCTCTTAATATCTTTCTTTCCAGCCTCAACCCATTCAAATTCTACATGAGTCATTTCTCCATTCCCACTTTGTTCACCATTGAAGACAACGTTTTGTGGTGTTATTTTTTTCCAAAATCACTTTAGATCTATTGAATGTAACATGGTTGAAATCAACCAAACTAGATATCTAGATGATCTATCCTAGCTTATTAAGAATCTTGATGAAAACATTGTTACACTCCAAACAAGAGTGGTGGTCTTAGTAAGCTTCCTTCATCCTCTATAACAATTGGGAAAACTAACATAAACGTTTGTAATCTTCCTCCCAAAACTAATATTTATAATCCCTCGTCTTCCAATCATCTTCCTACAACCTCTAATAAAAATCCACCTCTAAATACAATACAAGTCCTTACATAAACAATCCAACAAATGACTCTTATGCAAGATTATAATACTTTTCAAATGCTCCAAATGCAAAACCACATTTTTCAAATGGTTAATCAACCTCCACAAATCATCATGACTCAACCAAATCATAATTTGTCCCTCCTCCTCTTAGAGATGCCATTGTAAATATTATCCCTCAACCTCCTATGCATAACAAAATGCTTCAACATATTCAAAAAGAACCTTTAACTCTTTTCACTATATCCATAGACATTGTAAACATCTCTCCAACTATCACATATGATGGGACAAAAATAATTCTTTCTTTCTTTAAAAAAATGGCAATCTCTATAAGGAATGGGTCCATACTAATACCTTCACTACTACCAAGCTTCTAACTAAAACCTTTACTGGAGATGCACTATAAGGATATGATCAACTTCCTAGACATTATAATACATGATTAGAAGATTTATTCAATGTCTTAGTTAAATAATTCCAGCATAATGATCTTCCCAAAATATCCTTAGCCATTTCATCAATGTCAAGCAACTTCCTAATGAATCTGCTCACACTTTCATCAGATGGAAGTATTCAGCTCATAAAATAGACCATAACATGAGTGATGATAATCTTTTCAAAATCTTTGCTACTACTCTTAAATCCCCTCTTCAATACAAGGTTAGGATATTCTCTTCCCAAACCTTATAAGAGGCTTTCAATTAAGCAAAAAAGATTTTTTTTCTTATGGCATAATTTGAACCTTCTCAAATTCCTAAAATGGAATCTTCTTAAAGTAAATCCAATGTGATCCTCATTCTTAATCCTCAAACCAAGCCTCCCCAAATCAAAATAAGAGCATCTAAATCAAATAATCGACTTCCCTCCGACCCACCCTTTAGTATGTAGGAACTAAAGAAGTCATTATCTCCATCTAAACCTTTTGTATGCGATAACACTACCCCTCCAACATGGCATGATCCTAATAAGTTTTGTTGGTTCCATGTCGACATTGGTCACCCTAATGAGACATGTCGTGGACTTTAATTTTTTTCCATAACTACCATCCAAGGGGAAAATTTAAATCGTGATGTTATTATCAAATAATGTCATAACAAATACCTTAAGGCTTATAAAAAATGAACCTATAATTCTAAATCTACAAACCAAAAATCTCATAAATACTCTCAATCATCAGGTTCCAATACAACATTCTAATGAATACATTTATGCTATTGATGTCGACTATGATCAATACTATACTAATTCCCAATATGTGAATGCAGTAAAGGTTGACTACCCTCATAAGCCTACTCACAAATATCATGTCACCAAACCGAAGAAGTCTTCTCCTGAAGAGTAATTTCTTAAGGATATCACTATTAATACTATTTTACCTTCCAATCCTCAAACTAATGATGATATTTCTCCACCATCAGAGCCTTAACCTAGTTATTCCAATCCTTCTACTACCACTCCTCATAAAATCACTACTACTAATCAACCCAAGCCTCGTTTTGGCTCTCATGCTAAGCCATAATGGAATTTTCTAAATGAACTTAATTTCATGCCTTGAAAAACACCTCTAATGAAACTTATGGGAAGTTCTCCTTATCATCAAAAATTCCTCATGTAATAATTACAAGACACTGACCATCTAGAAAATTTGAAATGTTAGTCCTAACTTTCAAAGGTCCTATATGTATGATAGTTCATGCTATCAAAACCATTTCTCAATATTTTCCCTCTAAGAAACTCTCCATAGAGTTTCTTGAAGAAGACATGATTAATGATGAAATCCTTTTCCAAGCTAATGACCCACCCCTCTTTATTAAGATCACAATTAACAATACCTTAATATGAAAGGTCTTGGTGGATGAAGGCTTTAGTATTAACGTTACTTCCCTTTGGTTACTCCAACAACTTGAATATTCCAGAAATAACCTTAAGCAAATTAGACTTACTTGTTGTGGATTTGAAAAAACCAATCAAAAGCCTCTTGGTGCATTTAGATCCCTCACACTATTAGACCCAAAATAATACACACCAAGTTTATAGTCCTATATCTCCCACTTTCTTACAACCTTCTTTTAAGTTGTCCATGGACTCATCGTATGAGAGCTATTGCATCTCCTGGTAGGCAATGCATAAATTTCATCCATGATGGCAAGTGTTACAAGCATGAAGTGAATACCAACCCTTGGGGCATTCAAATTCATAATCCTAAATAACAATATCACATCCCCATTATCCTTCATATTAATATTCTACCTCTCTCTTAGTTCATGAACATGAGTCTCGATCTCTAAGTCACTCTTGAATATTTTGACAATGGTGAACCCAATGAGTTACAAAACACTTGTAATACCACTAAGTTACCTCCTCACATAGCGTAATGGCTTCCTCTTCTCTTTCCATGAGATAGGAATTTTCCTTTGATCAATGAGAATATTGAAAGTCCTCCTCCATGCAATGTTAATGAAGCCTCTTACACAAAAGATGACTTCATTTGTAATGATTTTGGGGTAGCCAAATTATTCCCAGACCTATTATTAATGTCCCTTTATAGTTTAAATAATATGGGTGTCTCAATCAAGGATACTTCCAATCAAATTTCTCAGTCAAATTCTCATGCACGTAACATTTCTCTATCCTATGATGATGATTATGTCATGGCCCAAACTCAATCACAAGACTTGGATGTAATTCAGTATCAAAATAAACTCTATAAAATGCATGCTTGTTGTTGTTCCCAAAATCTGTCACTTATTTTTATGGACAATATGTAGATCATTTCGGTCCCACATGCCAAAATGGTCTCTTTCTTTTTGAAAATATTATGATCATTCAAGTTTTTCAATTACACAAGCCTTTTCAGCTAAGGAAATCACAAGTTCAACAGGCGGGCTTTCTCAAGGGGAAGTTCAAAACACTTAAGGCATTTCCTAAAAATTATAAGGATGGTTTAACGCCGAGGTTCAATCAAAAATGTTTAACGGTGGGGTTCAATAATATGGAATGAACCATTGAACCATCGCACTTCACCTTTTAAAGAGTTCAAAGGTTCAACGAGTTTAAAGCTTCAACGCGTTCAAAGGGTTTAAAGATTCAAAGTTCAAAGTTTAGTGAATGGTTGAAGCAGAAGATTCCAAAAAAAGGATCAACCAAATGGTTCAAGTGAATGGCACAAATAATTGGTTCAATGATTCCTTGAACTCATAAAGAAGACTAATTGAATGCGGCTCTTTACAAAACATTGAACCGCTGAACTGCCGAACCATTGAACTTTGAACCATTGAACCTTGAACCGTTGAACTTCGAAAGGTTCAAAGGGTTCAAGGTTCATAGTGGTTCAAAGCGACTAGTGACATCCTCGTGGGCATCAAATTCAGGGTAATGGAATAACCGTTGATTTTCAAATAATGCAAACTTGAGGACAAACTCAATGATCTGCTGAAAAAGGAGCCGAAGAAGCCAGCAAAACGCGAGAAGATAGCCCCGAGAGCTCAGATCATCAGAAAGAGATAAAAGGTAGCAAGGAAAGAGAGAAAGTTACAGAGACATCCAAAATATCTGTAGAAGAGTTATTCCAGTAGGTGGAGTAGTCCACCACGTGTATATCATAGAGCGCGAGCATTCAATGGCGCAGCCTATTTTTCTCTGTTTAAGTAAAAACGAGTGGACAGTCATGTAAGTATCATAAAGAGGAGCGGTCTTACCTTTCAGAAGACCAGGCAACCCATACTTTGAAGGAGACATTTGAGATGATTTGGAATGCCAAAAGTTAAGGCCAATGACCTGTTCCAGCATGGCCCCTTCGTAGAATGCATTCAATGCAGCATGGGCCATTTTGTGAAAACGAGTGCCCAAGTCTTTTTTGAATGCTATATATTGTAATCTCTCAGTTTGTATAAGAGGGATCTCACTATTATTAGAAGTGAAACTTTGCTCAAATTGAAAGGCATTCCTGAGACTTTGAGCTCAAACTGTTAATCATATTTTATCAAGTGAATGAGAAAGCAAGTGACCTTTCAGACTTTGTATTGAAATAACTTGTGTTATCTAACAAATCATTCTTATGTATTTTTCCTAAATGCAATCTTGTCCATTTAATCAAATAAGCAGAACAAGTGGAAATAATCTGAAAGATGTCCTGAAGCCGACTGTGGGAGACTTTGTGCTGCCATAATTATCTTTAGTCTATGTGTTTTATGTTTCAGGATATTGGAGAGACTTTGAGCTCCCTTTGTCCTTCATAGTATTTTACTCTATTGTAGTTTTCAGTGGAGACTTTATGTTGCACTCCATTCTACTGTGTTACATTGTCCTAAATCAGTAGGAGAAACAACGAAAGACTTTGTGCTTTCGTGGGTTTCTTGTGGATCCAGTTACTACCCAAGAAGAATCTCTGCTATTTGTTAAACATAATTTTTGAAAAAAGAGAAATGCTTTCAGTAATTACATAAGAATTCTCCTTTATTTTATGAACATCATATCTGAAAGAAGAGAGATGGATGGTATGATTTCACCCTAGAGTCCATTTTTAATTTATATTAGTATATTACAGTTTATAGGGAACCTCCCCTTGTTGAGAGGAGAGGTTTATCTCATTATGTTGTGGTAACCACACCCTTTTTGCCATATAAATTTCATTGTGTTGTGGTTGATATACCCATTTTGCCATTAGTTAGTTGATGACAAAATATTCACCCAACAGTGTTTTGCGACTCCAACATTGGTTTCCTGAATTACTAGGATGAAGCTAGAAGAAAGGGAGAAGTGTTTGATGGATCATACGCTATTTTTACTAGGTCCCAGAACCAGTCAACTCAACAAGCTGATAAGAGAAAAATAGGGGAAGAGTCTCGACCAACAATTTCAATTACTAAATGAGGGACTTCACTGCCTTTCCAATCAAAGGACCCAATGATCAATAAAAAAATAAGTACTTCAAACAACCCTGCACCTTCTACTTCAATTTCTCAGACCAGTACCACACCTAATAAAACCCAAAATGATAGACTTTCTTCCTTTGTTTCTAGTTCATTTCAGTTATTTGACATAATTGATCATATTAGGAAGACCAAGATTCAAATGTCTGAGTTTGAATACTTACAAGCCAACCCTAAGCAGTTGGATAGGCTAGTTGAATGCATCAAGAACAAAACCGTCCCTGTAGGACAAGATGTTTCAACGGTAACTCATAATCCCCCAAAGAATACATTCACCCAAAATAATCTTGTCATTACTCCTCCTATTACCCCTAAAAAGACATAACCTTTCTATGTTTTCCTATTGATAAATGATCATAAGCTGAGCAACTGCATAATAGACTCTTGAGCTTCTGATAATGTTATGCCCATCAAGGTGGCAGACTCTCTCGGTCTCACTCTAACTAAAACTTTTAGGAGATGTTTCTCCATAGAAAACAAACAATTGCCACTTTTGAGACAGATCAAAGATGCCCAATTTGCATTCATGGTGTTCCCAAAAAAAGGATTAAAATGACAGTCTTGGTGGTCGATTTTCTAGCTTCCTATGGCGTTCTACTTGGACAAAAATTTTGCAAGGATGTTGGTGGAGAGTTGAACATGGACCTGTATGAGGTGAGAATACCTATCAAGGGCATCATGCAAAGGCTGCTTTCTGAGAAAGAGTCAAAATACATTGTCACCCAAACATCAGCCCCTGAAGCTCAAATTTTATTTGAATCTTTAGGAATGGGTAGTTACTTTCTGACTATTGAAGATGTTTTTGTTTCATCAGATGAAAGTTTACTAGGTGACAATCTAAAAAATTCAGATAAGATATCAAAAGAATTGGTAGAGCACAGTTCAGATGAAAAAAGATCTTCCTTCCCTAATGAAGAAAAGTTTGAAAGGAGATCAGATTCTAATGATGTCTAGATTTTATAATTTGATGGCAATAATTCTTCTACCAGTTCTAGAGTTGGAATTGTTTTGATATCTCCGCAAGGAGATATTTTTCCTTATTCATATAAGTTGCAGTTTAGCAGTACCAATAACACTGCTGAGTATGAATCTTTGTTGCTCAGATTGAAAGCTGCTCAAGCTAAAGGCATCAAACTTCTACACACCTAAGGAGATGCTGAACTGGTGGTTTGTCAGGTGAGGAACCTGTATCAAACCAAAAATGAAAGATTGTGACATTATCGCAATCTGATGTGAGACTGCCTTGAAAGTTTTGAGGCTTTCAATATTTTTATAGTGCCCAGAGAATTCAATGATTGAGCAGATTCCTTGACCATCTCTACAACTCTCATGGTTCCTCACCAAGATTTTAAAGGGCATAAGTACACTATTGAGCTGGTCTTTCGACTAAGTGTACTTGATAATGCCAACCATTGGCAAGTGTTTAATGGGGACAATCAAATCAGGTGCTTAACTGAAATAGAAGAGTAGTGAATTATGGTAGTGGATCATATTGTTGCACATCGAAACTAGGTAAGGAAACTCTTCGACAAAAGAGCAAAGATTCGTGGTTTCTGAATTGAAGATCAAGTCTTGTTAAAGGGCAAGAGGAGAGAACCAAAAGGAATGCATAGAAAATTTGATTCTTGGTGGAGAGGTCCATTTGCCAATCATCATTTCTAGGGTGAAAATAATTTATTACTGATATATAAAGATGGAACGCCATTTTCACTACCTCACAATGGGCAGCATCTGAAGCACTTCAATCCTTAAAGTATCAGATAAGTCTAGTTGTACATTTGTATAGTCCTTATTTGTTTTGTGTTGTTCATTTGGTTTTTTTGTATCTTTCTCTTTTTGGATGGCATGACTCCATAGCCCAATGGCATAGATGAAGGCACTTAGAGTCTAAACTCTACTCCCTTTGATTGTTTCAAAATACAATTGATGGAAGTTCCTCAATTGGAGCTAGATGTTGTTCTCAAAATCTGTCACTTGTTTTTGTGGACAACATGTAGACCATTTCAGTCCTACTGGCCAAAATGGTCTCTTTTTCAAAATTTTCTGAGCAGTCAAGTTTTTTAATTACTCAAGCCTTTTCAGCTAAGAAAATCATAGGTTCAACAGGCGGGCTTTCTCAAGGGGAAGTTCAAAACACTTAAGGCATTTCCTAAAAATTATAAGGATGGTTCAACACTGAGGTTCAAACAAAAAATTTTAACAACAGGGTTCAATAATATGGAATGAACCATTGAACTGTTGAACCATCGAACTCCACCTTTTAAAGAGTTCAAAGGTTCAACGAGTTCAAAGCTTCAATGCATTCAAAGGGTTTAAAGATTCAAAGTTCAAAGTTCAGTGAATGGTTTAAGCAAAAGATTATAGAAAAAGGATCAACCAAATGGTTCAAGCGAATGGTGCAAATAATTGGTTCAACGATACCTTAAACTCATAAACAAGACTAAGTGAACGTGGCTCTTTACAAAACATTGAACCACCAAACTACCGAACTGTTGAACTTTGAACCATTGAACCTTGAACCATTGAACTCTGAAAGGTTCAAGGTTTATAGTGGTTCAAAGCGACCAGTGACATCCCCATGGCCATCAAATTTTGGGTAATGGAATAACCATTCATTTTCAAATAACGTAGACCCGAGGACAAACTTAGTGATCTGCTGAAAAAGGAGCCAAAGAAGCCAGTAGAAGGTGAGAAGATAGCCCCAAGAGATCGAATCACCAAAAAGAGACAAAAGGTAGCAAGGAAAGAGGAAAAGTTATAGAGACATCTAAAATATCTACAGAAGAGTTATTCCAGTAGGTGGAGCAGTCCACCAGGTGTATATCAGAGAGCACGAGCATTTAATGATGCAGCCTATTTTTCTCTGTTTAAGTAAAGATGAGTGGACAGTCATGTAAGTATCATAAAGATGAGAGGCTTTACCTTTCAGAAGACTAGGCAACCCATGCTTTGGAGGAGACATTTGAGATGATTTAGAATGCCAAAAGTTAAGGCTGATGACGTGTTTCAGCATGGCCCCTTCACAGAATGCATTCAATGCAACATGGGCCATTTCGTGAAAATGAGCACCCAAGTCTTTTTTGAATGTTATATATTGTAATCTCTCAGTTTGTATAAGAGGGATCTCTCTATTATAATAAGTGAAAATCTGCCTAAATTGAAAGACATTCTTGAGACTTTGAGCTCAGATTGTTAATCATATTTTATCAAGTGAATGAGAAAGCAAGTGACCTTTCAAACTTTGTGTTGAAATAGCTTGTGTTATCTAGAAAATCATTCTTATGTCTTTTTCCTAAATGCAGCCTTGTCCATTTAATCAAATAAGCAGAACAAGTGGAAATAATATGGAAGATGTCCTGAAGCCGAATGTGGGAGAGTTTATGCTGGCATAATTGTCTTTAGTCTATGTGTTTTATGTTTCAGGATATTGGAGAGACTTTGAGCTCCCTTTATCCTTCGTAATCTTTTACTCTATTGTAGTTTTTAGTGGAGACTTTGTGCTGCACTTCATTCTACTGTGTTACTTCGTCCTAAATTAGTAGGAGAAACAATGAAAGACTTTATGCTTTCATGGGTTTCTTGTGGATCGAGTTACTACCCAGGAAGATTCCCTACTGTTTGTTGAACATCATTTCTAAAAGAAGAGAAATGCTTTCAGTAATTACACAAGAATTCTCATTTATTTTGTGAACATCATCTCTAAAAGAAGAGAGATGGATGGTATGATTTCACCCTTGAGTCTATTTTCATTTTATATTAATATATTATAGTTTATAGGGAACCTCCCCTTCCTAAGAGGAGAGATTTATCTCATTATGCTGTGGTAACCACACCCTTTTTGTATAAATCTCATTGTGTTGTGGTTGATATACCCATTTTGCCGTCAATTAGTTGATGACAAAATATTCACCCAACACTTTTTACCAAAATGTTCATTTGGTTCACATATCCTCTGATTCTAGTGATGATGAACCATAACCCCAAGGTTATGTCCCTCATGCCAACCCACCATTGGTGAATACTCCATGGGTTATTCATCAAATTATCGATTATCCAAAAGTTGACGGCATTGTCGATACCATTCAAAAAGCTCAACACAGTTCTAATGTTATCAGACAAGCTGATACTATTAAATATATCACTCATATTTTAGACATTATCAATAATCTAAATACAGTCTAATATTCAATCCCCAACTACATCGACTAGACATTACTAAGTCCCAATATAGTTGATTTATCATCATCACTTCTAGCCAACTATATTGGCCAGGTCAATATAGTCAAAGTTGATTTTGTTCTTGCCAACTATACCACACAAACTAATATAGTTCAACTCTGTCATTCTATACCGTACTCTATTGACTAAGCCGATACCATACAGTTAAAAAATATATTTTCTTCTTCATCCCCTAACATTACCTTGGATGTTAAATCCAAGATTTTAAGAAAATTAAATTATGAGTTTGATAGCAAAGGCAATCATATTATGGACCTTTGCCTATGCTTCTTAGTGATGAAGCTACCCTATAATCAATCCATGTTAGAGATTAAAATATTTGAATATGTTATGTAATGAATGTAATACAAAATTAGATATATAATGTAAATGATGGCAAAACATACAAATCAATGAACACAGTGATACAATGATTTAACATGGGAAAGCCTTCTTACTTATCACTTCTTCACATAAGCTTTCAGATAACTTTTATAAAATATTTTCCATACACCAATATCAAATTCATTGATTTCACATCAACTTTCTTGAATTACAAATTGTATTTTATAATAGGGGTAAAACTCTATTTATAATGGGGATGAAGGAAGGTGACTGTTGTAACTAATGGATCCAACCATCCTGATACTATTTAATTTAATTGGTAAATAATAAACCACAATATTTTATTATTTATTTACATGAAGTTTTCACTTTGTGTTAATAAATAATAAATTATTATTATTTAATTATACACCAAAATATGTTAAGCGTCTAAACTAGCCCACTTAGACATTAAATGTTCTAACACTTCTCCTTAATACTGAGCGGGAATAAATGTCAATCACCTTGATACAAAAATTATACTATGTACACAATTGAAGGATTTAAAAAACTTCATCATGCCAAATATCATATTTTGAAATAAAATGAATTATAATATATAAACTATTATAAAGTAAGTTTACGTTAGCATGATCATGAGACTATATTTCACAGTTTCTCATGAGTAGTCATTTATGCATTTTTGAAGCCTTTTATAACATAAAGACCTCTATTACATCATATTTTTAATTATTGGGGTACAAAAGTGAAACATCCACATGAAGTTTATAATAAATCACATAACTTTTACCTGAAGTTTACAATGCTTTATAACTAGAAGTATAGAAAATAAGAAAAAACACATAGCTATTAGGAAGTGACATTGTCATGCACAATCCTTTTCAATGAAAACTTTGAAAGGCCCTATATTATAGAAAACTAACAAAACTTGGTAGCACCAAGTGGTTTTATGAATATATCTACAACTTGTTCATTCATAGGATAAAACTACATATCAATATCACCATTGAGAATTTTCTCTCAGATAAAATGCACATGAACTTCAATATGTTTAGTTCATTAGTGTTGTAATAGATTTTTCATTAGAGTTATACAACTTTGATTATCACAATGAAGGGTGGTACTGAGAGAAACATCCAAATGAAATTCTCATAACAACCTTCACAACCACATGACTTCTTTAACAACCTCCGTAACACTTTTGTATTATGCTTCAGTAGAAGAGACATAGATAGTAGGTTGTTTTTTGCAACTCAAAATGATAGCACCTGTACCAAACTTAAACACATATCCAAAATTAGATTTATTATTTATATTATCTCTAACATAGTTAGCATCATAGTAACCATATAAATTAGCATTATCAATAAAAGAATAAAATCAAACAAAATTTACAGTTCCTTTGATATACCAAAGTATTCTCTTTGCTAATTTTCAATGATCAAAATATGGATCCTTCATGAATCTAGAAGCAACACCATCGGCGTATGAAACATTTGGCATAGTAATGGTTAGATAAGTCGAACTACCAACAAATTATCTATACAAAGTAGGGTTAGATTTTTTACATGTAGATTTTGGATTAAGTTTAACACCAACTTCAATAGGAATAGATGTAGACTTATAATCAAGTCTATTAAATTTAACAAGAAGATTATGTGCATACTGAAATTGTGAAATAATAATACAAATTTTATTTTGACATATAGTCATTTCTAAATAATGATGAAGAATACCCAAATTAGTAATTTCAAACATTTGACTTAGTTTATCCTTATATTTATCAATTAAACTAATCAGATTGCCAACAATCAAAAGATCATCAACATATAATATAATTATAATTAAATAACTTTTTTCAACTTTAACAAACAGATAATTATCTGAATAATTGTTAAAAAAACTTATTTTTTTAAATAAAAAAGTAATTTTAGAATACCAAGCTCGAAGAGCTTGTTTTAAACCATATAGTGATTAGTATAACTTACACACATAATGTTCTTTGTTAGGGTAATCAAAACCTTTATGTTAGGATTGTGGAGCTAAAAGCTTCACTGATGCAGACATGGAGGAGGTTGCAGGAAAGTTGCAGAAGTGTCAGAAGTGTTTGGCGTTGGTCTGGCCAACCGACGTCGGCAGGGTAAGACAAGAAGGCAACCGACGTCGGTCATATATCGGCCGGCGTCGGCGACCCCCAGGCAGACAGGGACCGACGTCGGTCGCCTGTGTGGTTCGACTGCGAGTTAATTACGGGCAGTGGGTTGACAAACCAAGTGTTTGCATGATGAGTGCTAATTTTAGACTCATAGCTGCGGATCTAATTATTGTAATTAGATGTCTAATTATTGTTTGATGAGATCTATATAATAGACTCATGGTTGTTTTGGAAAAGTGTGCTAGGGAGTAAGAGAGCATAATTATAAGCTCCTTCTGTGTGTGAGGTAGAGCAATGGTGCGTTCCTCCTAGTGCCTCAGTACCAGGTGTGTTGGTGCTGGATTGGAGAGCCAGTTGGGTTCTTCAGGAGTGTAGGATCTTGGTCACAGTTGCATGGCCTATATAGGAGATCTACATGGTAAGTAAGATCGTTGATCTGCAGGTGTATGTGTGTGCAAGGTCGAGGTTCACAGGTGAATAGAACCGTTGTTTGATTTGCAGGTGTACAAGGTCATATAGACAGCAACACAACAGGGAGCAGTATCAGGCAGGATCTACTTGGAGTACAGGTGTGTACTCGGATAGAGCAAGAGGAAGGCAAGGGAGTTCCTTCCATAAGTATGGTCTGTTGAATTGCAGGTTGTTGCAAATTCATGGGAGATCTACTTGAAGTACCTTGAGTACTTGTGGAGCACGTGGAGTGCTTGTGGAGTGCGTGGAGCACTTGTGTTGTGCGTGGAGCACGGGAGGTGAACACCAACTCTGTATTTTGAGTTGGGTGTTGGGACCTGTGAGAGGGAGAGCTTTGGGGAGGAGAATTACTGTTCACTTGAGGTGTGGGAAACCTCTGTAAGGTGGTGGAGAAGAAGTGGCATCTTCTTTATTGTATTTTTTTCTGTATAAAGTGTTAATACAATTTGTGTATTGTCTCTCATATCATGTGTTATTCTGAATTCTAGTTACTTGGTGAATCTGGTTAATTTCCGCATATTAAGTTGCTTGGTTTAGTAATCAAATTGTGTGCTTCCGGTTTATCTCCCAACAAGTGGTATCAGAGCAAGGTTGTTGGCTCATAGCTTGATACCAACAAGTGGTATCAGAGCTAAGGTTGGAGGAAGCAGGTTTTGTGTTTGGTTACAGGGCACTCTCAGGGGTTTCTGATCGAGTGGGAGTAGAGCAACGGCAGATCAAAGTAAGCTAAGAATGGAGGAGTTGAAAAGCACAGATGGTCACTCACGGTCCTATGGAAAGATAGAACAGGTAAAAGATTATTGTTGGTTGGTAGCATATCAGCATGAAGAAACTGAAGATACAGATGTAGCAGGTGTTGTTGCACAGGATGTGTTTGCAGGTTTCTTGGATAAAGTTGAATCTTGGATAAAAGATTCGGTTGCCTCTTTCCATGCAGTTCTAGGTAGAGGGGCTGGTGAGCCTTGCCAAAGAATTGGCAAAGGGGAAGTGAAGCTAAAATTGCAGGCGGCCAACACACAGGTGTTGATGAAGGTCATGCAGGTCTCAGGTTTGGAGATATGGCTAATTTCTTCAGAAAGATTGGGTGATGAGAGATGCACAAGAACTCTCACAGCGGATGCACTTGAATTAGCTGGTGGTAAGAAAACAGGTATCCTTTATCTACTTGTTTATATTACTGATTCTTCTTTTGTTGCGGAGACGTGGCTTCGTAGGCTTGGTCACATGAGCAAGAAGGAGGTGCATGTTCTTAAGCGGAAGACAGATATATTTGACAGGCTTAAGAACTGGAAAGCCTTGGTGTTTATGGAGGAGATGGCGGACAGAACCCAGTGGATGTGGCTGGATACTTCTGAGCAGGGCAGTTTGGACATGGGTTTTGATTCAAAGAAGCTCGCGGGTAAAAAGTCATCACTCACAGGCGAACACAGGTACCGATGTCGGTCAGGAGGAACCGGCGTCGAACAGACAGGTGCCGATGTCGATCATGTGCAGACCGAAGCCGGCGATGTCGGGCAGGGTAAGACCGACGTCGGTCAGGGGACCGACGTCGGCAGTATTTAAGACCGATGTCGGTCATAGGACCGACGTCGGCAGCAGGGACACCAGCGCTGGCAGGTTGGTAGTCAGGTACAGACGCATGGAACCGACGTCGGTCGGATGCAGACTGTGGGGTGACCGAGGTCGATCACTGTAACGAATTTTGGGTGGATAGCATGTTGTCAAGGAGTCTCAAACACCCATACGGAGGACTGAAGGCGTAAGTAGGCCCTCAAATTCGTTGTTCCTGTTCTTTATACATGTTGCTGATTGTAGAGCAGGAAGGATCCAGGAAACAGGTGTGAGCTTGCCATGGATGAGGATGTGATTCCTTGGAGGAGAACCAGACAGGTGTGTTTTGGTAGAGATGCCAGTAGGTATGAAAGCACAGAGACGAATGGATACCTTAGTAGAAGAATAGAGAGAACGGATACGTGAGACGGAAGACCAGGTATATGGTCTTGAGGAGCTGCAGGACAGTGGTACAGGTTTTGACAGGTGGAGGACGGAGCATGGCTTCAGTCAATGTCAGGGTAACTACTGTGGTTTTGTCTTACCAGGGGGATGATGAGTCGCGACATCATTCTGTTGCTGTATGTGGATGGTATATTTGCTAGCTAGCAGGTTAGTACATACAGGGTTTTGCTGAGCTAAGGGTAAGATTAGCTCAGTGGCATGTCAGGAGGAGTTTGGAGCAGCGGAATTCTTTGACATGGGAGACATGGAGATCACAGGTTGATTTTGTCTCGAGTGGGAGCTGATGTGAATCAGGTGTTGGCGAGGTTCAGGATGCAGAACTGGAGCACACTAAGGGCTGGACAGGTACAGTGTCCGAAATCACATGAGGTCTGGTATAGACCTGAGTATTCCCATGCAGTGGGAGCTGTCAGAGAGTTAGGAGCCAATTCAGGGAAGTGGGTTCTTAGGTTTTCTGAGAGGGACCGGCAGCAGGTGTTGCTATGCAGGGTCAGGACTTCACTACAGGGGTTGTAGGTTCGGATGTGGCAGGGTACTCGGATGACAGGTGGTACACCACGGGATGTGTGGTGGGTTGTCTTCAGGGTTGAGCTTGAAGAGGGATACAAACCAGAAAATAGATTAGACGGAGTACAGGTACAGGTACAGTGCAGCTGTTTATCTCCAAGTGGGAGATTGTTAGGATTGTGGAGCTAAAAGCTTCACTGATGCAGACATGGAGGAGGTTGCAGGAAAGTTGCAGAAGTGTCAGAAGTGTTTGGCGTTGGTCTGGCCAACCGGCGTCGGCAGGGTAAGACAGGAAGGCAACCGACGTCGGTCATATATCGGCCGGCGTCGGCGACCCCCAGGCAGACAGGGACCGGCGTCGGTCGCCTGTGTGGTTCGACTGCGAGTTAATTACGGGCAGTGGGTTGACGAACCAAGTGTTTGCATGATGAGTGCTAATTTTAGACTCATAGCTGCGGATCTAATTATTGTAATTAGATGTCTAATTATTGTTTGATGAGATCTATATAATAGACTCATGGTTGTATTGGAAAAGTGTGCTAGGGAGTAAGAGAGCATAATTATAAGCTCCTTCTGTGTGTGAGGTAGAGCAATGGTGCGTTCCTCCTAGTGCCTCAGTACCAGGTGTGTTGGTGCTGGATTGGAGAGCCAGCTGGGTTCTTCAGGAGTGTAGGATCTTGGTCACAGTTGCATGGCCTATATAGGAGATCTACATGGTAAGTAAGATCGTTGATCTGCAGGTGTATGTGTGTGCAAGGTCGAGGTTCACAGGTGAATAGAACCGTTGTTTGATTTACAGGTGTGCAAGGTCATATAGACAGCAACACAACAGGGAGCAGTATCAGGCAGGATCTACTTGGAGTACAGGTGTGTACTCAGATAGAGCAAGAGGAAGGCAAGGGAGCTCCTTCCATAAGTATGGTCTGTTGAATTGCAGGTTGTTGCAGATTCATGGGAGATCTACTTGAAGTACCTTGAGTACTTGTGGAGCACGTGGAGTGCTTGTAGAGTGCGTGGAGCACTTGTGTTGTGCGTGGAGCACGGGAGGTGAACACCAACTCTGTATTTTGAGTTGGGTGTTGGGACCTGTGAGAGGGAGAGCTTTGGGGAGGAGAATTACTGTTCACTTGAGGTGTGGGAAACCTCTGTAAGGTGGTGGAGAAGAAGTGGCATCTTCTTTATTGTATTCTTTTCTGTATAAAGTGTTAATACAATTTGTGTATTGTCTCTCATATCATGTGTTATTCTGAATTCTAGTTACTTGGTGAATCTGGTTAATTTCCGCATATTAAGTTGCTTGGTTTAGTAATCAAATTGTGTGCTTCCGGTTTATCTCCCAACACTTTAGGCCGAGTCATACAAATTACCTCTTATAAATCACCATTCATGAATGCATTTTTAACATCCATTTTCTATATTATTCAACCAAAATATAACAACTCATTTTTTATACAAGAGAAAAGGTTTCAAGATAGTCAATATCAAGGTTTTGAGTAAACCCACAAATGATTAATATGGGTTTAAATTTATCAAATTTTTAAATTATATTTAATTTTATAAATCCACCTACAACTAAAAATATGCCTTTTAAGTAGAGGTGGGATAAGATCCCAAGTTTGATTTTTAGTTAAGACATTATACTCAGCTTGCACAACAACTTTCCATCTATTATCTTGAATCGCTTCCTCAAAAGATTGAGGTTCACATTTATACATAGTCATTAAAACATGATAAAAATATTGACTTCTAGTTAATTTATTAATATTATGAAGACTAGAAGATTGGATTAGAAATTATATCATTTTAGATCTTTTAGATTAAACATGAAACTCAAGGGGTTACTTAGACTCTAAGTTATCCAAAGATGGATCAACTTCTTCTAGGACATTTGTTTTTTTATAAGGAAAAACATGAGAGCTAGGTTCATCAAAAGTAGAACATTGAAGAGGTTTTGTAGAGAGCTCACCAAAATGTTTTTTAAGATTGAGAATATTCATATTCTCAACGAATGCCTTTTAGACAAATCATGTAATCTTGATCCTTTAGTCTTACCTCCATAACCTAAGAAAATAAAATAATAGGAGGTAGGATCAATAATATTTATTTTTACTTTAGGAACAAAGATGGAAGCAAAGCTACCAAAGATCCTAAGATGAGCCACACCGGGTTTCTTTTTTGACCACATTTTTAAATAAGTAGAAATGTCCAAAGTTTTAGTAGAGACTCTATTCAAAATATGTATAATGGTATTCATGGATTCAATCCATAAGAATTTAAGAGCATTATAAAATGCAACATTGTTCTAGCCATCTCAATAATAGTGCAATTTTTTCATTCAATAATATCATTTTACTGAGGGGAATAAGGAGTTGTTAATTCCTTTTGAATACCAAAACTAATGTAAAAAAATCAAACTCTTTGTTAACATATTCACCACCATTATCAGATCTTAATCTCTTATATAAAATTTAGAATCATTTTCAACAAAAGCTTTAAATTCTTTGAATTTAGATAACACTTCAAATTTATTTTTAATGAAATATGACCAGATCATTCTAGTATAATCATCTATAGAAGTAACAACATACAAAGAACTATTAAAAGATACAACTTCAAGAGGTCTTGCTACATCACTATGAATTAACAAAAAAGATGTGAGGAATTTACATTGTGATTCTTGTGAAAGGCATTAGTATGTTGATTACCATATAAGGAACCTTCACAAAGTTCATGATGAGAAGACATATAAGGAAGATCAACAATAATATTATGAGAAGACATATCATGTAAACTTATAAAATTAACATGTCCTAATATTTTATGTCATAATTGAGATTCATTCTTGCTATGTGATGAAAGACAACATGTAGAAGAAGCAAAAAAAATGTTTAAACCATTCTTTTGAACACCTTCAACAATCAGAGAATTAGATTGATTTGTAATGGACAAGTTATACTTAAGAAAAGTTACAATGAAGTTGTTATTCATAAGTTAATAATAAAATAAAAAATTCCTTTTAAGCTTAGGTACATAGAAAATATCATTAATAACAACATTTGCAAATTTTGCCTTTCCTTTGTTGCTTTTAAAAATAAATTATCTCCTTAATAAATATTTTTAAAAATATCTATAATATCAGATAAAATGTTAGATAAGTAAGTCATATGGTGCGATGCACCACTATATAAAATCCATTTATTCTCATTATAAACAAATAATATATCATATAAAATAATAATATTATAATTATGCTCCTAATTGTTGAGTTGATTATGATTCTGATAAAGATTTTTATTAGATTTCTTCCTTTTGTTATTTTTAGGGGTTTTCTTGCTAACTCTATCTTTATTTTTTATAATAATTTTCTCTTATATGACCAAATTTATCACACGGGTTGTAATTCCCATTAAAAATTAGGTACATGATTCTTATTACCAGATTTATTATTCCTATTTTTGTCATTAATAGAATTAGGGTTAGATTTATAGTTTTTATTATTCTCACAAATAGTGTTGAGAGTGATAAGTGTTTTAGTAACATTCTCTTTAGAATCAAAATTAGATATCAGTTGCTCTTTTTGAATTAGAAGCGCTGATAGGGTAGTGAGGTCAGGGACATCTTGTTATGTTTGGTATTTTGAATTCAAAATTAAAATAAAATTACAATTTTTTTCGTGAATATTACGCTGAATAATGAAATATAACAATTGATATTGAATTTTATTCCATTTGCATCCATCTAATTGAACTTTAATATTCTTAATTTTAGCAAGAAAATTAATAATTTTTTATCACCTTTCATTAGTGTCGTAAGTAATTCAAAGATCAACTTAACAATATAAGAGATATGAGTGCCCTCATGGATAAACTCAAAGAGTTTTCAAGTATCACTAGGAGACTCTTGATTATCGATATGGAGTAGGATTATAAGATAGTCGACATGGCTTCATGTGATTTCTGTTGAAAAACATTTGAAAGCTCAAGGGTAACATGTCATCCTGATGGGCTTTTTTCAATCTCAATGACTATATTCCATAATTTTTAGACCATAAATTCTCCTTTAATGTAAATTTTTCATATATTATAGTTTGATCCATTAAACATTTGAGATTTATCTAATGCAAAGTTAGGTGAAGCCATATCTTCCCTTTAAGAATGACAATATAACACTAGATGATGATTAAAATTGAATCCCTTTTAATGTGAAATTTTAACTTTATTTGATAGTAAATCAAATTAAAAGTGTAAATAAATAATTTTTTTTCAATCAAACATATACTAAATAATGCAAAAAATTGAAGCAAAATGTACTAATTTATGTGTCGTAAGTGTCACACATAAAACAACTATTTAAACACTATGATTATAAAAGTGTAAAAACTATAATAAGATGCTTCAAAATAAAAAATGGACTACATAAATGCGTCTAGAAGGTGTTAAAACCTATAAAATTATTTGTCACATGACTATGCTAGACAAAATATTATTTAGGTCAAAATTTAAAGTTATACAAGGGTTTTGAATTTGAGTCACTCCACACATAAACCAATAAAGTTTTCTAATTGACCAAGAAAGATTTTGACTTGACCAAAAAATGAAAGAACTTGTGGGTTTTGAACACTAGACCTCTTCGTTACAAGGTTTTAGCAAAATAAAAACCACCAACCCTTATAGGAGACTACTCAAGGATTTACATGCACTAATGTATATTTAAACATTGTTATATCTGGATTTTTAAATATATATAATATGCATGTAATTTAAAAAAAGTAAAAACACAATAAAAGTTTGTAACTTTAGAGTAACTAGTTTTCTTCCAAAGTGGGGACTAGGTTTAGAAAACAAATATTTAATAAATAACTTTATTTTTTAAAATACTTTTATAAACTATATCAACTAAATTTAATACTTGTAGTTGGTAATGATGCACCTGTAGAAGCAGTAGTGCTCACAAAAATGATATAAGTCATCAGAGACCTCAAAATTTTGCCAATCTTCTTGAAAGCTTGAAATAAGGCAGAAAAGAGCTTCATAATTAAAATTTTTGATGAAAAATTCAACATTTCTAATTACCCAGGGTGTATTATGGCATTCAGGTGGATAAGGAAAAATCACAAAGGCTTCAAAACTCCTTTTCAGGGTCTACAAATGCTTTTAGGAGGCTTAAACAACCATCATTTGATCTCTTATAATAATAACCATACTGAAATAGACAAAATGAATTTATTTACTCAATTTTCTTCATTCATGGTGTTGGAATATTGTCATTGATGTCAAATGAACTATTGTCGAAAGTGAATGGAATTGATTGCCGGAAGTAAATAGAATTGATGGTTGGAAGTGAACGAAAATGTCGACGGAAGTGAACAAAATTGTTGACGAAAGTGAACGAACATGTTGCCAGAAGTGAACGGAATTGTCGACGGAAGTGAATGGAAATGTTGACGGAAGTGAACGGAATTGTTGATGGAAGTGAACAAAAATGTCGACGGAAGTGTCGACGAAATTGTCAACCTTGGCCGACCTAATGGGAGGAGTTGTGACCGTTCGAAAGGACCTTTTCTCTTGAAGAGTCACGACCTTAATTTATGGCTTTCCGTGGGTTATAAATAAATGCATAAAAAATGGCAAAAAAAGTAGATTCAAAAGTGGAAGATATATAAAAGAAGAGCATAATTTTTAAAGGCAAATTTTTTTGAGAATATTAAAAAGAAAAAATCAACAAGTATAAGGAAGAGTATAGCAACGAAAACACTCAAGTTTAGATCGAATCTAAAGGAGATAAAACAAGTGTTCTATCATCTGTGGTTTTGACAACAAATTTGAGATAGAAGAGTGATTTTTTCTAAGAAGGTTGGTGCCTTCGTTTTGAAGAGATTGGTGTCTCTTGCTGAGTTGGTGCTCGGTGAAAGGGGTTGGTGCTCTTGTAGGTTGGTGCCTACAAAATTGTTTTTTGGGTTGGTGCCCCAATAGGTTGGTGCCTACGAATATTTATATTAAGAGAATTTCTGCGTGGTTTTCTCTCGAAAGGGTTTCCACGCAAATCTGTGTCTATTTGCATTGTGTGGTTTTGCATTGTATTCTTTGATTGCTTTGAATATATTAATTGCGAAGTAATTTGAGGTTTTGATTTAAGATTAATAGTCGAAAGTGAAAAAATATCTTATACTGATTCACCCCCCCTCTTAGTATAAGCTTGTGCTTAACAATTGGTATCAGAGCCGATTCCTTCGGTGTTAGCACAACTGCTAGAAGGTAGATCTTGGGAAGCACATATGGCAGGATCTCAAGTGCTAGATGGTTTCTCCACTAACAAGGCTCCTTTGTTCGATGGAAGGAATTACGCATTTTGGAGCATAAGAATGAAGACTTACTTGATGGCCCTAGGTTTCGATATTTGGCAAGCAGTGGTAATAGGATACACAACGCCACAAATTGCACCAATGATGCCATCAGAAAAATGGCCAGTGAGAACAATGCGAAAGCTATGAATGCAATCTTATGCAGGCTTTCAGAAAATGAGTTTGTTAAGGTTATGCATTGTGAATCTACAAAAGAGATTTGGGATAAACTCAACACTATTTATGAAGGTGACAGTAAGGTTAGAAAAGCAAAACTCCAAACCCACCGGAGGTAGTTTGAAAGTTTAAAAATGAAGAATGATGAAAACATTGTTGGGTATCTTCTTCGTGTCGATGAGATTGTTAATGTCATTCGAGGAATCAGAGAGAAAATTAAAGAATCTGTGATCGTTCAAAAAGTCTTGAGATCCCTACCATTGAGATTTGATGTGAAGGTTGCCACCATTGAAGAAATGAAGGATTTAGACACAATGAAAATGGATGAGCTCCATGGAATTCTTATGATCTATGAAATGAGAACCAAATCTAAGAGACAGTTGAAGAAGGAAGCATCATTCAAGGTCTCGAAGAAAGAGAAGATCAAAGAACCAAAATCAAGTGAAAATTCAAGTATGAAAAAGATGAAAATGAAGCTCTATTCATTCAGAAGCTAAAGAAAGGATCGGGCAAATATAAAGGAAAGTTACCATTTAAATGCTTTAATTATGGTAAAATTGGTCATTTTGCAGCCAAATGTCCAAATAAAGGAAATAGCGATGATGAGAGAAACAAATCAAAGTACAAAAAGGGATTCAAGCCAAGCAAAGACAAGCAAAGATTTGAGAAACAAAATAAAAGCCTATACTCCAAGAGGTATAGCAACTCATCTAAAGAAAAAAAAGAAAGTGATGTTGAGAGTGATAATGAAGAGATTCTGTTCATGGCTACAGAAGAAAATGCCACCACCAGCAAAGATAATTTGGAGGAAGACGAAGACATGGAAGAAGATGAAGTGAACCTTGAAGAAGAACTTATTTGCGCGTTGGAAGATATAAAAGCATTTAAGAAGAAGAATCAGAAACTAAAGTTACAACTCTGAAAATATGAAGAAGAGAATCGAGACTTCAAAGTGAAGACATCACAAGTCTTTGAGGAATCAAACAAGGTAATTGCTGATCTAAAAATCCAAATCGAAGAAGCAAAGAAAATTGAAGAAGATCTAACGGATCAGCTAAAGAAGAAAGGAGAAGACTGTGAAAGGTATGAATCTAAAATAGATGTTTTAAAAAGGGATCTAGAAAAGGCGAATTCTAAAATAGTAAGTGAATTGAAATCTGAGAAAAACACTCAAATTTTGAATAAGATTCTAGAGAGTCAAAGATCACCATCTAACAAGTCAGGGATTGGGTATGAGAAGGCAAAAGAGAAAACTAAGAGCTATGTTGAAACTCTTAAGGAACCAGTGAAAAAGGAGACCAAGAAGGAAGAAGCCCAGAATACAAAAAACTAGCTCTATCAACAAAGAAAGCAAAGGAGAACAAAACTTCAAAAGACCATTTGCTCCAAGATATGCAAATAAAACCAAGTTTGGTAATTATTTTGATGGATATTGTTATTATTGCAATCATTTTGGTCATAAGAAATTAGATTGTAGAAACAGAGCCAAGGATATTGAAGTCGGGAGCATAAACAAAAGAACCTATGGAGCTTCGAACAGAAACTACAATTCGTTTGCTCCCTTATCAAACTTTGATGAAGCTATAGTTTGATACAAGTGCAACAACTATGGACATATAACACGCTATTGTAGAAGTGTTTTTGAATCTGTAAGACAAGATCAAAAGTTCAAAGCTCTAGTGATAAAGAAAAGAGAACCATCAAAGACCTGGAAGAAGAAGCAAGAAGAATCCATGATTGTTCAAACAACATTCCATGCTATAGATGAAGGACAACAATGGTTCATTGATAGTGGATGTTCAGGACACATAACTGGAGATAAACGCAAATTCATCTCATGAAAAAAGGTCAATAAAGGTATAGTGAAGTTCAGAGACAACACTACAGCTAGAATAACAGGAAAAGGTACACTTAGTCTCGATAATGGAAAAACCAAAATAGAAAATGTGTTATATGTGGAAGGGTTAAAGCATAATCTTCTAAGTGTTAGCCAAATGTGTGATCAAGGACACACACTCAAGTTCTTTTTTGAAGGTTGTGAGATTACAAAAAGAGACACGGGAGAACTAATTGCAGATGCTCATAGAACCACAAACAACCTATACATGCTTGGAAAAATGAGAGGAGAGAAATGTTGTCTGAGTCAAGTTGAAGAAAGTTGGATATGGCATAGAAGGTTAGGGCACATAAATTTTGATAATCTTGTGAAAATTAGCAACAAACAGGCTGTGTGAGATATGCCCAAGATAACAAAACCTTCAAGCACTCTATGCAAGCAATGCCAACACAGGAAGCAAACCAGAACAAGGTTCAGAACAAAGGAATATTTGACCACCAAACCACTAGAGTTGTTTCATACAAATCTTTGTGGTCCTACCAGAAATGAAAGCATGCAAGGTGAGAGCTACTTTATGTTGCTCATTGATGATTATACTAGAATGACATGGGTACCCTTTCTAAAAGAAAAATCTGAAGCATTTGAAAAGTTTAAAGCTTTCAAGGCATTAGTAGAAAATGAAAAAGAGCTGAAAATAAAATGTCTAAGGTCATATCAAGGAGGTGAGTTTATTTCAAATGAATTCATTGAGTTTTGTGAAGATCATGGAATTAAGAGACAATACTCAGCTGCAAAGACTCCACAACAAATGGAGTGGTGGAAAGGAAAAATCAAACCGTTCAAGAGATGGCTAGAATTATCTTGAATGAATCTAAGCTATCAGATATATTCTGGAAAGAAGCAGTTAATACAACAGTATATATCTTGAATAGAGGGAAAATCAGAGTTAATAATGACAGAAGTCCTTACGAATTGTGGAAAGGAAGACCAGCTTCGGTCAAACATTTCAAAGTGTTTGGAAGTAAATGTTTTATCAACAAGAATGAAGAAAACTTGGGAAAATTTGATTCAAGAGCTGATGAAGGAATTTTTCTTGGTTACTCAATCAAAAGCAAAGCCTATAGATGTTATAACAAAAGGCTACAAAATATCGTAGAAAGTGCTAGTGTTAGAATAGATGAGATCATGAATTAAAAGGCAAAAGAACCTTCATAAGAGCCTCTAGAAATACCCAATCTTGTAGAAGAAGAAGGGGAGGAAGAAAATGTAGAAAGATTAAGTTAATCTGAAAGGTAGGACACCAAAGCACCATCTCGCTTTGTTCAGAAGAATCATGCTGAAAGTCAGATCATTGGCAACATTGATGCTGGGGTGCAAACTAGAAGAAGAATTGTAAGTATACCTGAGCATGTAAATTTCTCTTTGTTATCCAAGGTAGAGCCTAAGAATTTTTATGAAGCTAGTCATGATAAACATTGGGTAAAAGCAATGGAAGAAGAGTTAGATGAAATTGACAAGAATGAGACTTGGGAACTTGTGCCCAGGCCAATGGATAAGAATGTAATTGGCACTAAGTGGGTTTTTCGAAACAAATTGAATGAAAATGGCCAAGTCACTTGAAACAAAGCAAGGTTGGTATGTAAGGGGTATGCTCAAGTAGAAGGTGTAGATTTTGAAGAAAATTTTGCTCCTATTGCTAGATTAGAAGCAATTCGAATATTTCTTGCATTTTCAGTATTCAAAAATTTCAAAGTTTATCAAATGGATGTTAAATCATCATTTCTAAATGGCATTCTAGAAGAGGAAGTTTACATAGAAAAGCCAAAAGGATTCCTCTTATCAGAAAACAAGGATTGTGTGTAAGTTGAAGAAGGCTTTATACGGTTGAAACAAGCTCCGAGAGCATGGTATGTTAGGCTTGATAAATACCTACAAGACCAAGGATTCAAGAGAGGATATGCTGATAGTAATCTTTACATCAAAACTGAAGGAGATCACCAGTTAATTGTTGTGGTGTATGTAGATGATATAATCTTTGGAGGAGACAATGAGGAAATGTCTAAGATATGCAAAAGGAATTTGAGATGTCCATGTTAGGCGAGTTGTCATTTTTCCTTGGTTTACAAATCTCTCAATCTAACAAAGGAATATTCATATCCCAAAGCAAGTATGTGAAGGAGATGTTGAAGAAATTCCATATGGAGGAGTGTGCCCCTATTAGCACACCTATGGCTACAGGTACGAAGTTGAGCAAAGATGATGAATCTCTGAATACTGATCAAACTCTTTACAGATCAACGATTGGGAGTTTACTATATATGACGGCATCTAGGCCAGATATCATGCAAGTAGTAGGTATGGTTGCACGATTTCAAGTAGCTCCAAAAGAAACACATGTGCAAGCCATGAAACATATATTTAGATATTTAAAGAGAACCTTAGATTATGGGTTATGGTACCCAAGAGGTAAAGACTTCACATTGGTAACGTACACGGATTCAGATTGGGCAGGTTGTGTAGATGATAGAAAAAGTACAAGTGGAGGAGCATTCTTTCTTGGAGATAGCCTAGTATCTTGGTTGAGTAAGAAGCAGAATTCTATATCTCTATCCATAGCAAAAGCAGAGTACATAGCGGCAGTGCTATGTTGTACACAAGTTCTATGGATGAAACAAACCTTGAAAGATATCAAAGTAGAGTATAATTAGCCAATCTCCATATTTTATGATAATACTAGTGCGATAAGTATTTCAAAGAATCCAGTTATGCATTCCAGAACTAAGCATATCCCTATACAGTATCATTACTTGAGAGAATAGGTGGCAGAACAACAAGTAAAATTGGAATATGTTTCCACATCCGAATAGATGGCAGATATCTTCACTAAGGCACTTCCAAAGGAAACATTTGAGTACGTACGACAGAAGTTGGGAGTAATTTCTTTTGCATCTTGCCATTGAAGGGAAGCATCAACTAAGGGGGAGCTAAGTACTAGCTCTTGGATAGACCCTTTGCCATTGACGTCAAAGGGGGAGAAGTACAGAAAAAGGATGTCACAGAAAGGGGGAGCTACAACAAAGAAAGATTCAGATAGAAGAAATAGTGCAGCAAGGGGGAGCAGTTTTAGTATGTGGTTGCCATCAATGACAAAGGGGGAGATTGTTGGAATATTGTCATTGATGTCAAATGAACTATTGCTGAAAGTGAACGGAATTGATTGTCGAAAGTGAACAGAATTGATGGCTGGAAGTGAATGGAAATGTCGACGAAAGTGAACAGAATTGTTGACGAAAGTGAACGAAAATGTTGTTTGAAGTGAACGGAATTGTCGATGGAAGTGAACGGAAATGTTGACGAAAGTGAACGGAATTGTCGATGAAAGTGAACGGAAATGTCGATGGAAGTGAACGGAAGTGTCGATAGAATTGTCAACCTTGGCCGACCTATTGGGAGGAGTTGTGACCGTTCGAAAGTACCTTTTCACTTGAAGAGTCACGACCTTAATTTATGGATTTTCATGGGTTATAAATAAGTGCACAATGAATGGGGAAAAAAGTAGATTCGAAAGTGGAAGATATATAAAAGAAGAGCATAATTTTTAAAAGCAAATTTTTGTGAGAATATTAAAAAGAAAAAAATCAGCAAGTATAAGGAAGAGTATAGCAGCGAAAACACTCAAGTGTAGATCGAATCTAAAGGAGATAAAGCAAGTGTTCTATCATCCGTTATTTTGACAAAAAATTTGAGATAGAAGAGTGATTTTTTCTGAGAAGGTTGGTGCCTTTGTTTTGAAGAGATTGGTGTCTCTTGCTGAGTTGGTGCTCGTTGAAAGGGTTTGGTGCTCCTGTAGGTTGGTGCCTACAAAATTGTTTTTGGGGTTAGTGCCCCAGTAGGTTGATGCCTACGAATATTTATATTAAGAGAATTTCTCCATGGTTTTCTCTTGAAAGGGTTTCCACGCAAATTTGTGTCTATTTGCATTGTGTGGTTTTGCATTGTATTCTTTGATTGCTTTGAATATATTAATTGCAAAGTAATTTGAGTTTTTGATTTAAGATTAATAGTCAAAAGTGAAAAAATATCTTATACTAATTCACCCCCCCTCTCAGTATAAGCTTGTGCTTAACACATGGGTTGTACTTGGGCCATATAAATGCTCCAAATGCTGATTTTATTGCTTTTAAAAAATTATGATTTCTCAAACAAGGTTCTAGGAGGCAATAATGATGATTCGAGTGTTTCAAACATTCAGTACATGTTGCTTGTGAGATTTTAAAACTTCGTATGCCATAAATGGTCATATTTCAGCCAATATGACATCCTAGATTTGAAAAATAAAGTAAGTTTTCCTTTAATTTGCTTGAAAATTTGATATTAAATTCAATGCAAATTGCTTGCCAAACTTGTCAATCCTAGGCTCTAATTCTATGAAAATATTTGAATATGAAATGTAATGAATGCAACACATGATTGGATCTAGAATATAAATGATGATAAAGCATACTAATCAATGAACATAGTTACATAGTGATTTAACATGGGAAAACGTCGAGAGGTAAAAAAAACTCACAAAAATGATATTCATGTAACTGAGAAAATCTGCACCCCAATACAAAGCCTTCTTACTTCTCACTTCTTCACATAAACCTTCATTAAACTTTTGTAAAATATTTGCCACATGCAAATATCAAATTCACCGAGTTCACATCAAGTTTATCTAATTAAAAAGTATATTTTACAATAGAAGTAAAACCATATTTATAAAGTGGATGAAGAGAGGTGATCATTATAACCAACAGGTCCAACCATTATGAGAATCATTTAATTTAATTAATAAATAATAAACCAAAATGTTTTATTATTTGTTTACATGAAGTTTCCACCTCCTATTAATAATAATAAATCATTATTATTTAATTATACACCAAAGTATGTTAAGGGTCTAAACTAGCCCACTTAGATATCAAATGTTCTAACAAGAGAGCCTCAACTTCCCTACCAACATCACAAACTTGGCTATTTTGAGAAAAAGGATCCTCACTTTAATAATTTTGTTGCTAGTGTTGATTCAAAAATGGTTCCAATATCTAAACTTCATTTAGCTCCTTATCATTTTCGATATGACAATGCCATGCTTATCAAAGAAACCTAAGCAATTAACTTTAATACAACTACCACTCCCAGACCAATTCTTATCTCCAGATAACTTCATTCTGAAGAGAAACACAATTACATCTTTTTTCACAAATACTATGAATCCTTTACTTGTTCATATGAAGACATGCTCGACATTGACCCTAGCATAGTTTTTCACAACATCATGATATATCCAGATGCAAAACATGTGTGCCAAAAGTAACGAAAGTTTCTTCTTGAGATTTCCACCTCGTGTCACAAGTAAATCATCAAGATTCTAGATGCTAAGTTCATTAAGCTAATATATTACTTCGAATGGGTATCTAACATTGTTCCCATTTATAAGAAACTCACTATGGTCATTTGTATCTATATTAAATTTCATAATCTCAACTTAGCATGTCCTAAAGATAATTATCCTTTACCATCCATTGATGTTATTGTTCATTCTAAAACCATCTATGAGATGTTATCCCTCATGGATGATTTTTTGGGATGTAACCAAATTCACATCACTCCTAAGGATCAACATAAAACCACATTTACTACCGAATGGATAACCTATTGCTATGTGAAGATGTTGTCTAGCCTTAAAAATGCCAAAGCAACTTATCAACATGTGATGACCCATATATTCCATGACCTCATCCATAAAATAGTCGAAACCTAAGAAAATGATTTTTTTTACCAAATCAAAGCATTGTGGAAACCATCTTCATGACCTTGCCATCATCTTTGATCATCTTATCGAATACAAAGTTAGACTCAACCCTTACAAGTGTGTTTTTGGTGAACCTCCGAAAAGCTCATATGCTTCTTAATATCCTCATGACAGATTGGCATAGGCCCCAATAAGGTCATTACCATGTCAACATGCCTATTCTTATATCTAACTTACCTTGGGAAACTTGGAACAATCCCAAGATTTGTCCCTGAGATGGATTAATGCATCTATTCTGTAAGCTCCCTCCTAAAGAAAGTATCGCTCTTGATTAGATTGATGCATGTCAAAAATATTTAAATAATATGAATGAATCATTATTTCATCCTCCTACTCTATGACCACCTTTTAGTGATCATCCTCTCATCTTGTATGCATCATCCACCCCAATATCAGTTAGGGTAATTGTTGCACAACAAGATGAGTCAAGAAAAGGGTATGCAATTTACTATATCAGTTGTGCCTTGATAGATTATGAGACCCATTACATGAAAGTGGAGCATGGGTATCTTGAAATATATTTCACAGCCTAAAAGCTTTGATAATATATGCTTTATCATAACACTTATGTTATTTTCCATTCTGATCCCCTTCATCATTTCTTCTCAAAAGCTTTCTTGCCTAGAGATATAATTTACAAATGGATGGTACTCTTAATGGCATTTGACTTAAGAATTATTACTCTAAAATCCATCAAAGGCCAAGTGATTATCGATCAACTTGTTGTCACACCTATTCCATCTATGAGTCACCTTTGAGACACTCTTGCCAACTAAGAGGGCTTCTTAATCAATGGTATTGACCAAGTTATTTCCCTCAAAGAGTGCTTTCAAAATTTCACAACCTATATTTAGGCACAAGCCCTTGAAGAACCAAAAATAGTAGTCTCTAAACCTAAATCCAATGTTATCATAAAATAACTCCCACAGTTATAATAGATTTGCAAATTTGCATCAAGAAACTTAGACACTTCACTTTGATGGAACCAAGTGACTTCAATGAGTTGGGGTAGGTTGCGTCGTTTCCATCCTTATGGAAAAATAATCCCTTTATCTTTTCAATTGAAATTTAAGGTCACTAATAACATGGTTGAATATGAAGCTCCCATCCTTAGGATGCAAGAAACCATATATTTAGAAATCACTTACTTACATACCTTAGAATATTTACAACTTATATGTTGTCAAGTTATTGGCACATATCAATGCAAAAGTGAAAATATCATTGCATATCATCAACTTGTCTCCACTATTATGAAAGTGTTTGCATATTTCACAATCGAAGCAATCTCACAAGAACAAAATGTTGTAATTGATTCTCTTGCTTCCTTAGCCTCTCTTTTTCATCTTCATCAAGCAATGCATGACTCATAGTTCCTCATCCACATGAAGAAATCACCATCTAATCTAAAATTTAAGGATGATTCACTTATATACCACATCAAAGCCATCACTACTTGAAGAATCTTATGGTACAAATATATCGTCTAATTCATTAAACATCATACTCATCCTTCAGAAGTTGACTCTCATGAAAATACTAGACTCTGCAAGCAAACTTGCAAGTATGTACTTAGACATAAAATTATTTATTATCATAATGTCAAAGGTACCCTACTCCATTATGTTAATTAAGATGAAGTTCATTGTCTTCTTTTATAAGAACATGGAGGTATTTATGGTAGCCATTATAGTGAACATGCTACAACTCATAAATGCATGCAGATGGGATACTTATGGCCTACTATCAAAGAAGATGCCATCATATTTGCTAAAAATTGTAATCCTTGCCAACTTCATGATGATATAATTCATTCTCCTTTGACTGAGCTTCAAACACTCAAATCTCCTTGGTCATTCTCTGTTTGGGGATCAAATCTCATTCGTAAGTTACCTAGGTTGCAAGATGGCCATGTATTCATCATCACTACCACAAAGTACTTTATTAGGTGGGTAGAAACTATGCCCCTTATTAATATAATTATGTCACCATCTCAAAGTTTATCCTTAATTAAATCATATGTGATTTTGAGATTCCTTGCACCATCGTATTTGATAATGATGGGAGTTTCAAAAATAAAGGCATGAAGCAATTGTGTGCAAAATTCAAAATTATGCATAATTTTTTGACACCTTATCAACCTCAGTGTAATGGTCAAACTAAAGATACCAACAAAACCTTAATAGGATCTTGCAAAATAATATTAGGGATTATTATTTAGACTAGAATTTCAAGCTATACCGCACACTTTGGGCTTATCGTACTAGCATTTATATTTCCACTAGGGCAATTCCCTTATCTTTATTTTATGAATATAAAGTTGTCTTACCCTTGGAAGTAGATTTACCCTCTTTTCCAATATCTTCACAACATCATTCCCAATGAATAACTTGATGAATCCTACCTTCGCACTTTAGATCTACTTGATGAGTGGCATATGAGTGCTTTACAACACAATCACCAGTATAAAGCTTGCATAACTAAATAACATAGCAAAAAGTCAAGGTTCATACTTTTGATGCTTGAGACTTAGTGTTAAATTTGTATTACACCCATGACAAAGAGGGAAAGTATGCCCAAAAGTGGTAAATTCTTTACCTAGTCAAAGACATCCTTGGACCTAGCACATATAGATTGCAAATAAATGGACACATCTTTAATTAACCGAATGACACTTAATTTTTAAAGAACTACTTTGCTAAGTATAAATTATTCCTAATTTCATATCATGTATGCTTTTCCATTTTTTAGTTTTCTTACTTGCATGATTACAGTTAGTTTTATATATACTGTGGACTTATTGTTTCTTATAGGTTTTACTTTGAATTTCTTATTACAACTAAAATTTCCCTTATTTATAGACCTTCGAGTGTCCTCTTACGCTAACCCTAGTACCTATCTTTGGTATTTTGGTCTTTTTCCTCCTTACACCACTTGGTTTTTCAGTTTGTGAGTTGTAGTGTAACACCTGGGCAATCTAACCATGCCTTCCTCATAAAAATCCATCTCCTTTTTCAGTCAACCATTGTTTATTTTGAGATTATTTGGTTTATTTTATAATTTCATACACCCTTTGGGTCTTTTACTTACACCTCTTAGCTTTTCAATTTATGGGTTGCATGTTAAGACCTAGGGAATCAACTAAACCCTCCTTACAAATGCCCATCATTTTCACGTTACATAGATTGATTTTATTACCAACCTTAGTTAGGTGTCTTCCAAAAAATATAAGGCAATGGTCAAGAATAATGTTTTCCATCACTTAGAATCAATCACATTATCTTATGATAAAAACCCTAATAGTCTATCTTTGTGTCATCATTCACATTTTATCATTTCTCATGACGATGATTCACGCATGCCTGTCATTATATCATCCTCCTTTACACATTTTTTATGAGTGAGGCAACCCAATTATTCAATGATCATTTTCCTGATTTCCTATTTTTCATTTTTCTTTGAGCTCACCAAGGTCAATTTCAAGATTGCACTCTTTTTTAATATGCAATTCTAAGAGTCTTTAGGCACCACGATCTTTAGGTTCTCATCTCTGATCACTAAGTGTAAGCTCTCTTGTGATAGTCATCTTTAGCACCAATGTTTGGCTTTTAAAAATCTATATGGAGGAGGAAAATAGAAAAATCCAAAAGAGTTAAAAGACATCATATGAAAAGGCAATGTTAAAATGTAATATTACTATCTTAAAAGTCAAGTCCTGCCAAAAGACGTGATCTTTATTTGGCAAATATCCTATTCTATTTGAATCTCAAACTCAACATTTGGTCTCATAACAAATCCAAGGTCCACTAGGGTGTAACAGGCTAGTATAGTGGGGTAGGAGGTGTTACTTTCTATTTTTACATCTTCCTACATTTTAGTGCCACCTATCTTCTCACACAAGTACCCAATATTCACAATAGGCTGACAACTCTTTAAGGGGTCACAAGGAGTGGGGAACACATTGTGGGAAGGTAGAATCATTTTAATTTTCAAGCATGCTAGCCTTCATGGGATGATATCCTTATACTTCACTAGTTAGCCCAAGCTTACATTGTTAGGTAGGGTTCTTTAGGGTCATTGATGTTAAAAACCCCTAGTCTTGACAACTTGATTTGAGTGTCTTGTTTCTGATAAATATCATGTATTCACCTTTATGATGCCCTATTTTCTATCCCTCCATTATTTACCCCTTTATAGGTAGGTTTATTTCTTAATATTTTATAGTTTAATATATTTCTTATTCTCCATATCTTTTAGACGTGGTAGTAGTGTGGTAGTTTTATCCATCTTTAAAATAGAAATTAGATCTTTGAGTTATTGCAAGATGCTCTTTTAGTTATTGCCTTATGTTTCTTAGAGTTCTCTTATTATGTTTTGGGACCTAGTGTTTTATTCACCTTTTTTCAGGATAATGTTTTTCTATTTTTTTAGTATGGTTTGTTACTTCTCTTACATTGATGTTATTACCATTAATCAATTTTATGTGTCCTTCGTTTGATTTGGATTGTTAGTGATATTATTTTTGATGCATTCAGGGTTTCTTGATCATAAGTAGCCTTAGATTTTTAGCTTATCAAATTTTCTTTATTTTTATCAATTTTCTTGGTATTTTGGTTCTAACCTATCCTTTGCAATCATAGCTTGCCATTTTTCTAAATGATTTACGTAGATTTGAGAGTTTTCATTTTTACTTTGACTATCTTGCATTTTCTTGATTTGCTTCTATCCATTTTAGCCTTGTATCCTTAGGGTTTCTCAGATTTAGTTACTGTACCCTCCACGATCAAGACTATGGTATTTGCATGCAACCATTCAATGATAAGAGTTAGTCAAGGTATGTATATGGTACTTTCAGTTATTAATTTATCAATAGTTATTTCAACATTTTATTTTAATTATATTTTTATGTTTTTATGTTGTTTCCCAAAACACCATCCCATGTTACACTATTATGACACATGATGAGCTTCAGGTGGGGCATATGTATACACATAATATTTCTCACTTTATCATTTACTAAAGCTTTCTCTTGCACTAACTTGTTGATCATCCATATCCCTGAGTGCATGCCTTAAAGGTTACACCAGGAAAGTGGTGGATAAGGCTTGTGGTGCTTTGTGAGAGATGTTATTACATGAAAATTACACCTTCCTACCATGAGTTTGTCCTGCTTAATCTTCCTTGCCATCTACCTCTTCCATATTGTTTTTATTTAGTTATGCTAGATTCTATATATCCTACAACATCAACCTGGTCGATACCATCTATTTAGTGCCTTTTATCCTTCATGTACTATATTAGCTAGCTTGATGTAGTTTTGAGCCTGTCTTATAACATCTGTATTGTATCATCCTGGCTAATTCCATTTAATGTCAACTAACTTATTTCAATTGTATTGGTCAGGTTGATGCCATTTGCTTATAGTTTAGGGTTGGTTTTAGGTATTGGATCAATATACATAGAGATCATATTTCATTCATATCACATCCATATACACTCATTTGATCTTATTTCACTCGCACTTCTGCCCTAAGCCATATTTGGAGGTGTTTAAAGTCTAAAACCTTATCTTGAGGAAGCTTGTCTTATGGTGTCTTTGAAGCTCAATATGTGGAAACACTGGGAGTTCTCAACTAAGGATATCTTAGGTCTTTATCCAATCATGTGATGTCTTCAACCCATAAAATTCTCTTGTTAAGCTCTACTTGAGCCTAGAGGGAGATTGATGCTTGACAGGTCCACTCTAAGGTAAGTATTTCTAACCCTGTGCTCTTTCCTTTATGTACTTAGTAGATAGATGTTGTTTGTTGCTTAGTGAATGAATGTGTGTGTATCCTTGTTTAGGTTATTTATACATTGAATAAGTTGGTGTGTCTATATGATTGCTTAGACCTTCCATATTTCATTTTAGGTTGCATAGACTCCCAGTTGGTTGACTAGTGCACCTTACCCAATTACATTCATTATAACCCTTCCCCTTAGTTTAGTTTAATTTAATTGGATACTTAAAATCATTGCTTACAATGAACTTAATTTCATGGAGGTCGAATAAGATTTATATCCTTGTGTTATAGGCTTAGGCTTTGGAACCCTTTCCTCTTGACATTTGCGATATACATAACCCTCTAATAGATCTACATAATTCATAAGTCATTACTCAATCATCTAAGTATTACAGGCTCTATTTGATTGACCTTGTTCGAGTCTTAGTATGTTGAGATAGGATAGTTTTAGGTTGGTCTTAGCCTGTGCATACACCAAGAAACCCAAGAGCGCTCAGATTAGAAGGACCTATCAAGTCTTAGTATGCACCAATGATGTTAGTTTGGTTGGCACAAAACACATATCATAGTGAATGGGAAGGAGGTTGCATGAACCACATATTGAAAAATAAAGTGTACAATTCTATGGAGTTGGAAAATGGAGTGAGTCTTCAAGTAGGTTGACATTAAGGAAAACTATTGAATGAATCGGTCTTCAACAGATCTAATGTAGAATGGAAATAATCTAAGAGTTTTTTAGGCAAATAAATTCATTGTAAATTAGTTCAACTATGCTATTAATATAAATAGTTGGACATATCTATAGGTGTACATTTATTATATGTAATCACAAGTTGGTGGCTTAAACCTATAAAATCCCACCTTGCTTCTCAGTTTAGGTTGTTGACGCTTTCATCATTTTTGATCATGTTAGTATTATTGTTGTTATGTTGTTGAACATATTATCTTTGTTGATTTTACCAAGTATGATCATTCATGTAAAACTGAGTATTAATGAAAAGAGGCTAGACCTTTCATTAATGATTAATGTTATCATTCAAGTTGTTTGTTGTTATTATGTTATGATGGTGATATTTGTCCGTTGAGTTCTTGCATAGTAATTATCTAGTGTTTAACTTGATTAATATTGGTTTGTGCCCATGACGCTCTAGTTGGTAGTACAAATAAATGATTTATCATATTTTGTGACTAACCCAACTTTACCCCAAAAATCTCTCTCCATGCACTTAAATAATATGTAAGTTCACTTGCATGATATGTTGGTGTGGTGAGCATCATTTGTTAGAGTAAGCATAGTGATGTAGACATTATGGGTTACATATAGAAAAATTCCCTAGTATTTTGGTTTTATTACTAGGACGTTGTTGATTTAATAGAAAAAGATGGTGTTTGAAGATGATTCACCATATTTCCTTGGATAAAATTGAGATATGATTAGAGGAGATGAAGTGCACCTTTGTAAAGAACCATCCTAGCTTAGGAAAACTAACCTTTAAGAAATGGATGGAGGAGTATTTGTATGATATTTTATATGTAGTGTCTTTCTGTGAGCTACCTTGAGATATTCATACATGGATGACCACATATTTTATGGACTAAAATTGAAAGTATAATATAAATCATCACCAAACAAAAGCATGGATTGAGAAATTACAGTACATTGATATAGTTTGGACCAGAGTAGTAAATGTATGGTGTAGGGGCACACTGAATATCTATCTCTTAAAGTTCTCAATTTGTAGGTGTTTTAGCTTGGAAGAAGTAAAGTATCAATTATTATGTGATCCCATAGGGTATTACATAGTGCAACTACCTTTGGAGATTAAGAAGCTTATGGTAGATTACAGAATTGAGAATCTATATGTGGAGGGATAAAAATCTCCTGCAACATGGGCTAAGCAGGTATTAAAATAAGGGTGGGAAAGATTTACATGATGCAGTTGTGAAGGGAAGAGAGCTAAAAAACTTCAACATGGAGAGACCAAATGATTGTAATCTCAAGAGATGCAAATATGATGAAGGCCAACAAAAATTTGAGTTAGGGATATGCTATGAAGACCTGCATAGGATAATAAGGGCATGAGGATGACTCTCATGCTAAGGAGATGTGATCTAACAAGGGAGAAACATAACTCATTGAGAATGACAACATTCTAGATAAGATATCTTAAATTACTTGGGACCCTATGAACATGCAGAATCACACATTAATTAAGGAAGTGTACATATAGAATATACCCAAATTGTTAGCTTGTGTATTTATTAATTAGATAGAATGAATAGTAGGGAATCGTGTATATTTGTCTCAAATAATAGATTTCAAAATACAATAGATGATTAATAGTATATTACTACAATCGATACCATATAATCCTTTAGCATCACTAGTAACACCAAATGCAAAGTGTAAGATCCTAGTCTTGTTTGGCATGCCACAAACGAAGGTTATAAATACACCTACACAAGCTTGTAGTAATACATCATGAGGGACAACAACTATGAACATAGTGGTATCTAACTTAGACACTAATCTAGCCTTGACATAACCAAGTGTTGGGGTTAGCGTAAATGTGTTCCCATGAGAAGGAAACATTGGTGGGATAGGTGGAATCAACTTTAGAGGAAGTCAAAGTTCAAGTCCATGGGAAATAAATAGTGAGCCAATCCCACAACATTTCATTTAAAAAATGTCCTTAAGTCTACTAGAGTATAAAGGAGTGGAAAATATTGTTGAGCATGTTCACATATATGAATTGATATACTATGTAAAGGGTATCAATATCCTAGAGTGAAAAACAATCTAGTTCATGACTACATTTATAGATCATGAACATATATGGCACCACAAGTTCGATCCACTATAGGCTATTGTGGATTGTGACCTTATGAAGAAAACATTTTTAAAAGAGTTTGATATTCCTAAATTAAAGTAGTAGAGAATCTCTATGCTTAAGGAAATTGAGCAAGAGTTTACTGAAATGTTTGTGCATATAATTCAAGTTTTAAAGCCTTTATCTCTAAGATCTCAATTGAGATCCACCCCATTTAGCACATGAAATGGCTCATTAGGAGTTTACTCTTTTCATTTAGGCATGTGTTAGCTAGGAAAACTTTCACCAAGTCACAAGAGGCTTTGGAAGCAACCCTGATAGCTAAAGTAGCCAATAATATAAACATGGGGATCAACCCATTTATGTAAGCATAAATTACCTCAACGGACTTACAACTCTAGAAGTTGACTGGTAACATCATGCAATAAACTCATATTAGTTTGTGGTTTACTGAATGCAAAGTAAAGGGTCATAAAAAAATATTTCTATAATGTGCATGATTAAGGCACTACTCACATCATGTGAAATTTGCCACAAAGAATATAATGTGTGTACTTACCCGTTGTTGCAGAGGGGAACACAAGCAAAAATATCTCTATATTGTAATATATGTGAATCATCTACCCATGACAATAACTATTTTTGGGTAATTGATGAAATCCATGAAGCACGAGGGTGAGGGACATAGTAAGAGATTATGGGACCTTCAAACCAAGAAAAAGGTAGATATGGTGGTGAACACCCATGTATAGGAAGAGGTGGAAAATGAGGTGGAGGATAATTTCTCCCATGTACCTACTATAATTGTGGCTCACCATAACATTACTAGAGGGATTTATAAAAGATCCCCACTTATGGATATTGTCAAGGGGAGCATAATATTGAGGAATGACTTGACCTCTATTGAAAGTTTATGCAATAGGACAAAGTTGAAAAGGGTGCAGGGATGATCTAAATAGTGTGCTTAAGACATTAATGGATACCTAAAGAGGGTGGGTGTAGATTTCCCCAAGTTTCAAAGGAATATCACAACGTGCATCTGTGCCACAAATCAACCATAAGTAATGTAAGCACTAAGAGAGAAAATCCATAGTTCAAAACCCTTAGTCATTAATTATCCTGATGGCCTTAACCATAAGTTAATACTATAAGAGGTAATGTATGTGATACAAAACTTGCAAGTAAAGTTCCAACACTTTCAAGATATGAGAGCTAAGTCAAATATTGGACCCCAAATTTTGTAATAATATATTCTAAGTATCTTGGAGCCATAATCTCAAAAGAACAAGGGCATAAGAGCAGGCACGTAGGACCATGATGTAAAAGAGATAAATATAAAAGAATGACATGGAAGACCTTAGAGTGGAAGTGCGATCCATGAAAGATAAGGAAGTGAAGGATGAGCAAAAGATGTGGGACTTCAAGAAATGCAAGACTAGGATAAGAGCATAAGTAGTGGAGGCAGTTATAAAGTAGTTTGCAGAAGCAATAGAGATTAATGAGAGTGTAAATCTAGCACCGGTCCACGAAAGAAGGGGAACACAAACATAATTTAGCATAGAGAGGGTATATATGGGTGATAGGCCCAAGTTAGTAGGAATTAATTATAATGACTCTCTGTGACTCATTATTGTTAATGGTTGTTGGTTAGTCAAAACTTTGGTATTATTGATGTAACCAAAGGTGAGGGGTTTATTTGTTTATAAATACCCCTTAGCCTTATTTATAAAATGTTGTTGTTGTGGTTGGAGTGGATAGAAATGTTGTTGATTTTTTTCAGATGTAATTGTGAAATGGTTATCAATATATAATTGAAGAGAGAGTCGAATGAAGGAAGCACCTTGTAATCTTATTCAATGAAAGCAACATAATCCTTTGATTACAAATCGTGATGTGTTGAACTCTATAGTGTTAACTTTGCTTTTATGATATTATTTATATGCATTTCAGGAATACATTAAATGACTGAGTCTAGACTAATGTTGGTACTAACAATGACTAAACATAGTAATTTAAGCACCTAATTGGATAGAGTTATGTAACCACCATCATGACATAATCAATGGGGATCAGTCTAGTCTATGCACCTTAGGTGAGGACACGAGGTTAATCCTCGTATGATATGCTGGTAGGCAAGCTCATTGGTAATTTCTTTCCATATAACGTGTAACTAATACTTAGTTATACAAAGTTAAGGAAAAAGACCCAACATTTTTTGGTTCCATTGCTAGGACCTATTGCATTTATTGGTACGATGATAGAAAAATGATCAAGTGACTATCTTTGGAAAATGTTGAGCACTAGGTTGCTACTGTAGAATAGAACTTTACACTCCAATATCTTGAACTAAGAGTTTATATGCACACATGGGTAGAATAACAACTATACGCTTCTCTATATAAAACATTATTTATAAAAGTACCCATTCACTTACATGTTTGGATTTTAGCATATGCACGAGACCACTTAAGAAATTATGGATGAAAGGCTTCCTGGTCAGTAGAGCATTATATGACCTTAACTAAGTTTAAAATTGCTTAGACACGAGCAATAAGCATATAGTAGAAGGGAATGCTTAATAGCTATATTCTAGAATATGTGGTCTCTACATATTATTGTATGGAAGAAGCACAGTTCAAATTGTTGAGGGAACTATGTGGGAGGTATCTCAAGCAATTTTCTTTAGAGATTAAGGAACTTATGGTTGATTTTGGGATGTAGAACTTCCCCATGGATGGCCAAAGTCTCTCATGCATGATCTACATGAATAGTGGGGAAATGGAAGGGTATGCAAAGGTATGGGATTGGTAGTTCAACGTAGAAGTTAGACAACAAAAACTAAAGAAGCGTAAGTATGATGAAGCCAAGCATAAGGTTATGAGAGGCAGTGATCCTAGAGGTAGACGAGAGGATACTGAAAGTGTCATGAGAATTTGTAAGAGGGTAGAAAGGCATGGTGGGTACTCTCTAACCATAGATTTGTGCCTTTTGATGGTATATATACATGTGGAAGAAGCAAGATAAACATTGATAGTGGAACCCAATCCAAATAGACCCAATTCCCCACCACAATGCATGCTCATGCATTTGAGTTTGACAAAATTCTTGTTAGAAATTGGGATACTGATAATGCAAAATCTGAAGTTGAATCTGAAATCAAAACCATAGGGGAGTCTTTATAAGTACAAGATTAAGCTAACAATTTACCATTTATTTATACCTTTATATTAAAATAATGACCTATGTCTCACCTTAGAATGTTCGGTAGACCAAATCTAATTAGTGGGTAGACTATAGGACCAATAATAACTAATCAACCACCCTCAACACCCATTATCTCTAGTGCACCTATTACTATAGGTGGCATGGGAAGTAGTATCGATGGATCAAGTTGTGGCACATGAGGCATTAGAAAGCTACCACCTCAAGGTTCAAGAGGAATTGGAGGAGCACCACAACATGGTCCACTACAACCACCTAGTACACCTACAATATGTAGACATCTAAAATTGGCCACCAATGGCTTCATACCCAACTTTAGAACAATTATTACCAACCATTGAACATCTAGCCTAAGAATTTCTATAAGTCTAAAATTTGGCTTCCTAACCATGCAAATAGATCAATTTGGCATATAAATTAATTAAAGCAAATAAATCAATTTGGCCTATAAATTAATTAAATCATGTAAATGCACGCATTAAATTAATTAAATAATTGGAAAATGTGCAAAAGCCTAACAAAGATTAATTAAAAACAAAATCCTTATACAATATTAATTAAATTCATCCATGAGCAATAAATCAATTATTAAAAAGGAAAAGTCAAATATCAATTAATACCCTAAAAAGCCAATCATTACCTTTTGTGAGTTGTCCAAATGCAAAATATCTCAAAATATCTATTCATGCTTATCACGAGATTTTGGACACCTCTTAACCCTACTAGGGTTAACTAAGCAAACCAAGGATAAGATTTAACTTATTGCAAGTCATATCAAAGCCTATAAAAGCAAGCCTAGAGCTCTTTATTTTTCATGAGAGCTTGGATAGAGTAAAGTTATTTTGCAAAAATTTGAGCATGAATACAAACATAGTGTTATAATGCCAAAATTCTAAGCCAAGCTATGCCAATCCAATACCAACCGTGGTGCCAAGAGGAGATAAAGATAACCAAGCCCCATTGATGAAGACATTTGAATCACAATCTGAGCAAACCAACGAAGAGATCTCTTGGAGAAATCAAGGAAGATAAGGAAAGTTGTCATTTTTTTGCATTTTAGTTGTGTTTTCAATTAGTTTGTTCATTAATCTCCCCCCATGATCTAGGCCTAGAGATCTTAGCTTGCTAGTGTGTTGATTTCATTATTTTTGAAACTAACACTATATTAACCTCCTCTCTTGAGTCAAATTCCTTGATCACACAATCTACTATGAGATGACACTTCACTTGCCTAAATATTGAGGTATCAAAAATGTTATAGAACATGTTCACAAGTTTGAAATCATCTGGTGAGTGTGAGGTATCACTTATTTAGATCGAAAGGTAACTTAGTATGCCACTACTTTATTGGATCATACATATTAATGGTACCATAAATTTGATCCTCAATATGTAGTTGTGAATAATGAATTATTAAAGGTTACTTTTCTCCAAAAATTTGATATCTTCAAATTTGAGTAGTAAATTATTGATGCCTTAAAAGATATCAAACTAGATCTCATTAAGAGTGTGCACACATATGATACACATTTCAAAACACTTATTTCAAATTTATCATTTGAGATTAACCTAAAACATATTGCTTAGTGGTTTGTGGGAGGTTTATTAATTCTGTTCCGATGAGCCTTATCTCACAAGACTTTCATTGAACCATGTGAGGCAATAGAAGTTGCCCTCCACACCGAAGCCAAGGGAAGTATAAATATGGGAATCAACCCATTTATGGAGGTTCAGATCACTACAATGGCTTCTCAACTAGAGAAGATTATGGGTAATAATGCTCATGACACCCACAATGACTTGTGGTGCATTAACTATGAAGCGGAAGGCCATAATAGGAACAACTTTCCTCAGAAGAATGTTCACACTGTAACAAAATAGTATTGTGAGATACGCCAAGAGGATCATGGTGTAAGAAGTTGTCCCTTACTATAATGTGCTACCCAGGGTAAAATGTCATTATACTATAAAATATGTGATGTATACACACATGATACTAATGACTATTGGGTCATTGATGAGATTCATGAAGCATGCACAAGAGGCACTCAACAAACTTATATTGCTAATAACTAGTAGGCTGCTAGAGGTCAATCTTTTAGGGGTCAAGGATGTGGTAATAGACACAGACGTGGTCATTTTCCACCCAGGACCTATTACAAATGTGGATATCTAGACCAATACCAATGTGACTGCACAGTCTATCCCACATGCATCTTTTTAAAAAATGAACATTGCTTGGAAGAATATCCAGATTTGTATGCAACCGTTACCAAATAATGTAATGAGAAGGGCATTAGTATGGTTCATGTTGTAAAAAATGTAAATGATCAGTGGAGATCATGCCTTACCATTCTACCAATTGAACCTAAGGTAAATATTACTACACATAGTGGTACTCATTCCCAACTGATTTTAAATCCACCTGTCACAAAGGTTCAACATGAAGAACCTCATGTGCAACACTACCTAGATGTTTAGTGACAAAAAGATGTGCTACATGACCTAATGGCTTGGTTGCAATAACTACAAGGTGAAATTGAGTTCTTGAAGGATAAGGATGCTACCATACACACTGAAATGTAGAAAGTTATGTTACCCATGGATGCAAGGTGTGATGAATTTCATGAACTATACAATGTAATCCTTAGTGAAGACATCATTTGCCTCATGAAGAGTTGGTTGCATAAACAAATAACTAAGTCCTTGGAAGATCATTGTTTGAACCATGCACAATGAGAAGATGCTGATATTCAACTAAGAATGCAACAAAGAGGTCCTTGTCAATGCATCCATTGATGGCTAGATGATCCATGATATCCTAGTGAACACTGGTGTAGATGTTAATGTTTTAACTAAATATGACTGGAGAAAAATGGGGATCCCCACTTTTGTATCCCTTCCCACATGTTTTATTCATGGCCAATAAGATTTTCACACTACCCATAGGCATTATTAAAGATGCCACCATCAACATCTTGGGTGTCTTGTACAAGGGTGACTTTAAAGTGATTGATCTTATAGAAGCTAGTGATTTTCCAAATCTTTTAGGTCGACCTTGTTGCTATGTGAATAATGTCAACTTATGTTTCAAGAAATGGTATATTAGCTTTGAGAATAATAATCAATGCGTATTCATCCCTCTAGGTAAAGACCAAGGACCCCTTTGTGGAACCTGTTGACGTTGACAAGGATATCAACATAATTTATAACATCACTACTTAAGGAAATGAAATTATGGATCTTCCCCTTGATGGCATCTTATGCTAGGAAGACATGTAGTCTATTTCTGACACTACCAGTATTACGTGTGACCACTGGGCTCAAGGTGCATATGATCTAACAATGTGCATCTATGGTGTCCTAGATAGTCACCTAAGTTCTGTTCTAAATATTGTTCAACATCACAAAAATGTTCACCTCATTAGTGGATGCCTAATGGCTAGACCACCCTTACAGTTGGACTAGGCACCTAGGTTTCATGACTAGATGGAGGTCTGAGAATACTTATAATATTTGGAGGCTTACTATGTTAAGGAGGATGAATGTTTATACATGATCAACATTTTCTTTGAAGGGACAACTGTTTGATGGTGGTCTACTCATTGGTACCATTTGGATACATGGGAAAAAGTACATGCAACCATGCATCATCGCTTTCATCATGACAACCATGTTCATTCCACCCTAAGTTATAGTGGTATTACTTCACTGAAACAACATATAACACAATGTGAAAGCCTTTATACTAGAATCCTTATGGGTACATGTATTCTATAGTACTTTACATGCCTATGCTAGGGCATGGTATATTTACTAAAAAACACACAGAGATACATATACATGGTAGCACATCAAACACGGTCTACTTTTCACCTTTGCATTTTTGTCACTGAAGACATATTTAAATTTTTCTATGTAAGTGATCTGTCAGGTTGTTATAGGTGATTAGGCACCGATTGAAGACTAGATATAACACATATATGGCATAATTGAGGATGATCTAGCTCTTATTCAAGAACCCAATACTCCTACCATGATTTCGTTAGAGTTTAAATCTCAACCAAACCATGCATATAGGAAATAGAACTAGAAGGGCAAGCAAAAGATCATATACCAGGTTGATGAGGGTAAATATTCTAATTAACTAGAGCCATCATTTGACCACTTAAATCTACATACAAAGTGTGGGGTGCATGATGTCAGAGATATAATGCAATCTGATCAAAAATTATATTCCACGCCACTCCAAATAGTTCAACAGAACATTGGGATGGATGATGGACCTAAATTATCCATGGTCAAGAATTATTCATCCGGTGTTGATATAACCAAGATCTTTGAACATTTGCATAAGTAGTAGGATGTCCTCCCATGTAACTACATGGAAATGAAGGGAGTACATCCATCATTGGTCAAGATGCACATCAATTTGGTTGAAGGTGCTCAACTGATGAGGAAACAACCATATCAGATGAACCCAAATTTGCACACTCGAGTTAAAATAGAAATTGATAGCATGTTTTGCATTGGATTCATTGTCAGGATCCTCTACTGCCCACTAAGGGCACACTTGATTACCTTTGTATTAGCAACTAAACACGAAATTTAACCAGAATGATAAGTAACTAGAAATATGAAACAACACAGGATATGAGAGACAATACCCAATTGTATTAATACTCATTCAAAAAAAAATACAATAAAGAAGATGCCACACTTCTTCTTCCCACACCTCTAGAGCTCTCACACATCTAGGGTTCACCTGTAATTCTCCTTCAACACTTCACTCTCTCATCACGGTCACAACAATCAACTCAAACACAGAGTTGTTGTTCACCTCCACCAGTCAGTAACAACGCTGCCAGTACACCAAGTACACAACCGTACTCCAAGTAGATCTTCCCTTCTCTTGCTGCCACCTGCAAATCAACATACCTTACTTACCATGTAGATATCTCTACACCCTGAAGAACCCTTGTCCTTGCCTCACCAAGTCCTCATGATTCTTCAACCAGTACCCCGGTGGATCTCCTAGTAGAACTTGCACAGCCTGCAACTCTCCCTGATCATACACACTCAGCACCCCTTTAGAACTAGGAGGAGCTACTCTTGCTCTCTCTTCAAGCACAATGGCTTTCTAGCACACTTTTACAATACATCCCATGAGTCTATTATATAGATCTCATGCATACAATAATTAGACTTTCTTAATTACAATAATTAGACTCGCAACTCAAGACCAAAAATAGTCTTTACATGCAAACTGCCTGTCCAAAAATAGACCAGTCCGGAACTCGCATGCAAACTGCCTGCACACACAGGTTACCAATGTTGGCTGCTTCCTGACCGATGTCGGCTGACTTATAACCAATATCGGTTGCTTCTGCACTATAATATGACCGACATCGGTTGATCAGACTGATGTCGGTTGCCCTGCAACTTGTTCTGCAACTCAACAACCTGCCAACAACCTCCTTCCCTGTTTTCATCAGTGAAGCTTTTAGCTCCACAACCTAACATTCATTAATGCCATTTATGAGTCTGAATGGATTATTCTAAAGGTGAAAAAGATCAAGAAGGATGGTCATGATTACATGCTTCTTAATTCATTATGTACAATGGATCCTTTCCCAATGCCTTTCACTGAGGAAATTTTAGAAGGTGTTGCTAGGTGTAAGATCTACACCTTCATTGATGGCTTTTCTAGCTATCACCAAGTCTAAATTACTGAGGAAGCCAAGGCAAAGATAAATTTGATGACTGAATGGGGTTCATTTGCATACAATGTTTTGCCCTTTGGCTTAAAGAATGCACTAATGGTTTTCTCATGCATCACAGTGGAAGCATTCAAGGGTTTTATTCATAAGTTCCTTCAAGTATACTTGGATGATAAGACCTTATATGGTTGAGTATGCAATCACTATGATAACTTAGCCTCACATTTGAGCATTGTTTCTAACTTCAAATTTCCTTGAATCTTAAGAAATGCATCTTTGGCACACCTTTTTAGATCTTGTTGGGGCACATCATTTGTCAGGATGGACTACTAGTGGACCCAACCAATATTGTAGTCATTGTTCAACTCCTATATCTAACCACTCAGCATGATGTCTAGTTTTTTAGGTTACATGAGGTACTATATGAAGTTAATTTGATGTTATGCCAATGTAGCAACACTGTTGGAAAAACTACTCAAGCATAATGGCATATTGTTATGGATGGCTCAACATCAACAAGCATTTGATACCTTTAAGGAAAAACTAGTCATTTCACCCATTCTCTAGTTACCAAATTGGAACCAAAAATTTCATGTGCATGTTGATGCCTCAAGCATGGCTATGAGCACTATCTTATCACAACATGGTGAGGGAAACCTTGATCATTGTATCTATTTTTCTAGATGGAAACTCATAGAAGTAGAATAAAACTATTCCATGATCGATCGTGAGGCCTTATCTATTGTTTATGTGATTTAGAAGTTTCATCAATACTTGTTAGCCACTCTATTTATCTTCTATATAGATCATGAGGTGCTCAAGTATTTGGTTAAAAATCCAATATTGCACAGATGTATCGATAAATGGATTGTCTTTTTCTAAGAGTTTCAGTTCTCTATGTTCGTAAAACTAGGTAAAGTTAATTTTGGTCCATACCACCTCTCATGTGTTCAAACTAGTGAACCAACACATGCCATAGAGGATGATTTACATAATGTATAACTCTTTTTAAGTCATGCACATGCTTGAGGGATTAGAATAAATTATGGTTTTTCTTGCAATAGGATCAGTTCTAGATCACCTTAACACCCAAGAGAAAAAGTAACTAGCTATACACACTACCCCTTTCTAACTTATTAGTAGAGATTTATACAAACTTAGCCAAGATGAAGTGTTACAAAGGTGTGTCATGCAGCACAAACACATGGATGTCCTTTAGGAGGTCTATAAGGGTGTCATAGATGGACATTATGCTGGTGATGAAATAGCCAAAAAGGTTTTATTAGATGGATTGTGGTGGCCCACCTTATTCAAATATGCTAAAGCTTATGTGCACCAATGTGATATTTGTCAGCGCGTAGGTAAACCAAACCATAGGGATGTTATGTCTCTTCATCCAATACTTGTTTATGAACCCTTTGGTAAATGGGCGATTGATTTTGTTGGGCCCATTCAACTTATCATAAGATAAACTAGTGCACACTACATCATTACTGCCATGGACTATCTCACATACTGGATTGAAGCAATGCTCACACATGATTGTACTACTCTGACCACCACTCAATTTCAATGGGAAAATATCATCACTAGGTATGGATGTCTATTAAGCTGGAAAAGTGATTGTGGCACTCACTTCCTCAATGAAACCATGCACATCCTCTTGGTTGAGTTCATGATTGTGCACCATAAGACCACACCATACCACCTTCAAGTTATTGGTATAACTGAAGTATTCAACAAGATCCTAGGTAATACACTGACCAAGATTTGAAAAATTAATCTTACTGATTAGGATGATTGAGTTTTTATAATCTTATGGTCATATCAAACCACTTACAAAAGGTTGAACAAGATCACTCCTTTCAATATTATCTTTGGTGCTAGAGTAGTTTTACCAGTAAAGTCCCTCATGCCCTCTTTATGTATTGCACACATAGATAGATTAGATGACAAGGAATCCCTAAAAATGCGCTTGGATGCTCTACTTCAACTGGATGAAACATGTTTCCTCACACATTAGAGCCAAGGAGTCGAGAAGTAGAAACAAAAATCTTGACATGATCGACATATCAAAACTAAGGTTTTTCCTCCTAGTATGCATGTCCTTGTTTATGATTCAAATTTTGTACACCATTCAGGTAAACTACAGGTCCACTAATATGGTTTGTTTATTATTTTTGCTATCCATCCAAAAAGCAATTGTAAATTGAAAAGATTAGATGACTAATTCCTACAAGTCCACTTCAATGGTAGTTATCTCTGGCCCTACCATTCTATGTAATTATTCAATTTAGTGAATAAGGCATATTCCATTAGGTTAGTTTAGGACTTTTTCATTTTTCAAATAACTGTGGCATTGGTTGCATGCCTTTTATAGTTGGTTTGACATACTTTGATACTCTTTGTTTAACACTCTCTTTATCTATCTTTCTTGACATGAATTTCACCAAGCTTTGATGTGGAGGACCATGCACATATTTTAATGTGGGGTAGGTTTTAAATATGGATACACTACTTAAGGAAAAAATCATAGATGAATCACACAAGAGGAAGTGCACAAGAGGAGGTGCGTGAAGGAAGCATGTAAAGGAAATAATTGAAAAACCACATGGGATCATAAATCCAAATCAGAGAGCTTAAAAGACAATAGGATGTACAAGATGTGATGTAAGGAGAAGGTGCACAACATTGAGTGCATGAGGGATGCACACAAGAGGTAGTGTAAGGTGCACAAAGAGGTGGCAGGTGACCTAGGAAAACGAAATGAAGATGATAAAAGAAACACTATCACAAAATGGGTTAAAGTAGAAAAGATAGTTCTTACACAAAAATGAAAAAAATGAATTATTATAGCTAGCATGCACCATAGGGAAGGTGCAATAACTCTTGTTGGAAGGATGGGACATGTAGTTACTAACGACAGAGTGGTATGAATGACAATTGTGCTTAATGGATATCGAGAAATGCCATTTTTAGCATTAATTATTGAAGTGCTGGAGGACAACATGGAGAAAAATAAATGCAACATGGAGTTAGTGTAAAAATTTAGGATATCCTATAAAAGTCCATAAGTCTTCTCATTTCCATTTTTTACAACTGAAAACCTGAAGAATTACAAAACTAACACAATGAAAACTAGTGATGAAGAAGGCAATTACATAATGCTCTCATTAAAAAAATGATATAGAGATTGAAGCAACATGTTTTCAATAAGAGGAAAGTAGAAACATGTCCACATAAGAAAAAAAAGAAGTTCCAGGTTGCAGAAGATAGGTCTGCCATTATCGAAGGGTAAAGTAAGGAGCTGAAGCATTTTGGGTCTAGGGAAGAGGAATCAAGGCATATGCTTTCAAGAGAGTTGGTCGGTCATGTGTTAATTTTCATGACGATCAGTGATGTGGCCAAAGTGAAAATCTAACAAGAGTATAGAGCCATTACTAGTTATTCTTAAGTTGAAGAGTTCGAGGGCATGGAAGAAGGAGGTCCTATGTTTATTCGAGAAGAGGGATCTACTAAGAGTAACATACAAGGTGAGGACTTAACAAGGTTAACATAAGGGAACCCTATTAGAAAAAACATTAGAAATGGTGCATGTGGGGAAAAAGGCCATTACAACACGATCTCCTCCTCTTATTATGATTGAAGGGATGCAATACCTAGAGATGATGTTACACACAGATGATTGGGAGTGTAAAGTTTCCACCTATCAGGTCCTGGACTACAATCACCATCAACTTGGAAATGAACTCAACTTATAACATGACTATTAGGTAGATCAATAAAACACCCAAAATGAGATCACCTATCATCTCATGATCTACAACTGACTAAAAGATGTGGGGGTGCTCCAACTCTTCAACCTACTATATTTTGGGAAACTAAAGGAGGCAGTTTGATTCTTAATCTCACACATTCATGAAGACTACCTCTACTTTGCTTAGTGCATAATGAGGATCACCCATGATCATATCAGTGGAGTAACTAGGTTATTTTTTTATAGAGTTGATCTCATCATAGACCTTAAAGATTAAGTAAAAATTGATAAGATGATGGTGGCACTAAAGTATAAGAAAGAAGGCCATGTTATGTACATTACTAGCTTGAAAGATCTCACAATTTGAGTAGTTATGTGCTTGGTTACAAACAAGTTGGGGGGCATAGATAGGTGGATATGGCCCACATCTATGTTGCTAGTCAAATGGCCAAGGGAGTAAAGTACAATTACTCCTTGTACTTTGATGAGATGATTATGTAGGATGCAAAGAAGGCACATCATTAACCCAATCACAAGTTCCCTTTGGGCACAATTTTTCTACTTCCTATTTTTGATGAGATTAGCATCCCAAAGTACTCAGGCAAAGAATTAAAGTGGGTTTACCCTCCAAAACATAAGTCCCCCACCAAATGGTTCAAACAACTCACTTGCCTCAATGCCATCATACCCTCCTACAAAGCCAAAATGAAGGGTTGGTTTGATGGTATGAAGTAGGCATTTGGGAACAAGTGTACCCAAAGAGTTGACTTCACAGATGGGATCTTATGCTCAGGTTTCTATAAAGTAACACTATTATATCATGCAAATCTAGATGGAAACCACAAATAACTTGTTAGGGTGACTTACATTACCCTATACTTTCACCACCAAATACTTCATGGAATTGGTAAACCACATTTTAAATGTGCACCTTATGAATATCGATGCGAATAACATTGATGTTGAGATCCATACTCTTTACAATCTTTATGTTTACCTAGTGAGGCATGTATATGTGGACAAACACAAATCTAACAAGACTGACCTTAATCCCTATAATATAGTCATAGAAGGGAAAATTTGGGTAATTTTATATATGCTCAGGTCATGGAAGAAAACATAGGGAGGCCAAGAGGTGGAGAAATAACCACTTGCCTCCCAATCAGAGACACATGTGGAATTGAGGGCATTGGCAAAAGAGAAGAGGCCAAGAACTGTAAAGGATCCCACTCCTAAGCCAAATGAAGAATAGGTTGCTACACTAAGAAAGGAACATCCTATGGCTGAGTAACAAGTGGACACTAAAAGTCTAACATCAGAATCAATTAAAGGAGAAGGCTCCAGTGAAGAGGACCTTGGCACTAGCACTAGCGAATGGGAAAAGATCCCTAAAATTATAGAATTGGAACATGAACCCCAAAAGGGTAAGGAATTGATGTAGGAGGAAAAACAATAACATGGAAATCAAGATCCTCCCATTCATGTTGTATTCCAACATGACACACCAAACAAGTGTATGTATTTGTGGATTTCCCCCCCTAAACATGAGTCCATAGAAAAAACTTGGTGTGAGATGTCCTTTGAGATTGAAGTATATCATGATGAAGAATGCTTTAAACTTTGAAGGGATAGTACTAACATAATCCCAGAAGTGGTAGGTGTTTTAGACATGCTTTGGGTAAGTCCCATGATTTTCTCTCCAATGCAAGTGGGTGTGATACTTATCAAGTTTAACCTAGAGGTTTCTAATCAAAATATTCTTAACAACAACAATGTGAGCCAGATATGTGCTAAACATCAGGAGGTTGTGCAACTATATAAAGAGGAACATGAAACATGATGATAGCTTGGAGAGGAAATTAAAGAACTCAATTGCCAACTATGGTAAAAGTGGCTTGACTTAGGACATCAAGCCTTTGCCAAATAATTTTGAGAAATAAACCAATGCTTTTAGATGGAGTTCCTATTATTGGTGAGGTAATAAATAAACTAGAGATGTTCATGGAACTTTTGCTTGCTAAATGTAAAAACCAAGTGGATCCTCGATAGGAGAAAATTTGGGTAACAAAGCAATTTTTTGAGGCCATAGAGGTATGCCATGAATTTTTGAATAAACTAAATGCCACCATTACCATAATTGATGGGGTTTTTGTCAAATTGGCATGACCAAGTAAATTTTTGGAAGCATAACTTCTACTCAAGGAACAACATCACCAAAAATTGGCTAAGAACACTTTGAGAATTAAGGATAGGGCCCAACGTGTAAAAGTTTTCCAAGACGTCGAATAAATTGAAGCCCAAATAAATGCCCATCAACAATAGATGAATGATAGTTTCTCATCACTATGATGATAATTTTTGGTAGAGGTTGGGGCCCTCAAGGATGCTCACAAGACTGTAAGTGCTCAACTTGAGACTTTGATAACTCAACTTGATACCTTTTTAGAGCATCTTGAGGAATTGAAGAGATTGAAAGGTGAAGTGGAAGTTATTATTTCCAATATTTATACAACCCTCAACCAATGGGAGGAGCTCAAGTGTAAAGTATAAAAGGTGGATACCACATTTTTTTCCATTGAGGAAACTTACACATAGTCTAGGATGGATTATCAAATTAGTAGGGGTGATGTTGGACCCTAAATTTTGTAATAATATATTGTAAGTATTTTGGGTCCATAAGTGCTAAAGAGCAAGGGTGAAAGAGTAGGCATGCAAGACCATGACAAAGAAGACAAAAACTAAGGGAACAAAACATAAAACGTTAGTGTAAAAGGGTGAGTCATGATAGACAAGGAAGCAGAGAATGAGTAAAAGAAGCAGGACTTGGAGAAGTGCAAGACTAGGACAAGAGCACAGGAAGTAGAGGCGTTACAAAATAGTTCATGAAAATAATATAGATTAATGAGAGTACAAATCTAATTGTTGTCACGAAATCTCACACCCTAGAAGAGGGTGTTCAAGCCTCCTCCAGATTTGGGCAACATGGGAACACTTCCAGGTATGTGGGTGTATTTATAGTGGAAATGAGCCTCTAGATTTTAAGGGCTAGCTTCCTGAATGTATCTTGAAGTGCTTTCACCTATGGTAGTGCTTGCTTATGGGAAAAGAGTTAGAAGTTTCATGAAATAAACCTAATCTAAGGGGGTGATACACCAAGATGTATTCCATATGACCATTATACTTTATTGCACTAAGAAACAATACACACAAACTAACTTCTAAGCCCTACAGATCCTAACATGAGTATTTCAATATGGAGGTGAGATGTATGATATCTATCCAAGGTAAGTGAACCATAGGCCAAATTTAGGCACTAAGGCATTATACACTTAAAATATAGGCTCACACACTTGGAAACACTTCATATGACCCGTTAGAACTAAAACTCTTGCACAAACAAGAAAGGATAGAGAATAATCACTTTGCATCACCATACATCACTTGCACATTTAGAAAATTGCTCAAGAACTAGAAATTAGATTTGCATTAATGTTCAAAGGTAAAATATGGTGTTATTCCACTAAGGCTTCACCATACATGGAGTGGAACCTCTTTATAATAGCTCAAGATTTATATTTATAGAAGAAAGGTCATTAGAGAAAGGGGGCCTTGATGCTCAAAAGGGGAATCAATCAGTTCAAAACCATTTGAAAAGTAGTTATAACTACCTCTACAAATATGCTCATTCTGACCATTTGATTTATCTAGGTCACCCCAGTCTATTGCATCATTATGATATCTTCTTAGTGATGCTCCATGGTGGCTGCAACAGTAGGATCAAGTTGTTTCCAGCTAGGTTCTGGTAATAGTGCAGTTACAATACTTAGATCTATAATTTAGAATCATGTCTTATTGCCAACTAATCTTGATTGGTTGTCATGGCATTTATAGAAAAGAGAAATGTCACTTTCAAATAATTGTTCCATTAGATGAACTATGGAGGTCCACTTGTTTGTCTTCATGGTACCCTTTGAAATGTTAGCTCCTTCTGCTAGAAATGGTTAACACAGTCAGAGAAGGATCCCTTTATGATGCAACCTTACAAGTTATAAGTCCATATTTAGCCACATGGGTAGTCCCTTTATGTTCTCTATTCTTGAATACAATGTATTGACTTCTCTGTGGCATTTGAATGAGCTTCAATGATGTCAGGAAGACCCTATAAAACCTTGCTTTCCATGGTCAAAAATGGATTCTTGACCTCCATCAAAAACCATGGGCTTACCTTCACTCTAATGTGCTATCAAAATCTAATTTAGCTCATTGACACATTGAATCTTGTTCTCTCCATTAGATTTACCAGGTCAGAATGAACACTAGCCCTCAGATATACCTTTGAATTATCAACCTTGTCCCCACTTATGCCATGTATCAAACACATGTTAATCCATGGGATCTTATTGTTAGTCTGTAGCTTCATGCACTTGCACCATGTGTCGATCTCTTGAACTATCTGACTATTTGATGCATCTTGCATTGTTAGATCTCCTTTGCATGATTGAGTGTAAGCCATTAGATCTTATAACAAGATTGATTATTAACTTTGACCAGTTTATGCTCATTGGGTCTCTATTTGACAATATCTATGAATGTGACACTTGTCACTTGCACGTTTACTCAGAGTATCCTTTGATAATTTAATTTCATCGCACTCTGTTGGATCATCTTTATAAGATTGAGTGAGGATCGTTAGATTTAATTTAGTTTTTAAACCAATGGCTATTTATCGGGTCTTAAAATTAACATTCATATGAATGTCTTATACTTTTTTCACCAAATTTGGAGGCTTGGATCTTGAAGTGTAGAAATCATGGAGGCATCAAACTTTTAAAAGATGTTCTTAAGGTTAAAAGGGGAAAACCCATTTGATCCACTAGTCTTGGGAGCTTTTGAAGTAAATATATTCAAAGTTCAAGATGGTTGGTCTATAACTACTTTTTCATGATGTCTTGGTGATGACCGACCTCAAACGACTAAGTATGGGGAACTTAGCAAAAATGCCTGGGAGCCCAACTTTATACATGTATAACTCCATTTGCATTTTGGCAGAGGACCTTAGACTTAGTGCATAACAACTTGGGACTAATGTGAACAAACCCATGTGACTAATTTCCCCTACAACTGTCACATGTGTGAGATGTTGCTTTGTGAAAGTGCTCAGTTGGCTCTACTAGAACCTTCCTAAAAATGGAAGTATGGTAAAACAAGTAGAAAGTGATTAAGGAGCCAAATTTGGACCTTTGTAAATTTTGTTGCACTTAGGTGGAGGACCTGAGATTTAACACATATGAGCTTGGTATAAAATGGGAGAATCTCATATGACCAATTTCCTTAGATTCATCCACATGTGGTAATGGTGATGTCAGCAAAGTGCCCACTCAAAAATTATGCCACTGGACTCAAGATGCCTAGATGAATACAATGAAGAACTAGATGGATCTCTTGCATTTCCACACTTTTTTTAAGTACTTTTAACATCCCATAGGGTCTCTACAATACTCTTCATCTGCTCATCCATTAAAGACTTGATCCATTCCCTAACTACATTGATCACCATGAAGACATACCACTTGCATAAAATGACTCTAAAATGGTCCCTTAGACACCAAAATACCCAAGGACCAAGCTAGACTGTGACTATAATAGAATGGCATAAGGAACGACACTAGATGAGCTGTAACATACCCTATAACATTATAAAAACTCCCAATACAATATTTTGGCTATAGGGGGTTGACCCATTTTGGTCGGTGGGGAAAAATGATCAACATTCTTGGCTATTTCTTAGGGGTTGCATGCCTGCCTATGCAAAAAGAACCTAGACCAATTGCCTAATCCTATCCATTGGGATATGGAGTCACATGTATAGTAGGTTTGACATATAAAAAGTCTTGACCAATACACAAAACACCAGGGAACACTTAAAAATAAACCACACATAGGATGAGAAACAACATGTGCTTCATGAGCACTTATTGAATAGAACACAATAAGAAATGAAACACACACATAAAACAAGGACAACCAAAAAATGTGCTAGAAACAAAACTTAGAGGAATTAAACAGAACTATTCTAAGAAATACAACCTAAAATCATGAGTACCTTTCCTTTTGGATCAAAGGAAAATTTGGTAATTTTCTTACATCATGAGATCAGGGATTGAACGAGGTAGGCGTCTCCTCAACTCTTGGGCTTGATTCCTACTTCTTATTTGTTGTGACTATCAACCTCTTTAGCATGATGTTCAATGAGAACCAAGGAACTCCAAATAGGTCAGCTATGTTCATCCAGGCAACCTCAACCTTTTCATATAGTTCCTCAACTATGACCTCCAATGGTGGTTGAACAAGGCTTACTTTATTGATCTCCATAGTGCTCTCAATAAGATTAGGTTTTTATTCAGCTGCAAGTTCCTCAAGGTCATCAAGGAGATTTGAATAGTCCACCAAATCTTATTCATTTTACTCCATATAAAACTTTTCCTCCACCTTCTCATGTACTTGACCATCAACTTGGCAAAGATCTTCAAGCTCTTGAAACAACTTCATTTGTAGCTACCAATCATCATCGATAAAATGTGCTTAATATTTGAGAGAATCAAAATTATCTTTTTCATGTCCCCATATCTATGAATATGGCTCAATATTAGGGGGTCTCTCAACTATTCTTGAGGGACTTCAACCTCCACCTTGCCCTCACTTTCTGTGTCTACAACATCTTGGACCTAGCATCACCAGATTGTTCAATGACAATAGATCTTGATCATCAGAATGACCTTCACCTTTATGCTTAAGATGTTCATCTACAATTTCATGATTGGACAAGAAGTCTTCCTCAAATGCCTCTCCCTTCAGGTCTTGGCCACATTTCTTATGGACAACTGTAAAAGAGTCTTTAATAAATTCCTCTTTCATATTAAAATCTTCACCAGTAGATGTGATAGGATCTTCAATGTGATTTTATTCATCTAGGAAGGTAGAGTTGCACTTGTGGTCACCAAGGGGGGTCCCTATGGTGATTTCCTCCTCAAAGTTGCTCATTGACATCTTTTTAGTTAGCTTTGGCTTGGATTTGCTCCCCTCCACTTACTTCCGTCAAGATGGGCTCATGTGAAGGAGATGGGATGTGAAGTGTAGTGGAAGGTTGGAAAGTTGGGGATGGAGTGTGAGGGGTAGGAGAGGGCTTATCAGTGGATTTAGGAAAGATGAAAGTGAAAGTAAGCTCATAGGGATGTGACTTCTTGGGCTGATTGGAAGGAAGGACACCTACATAAGTAGGAGCTGCATCTTGCCAATAACTTTCTTAAAACTCTTCAATAGCAACATGTTTATTTTCAAGCTCTTTATCCTCCCACATACTTAGCCTATCTATTGAGCATTGAAGGCACCTCTTTTCCATGTCGAGTTATCCTTTGATATCCCATTGAATTTCATCTTCAACCACCCCCATGCATTCATCCATTTTTGGACAAAACTTCTTAACCATTACATGAGATGTTAGGAAGCACATCAAACTCATCATCCTATGTTCCCATATTGTCTTCACTATCTATTAGCTTTGGTAAGAATGCCAAGAAGGATTGGACATGAGGTGGGGCTGATGGAGGAAGGGAAAGGTAATGATGATGATCAAGACCAACTTCAACTTGTTGTATTCTAGTCTATAGGAATCTATATCTTGCCTTGTAATACCTTGATATAGAGTCCATAGAAACATCTTGTTCCTCATGACAAGACTCATAGGAGTATTCTTGAGGTTCATAACTACCAGGGTATGGATGATAGGGTTCATATTGGGACTGACAAGGAGGCATTTCTTGATATCTAGGTAGCCTTCTTCATAGGGTTGTCTAACAACATGGTGTCTATTTGGTAGGGAAAATGGAGGGTTATAAGGCTACCATGGCTCATAGGACTGATATCCATTTTAATGGGGTTATTAGATAGTATATTGTGGTTCATATCAAGGTTGGTAAGGAGGTCCATGGTAGGGATATTCACCATGGTTGTTCATGTCAACCTCATACATAAAATGAGATGCAAAAAATTGATTAGAAACTTCATTAAGACATACTTGGTCTACTCATAAATAGAATCTTTGATTTGGAGTCACCATTGGTGCTAATGTGCTTGCTTTCAAAAGTTGATAAAGGAAAGACACACCAACAATCTTTTCATTCTCTTAGACTTTGGTCCCACTAGGCATGCTAGAACTGTTGTCACCAAATCTCATGCCCTAGAAGAGGGTGTTTATTCCTCTTCTAGATTTGGGAAACATGGGAACACTTCCAGGTATATGGGTGTACCTATACTGTAAGTAAGCTTCTAGATTTTAAGGCTTAGCTCCCTGAATGTATCTTGAATTGCTTTCACCTATGCTAATGCTTGCTTATGGGAAAAGAGTTAGAAGTTTCATGAAATAAACCTAATCTAAGGGGGTGATACACCAAGATGTATTCCATATGACCATCATACTTTCCTGTAATAAGAAACAAGACACACAAACTAACTTTTAAGGCCTATGTATCCTAACATAAGTATTTCAATATGGAGGTGAGATGTATGAGAGCTCTCTAAGGTAAGTGAACCACAGGATAGTTGCAGGCACTAAGACTCATTATACACTTAAAATATAGGCTCATACACTTGATAATAATTCATATGACTTGTTAGAATAGAAAATCTTGCACAAACATGAAAGGATAAGGGAAGAAAGGATAGAGAACAATCACTTTGCATCACCATACATCACTTGCACATTTAGATAATTTCTCAATAACTAAAAATTAGATTTGAATTAATGTTCAAAGGCAAAATATGATGTCATTCTAGTAGGGATTCACCATACATGGAGTGGAACCTATTTACAATAGCTTAAGAGCTATATTTATAGAAGAAAGGCCATAAGAGAAAGGGGGCCTTGGTGCTCAAAAGGGGAATCAATCAGTTCAAAACCATTTGAAAAGTGGTTACAACTGCCTCTATAAATATGTTCATTCTAACCATTTGATTTATCCAGGTCACCCCAATCTATTAAATCATTACAATATCTTCTTAGTGATGCTCCATGATGGCTATAATGACAAGATCAAGTTGTTTCCAGTTGGGTCCTGGTAATAGTGTAGTTATAACACCTAGATCTATCATTTAGAATCATGTCTTATTGCCAATTACGCTTAACTGGTTATCATGGCATTTATAGAGGAGAGAAAGGCCACTTTAAAGTAGTTGGTCCATTAGATGAACTATTGAGGTCCACTTGTTTGCCTTCATGGCACCTTTTGAAATGTTAGCTCCTTCTACTAGAAATGGTAAACACAATCAGAGAAGGATCCCTTTATGATGCAAACTTACAAGCCAGAAGTCCATATTAAGCCACATGGGTAGTCATTTTAAGTTCTCTATGCTTGAATACATTGTATTGACTACTCTATGGCATTTGAATGAGCTTCAATAGCATCGAGAAGACCTTGTAAAACCTTGCTTTCCATGGTTGAAAATGGATTCTTGACCTTCATCAAAAACCCAAGGCTATCAAAATATGATTTGGCTCATTGACACATTGACACATTGACTCTCATTCATTTTGTTGGATTTACCAAGTCTAAATGAGCACAAGCCCTCAGATCTACCTTTTAATTATTAACCTTGTACTCACTTACACCATGTCTCAAACACACATTGATCCTTAAGATCATGTTGTCAGTCTATAGCTTCACACGCTTGCACCATGTGTTAATCTCTCAAGCTATCTAACTATTTGACTCATCTCACACTATTGGGTCTCCTTTACATGATTGAGCATGAGTCGTTATATCTTCTAACAAGCTTGATCATTAACTCTAACTAGTTTATGCTCATTGGGTCTCTATCTGACAAGCTTTGTGAATGTGACACTTGTCACTTGCATGATTTCTCAGAAAAACCTTTGATAATTTGAATTCATCATGCTTCATTGGATCATCTTCATATGATTGAATGAGGATCGTTAGATCTAATTTAGTTGGAAAACCAATGGCTATTTATTGGGTCTTAAAATTGACATTCACATGAATGTCTTATACCTTTTTACCAACTTTAGAGGCTTGGATCTTGAAACACAAAAATCATGGAAGCATCATACTTTCAAAAGATGTTCTTAAGGTTAAAAGGGGCAAACCCATTTGTTATGCTAGTCCTAAGAGCTTCCGAAATAAAGATATTCAAAGTTCAAGATGGCTGGTTTATAACTACTTCTGCGTGATGTCTTGGTGACAACCGAGCTCAAATGACTAAGTATGGGGAACTTAACCAAAATGCTTGGGAGCCTAACTTTGCACAGTATAACTCTATTTGAATTTTGGTGGAGGACCTTGGACTTGGTGTATAACAACTTAGGACCAATGTGAAGAAACTAATGTGACTACTTTTCCCTACAACTACCACACGTGTGAGATATTGCTTTTTGAAAGTGCTCACTCAGGTCTGCTAGAACCTTCCTGAAAATGGCTAAGTATGGGAACACAAGCAAAAAGTGACTGAAGAGCCAACTTTGGACCTTTGTAACTTTTAATGCACTTGGGTAGAGGACCTAAGATTTGACTCATATAATCTTGGTATAAAATGGGAGAAACCCATATGACCAATTTCCTTTGATTCATCCACACGTGGCAATGGTGATGTTAACAAAGTGCGTACTCAAAATTTTTGCCTCTGGACCTAAAATGCCTAGATGGACACAATGAAGAACCAGATGGATCCCTTGCATTTTCACACTTGTTCTAAGAACTTTTAACATTCCATAGGGTCTCTACAACACTCTCCATCTACTCTTCCATTAACAACCTGATCCATGCCCTAACTGCATTGATCACCATGAGGACATACCACTTACATAAAATGACTCTAAAATGGTCCCTTAGACACCAAAAGACATAAGGACCAAGCTAGATTATGAATAGACCAGAATGGAATAGGGAATGACATCAGATGAGCTGTAACATACCCTATAACATTATAAAAATCCCCTATATAATATTTTAGCTATAAGGGGTTGACCCATTTTGGCCTATGGTGAAAAATGGTCAACACTAGCATTGGTCTAAGAAATAAGGGGAACACGAACACGATCTAGAATAGAGAGGGTATATAGGGCAATTAGGCCTGAGTAATAGGAATTAATTGCAATTACTCTCTATGACTTGTTGTTATTAATGGTCATTGATTAGTCATCACTCTGGTATTATTGATGTAACCAAAGGTGAGGGGTTTATTTGTCTATAAATACCCCTTATCCTTATTTAAAAAACATTATTACCATGGTTAGAGTTGATAAAAATGTTTTTGATATTGTTAGATGTAATTTTTAAATGGTTATCAATATAGAATTAAAGAGAGAGTGCAATGAAGGAATCACCTTGTAATCTTATTCAATAAAATAAATAGAATCCTTTGATTACAAATCATGATTGTTGAACTCTATAGTGTTAACTTTGATTTTATGATATTAGTTATATACATTGTATGAATACATCAAATGAATGACTCTAGACTAATGTTGGTGGTAATAATGACTAAACATAGTAATTTAAGCACCTAAGTAAGATAGAGTTATCTAACCACATCATGTGGTATAATCAATGGGAACCAGTCCAAGCTATGCATCTTGGGTGAGTGTACGAGGTTAATCTTTGCATGATATATAGGCACACAATCTTGTTGGCAACTTCTTTCCATACATATTTAATTATGAAAAGTTAAGGAAAAAGTCCCAATATCAAAGGAAAATCTATCCCTCTACTCAATAATTGGTTAATGTACAACAAAGGTTTATGACCTTTATGAAATATTTATTGTTTTGCACTTAGGAGTTATCCATCTACTGATTAATGTATAACATTGAATTTTAGCCCAAACTACACCAAATAAGGGGATGCAAGGTCATAACTGCACAAAACACCTATTATGATCAAGAATTATTGATTGATTCCACTATTGATAAGCAGTTTGCATGTGACATTCTGATTGATACAAGAGTAAAAGAGAATATTCTCATAAAAGAATCATGGCATAAGATATGAATTCCAACATTGAAACTCTCACTTCATGTCATGTCTATGGATAAAAAGACATGTGCCTAACCCCTATGGATTTTTAAGAAGGTCTCTTTTGATATTATGGGGGTAAAATTTAACACCAATTTTGAAATAATTGCATTGGCTAAAGTGAACAATCACCTTTCCTTGTTTGGTAAACAATGGCATTATACCAATAATGGAAACATCTACTTTAATAAGTGATACACAAGCTTTGAAAATATGGAATAATGTGTGGTCATCCCCTTGGATAATGATCACAAGATTGTATATGTTTAGAATGTGGACATGGATAAGGAAGTGAACCATACAAACATTATTATGCAAGGATTAGAGCATTTAGAACCTTAAAATGATGGAAGCTTTAGTTTTGGAAATGCTAACTTCATCTCAAAAAATTTGGGTTCCACACATTGAATCTAAGATGAGAAGGGTATTCTGACTCAACAAGGGAAGGATTGCTGCACTTCCTCGATATGATGATTTGACAAGCACTACTACATATGTGAATGATTTAGAGGGTTATTTTCCCAAGAAAAAGGAATGGCTACATGCCTTAGTCTATACCCTAATCAGCATACTTTCATACTGGTGGAAAAAACATAGACATTCTCTACTGACATTGGTTATTGCGAGAGATGTAATTTACATCCTCTTTGAGCATAACATTAAGTATAAGTTACCTAGTTATAGTGGAAATTTAGTCTTGGAGAAGAATCTACATGGGTGAAAATAGGTATGGATAATAATTTCACACCATCTTCCTTGGTAACTATGGGTTCATTCTTTCTATAACATGTTTAAGACTTGGGGATGTGTTTGGTACATCATTTATGAGACATGAAGAGAGATGACTAACTAGGAAAGGATGAAAGAACACCCTTTTTGCACCTTTTCATTTTCCTCATCCAATCTTAAGGTTTATAAGCCATTTAAAAATATGCATAGAGCCATCATGGAGGATGATGCTATTATGGAATAATGTTTATGTAAAATGCACTATGAGAAAGGTCTCATGCTGCCAAGAATGTTCGAAGAATGCAACAAAGATAGTGACCTTGATGAAGCTGATGAAAAGGGTTGGTTAGATCACAATTAGAAATTCAAGCGTAATAAGAATAAGGTTTTTAATTAAGGTAGAGGAGACATAACCTAAATATACCACAAATCACTTGAAGGTAAAGACCTCTTATGGAGAGTGCGAGGTTGTAGATGTGTAATGCAATTAAAACAAGTATTACCATAGACATTGAAGATAATGAAGGCTAACATTGGTACAAAAGAAGAACCAAATATTACCATCATTGGGAATTATTGGTCAGATGAGGAGTTGGCCTAGAATGTTGAATTATTTACATGATTGTGAAGATATCTTGTCACACAATTATAAGGAGATGAAAGGTGTACACCCCTCTCGAGGGAAAATTAAAATTGAATTTGTCATGTTGCAAGACCAATTAAAAAGAGACTATACATCAAATGAATACCAATATCCTTGCCAAAGTTAATGAGGAGATTAAAAATATGCTTGTTATTATGGTCATTTACTATGTTGAATAATCATAATGGGTAAATCCATTCATCATTAGCTTGAAAAAAGATAACACATTTGAATTTGTGTAGTTTTTCGATTACTCAATGTTGCATGGGTTATATATATTTTCTTGACTCTGTTTATTAAAGAAATAGTAGAAGTGTTACAAGATGTGAAATTTATATCTTCACTTATGGTTTCTTAGGATACCATCAAATCTA